>CM075669.1:110922500-112172500 GCA_037962975.1 Clitoria ternatea
TTAGCATTGAGACAACCTTGTATGTTTTGATTCAAAATCAGAGATCTATTCTTTAACTTGAAGTGTCTAAGTCTGATGTTTCTTGAAGCTTGAATATATGATCATGTGAGAGAAAGATATTAAGTTCAGAGGATGATTCGTTTGAAGAACATGAATCAACAAACTCAAGTCTGGGACATACATACTTAAAGGAATTTCTTTTGAACATTGTCATCAACACAGACTTAAGGCTAGGACAGACTTTAAAAATTTTGAACTGGTCCTACGCAGACTTTGAACACTTTTTAAAATGATGGACTCCTCTTCTGAATTGTAGCTTTTACATCACAGACTTTGCATTCTGAAACATTCAAGTAAAAGGATTAAATAACACTTAAACAAACTTTATTTAATTAAAGACGTTGATGTATGTTATAAATAAATCTGGGGGTCTTTAATATAATTTTTTAGGTTCTCTAAAGTCCTTTATAAAATAGACTTGGTTCTAACAAGGGGAAACATATGGGTATTTCCCAGAGAAGTAGATTGGGTTAAAAGGATGTCATGTGAGGCAGAGTGAAGAGGTGATAGGTTAGAGGTTGGTGGAGCCCTCTTTTCTGGCCTAAGAATTTCTTGGGTATAGGTTTAACTATTGGTTGTTTCTTGTTTCTTAAGAAAGAGATTTTTTTCTGGGCTTTGCATTCATCAGTAAGGGTCACTTCTTGCTGACAACTTGATTTGTGGCTCTCTACTTTCCCTATCTCTAATTGACAGCCAAGCTTCTTTCCCAGGTGCGTGTATCGAAATAGGGGACTCCAACTAAGTGAGGCAATTGAAGCAAAGGACTTTGCTGAAGGGGAAGAGGGATGAGGGCCAAACTTGAACAATCCCTCCTCAAACTCAGATTTCTCCTTGGCATTTTTACAGGTTTTAAAATCATTGTATATTATACCATATTTATAGCGTAAGCCCTATAATTTCTCATATCTAAGTCTTATTGGTATTCACTAGTTTTTAGCACATAGGAAATACAACCCTGTAGGGATTGAGACTGAAATATTTATTTTCACTCGAACTCTAAGGAAGTCTCAGAACCATCACCCCCGTTATGGGGTCTTCAATCTCTATAGGTTCTCTAAGTTTTCTACCAATCTTTAGGTCATTTTCTTTTATTAGAAACTCTAAGGGGATATTATACAATTGTATCTAATAAAGGACTCTAGTGAAATCTATATTGCCCAATGTTTGTTAAGGATGACATTCTTAAAGGCTAAAGAGATACCTCATTATATGCCATGGGCTCCTTTCTAGGATCATAGCTGCCACACTAGGTTGGCTCCATTTTATTATAAATGTATTTTTCCCAATTTCAGTTATCTAGAACACACCATAGTGCTGCTAGGAAGCTTCAATAGTATTCCAGATAGAGGTAAAGTTAACCTCCTTTACTATCATGAGTTTTCCAACAAGAGTGTTCTCATATACATCTTTGAGTTGTTGTTTGTTGGTCTTTAGTTCCATAATAGATTCCTCTCATCTACTTGTTTGGTTAATATATTGGAGAATATTTTCCCTTGACTCGTTTATTCCAAGAAAAAAATTGTGATGATAGAGAAAGGGAACAAAACAAAGAAAAGACCAGAACCAGGACAAGAAGAAATAGAGGGTAGACAAAAGGTAGAAGAGAAAAGGGAGGCAGAAGGAAAGGGGAATGAGGATAAAGGATGGATGAAGGGAAAGGGAAAAGAATAAAAGCAACCAAGATGTCTCTATTCTCCCAAATCAATGAGGAGGATAGTCAAATTATGGTAGCAAATGTACCAAGGGTTTCCATCAAGGAAAGCTAACCTCTTCCCAAAGAAGAGAGAAAATTATGTGTATTTTTCTGCTTTGGTTAGGACAAATACATTAGGTTTTAAGTTTTGTTAGTTTTAGGTTATGGGCCTCATTCTGAGGCCCATTTAGGTTTTATGTTTTGTTTTTATTTTATCTTGTTCTTTATCTTTTTATTTTTGGGCCTAAAGCCCATCAGATTACTATTGTATTTTATCTTATTTATTTGTTGTTTTAACTTTTACTTTTATTATATGACTTACTTTGTAACTATTGTGTTGAGTTAATGAGAGTTAGTGATGGGGCTATTATTTGTTAGCTTCAGTTAGTTACCCCAGATGATGGTTTGCAACCAAGGTTTGGGAGTTACTACCTTTGTCTTGATGCTTGTTAGAAGGGTTTCATTAGTGGGTGTAGGCCATTCATAGGGGTTGATGGATGTCACTTGAAGACAGCACATGGTGGAATCCTATTAACAACTATAGGTAGGGATGCCAATGATCAGTATTTTCCACTAGCTATGGGTGTTGTGGAAGTTGAGAATAAGGAAGCTTGGGCATGGTTTCTCACCTTGTTGATGGAGGACATTAGAGCACATAGAAGATATGTTTTCATTTCAGACCAACAAAAGGTATAATCCTAACTTGGTAGTTAATTATGTATCTGTTTATATATGTATCTGCTTAGGGTAATTAATTATTTCCTGCATAGGGACTGTTGCAAGCCATTGATGAGTTAGGCTTGGGGTCTGAACACAGATACTGTGTAAGACACTTATACAACAACCTGAATAGAAGTATTGTGGTGGTGCAATACTAAAGGAACTTATGATGGGTGCAAGTAAGGCCATATATATGCAGGTATGATGACAATCCATCATGTATGCATTATTTAGGGTTTTCAGTGTTTAGGGTTGCAAAAGTGAACTTTCATCATCTGTTTACAGGCATGGGAGGCAAAAATGGATCAGATTAAGGACTTAGATGAAGGGGCTTGGACATGGCTTATGGCTTTGTCTAAAGATGCTTGGTGTGTAGACACCAATTCTCACATTACTCTAAATGTTATGTGGTTATGAACAGTATTTATAAAACCTTTAACAATGTCATCCTAATAGCAAGAGAGAAGCCCATTTTGAGTATATTAAAGTGGATAAGGACTTATATCATGGTCAAGTTTGTGAGGCTGAGGACCAAAGCTGTCAACATCAAAGGAGAAGTCATACCTAAGCCCATGAAGAGATTAGATAGAGAGCAAGAGTCTTTTGGAAATTGGTTCCCATAGTGGACTGGAGGTGGGATATTTGAGGTGACACATGGAATGTTGAATGAGAAGTTTGTAGTTGATCTTGACAAGAGGAGTTGTGCATGTGGACGGTGGAAACTTGTAGGGATGCCATGCAGACACACCATATGTTGCATACTGGAAAGAGGACAACAACCAGTTTATTATGTTAATAGTTATTACTCTAAGAAAATGTATGAAAAATGTAAATGCCAATGTTGTTGGTGTAATAAATGGCCTAGAGCTGTGGCCAGCTACTGAACATCTATAGACCCTACCCTCAATTTATAAGCATGGACCTGGGAGACCAAGGAAACTAAGGAGAAGGGATCCAATTATTGACGACAACCCTAACACACTAAAGAGATGTCCAGCAAGATATTAATGCAGAAACTATGGGGAAACTGGCCACAACAAGTCTACATGCAAACACCCTCCAAGACAAACTGATGTAAGTAACATGTTCTTCATTGACATTATATTTTGGATGGACCAATACTGTTTTATGCCTGTAGGAACTTGATCATGAAAAAGGAGTTGAAGACAATGCTACATTAGGTGCAATAGAAGAAAGAGATCTAACAGACCACATGAGTCTACAATAGAACCACCATTAATTTTGCCAACTATTTCAACTGCTTCAACTACTGAGGGGAGCTCAAATTTTCCACCTACAGCAGATATCCCTAACAAGAAGAAGAGGGGAGGACCTCCTAAGAACCCAGATCAACCTAGACCAGACACATCAACAACATCCACAAGGGGAAAAAGGGAGAGAAAGGGGAAGAGGAAGAGATAGACAAAGTCTGGTGGCAACCCAGATGAGATAAACCCATACCAGACACACCAACAGCCTTCTGAAGTTGACATGATGGCAACATAATCCAGTGTAGTTCAACTCATGTAATTAGGATGACAATATGAGACACTTGGTGTAAAGTATTAGTCGGTTTCATTTAGAGTTCAATGTTTAACATCTTTAAGTACAATCTTATGTTTCCATTTTTAATTAGCGTAAAATATTATGTTCAACTTTAAGTACATTATTTATCAAACTGTGGACTTGTAGTAAGGCAATGTTACTTTTTACCATATTATTTTTCTGTCATATTATCTGCCATATAAACACTATAAAACAGCATGAATGATAATAGTCATATGCAAAGACTTCAAAAATTGGCATATCTATTGATAGTTAAAAGTTACAGACACTAATATTGAACATGGTTTATATGAAAAAAACCCATAAACTCAAGGACACAGAACCCTAATGATACATTAACATTGACATCTATAGGGGCCTAATTCAACAAAAAAAACTTTTCGAGGGCCTATTGCTATATTATCAGGGACTGAAACTGCATTAAACCATCTCTTCAACCCTTCATTGCAACCAACACCAGGGTGAGGAAGAAAATGGCCCATGACATTACACACAACCACATTAACATGAAATTCATGATTCTGTATTCTTTTAATCTCTTTTTCAGCCTTACAACCCTGTCCATCTCCTCGTAGAAGACTCCATTGCCATTAGTAGACAAGTTGGCATACCTTGGCTGGTTTTTTTGCCCACTATCAACCCATTCAAAATACCCACACAAGTTTTTATTTTGCATAAGGAATGAAGGAAATTGTCACCATAAAAAACTCAATGAAATACAACAAACCCTAAACCCTAAACCCCAAATAAAAATATTATGCGTACCATCTAATTAACACATCTAAAGAATGTTCTACCAGGATTTTTTGGGCTCTTGGACACTAGTAGCAACACAGGTTCATTACATTTACACAGCTTCTTAATTGGAGCCCTTGAAAATGACCCACTAGACCTTGTAAACATGGCAGAACTCAGTGTAGCACACCTTCTTTGCTTCAGCACCTTTTATGGTGTAGGGGTAAGAGGGGATGAAGAAAACTTACCATTAAGGCGCAGAGCCCATAGTGCAAACATGGGGAAGAGGAAGCAAGAAAGAAACCTTTTTACTTAATCCTACCCATAATTCTTTAAAATTGTAATTAACCTCACTTAATCCTAAATAACCTTAATGAATTCTTTATTGAATCCTACTCAGCATTAATAAGGTGAGTCACATGCCATGTGAGAAGCCAGTGGTAGAAACAGAGGTTACACCTCAACACTTTTTAAAGGTAGGCATTTAATACTACTAAAAAACTTATTATAGGGGCCTTAAATAGGAAAACATTATTTTAGGGGGTTGTACCAAAATTCAAAATTTGTTAGGGGTTAAATTTACCCTTAAGCCTTTCCATAATCATGGGATATTGTAAAGATTAGTATTTAGTTTGTTATTATTTATTTTTATTTAGAATAATTTAATTTTCATTTATGTTTTTTGTATGGATGTTTTAAGTTTTTTGATATGTATAATTTATGTTTTGAAGCATTATTGAGTAATATACAAAATTTTAATATATTGTTATATGTGTATAATTATTTATATATGTACAATCACGTACCCGTACTCCAATTTTAAAAAATGATTTTATATCAGTACTCGTACCTGTATCCATGCAACATAGACCAAAAATTGTTCAATGAAGTTCCAGATCATTTTTTTATGCAAGATTAAAATAAAAATAACAAAAAAACTATGAACGTTCTTGTTACATTTGAGGGGGAATAAGTGTAACATCCCAAATTTTGGAGAAATAAAATTATTGTATAATGATAATTAATTATTTCTGATCCAACAATTATGGGAAAATTAATTAGGCATTAGAGATGAATTATTGGTAAATTAAGATTTACCAGAACTAGATGATGTGGGACCCACTTGGTCAAATTGGATATTTGAAGGGTCTAGAGTGCTTAGAAAATTATTGTGGTTATGGTGGTATAGTTAAAATAATTTTTGGTGTTGAGGAAATAATTATTCGGACACGATGTAACATCCCAATTTTTATAAAAATATCCAAATAAGGGAAATAAGTGACAAGTATTTATATATGGAAAGGTTAATACCCCAAAAATGTGGAAATAAATTAATTTGGGTTTATTATGATTTTTCATAAATTACTAAGTCTCATGAGCTAAAATTTATACCTGGTTAAAATATGGGTGTCAGACCAAATATCCCTGATTGAGATGTCCTTGTTCAGGGCTATAGAGAATATTATTAGGAATCCAAATATGTATTCAGAATAATTTTTAGATAAAGTATTGAGCACGAACTGAGATCTTGTTTATTGTAAAACGGTAAATTTTAATAAGAGAGGTTAAAATTAAAACACAACTCCCACTCTCTCTCTCTCATTATTCACGTTGTTTTTCTGCCAAAGAGGGAAACACTCATTGCTCTCTTTTCTTCTTATTTCCTTATTCCCATTCACTTCATCTTCTTCATTTCTTCTTCTCCAAAAACCTAGAAAAAAGTTATGTGACTCCCCCTTCAATTTTTGTTTTCTTCATTGGGTAAGGAGGAGACCATGGAAGCTTGAAGCTCTTCCCTTTCTTCTCTATTTTTGTTACCTATTCCTCTCCCTTGGTGCTCACTCTCTTTTCTTGGTTAAGGTAAGTTCCTCATCATTTTAATGGTGCTTGAACCCTAGGCTATGGGTTAGTATGGTTGGGAGAGTGTTTAGATGCACATAGGTATTGAATGGAAACTTTAAATATGAAAACCCTAAGGTGGGGTGAAGTGAATATGAGTTTTTATGAGCCTTGGATGGGGTATACGAAATTGCCATTGTGGAAAGTGATAAATCATATACATTAGTGATGTTTGCTGGGTTTTAATGCAAACCCTGACCTTTGATTTTAGGGGAAATATTAAATATGAGTAAAATAGGCATTTAATGATGATGAAAATGTCATTAATTATGAGAGATTGCCATAGATGATGATTTATGATGGTGGTTGGGAACCATTAATAAGAGAAACCCACTTAAGGAGTTGGGTGTGGAAGTGATATGTATGGGTAACTTGTGTTGTGGCCCTTTTATTCATAATAAGTCTTGATTTAAGGGAGGGAATTCCCGAAGCCTAATAAAGTAAAATAATGAAGTTCATAAACAATTACTACATAATGATAGTCATATGTGTATATACATGTATTGTATCATAAGAATTGAGAATAATACTTGAATGGATAATTGATGTAGTCCTACAATTGATTGATGTAGGATTTCATAACACTTGTGAGGTAGGATCATCCAATCCGAGAGAATAATTCTCTTAAGGTAGGAAAGGAGTGTATTTTCTAAATGTATGAATGTTGTGTGATGATAATGTATGTATTAAAACATGTTTTCATATTCTTTCTTGAATGGGAACGTTATCCTTTGTGTGTGATTATGAATGGATATTGATTCCTATTGATGGATTGATGATGATATGATATAATTAATGAGAATATGAGATTAGAGAATCATTGTTGATATGTATCCATATTCCATCTGTAGATTGACTTGACATAATACTTGGCTAGTATGATCTTTGATGATTTGAAATAGTATGCCTTAGAGAATGTGATGTATGCGATTGTATGTTACTAATTATGAAAATGAATGAAAACTATACCCCTAAGTTTGTGGGAGAGTACCCTTGCGAGGTTGAAGCTTGCATGAGCGTCATTTCATATATAGCATATCATTTGGATGTGGTCGCGATCATAAAGGAAAGTCTTGCATGAATAGTATGGTCAAATTGAAAAGTGGTTACGATCACTCAGTACTTTGAAATGAAAAGAACCTGCGGTTTCTGTGAAATTGAGTCAGTGGTTGCGATCACCTAGCAGATGGAATGAAAAGGCCCCGTCGGACCATTAAGAATGAAATATGTGTGGTTGAGATCACAAAGTAAGGATCTTGTGCGAATCCATGAAAAAGGGAGTACCTCATGAGTGGCGGGAAACCAATATGAATTGAAATCAAACGTGGTTGCGATCATGAATAAAGCCTTGTGGGGTTATGAGAAGGGAGTACCCCATGCGTGGCAGGAAACCAATATGAATTGAATGATTGTAGTGGTTACGATTACTCAATGAAATGAAAATCGGATCCGTTGTATATGCATTTTAAACATGACATATGCATTAGCCATAGAAGCATGGCATTTGAGTGAAGTAGATTGAGAAAAGGATACCCTATTAAAATTATGGTGAGATGGATATGGAATCCACTTTTGATCACTAACCATACTTATGTTGTTGATTGGCGTGATCCTTTATGAATTTCATGAATTGATGAGATGGTCTTACATGATATGTCCTTGATGATGGACTTGATATGTGTATATATATGTACATGAGCATGTGTGTTCAATGGATTTTATAAATTGGTTGGTCTCAGTGTTATTTGAACTCCTTGATAGGAGAAAATGTTGATTTGCATTTATAAGTATATTATCATAATTGTGGAATTTTTCATCATTGAGAAAGTATACCCACTCTCCATGTAGTCTATCTTTTTAGCTTTTGTGTTGTAGGGTATGACTATAGAGTGAGGCACTTCATGTGAGGAGAGGTTGTGTGAAGAAGGTGTTTTTGGTAAATATACCTTGGTCGGCATAGTTTTGTGTTTATGGCTCTGGATATTATTTTGAGATGTATATATGTCATTACCTTGTATGGCCATAATACAACTTCAGTAACATATGTGAATGATGACAAATGAATATTGATGATGCCTGAATGATGATTGAGGTCCTAGAATAGAACAAATGCGCTATCATTTTGATTAATGGACAATCATTTTGTAATCTTTTGATGGTTTGGGATGTCTAAATTGAGAGACAATGCATGATTGATAAATTGTGATTCTTGTTAAGGTGCAATTTGATGATTAATGCATGATGATTGAGTCTAATGTTGTGTTGGGGTGATTGACTAGATGATGAAACCTAAATAGGTTGAAATTTATGTGATTTTCATGCTTGAATGAGGAACTGATAGGGTTAAATGGAGTTTTACGAGGTTTGAATTGCATGAGATGATTTGGATAACATTAATGCATGGTTTGTGTCTTGTAGAAACTGGAATGAGTCAATTCTATTAAGAATTGACCCTTGAATTGCACAAGAATGCCTTAAAATGGGTTAGTCGCATTTATGCACATAAGTCCATCTTTTTAAGGAATTTTTGAGTGCGGCTAGTTGCTATGCATCACGAATGGTGTATTTTAATTGGTGTTAAAATTTGGTAGCAATTGGACCTCATATGAAAAAGTTAGGGGGTCTGGAAGTTGAAAATTTGGATTTTTCTACAAAATTACTTATATGAATCAATTCAGAACAGTGCATGAATCGATTCAATCATCACTGTTATTACTATTCCTAATTCCAGAACACTTTGAATTGATTCAAGCCCTCGTATAAGTCGATTCAAATATGTTTTTACTGTTCATGATGTCCAGGATCGTTTAAATCGATTCATGCAATCTTGAATCGATTCAAAGGGTCCTATTTTCACTGTTTGAATTCCAGAAGCATTTGAATCGATTCATGGGACGCTTGAATTGATTCATACCCCTGTTTCCATGAAAAAATTATATTTTTGGATGCTGTTGGGCATTAATATGACATGATACCTTTATGCAATTACTTCAAACATTCTTCTAACATAACTTAGCAATCCTTTATGCATCTTTGATACTTTTCTTTGATTAATTCATATCCTTGAATTAAAATACGCACCTCGCTATTCTTGAAACCATATACCTTCTCATATCTTCATATGTGAGTTAGGGTTTCGTATGGGTCCAGGGTTAGTCTTTTAAAAATATAGTTGTGGTGTTCTTCATCCCCGTTCATGTTTTAAAAATGTGAAAAGTTACCCTCACTTTTATTATCCTAATTAATAATATTTATACCTTATTTACTAGATTAAGGGCGCCACATTAGGTGGTGTCAGAGCATGACATGTACCTAGTGAATCATTGTCATTGATGCTTGATCTTGTATGGATTGATTGTGATTAATACTTGATTTATATAAGTCCGGCCAAGCTTTCTTCATACTATTCTCTCTCAATGATGACTTCTTATGATTATATGAATGCTTATGACATTATAATGTGATAATATGCCTTCTATAAGCTTTAATGTGAATTGATTGATGTTGGACTCCATGATGTAGGGCCATAGCTTATTTATATGATGAATTACTATAGTATGAGACTATAGGTATGTTTATGAACTAGTTCACTGATGTTGGTCGAATTTAATGTTATGGTTATAGATTCCGTTATGGCTTGTCATCATCAAGATAATGATGACATTATAGCTAGAGCTTTGAACCATTTTACCGACCTTCTCGAGTCACAAAACTGGGATAGACAAGAAACGAAAAGGAAAGCTACTCCTGCTGCTCAAGGCACTCAAGGCCTTGATAAATTCTTGAAGTGGAAACCCTCCAAATTTCATGGTGGATTTAGGCCCGAGTAAGCCTATGTTTGGATCTGGGATGTTGAATGGATCTTCGATAGTTTCAAATACACTGAACTCTAAAAAGTAGAGTATGTTGTTTTCATGATGAGAGATGAAGCTGAGACTTGGTGGAGACTCACTAAGAGTAGAATGGTTGCTGCTGCTATTCCCTTGACTTGGGAAAATTTTAAGCTTAAACTCATGAGAAAATATGTGCTAGAGAGTTATAAGAGCAAGAAGGAGCTTGAGTTCATGGAACTTAAGCAAGGCACCATGACTGTGGAAGAGTATGCTTCTAAGTTTGAAGAGTTATGTGAGTTCTACCCTCCTTATCAGCAAGAAGGAACTAAAGCCTCAAAGTGTGTGAAATTCGAGAATGGTCTGCGCGTTGATATACAGAGGGCAATTTGTCATCAAGAGATCTAGAGTTTCACGGTACTTGTGAATAAGTGTTGTATTTATGAAGAGCATGCACCACCTCATCATTCTAAATTTGACTCTAAGTTGAAAGGTCCATCTTCAAAGGTCAAGAAGCATAGAAGTTTCACGAGGGGACATTTTCAAAGAGGTGCTCACTCTAATGCCCAAGCTAGGGGCGGTGGTCATGGTAATACCTTTGGCCTGGGCAATGCAAATGCCAATGAGCCGAATTGTCATAGGTGTGGTGGTCCTCATTATGTTTGTGAGTGTGTTCACCGTGATGATGTGATATGCTTTAATTGTGATCAAGTGGGACATATCTATCCTATATGTCATTTGCTCACGAGGCGGGCTCCTGTACAAGCTAATACTCCTAATCGTGCTATTGCTGCCACTCATGTGAACCGCGGAGGCCCCAATGGAGGTCGGGGATGCGGTAATGGAAACAATAGTAGCCAAAATGGTGGTCGAGGTGGCTATAATGGTGGGAGGCATAGTAATGGTGATGGAAATGGTGGAAATCACCACCAGACTCTTGGAAGGGTATTTGATGTGACTGGTGAGGAAGCAGCATAAGCCGTTGACTTGGTTAAAAGTAAGTGTGAAATACTCGGTAATTCTGTACATGTTATTTATGATTTAGGTGCTACCCATTCTTTCATATCCGAGGATTGTGTATGGCGATTGAAATTGCTAGTGAACTTTATGAAAAATGCTCTTGTGGTTTTTACCCCAACCGGTACTTATCTTAAGTCGGTTGCTCGTTATGACGACGTTGATATGCTCTTAGAAGGGAGACGATTTATTACTTCTTTCATATGTTTGCCAATGAGAGGTTTGGAGATTATTCTTGGCATGGATTGGCTTTCCGCCAATAAACTCTTGGTTGACTGTCAATAACAAACTGTTATCTTCCCTTCTCCAAGCTTAGGAAATTCGATATGCAAGGTATAGTTTAACTTTGCATACTACTGGCTCTTGCCGATGGGACTAATAGTCCCGATCCCTTTAACATTTTGGTGGTGTTGGAGTTTTTGGATGTGTTTCCCGAAGAGGTGCCCGGTTTGCCACCTCCATGGGAGGTTGAAGTTTCCATCGATCTTGTTCCCAGTGTGGAACCTATTTCTACCACTCCTTATAGGATGTCTCCTATGGAGTTAGTGAAACTTAAAAAGCAAGTCAAGGAGTTACTTAAGAAGGAATTTGTTCGACCTAGTGTATCACCTTGGGGAGCTCCTGTTTTATTGGTTAAAAAGAAGGATGGAACCATATGGTTATGTGTTGATTACCGTCAATTAAATAAGATGACAATAAAGAATAGATATCCCTTGCCTCGTATTGATGATCTGTTGGATCAATTGAGAGGTGCTGTTGTGTTTTCAAAAATTGATTTGCGTTTCGGTTATCATCAAATTCGGGTGAAAACCGAAGATATCCCTAAAACTGTTGTTAGGATGCGATATGGCCATTATGAATATATTGTGATGCCATTCGTAGTGACTAACACTCCAGCTATATTCATGGATTACATGAATCCTATCTTTCATGAATATCTCGATCGATTCGTGGTGGTGTTCATTGATGATATCTTGGTATATTCCAAGAGCTGCGAGGAACATGAAGAACACTTGAGACTTGTGTTGAACATTCTTAGAGAAAATCAGTTGTACGCCAAGTTCTCTAAATATGAATTCTGGTTGGCAAGTGTCCAATTTCTTGGACATGTAATATCTGAAGAAGGTGATTCTGTTGATCCTTTCTAAAGTTGAGGCTGTGATGGCATAGCCCAGGCCTACATCTATTATGGAGATTCAAAGTTTTCTTGGTCTTGCCGGTTATTACCGGAGATTTATCGAAGGTTTTTCTTGTCTTACTAGGCCTTTAACAAAATTGATGAGAAAGAACCAACCTTTTGTGTGGAATGTTGAATGTGAGAAAAGTTTTGAAGAATTGAAGATGAGACTCACTTCTGTACCTATTTTGGCATTGCTGGATTTACAAGAAGATTTTGTGGTGTATTGTGATGTTTCCAAGCATGGTCTTGGATGTGTTTTGATGCAGAAGGGACGTGTTATAGCTTATGCTTCACGCCAGTTGAGAGCTCATGAAGTTAATTATCCCACTCATGCCTTGGAGTTGGTGGTGATCATATTTTCTTTGAAAATTTGGCACATTATCTCTATGGTTCAAGGTTTGTGGTCTTTAGTGATCACAAAAGCTTGAAATACATCTTTAATAAAAAAGAATTGAACATGCGTCAAAGAAGATGGATGGAATTCCTAAAGGATTATGATTTTGAATTAAAGTATCATCCGAGAAAGGCTAATGTGGTTGCGGATGCTCCTAGTCGGAACTCCTTGCATGTGTCAGCCATGATGGTCAAAGAACTTGAGTTGATTGAGGAGTTTCACAATTTGAATGTTGGGACCGAGATTGAATCTACAAGGAAGATGTGTTTTGCTACCTTGAAGGTGTGCAACGAGTTTCTTGATCTTGTGAAAAGGAAGTAGTTAGATGATGAGTATCTAGATAAGATGAGGAGATCTCAGGAAAGTGGAAGGAACCTATTCCTTGTGAAAGGTGATGATGGTATGTGTCGTATGAAGGGACGAGTATATGTACCTTCCTTTGGTGATTTGAGGAGCATTGTGCTTGAAGAGGCTCACAAAAGCATTTTTAGTATCCACCCTGGTACGACCAAGATGTACCAATATGTAAAGAAGAATTTTTAATGGCCTGGAATAAAACGTGACATTGCTAGTTTTGTGGCTTCATGCCTTATTTGTCAGAAGGTGAAGGTAGAGCATCAGAGACCTTCTGGTACCTTGAGACCACTTGATATCCCCGTTTGGAAGTGGGATGCTATTGCTATGGACTTTGTCTTTGGTTTGCCAAGGACAAGATCTAATTGTGATGGAATTTGGGTGATTGTGGATCGCTTGACTAAGAGTGCACATTTTCTACCGATCAGCATGAATAGTTCTTTGCAGAATTTGGCACAACTATATATTTAGGAGATTGTGAGGATGCATGGTGTGCCATCTAGTATTGTATCTGATTGTGACCCCCGATTTTGGGGAAGCTTGCATGAGGTGATGGGTTCTAAATTGAGATTGAGCTCGGCGTAATCCACAGACAGACGGACAATTCGAGAGGACTATTTAGAGTCTTGAGGACTTGTTGCGTGCTTGTGTTTTGGAGCACGATGGTTCATGGGAGAAATATTTGCCTCTGATCGAATTTACTTATAATAACAGCTTTCATTCCAGTATTGGTATGGCACCATATGAGGCGTACGGAAGGAAGTGTCGAACTCCTTTATGTTGGCTTGAGGTTGGTGAGAGTTTGGCCTTAGGGCCTGAGATTGTTGAGGAGACCATTGAACAAATTAAGATGATCCAAAAGAAGATGAAAATCACTCAGGACCGACAGAAGAGCTATTATGACAAGAGGAGGAAGCCACTTGAGTTTCAAGATGGCGATCATGTGTTTTAGCGAGTTTCTCGTGATAAGGGCATTAGAAGAGCTTTGAAGAGAAGGAAATTAAGCCATAAATTCATTGGACCTTATGAGATTTTAGAGTGAATCGGTGATGTTGCTTATTGGATTGCACTTCCTCCGTATCTTACGAATCTACACAATGTGTTCCATGTGTCACAGTTGAGGAAGTATGTTCATGACCCCTTGCACGTGATCCCTATTGATGATGTTTGTAACACCCCGATTTTCTGGACCCGAAACCTGATGTAATCTAAATAATTAAACAATGAAAGTGAGAATAAATTTTTTGCGTTAGAAATAATTCAAAAACACCGCCATGACTACATCAAGACTCGAACCACAGAAAACCAAAGGGTGAGATTTGATAAACTATAACTGGATCGGTAAATAGTTTACCCATAACGGTATACCAAAATAACAGAGTTTACAGTGGAAGAAGAATGTGTATACCGGGCATACGCCTAGTCCCATATATGAAGATATGAGAAAAAGTTCGGCAAGACATGCAAAACACAAGCCTATTAGGCCATATACAATCTTGCATATAAATCATAAACATACAATGCCTTAAATATCTATACATATCCACCCATATAGTCATACAACATACATCTCCAATATTTACATTTCATAATTGACCATAATCAATTCAATCCTATAAGCCATATTAATAATTAACCATAATTGCTAGTTTTGTAGCACTAGTCACCCCGTGACTTGCGGATCAACAACATGGCCTCAACTGCCAAAAGTGCTACGGGCCTCCCCTGAACACGTGTTAACCCTCGGTGTAACCGGGTTTTGTGAATTGGCAAGCGCACCAATCGTTTGTAGTTTTCAAAATTTAGATATCGTTCCACTGGGATTGAAAGTCCAATAACAACAGTAATCTTCTACTTACTGTGGTAAATGTGAAGGAAATTATAAACAAAAGAATGATTTATATACAGTTTATACAGTATTCACAAGATAGCATGATTGAGTGATTCATGAGATAAAAAGAAAATAAAATCTATCTAAAAAGTTGAGTTGCAATCTAGAATAGGTAAGATACTTGAGATAAACACAGATAAACAAATTATGTTGGAAATTGGATCCCTAATCTAGAATAAAAATGAGGAACTCAAGACATGCATATTTAATCATCAAGTTTCATGTCATTGCAGCTTAAAATCATTATAACCGATCCCTCGTGATATAAATTCTAAGAATTCACCGTAAAGTCCGATCCCTCGTGAGCTTTCTCAGTAAAAACTTGCATTAAGACCTGGCCTTATGGCAACAATGGTTAACAACCCCTATAGAATTGAGATACCAAGGGTATTCCAACTTTTTACTTTCGTCAAAACTAGTTTCAATACGGCATAAATAATCATTCTCCCGTTTGACATTTACACTAATAAAACCAGTTTCGATACACATGAAAATCATTCTCCCGTTTGACGTTCATATTAATAAAAGGTTGAAATACTAACATGGACTTGAATCATAAACATGCAGAGGTCGAATTCACAACATTATACTCAATAGATTAGTTCACCAATTCCAACATAAACAAATTAGTTACACATGGTAAAAGTAAAGACAACACTTACAGAGTTTGACATTACGAAGAAGACGATGGAAACTTCACAATACAACAATCACAATACACCGAAACACACTCAAGTATCTAGAAAACTATTCTAGAACTACAACTCACAAAAGAAAGTACTCAGAGTCGAGCACAAGAGAGAAGAGAAGAGAAGTGTATGGAATGGGATGCTATGAATGGTGTTGGATGGCCCTATTTATAGGGCTGAGCAAGGGTGCTGACGCTACGCGTCCCTGTGACGCTACGCGTCAGACTCCTGACTCAGCCTCCATTAAACACTTGATAATGGCCACTTTCAATAATTAATCTTGATCATGCCTGGCCACTTGGACATGTTTCCACGAGTTTTTGGCCATTTATGCTGATTGGGGTGGCCCTTGGGCTGAGTGGGGTGCCCATTATTGAGTCCAAGTGGAGTGGTTGGCCAAAGTGGAAGTGGAGAACACGCAGCACTGACGCTACGCGTGGCTTTGATGCGTAGCGTCAGCATCAAAAGCAGCTCTTGATGCTACGCGTGGGGTGAGGCTACGCGTCAGCTCCTCCAGTGTAATTTTCTCTTGATTTCTTAACTTTTTCGCTGCAAAACTAGAGAAAATTGATCAAGGGCAGATTTATTTCCAACAACATCCATTTATTGAATTTAAATCCTAATTTTCTAACAAATTAAACTTATTTTTATAATTTTTATGAAATTTTTATTTAAGCTTTTATTGAAAATTTGAGGACTAACAACACGCATCAAGGGAGCCGTGCCCCGTCAGACACCGAGGTACACAGAGCCACCCGCCAACTGGGCCAGCCACATAGGGTGCCTCGTCACCAAACTATGGGCAGCTTCATGACTCACACACCGAGTCACAAGGGAAACAACGAGAATGCTCATACACTGAGCCACCCCCCACTGGGCCAACCGGGGGAACCCCTTAATATTCCTTACTGGCAGCGTATGATATGCCATGGATGTAATGCAATGCAAATCAAATGCATTTCTCACACTGTGCATCCTAAATGCCACTCATCAAACATCATCATCATAATCCCCAACACCACCATACACACTATAGTGGATTTTATCATTGTTGGGTTTTAGCCATTGTTTTTAAGTTTTACATGTGGCATTACCATCTCAACATATTGTACATATATTTCATATTATACATGCAAGTCAATACTTGCAATCAACCACAATGGCATTACAACATTACATAATATTCATCAATATTACCACACTTTCATTTAGTGGGTTTTCATCTCATTATTCATTACCATTGTCTCATATATATATATATATATATATATATATATATATATTGGTGTGGTATTCACAATAATTCATTGATATAACTCAAACCACACATACAAGATCACACTTGTATCACACAATGGTATGCAACAAATCATCAATAACAACAATCAAACTCAATGGACATTGTTCTTATGCAAGGAAAAGACTAACTTCCTCATCTCTCAAAATTCAATATCATATTTTCTCTAATTTATCAATTTATAACGCATACTATATCATTCAATTATTCTCTCATTGGTTTCAAAATCACCCAAGGGTATATCTCATAACTCCATCATCATATTCTCACTATCATCCTTTCATTATTCCATTTTAGGTGGTAAGTATATCATAATAATTTATCCCAAATGTACCAATCAATTCCAATCACCACCATGTTATATTATCATTATATTGCCCTCATACATTCCCTCAATCATCTCACAATATAAGGGAAAGGGGCCAACATCAGCCCATATTAAAGAAAATAAAATAAATCCAATTCTGGGGAAAACTCACTCAAGTGAGATTCACCTTCGCTTGAGC
The DNA here is from genome assembly GCA_037962975.1 of Clitoria ternatea. Lineage (NCBI taxonomy): Eukaryota > Viridiplantae > Streptophyta > Magnoliopsida > Fabales > Fabaceae > Clitoria > Clitoria ternatea. The sequence continues at coordinate 110,940,332 of CM075669.1, forward strand.
GAGATCAGCCAAGCTTGCTTGGGCGAGCCACATCGCGTGTAAGCAAGAGGCTTCCAGCAGTGTGTCCATGCTCGCTCGCTTGAGCGAGACTCTCCCTTCACCTAGCCTTTTGCTTGAGCGAGATTAAAAGGGGTCGCTTGAGCTCACCCAAAATTCCCTTGAGCGAAGAAGTCTTGGAGTATCAGGCCACGATCTCGCTTGGGCGAGCTACTCTCGCTTGAGCGAGATTTCTCTAGTGTCTAATTAAGGCTCGTTCACTTGAGCGAGGCTCAACTTAACTCACCCCTCGCTTAAGCGAGATTTGTCCAGAACCATTTTCATCTCTCGCTCGCTCAAGCATGGTCACACCCGCTTGAGTGAGATTCGTCCAGTGTGTATTCCTCTGTTGCACACGTGTCTCGCTTGAGTGAGACTCCATCTCACCTGAGCGAGATTGGGCCAGAGACCACTCCCCTGATACAGGGGACTCTCGCTTGAGTGAGAATCCATCTCGCTTGAGCGAGGTCATCCCCACACGCCCAAACCTCAAGTTTTTCACTCTTTTTCTCATGTTAATATCTTTCTCATCAATAGTTGGCCTAATTTAACACCTTATCAATATTGAATTATGTATTTAGGCTCATTTCATGAAACCATGCCTCTCTATTTTCAATTCTAAACCTTCAAATACCTAAGGGAGGTTTTAACAACATTCCACATTATTACCTCACTCATTTTACCACATAATCATCCCAAAACAATCCTTTACACTTTATTTAACTCATCTATTCATAGATTTTCACCATCAGTTAATTCATGTCCAACCAAGGGACAATCAAACACTTATCATTAGCATCATATATATATTCATAACAATCAATATAAGCCAAGCCATCATTCATCCCTTCATCAATTCAAACATTTAACATATTTATGGCAAGGCAATGTATGAGTTCATACGTATAAATAATCAACAATTTATTCACTCATGCAAATTTGAAATGTAAACTCCTCTCCTACCTAAAGAGAAGAACCGTAATCCAAACGCTCCGACTGCCTCGACCATTCCGCATCATCGTCCAGAACACAATCCTATCACAAACACACACATACATGCTATTAATTTACCATCATAAGACATCATCTCTCAAAACCCATTATCAAGTCCTAGACTTGTCTAACCTCCAGTTCATATGCTTATGTTAGGCTTCGGGAATTCCTTTCCCAAAACCAAGACTCTCTAGGTCTTAAAGGGCTAAACAAATCCAACAACAACAATACCATGGCCCTTATCCATGAAACTTCCAAATCATCATGTGGATTACTACTTATCATCATAATTCATTCAAATTCATTATAAGCCTCTTGGCTCCATTCAAGACCATCATCGATCAACAATTTCTAAATGGTGCATATCAAGGCCTGAGACTTTACCAAATCAAATATCCATCTCCATAATCCACTATCAATGGTCTTCAACCATTATCATCATCATCATGATTATCAACAATCAAAATCAATTCCTCTAATCACATACATACTCACATGCTCTCATCTCCCAAACTTCAAGAATTAACACCAATACTTCAAGCATTCATCTGCTCATATAAAATCATTCTAAGGCATCAAAATCATTAAAATCACCCATTTAGCCAAAACCCCTAATTTATCATACTTAGGGTTTTTGTCTAGATTACTCAATAACATTCAATATCCATCATTTTCCAAGAATCCACATAGACTCAACAACCCACATCTATTCACAACATAAAATCATTATCAAGAATCATTTCTTAAGTCATCAAGCCTAGGGTTTACTTCATCTCCATTATCATACAAAGTTTCTAGCATTATATCTCTAACCTAACAACCCAAAACCATAAATGAAATAATGAAGAGGTAGGAAACCTTTACCTCAAGCCCATGCAATTACCCAAACAAAAATGGGAGTGAAGAAGAGGGAGATGACCATTGCAAAGCTTCCAAGCTCCATAAATTCTTCACAAATCCAAGCTTTGTTGTTGATTTTTGTAAGAAAATGGAATGGAGAGGGAGGAGGTTTGTTTTTTACCATGGGAGGGAGGAAGAGAAAAAGAAAAATGAAGATGAAGTGGGAGTGGAGAAGGGCTGTCGAAAATGAGAGAAGAAAGGAGGAAATTTAGGAAAATTGGACATTCTCCATGGGGTCAAAGAGTGCCTCCACTTGCTTTTACCATTGGTCAATAACTTCCCTTTATCCATAGTGCAAAAGAAAGTACAAATGAGAGGGAATGGCCACACAGTTAAGAAAAGAGAAGAAAATAGAATTTTCATTTTCTTTTAATTCTATTTTAGCTCGTATTTTCCCCGTTTAGTAACATATGTCGAGTCTAATTAATTATTTTCTTAACACTAAAAATTATTCCAACTATACCATCGTAACCACAATAATTTTCCAAACCTTCTAGACCCATCAAATATTTAATTTGATCAAGTGGGTCCCACTTCATCCATTAAATCATCCAGTCTCGGTATTAAATCACCTCTAATGTCAAATTAATTCCTGCCACCATTATTGTACCATAAATAATTAATTTCCATTATTCAATAAATTGTTTCTTTAAAATTTAGGGTGTTATAATGTTGATGTGCGGGATGATTTATCCATTCCTCCTATTTCTATTCGTATTGTCGAGTATTCCGTGAAGAGGTTGCGGAACAAATTAGTACCTTTGGTGAAGGTGGCATGGAAACATGGAAATGTGGAAACATTCACGTCGGAACGTGAAGATGATATTCAGGAGCGGTATCCGAAGGCGTTTGAACCTGGTACGTTAAATTTCAAGGACGAAATTTCTTTTAGGTGGGGTGGATTCTAACATCCCAGTTTTTATAAAAATATACAAATAAGGGAAATAAGTGACAATTATTTAAATATGGAAAGATTAATGCCCCAAAAATATGGAAATAAATTAATTTGGGTGTATTATGATTTTTCATAAATTACTAAGTCTCATGAGCTAAAATTTATACCCGGTGAAAATATGAGTGTCAGACCAAGTATCCCTGATTGAGATGCCATTAGTCAGGGCTGTAGAGAATATTATTAGGAATCTGAATATGTATTCGAAATAGTTTTTAGATAAAGTATTGAGCCTGAACTAAGATCCTGTTTATTGTAAAACGGTAAATTTTAATGAGAGAGGTTAAAATTAAAACAAAACTCCCACTCTCATTCTCATTATTTGTGGTGCTTTTTTGCCAAAGAGGGAAACACCCATTGCTCTCCTTTCTTCTTATTTCCTTATTCCCATTCACTTCATCTTCTTCATTTTCTTCTTCTCCAACCTAGAAAAAGGTTGTGTGACTTCCCCTTTAATTTTTGTTTTCTTCATTGGGCAAGGATGAGACCATGGAAGCTTGAAGCTCCTCCCTTTCTTCTCCATTTTCGTCACCTATTCCTCTCCCTTGGTGCGCTCTCTCTTTTCTTGGTTGAGGTAAGTTCCTCATCATTTTAATGGTGCTTGAACCCTAGGCTATGGGTTAGTGTGGTTGGGAAAGTGTTTAGATGCATATAGGTATTGAATGGAAGCTTTAAATATGAAAACCCTAAGGTGAGGTGAAGTGAATGTAAGTTTTTATGAGCCTTGGATGAGGTATACGAAATTGTCATGGTGGAAAGTGATGAATCATATACATTAGTGATGTTTGTTGGGTTTTAATGCAAACCTTAACCTTTGATTTTAGGGGAAATGTGGAATATGAGTAAGATAGGTATTTAATGATGATGAGAATGTCATTAATTATGAGAGATTTCCATAGATGATTATTTATGGTATTGGTTGGGAACTATTAATAAGATAAACCCCCTTAAGGAGTTGGGTGTGGAAGTGATATGTGTGGATAACTTATGTTGTGGCCCTGTTATTCATAATAAGTCTTGATTTAAGGGAAGGAATTCCTGAAGCCTAATAAAGTAAAAAAATGAAGTTCATAAACAATTACTACGTGATGAGAGTCATATGTGTATATACATGTATTGTATCATAAGAATTAAGAATAATACCTGAATCGATGATTGATGTGGTCCTACAATTGATTGATGTAGGATTTGATAACACTTGTGAGGCGGGATCATCAAATCTGGGAGAATACTTCTCTTAAGGTAGGAGAGGAGTGTATTTTCTAAATGTATGAATGTTGTGTGATGATAATGTATGTATTAATGCATATTTGCATATTTTTCCTTGAATGGGAAAGTTATCCTCTGTGTGTGATTATGAATGGATATTGATTCCTATTTAATGGATTAATGAGAATATGAGATTAGAGAGTCATTGTTGATATGTATCCATATTCCATGTGTAGATTGACTTGACATAATACTTGGCTAGTATGATCCTGATGATTTGAGATGGTATACCTTGGAGAATATGATGATGCGATTGTATGTTACTAATTATGAAAATGAATGAAAACTATACCCTTAAGTTTGTGGGAGAGTACCCTTGCGAGATTGAAGCTTGCATGAGCATCATTTCATACATAGCGTGCATAACATATCATTTGAATATGGTTGCGATCATAAAGGAAAGTCTTGCGGGACTAGTATGGTGAAATTGAAAAGTGGTTGCGATCACTTGGTACTTTGAAATGAAAAGAACCTGCGGTTTTTGTGAAATTAAGCCAGTGGTTGTGATCACCTAGCAGATGGAATAAAAAGGCCTTACGGGACCATTGAGAATGAAATATGTGTGGTTGCGATCCAAAGTAAGGATCTTGCGGGAATCCATGAAAAGGGAGTACCCTATGCGTGGCAGGAATCCAATATGAATTGAAATAAAACGTGGTTGGGATCACGAATAAAGCCTTGTAGGGTTATGAGAAGGGAGTACCCCATGTATGACGAGAAACCAATATGAATTGAATGATTATAATGGTTGGGATCACTCGATGAAATGAAAATCGGATCCGTTGCATATGCATTTTAAACACGACATATGCATAAGCCATAGAAGCTTGGCATGTGAGTGAAGTAGATTAAGAAAAGGATGCCCTATTAAAAGTGTGGTGAGATGGATATGGAATCCACTGTTGATCACTAACTATACTTATGTTGTTGATTGGCGTGATCCTTTATGAATTTCATGAATTGATGAGATGGTCTTACTTGATATGTCCTTGATGATGGACTTGATATGTGTATATATATGTACATGAGCATCTGTGTTCAATGGATTTTTTAAATTGGTTGGTCTCACTGTTATTTGAACTCCTTGATAGGAGAAAATTTTGACTTGCATTTATAAGTATATTATCATAATTGTGGAATTTTTCATCATTGAGAAAGTATACTCACTCTCCATGTGGTCTAATGTTTTAGCTTTTGTGTTGTAGGGTATGACTATGGAGTGAGGCACTTCATGTGAGGAGAAGTTGTGTGAAAAAGGTTCTTTTGGTAAATATGCCTTGGCTGGCATAGTTTTATGTTTATGGCTCTGTACATTATTTTGAGATGTATATATGTCATTACCTTGTATGGCCATAATACAATTTAAGTAACTTGTGTGAATGATGACAAATGAATATTGATGATGGTTTAATGATGATTGGGGTCCTAGAATGGAACAAATACCCTAAGATCATTTTGATTAGTAGACAATCATTTTATAATCTTTTGACGGTTTGGGATGTCTAAATTAAGAGACAATGCATGATTGATGAACTATGATTCTTGTTGAGGTGTAATTTGATGATTGATGCATGATGATTGAGTCCAATGTTGTGTTGGGGTGATTGACTAGATGATGAAACCTAAACAGGTTGAAATTTATGTGATTTTCATGCTTGAATGAGGAACTGATAGGGTCAAATGGAGTTTTACGAGGTTTGGATTGCATGAGATGATTTGGATAACACTAATGCATGGTTTGTGACTTGTAGAAACTGGAATGAGTCAATTCCATTAACAATTTACCCTTGAATTGCATAAGAATGCCTTAAAATAGGTTAATCGCATTTATGCGCATAAGTCCATGTTTTTAAGGAATTTTTGAGTGCGGCCAGTTGCAACGCGTCATGAATAGTGTATTGTAATTAGTGTTAAAATTTGGTAGCAATTGGACTTCATATGAAAAAGTTAGGGGGTTTGAAAGTTGAAAAATTGGATTTTTCTACATAATTACTGATATGAATCGATTCAGAACAGTGCATGAATCGATTCAATCAACACTATTTTTATTGTTCCTTATTCCAGAACACTTTGAATCGATTCAAGCCCTCGCGTGAGTCGATTCAAATATGTTTTAACTGTTCATGATGTCCAGGATCGTTTGGATCGATTCATGCGATCTTGAATCGATTCAAAGGGTCCTGTTTTCACTGTTTGAATTCCAGAAGCGTTTAAATCGATTCATGGGACACTTGAATCGATTCATACCCCTATTTCCATGAAAAATTCTTCTAACATAACTTAGCAATCCTTTATGTTGTTGGGCATTAATGTGACATGATACCTTTATGCAATTGCTTCAAACATTCTTCTAACATAACTTAGCAATCGTTTATGCATCTTTGACGCTTTTCTTTGATTAATTCATAGCCTTGAATTTAAATACGCACTCGCTATTCATTAAACCATATACGTTCTCATATCTTCATATATGAGTTAGGGTTTTGTATGGGTCCGGGGTTAGTCATTTAAAAATATAGTTGCGGTGTTCTTCATCCCCGTTCATGTTTTAAAAACGTGAAAAGTTACCCTCACTTTTATTATCCTAATTATTAATATTTATACCTTATTTACTAGATTAAGGGCGCCATATTGGGTGGTATCAGAGCATGACATGTATCTTGTGAATCATTGTCATTGATGCTTGATCTTGTATGTATTGATTGTGATTAATATTTGATTTATATAAGTCCTGCCAAGCTTTCTTCACACTATTTTCTCTCAATGATGAAGTCTTATGATTATGTGAATGCTCATGACATTATAATGTGATGATATACCTTCTATAAGCTTTAATGTGAATCGATTGATGTTGGACTCCATGATGGAGGGCCATAGCTTATTTATATAATGAATTGTTATAGTATGAGACTATAGGCATGTTTATGAACTAGTTCACTGATGTTGGTCGAATTTAATGTTATGGTTATAGATTCCATGATGGCTCGTCATCATCAAGATAATGATGACGTTATAGCTAGAGCTTTGAACCATTTTGCCAACCTTCTCGAGTCACAAAATCAGGATAGATAAGAGACGGAAAGGCAAGCTACTTGTAACATCTTGGATTCGTTTTCGAAAACAAGGGTTAACTTTTCACAATTTAAAATAATTAAAAGAAGAAGGAATTCAATGTATAAAATACTGAGTAATTACCCCGGATCATCGAATAATCGATCTCATATATGAAGATATGAGGATGGTATCAGAGTGCACCTCGGATGACCGGTGTAACATCCCAGATTTTTAAATAATTATAAAATTCAGATTAAGGTTATGGATTAATGGTTAATTAATGGATTAATTTCCAATTGGGCAAATTATTGAGTGATAATAATTTTAATAATAATAATAATAATATATGCCTTTGGTGGAATAATGGGTCCGGTTCTCTCTCTCCTTTCCCTTCCTTCCCGCGTGGTCCCCACGTTGATGGCTTAGTTGGATGGGAGTAATTATTGCTAAGAGAGTTTGCATTAAATGCTGATGGACATGCATTAATGAGGACGTGATGGAGCTGAGTGGGACGCTGATGGGGCTGTATGGTGATATAGCTTCACTTCCACATTTTCCCTTCACACATTATTCATTTCCTTGTTGGTGCATGTTCTGATGAGAGAAGTGCTCTTCCTTCTCTCTAGAGCTTCCTGGACTCTTTCTCTTCTGCGTTGCTGTTTCTTCTCCATCGTCCTCTCCTTCATCCTCTTCTTCCACTCACGCATGCTGTAGAACCGAGTGGAACTACATGGTGATGAGGAACAGCATGGTGTTGTGTGTTTTGGAGGTTGGTTCCTCTTTTGCTTCCCTGGTGCTTCCTCTTCGTCTTCCTCTTTTTCTCCTTCATATGATGGGCTTGGTTGGAAGCTGTAACAGCGTATGGGTGCCTCGTTGTGGAAATGGTCCACTGAGTGAGGCAGTGCTGTTGCGAAGAAGAAGGCCTGGATGTGTGCATGGAAAGCTTGGTTGTCTTCCACTGTTGGTGAAGACCCATGATTGGGAATCCTCCACTGGACTGTGTGTGGAGTGGTGTTGTTCCTTGGGGGCTTTGATGCTCGAGTGGAGGCAGAGTTGGCTCTTCGAAGCTGCGAGTAGAGTGTTGATGGCTTGAGGACTTAAGTGGAAATGGTGGCTGGTTCTCCAAGCTGAGAACGTTGCTGGGACAAGTGGAAGCCATGATGGCTCTTCTCACTGTTGGAATGCCGAGCAGAGTGCTGCTGTGGCTGGGCCGAGTGGCCCATGTGACTGCTGGAACTCCATTCCAGGTAAGGGTGGCTTTGCATCTCAAATGCATGGATTTCTGGACGGGTTTCCGGGTGAAATTTTCATTGTGTTGTGTTTTAATGTGTATGGTATGCTGTAGTTGAGTAAATAGCCCGGATTATTGATGCTTATTATTTATGTAATGTATGATACCCGTTCATATGATGTGTGATGTTTATTGATGATGTTTATGTTGAGATATATGAGATGCACATGATGAATGTTGTGTTCTATGTGTGATCCTCTATTTGTCCCTGGGTATGTTATACATTTGAATGCATGTGATGCTTGTTGATACATATGCTTGTGATGAATGAATGAATGGGGACTGTTATGATGAATGCCGAGTAGGCTTTATGGAGGAAAGCATGAAAGGCTTACTAGAAAGGATAAACCCGAGTGGATAGATGATAATCCGAGTGGATGACATAGGATTGCCGAGTGGATGTAGTATAAGCCAAGTCATCTGATTGTTGTTGAATTGTCATGTGCATATAATGCTGAATGCTAAATACCGAGTGGGCAATCGGATGAATATGTGTTTAATGAAATTGATTGTGTTGATGTGACATAAGACCCAGGTTGGACTCGGGCAGTGCCTAAAGCACAAAGCGTTGGATGCTATTAAGGATTCTGAGATTAATCCTAAAAGACCTCCGAGTTGGACTCGAGGCCATGCTTGGAGCATGAGCATTTGATGCTTAATGGAAGTCCTTGGGTTGGACCCAAGGCAGATGCGAGTGCATTGGAGTTGGACTCCGAGTGAATGTGACCATATGCATCCGATTCGCCACTGGAATGCTTGTAGCATGTATATATACCGATCGGTAATCAGATGATGAGATGTGTGGAAATGTGATTAAGTCCTGGAGCTGGGCTCAGGCACACTCCTTGAGCAGGGCTCGGAGTTGAATGAAATCCGAGTGGATCAGTATACTTATAGTTGAGTGGGTTGAGCATTATAGCCGAGTGAAATGGGTGAAATCCTGATCGGAAGATGTTTGTGATTGCTTATATTGAATGGCAGTGTATGTTGAATGATTGATGATATATATGTATAATTGTAATGCGGATTCCATGATTAATCCGAGCCAATATCTGTCATTTAATATGTAATGCTCACCCCTACACCATTTTTCAGTATATGCAGGTCGGATTGGATGATGTGATGGCCTTAACCCGAGTGTTGGGTGTTTATGATGAGGTTGTGTACATAATGTAATGTACCGAGTGTCTTTTGTTGTTTTAAAGCCTTGGCCGGCTCATAACAATGTTGTATCATGATTATGAAATATATATATGTGCTGGAATCCGAGTGCATGTTAATATATATATATATACTTCGAGTGAATGGTATTATATACATACCGACTGAATGTGTTGGTGATGGAATGTTTAAAGATAATAAGCATCCGAGTGTATGGTTATACCTATATAGGTCGGTAGTCGGATTTGGGAATCAGAAAATAAATTTATATAAGTGATTTATGTTGATTTGATGCTTCATACCGACTAGGAAATGATGTTGTATGAATATTCCTAAGTTAATGAATTCTGAGTGAAATGTAAGTGGCTTAGTTGCTTTTCCGAGTGAGTCTTATGTATGTGACTCCATATCTGAGTGTGACTCATCTGTATGTTTGTAGCTCTTATGGATTCCGAGTGAAAAATATATAGTGAACCCCGGGTGGGAAATGATTTTGTATAAACCCGAGTGGAAATCCGAGTGATCCTCTTCCGAGAGGAGAGTTGTTGTAATGACTTAGATTGATTATATTCTAAGTGTATGAATTATGAATGTATCCCAAGTGAATATGGGAACCTATTCCGAGTGAATAAGGTAATATGTATTCTGAGTGTGTAAGTGTGGAATGAGTCCGAGTGAGACTTGATGTTGTGATTTCTCCGAGTAAAGGGAAGTATGAGTATTAACCGAGTGATGGATGGTCAAGATTAGACCGAGTGATTTATGGCCGAGAGGGAGCCTATGCATTCTCTGAGTGATAGAGTTCAAATACACCGAGTGCTAAATGGTTGATGTTTACCGAGTGACTCGAGGTTGAACTATACTGAGTGGCGTTTGGTTGGGTAATAACCCGAGTGAGGGGTTTTATGGAATCCGAGTGGGATACCCCTCATTCCCGAGTGGATTCTATATGTGACCCTTGTGGATAAAATAGAAGACTAAGTATAATACGATGGAGCAATCCCGAGTGAATGGAACTCTGAATACCGAGTGATGGGAATGTCGAGTCTGGCTTCTCGCTTCAGCGAATGAAGGCTTCGCTCCAGCGAGTGTGTATTGTTGGAAGGCTTGGGGTCGGCTTCACTTAAGCGAATGGTGGTTCGCCCGAGCGAGTTATGCGGTCTCGCTCAAGCGGAGTCGGATCCCGCTTGAGCGAGTGGGCGCTGTATTGTGGGCTTCGCTCAGGCGCTGTGTTCGGTTTTTATTTTTCCTTGCCCTTTTTCCCATTTTGTATTTCCCTTCTTTGAATGGCACTTTGCCTTTCTGCCTTGCGCTGCTTGTCTTCTTGATTGGTCATTGGACCTGGCTCTCATATCTTCATATATGGGAGTGGCTTTTTATTATGATCCAGGTATACTCTAAACAAAACGCGAAAAATTTTCCCCTAAAAAATTAGGACGTCACATTTTGGTATCAAAGCAGACCAAAAGGTCCATGGCCAAGGTTTGCTTACTGAGTGTAAGCGGTTATATGCTGTATGACCGGGTGGTCATCATTTCTTGTGGTGTTTCTCAGCCTGAGTTGGCCGAGAGAGGATGTAATGGTAATGTTGAGTCGGTTGTGAGGAAAATTGGGTGATGATATTGAAGCTTTCATAATTATTAAAACTGTGTTAATTGATTTGGACTCTTGTGTATGCCATGCTAATGGTTCATGGCCGAGTCATATTGATTGGATGGATTTGAACTCATATGCTGAGTTGGCTGAGTGAGTAATGTGGTGGAATCCCATGAAGTGAGGAATTTAAATTGGGTGATTGCTTGTGCAATTTGTGATGGGTGAATTATATTCTTGGCACGTGAACCCCTATATGGCACTTGATGTAGATTGAATGAGTGCAGATTCCTAAGTTGGAGGATTTTAATATGAGATAGTGATTGAATATAAAACCTAATGCATGATTGGTTGGGATTTTTGTCTCGGTTTGATGTGTGGTAACCCAATTGATTGAGCCTAATCATGTGTGGTTGGATGTTGTGAGGAATTGATTTGGTAAGGTACCTATTGGCTGGGTGCTGTCTCAGTTTTGTGATTGAAAACTGAGTGAGTTGTTGATTGAATTTCTGACCCTGAGTTGTACATCTCTGTGGATGTAGTGAGTTATTAGGCTTAAATCCGAGTCGTGGCCTGTAATGAATGGTAATATTAAAGAATATTAGGTTGATTGGCCAATAGTTTGTGATGGATAAGATTAAAGAAGGAATTTTTACTCGGTTTGGACTGGAAACCGACTGCTTTTCTGCCATTTTATGGTGTCTATGACTGGCATTTGATGATTATTATCATGATGATTGCATTAGAATAGGTGTAAGGGCTGCATATATGCCTTGAATGAGTCAGAAATCCATTGGTAATATGCATTTTACTGTGAGAATGATTAATATTTGCTGACTGTTGGCATGAGATGCATCACTGTTGGTGCCTAATGGTGGTATTGATTCGGATGTATTACTTATAAAATGGTAAGAATTGCCAATAATTTTCATGTAGATTGGCATTATCTGAGTGATTTTGGGTCAGTATGAGTGAAATAGGATGTAAGGATGCTGTTCCGAGAGGCTCTCCATGCCATAGGTATTGTGGCAGTGTACATTTTGCATTGACCTGATGCAACTATTGTGACCTTATAGGAATGAGGCATCATCCTATAAGTTGGATGCAGCAGTTCATAGGTCAGCAAGTGAGACTGTAGCTGCTTATGGAGATGGCTTAAGTCTATTGGACTGCTCCGAGCAAAGTGAGGATTTGAATCTGAATGGATGAGTATTTGGTTGAGTATTAAAATGATGGACGAGTGAAGGAAAGAGTTGCTGGGTGAAGTGGAATTGTGGATACCCGAGTGGGTGATTTCCGAGCCAATTGGTGACACTTCCAAGTGGAAGGTGTTAAGAGTGGGCTATCCCAGAATTTCTTGTGGTGTGGTCAGTAACCACTTGTGAGGGGAGTTGTGCCGATTGGAAATTGACTGGTCGGTGAATGCTTGAAAAGCATTGATATGTAATCAATGTGTGGTAAGTAGTGATATGCTGAGTGATTATTGTGACCGGTTCATGTTGAATTTCGGGGACGAAATTCCTTAAAGGTGGGGACAGTGTAACATCCCGGATTTTTAAATAATTATAAAATTCAGATTAAGGTTATGGATTAATGGTTAATTAATGGATTAATTTCCAATTGGGCAAATTATTGAGTGATAATAATTTTAATAATAATAATAATAATAATATATGCCTTTGGTGGAATAATGGGTCCGGTTCTCTCTCTCCTTTCCCTTCCTTCCCGCGTGGTCCCCACGTTGATGGCTTAGTTGGATGGGAGTAATCATTGCTAAGAGAGTTTGTATTAAATGCTGATGGACATGCATTAATGAGGACGTGATGGAGCTGAGTGGGACGCTGATGGGGCTGTATGGTGATATAGCTTCACTTCCACGTTTTCCCTTCACACATTATTCATTTCCTTGTTGGTGCATGTTCTGATGAGAGAAGTGCTCTTCCTTCTCTCTAGAGCTTCCTGGACTCATTCTCTTCCACGTTGTTGTTTCTTCTCCATCGTCCTCTCCTTCATCCTCTTCTTCCACTCACGCATGCTGTAGAACCGAGTGGAACTACATGGTGATGAGGAACAGCATGGTGTTGTGTGTTTTAGAGGTTGGTTCCTCCTTTGCTTCCCTGGTGCTTCCTCTTCGTCTTCCTCTTTTTCTCCTTCATATGATGGGCTTGGTTGGAAGCTGTAACAGCGTGTGGGTGCCTCGTTGTGGAAATGGTCCACTGAGTGAGGCAGTGCTGTTGCGAAGAAGAAGGCCTGGATGTGTGCATGGAAAGCTTGGTTGTCTTCCACTGTTGGTGAAGACCCATGATTGGGAATCCTCCACTGGACTGTGTGTGGAGTGGTGTTGTGCCTTGGGGGCTTTGATGCTCGAGTGGAGGCAGAGTTGGCTCTCCGAAGCTGCGAGTAGAGTGTTGATGGCTTGAGGACTTAAGTGGAAATGGTGGCTGGTTCTCCAAGCTGAGAACGTTGCTGGGACAAGTGGAAGCCATGATGGCTCTTCTCACTGTTGGAATGCCGAGCAGAGTGCTGCTGTGGCTGGGCCGAGTGGCCCATGTGACTGCGGGAACTCCATTCCAGGTAAGGGTGGCTTTGCATCTCAAATGCATGGATTTCTGGATGGGTTTCCGGGTGAAATTTTCATTGTGTTGTGTTTTAATGTGTATAGTATGCTGTAGTTGAGTAAATAGCCCGGATTATTGATGCTTATTATTTATGTAATGTATGATACCCGTTCATATGATGTGTGATGTTTGTTGATGATGTTTATGTTGAGATGTATAAGATGCACATGATGAATGTTGTGTTCTATGTGTGATCCTCTATTTGTCCCTGGGTATGTTGTATATTTGAATGCATGTGATGCTTGTTAATGCATATGCTTGTGATGAATGAATGAATGGGGACTGTTATGATGAATGCCGAGTAGGCTTTATGGAGGAAAGCATGAAAGGCTTACTAGAAAGGATAAATCTGAGTGGATAGATGATAATCCGAGTGGATGACATAGGATTGTCGAGTGGATGTGGTATAAGCCGAGTTATCTGATTGTTGTTGAATTGCCGTGTGCATATAATGCTGAATGCTAAATACTGAGTGGGCAATCGGATGAATATGTGTTTAATGAAATTGATTGTGTTGATGTGATATAAGACCCGGGTTGGACTCGGGCAGTGCCTAAAGCACAAAGCGTTGGACGCTATTAAGGATTCTGAGATTAATCCTAAAAGACCTCCGAGTTGGACTCGAGGCCATGCTTGGAGCATGAGCATTTGATGCTTAATGGAAGTCCTTGGGTTGGACCCAAGGCAGATGCCGAGTGCATTGGAGTTGGACTCCGAGTGAATGTGACCATATGCATCCGATTCGCCACTGGAATGCTTGTAGCATGTATATATATACCGATCAGCAATCAGATGATGAGATGTATGGAAATGTGATTAAGTCCTGGAGCTGGGCTCAGGCACACTCCTTGAGCAGGGCTCGGAGTTGAGTGAAATTTGAGTGGATCAGTATACTTATAGTTGAGTGGGTTGAGCATTATAGCCGAGTGAAATGGGTGAAATCCCAATCGGAAGATGTTTGTGATTACTTATATTGAATGGCAGTGTATGTTGAATGATTGATGATATATATGTATAATTGTAATGCGGATTCCATGATTAATCCGAGCCAATATCTGTCATTTAATATGTAATGCTCACCCCTACACCATTTTTCAGTATATGCAGGTCGGATTGGATGATGTGATGGCCTTAACCCGAGTGTTGGGTGTTTATGATGAGGCTGTGTACATAATGTAATGTACCGAGTGTCTTTTGTTGTTTTAAAGCCTTGGTCGGCTCATAACAATGTTATATCATGAATATGAAATATATATATGTGCTGGATTCCAAGTGCATGTTAATATATATATACTTCGAGTGAATGGTATTATATGCATACCGACTGAATGTGTTGGTGATGGAATGTTTAAAGATAATAAGCATCCGAGTGTATGGTTATACCTATATAGGTCGGTAGTCGGATTTGGGAATCAGAAAATAAATTTACATAAGTGATTTATGTTGATTTGATGCTTCATACCGACTAGGAAATGATGTTGTATGAATATTCCTAAGTTAATGAATCCTGAGTGAAATGTAAGTGGCTTAGTTGCTTTTCCGAGTGAGTCTTATGTATATGACTCCATATCTGAGTGTGACTCATCTGTATGTTTTTAGCTCTTGTGGATTCCGAGTGAAAAATATATAGTGAACCTCGGGTGGGAAATGATTTTGTATAAACCCGAGTGGAAATCCGAGTGATCCTCTTCCGAGAGGAGAGTTGTTGTAATGACTTAGATTGATTATATTCTAAGTGTATGAATTATGAATGTATCCCAAGTGAATATGGGAACCTATTCCGAGTGAATAAGGTAATATGTATTCTGAGTGTGTAAGTGTGGAATGAGTCCGAGTGAGACTTGATGTTGTGATTTCTCCGAGTAAAGGGAAGTATGAGTATTAACCGAGTGATGGATGGTCAAGATTAGACCGAGTGATTTATGGCCGAGAGGGAGCCTATGCATTCTCTGAGTGATAGAGTTCAAATACACCGAGTGCTAAATGGTTGATGTTTACCGAGTGACTCGAGGTTGAACTATACTGAGTGGCGTTTGGTTGGGTAATAACCCGAGTGAGGGGTTTTATGGAATCCGAGTGGGATACCCCTCATTCCCGAGTGGATTCTATATGTGACCCTTGTGGATAAAATAGAAGACTAAGTATAATACGATGGAGCAATCCCGAGTGAATGGAACTCTGAATACCGAGTGATGGGAATGCCAAGTGTGGCTTCTCGCTTCAGCGAATGAAGGCTTCGCTCCAGCGAGTGTGTGTTGTTGGAAGGCTTGGGGTCGGCTTCGCTTAAGCGAATGGTGGTTTGCCCGAGCGAGTTGTGCGGTCTCGCTCAAGCGGAGTCGGATCCCGCTTGAGCGAGTGGGCGTTGTATTGTGGGCTTCGCTCAGGCGCTGTGTTCGGTTTTATTTTTCCTTGCCCTTTTTCCCATTTTGTATTTCCCTTCTTTGAATGGCACTTTGCCTTTCTGCCTTGCGCTGCTTGTCTTCTTGATTGGTCATTGGACCTGGCTCTCATATCTTCATATATGGGAGTGGCTTTTCATTATGATCCAGGTATACTCTAAACAAAACGCGAAAAATTTTCCCCTAAAAAATTAGGACGTCACAACCGGGCTCGAGGCCGTCACAAGAGGAAAAACGGAAGATAAAATAAGTTTGAGAGTGATTAAAACATTTACCGAGAGGGGATGAAAGGTACTTCGTCGGCTTATTTTAACAACAGAATATATTTGCATAAATAATAATAATAATATCATTAATACATTTTCGAGGTCTTTAATGAAAATTAGGCATACACATCCGGTCTAATTTTCCTACATGACTTCTCAAAATCATCCGTTGTCAAATTAATTTCAAAATAAGCATACAAAATGAATACATATATGCCGGCCAAGGCTCATTCACATCTCCTTTCGTATTTATCTTCTCCAATACTCGACCTCCAAAAGAGTAGGAATTTATCACACCTACATCAACCTTAAAAATGGCAACATGGAGGTGAGTAACATAATCCAAATGAATTAAAGTCATACATTATGATGAGATTTATGTATAGGTGTATTACATTCAAATTCAGGATAACACCACACACATGACATTTCACTCCTTCTCAGTACAATACATGTCCGAATACATATGTTCACAAGGTAATATTATATATACATATCCTTATGTTTTCAATAATTATCACACATTAAATATTAGCACCTCGGCTTACTTTCTCTCTATTCAACCATCATCCATCGCCATCTCGGCTATCAACTAGGCATATCTCGGCTATATGCAAATGCTCTTAAAGCTAATGCATATACACAACGGAATTACTTTCAAGTGTGGATCCGACTGTGGGAAAACAACATAATCAATTATGGGACAAGTATAGGTATGCTACTATGCCCCTACTGCATTAGTAAAATGTGTACACTTATATCCAATTACATGCGTGTTCAACATCATATTTTACTGGTACCAAACCGCCCTCGCCCATCTGTAGCACTAGTCACCCCGTGACTGCGGATTAACAACATGGCCGTACTTGCCAAAGTGCTATGGGCCCCTCTCGAACACACATTGAGAGAGCCGTGCCCCGTCGGACACTGAGGTAACTCGCTCACCATAGAGCCACCCGCCCACTGAGCCCGCCACATACGGTGCCTCGTCACTGAACTATGGACAGCTTCGTGATTCCCAGAATCACTAGGGATAATACAATAATATACCTGTGCACTAGGTCGCCCTCCACTGAATGGAACCTCTAACATTCCATATA
This sequence comes from Clitoria ternatea, assembly GCA_037962975.1. Lineage (NCBI taxonomy): Eukaryota > Viridiplantae > Streptophyta > Magnoliopsida > Fabales > Fabaceae > Clitoria > Clitoria ternatea. Next base: position 110,957,964 of record CM075669.1, read on the forward strand.
GGCAGCGAATGATATGCCATGGATGTAAATGTCAATCAATGTATTCTCACACTGTGCATCCTAAGTGCCACTCAATCAATCATCAATTCACAATCACCACTTAGTGGATTTCAACGTTCTCAACCCTTATAAATTTTTGTTGGAACTTACACACATCGGTAGTTAGTGGAAATCACATTATCCATTCATATATACAACATTTGGACATTTCACATCATTGATCTTAATTCAAACATAATCTCAAACCATCATAACATACTTCATTACCATATTCAACACAATGTCTGATCCGGCCTCTATACTAGTACCAAAGTACGGATATCACTTCATTTGTTCTGTACACAATACAGACTCAGCAAGTAAAACATCAGTCATTAAAATTGATCTCCCCTCACTGGGACACCGAATAATCATAAAGCACTGGTCTAAAACCTCAGCCATCTACTAACTCTAGTGGCTGGTCCCACACCAGGTCATTGACTCCGGCCTAGTTCAGTGCAACAACACATTCATCATCCAAATACATGCCACATAACAATCAATCATTCTAAATGCACTCAAATCATGAAATCATTACATCGTCTACACAAGCAATTAACAAGCACAATCATATACACATATTTTAACATCAGGAATGGATGAAATCATGCATTTAGAATAGTTACCCCCTCCTACCATAAGAGAAGTAGTAATCACTGCGGTCTGAAGGTTCCGTCACGTAGCTGGGGTTATTCCCTACATCACAATATATCACACAATTAATTTTTCTATTTAAGCACCTCGGTTTAACATTCATATTCGTTTACTTAGAATATTCCAGCATCGAAACTTTCAGTCACTTATTTCATTCGTTCAGCCACCACCACCACGGTTTAGGTGTCAGCATTTATTATCTTGCACATCCAATGCCGAACCCAATACCGGGTTCCCATATCAATGGTTCCCAACAACCATTAAGCTTCATTAATGACCATTCACCATTAATAACAACATCTCACCTTATCAAAATAGTTATTTAACATAATAAATGTTTCTTCATTTACGTCTCACATTTCCCATAAATCTTAGGGGAAAGGGTTTTTCATTAAAACCCAACAACACTCATTAAATCACATTCCCAACATCAAAACCCAAAAACCCATGGTTTATACTCTTGAGAAATAGCAAAAATCTTACCTCAAGAGAAAAATGAGAAAGTTTTCCAAAAGAGGGAAAACCACATGGAATGAAGAGAAGGAAATGTGAGACTTCAAGCTCCAAACTCTTCTTTCTTGCTCTCAAGAAACGAAAATGGGAGAGGAGAAGAAAGCCACCACTTTTGCTTAGGGTTTTGAAGAGAAGTAAGAGAGAAAGTGAAGGAGAAGAGTGTAGAAGAAGTAGAAGCAAGTACATGTATGGGAAATCCAAAAAGGGGCTGACGGGATTAAGAAGGGAAAAATAGGCCATTTGGCTTTATTTTTAATTCCCAATAAATATTCATCGTCTTATGATAAACAGGGTCAATGTTTGGACTTAATACCATATCCAAAAATTATTCCAAATATACCATCGGATTCCTAATTCTATTCTTAACAGCCCTGACCAATATCATCCCATTCGGAGATACTTGGTCCGACACCCATATTTCAACCGGGCTCATTTTCAGCTTATCCGGTTCCAATAAACCATAAATAATTCCCACAAATCTTACTTCATTTATTCCTAATATTTTGGAACATTAAATAACCCAAATATAATTATTTAATATTTATCTTCCCAACTAATCCTTTATTTTAAAATCTAGGGTGTTACAATCCACCCCACCAAAAAGAAATTTCATCCCCGAAATTTAACATACCAGATTCGAACACATCGGGGTACCGAGCTCGTACATCGTCCTCACGTTCCCACGTGAACGTCTCATTATTTTTGTGCTTCCATGCAACTTTCACGAAGGGTACCAATTTGTTCTGTAGCATCTTAACAGAGTGTTCAACAATACGAATAGAAATAGGAGGGTCATGGACAATTTCCTCAACTGGGATACATGGAACACATTATGTGGATTAGACAGGTGCGGAGGAAGTGCAATCCGATATGCAACATCGCCAATCCGCTCTAGAACCTCTTAGGGTCCAATGAACCTCGGGCTTAACTTCTTACTCTTTAAAGCTCTTCCAATGCCCTTATCTCTTGATACTCTTAAAAATACGTGATCGTCAACTTGAAACTCAAGTGGCTTCTGCCTCTTATCATAATAACTCTTCTGCCGATCTTGGGCAATTTTCATCTTTTCTTGTATCGTCTTGATTTGTCCATTTGTCTCTGCAACTAACTCAGGCCACAAATTTAAACTCTCTCCGGCTTCAAGCCAACACAATGGAGTTCTACATTTCCGACCATATAACGCTCTATATAGAGCCATACCAATGGAACTGTGGTAACTATTGTTGTATGCAAATTCAATCAGTGGTAGGAATCTTTCTTAACAACCACCGTGCTCTAATACATAAGCCCGTAATAAATCTTCAAGGCTTTGAATTGTCCACAATCTATACCCATCCGTTTATGGATGATATGCTGAACTGAGCTTCAGTTTGGCACCCATTGCCTCGTGCAAGCTTCCCAAAAATCGAGAGGTGAACCGTGGGTCGCGATCCGACACAATACTCGAAGGCACACCGTGCAACCTAATGATCTCCTTTATGTACAGTCGGGCTAAATTCTCCAATGAACTTTTCATATTCATGGGCAAGAAGTGAGCACACTTCGTCAACCGATCTATAATCACCCATATAGCATCATTCCCAGTACGTGTTCTGGGTAGTCCAGAAACAAAGTCCATGGCAATGTCGTCCCATTTCCACACCGAAATATCAAGGGGTCTCAGATAACCAGATGGTTTCTGATATTCAACCTTAACCTTTTGACAAATAATACAAGAGGCTACAAAATTAGCCATATCCCGCTTCATACCGGGCCACCAGAAATTCTTCTTCAGATCTTGATACATTTTTGTGGCACCAGGATGTATGCTCAATACACTTTTGTGAGCTTCTTCAAGTACCAATCTCCTTAGATCACCACCAGATAGAACATAAATCTGGTCTTTCACACGCCAAATGCCATCATGGCCTTCCGTTAAAAACGAATTCTTCTCATTAGCTTGAGCTTCCTTCATCTCAATCAAGTACTCATCCTTCAGTTGTTGTAACTTCACGGTCTCAAGGAACACGTTTGCTATCGTCAACATCTCAAGAGACATCTTTTTCAGAGTATATACTTCTACACCCATATTCAAATTCTAAAATTGCTCAATGAGCTCCATCTCTTTCACCATCATAGCGGAAACATGCAACGATTTCCGACTCAAGGCATCGACAACCACATTTGCCTTTCTGGGATGATACCTTAATTCAAACTCATAATCCTTCAAAAACTCCATCCATCGTCGTTTGCGCATATTAAACTCCTTCTGATCAAATAAATATTTTAGACTCTTATGATCACTAAAGACCATAAACTTTGAGCCATACAAATAATATCGCCATAACTTCAAGGCAAACACCACCGCTGCCAATTCAAGATCATGAGTGGGGTAGTTAACCTCATGCGGTCGCAACTGTCTTGATGTATAGGCTATCACACGTTCTCCTTGCATCAACACGCAACCAAGACCAAGCTTAGAAGTGTCATAATACACCATGAAATCATCTAGTAAGTCCGGCAAGGCCAACACCAGAGCAGAAGTGAGTCTAACTTTCAACTCTTGGAAACTTTTTCACAATCAAGGCCCCACACAAATAGTTGATTCTTACGAGTTAGCTTCGTCAAAGGCAAAGCCAGTCAGGAGAATCCCTCAATAAATCTCTGATAATAACTGGTAAGACCAAGAAAACTCCTTACTTCGGTCACAGACATTGGTCTTTCCCAAGCCAGCACGGCTTCAATCTTAGATGGATCAACTGCCATACCGTCCTTGGAGATAACATGTCTAAAAAATTGGACCTCGGATGACCAAAATTCACACTTGGAAAGCTTCACATACGACTCCTTTTCTCGAAGGACATTCAACACAAGGTGAAGATGTTCCTCATGTTCTTGATGACTCTTGGAATAGACAAGGATGTCATCGATAAACACCACCACAACCTTATCAAGATATTCGTGAAAAATGAGATTCATGTAATCCATGAAAATCGCAGGTGCATTCATCACACCAAAAGGCATTACTGCCTACTCGTAGTGGCCATACCGCATTTGAAAAGTAATCTTTGGGATATCTCTGGTCTTCACCCAAATTTGGTGATATCCGAAACATAAATCGATCTTTGAAAACACAACGACGTCCCTCAATTGATCCAAAATATCGTCAATGTGAGGTAAGGGATATCGGTTCTTAGTAGTCAACTTGTTAAGTTGTCGATAATCCACACATAACCTCATACTCCTATCCTTCTTTTTCACCAATAAAACAGACGCACCCCACGGAGACACACTTGGGTGAATCAATCCTCGTTCCAATAACTTTTCAACTTGTCTCTTCAACTCAGTTAATTCCATAGGAGATATCTGATATAGCACTCGGGAATAAGATCAATAGAAAATTCCACCTCGCATGGAGGAGGTAAACCAGGTACCTCGTCAGGGAATACATCCGAAAATTTAGATATAATGGGAATTTTTAAAGGATCAGGACCATTTGTCCCATTGGCAAGGGATAATAATATGCAAAGTTGAGTTATACCTTGCACATCAAATTTTCCCGCATCGGAAGAAGGGAAAATGACAGTCATTGTCGACAGTCAACCAAGACTTTTTTGGCGAAGAGCCAATCCATGCCAAAAATCATCTCTAAACCCTTCATAGGTAGGCAAATGAAAGAAGTAACAAACTTCCTTCCCTCTAAGAGCATAACGACGTTATCACATCGGTTAACCGTCCTGAGGTAAGTACCGGGGTAGTAACCACACGGGCATTTTTCGCTAAGCACACCGGCAATCTCAACCGCCATACACAATCCTCGGATATAAAAGAATGGGTCACACCCGAATCATAAATAACATGCACAGAATTTCCAAGTATTTTATACTTAGTTTCAACTAGGTTATCAGCTTGAGCTGCTTCTTCACCAGTCACAGTAAGTACTCTTCCCGCAGTTGGTTGGTTAGCACCATGATTAGGACCATTCCGGCCACCATTGCTATTACCTCGGCCATTCCCATTACCACGACCATTTTCACTATTACTGTTGCCATTTCCATTTCGACCACCATTGCAGCCGCCATTTTCGTTTCCACGACCACGACCTCTAAGAGCATTATAGCCACCATTGCCATTACCTCGGCCGTTCCCATTACCACGACCATTTCCACCATTACCGTTGCTATTTCCATTTCGACCACCATTACGGCCGCCATTTCCGTTTCCACGACCAGGGCCTCTGAGAGCACCATAGCCACCCCGGTTTCCATCATTACGCACCACCACATCCGTGGCATTCAAGGGACAATCGGGATGAATGTGCCTTGGTTGGTTGCATCTATAATATACCATCCTCTCCTCATGATTACATTCATGAGCCAAATGCTTTCCACCACACCGGAAACAACGAATACCTTGGCCACCACCTCGGCCACCATTTGTACCGTGTCCTCCACCACCACGTTTGCCTTTAAAAGAAGAGGAACCACACACAAATTACCTATTTTTCTTGTAATCACCCCTCTTCTTGAAGCTAGGGGATTGGCCCTTTAACCTTTGGTCATGTCCAGCATCATTCTTGGGCACCACATCATTCTCTTTAAAGATTCTACATTTGTTCACAAGAGTAGGAAAACTCCTATAACATCCCAGATTTGAAAGAAAATAAATTTATTGGATATTGATAATTGATTATATATGGCCAAATAAGTATGGGAGATCTCGTTAGACATTAGAGGTGAATTGTCGGTAAATTAAGATTTACTGTAACCGCGTGATTTAATGGATGGTGTGGGACCTACTTGGTCAAATTAAATATTTGCTGGGTCTAGAATGTTTAGAAAATTATGGTGGTTAAGGTGGTATAGTTAAAATAATTTTTAGTGTTGAGGGGATAATTAATTGAACACAGCTTATATTATTAAACGGGGAATATACGAGCCAAATGGAATTAAAAGAAAACCAAAAATCCAATTCCTTCCCTCATTTCCACCGTAGCCCTTTTCTTCCTCTCCTTTCCATTCCTTTAACCATTGGATAATGGGATCTATGGACCATTGGAAAAAGTAAATGGATACATGGTTTTAACCATTGGACAATGTTCAATTTTTACTCGAATTCCCTCTCTCTTTCTCTCATTTCGGTGGAGACTTCTTCTTCTCTATATTCACTTTCTCTTCTTCTTCTTCTCCTCCCTCTCCACCAAAAACTGTGGTCTCCCTCTTTGTCACCTATTCTTCATCAAAAATTTCACTTAAGCTTGGATTTGTGAACATCAAGTAGGACATGGGAGCTTTGCTTGGAACATCTTCTTCTTCCTTTCTCACTATTCTTGTTTTGGACATTAGCATGAGCTTGAGGTAAGGGTTCTTGCCTCATTATCGTTTTACTTGTGGACTTGTATTGACTAAGCTTGAAATAATAATGTTTGAGGTTATGCATGTTGAGGGAAATGTTGAAACCCCTAGGCTTGAATTGTTTGGGAAATGATTGTTGATCTTGGTTTTGTAGTAATAAATGGATGAGGGTTATTGTTTCTATGATGAATCATGGAAAATAATGGATGTTGATAGTTGTTGGGTAATTTTAGAGAAAACCCCAAGTGTTGATGATTTGGGGACTTTAGCTAAGTTGATGATTTTGATAATTATGGATGTCTTAGAATAGTGTGTATGAGAGGAATGAATTTCTAGAATTATTGAGATTGATTAATGAGGTTGATGATATGTGCATGTAAGTAGATATGATGATTTGAGGAATTAATCTTGAGAATGGGTAAATGATAAGCAATGTTGAGTATTGTTATTGGTGATAACAATAATGGTGGATGACCATTGATAATGGATACTTGACTTGATAAAGTCTTGGGCTATGATAAATACCATAAGAGTTTTTTGATTAGTGATGGTTTTGAATGAAGCCAAGAGGCTTCTAGTGAGTTTGAATAAATTGTGATGATAGTTGAGTGATTTGTATGAGATATTGGATGCCTTTTGGATAAGGAATATGATCTTTTGATTGTTGGGTTTGTTTAGCCCTTAAGATTTAGAGAATCTTGGCTTTGGGAAAGGAATTCCCGAAGCCTAACATAGGCATATGAATTGGGAGTATAGACAAGTCTAGGACTTGATCATGAGTTTAAGAGATGATGCCCTATGATGACTAATTAATTTCTTGTACATATATGTGTTTGTGATAGGATTGTGTTCCGGACGATGGATGCAGAATGATCGGAACGTTTGGATTGTGATTCTTCTCTCGAGGTAGGAGAGGAGTTTACATTTCAATTGCATGAGTGATTAATTGTTAATTATGTTTATATGTGAACTCATGCAATGCCTTGCCGTGAATGTATTATATGTTTGAATTGCTGAAGGGATGAATGATGGCTTGACTTATATTGATTGTTATAAAAATATATGTATATATAATATTAATGATAAGTGTTTGATAGTCCCTTGGTTGGATATGAATTAAATGATGGTGAAAATCTATGAATGGATGAGTTAAACAAGGTGTAGAGGATTGTTTTGAGATGAGTGGAGTAGTGATGAGAAGTGTCTTAAAGCCTTTATGTATGGATAGTTGATAAATTAAGATTTAAAATGGTGATGTATGGATTGTTGAACCAAGTCCTAAGTACATGAATTAATATGTGAGAAAGGTTAGTCTAGGCCAATTTTATGTTGTGAGGATATTGGCATTTGGAAAGAAGTAAAAAACTTGAGTTTTTGGGCGTGTAAGGCGACTCTCGCTCAAGCGTGATGGATTCTCACTCAAGCGAGAATCCCCTATATCAGGAGGGTGGCCTCTTGCCCAATCACGCTCAGGCGAGAAGGAGTTTCGCTCAAGCAAGACGCATGAAAAATGGAATGATGAGCTACTGGGCAAGTTTCGCTCAAGCGGGTGTGGCCGCGATTGAGCGAGTGAAATAGAAAGATTGTTTCTAGACAAATCTCGCTTATGCGAGTGGAGGGATATATTGGGTCTCGCTCAAGCAAGCGAGCACAAGATTGGATACTGGATGATTTTTGCTTAAGCGAGAGTGGCTCGCTCAAGCAAGATCGTGACCTGATACTCCAAGACTTCTTCGCTCAAGTAGAATTTTGGATGCTCAAGCGACCCACTTTAATCTCGTTAAGGCGAGTGTGAGTCTCGCTCAAGCGAGCGAGCGTGAAAACGTTACTGGGAGTATTTCACCTACGCGAGAGGGCTCGCCCAAGCAAGCGATATTGATCTCACTCAAGCGATGGTGAATCTCGCTTGAGCGAGTTGCCCAGAATTGAAATTTATTTCATTTTCTTTGTATTGGGCTTATGTTGAACCCTTTCCTTTGTGATATGAGATGATTGAGGGGATGTATGAAGGGCAATATAATGATGATATAACATGGTGGTGATTGGGATTGATTGGCACATTGGGATTAATTGTTTGTGATGTATTTACCACCTAAAATGGAATAGTGAAAGGATGATAATGAGAATATGATGTGGGGTTATGAGATATACCCTTGAGTGAATATGGACCCTATAAGAGAATGATTAAATGACGAGGTGATTTGTTATAAACCGATGAATCTGAAATGACAATGATAATGTGTAATAACAAATGATGTGGTGGATCATTTCCTTGAGTAAAGAATGATCGTTATTATTGATAAATTGTTGTGTATTATTGAGAGTGATACAAATATAATCTTGTATGTATGGTTTGAATTATATTGACAAAATGTTGTGAATGCCACACCGAAAAATATAGATGAAACAATGCTGATGAATAATGAGATGAAAACCTAGTAAATGAAAGTGTGGTAATATTAATGAATACTATGTAATGTTGTAATGCCATTGTGGTTGGTTGCAAGTATTGACAAGCATAAATGATATGAAATATATATATATATATGAAATATGTTGAAATGAAATGCCACACTTAAATCTTGAAAACAATGGCTAAAGCCAACAATGATAAAATCCACTAAGGTGTGTATGGTGGTGTTGGTGATATGATGATGAATGATTTGATTGATGAGTGGCATTTAGGATGCACAGTGTGAGGAATGCATTTGATTTGCATTGCATTGCATCCATGGCATATCATAGCCGCCGATGTTGGAACGTTAGGGGAGTTCCCTCGGCCGACCTAGTGGGAGGGTGGCTCAGTGCACGAGTAATTCATTGTTTCCCCTGTGACTCAGTGCGTAAGTCATGAAGCCGTCCATGTGTTACTACGGGGAACTACATGTGGCCGACCCTCATAGGGGGTGGCTCTTGATGAGCAGGTGACCCCGGTGGTCTTTGAGATCACATCCGCCATGATTTGAGATCTGGCCGGCTCGCAACACCATATTTCGAATATGTTGTTACCGCGGTCATGGTGAAAATGGCCAGGTGTTGCATTATAGGCGATCGGTTTGGTACCAGTAAAAATATGGTGATTATGCATGCATTATCAGATATGTGTACACATTTTACTACTGCAGTAGGGGCATGGTATGTGATCATGCTTAAACCCACAATTGGTGTTTATTCCCACAGTCGGATCCGCATTTGTTATTGATTATTATTCCATTACGCATATGCATTAGCCTAAGAGCATTTTCATATAGCATGGAGATATGCTAGGTGGTGATGATGATTGATGATGATTGAGATTGTGGTGTGGTGTTGGTGAAATGGGTAATTAATATACCTAAAAGACCACATAAAAGTGATAAATGATATGAATATACGAAATGATATCGAATATGACGATATGTATGTTATAGCCCAATTTAAAGAAGGGCGTATTTGTTTATGATTGATAATAATGATGATCAGCCCATGGTGGCTTTGAGAAAAGACCTGAATGGTCGATACTGATGATGTTGGCCCATTGTGGCGATGTGAAAGATATGTATATGCGTGCTTTGCTATGCTTTGATGATTGAGTACGAATAAGTATGTATTGTTGAATTAGTAAATCTATGATGACTATTGATGTGTTTAGCAAAGTATACATGATGTTGATATGCATATGCACATAATTTCAATTGTATTCATATCATCATTTGAAATGTATAACTCACTTTCCCATGTGGTCTACTTTTTAGTATTGATGCAGGAATGTCATGGGATGAGGATGGTTTTAAAGTAAAGCTTTTGTGAAGGTAAAATAGTAGTAATGGAATGTCTTGGCCGGCAGCATTGTAATTTATTATGTCGTGTATATAATGGATATGGTGATGTTATTATTTATTGATGTTAATGGATGAATTTGTGAATATGTACTAATACGGATGATGTATGAATATTGGGGGTACTGGGATTCATACCCAATAGATGGATATAATGGTGTTGATTATGTAGCCACTTTGGGAATGTATATATGTTGAAGATTTATGACTTTAAGGTTGAATCGAATGTGGTTAATTATGAAATTGTGGACATTGGAGATGTATTATGCATGACTCTATAAATATATGTATTTGTATATTAGGCTTTGCATGTTTATGATTCATGTATAAGATTAGTTGAGGCCTAATAGGCTAGTGTGGTACACTTGCATACTTTGCCGAGCCTTTTCTCATATCTTCTTATATGGGACTAGGCGTGTGCCCCGTATACATATTTTTCTTCCGCTGTAAACTCTACTATTTTTTGTATATAATCATGGGCAAACTATTTAATGATCCAGTTATATTTTATTAAATCTCACTCTTCAGTTTTTTGTGGTTCGAGTCTTGATGTAATCGTGGGGGTGTCTTAGAAATATTTAAAACGTGAAAAATTTATTCGTATTTTCATTAATTATTATTTAGATTACATCGGGATTCGAGTCCAGGAAATCAGGGGTGTTATAACTCCTAATGTTTTCATGACAGATTGCCTTCTTGATCTCTTGGCGCAATCCGTTCTCAAACTTGACGCATTTCGAAGCTTCAGTACCTTCCTGTTGGAAAGGAGGGAAAAACATACACAGCTCTTCAAACCTTGAGGCATATTCCTCCACTAACACACTTCCTTGTTTGAGCTCTATAAACTCAAGTTCCTTCTTGTTCTTATAGCTCTTAGGAAAATATTACTTAAGAAACTCCACCTTAAAATTCTCCCAATCCAAAGGAGTGTGAGCCACAACCATACGCCCATGAGTAAGAATCCACCAGGATTCGGCTTTATCTCAGATCATAAACACTGTGTATACGACCTTCTAAGCTTCAGTACATTCCATGCTTGCGAATATCCGTTCTAAGCCACGGATCCAAACATACGCGTCTTCTGGTTTATAGCCTTCATGAAATTCAGAAGGCTTCCGCATGAAAAATCAGTTAAGACCATGATTTGGCTAACCAGCGGGTTGTTGTTGCCGTTCTAAGAAAACGACAAATTGGTTGAAGGCTTCAGCCATAGCGGCTGCGTCAATAGTACGTCTATTCGCCATTAATCACTCAATGCACACAATACAAACATAATTAGGAAGCTTATGTTTCTTTCCTCAATATACATCAATCATTATTAACTATCATCAATATAAATATCATCATAATGTATTCATAATCTGAAGGTAAATAGGGAAAGGAAATGCCTGGTCGGGCATAATATCAACACAATATATAATAGTGAGCAATCAATGCTCTGATACCAGGTTGTAACACCCCGGATTCGTTTTCGAAAACAGGGGTTAATTTTTCATAATTTAAAATAATTAAAAGTAGAAGGAATTTAATGTATAAAATACTGAGTAATTACCCCAGATCATCGAATAACCGATCTCATATATGAATATATAAGGACGGTATTAGAGTGCACCTCGGACGACCGGACTGGAGGCCGTCACAAGGGAAAAAATGGTAGATAAAATAATTTTGAGAGTGATTAAAATATTTACTGAGAGAGGATAAAAGGTACTTCATCGGCTTATTTTAACAACAGAATATATTTTCATAAATAATACTAATAATATCATTAATACATTTTCAAGGTCATTAATGAAAATTAGGCATACACATCCGGCCTAATTTTCCTACATGACCTCCCAAAATCATCCGTTGTCAAATTAATTTCAAAATAAGCATACAAAATGAATACATATATGCCGGCCAAGGCTCATTCACAAATTAATTTCAAAATAAGCATACAAAATGAATACATATATGCCGGCCAAGGCTCATTCACATCTCCTTTCGTATTTATCTTCTCCAATACTCGACCTCCAAAAGAGTAGGAATTTATCACACCTATATCAACCTTAAAAATGGCAACAGGGAAGTGAGTAACAAAATCCAAATGAATTAAAGTCATACATTATGATGAGATTTATGTATGGGTGTATTACATTCAAATTCAGGATAACACCACACACATGACACATCACTCCTTCTCAGTACAATACATGTCCGAATACACATATTCACAAGGTAATATTATATATACATATCCTTATGTTTTCAATAATTATCACACATTAAATGTTAGCACCTCGACTTACTTTCTCTCTATTCAACCATCATCCATCACCATCTCGGCTATCAACTAGGCATATCTCGGCTATATGCAAATGCTCTTAAACCTAATGCATATGCACAATGGAATTACTTTCAAGTACAGATTCGACTGTGGGAAAACAACATAATCAATTGTGGGACAAGCATAGGTGTGCTACTATGCCCCTACTGCAGTAGTAAAATGTGTACACTTATATCTAATTACATGCGTGTTCAACATCATATTTTACTGGTACTAAACCGCCCTCGCCCATCTGTAGCACTAGTCACCCCGTGACTGCAAATTAACAACATGGCCGTACTTGCAAAAGTGCTACGGGCCCCTCTCGAACACACATCGAGAGAGCCATGCCCCGTCGGACACCGAGGTAACTCGCTCACCATAAAGCTACCCGCCCACTGCGCCCGCCATATAGGGTGCCTCATCACTGAACTATGGACAGCTTTGTGATTCCCAGAATCACTAGGGATAATATAATAATATACCCGTGCACTAGGTCGTCCTCCCACTGGGCCCGCTCAATGGAACCCCTAACATTCCATATAAGCAGCGAATGATATGCCATGGATGCAAATGCCAATCAATGCATTCTTACACTGTGCATCCTAAATGCCACTCAATCAATCATCAATTCACGATCACCACTTAGTGGATTTCAACGTTCTCAACCCTTATAAATTTTCATTGGAACTTACACACATCGGTAGTTAGTGGCAATCACATTATCCATTCACATATATAACATTTGGACATTTCACATCATTGATCTTAATTCAGACATAATCTCAAACCATCATAGTATACTTCATCACCATATTCAACATAATGTCTGATCTGGCCTCTATACTGGTACCAGAGTACGGATATCACTTCATCCGTTCTGTACACAATACAGACTCAGCAAGTAAAACATCAGTCATTAAAATCGATCTCCCCTCACTGGTACACCGGATAAACATACAACACTGGTCTAAAACCTCAGCCATCTACTAACTCTAGTGGTTGGTCCCACACCAGGTCATTGACTCCGGCCCAGTTCAGTGCAACAACACATTCATCATCCAAATACATGCCACATAACAATTAATCATTCTAAATGCACTTAAATCATGAAATCATCACATCGTCTACATAGGCAATTAACAAGCACAACCATATACACATATTTTCATATCAGGAATGGATAAAATCATGCATTTAGAATAATACCCCTCCTACCTCAAGAGAAGTAGTAATCACTGCGGTCAGAAGGTTCCGCCACGTAGCTGGGGTTATTCCTTACATCATAATATATCACACAATTAATTTTTCTATTTAAGCACCCCGGTTTAATGTTCATATTCGTTTACTTAGCATTTTCCAACATTGAAACTCTCAGTCCCTTTATTTTATTCGTTCAGCCACCACCACCACGACTTAGGTGTTAGCATTTATTATCTTGCATATCCAATGCCGAACCCAATACCGGTTTCCCACATCAATGGTTCCCAATAACCATTAAGCTTTTTTAATGACCATTCACCATTAATAACAGCATCTCACCTCATCAAAAACAGTTATTTAACACAATAAATGCTTCTTCATTTACATCTCACATTTCCCACAAATGTTAGGGGAAAGGGTTTTTCATTAAAACCCAACAACACTCATTAAATCACATTCCCAACATCAAAACCCAAAAACCCATGGTTTATACTCTTTAGAAATAGAAAAAATCTTACCTCAAGAGAAAAATGAGAGAGTTTTCTGAAAAAGGTAAAATCACACAGAATGAAGAGAAAGAAAGGTGAGATTTCAAGCTCCAAACTCTCTTTTCTTGCTCTCAAGAAAGGAAAATAGGAGAGAAGGAGAAAGCCACCACTTTTGCTTAGGGTTTTGAAGAGAAGAGAGAAAGTGAAGGAGAAGAATGTAGAAGAAGTAAAAGCAAGTACATGTATGGGAAATCCAAAAAGGAGCTGATAGGGTTAAGAAGGGAAAAATAGGCCATTTGGCTTTTCTTTAATTCCCAATAAATATTCATCGTCTTATGATAAACAGGGTCATTGTTTGGGCTTAATACCATATCCAAAAATTATTCCGAATATACCATCAGATTCCCAATACTATTCTTAACAGCCCTAAACAATATCATCCCATTCGGAGATACTTGGTCCGATACCCATATTTCAACCGGGCTCATTTTCAGCTTATCCGGTTCCAATAAACCATAAATAATTCACACAAATCTTAATTCATTTATTCCTAATATTTTAGAACATTAAATAACCCAAATATAATTATTTAATATTTATCTTCCCAATTAATCCTTTATTTTAAAATCTAGGGTGTTACACTACTCCTGCTGCTCAAGGAACTCAAGGCCTTGATAAATTCTTGAAGCGAAAAGCCTTCAAATTTCATGGTGGATTTAGGCCCGAGTAAGCCTATGTTTGGATCTGGGATGTTGAATGGATCTTTGGTAGTTTCAAATGCACTAAACTCCAGAAAGTGGAGTATGTTGTTTTCATGATGAAAGATGAAGTTAAGACTTGGTGGAGACTCACCAAGAGAGAATGGTTGCTACTGCTATTCCCTTGACTTAGGAAAATTTTAAGCTTGAACTCATGAGAAAATATGTGTCGGAGAGTTATAAGAGCAAGAAGGAGCTTGAGTTCATGGAACTTAAGTAAGGCACCATGATTGTGGAAGAGTATGCTTCCAAGTTTGAAGAGTTATGTGAGTTCTACCCTCCTTATCAGCAAGAAGGAACTAAAGCCTCAAAGTGTGTGAAATTCGAGAATGGTCTGCGCGTTGATATACAGAGGGCAATTTGTCATCAAGAGATCTAGAGTTTCACGGTACTTGTGAATAAGTGTTGTATTTATGAAGAGCATGCACCACCTCATCATTCTAAATTTGACTCTAAGTTGAAAGGTCCATCTTCAAAGGTCAAGAAGCATAGAAGTTTCACGAGGGGACATTTTCAAAGAGGTGCTCACTCTAATGCCCAAGCTAGGGGCGGTGGTCATGGTAATACCTTTGGCCTGGGCAATGCAAATGCCAATGAGTCGAATTGTCATAGGTGTGGTGGTCCTCATTATGTTTGTGAGTGTGTTCACCGTGATGATGTGATATGCTTTAATTGTGATCAAGTGGGACATATCTATCCTATATGTCATTTGATCACGTGGCGGGCTCCTGTGCAAGCTAATACTCCTAATCGTGATATTGCTGTCGCTCATGTGAACCGCGGAGGCCACAATGGAGGTTAGGGACGCGGTAATGGAAACAATGGTAGCCAAAATGGTGGTCGAGGTGGCTATAATGGTGGGAGGCATGGTAATGGTGATAGAAATGGTGGAAATCACCACCAGACTCCTAGAAGGGTATTTGCCTTGACCGGTGTGGAAGCAGCATAAGCCGATGACTTGGTTGAAAGTAAGTGTGAAATACTCGGTAATTCTGTACATGTTATTTATGATTTGGGTGTTACCCATTCTTTCACATCTGAGGATTGTGTGTAGCGATTGAGATTACCAGTGAACTTAATGAAAAATGCTCTAGTGGTTTCTACCCTAACTGGTACTTGTCTTAAGTCGGCTGCTTGTTGTGACGATGTTGTTATGCTCTTAGAAGGGAGATGATTTATTACTTCCTTCATATGTTTGCCAATGAGAGGTTTGGAGATCATTCTTGGCATGGATTGGCTTTCCACCAATAAAGTATTGGTTGACTGTCAACAATAGACTGTTATCTTGCCTTCTCCAAGCATTAGGAAATTAGATATGCGAGGTATAGCTCAACTTTGCATACTATTGTCTTTTACCGATAGGACTAATAGTCCCGATCCTTTTAACATTTCGGTGGTATCAGGGTTTTTGGATGCGTTTCCTGAAGAGGTGCCCAGTTTGCCACCTCCACGGGAGGGTGAATTTGCCATCTATCTTGTTCTCGGTGTGGAACCTATTTCTATCGCTCCTTATAGGATGTCTCCTATGCAGTTAGGGAAACTTAAAAAGCAAGTCAAGGAGTTACTTGAGAAGGAATTTGTTCGACCCAGTGTATCACCTTAGGGAGCTCCTGTTTTATTGGTTAAAAAGAAGTATGGAACCATACGGTTGTGTGTTGATTACCGTCAATTAAATAAGATGACAATAAAGAATAGATATCCCTTGCCTTGTATTGATGATCTCTTGGATCAATTAAGAGGTGTTGTGGTGTTTTTGAGAATTGATCTGCATTCCGGTTATCATCAAATTCAGGTGAAAACCAAAGACATTCTCAAAACTACTTTTAGGACGCGATATGGCCATTATAAATATGTTTTGATGCCATTCAGAGTGACTAACACTCTAGCTGTATTCATGGATTACATGAATGATATCTTTCATGAATATCTCGATCAATTCGTGGTGGTGTTCATTGATGATATCTTGGTATATTCCAAGAGCTGCAAGGAACATGAAGAACACTTGAGACTTATGTTGAACATTCTTAGAGAAAATCAGTTGTATGCCAAGCTCTCTAAATGCGAATTCTGGTTAGCAAGTGTCCAATTTCTTGGACATGTAATATCTGAAGAAGGTGTGTCTATTGATGCTTCTAAAGTTGAGGCTGTGATGGCATAGCCCAGGCCTACATCTATTAGAGAGATTCAAAGTTTTCTTGGTCTTGCCGGTTATTACCAGAGATTCATCGAAGGTTTTTCTCGTCTTACTAGGCCTTTAACAAAGTTGACAAGAAAGAACCAATCTTTTGTATGGAATATTGAATGTGAGAAAAGTTTTGAAGATTATGCTTCACGCCAGTTGAGACCTGATGAAGTTAATTATCGCACTCATGCCTTGGAGTTGGGCGGTGATCGTATTTTCTTTGAAAATTTGGCGTCATTATCTCTATGGTTCAAGGTTTGTGGTCTTTAGTGATCACAAAAGCTTGAAATACATCTTTGATAAAAAAGAATTGAACATGCATCAAAGGAGATGGATGGAATTCCTAAAAGATTATGATTTCGAATTGAAGTATCATCCGGGAAAGGCTAATGTGGTTGCGGATGCTCTTAGTTAGAAGTCGTTGCATGTGTCAGCCATGATGGTCAAAGAACTTGAGTTGATTGAGGAGTTTCGCAATTTGAATGTTGGGACCGAGATTGAATCTACAAGGAAGATGTGTTTTGCTACCTTGAAGGTGTGCAACGAGTTCCTCGATCTTGTGAAAAAAAATAGTTAGATGATGAGTATTTAGATGAGATGAGGAGATCTCAGGAAAGTGGAAGGAACTTGTTCCTTGTATAGGTGATGATGGTATGTGGCGTGTGAAGGGCCAAGTATATGTACCTTCCTTTGGTAAATTGAGGAGCACAGTGCTTGAAGAGGCTCACAAAAGCATTTTTAGTATCCACCCTGGTACGACCAAGATGTACCAAGACGTAAAGAAGAATTTTTGATGGCCCGGAATGAAATGTGACATTGCTAGTTTTATGGCTTCTTGCCTTATTTATCAGAAGGTGAAGGTAGAGCATCAGATCCCTTCTGGTACCTTGAGACTACTTGATATCCCCGTTTGGAAGTGGGATGCTATTGCTATAGACTTTGTCTCTGGTTTGCCAAGGATAAGATCTAATTGTGATGGAATTTAGGTGATTGTGGATCGCTTGACTAAGAGTGCATATTTTCTATCGATCAGCATGAAGCGTTCTTTGCAGAATTTGGCACAACTATATATTTAGGAGATTATGAGCCTGCATGGTATAACATCTAGTATTGTATCTGATTGTGACCCCTGATTTATTTCCCAATTTTGGGGAAGCTTGCATGAGGTGATGGGTTCTAAATTCAGATTGAGCTTGGTGTATCATCCACAGACGGACAGACAATCCGAGAGGACTATTCAGAGTCTTGAGGACTTGTTGCGTGCTTGTATTTTGGAGCACGGTGGTTCATGGGAGAAATATTTACCTCTGATTGAATTTACTTATAATAACAGCTTTCATTCTAGTATTGGTATGGCACCATATGAGGCGTACGGAAGGAAGTGTCAAACTCCTTTATGTTGGCTTGAGATTGGTGAGAGTTTGGCCTTAGGGCCTGAGATTGTTGAGGAGACCATTGAACAAATTAAGATGATTCAAGAGAAGATAAAAATCGCTCAGGACCGACAGAAGAGCTATTATGACAAGAGGAGGAAGCCACTTGAGTTTCAAGCTGGCGATCATGTGTTTTAGCGAGTTTCTCATGACAAGGGTATTGGAAGAGCTTTGAAGAGAAGAAAATTAAGCCATAAATTCATTGGACCTTATGAGATTTTAGAGCGAATTGGTGATGTCGCTTATCGGATTACACTCCCTCCGCATCTTGCAAATCTACACAATGTGTTCCATGTGTCACAATTAAGGAAGTATGTTCATGACCCCTTGCACGTGATCCCTATTGATGATGTTGATATGCGGGATGACTTGTCCATTCCTCCTATTTCTGTTCGTATTGTCGAGTATTTCGTGAAGAGGTTGCGGAACAAATTAATACCTTTGGTGAAGGTGGCATGGAAACATGGAAATATGGAAACGTTCACGCGGAACGTGAAGATGATATTTGGGAGCGGTATCTGAAGATGTTTGAATCTGGTACGTTAAATTTTGAGGACAAAATTTCTTTTAGGTGGGGTGGATTGTAACATCCCAACTTTTATAAAAATATCCAAATAAGGGAAATAAGTGACAATTATTTAAATATGGAAAGATTAATGTCCAAAAATATGGAAATAAATTAATTTGGGTGTATTATGATTTTTCATAAATTACTAAGTCTCATGAGCTAAAATTTATACCTGGTTAAAATATGGGTGTCGGACCAAGTATCCCTGATTGAGATGCCATTAGTCAGGGCTGTAGAAAATATTATTAGGAATCTGAATATGTATTCAAAATAATTTTTAGATAAAGTATTCAGCCCGAACTAAGATCCTGTTTATTGTAAAATGGTAAATTTTAATGAGAGAGGTTAAAATTAAAACAAAACTCTGACTCTCACTCTTATTATTCATGTTGCTTTTCTGCCAAAGAAGGAAACACCTATTGCTCTCCTTTTTCTTATTTCCTTATTCCCATTCACTTCATCTTCTTCATTTTCTTCTTCTCCAACCTAGAAAAAGGTTGTGTGACTCCCCCTTTAATTTTTGTTTTCTTCATTGGGCAAGGAGGAGACCATAGAAGCTTGAAGCTCCTCCATTTCTTCTCCATTTTTGTCACCTATTCCTCTCCCTTAGTGCCCACTCTCTTTTCTTGGTTGAGGTAAGTTCCTCATCATTTTAATGGTTCTTGAACACTAGGCTATGGGTTAGTGTGGTTAGGAGAGTGTTTAGATGCATATACGTATTGAATGGAAGCTTTAAATATGAAAACCTTAAGGTGAGGTGAAGTGAATATGAGTTTTTATGAGCCTTGGATGGGGTATACGATATTGCCATGGTGGAAAGTGATGAATCATATATGTTAGTGATGTTTGTTGGGTTTTAATGCAAACCTTAACCTTTGATTTTAGGGGAAATATGGAATATGAGTAAGATAGGCATTTAATAATGATGAGAATGTCATTAATGATGAGAGATTGCCATAGATGATGATTTATGATAGTGGTTGGGAACCATTAATAAGAGAAACCCACTTATAGAGTTGGGTGTGGAAGTGATATGTATGGGTAACTTGTGTTGTGGCCTTTTTATTCATAATAAGTCTTGATTTAAGGGAGGGAATTCCCGAAGCTTAATAAAGTAAAGGAATGAAGTTCATAAATAATTACTATATGATGAGAGTCATATGTGTATATACATGTATCGTATCATAAGAATTGAGAATAATACTTTAATGGATGATTGATGTGGTCCTACAATTGATTGATGTAGGATTTAATAACACTTGTGAGGCGAGATCATCGAATTCGGGAGAATACTTCTCTTAAGGTAGGAAAGGAGTGTGTTTTCTAAATGTATGAATGTTGTGTGATGATAATGTATGTATTAATGCATATTTGTATATTCTTCCTTGAATGGGAAAGTTATCCTTTGTGTGTGATTATGAATGGATATTGATTCCTATTGATGGATTGATGAGAATATGAGATTAGAGAATCATTGTTGATATATATCCATATTCATGTGAAGATTGACTTGACATAATACTTGGCTAGTATGATCTTGATGATTTGAAATGGTATGCCTTGGAGAATGTGATGTATGCGATTGTATGTTACTAATTATGAAAATGAATGAAAACTGTACCCCTAAGTTTGTAGGAGAGTACCCTTGTGAGGTTGAAGCTTACATGAGCATCATTTCATACATAGCATGCATAGCATATTGTTAGTCCTCAAATTTAAAATAAAATCTTTAATAAAAATTTTGTAAAAATAATAAAAATTAGCTTAAATCGTTAGAAAATTAGGTTTTAAATTCAATAAATGGATGTTGTTAAAAATAATCTGCCCTTGATCAATTTTTTCTAGTTTTGCAATGAAAAAGTAAAGAATTTAAAGAGAAAAATGAAGATCTAGAGACCTGACGCGTAGCATCAACCCCACGCATAGCGTGGGGATTTCTGATGCTGACGCTATGCGTCACAGCCACGCGTAGCGTCAGAAGCTACATGGACTCCACTTCAAGGTGGCTAAGCACTCAGCCTTTGACCCATTATGGCCTCTCCACTTTGCACAAATGGACACACCAAATTAGGGGACAAGGACAAATGGCAAGGCATGATTGATTTAATAATTCCATAGTGGCCACTTCAAGCTGCGTTTAATGAAGGCTGACTCAGGGATCTGACGCGTAGTGTCAGGCTGGCGCATAGCATCAGGCTGGCGCGTAACGTCAGGACCCTTCCTCAGCCCTATAATTAGGGCCATTCTCCACACTTCTAAGCATCCTATCCCATCTTACATTCTGAGTTCTCTTCTTCTCTTATACACTCGTGTTTGAGTGGTTCTTTTATGAGTTTGTAGTTCTAGAATAGTTTTCTAGATACTTGAGAGTGTTGTGTAGTATTGTGATCGTTGTACCGTGAAGTTTCCATCGCCTTTGTAATGTCAATCACTGTAAGTGTTGTTTTTACTTTCACCATGTGTAACTAATCTGTTTATGTTAGAATTGGTGAACTAAGTCTATTGAGTATGATGTTGTGAATTTGATTTCTGCATGTTTATGATTCAAGTGCATGTTAGTATTTCAATCTTTTATTAGTATGAACGTCAAATGGGAGAATGATTTTCATGCGTATTGAAACTTGTTTTGTTAGTGTGAATGTCAAACGGGAGAATGATTATTCATGCCTTATTAAAACTTGTTTTAACAAAAGTAAAAGTTGGAATACCCTTAATATGCCAATTACTAGGGATAGAATTGGTGATTATTGTTGCCATAAGGCCAGGACTTAATGTAAGTTTTTACTGAGAAAGCTCACGAGGGATCGGACTTTACGGTGAATACTTAGAATTTATATCACGAGGGATCGGTTATAATGATTTTAAGCTGCAATGACATGAACTTGATGATTAAATATGCATGTCTTGAGTTCCTCCATTGTTATTCTAGATTAGGGATCCAAATTCCAACATAATTTTTTATCTGTGTTTTATCCTCAAATATCTTAATTATTCTAAATTGCAACTCAACTTTTTAGATAGATTGTTATTTTCTTTTTATCACATGAACAACTCAGCTATGCAATCTTATGAATATTGTATAAATTATATATAAATTATTCTTTTGTGAATAGGTTTCGATAAATTTACCATAGTAACTAGAAAATTACTGTAACTATTAGACTTTCAATCCCAGTGGAACAATATCTAAATTTTGAAAACTACAAACGATTTGTGCGCTTGCCAATTAAAAGACCCAACAGTAACATGAAGTTAAAAAGTTTTCTGCAACATTATATTCGGGTCTAACACATATCATTTGAATATGGTTGCAATCATAAAGGAAAGTCTTGCGGGACTAGTATGGTGAAATTGAAAAGTGGTTGCGATCACTTGGTACTTTGAAATGAAAAGAACCTACAGTTTCTATGAAATTGAGCCGGTGGTTGCGATCACCTAGCAGATGGAATAAAAAGGCCTTGCGGGACCATTGAGAATGAAATATGTGTGGTTGTGATCCAAAGTAAGGATCTTGCGGGAATCCTTGAAAAGGGAGTACCCTATGCGTGGCAGGAATCCAATATGAATTGAAATGAAACGTGGTTGCGATCATGAATAAAGCCTTGCGGGGTTATGAGAATGGAGTAACCCATACGTGGCGAGAAACTAATGTGAATTGAATGATTATAGTGGTTGCGATCACTCGATGAAATGAAAATCGGATCGGTTGAATATGCATTTTAAACACGACATATACATTAGCCATAGAAGCCTGGCATTTGAGTGAAGTAGATTGAGAAAATGATGCCTAATTAAAATTGTAGTGAGATGGATATGGAATCCACTTTTGATCACTAACCATACTTATGTTGTTGATTGGCATGATCTTTTATGAATTTCATGAATTGATGAGATGGTCTTACTTGATATGTGTATATATAGGTACATGAGCATGTGTGTTCAATGGATTTTATAAATTGGTTGGTGTCAGTGTTATTTGAACTCCTTGATAGGAGAAAATGTTGATTTGCATTTATAAGTATATTATCATAATTGTGGAATTTTTCATCATTAAGAAAGTATACTCACTCTCCATGTGGTCTATCTTTTTAGCTTTTGTGTTGTAAGGTATGACTATGGAGTGAGGCACTTCATGTGAGGAGAAGTTGTGTGAAGAAGGTTCTTTTGGTAAATATGCCTTGGCCGGCATAGTTTTGTGTTTATGGCTCTGTATATTATTTTAAGATATATATGTCATTACCTTGTATGGCCATAATACAATTTGAGTAACTTGTGTGAATGATCATAAATGAATATTGATGATGGCTTAATGATGATTAAGGTCCTAGAATGGAACAAATGCCCTAAGATCATTTTGATTAGTGGACAATCATATTGTAATCTTTTGATGGTTTGGGATGTCTAAATTGAGAGACAATGCATGATTAATGAACTATAATTCTTGTTGAGGTGTAATTTGATGATTGATGCATGATGATTGAGTCCAATGTTGTGTTGGGGTGATTGACTAGATGATGAAACCTAAATAGGTTGAAATTTATGTGAATTTCATGCTTGAATGAGGAACTGATAGAGTCAAATGGAGTTTTACGAGGTTTGGATTGTAAGAGATGATTTGGATAACACTAATGCATGGTTTGTGACTTGTAGAAACTGGAATGAGTCAATTCCATTAAGAATTGACCCTTGAATTGCACAAGAATGCCTTAAAATGGGTTAGTCGCATTTATGCATATAAGTCCATCTTTTTAAGGAATTTTTGAGTACGATCAATTGCTACGTGTCACGAATGGTGTATTTTAATTGGTGTTAAAATTTGGTAGCAATTAGACTTCATATGAAAAAGTTAGGGGGTTTGGAAGTTGAAAAATTAGATTTTCTGCTTAATTACTAATATGAATCGATTCAGAAAAGTGCATGAATCGATTCAATCATCACTATTTTTACTGTTCCTAATTCCAGAACACTTTGAATTGATTCAAGCCCTCGCATGAATCGATTCAAAGCTCTCTATTTTTACTGTTCATGATGTCCAGGATCGTTTCAGTCGATTCATGCGATCTTGAATCGATTCAACGGGTCCTATTTTCACTGTTTGGATTTCAGAAGCGTTTGAATCAATTCATGAGTGATAAAATCCATGGCACACTTAAAACATGAAATATGTTGATATGAAATGCCACACTTAAAACTTGAAACAATGGCTAAAACTAACAATGATAAAATCCACTAAGAATTGTATGGTGGTGTTGGTGATGATGATGATGATTGATGAGTGGCATGATAGGATGCATAGTGTGAAAATTCATTGATTGACATTTGCATCCATGGCATATCATACGCTGTCTATATGGAATGTTAGAGGTTCCACTAGGAGGGCCCAGTGGGAGGGCGACCTAGTACACGGGTAAATTGTTGTTGTTCCCTAATGATTCTGGGAATCATGAAGTTGTCCATAGTTTGGTGACGAGGCACCCTATGTGGTGGGCCCAGTAGGCGGGCATCTATGTGATGAGCAAGTTACCTCAGTGTCCGATGGGCACGGCTCTCTTGATGTGTGTTCGGGAGGGGCCCGTAGCACTTTTGGCAAATGAGGCCATGTTGTTGATCCGCAAGTCACGGGGTGACTAGTGCTACATATGAGCGATAACGGTTTGGTACTAGTAAAATTGGTGATTATGCATGCATTATGAGATATGTATACATATTATACTACTGGAGAAGGGCCATAGTAGCACACCTATACTTGACCCACATTTGGTGTTTATTCCCACAGTCGGATCCATATTTGTTGTTGATAATTCTATTGTGTATATGCATTAGGCTAAGAGCATTTGTATATAGCATGGAGATATGCCAAAAGGTGATGATGATTAATGATGATTGAGATTGAGATATGATGATAATGAGATAGGTCAATGAATACCTAAAAGACAACATGTAAAATATGAATACAAAGAAAAGATATTGAATATGATGATGTTGTATGTGATGGCCCAATGTGATGAAGGGCTTGTTTGTCTATGGTTGATGACAATGATGTTGGCTCATTGTGGCATTGAGAAAAGATGTGTATATGTGCTTGCTTTGCTATGAATTGATGGATGAATACGTTATATGTATATTGTTGAAATGAGAAATTATGATGATTATTGGTGAATTAAGCAAAGTATACATGATGTTAATATGCATATGCACATTATCTCAATTTTATTCATATTTGTCATTTGAAATGTATAACTCATTCTCCCATGTTGTCCATTTTTGGCATTGATGCAGGAATATCATGGGATGAGGATATTTTAAAGTAAAGTTTTGGAGAAGGTAAATAATGGTAATGGAATGCCTTAGCCGGCAGTGATTGTATTTTATTGTATTGTGAATAAAGTGTACATGATAATGTTAATAATCATTGATGTTGGTGGATGTATTGTAAATGATAATATAAATGGATGATGTATTGATATTTTGGGTATTGGAATTTATACCCATTTGATGAATGAAATGTGTTGGTTATGTAATCCTTTTGGGCGTGTAAAAGTGTTAATGATACATGACTTAGAGGTTGAATCATATATGGTCGAATATGAAATATGGATATTGGAGATGTATGTTGCATGACCATATATATATATATATATATATACATATTCTAGGTAATGCATGTTTATTACTTATGTGTAAAATGGATTGTGGCCTAATAGGCTTGGGTTGTATATTTGCATGCTTTGCCGAGCATTTTCTCATATCTGCATATATGGGACTAGGCGTGTTCCCTGTATACATATTCTTCTTCCGCTGTAAACTCTGTTATTTTTGTATACACTTATGGGCGATTGATTTAACGATCTAGTTATAATTTCTCATATCTTTCTGTGGTTCGGGTCTGGATGTAATCGTTGAGGTGTTTTGAAATACTTTTAAATATGAAAAATTTATCTGCAATTTTATTAATCATTTATCTTGATTACATCGGGATTCGGGTCTGGAAAATCGGGGTGTGACAATAAGGATGGGAAATGCTAGGTCATTTGTCAAGGCCTATGAAATAACCTATTTAAGGCCTAATTTAGTCTAGTCTATTTAATATAAAGATTAGACCAAAACTTTTGAAAAATTTATTTAATTAAATAGGTTAAATTTTAGCTTTTGAAAAAACTTTTATAGCTTGTCTAGTTGTCTAGTCCACCTTTTTATGTTCTTATATATATTTTTATAAAAAATATAATTTTAAATACACATAATATTTTTTATAAATTATAGTTTATAAAATTAAAATTTGTTAAAATCTCCTTAATGTGTAAAATTGATAATTGAATATACATAGTATATAAGTTGGTAGCTTTGTAGTGATATTAATTTTTTTAAGATAGACTCATTGGTTTATTTAAAATATGCATGTTTGTCTTTTCATTGATAATAATTTAAATCAAATTTTTATATAAGTTATCATACTAAACTAAACTTTTAAATAATTTATGTCGACACAAATAATGACGTATATTAAGTTACAGGTTAGACCCAAATCTCAAAATTAAGTATCTAAAATAAAACTTAGCTCAACTACTCTATATTTTCCCACCCCTAAGGCGAATATGTTTTATTACCTTAAGTTAAGTCTTTTTCTAACACATGCACAAAAACAAAGTTTTAAATTTTTAAAATACATACGTTAAGATTTTTAAAAATATTAATATTAATTATATAGATTAGTATTGTTAAATTATTAAGAGAATGCTATATTAAAAATTATAATATAAATATATTATATCATATTATTTATTTAGATAAATTATGTGATTAGACTTTTGATCTGAATGATTCATGATGAGTAAATTTATTCGTTTAGTGTTTAATGAATGATTCCTACTCCCATTTAATTATTAGATTGGGGTAATAACATATGTCTTGGTTCAAATCAGGTATACATTTAATGTTTGATTTATTAATAAGTGAGATTAAATTGAACATACTATGATGATGTGTTATATGTGGTTAGTTTCTAAATTATGTATTTTTTTCCATTTGGTATTAGAACCAGATTTAACACACATAGTTGTTTTTCAAATATTGTTTAATCTTAGAAATTTGAAACCTTATGTTTTTGTATATAGATTTCGAAACTAAATGCGAGGTTTCAATTTCTTAGAATTCACGAACAACGTATCAAAAGATTGATGTGTTTCATGAAACATTGAAATTAATTACATAGCTTTCGGAAGTTAAGAATCCTAGAATCGTTTTAATCAAAATTCATTGTAACAGAGGAACGATTTGAAAATTTGATGGAGGGCTTTTGTACACTTTTTCTTGTGATTATAAGCCTCGTGGTCTCTCGATTAAGATCATAATTCTCATGTTCGTCGTGTTTTTACGTCAAAACCCCATCTTTCTTCGAACTTCAAGTCTCTGTATTGAAATGGTTTTCCATACAATTTCTTTAAGGCTTTCATTAAGCACTTAGAAACGATTCGAACAAGCAAAATAGCCTTTCCAGCCTCGGCCTGAATTGTAATATAGGAGGTCGAGGTTCATGAAACCCTCGTTTCATTGAAATGCAGAATTCGTACAGCTCACTAAATTGTTTTCGAAATTGAATTTTAAATAGTTAAATCATTATTTTATAGTAATAAAATGAAGAAAAATACAAAGAAGTCAAAATTTTAAATTTTATCATCAAATCACCATATACAAAACTAAGTAAAGGTCGGTCATGTAGCTTCGAATATTGTAGGAGAGTGATTTTAATATTATTATAAAATTATAATAAAATAACTTTTAGACTACATAATTTCTAATAAAATATAGAAATATAAAAATTCAAAATATAAACTCTTATCATCTTTAAATAAGGATTCGTAGCTAAGAAAAAAAATCAAAATTTATTGAGGTGATTTCATATTTTATATAATTTTTGAAATTCAATAACATTTTAATTATTGTGTTAAAAATAATTTTGACAACTTAAAATTCATAAAAATAGAAATAATTTTTAAATTAATTTTTTAAGTCTAAAAACTATTTTTCTTAAAATTTTATACCTTTTCTAGCTATTTATTTGAAAAATAAGTGTATTATACTTTTCTAGGGGTATTTTGTTCATTTTACAAAACATTTTCAAAACATTCTAGAAATATTCTAAAAAATCACAAATAATATAAAAAATTTATAGGTAAAAGATTTGAATCAAAATGGTTGTAAAACATAGCCCAAATCATATACCTCACATAATCAACCAAGTCTTTAAGCATTGACGACTCTGTCATACTCTATCTATCCCACTACTTGTACGTATCTCGTATTAAACAATCATTAGAACCTATTTATTATTTAGACAAAAAATGGAATTTTCAGTTATTAATTTATTTTTGTAAGCATCACTATTGTCATTTTGACTTGTTTCCTACTTGTAATAAATTTATTTTTGTAAGCATGTTTATTGTTATTTTATATAATTATTAGCTCGCCTACTATGGAAATAGTTATATCAAAATTTTAGTCATTTTATAAATTAATGGAATTATGATGAAAATTTACTGATTGAGATTATTGCATGAATAGTAATTATACCATATCGATATATATTACTATTAATATAATTTGTGATGAATACAATGAACACTACTAAAAAAAGACCATAACGACAGATTCTTTCTGTCGTTAACAAGTAGCTGTCTGTCGTTAAATGGTATCAATCATGGCAAGTTGGCGTATGTAACATCCCGATTTTTATTAATTACCGATTAATGGTTAATTAGATTAATTGTTAAATAATAATAATAATATATGCCTTGGTGGCTTATGAGAGAAGCTTCGGTTCTCTCTCTCTTTCCTTCTTGCGTGGCCCACGTTGATGGCTTTAATTGGATGGAATGTTGATGGGACTTGCATTAATGAGGATGTGGCTGCTGATGGGGATTAGAGGCTGTGGCAGAGCAGCGTGATGATGGGTAGTGAGTGGTGATAAGGCTTCAGCTTCACATTTCTTCTCACTTCTTCATTTCTCTCTTTTGGTGGCTTTTCGGATGGGGAGAGGAAACGTTCCTCCTTCTCCCTGGTGCTCCACGAAGCTTCTGCTTCCTCGCCTTCACCTTCGTCTCCTTCATCTTCTTCTTCCTCCACTCAACGCTGTGTTGAGCCCGAGTGGAGCTGCATGGTGATGGTGAACAGCGCGGCTGTGTGTAACCATGTGGGGCAGCATGGTGCTGTGTTTTGGAGGTTGGTTCCTCCTCTTCTTCCTCTTGTTGATGAGGCTGTTTGTGGCTCGGTTGGGAGCCTGTGCCAGCAGCATGGAGTGCCTTGGTGCGTGGAAGCTTGGTTGTCCTCCATGGTGGTGAGGACGGTGCTGTTGGATGTATGGAACAGTTTTGTGTTGTGCTTGAGAGCTTCTCCACTGACTTGGTGGGAGAGCTGCTTCAAAGGAAGCTGTGTTTGACTCTCCTATGGTTGGAAGCCGAGCAGAGTGCTGCTGTGGCTGGGCCGAGTGGCCCATGTGACTCCTGGAAGCTTCATCCAGGTAAGGGGGCTTTGCATCTCAAATGCATGGCTTATGGACAGATTTCCGGGTGAATTTATTGCACTGTGTTGTGTTTTATTAATGCTGTATGTTGTTGAGTAGAACCCGGATTAGTGATGTTTATTATCTATGTGAAGTATGATAACCGTCCATACGATGTATGATGTTTGTTGATGATGATTATGTTATGATGCTTGAGATGCATGTATGTTGATGCTGAGTTTGATGTGTGATCCTCTATTTGTCCCTGGGTGTGTTGTACATTTGAATGCATGTGAGCTTTATTGATGTATATGCGTATGCTGAATGCATGTATGGGGACTGTTATGGTGAATGTCGAGTAGGCTTATAGATAAAAGCATGAAATGCTTACTGGAAAGGATAAATCCGAGTGAATAGAGGATAATCCAAGTGGATGGCATAGGATTACCGAGTGGATGTGGTATAAGCCGAGTCATCTGATTGTTGTTGAGTTGCCGTGTGCATATAATGCTGAATGCTAAATACCGAGTGGGTAATCGGATGAATATGCGTTTAATGAAATTGAATGTGTTGATGTGATATAAGACCCGGGTTGGACTCAGGCAGTGCCTAGAGCACTAAGCGTTGGACTCTATTGAGGATTCTGAGATTAATCCTAAAAGACCTCCGAGTTGGACTCGAGGCCATGCTTGGAGCATGAGCATTAGATGCTTAATGGAAGTCCTTGGGTTGGACCCAAGGCAAATGCCGAGTGCATTGGAGTTGGACTCCGAGTGAATGTGACCATATACATCCGATTCGCCACTGGAATGCTTGAAGCATGTATACATATACCGATCGGCAATCAGATGATGAAATATGTGGAAATGTGATTAAGTCCTGAAGCTGGGCTCAGGCACACTCCTTGAGCAGGGCTCGGAGTTGAGTGAAATCTGAGTGGATCAGTATATTTGTTACTGAGTGAATTGAGCTTTATAGCCGAGTGAAATGGGTGAAACCCGATCGGAAGATGTTTGTGATTGCTCAAATTGAATGGCAGTATATGTTGATTGATTGATGATATATGTATATAATTATATTGTGGATTTTATGATTAATCCAAGCCACAATATCTATCATTTAATATGTAATGCTCACCCCTACACCATTTTTCAGTGTATGCAGGTCGGTTTGGATGATGTGATGGTCTTAAACCCGAGTGTTGGGTGTTTATGATAATGGTTGTGTATATAATATTATGTTCCAAGTACATTTAATGTATTAAAGCCTTGGCCGGCTCATAACAATGTTGTATCATGAATATAAAATATATATGTACTGGAATCTGAGTGCATGTTAATATATATATATATACTTCGAGTGAATGGTATTATATGCATACCGATTGAATATGTTGGTGATGGAATGTATAAAGATATTAAGTATCTGAGTGTATGGTTATACATATATAGGTCGGTAGTCGGATTTGGGAATTAGAGAATAAATTTACATAAGTGATTTATGTTGATTTGATGCTTCATACCGACTAGGAAATGATGTTGTATGAATATTTCTAAGTTAATGAATCCTGAGTGAAATATAAGTGGCTTAGTTGCTTTCCAAGTGAGTCTTATGTATGTGACTCTATATCCGAGTGTGACTCATCTGTGAGTCTCTTTCTGTGTGTTGATAGCCCTTGTGGATTCTGAGTGGAGAATATGGGTAAACCCCGAGTGGGGAATGATTTTGTATAACCCGAGTGGAAATCCGAGTGAACCTCTCCGAGGAAAGAGTTATTATGATGGATTAGATTGGACATGTTCTAAGTGTTTTAGA
Organism: Clitoria ternatea; assembly: GCA_037962975.1. Classification (NCBI taxonomy): domain Eukaryota; kingdom Viridiplantae; phylum Streptophyta; class Magnoliopsida; order Fabales; family Fabaceae; genus Clitoria; species Clitoria ternatea. Next base: position 110,989,574 of record CM075669.1, read on the forward strand.
TATATGATCCGAGCGAAGTTAAACATGTATTTCGAGTGAGCATAGGTACCTATTCCGAGTGAATATGGTAATATGTGTTCTGAGTGTTTAAGTATGGAATGAATCCGAGTGGGACTTAACTTAATGGTTTACCCCGAGTGGTTAAGTATTTCACAAGTCCGAGTGAATTACTGGATGGATGAATACCGAGTGGTGTATGGATGTGGAGACCCCTTCTGACTGAAGGATGGTTGAAGCATTTTCCGAGTGAGAGGAATAATGAAATACCGAGTGATGTGTGTTGGCGGATTCCCGATTGAATTATGGTTAAATACACCGAGTGGTGTTTGGTTGATGTTTACCGAGTGACTCGAGGTTGAATTATACCGAGTGGTGTTTGGTTGGGTAATAACCCGAGTGAGGGGTTTTATGGAATCCGAGTGGGATACCCCTCATTCCCGAGTGGATTATATATGTGACCCTTGTGGATAAAATAGATGACTAAGTTATGGGTTGCCGAGTGAGGCAATTGTTAGGGTGGTTCCCGAGTGATTGGAATTCCCTTATACCGAGTGGACTAAGTCATTACCGAGTGAATGGCTGTCTTGTATACCGAGTGGTGGATTGGCCGAGTGTGGCTTCTCGCTTCAGCGAGTGAGATCTCGCTCCAGCGGGTATGTGATTGGAAGGGCTTTTGATTGTGGTTCCGCTTAAGCGCGTGTGTGCTCGCCCGAGCGAGTTGGTCGGCCTCGCACAAGTGGAGTCGGATCTCGCTTGAGCGAGTGCACGCCGTATTGTTGGGTCGCCCAGGCTCTGTTTTCTTCTTCCGTTGTGAATGCTTTCCTTTACTCTGATCGGTTTTCCCAGCTTTTTCCTTCTTCTTGCCTTCCTTTCCTTTTTATTAATGGTCATTGGACCTAGCTCTCATATCTTCATATATGGGAGTGACTTTTAATTATTGATCCAGGTATTTTCTAATTAATTGGCCCGGTTCTTCATGATTATTTTGGGAAAAATTTCCCCTGTCCCGGGTCTAACTCTAATTAATTTTTAGGGTGTTAGAGCGTCGCTAAACGGTGGTCCCCTTTTGTGATCACCTCTATCGCTAATGTAGTTCCATATTAGCGACGACTTGGATGTCGTTGCTGGAAAGTTATAGTATTTCTGTCGCTGCTACCATTTCTACCCTGAGGCCATTTTAGCGACCACTCACTTGTCATAGCTATGAGATGACAAGGGATCGTCGCTAACGTGGTCATTGATATAAACCCAAGATAGCTACAAAATAGTGTCATAGCAAATCTGTGATGAGTGCTAGTCGCTAACACCATCGTTACTAGGAACAAAGTTATCGACGACCTCAGTTCCATAGCTATTTGGTTTGTGGTTGTCATCGCTATTGCGGTCGCTACGTGGTGACCCAGGGTAGCAACGACCTTTTATGTCATTGCTGACGTTCATCAGGATAGCGACGGATTACTTCTGTTGCTAATTGTAAAAATAATTTTTTTAAAAAGTATGATATTTGTAGAATATTAGGTAGGTTTAGGTTTTAGGGTTTTATTATAAAGTATATTTTATAAAGTTGGATTAAATATTTTTAAATATAAAATTATATATAATTTTTTATAATGCTTTTATTATTTAACCGATGCATATATACGCATGTAAAAAACAGAATAAAATAAAAAAATAAAAATAATCAATAAAAAAATAAAATCAAATAAAAATAAATAAATAACCCAAAACTGATTTACAACTATAACAATAAAAAAATATATACAAAATTCAATCCATCAACTTGGGGGGATCCTGAGCTGTGGGTCTGGCTGGGAAGCAAAGCCTGGGCCACCTCGAGACCTAAAAGACTTCATGAATTGGCGGATTAGAGCCTGTTAGGGTGGCAATTGCCTGTGAGTCTCCTCTCGATCCTACTGGGCTTGCTGCTCTACTAAAAATACCTGCTGACGGTCCGCCTCATCTCGCTCCTCCGCCAGTTGCCTCTGTCTACGCTCTTCTACGAACTCGTTGTTCAGGTTATGAATAACCTGAACAACATCTGCTAGCCATGCAGAGGAAGAGGTAGAGGCCTTCCTAGTCCTGGAAATCTGGGTCCTGATCCCACCAAGGCCAAACACCCTCCCTTTCTTGTTGACGCATTCGACAACCTCTAAATATATGGCATTATCATCGGTAGAAGAAAGGGTGAGAGATGCCTCCCTCTCAAGTGTCTGAGCGGCCAGCTCAGCCTTCTTCTGAGCTCGCATGGACTAGTACGCCTCCTACATATGTAAAAGATATAGTAAATAAGTAAGTAAATGTAAATCTATGAAAAATCGCTAAACATTTGTAAGTTTAAATAAAGTATCGCCATCTCAATGGTTTTCTGTTAACCCAGTCACCAACCTTGTTCTTTTTGGTGATTTACATCACCTTGAATAACGAAGACTCACGACGCTCCTTCTGCTCTTGAAATTCACAACATATTAAAATTGATAGTGAAAAAGCTTTGAAGTAATTGTATTAATAGCCATATTTAACAAAGTGTAGTTACGAATATCTTTTTATGCTCAATAACTGAGAAGGAACCCCCAGTGTAGATGGAGGCTTCGACATTAGCCTGCCTATTTGCCTTGTTCCTATCACTGACATCAAGGATTTCTATTGTTGTTTTGTCTGAAAACTATGCATATTCAACCTGGTGTCTAAATTTAAGAAAGATTATTACTTTATCTACAAGGTAGTAAACCTTCTTTGGAGGAACTTATGTAACCTCTAGGCTACTAGTGCTATCTCTCTCTCTCTCTCTCTCTCTTTCCACCTCTTTACATATATATATAGTGACAAGTGATAGTTGGGGAGATACAATAATGCAAAAATACAGTTGCTCAAACAAGGTGAGTCACATCCCTCACATGTAATGTTGGTGATCAGTGGAGGATTTATCCTAGCTATTGGCCTGGTGCATCTAGCATGTGGACTCTAAACTAGTGAAACAATTTAGGATCCACTTTGGTTGTCTTCCCAATTAGGTCCTGTGTTAGTTTTAGTTTTACATCTAGCTCAACTATTGTCTTTTGGAGATTAAAAGTGGACTAGTTTTTTAGAAAGATACACAAACTTTATATGTGTATATACATATATAGGTGATATCATGTCCATGATACTCCTAGTACTACATTGGATGAAATGGGAATTAAATAAGCCATTAGATAATGATATTTAAGTACTAATTAGCTCTGTTATTTAGACAACTTTTAGTATTTTAGTGGAGGACATTGGGATATTCTTATTAACTCTCATATTGAATATGTTGGAGATGGGCATTACAAATACCCCAAATCCTATAATGGATGATGGGTTGAGAATAAGACAATGATATACAATAATTGAGAATAAGTTCTGTTGTAACTAAAATAGAACAACAAAAATTAGAAGCACTTATGGCTCATAATCATATTGTACAATAAAACAGAACAATAAGTTAGAAGCACTAAACCCTAAACAGAACAATTTATACAATAAGTTAGAAGCACTTATAGCACTAAAATAGAACAATAAAATACAATAAAACAGAAACCTCTACAAATTTTAGCACTTTTTAATTTGTACATATAATCATGTTTCTTCCACTAATATTGTAGAGTAACATGTAAAAAAGTAAAAAAGTAACACAATATGTATCAAGTCTAAAACCACTAATTTAACCCATATTTACATGAATTAAAAATGTATTTTACTTTCTTAATTATATTATATTAAATTATATTTTTTGTGGTGTTTCCTTACAGCTAGAAGCATGTGAGAGAGTAAGGAGGGATCAGGTCACGTTTCAGCAGAGAATAGCCATGAAAATCAGTTTAGGCCAAAGCAAGGAGGGGAAGAAGCAGAGAGCGATAAGTTGGCTACAATGGACTATAATCATACACATATACACATTGAGCTAAGAGGACTAGGCATTTTTGCACACAAACAAAGACGGGACAAGGCAACATATAAACTAAGGGGTCATTAAAAGGAGAAGCAAAGAGACATACTTGCTGGGAGTCAACGGAGGAGGTGCTATCGAAGATACGACTTCGACGATGATGGACCACTCGGGCAGATTGTTAACCAAGTGGCCTTAATTACTCAAGAGGGGGAGGAGGTGAATTGAGTATTAAAAATTTTCCTTGGAATGTTTTTGAAATTGATTCTTTAATAATTATACTTAATGAAGATGGTAAAAATTAATAGCAAGTAATAACAAGTTATATGCAAGACATATTGATGAACACTTAATAAATAGTAAGGATATTCAATTAAGAGTTCATACAACTTATTTTAAATGAATTTAACAGCCAAGTTATAAACACAATAAATCAAGCAAGCAATTTAAATACACTATTATAAAAGAGTGTAGGGAAAGAGAAATTGCAAACCGATATACGAGTTCCACCATACCCGTGTATGTCTCGCCTTCAAGCAACCCACTTGAAGGATTCCACTATTGGAGATTAGAGATACAAACTTTGAGCAATTGTAGCTTCCTAGTGTCCCACACTCAAGAACTCAATTCTCACAAATACAAGGGCACCCCACCCAATCTCTCAATATCTCAATTTACAAGGTTGAAACCCAACCCAAGTTCTAGGGATTTTGGTGTTTAAGATTACAAAGGTAACTCTCTAATAGAGTGGATACACAAATTTTATCATGAAATAATTTTTCTCACAATCTAACTCTCAAAAAATAGTTACAAAGAAAATAGAACGGAGAGTCAATAACCAGAGAAATAAGAAAGAACAGCGGAAAAGGCAAGGAATACGTTGCTTGGTGTATTGAAATGCTTCTACTTCTCTATCATTTATAGCCTCAGGAGGACGCTCCGTTCTCATTAAAATAATTTCCTTCGACGCAGTGGTTTCATAAAATGCGTAATGTTGTCCCTGAAAATCTATAGTGCCTTAAAACATTCCATAATTTAATCAACAATGTTTGCAAGATTTAGTCCATGATTTCAGGCGTGAATTGATTCATTAAGTTGATTTCTGTGACAAAAACACCATGTGAATTGATTCCTGGAGTGAGGAATTTATTCCCAAGCAAGCATGAATCGATTCCTGATGATATGAATTGATTCGTGGGTGTAGAATTGCGTGTGAATCGATTCCCTTGAGTAATGAATCGATTCCTAGCTTCCAAAAAGTGCATGAATCGATTTCTTGATGTGTTGAATTGATTCCTGGGTGATTTAATGCATATGAATCGATTCCTGGGTGTTCAAAAGCATATGAATCGATTCCTGGCTTCATGAATCGATTCCCAGAGTTGTTCCTCTTTAAATTAATTGTGTTTTGGTCCTTTTTGATAGTATTTTGCATAGTTCTTGATCCTGATCATCAATTTTCTTGTATATCATTCAAATTTATGTATTGCTTCATTTCTTGAACGCTTTGTTTGTTATAGTCAAAATCTGTTTCAACATAAAAACACATTCTCCCCCTTTTTGATGATGACAACAAATGTTTATCTCTTAGGGTGTTAGTCTCATGACAATTATATTTTCAAAGCATAAAACTCTCCGTTATAAATTCAATTATGATTTTCATGCAAATATATCACTTGTTGTTTTTCCTTTTTACAAAATAGGATATCACTTGTTATTTTAGGAAAAATAGTACCACTTGCTATTTAGGAAAAATATTACTTATTAAACTCCCCCTTAATCAAGCAATTCATGCAATGGATAATACTCCCCCTTAATTGTGCAATGAATAATTTTTCATTGCAACAAGGATAGATATAGATGTTGATTTAGGAAAATATTACTTATTAAACTCCCCTTAATCATGAAATTCATGCAATGGGTAATACTCCCCCTTAATCGTGCAATGAATAATTGTTCATTGCAACAAGGATAGATATAGATGTTGATTTTAGATATTTTCTCCCCCTTTGGCATCATCAAAAGTAAAGAACAAAATATAAGATATTTCATTAAGAGAAAAAAAGAGTACACAAATAAAAAAAACATAATCATATCATGAACGATTTTAAGGATTAAAACATCTAATGTTGGAGATTTGTTGGGACAAGTCATCATATCGAGCATTCATAGTATTCTCCACTTGATCAAAGCGTGCGTTCATGTTGGTCTCCATAGTGTCAAAACGAGTACTTATAGCATCAAAGTGAGTGTTAATATGAGAGGTCAAATGATTAAAGAAAGCATCATTAAAATTAGTAGCAGGTGGAGGAGGTGCTTGTTCTTGAGGTTGATCTTCATTATCATCACTATTTTGTGCATGTGGGGATGAGTATTGCCAAGCGTCATCTTGGTTATACCAACCCATTTTGGAGAATTGAGTGCCTCCAATTTTTCCTTTATGACCAACTATTTCTTTCACCTTATTTGAAAGGTCGACGTTGAAGTGTTTGAGGAGCTTGGTAATAAGAATAACATAAGGGAGTTTAGTGAGAGTCTTGGAATCAATCATGTGGTTTTAAATAAGCTTGATCTAATTGATTTCCTTTTCATGAAGCATAGCCCAAAGAATAAGAGTTTAGGTTTCACTTACTCTAGCATTATTGGATCCCTTAGGAAGAATGATCTTAACCAAGCAATAAGGAAGAAGACGATGATCGATGTTTAATTGCCCAATAGTGCTTTTCAAGATAGAAGATATACCAAGAAAAGCACGAGCAACAATAGGATTGTAAGCCCAATTAGGAGAAGGGTGAACTCTAAAGAAATCAACATTGTTGATTGGAAGTTTTCTAACCAAATGGAGAACATTATCATCAAGAAGAATAATTACCCCTTTGATTTTTGCGATGCAACGCCCATTTGAGATTCTCAAGGTTGAGTAGAAGGCTCGAATCAACTTGGGGTAGATGAAGTTTTCTTCAAGTGCAACAAATTCTACTAGATTTTGTTGCCTAAGAACATTTAGAATAGCAAAATCATGTTCTTCAAAGTGTGGAACATCAAGCCAATGAAGGGGTATGAGAAGTTTTTCAGAGTAGTTTTCAAGATATTTCTCAAGTTGGCGTTGATTATCAAATAATCTGGAGAGGTCAGTAGGTCAAGAGGATGAAGACCCAGCAGCATCTCCCCTTCTTTTCTTTTTGGATGAAGAGGCCATGATTTTTAGAGAGTAAAAGAGAAGAATGAAAGAGTTTTTGAAGAGGTTTTAGAGAGTGGGAACAAGACATAGAAGTAGTGTGGCAAGGTGTGAAGAAAACGTGAGAATCATGCCATATTTAGAGAAAAACCAGCGTAGGAATCGATTCATCTAGGCAAATTTTGGAAATTTTGTACTCTGATTCACTTGGGAATCTATTCACTTAAGGGGGGAATCGATTCATCTAGTTAAAAATTTGCCAGTTTTGGGTACAAAGGCACGTGGGAATCGATTCAATTAAGGGGTGAATCGATTCATTTTCTGAGTAAATTTTTGGCCACTGAACCACGAATGAATCGATTCATTTAGTTGTTTTTGCACAGGTTTGAATAATAATGTCACGAGAAAGGTGTCTTGTGCCTAGGAAATTGAAACTTTGTCTTTTGGCCTGCAAGTATTCACGCGAATGCCTTGGAATAAGATTTTTCACATGGTTCATGAATGGGACAAGGAATCACATGTTTAGAGATCATATCACAAAAATTCAAATGTGAAAATCATGCTGCTCTTGCAATTGTTTTGAATTCAGAGTAAGCAGACCATGAAATTTAAGGCTTGAATTGTTGTATTTAAAAGATTAGAAATCAAAGATTAAAAAAAATCTTTTAAGAGATCTTTATTAAATATATGAAGAGATTATAAAAACTATGTTTAAAATAAAATATTCTTAAGAAATATTGTCATAGTTTTTGAAAAAATTTAAAGCAGATTATCAAAATCTAAATACGGATATGATTTAGAAATTTTCAAAAAGATTTTAGTAGAATCAAGAATGAATTAATATCTTTTAGAAATGAAATTAAAAACATATTTAACCATAATTTGAGATTTCTAAAATTCCTAACTCCCTCCTAATATTTATAAATTATTCTTTAACGAGGGGTTTTGTAAAAATATCCGCCAATTGTTTGGAGGTGTCTACATGTTTAAGAATACAATCTCCTTTTAAGACATGGTCTTGTATGAAATGGTGACGGATTTCTATGTGTTTGGTTCTAGAGTGCATTACTAGATTTTTAGAAATATTAATCGCATTAGTGTTGTCACACTTAATGGATATTTGATCTAAGACAACACCAAAATCAAGAAGTTCTTGTCTCATCCATAGGATTTAAGCACAACAACTCCCAGCTGTAACATATTCTGCCTCAACTGTTGATAAAGCAATGCTGACTTGTTTCTTACTATGCCAAGAAACAAGAGAACTACCAAGTAAGTGACAAATACCATTGGTACTTTTTCTATCCAATTTACATCCAGCAAAATCCAAGTCAGAGTAACCTATTAATATGCATTCGGCACCTTTTGGGTACCACAAACCAACATTTTGAGTGCTACCTAAATATTTCATAATTCTTTTGATGGCAGTTAAATGAGATTCCTAGGGAAATGCTTGAAATCTAGCACACATACACACAACAAACATTATATCAGGCCTACTCACAGTTAAGTGAAGCAAGGATCCAATCATACCTCGATATTTTGTGATCTCAACATCCTTACCCTTCTCATCTTTATCCAAGTAGCATGATGTGATCATGGGTGTTGCTATCTCATTAGCCTTGTCCATTTTAAATCTTTTAAGAAGTTCCTTAAAGTATTTGGACTGACTAATAAAATTCCCTTCTTTAGTTTGCTTGATTTGTAGTCCAAGGAAAAAAGTAAGTTCTCCCATCATAGACATTTCAAATTCATCCTGCATAATCTTGACAAACTCTTTGCAGAGAAGCTCATTAGTAGCACCAAATATAATGTCATCGACATAAACTTGAACCAAAAGAATGTCTTTGTTTTTGCATTTTATAAATAGTGTAGTATCAACCTTTCCTCTTTCAAAATCATTTTCTAAAAGAAATTTACTTAGTCTTTCATACCAAGCTCTTGGAGCTTGTTTCAAACCATACAAAGCTTTTCTTAATTTAAAACATGGTTTGGAAATTTGTGATTTTCAAAACCAGGAGGTTGATTTACATAAACTTCTTCTTGAATATAACCGTTTAGAAAAGCACTTTTGACATCTATTTGGTAAAGTTTAAAATCCATGCAGCAAGCAAAAGCTAACAACAGTCTAATTGCTTCTAGTTTAGCTACAGAGCATAGGTTTCTTCATAATCTATTCCTTCTTCTTGATTATACCCTTTAGCAACTAGCCTAGCTGTATTTCTAGTTATAATTCCATTTTCATCAAGTTTATTGCTAAAAACCCATTTAGTGCCTATTACTTGGTGATCATTGGGTCTTGGCACACGTTCCCAAACTTGGTTTCTTTCAAATTGATTTAACTCTTCTTGTATAGCTAACATCCAATGTTCATCAATAATAGCCTCATTGATGGTTTTAGGTTCAATTTGAGAAACAAAGACTAAATGATTACAAGCACTTCTAATGGCATTACGAGTACTTACACCCTTTGTTATTTCACTTATAATGTTGTCCAAAGGATGATCTTTTGAGGTGATCCACTTTTTTTGTTGTGGTTCCTCATTTAGGATTGCTTCTCCTTCATTGTTGACTTCTTGTTTTTCTTTGTTGTCCAATGTCATCTCTTGGAAAGTACCTACAAGGTCATTAACAACTTCCTTTCTCGGAGGAATTTGGTTAACTTCATCAAATTTAACATGAATGGACTCTTCAATAGTACAAGTTCGTTTGTTAAAGAGTCGATATGCATTGCCAGTAGATGAATAACCTAGAAATATTGTCTCATCAGATTTTGCATCAAACTTCCCCAGATTATCCTTTCTATTGTTTAACACAAAACATTTGCATCCAAATACATGAAAATAAGAAATGTTTGGTTTTCTTCCTTTGTAAAGCTCATAGGGGGTTTTCTTTAAAATATGCCTTGTCGCGACCAGGATCACGGCGGCACGGCCGACCCTCAAAACGATTTAAGTTTCGAAAAGAAAAAAAACAGGGAGTCGCCACCAATATTTTTTAGGATAAAATACCGGGAAAACCTTTCATTAAAGCACTGGTTAAAAATGAAATTCCAAATTCGGGAGTCTGATTACAGGTGAGGAAGGTATTAGCACCTCACAACTGTCCGTTATAAAAACGGTTACCTCAATATGATAGCGCGCATTATAATTAACCCAATAATTATTTTAACTTCTTCATGAAAAGAAAAAATACGAGATGACAAAATATACAAAAATAAACAAAAATAAACACGGAATATTTACATGAGATTAACAGGACGTCTCGTCCAAATTAAACTCGCTCTACCTTTTCAAAAAAATGAGATTAACAGGACGTCTCATCCAAATTAAACTCACTCCACCTTTTTAAGAAAATAAATAAAATGTATGAAGCACTTATTCTTGTTAATATTTAGTGTGAATCTTGGTTGGGATTAATTTAAAAATTAATTAACAATTAAAAGGAAATGGATTCATCAATTAACAGTTAATTAATTTTGGCGAAAAAATAAATAATAACAAGCACTAATAATGAAGGAACAAATTTTTGATGAGGGAATAATCCGATCAACGAAAATTAATTACTTATTGAAAAGGAAATAATTCCATCGAACAGCAATTAATTTTAACAAGAAAAGAAATAAATAATACAAGCATAAAAAATGAGGGTCAGATAGGGACCAGTGTAACGAGATAGGAACTGAATGTTGTGAGCTTGAGGTGCGGGACGGTATTGAAAGGGGATTTAGGAGGAGTTTGGTGTTGGTTTGAGGAAAGGACGGTGTAGATGTGGGTTTTAGAGAAGGTGAGGATGGTATGGGTGTGTTTTTTGGAAAAGGTGAGGACGGTGTGGTGAGAGGGACGGTGTGGTGAGAGGATAAGGGGGATACGGTGTTGGTGGAGGAGAGTGGATGGTGATTTGAGGAAAGGACAGTGTGGTGTAAGAGGATAAGGGAGGACGGTTGGTGTAAGTTTGAGGAGGGCGATTGGTGTGGTAGAGAGGAGAAAGATGGACGGTTGGGTGTTGGAGAAGGAGAGGAACGGTGTTATTTTGGAGGGGGCTGTACGGTGTTGGGAGAGAGGATAGGACGATGTGGTTTTTTGGGTGAGTTTGAGGGAGGACGGTGTTTGGGTGAGAGGAGAGGGACGGTTGGAAAATTTGAAGGAGGGGGTGTACGGTTGGTATGAAGAGAGAGGGCTGTTGGTTTTTGGGTGAGGAGTTTGAGGGAGGACGCTGTTTGGGTGAGAGGAGAGGGATGGACAGTGTTGGTTTGAGAGGATAGGACGGTGGGTCGGTGTAGGAGGAGGAGGAAGGGGTGTACGGGTTTAAGGGGATTGTATTGGGTGAGGTAGAGAGAGAGAGAGGAAGAGGGACGTTGGAGTGAAAGGAGAGGGCCGTATAGTTTTTTGAGGAGAGGGACAGTGGAGTTTTTTTTAAAAGTTCCCTCTCTCTTCCTTAATGCTTCTTTGTCTCTTTAATATGAAGGCTTCCAGGATCTCTTTTTTGAAAATAAATGCTGCCCCCGGATCCCCTCTCCTCCTTCGCTTGAAGTATTTATAGAACATTTCAGGAGCATGTTGATTGCCTGAACAGTCCCAAGACAGCCTGGCTACTAATTAGTGAGGATTTTTATTATTTCCTCTTTGTCTTGTTACCAGCCGCCCCTTGAAATTAGCAAATCAACTTGGACAGTGTGTTGGAAACAGCCTGGATCTTGACAAAGGAGGCTGGTGGGAATTCTTTATCATTTTTCCTTCGTCTGGTAGTGAGCCGCCTCCATCCGAGAGAGGATGACTCGGATTAGCCTCTCAGTCGGTATTCATCCACAGTGGGAGTCAATTCCGAGAGGAATGAATGTTCTCCCATAGAAAACCGAATAGGAATCGATCTTCAAGTATAAAAGAACCGAGTGGGAATCTTTCTATAACAGACCGAGTGGGGATCAATTTGAGAGGAATGAATGCTCTCTATAGTCCGAGTGAAAATCAATCTTTTCCTACAACAGACCGAGTGAGAATCCTTCTATTACAGTTTGAGTGAGAATCCTTCTGAGAGGAATGAATGCTTTCCTATAGAAGGCCGAGTGGAAGCTTTGCTCGGTGTTGCTTTGTTGGATGGTGTAATTGCTGTGAGGAGCTGGATGAGCAAAGCAATTCTGGTTGACACATTCAATCGGAACCGACTGAAGAGAAGGACTCGGAAATGGTTGAAGGATGGCTCGGCAATGGTTTAAGTATAGCTCAGAAATGGTTGAAGAACGGCTAGGAAATGGTTTGAGTATGGCTTGGAAATGGTTTAAAAGTGGCCCGGAAATGGGTGGAAAGTGGCTCGGGAATGGGTGGAAAGTGGCTCGGGAATGGGTGGAAAGTGGCTTGGTGCTGACTGAAGAGGCTTCACTCGGTGCTGACTGAAGAGTGAGTGACTCGGAATTATTTCAATCGGATGTATTTTGCTCAGATCTTGTTTTTGTTTGAAGCATTCACTCGGAATTACTTCAATCGGAGGTGTTTTGCTCGCAATCCTTCTGCTTGAAGCTTCATTCTGCCCTTCTGCTTGATTCATTCGGCATCTCAAAAATATTTTGCTCGGTTGCTGGCAGATTAGAACCATTCTTTCTTTAACTTCACATTGATTCAGTCGTGAAGTAAGTTTCACCGAGAAACTCATCACTCGGATTGAATCACATTGATTCACTTAGAATGTTGTCAACCGGTTTTGAAATAAGCTTCAACCCACTCGGATTCACAACGGGGAGTCGTCCTTCTTTTTATCAGAATGGAACTTTGAGAAAATCTGATGACTCGGACATATTCACTCGGGAGTCGGCTTCATACTTTAATCATAATGTGCTCGGATGTTGGGATTGTTTCACTCGGAGTCATCCTTTACACTTCAATCAGAATTGAGAAATTGAGAATCTGACCACTCGGAGCCGGTCTTCTTTCCTCTCAGAACTTGTAACACAGCTTCAATCTTCTGCGTGTATTCACTCAGATATATTCACTCGGAATCCAGCTTTACCTTCGAATCATAAGAGTTTCATTCCACAATTGACCCTCGAATATGCTCACTCGGGACTGAGCCTGTTCACTTCAATCAGAAAAGCTTCATTCAGTAGCCTGTTCACTTCACTCAGAGTCCAATCATTCGGATACAATTCACTCGGCAATGTCTCACTCGAAGGAAAGGAATATGCATCAGGTATAAAACTTTTCCTTCTCGCTTGAGCAGGATTCCCACTCGCTTGAGCGAGATATACATCATATCACATCACCACTCGGCCATGTCTCAGTCAGAGACTCTTTACTCGGAAATGCTTTCCTTGGAATCTCACTCGGGCTTAGTTTGAAACATTGAGAGAGTCTACCCAAGGTGATTCGCTCGGAAATATCCCTGCCCAAAACAAAGCATTCATTCAAAGTTAGAGTCTTCACTCGGAGGTACTTCAGTCGGGAATTCAACACTCGGGTGCATCTTCGCCTGAGAGGCTTCAATCTGGATTTCACCACTCGGATGTATCTTTGCTTGAGAGGTATTTCCCTCAGACTCAAACCATTCGAAAATGCCCTACTCACAGATATCTCACTCGAAAATTATCATTCGGAAGTCTTTACTCTGTTCGGAAGTAACCCTCTCGGAAGCAGTGCACTCGGAAACTGTCAGTCGGAGACATCCCACTCGGAATTTCACTCGGCAATGGCTGACTCGGATATCTCACTCGATAACAACCATTTTTCACTCGGAAATAGCCATTTTTCACTCGGAAATCATCATTCTGAGTCATTCCACTCGACAGATCATTCAGAGATGAAGTCCAGTCCTCTCAGAATTCTTTCCACTTAGATCGGACCGAAAGAGGTGTTCACATGCCTTATTAGACATCTATTCATAACATGATAAGCGGTATTTACTGCATCGGCCCAAAAATGTTTAGCAATATTGTTGTCATTTAACATAGTTCTTACGAGCTCCACTAAAGATCGATTTTTCCTTTCAACTACTTTATTTTGTTGTGGAGTTCTAGGAGCCGAAAAATTATGTTCAATGCCAAATCTTTCACAAAACTTTTCGAAAGGTTAATTTTCAAATTCTCCCCCATGATTGGTTCTAATGGATGTGATTTTTGAATTTTGCTCGTTTTGGATAATCTTAGCAAGTTTCTTAAATGCATAATATGCTTCATTTTTACGAGTAAGAAATAACGTCCCTGTATATCTAGAATAATCATCCACAATCATAAGACTATAATAGTTTCCACCAAAATGTTTAACTTTTGAGGGTCCACATAAATCCATGTGCAAAAGTTGTAAAGGTCTATTTGTTGAAACAAAATTTTTTGCTTGAAAAGATGTCTTTACTTGTTTCCCCTTTTGACATGCATCGTAAAATTTATTTTTAAATTTCAATTTTGGTAAACCAATTACTAAGTATTTCAAAACAAGTTTGTTTAAATGGTCTATATGAATATGGGCAATTCTTCTATGCCATAGCCATGATTCATCCTCTTTAGTTATGAAGCATTGCACATCATTTGAAGCAAGAATATCAAGATTAATCATGTATATGTTATCAACTCTTTGACCAATGAATTTTACTTCCTTGTTTAGTTTATTTTCAATTATGCAACAGTTTGATTCAAATACAATTTTATATCCTTTATCACATAATTGACTAATACTAAGCAAGTTATGTTTAAGTCCTTCAACATATGACACATCATTAATAGAAGTGGAAGTGTTTTTACCAATTTTTCCAATTCCAAGAATCCTTCCCTTAGTGTTGTCTCCATATGTGACAAAACCTTTATTTCGAGAGTGAATGATATAAATTTACTTTTGTCTCCCATCATATGTTTGGAACACCCACTATCCAAGTACCAATGGGTGTTGCTTTCCTTAAAACATACCTACAAAACAAATCAAGTTAGAGATCTTGGTACCTATTTTATGTTGGGTCCTTGTAGATTAGTTTGTAGTAATGTTCCCTTAGGAACCCATAGTTTCTTCACAACCTTTGGCCTTAATTTTCTAACATAACAATTAGAGGCACTATGTCCTTTGAGACCACAATGATAGCATTTCATAAAAGGTGAAGATGATTTACTAGGTGGTACAAAGAAATTCTTGTAATGTTTCCGTTTCTTGTAAATATTAGATCTTGAGTTGAATCCTAATCCAGTTTTATCAAACATGCAACGTTGTTTTCCAAGTAAAGCATTTAAGTTGTCTCTACCATTGGTGAATTTTTCAAGAGTTTTGTTTAAGTCAAAAACTTTCTTTTCCAATACATCATATTTCTTAAAGAATTCACAAGGTTTATCTTTAAAGCATGCTTGAATATTAACAACTTCCTTTTTCAAAAATTCATTTTCTTTACTAAGTTTTACAAGATGCATTTCAAGAGTGTCAATTGTTTCTCTTGATAACTTATACTTATTTGAAATTTTAGCAAATTTGTCATATAATTCTTCAAAGGCATCAAGTAATTCATCTTTATCTAAGTCATGGAAGCTTACCTCATCTTCTTCATCTTGATGGTTGGCCATAAGGCATAGGTTGGCTTCTTCGTTTTCTGATTTGCCCGAGCTACTTACATCATTTTCATCCCATGCTATGTATGCTCTTCTCTTTCCTTTCTGATTTTTGTTTTTCTTTTTAAGATTTGGACAATCCGCCTTGAAGTGTCCTTCCTTAACACATTCAAAACAAGTAGGTGAAGAATTATTATCTTTAGGAGTAGATTTCTTACCTTTGGAAGTGAAGTTCTTTTGGAATCGTTTGTTTCTCATAAATTTTCTAAAATGCTTCACAAATAGGCCTAACTCATCATCATCATCTAGGTCACTTTCAGATTCATCCTCCTCGATTGAAGTGGCTTTAAGAGCTAGTCCCTTTTTCTTAGAGGACCTTTCTTCCTCCTCTGCAATCTTCAAATCTTTTAGTTCTTGCTCTTGTTCTTGAAGCTTACCAAATAGTGTAGCAAGAGACATCTCATTTATGTTAGGAGATTGCTTGATGGCAGTAACAAGAGGTTGTCATTCCCTAGTAAGACTTTTTAGAACTTTATGGATGAGCTCCTTGTTAGTATAAGATTTACTAAGAGTAATAAGATGATTAATAATAAAAGTAAATCTCTTTTGAATTTCTAAAATAGTTTCACTGGAATTCATTCTAAAACTTTCATATTGGCTAGTCAAGGTACTGATTTTAGAGTCTTTAACATCACTAGTTCCTTCATGAGTAACTTGAAGGGTATCCTATATTTCTTTTGCAGATTTACATGTTACAACTCTAAAAAATTCGTCAGGACCTAAGGCAAGAGTAATAAGATTTTTATCTTTGTAATTGTATTGACCTTTCTTTTCCTCATCACTCGTCCAATCATCCATGGGTTTTTCAACTTGTCTACCGTCAACAGTATGCATAGGTATAAAAGGACCATTTTTAATAGCATTCCATATTTTCAAATCAATTGATTGAACAAAGATTTTCATCCTTTCTTTCCAAAAAGCATAACCCTCACCATTGAAAGCGGGAGGTCTATTTACCACCCTCAGGAAAAAGGTTAAGAGAAGTAGAGGCCATCTTGTTCTCTTGAAGCTGTTAAGCTTGATCTACCAAGAGTCATGCTCTGATACCACTTGTTAACCAAGTGGCCTTAATTCCTGAAGAGGGGGAGAGGGTGGATTGAGTATTAAAAATTTTCCTTGGAATGCTTTTGAAATTGATTCTTTAATAATTATACTTAATGAAGATGGTAAAAATTAATAACAAGTAATAGCAAGTTATATGCAAGACAAATTGATGAATACTTAATAAATAGTAAGGATATTCAATTAAGAGTTAATACAACTTGTTTTAAATGAATTTAACAGCCAACTTATAAATATAATAAATCAAGCAAGCAATTTAAATACACAATTATAAAAGAGTGTAAGGAAAGAGAAATTGCAAACCGATATACGAGTTCCACCACACTAGTGTACGTCTCGCCTTCAAGCAACCCACTTGAAGGATTCCACTATTGGAGATTAGAGATACAAACTTTAAGCAATTGCAGCTTCCTAGTGTCCCACACTCAAGAACTCAATTCTTACAAGTACAAGGGCACCCCACCCTATCTCTCAATATCTCAATTTACAAGGTTGAAACCCGACCCAAGTTCTAGGGATTTTGGTGTTTAAGATTACAAAGGTAACTCTCCAATAGAGTGGATACATAAATTTTAGCACGAAATAATTTTTCTCACAATCTAACTCTTAAAAAATAGTTACAAAGAAAATAGAACAGAGAGTTAATAGCCATAGAAATAAGAAAGAACAGAGGAGAAGGCAAGGAATGCGTTGCTTGGTGTATTGAAATGCTTCGGCTTCTCTATTATTTATAGCCTCATGAGGATGATCCATTCTCATTAAAATAATTTCCTTCGGCGCAGTGGTTTCATAAAATGCATAATGTTGTCCTTGAAAATCCGTAGTGCCTTAAAACATTCCATAATTTAATCAACAATGTTTACATGATTTAGTCCATCATTTCAGGCGTGAATTGATTCATTTAGTTGATTTCTATGACAAAAACAGTGCGTGAATTGATTCCTGGAGTGAGGAATTGATTCCCAGGCAAGCATGAATCGATTCCTGATGATATGAATCATTTCCTGGGTGTAGAATTACGTGTGAATCGATTCCCTTGAGTAATGAATCAATTCTTAGCTTCCAAAAAGTGCATGAATTGATTCCTTGATGTGTTGAATCGATTCCTGGGTAACATCCCTGTTTTTAGGAATAATTTTACTCTTGTAAATTTTGAATTATGAAAGGTTTGTGAGTAAAAATAAGTCAATATATATACTCTGTTGATGGTCTGTGGTATCTCAGAAATATCATTTTTATGCATAATAATGGACTTTATATAGACCATTAATGAAATTATGCAAATTCCGAATGAACAATTAGAAATTTCGAGTGAAGAAATAGAATTTCGAGCAAAGAATGGCTAAAGCGAATCGGGAACCACCCAACGTCTCCTATATCACACCGGATGGATGGTGTAAGAAAAGATTTACTTAATAACACCACACCGAATGAGCATATGTGCACACCGGTTGACTATTAAGTCCGTCCTTAGATCAGGGGTTCACACCGGATAGATCTGACCCGGTGTTCATCAAAACCGACCTCCTCCACAGACGGTGTCCCTTAACTCCTTCACACACCGTCTTTCCCTACTATACTCCATACCGCCCCTCATTATCATACCGCCCTTCATTATCATACCGCCCCTCATTATCATACCGCCCCTCATTATCATACCGCCCCTCATTATCATACCGCCCCTCATTATCATACCGCCCTTCATTATCATACCGCCCCTCATTATCATACCGCCCCTCATTATCATACCGCCCTTCATTATTATACCGCCCCTCATTATCATACCGCCCCTCATTATCATACCGCCCCTCATTATCATACCGCCCTTCATTATCATACCGCCCCTCATTATCATACCGCCCTTCATTATTATACCGCCCTTCATTATCATACCGCTCTTCATTATTACACACCGTCTTTTCCTTCATTCAATACAACCTCACATTCCACACCGCCCTCACACTCCCCACCGCCCCTCGCATTCAGTACCGTCCTCACATGAACATTTTTTTTAATTCCACTCTAATTAGTGATCAGCCCACTTAATTACATAAATCCAAAAATGAGTGGCACAACGAACCAATCACAGGGGAAAGTTGCATCCATTATAATACCTTTATATATTTTATTCCAATCAAATGCAACGCTGACAGTGAAATGAGTCAAAAGTTGCCATTATCTTCACCTAACCATCACTCACGGGAAATGTTGTCTTCCACTTGTTTCCCTCATTATTAATACATTATTATCACTCTTAGAACACACACACATACGAAACATAACCTCTTCTTGCAAGCTTTCTTTCTCTCAATTCTTTTCCTCTCTCACGCGGACTTGAAGTAGGACAGTGAAAGGAACCCTTTTTCTCCTTATCCAGGAATTCATTGAGGTAAGGGGGTATATTCTTGGGTGCTTTGTGGGAAAACTGAGTGGAGGAAAGGGTTAAGGAACTTGTTCCTCACCTTTCCAGGACAGATTCAGTGTTATGTGAATTAAATGCTTTAATTGTTATTAATTGTATATACATATATAAATATATATATATATATATTGTTACTAAGTGTATGTAATCAGTTCTGAATTGTTTGATTAAATGTTATGGTATTTTGTTTTTTCATATTCAAGATATGTATAATTAAACTGATTGAAGTGATTATTATTTTATCAAAATATATACTGGTTGTTGGACTGTGAAGATATTAAGGAACCTGGGTATTCATGTGAATTCCAGCAAGGAATTATAAAATAGAAGTCGGACTTAGTGTGTAATAAGCTCGGATTTTATGAAAAACCGACCTGAACATTTGGACAGAACCTTTTACTCAGAAAATATATTAACTTCACTCAGAAAACTGTTTCTACATTATGTTTCGGAAAACACCCTATTTATCTCAAACAGCATTTTCCCCGTTTTATCGTACTCGGAAAACTCTGTTTTTAATGTTTTTTTTCGCTTGGATTTTCATTCAATCTCTAATACTTTTAAAATTATTGAGAATAATATGATGAGACTGGAAACACATAGAATACCCAAGGAATCAATTGATAAAATAAATGCATTTCGCATCATAAAAATATTTTTGAAGAAGAAAAACCTCTAGAGCATACACTTAGTACAGTGGAGGACACTCACGTTCGATCTCCATGAAGAATCTTGGGAGTACAACTGGAACGGCAACCCAATGGCATCAGAGTCGCGCCTGATAGCCGGGTAAGACGATGCAATTCTAGTGTACTTTGACTAAATGACGGAGTGTAACTATTGATCGTAGGGATCCAAGTTCCAAAAATATTTAAATCAATGATGAGAACCAATGAGTTCATTTGTACCATATGGAACTTGGGCGGACCCTGATCGCTCTAGACGATTGGAATGGTGATATTCCAAAGAATGAGAAGAAGAAATGATTTATTGGGCCCACATGCATCATGAGACTTAACCAAAGATAATCATAATAAACTTAACTCATGCATTTCATGACAACATACTTGATTGTTATAATTGTAAATATGCTATTATATGATTTAAGTGATATTGTATGTTAACTGGATTATGTCCGCACCAGTTTTAACCAATCAGGGTCTTGGGTTATACTCACCCTTACTGTTGACCATTTCAGAGGAATTAGAAACTCAAGAACCCGAGTGTGAAGAACAGCAATATGCTGAGCCCTCTGAGAACGATCACTAAAGATAGAATTTATTTAGTTGAATATTATATTTTATGACAATAGGACACTGGATGACTGTATAATATTTAAGGGTGCCTGCGTGCCCCATTCTGTTATGAGTACAATTATTTGTAAGTTTATGAATGACTATGTGATATATTCACTATTTGCTTCCATTGATCTGCCATCTCTTTGTTTTAAAAAAAATATATATTCATTTTTTATGAAAAACTGTTAACACTCTTAGTTAAATAAGATAATCCTAGAGAAGGGTTATCTTATCTAACCGAGGGTGTTACAAAGGTGGTATCAGAGCATAGTCGATTCATTAAGCTTGTGGAGTGGACCATTAGGTTGCCACGTACTCTGATAGAAATATTGAACAGTCCATAACACTCCTAAGACTAATATCCTATGTGGAATGCTCCACATAACGCATACTCTGAATCTATTTGTTGATATTCTTTTAGTAAATTCCTAATGGCACGCCAAAATAACAATCATGTGATGGAGAATCTTCTTACCAGAATTGTGGAGGTAATAGAACGACAAGAGTTACCTCATGCTTCTGCCAGACAAGGATTAGCTGATTTTCAAAGGAACAATCCTACGCAGTTCAAAGGAGGCTTCAATCCAGAAGGAGCACAACTATGGATTGAACATCTTGAAAAGATTTTTGCCGTTATGCGATGTTTTGATGAGGATTGTGTAACCTTTGCTGTCTTCATGCTAGTTGGAGAAGCAGAACACTGGTGGACTCATGCTAGAGTCAGACTAGCTACTGATGGGCATATCATTACTTGGGGATGATTCAGGACGGAGTTTCTCGCCAAATACTTCCCCGAAGACATAAGGAGGCAAAAGGAGCAAGAATTCTTTAATCTGAAACAAGGCAATATGACTGTTGGGGAATACACTGCTAAGTTTGATGAGTTGGCAAAATGTTGTCCCTACTACACCCACATGGGAGAAGCGTCAAGATGCGCAAAGTTTGAAGCAGGGTTACGGCAAGAAATTCGCCAAGTTATATGTTGTCAACAAATTACACAATTCACTACTTTGGTTGACAGGTGCCGCATATTTAAGAATACCTCTAATCTTCGACGACCTGGAACGTCTAATCATGGGCCAGAACGACGCATGCCAGATCGACAGCAAAGAAGGGATTTTCAAGTAGATCGGCCATATTTCTGACCTTTCAACTCAGCCAACCGAATTCCTCCTAGAGGTCAGGAGAACCAAAGTGGTAAAAACTGCACAATTTGTGGACGGATTGGACATCGTGATGCTGACTGTTGGTACAGAAATAAAAATAGCCAACAACAAGTAACTCAAGGACAGGCAGTACGACCAACAGGTCAAGGAAGTGGAGGATCTACTGTAAATGTCTCTACCAACAATGTCCCAAGGATGCAAAATATTGACCGCGGCAACAATTTCAATCAGAACAATAATCCTAGAAGGCCTGGGAATGGATCGACTGGAAGACAAGGGGGAAATGCCAGAGTTTTTACTATGAATGGTGCAGAAATATCACAAGGGAACGACCTTGTGCAAGGTACATGTTTTATAGGAAGTACTCTATTGAATGTATTATATGATTCTGGAGCCACTCACTCTTTCATATCTGAGAATTGTGTAAAACATTTAAAGCTTCCTACAACCTCTCTGCCCTATCAAATGATTGTCACAACTGCTGCCAATAAGCCCATTTTCCCTTCTTATATGTGTTCGAAATGCCCACTCAACATCGAAGGGAAAGCTTATCAAGTAGATCTGATATGTTTGCCTTTGATTGATCTAGATATTGTTCTAGGAATGAATTGGCTTGCTGCCAACCAAATTCTGATTGACTGTCATAATAGATCCATTTCTCTCGGGTCTACTACATCACACTGTGATTAAGACATTGATTCTTGTTCTGATTGCTCAGAAAAGGTAATTCCAGTAAGGGAAGTTCAACTATACATGATCCTTACTGAAATTGAAAGTAAGCCTCCTCAAATTGATCAAATTCCTGTTGTTCAAGAATTTCCAGAAGTCTTTCCTGATGATATATGCGAGCTACCCCCAGAACAAGAAATTGAGTTCAGTATCGACATTATACCGGGCGCGGGACCAATCTCTATTGCTCCTTACCGAATGTCACCTAAGGAACTCAGTGAACTTAAAGAGCAAATAGAAGAACTTTTAGAAAAAGGAATGATCAGACCCAGTATCTCACCTTGGGGAGCACCAGTTCTTCTAGTCAAAAAGAAGGATGGCAAAATACGGTTATGTGTTGACTATCGTCAGTTGAATAAAGTTACGATCAAGAACCGATACCCTCTCCCAAGAATTGATGATTTGATGGACCAACTACGAGGAGCCACTATCTTCTCAAAAATCGATCTGCGATCAGGCTATCACCAAATCAGAGTAAAGAAAGATGATATACCCAGAACAGCCTTCAGAACACGATATGGGCATATGAGTATCTTTTTATGCCCTTTGGAGTTACAAATGCACCTGCAGTCTTTATGGGATACATGAATCGAATCTTTCATGAGTACTTGGACAGATTCGTGGTTGTATTCATTGACGATATTCTCGTCTACTCCAAGAGCCATGAGGAACACGAGGAGCATCTCCGAATTGTCCTAAATACTTTACGTGCAAGGCAATTGTACGCCAAGTTTTCAAAATGTGAATTCTGGTTGACAGAAGTGAAATTTTTAGGACATGTCATCTCTAAGGAAGGAATTGCTGTGGATCCTACCAAGGTAGAAGCTGTACTAAATTGGGAACAACCCAAGAATGTGACGGAAATCCGCAGTTTCCTTGGACTGGCAGGATATTATCATCGATTCATCGAGAATTTCTCTCGAATTGCAACACCTTTAACTAAGCTGACTCGTAAAGATAAACCATTTGAATGGACTGACAAATACGAAAGCAGTTTTACGGAGTTACGCCAACGACTCACTAGTGCACCTGTCTTGATTTTGCCAGATCCTGCCAAGCCATATGAAGTATATTGTGATGCCTCAAGACAAGGACTAGGATGTGTCCTAATGCAAGAAAGAAAGGTTGTTGCTTATGCTTCAAGACAGCTAAGAACGCATGAAGTTAATTATCCCACACATGACTTGGAATTAGCTGCAGTTGTGTTTGCCTTGAAAATCTGGAGACATTACTTGTATGGTACATACTTTGAAGTCTTCAGTGATCATAAAAGCTTGAAGTATCTATTCGACCAGAAAGAGTTGAATATGCGACAACGTAGGTGGATGGAATTCATCAAGGATTATGATTTCGAACTCCGATATCACCCTGGTAAGGCAAATGTTGTGGCTGATACACTCAGCAGAAAGGCCCTACGTCTATCATATATGATGACTAAGGAGTTGGAGTTGATTGAACAGATTCGCGATTTGAATCTAGCAGTAACGCCAAAAAGGGGAAGCCTTATGGTTGGAATGTTAAGGATTTCCAATGATTTCTTAGAACAAATCAAAGAAGCTCAAGCCAATGACCAGGAATTACAAGATCTAGCAGAAAAGACAAAAGAAGGAGTCTCAGAGTTTAGCAAAGATGAACATGGAGTGATCAAGCATCAACAGAGGCTCTGTATTCCAGTCAACACAGATCTTAAGAGATCTATCCTGGATGAAGCACACAAAAGTAAGTACAGTATCCACCCAGGATCAACCAAGATGTATCAGGACTTGAAGAAATTATTCTGGTGGCAAGGAATGAAAAGGGATATCGCTGAATATATAACAGCTTGCCTGATGTGTCAGAAGGTAAAGGCAGAACAACAACGACCAAGTGGGACCCTTCGCCCTTTGGATATTCCAGAATGGAAATGGGATGAGATTGCTATGGACTTCGTGAGTGGATTTCCCAGAAAATCAGCTGGATGTGATGCTATTTGGGTAATCGTGGATCGATTAACAAAAACCGCTCACTTCATTCCTGTCAATATGAAGTATTCCCTAGAAAAACTCACCCAGATCTATATTAAGGAAGTCGTACGGTTACATGGAACTCCCAATGCAATTGTGTCTGATCGAGATCCTCGTTTCACATCACAATTTTGGAAGAGCCTGCAACAAGCTTTGGGAACTCGTCTGAAGTTAAGTTCCGCATATCACCCACAGACAGACGGACAATCAGAAAGAACAATCAAGACTCTTGAAGATTTGTTACGTCTTTGTGTCTTGGAACATGGTGGAAGTTGGCAAGAATATCTCCCACTCATTGAGTTCACATACAACAACAGCTATCATGCAAGCATCGGAATGGCCCCCTATGAAGCTTTATATGGAAGGAAATGTCGTACACCTTTATGTTGGTATGAGACTGGTGAAAAGACAATAATTGGACCAGAGATTGTTCAGAAGACTACAGAACAAGTCCAAAAGATCCAAATGGCAATGAAGGCTTCACAAGATAGACAAAAGAGTTACTACGACAAACGTAGAAAGCCATTGGAATTTGAAGAGGGCGATCACGTATTTCTCAAAGTTACCCCTACCACTGGAGTAGGAAGAGCTTTGAAGGCCAAGAAGTTAAGCCCCAGATACGTAGGACCCTATCAGATTCTGCAAAAGATAGGAACTCATGCGTACCGCATTGCTCTGCCACCCGAGCTGACAAACCTTCACAATGTCTTTCATGTCTCTCAACTCCGCAAATATGTACCAAGCCCTGATCATGTTCTAAGTCCCGATCAATTTGTTCTGAAAGAAAACCTTACCTTTGAAGCATCGCCAGTGAAGATTGCTGACCAACGCCTCAAACAGCTAAGAGGCAAGGAAATCCCTTTGGTCAAGGTAGTTTGGAGTCAAACAGATGATGGGGATGCTACTTGGGAAATTGAGGAGAAAATGAGAGAATTGTACCCTCAATTGTTTTAACTTGAATTTCGGGACGAAATTCCTAAAAGGGGAGGAGAATGTAACATCCCTGTTTTTAGGAATAATTTTACTCTTGTAAATTTTGAATTATGAAAGGTTTGTGAGTAAAAATAAGTCAATATATATACTCTGTTGATGGTCTGTGGTATCTCAGAAATATCATTTTTATGCATAATAATGGACTTTATATAGACCATTAATGAAATTATGCAAATTCCGAATGAACAATTAGAAATTTCGAGTGAAGGAATAGAATTCCGAGCAAAGAATGGCTAAAGCGAATCGGGAACCACCCAACGTCTCCTATATCACACCAGATGGATGGTGTAAGAAAAGATTTACTTAATAACACCACACCGAATGAGCATATGTGCACACCGGTTGACTATTAAGTCCGTCCTTAGATCAGGGGTTCACACCGGATAGATCTGACCCGGTGTTCATCAAAACCGACCTCCTCTACAGACGGTGTCCCTTAACTCCTTCACACACCGTCTTTCCCTACTATACTCCATACCGCCCCTCATTATCATACCGCCCTTCATTATCATACCGCCCCTCATTATCATACCGCCCCTCATTATCATACCGCCCCTCATTATCATACCGCCCCTCATTATCATACCGCCCTTCATTATCATACCGCCCCTCATTATCATACCGCTCTTCATTATCATACCGCCCCTCATTATCATACCGCCCCTCATTATCATACCGCCCTTCATTATCATACCGCCCCTCATTATCATACCGCCCCTCATTATCATACCGCCCCTCATTATCATACCGCCCTTCATTATCATACCGCCCCTCATTATCATACCGCCCTTCATTATTATACCGCCCTTCATTATCATACCGCTCTTCATTATTACACAACATCTTTTCCTTCATTCAATACAACCTTACATTCCACACCGCCCTCACACTCCCCACCGCCCCTCACATTCAGTACCGTCCTCACATGAACATTTTTTTTAATTCCACTCCAATTAGTGATCAGCCCACTTAATTACATAAATCCAAAAATGAGTGGCACAACGAACCAATCACAGGGGAAAGTTGCATCCATTATAATACCTTTATATATTTTATTCCAATCAAATGCAACGCTGACAGTGAAATGAGTCAAAAGTTGCCATTATCTTCACCTAACCATCACTCACGGGAAATGTTGTCTTCCACTTGTTTCCCTCATTATTAATACATTATTATCACTCTTAGAACACACACACATACGAAACATAACCTCTTCTTGCAAGCTTTCTTTCTCTCAATTCTTTTCCTCTCTCACGCGGACTTGAAGTAGGACAGTGAAAGGAACCCTTTTTCTCCTTATCCAGGAACTTCATTGAGGTAAGGGGGTATATTCTTGGGTGCTCTGTGGGAAAACTGAGTGGAGGAAAGGGTTAAGAAACTTGTTCCTCACCTTTCCAGGACAGATTCAGTGTTATGTGAATTAAATGCTTTAATTGTTATTAATTGTATATACATATATAAATATATATATATTGTTACTAAGTGTATGTAATCAGTTCTGAATTGTTTGATTAAATGTTATGGTATTTTGTTTTTTCATATTCAAGATATGTATAATTAAACTGATTGAAGTGATTATTATTTTATCAAAATATATACTGGTTGTTGGACTGTGAAGATATTAAGGAACCTGGGTATTCATGTGAATTCCAGCAAGGAATTATAAAATAGAAGTCGGACTTAGTGTGTAATAAGCTCGGATTTTGTGAAAAACCGACCTGAACATTTGGACAGAACCTTTTACTCGGAAAATATATTAACTTCACTCAGAAAACTGTTTCTACATTATGTTTCGGAAAACACCCTATTTATCTCAAACAGCATTTTCCCCGTTTTATCGTACTCGGAAAACTTTGTTTTTAATGTTTTTTTTCGCTTGGATTTTCATTCAATCTCTAATACTTTTAAAATTATTGAGAATAATATGATGAAACTGGAAACACATAGAATACCCAAGGAATCAATTGATAAAATAAATGCATTTCGCATCATAAAAATATTTTTGAAGAAGAAAAACCTCTAGAGCATACACTTGGTACAGTGGAGGACACTCACGTTCGATCTCCATGAAGAATCTTGGGAGTACAACTGGAACGGCAACCCAATGGCATCAGAGTCGCGCCTGATAGCCGGGTGAGACGATGCAATTCTAGTGTACTTTGACTAAATGACGGAGTGTAACTATTGATCGTAGGGATCCAAGTTCCAAAAATATTTAAATCAATGATGAGAACCAATGAGTTCATTTGTACCATATGGAACTTGGGCGGACCCTGATCGCTCTAGACGATTGGAATGGTGATATTCCAAAGAATGAGAAGAAGAAATGATTTATTGGGCCCACATGCATCATGAGACTTAACCAAAGATAATCATAATAAACTTAACTCATGCATTTCATGACAACATACTTGATTGTTATAATTGTAAATATGCTATTATATGATTTAAGTGATATTGTATGTTAACTGGATTATGTCCGCACCAGTTTTAACCAATCAGGGTCTTGGGTTATACTCACCCTTACTGTTGACCATTTCAAAGGAATTAGAAACTCAAGAACCTGAGTGTGAAGAACAGCAATATGCTGAGCCCTCTGAGAACGATCACTAAAGATAGAATTTATTTAGTTGAATATTATATTTTATGACAATAGGACACTGGATGACTGTATAATATTTAAGGGTGCCTGCGTGCCCCATTCTGTTATGAGTACAATTATTTGTAAGTTTGTGAATGACTATGTGATATATTCATTATTTGCTTCCATTGATCTGCCATCTCTTTGTTTAAAAAAAAAATATATTCACTTTTTATGAAAAACTGTTAACACTCTTAGTTAAATAAGATAATCCTAGAGAAAGGGTTGTCTTATCTAATCGAGGGTGTTACAATTTAATGCATATGAATCGATTCCTAGGCCTTGTGAATCGATTCCTGGGTGTTCAAAAGCATATGAATCGATTCCTGGCTTCATGAATCGATTCCTGGAGTTGTTCCTCTTCAAATTAATTATGTTTTGGTACTTTTTAATAGTATTTTGCATAGTTCTTGATCTTGATCATCAATTTACTTATATATCATTCAAATTTATGTATTGCTTCATTTCATGAACACTTTGTTTGTCATAATCAAAATCTATTTCAACATAAAAACACACAAATGAGGTAGCTTTAGCACGCAGAAGGAGGGAAACAAAGATGAAGTGTGATGACCCTCGTCAATTTTCTCATTTTTCATAATAGATTTTTCGTTTTTAATAAAAATCCACTCGGTCTTAATAGAAAATAATAATTACTTTTATTAAATATATTCAAAATAATAAAATCATATTTAAAATAGTAATAACCGACTGAAATCGTTTGGAACCGAAACCATTAATAAAATAGTTATTCAGAAACAGCGAAAGAAGGAAAACAGAGTCAGGGGTTAATCGCCTGAGCGAGCCCCTGATTTGCTTAAGCGAGTGTCGACTCGCTTGAGCGAATGCCATACGGCGAACCAGACTCACGAGTCGGGGTTTCGCTCGAAAAAGGACCACTCGGTTATGTGTCACTCAGTAACAGCTTACAATTTCATCACTCGGAAAACTCTTAGCTTTTATTCACTCGGACATACCATTTGACTCATTCCTAACCTTTACTCAGGAATAGTTCACTCAGTCTCTTCACTCAGAAGCACTCTTACCTTTCCACTCGGAAGTGGGTCTCTCGGTTATTCTTCATTCAGAGAAATGAGGGATACTCACTTGAACAAAAATGGGCACCAATTCAATCGGCCCTTGCTCGGATAAGAAGAAATCCACTCGGCTAACTTCACCCGGTAATCGACTCTGCTACAGCAATGTAAAATTTATTTATAAAATAAACACCAATCATTTAATGTCAAGAATTTATTTCATCACACAGGCAACACTGTAACATCAACACTTGAAAAACTCAAAATATATATATATATATTACATAATTCATTCAATATCAATCGGTGTCTTGGTATCAATCCTCCGCTTGGTGCACCTCCATGGCTCTGACCTCTTCCCTGTCACTGGTTACTAAAAATGTAAACCACAGCAAGGGTGAGTGTTTAGCATCATAATTAATCTAGAACAGAAATTAACAATTTACATGTATATAAAATTCCGTCCGATTACTCCATCATTTAACACTCGGCAAATATAACCATCACGCTCAGCAATTATAACAGTTCACATTCGGCAAACAAAACCATCACACTCGGCCAATAATTCACACCCGGCAATTCTAACTCACACTCAGCAATTCTAGCCAACCATACTCGGTATTTATATCAATTCATACTCGTCAAATACAATAAATTGCCCTCAGCAATTACAACATCATACTCATCAATTCTTACTCGGAAAATATGACATCTTACTCAGCAAGTATAATAATTCATACTCGGCAAACATCACAATTTATACTCGGCATTATAATACATACTCGACAATTACCTCACTCGACAACTAACTCATTCGGCAAGTATAACAAATCTCATTCGGCAATTGTAACAAATAACCCATTGGGCAATTACAATTTACCACTCGGTAAATCTAATAAATTACTCAGCAAATACATCAAATCATACTCAGTAATTATATCAAATTCTCATTCATCAATATGACAATTCATACTCGGCAATTGTATCAAATTGCACTCGGCAAATGTACACCTCATATTCATCAATTATAATACTGCACACTCGGCAAACACTGCACTCGGTAAAATTATCAAATCATCAAATGTCACAACTGACTCTCATAAAATCGACGCCTAGTATCCGGATACTAAAGGATCGGCCTTCAGCTGGGGGTCCTACTTGACACCCCGTGAACCCTGCTTGGTTCACCGAGTCCTGCTTGACTCCCCCTTAACCACTGGGTCATAGACCTCTGGGTAGCTCAACTAGGTCCTGCTTGACTACTGAAGCCAAAAATGAGGGTAACATATACCATCGGCCATCCCATACCACATAATCACATCTCAAATTATCAACAATCAACAAATGCAACTACCAGAAACTGACATGTGATCTCATCACAGGGCGACCGACTTGTCAAGCCCATCCATCACATTATCACTCGGGTGACCTGCTTGTCAAACCCGACTCATTAACAACATCACTCGGGTGACCTGCTTGTCAAACCCAACTCCACATTGCCACAAAACACCAATTGTCACAACATTAAATATTTTTAATTTCAATCGGCTCAAACCACACACACACGATCGGAAACCGATCGGTGTCCACATACATGCATCCATACTCATTTATCATTCGGCATTATCTCAATTATCATAACATTAAATACTTCTCAAGTCACATACACACGATCAGAAACTGATCGGTGTCCATACACATTCACATACAATGACTCATCCAGCATCATCAGCATCAAACATTTCTAAGTCACACACACGATCCTAGACTGATCGGTGTGCACATTCATACACATATTCACATGATTTTCATTCAGCATCATTTCTTACCCGGTTCATAGTCATTTCAACGACTCGGATAGTGTCCTATTCTAATTAATTATAACCCGAACACCCCCTTACCTCTGTTCCACGCTTCAACAGTTTCTGGGTCACAGCTCCTCCTTTCCAGCACCAGCTTCCTTACTCGTTCCACTACCTATGGTTTGGAACGTGAAATACGTTACCATCACACCACCATCCACATGATCAAGGCCATTTTCAGGCTCACAGCCAAGAGGAGTGGAGATCAGAACAGTACTCCTCCTCACATGGCTATTCGTCCAGAAAAGAAAAGAAAGAGGTGAGGTACCAATTTTAAACAGTTCAAAAGACTTACCTTGAAACCACTGTCACAGCTATGTAATTATTTCAAGGTTTGATGCAAAGATGGACCTCCCTTCAAAGCTTACAGCTCTCAACAATAGAGGAAGAAGAAAAGTAGCGGATGTTCTTCACGTGAAAGAGAGTGAATGATTTTGCGCAAATGATTGAGGAAAGAGAAGGAAATCATTATTTAAACTCATGGCAACCGATTACCTTCTCAACTGGTCACTTCCAACCGGTAACCTCTTCAACCGGTCATTTCTTCATTTTCTTTAAAGATTTTAATAAAACTTCTCTTCTCCCAATCACACCTTTTATAATTAACCAATAATTCATAAAAATATCAAATAAATTCCTAAAAATAATTTTTAATATTTCCACTTCACAAAAATTTTTCTATAAATATCCGGGATGTTACATCCACCCCCCCTAAAAAGGGATTTCGTCCCCGAAATCAATGTTCCTTACTGAAAAAGATTAGGGTACACCCTTCTCATGTCCGATTCCAATTCCCACGTGTAGGTTACCCCATTCAAATTCTGCCACTTCACCTTTACTAATGACACCTCCTTGTTTCTTAATTGTTTGGTCCGATACTCCTCAATACCGATCGGTGTAACTTCCACCGTCACGTCTTCCTTCAATTCAAAAGAGTCACTCGGCACAATCATGGAATCACACAGAATATAGGCTCCAAATTGTGACACGTGAAACACATTATAGACGTCAGTTAACGAACTGAGAAGATCCAGTCGGTAAGCAACATTACCGATTCTCTCCAATATTTGATACAGTCCAATGTATCTCGGATTAAGCTTTTGGCTATTCAATATCTGACCTACACCTTTGGTCGGTGAAACCTTTAAGAATACCCAGTCACCCGTCTGAAGCTCAAGTGGTCTATGCCGATGTCATAGAAACTTTTCTGTCGGTCTTGGACCATCTTCATTTTCTCCCGGATCAAGGCAACCTATTCATAGCCAAGAAGTAAGCATTCTTGGTCAATCGGTCTACAGTCTCCCATATTGCCTTACACTCGGATTGGTTACAAGGTAACCCGGATACGAAATCTATAGTATTACTTTCCCACTTCCAAATCGGAATCTCCGATAGTTGAAACAATCCAGGGGTCTTTGGTGTTCAACCTTACAAGTTATTACCTTCTTCATTTCCGACCACCAGAATCCTTCCTTACCCGGTAACACCGGAATGAATGCTCAAAGAACCCTTTTGCATGCACCACCACTCGGTCTCGGAATCTCCAAATTCCATCGTTACCTTCGATTAATCCCATTACCTCGAGAATATAACTCGGATATTTCTGCCCGAGTCAAAGCCTTTCTTTACTCAAAGATATTCCTCTCGGAAGTGCTTCACTCGGTACATATCAATCGGTTCTATCCCATTCGGGAATTCTCTACTCAGTGTACCTTAGTAGAGACTCAAGTCATCTGATTTCCCTTTAAGGCCATCTCTCCTCCTCCAAATCTAGCAGTAATTCATAACGACTACTATGTCAACATTTACTTTTCTATACTCATTATTTGTCAGTTACCAAATCTCATCTCTATTTGTTCCCCATCTCTAATCATTTACCGACTTCAGAAATACAAATCATACACTTCTCTTCGTTAAATCCGATCACCCAAGATCGGCTAAAACACATCTGTCTCCTCGACTTCACACGGCCTCAACCACTAGTGCAACTACCTGAGGTGATCAGTCTCAAGAGTTCAACACTTTGTAGTTAAGCCAGGTGAAAATCGGCTACACAGTCCAACTATCCATATCACCGATCGATATGCAAGCTGTTTGCATTATTATCCATTTACCTATGCCTATTGGCAACTTCACAATGAATTAATGTTAAAAGGAACCCATGGTGGCCAGCCATTATGATTCCCATGTAACATTAATATCCGTGCAAAGTCCAACGACTAGGTATCACTTCTCTTCATTCTTATTATTTGCCTGCTCACCCACTTTTAATTACTTTGTCCCATGTCCTTCATTCACTACTTCTCCTTATCATATACACAACAGTCCAATACATATATATATTTCACCCGACCATCACTCACACAATTCATTCTCTTAATTATTCCGAGTGAATTCTTGCCTCATCAATTATCTCACTGAAAATTATTACTAACCACCCTTCGTCTATTACCTTCAACTTATTTGGCATTATTACACCATCCTCCATTACCTACTCAAAATTTCTCTCAATATCCATTAATCAATCGTCTAACAACTTGGACATGACATACTGGCAACTTTTATTTAAACCACTTTACAGAATCACTACAGGAGGCTCACCCCTCCTAGAAGGTTACCTTTATTACAACGTTGCTATCTTGCATCATCTATTACTCGTCCATTCCCTTTTCGATTTATTTTATAATCCCTTTTATTTACTTATACCACTGATGTTCCCACATCTTTGGTTGCTCGTCTTTACAAGCATATCATCACTTGCTTCTTAAGCTCGATACATAACAGTTTACTGTAATAGTTTCATTCCTTTACTTAAAGAATTTTCATACTATCCATCAAGTACGCTCAACACCTGAATGAACAACTAATATCAATCGTCATTCAGACCCGGTAGAAATGTATAGGGGATTCATCTTTCCTAAGAATAATCATGTCAGAGTATTCATCCATTTATTTCATTCTATGAAACGTCAAACTCCATTATTCCAACAAACTCATAGCTATCAACGCACTTACTATTCCCATTTCATCACAGGATTTATCCTCCTCTCAGAAAATTAGTACCCGAGCCCTAAAAGTGTTGGCTCGGTTACCAGGCCACTCGGTTGCTGTCTCTGTGGGCAATCGGGCCTAAGGCGTCCCAGTTGTCCACATTGGAAACAAACGATTTGTCCAGTTGGACAGTGTTTCACAATATGGCCCAGCCACAACTATAGGACGCTCGGCTACCCGACTGACTACCAGATCAGCCAATAGAAATCCGACCCGAAAAGAAAGAAGACGTAGTGGAAGACTTACCGCCACGAAAGAACTGATCCATTTTCTTGAAACTGGATCCTCTCGCCTTCACGACCTTTTATCTTTCGACTAGAGGGTCCTCTGTAATGGTACTCCCTCGGTCAGCATATCCTTGTCCACCAGAATTGGATAATCCTGAATCTCAATCGGCATAATCACACTGCGAATTCTAATTCACAATCCCACTTCATACTTGGCACACTCACTACTTTCAGTTCCTCCTAGTGAGAAAAAGTGATAGAAGTTACAGCTCATCAAACTTAGTAGTGTGCTCGGCCATTGACACTCGGCCCTGTTTCAATCTCAAATTTTATTTCCTTTCAAATTCTCTAATTATCCGAGAAGTACTTAACAAGAAACCACTCTCGGAAATTCGTCCACACTAAGGACTAACTCGTCATCTTCATCAGTACCTTAGTCCGAGACCATCATGTCCTAGCCTCTCCTTCAAATGATAAGTCATAAACTGTACTTTATGCTCCTCCGAGCACTCGGAATACTCAAAAGCTTTTTCGGCAGTAAAATAATTCTATAATGAATAAACACTTCACCATGAGTCGGATATTTACCTCATATAAAATACAACGCCACTGGAGTGCCAAGGGAATGATGCCAAGCTGCACGAACAACCAGAAATCCAATGCAATAAAATGCAAAACACAGTCCAATATAGGACTCACACAGTTACTCGGTTCGCCCATCTACTCGGCTCTAGAAAGAACCGCTCTGATACCAACTGTGACGACCCTCGTCAATTTTCTCATTTTTCACAATAGATTTTTCGCTTTTAATAAAAATCCACTCGGTCTTAATAGAAAATAATAATTACTTTTATTAAATATATTCAAAATAATAAAATCATATTTAAAATAGTAATAACCGACTGAAATCGTTTGGAACCGAAACCATTAATAAAATGGTTATTCAGAAACAGCGAAAGAAGGAAAACAGAGTCAGGGGTTAATCGCCTGAGCGAGCCCCTGATTCGCTTAAGCGAGTGTCGACTCGCTTGAGCGAATGCCACATGGTGAACCAAACTCGCGAGTCGGGGTTCCGCTCAAAAAAGGACCACTCGGTTATGTGTCACTCGGTAACAGCTTACAATTTCATCACTCAGAAAACTCTTAGCTTTTACTCACTTGGACATACCACTCGACTCATTCCTAACCTTTACTCAGGAATAGTTCACTCAGTCTCTTCACTCGGAAGCACTCTTACCTTTCCACTTGAAAGTGGGTCTCTCGGTTATTCTTCATTCAGAGAAATGAGGGATACTTACTTGAACAAAAATGGGCACCAATTCAATCGGCCCTTGCTCGGATAAGAAGAAATCCACTCGGCTAACTTCACCCGGTAATCGACTCTACTACAGTAATGCAAAATTTATTTATAAAATAAACACCAATCATTTAACGTCAAGAATTTATTTCATCACACAGGCAACACTGTAACATCAACACTTGACAAACTCAAAATATATATATATATATTACATAATTCATTCAATATCAATCGGTGCCTTGGCATCAATCCTCCGCTTGGCGCACCTCCATGGCTCTGACCTCTTCCCTGTCACTGGTTACTAAAAATGTAAACCACTACAAGGGTGAGTGTTTAGCATCATAATTAATCTAGAACGGAAACTAACAATTTACATGTATATAAAATTCTGTCTGATTACTCCATCATTTAACACTCGGCAAATATAACCATCACGCTCAGCAATTATAACAGTTCACATTCAACAAACAAAACCATCACACTCGGCCAATAATTCACACCCGGCAATTCTAACTCACACTCGGTAATTCTAGCCAACCACACTCGGTATTTATATCAATTCACACTCGTCAAATACAATAAATTGCCCTCAGCAATTACAACATCATACTCATCAATTCTTACTCGGAAAATATGACATCTTACTCAGCAAGTATAATAATTCATACTCGGCAAACATCACAATTCATACTAGGCATTATAATACATACTCGACAATTACCTCACTCGGCAAGTAACTTATTCGGCAAGTATAACAAATCTCATTCGGCAATTGTAACAAATAACCCATTCAGAAATTACAATTTACTACTCGGTAAATCTAATAAATCACTCGGCAAATACATCAAATCATACTCAGCAATTATATCAAACTCTCATTCATCAATATGACAATTCATACTCGGCAATTGTATCAAATTGCACTCGGTAAATGTACACCTCATATTCATCAATTATAATACTAAACACTCGACAAACACTGCACTCGGCAAAATTATCAAATCATCAAATGTCACAACTGACTCTCATAAAATCGACGCCTAGTATCCGGATACTAAAGGATCGACCTTTAGCTGGGGGTCCTACTTGACACCCCATGAACCCTGCTTGGTTCACCGAGTCCTGCTTGACTCCTCCTCATCCACTGGGTCATAGACCTCTGGGTAGCTCAACTAGGTCCTGCTTGACCACTGAAGCCAAAAACGAGGGTAACATATACCGTCGGCCATCCCATACCATATAATCACATCTCATATTATCAACAATCAACAAATGCAACTACCAGAAATTGGCATGTGCTCTCATCACAGGGCGACCGACTTGTCAAGCCCATCCATCATATTATCACTTGGGCAACCTGCTTGTCAAACCCGACTCATTAACAACATCACTCGGGTGACCTGCTTGTCAAACCCGACTCCACATTGCCACAAAATACCAATTGTCACAACATTAAATATTTTTAATTTCAATCGGCTCAAACCACACACACATGATCGGAAACCGATCGGTGTCCACATACATGCATCCATACTCATTCATCATTCAGCATTATCTCAATTATCATAACATTAAATACTTCTCAAGTCACATACACACGATTAGAAACTGATCGGTGTCCATACACATTCACATACAACGACTCATCCAGCATCATTAGCATCAAACATTTCTAAGTCACACACACACACGATCCTACACTGATCGGTGTGCATATTCATACACATATTCACATGATTTTCATTCAGCATCATTTCTTACCCGGTTCATAGTCATTTCAACGACTCGGACAGTGTCTTATTCTAATTTATTATAACCCGAACACCCCCTTACCTCTGTTCCACGCTTCAACAGTTTCTGGGTTCACAGCTCCTCCTT
The DNA here is from genome assembly GCA_037962975.1 of Clitoria ternatea. Lineage (NCBI taxonomy): Eukaryota > Viridiplantae > Streptophyta > Magnoliopsida > Fabales > Fabaceae > Clitoria > Clitoria ternatea. The sequence goes on from CM075669.1 coordinate 111,026,900, forward strand.
TCCAGCACCAGTTTCCTTACTCGTTCCACTACCAACGGTTTGGAACGTGAAATACGTTACCATCACACCACCATCCACATGATCAAGGCCATTTTCAGGCTCACAGCCAAGAGGAGTGGAGATCGGAACAGTACTCCTCCTCACATGGCTATTCGTCCAGAAAAGAAAAGAAAGAGGTGAGGTATCAATTTTAAACGATTCAAAAGACTTACCTTGAAACCACTGTCACAGCTGTGTAATTATTTCAAGGTTTGATGCAAAGATGGACCTCCCTTCAAAGCTTACAGCTCTCAACAATAGAGGAAAAAGAAAAGTAGCAGATGTTCTTCACGTGAAAGAGAGTGAATGATTGTGCAAATGATTGAGGAAAGAGAAGGAAATCATTATTTAAACTTATGGCAACCGGTTACCTTCTCAACCGGTCACTTCCAACCGGTAACCTCTTCAACCGGTCATTTCTCCATTTTCTTTAAAGATTTTAATAAACTTCTCTTCTCCCAATCACACCTTTTATAATTAACCAATAATTCATAAAAATATCAAATAAATTCCCAAAAACAATTTTTAATATTTCCACTTCACAAAAATTTTTCTTTAAATATCTGGGATGTTACATGAAGGGAGGGAAATATGTTTGAACACAAAGGGAGACGGAGAAGGAAATGGTGATGGAAAGAGAGAAGGAAATCGTGATGGAGAGAGAGGGGGAAATAGTGATGTAGAGAGAGCGAAGGGTTATGAGGGATTTAGGGAATTAGGGAAAATGATTTAGGGAATGAAGGTTGTCAAATTAGATTAAAACTTTAGCGAGGGTCACAACCCGTCGCTATGAGCGTCACTAACACCTGGCTAAAATGAATAGCGACGACAAACCACATCGGTCGCTATAATGAATACCACTTAGCAACCACAAACACCATCGTCACTAAAGTAGAACAACTAGTGACGAACTAAGTCCGTTGTCGAAGAGAAACAGTACTTCCATCAGCGATGGAAGCATTCTTCTATCTTTAAATTGAGTACCCTCGGTGATAGACGCATATATCTATCGCTAAAATATTCAAATTTGATGTTGGAGGGAACAAAATTTTTGGAGGGAAGGTAACCCTAGCTACGGTGCTCAACCTTTGTCGCTAAGCGACAGAAGCAACGACCGTGACAATGATGGCGTATTTTCATGTTGATGTTAGCGACAGAGGCACGTCATTGCTAACATAGGCGCCAACAAAAAAATTTGGAGGAAGCCAAAAAAATTGGATGGAGGGAAACTTAGCAACGGTTACAGCGACAAGTGATGTTTAACGATGAATTTAGTGACAGAATATTACATATTTTAGCCATAGTGGTGTTGGTCGTCACTGATTTTGTAGCTAATTTCCTTCTCAAGGTCTTTTTTTTGCCTTGTGGTCGCTAATTCGGTCTTTAATTAGCGACAGACATTGTCGGTCGCTGTTTTTTAGTAGCTATCAGGGTTTTTTTAGTAGTGGCATCTTTTGTTTTGCTTATGTCAATTTTGTAGCCATGACATTTTATACATTGTATTATCAAGCATTTCTTATTAATTATTATTTGGACCTTTTGGTGGGATCATAGTAGATAAGAAATTTTATGCTAGGCATATTTCGTTGTACTTTTGAAAACTCTTTTGTTGTTGTTTCCCCTATGTGTTATCCCCACCTTTGTTAAAATTTAAATGGGACCAAATTCTTTAGGATTAATATTGTATTTTAATTAGTTTTGTGACATGAAATTTTATTTTAATTTTAATTTTAGATTAGTGTGACTATATATTTTGAACTTTATGAACAGAAAGTTATTGATAACATAGTAATTCATTCAAAATTTTATGATGGGTCACATAAGCTAAACTTGGATAATTATTTTATTGATTTCACATAGTTTTAACATCATAAGAATTAAATATTAAGAAGTTTTTATGTTATGATATAGTGCATGAGGTTATATTTTAAACCTAAAATTAAGAGGTTGATCAAATGTTTTATTATATATATATATATATATATATATTCTTTTTTCTAGTCTATAAGTGTAATTGCTCTAAATCTAGTTGATTGGATCTTCTTAATTGGATACTTTTAAATGCTTGAGGATTGTTGTCAAATTTATGAATGATGTGAGGTTTTGAATGGTGAGTTTCAAGGTCAATATAATGAATCAACAAATGTTTTAGGACCTTTTATGTTCAGAACCTATGTACCACAGAAAATGACTATTAATGTGATTATTTTTTCCATTTATTGTGATTCCAACCGTAGTTACAGGAGGTGTTATAATAACTTATTATTGTAATTATAATGACCTATTACTACGATTATTCTGGCTTATTATTGCGGTTTTACGTATATTATTGTATTTTGTCGAGAGTTCTATAACATGTGCTATAATAGTCTTATTTTGTTATGGAGGTAAATGGAGTTGCATGAATAAATAAATACATGCTTCTAGTTAATTCCTAAACTCCTATAAGAATATTTTTTCAATAGAAGTATGTTAGAACACACACTTGAAGGGAGAATTATAGGAAATGTAAGTGTGAGTGAAGTCTCACATTAGAAAATGGGTTAAATGAAGACAATTTAATGTCAAGACCTTTTTATTAGTTTAACTTATAGTTTTATTTAAAGGAAACATACATCACTACAAGTTTACAAGAATAATGTGTTCTTGCTTTGGGTTGTTACATGGGACGGTTATATAGGTGTCAATGGTTGTTGTGTATAACGTGTTCTAGGAAAAGTTCAAATATGAAAAGACACCCCAAGTTTTGTTATTTTGTGGGACGGGCTTCCCATTTAAAAGCGAACGTTGGGAAGGTTGTCCTACACGAAAAACCAACGCCTCAGATTTAGGCATGCTAGTGACAGATGAGGGGCTATGATTTTAAAATGTTATACATAGGACATTGAGTGGGATATGAAACAACTATATTCACATAAAAAAAACATTTTCTCTCCTTATTCTTTATAACTTATTTCAAATCTTTCCTAAATTCTCATAATTTCTTTTGTGATTTAGAGTGTAGAGGCAATCATTTTATTTTCCATTGGTTTCATTCTATTTGGGATGCAAAAAAGCGAGATTTAAACCGATTGTAATTTGCAATAGGTTAAAGGTTAGTAACCTATTTGATTCCTTTACTATTTTTGCTTTAAGATTCTTTAGAGGAGTTGTAAGAACTTTGGGATAAATGACTTGCATTATCATGCTTTAGAAAATATTGACATTTAGAAAATATTAGAGTATATTTTATACCTAGTACATTGAAATAGAATTTTAAAGCTTTAGAAATTTAGGACTTTAGAAATTTAAAAATAAAACTTTGACATTAAAATTTTCATTATAGAAAATTCAAAAATTATATCTTAGAATAATAACAAATTTAGAAAATTTTAAATAGAACTGAAAAATAAATTAGAAAATTTTAATTAGAGTTTAGAAAAATAATAAATTTAGAAATTTCAACTTAGAACTATTAAAAAAAAACAAAAAATAAAATTTTGAAATTGGAATTTAGAAATTTCAAATTATAATTTAGAAATTAAAAAAATTAGAAATATATAAATTCAATATGTACTCAATTTTTACATAATTAATTTAGGTTTGGTGTATAATATTGAATAATACATGTGTTGTAACTTAGTGTTGTATTGACAATGCAGATTTTGTGATGGGTTGTTTATGGATGTATGATAAGTTTTGTCCCAATGTGAGAGGTTTAAAAAGTAAGTTTATTATAAGGTTAGTGAGTTTTTCAATAACGCTATATAGAAACCCTATTATTATTCAAAGGATGGTATAAGGTGTCTCCATGTGAGATGTATATGTCGTAGGATTTTGAGTAAAAATGAGGTTACATTTCACTTGTATAAGTTTGTTTTTTGAATCCAACTACTAGGTTTGGATCGAGCAAGAAGATGTGAAATTTAGGAGAGTGACAAGTAGAACTGCCATATCTCAAATTATGGATAACTTTAGAGCAACTTACTAATGCTTTGGAGCCATATCACAAGTAAATAAGGCATAGGTAGTCTCAAAAGTAATATATAATTATATTTATTTACTTATTTATTTATGAATGTTTAACATATTCTTTTGATGGCCAATCATGAGGGAGAAGACAGTCATCAAGCGGAGATAAGGAAGGGAAGCTATTGATTAATGTGGGTGGTGGGTCGAGGAAAGTGATTCCACCATGTGAGATGTGCTTGCGTGCAAATTGGCCTTTCTCATTATAGATAGGTGTGAGCTGATTATCTAGATAAAAAATTTAGACACCCAGTTAGAGCAGCCCAAAAGTTACTGATTATGAGTCATCATCCAACTTAGATGATTATGCATATAAGGATTACATCCAGGATGATGAGATTCTAGATATAGCTTAGGAGGAGTCACCTCAAGAGTCAGGAGTTAGTCTTTCTAATCATTTATAGGCTCTTTTAAGGACTCATGCGCGTAATAGGGTTCTTACATAGAAGGATGCTTCCAGAAAGTGGATTCTTAAGCTTGTTCAGAAGTAAGGACTTTTTATTTACATTAGTGTCTTTTCAAATTTAATAGTTTAAGTTTTTTTTATTTTTGGAACCGAGAAATATGCATTTTGAATATATGGTCACTCACAAATGTAATTAAAGCCCACTTTCATGAACAATGGAATGAGTGAGCAGTTGTTCTAGACACATTCTTAATGCTTTGGTCAGATAAGTGGCTGGTAAGTAACTTTTAATGGCTTTTTAATGTTTTTAATGTTTATATATTGTATCTTAATTACATGAGTCTGTTAAGTTCACAAATAAGGATAAGGAAGAAATAATAAGCTCTTCTTTGCGAACGTGGGGAAGACACACGTGGGTGACATGCTCAGGAAGGCCCATAGAGATGGCAAGGATAAACGAACCTTTGCCCGTCCTAAGTGGATCAGGGAAGTGACATGGGATGACCTACTAACTGAGTGGGGTAGACCTAAGTTTGTGGAGGCTCGAGAGTGCAACGGGTATAATTAGAGTAGCATTAGAGGAGGAGTCCTACACACCACCAATCGCGAGGCATATGCATATATTGTCTAACCAATGGTAAGTAACAAATAATTCATATTCAAAGTTATTTATCTGTTTTATAGTTTGAATTTAACAACTAAATATTATTTACTTGTTTTTTGTAGGAGGAGCTATATGGTCCCTCCATCATGCCCAATGAGCTATTTTTATGACTTATTAACGTCATATGGGCATTGATGACTGGGTTAATCATTAATCTCGTGAGACTGCCAAAAGTTGTAACACTAATTTCACTTCAAATTCAATTAACTCTAAAATTATAATTTATATGCATTCATAATGATTTTAAATAAGTGAGAAAAGTACCAGTGGCATCTTGATGAGATTAAAGTTGTAGGTGGCCCATTTAACTTTAATGTAAGAATACAATTATGGATGAATGTTATTTGTGGGGGGAACTAAGGTTGTCTTTATAGAACTGGTTCATTGGCCTTTAATGTTCATCAAGGCTTTACGTCAATTATGGAGCCTTCCTTATCCATTAGTCTATCATCATCGAGAACGGATCGTGAGGTGACATGGTTTTGAGGCTTAGTTGAAGAAAGATGGAAGATAATGATCAGATGAACACATAGGTAGTGTTAAATTCATTGTTGTGGTCTATATGTAAAACCCATTGTTTGAGTTTTCTATTTTGATTTTAAGGAAATAGGGGTATTAGATGCCTAACAAGTTTCTCTAAGACATCTTATGAGTATAACTAGAAAGAGTTAAAATTTAAAATATTAGTCTTGTAGGGAGTTCGTGTAAGACAAAGGCAAACCCTTGATAAAGTTTATTCCTAAGGTTGTTTTCAACTTATTTATAAATTACTCTTTGCATTCTAGTAGTAGAAAATGCTACTATTCTTTGATCTAAATAAAAGTTATACAATCTAATAAAGAACAAAGAAAGTCTTACGCTATGTGTAATTTTATTATTTTTTTGTAAAGATCATTTTGTTTCTCTTAGTTTATTGAAATAGAAGTCAGGATTTATGTTGTATAAGAGAATAGTAGTACCACCAAATAGTGAATAGAAATGTGATCGTATTGTTGAAACTTTTTTTATTCAAACCTCTATGATTGTAGTGATTCATTGTTCGTTATTGTTGAAAAGGCTATATGTTTATGATTTTATGCTTAAAAGTAATTGAATGTTATATATGATTAGCCTTCATGATTTGAAATACCTTTTTGGGATCTTTTGATATTTATTGTATAGTTTCATATAAACTATTGAAATATAGTTTGAAGAAATCTCCTTACATTTTTCCTAAGGGTAACTTTTGAGTCATAATTTTTTTTTAGTCAGATATGATTTGGAGTTGTAGTAGCTAGATGTTAAAACATCTTTTAAATGAAAATTTAGATTAAATTATTGGTGTAGTTCAACCTAATAACTTATGTCAAAATTGATAAGAAGCCTTCGTATATAGGTTGGAAATATCTATTTTAGGATAAAATGGGCTTCCAAACAATGACAATTTGTTTTTTGGTCCTCTGGTCTTCTTTTGGATTCATGGTTTGTCTTAGACCAATTTAATTTTTCGATAAGCATTTGTTATTATCTTTGTGAGAGACATATAAGGGTATTATTTTGGTAATAGCTACATTACATTTTTGTTATTAAAATAAATCACATTTGAGTAGCCACGTTGAGTATCTCAGTGATGCTTTAATTATTCTTTTGGCATCAAGTTTCATTATTAAATGTCACATGGCCTTTTTTGGATTGTATCAAAGGAGGATACTTAAAAGGGTCACTAATGTGGTTTATTTTGTTCTCTAATGTGTTATGTAACGCCCTCGATTAACTAGGACGAGTCCCCCATGAGAATGTCCAAATTACCTAAGGTGTTACTAATTTTGTTTGAAAATTTGAGAATTTTTTTCTTTTCTACAGTTGTTGTAGGAATTTCTTCGATTCCTTAAAAAGGATGGGTCTACCTCTTCTTCCTTCTTTAGATCCAAGGCAAGGAGACTTCAATTTGATGAACAAATTTTGAATTCATGTGGATATAGTTCAGGTCATGACATATATAGTGAAGTAATGAAGATTTTTTATGAAGAAAAACATAGATATAAGGTAGGGATTGCAAGAGATATAGAGAAGAATAGAAGACTAGTGTGGGAGAAGTGATTTCCACCATTCTCTAAGGCTAGAGAGATAAGGAGAAGGTTGCTCATCACCTTTGGGAGATAGCCAAAGGATAAAAACCTAGAAAAGAAGCTAAGGCTTTTACTTTCTAGAGAGAAGGATAAGCATCTCACTGTAAAATTCATTAAAACTTAAATTATGAAGCATTACAAAGGAAATGAGGTATTTATACCTCCTTGAAAACTAAATTTTCAAAATTGACTTGGGTGGGCTTGAAAAAACTTCACCCAATGCCCAAAACCTAAAGATACATGGCCTAAAATGAGCCCAAAGCAAGCTAACACCTATACAAGGCCCAAAAGGGGCCAAAATAGAAAATATGGCCATGCAAGGCCAAAAACTAAGTCCTAATTTATAATCCTAAAATATTTCTAAAAATAATAACATGAAAATAAAATATATATACAAATGATAACCAAGCCCAATAAAAAGGCCTAAGTAAGGTCTGTGTCATTCTTTCCCTCTTTAAAAGGATTTGTCCTTAAATCCTGAAAATCCTCAAGGTAATGCTCAAAGTAGTGACAAACCTACAAGATGAATGGAGAACAAAGTGAGTTGGTAATAAGGAAAAGAAAACAAAAAGTGACAGAAAAACAAAGGTAAAAGAAGGGAAGACATGAGACTTGCCACCAGGGTCAAATATTAACCTTCTCACCTTTGTGAGAACAAAAGAAAAACTAGCATAAAGGAAGAGAAAGAGAAAATCCCTTAAGAGGGCACAAGGTAACCAATGGAATCCCTCATGCATTTTATAAATGGTTTGAATTACATGATGCTCAATGAGCACGAGATGAGGTGTAGAGAAATGATCATGTACAATAGAAGAAATGAAGGGCATAAGATGTAAAAAAGTAGAATAAATTACCCTAAAAGGATCATAATATGTAATGGGATTTAAACTAGTGACTAGATCATATGTGGCATGCATAGATGATACTAACTCTCCATATAATCCCTTATGAAAATGAATAGTAGAAACATGATCATGTATATGATGTGGGTATGAATAGAAAAGGTTAGAAAATGAAACAAATGATAAACCTACAAAAATCCTAGATACAAGTAGAATCACACAAGACAAGACATGAGGAAAATTCAACTCAAAAGAATAAAGACACATGTCTATCTTAAAAGAACCTATAGTGACTATATACATCCGACAAGTAATCCTAATCAAACTATGTACACACAAAGATCCATCCATCATATAGTAACTATGAGAGGTTGGAAAACAAACCTCTAAAGGATAAAACACTTCAATGGGCAAAGAATGAGAGAGGCCCATAAAGCACAAAGAGGTGCTAGAAGTGTATATATCATGAAGCATGTAAAGGGGTTGGTGAAGGAGCAAGGCTTTCTTCACATGAAGTTTGGAGGCAAGAAAAGAAGAATGCCTCATGGAATCATCAAGTGAGAATCCCTTTACCCTTATCTTTTTTGTTTAAGTGTTTTTTATTTTTTTTTATTTTCGATGTTTTGGAAGGGAGGTGGAAGGCCCAACCTCCCTATTCCTTTTTAACTTCATTTGAAATTGGTCTTCCAAGACTTGTTTGGGAGACAAGGGATGCAAGACAAACTTCTTATTATTATGGACAAAAGTGAGGGTGTTGGTGAAACCCTCATGGGTAACCTTCTTGTCATATTGCCAAGGTCTACCCAATAAGACATGTGTGGATTCCATAGGCACAACACCACACCAAACTTGATCATGGTATGCGCTAATGGACAAAGAAAGAAGAACTTATTTGTTCACTAACATCTCACCCCTTTGATTTAGCTATTGCAATTTATAAGGTCTAGGTTGATCAATTAGAGCACAACCAAGTTTGTGAACTAGCCTTTGGCTAGCCACATTTGTACAAATAGCATTATCCACAATGAGAGAACAAAGTTTTTCTTTGATATAACATCTTGTATAAAAGATGTTCTCCCTTTGTGTAGTGTCATCATCCCTAATATGGTTTCCAAGAAGCCTCCTTATCATAAAGAGCTCACATTCATATCCAAGAACATGTTCACTATCATAGGAATCACTATTTAAACTATCATTAGAGTGTGAAGAGGAAGATTCCTCCTAGCTAGAATAATGATCAATGCCCTTTAAAATCATGGTTTTCTTAGTTGGACATTGAGAGGCAATATGACCCCTTCTCAAACACTTAAAACATTTGATAGAACTTGTTCTTGAAGAATTAGGCTGGGATGAAGTATTGGCATTTCTAGAAAGGGTATGTTTAGAAGGTTGTGTAGGGGGATAATCCCTATGAACCTCACTCTTAATCCTAGGAGATGAAGTGCCCACTTCATGCTCCTTACCCTTTCTTCAACTACCTTCGTTTTGGGGGATGAAGTCTTCTTTTCCTTTCCATATAGGCCTAGAGGGTTTGGAATCCCCTTTATAATAAGAAGCTCTATCCATGAGTTGAGCTTCTACTCTTGTGCATTGATGGAGAAGCTCCTCAATGTCTACATGAGGTAGAAGTTCCACTATTTTCCTTATATTATGATTAAGGCCATGAAAAAATCTATGCATGAGGATTTCATCATCCTTTTCAAGTCTTTGTAATAATCCTCCACACTTTTGGACCCTTGGGTGAGTCTATTGAGCTTGGCTAATAACTCACCCCTATAGTAGGAGGGAACATAATGTTTCCTAAGCAAAGCCTTGAGATCTTCCCATTCATCAATGAGTGGGAAATGGTCTTTCTTCCTATCTTTTAGGATTTGGGTCCACCATACTAATGCATAATTTTAGAAGCTAAGGGTGGCAATCCTAATCTTTTTTTCATTTTTTGTTTGATAGAAGGTGAAAAGTTGCTCAACTTTCATCTCCTAATCAAGGTAGGCTTCTACATCGCTTTTACCATGGAATGGTAGGACCTCTAGCTTGACTTCTCTCAAGCCACCCTCCTTATGAGACCTATGATGTCTCCTATGGTACCTATCCTCGACCTCACTAGTTTCATCATTATGCCTATGTCTTTTATGCCTATGATGTCTAGTGGTTCTTTCTCTACCTTCCCCATTTTCTAGGTTATCTAATCTAGTAGACATGTTATTTAGTTTTTCTAAAATTAATCTCATATGGGGGGGGTTGACTCTCTCTCTCTTTCTCTCACTATATGAAGACATGTTATAATGCAAAATGTAAGAAAAGGCAAGTAGACAAAACTAGTTGGAGTGCAAAGTTTAAACTAATCCTAGCATGTAAAAATGCATTTATACTAACTAGAAAGCAAGTAAAGCAAACTAGTCGGTGGTGCAAGAAATTAAACTAGACTTAGCATGCAAAAATCGCACTTACACTAAACTAACACAAACTAGTTGGGTGCACAAAAATAAACTAAGTCCTAAGCGCAATGATTCCTAATCAATTAATTAAAACAAAATTAAAGTCCAATGTCCAAAGTCCTTAATGTCCAAATACAAGGACTTAAGAAAAGTATTAAAAATAAATTCTCAAAATACAAAGGAAAAGAAAATACAAATCACAAAAAAAATCCTAACTATTACAAAATTTTCTTTCCAATACAAGTGTCTTCATAGTCCACCAAGCTATAAAGAAAATACTTGGAAACTCAAAGTAATGGTTAGCACAAGAAATTAGAAAATTTAAAAAATCAAAGTGTTTGCACTCTTAGTCTTATAAGGTGTATGCACTCAAGTACCAAGCTCTCTATACTTGTAGTTTGCCCTAGGTCAATTTCTCAAGTCAAATCTCAAACCTTCCAAGATGCTACCCAAATAGTGATATCCTTACCAATCCTTAATCTCAAGAATGTCGAAAAGAGAAATACTCAATGACAAAACTTAAAGAGAAAAAGACAAACAAGAAAAGGAAAATTAGGGAGCTAAACCAAAAGGAAAGTGATGTGATAAACAAGCACTTGACAGGAAACAAAAGCTTAAAGAGCAAAGGTGTACAAGAGTGGAAAAATAATGTGACAAACTAAGACACAAACAAGACAAACAAGAAAAATAAATGCAAGCAAAGAAAGAAGGCACACAAAGGCAAACTAAAAACTCTAGAATGCTTACAAGTTTACAACCTTTTTATGTAGTTTCCAAAACTTTTTCCCCTCAACACAAGTGCACAAAAATACACAAAAAGAGAAATTAAGATATTGCACAAACAAAAGAATAGCTGTTGGAGTTTTTTTTAATTATTTTCAATGGTTTTTCAAACACTTTTTTTCACACTTTTTTCACTTATTTTTTCTTTTTTCCTCTTTTTTAGTAAAAATACTACAACAAAATAGAATTGTAAGTTGCTCTAAACTAGTGCACAAAAGAGATGAAAATAGGAAACTGTCACAAGGCAAAGACAAGCATCACCTTCCACACAATTAAGGCAATGGAAGGAAAGGATTTATAGGACAAATGACATTAAATTGAACACAAATATAGTATGCAAAAGATGACTCGAGTTTGCTGGAAAATGAAAAACAAACTAGAAAAACACACCTAAAAGATTTCTAACAATCCTATAACAACAAGCAACAAATCCACCTTAAAGTGAGATGGATAAAACTAATACAAGGAGCTTGTTAAGAACTTTAAAAGAGATGTTTAAAATGCTTTGGAATCCAACAAGACAAACATATGGCAAAGTCAAAGGAAAAACTTAGAAAACACAAGAAACAAGCTCTTACACCTAAGACAACATCTACGGAAACTAAAAATCAATGAAGCAAAACAACAAACACCTAAGAAGCACACTAAATCCACACGGTTTAACACAAGTCCAAAACTGAAAATTAACTTCAAATGAAACAAATGACATAAAACAACAACTATATACAAAGAAACTTCAAGAAAACATAAGAAATGAGAGGTTACTTAAGGTAGAAGGCACCTAGGTCAACAAGATTGACCTAAAAAAATTTTTGCTCAATTTTCTCTCAAACTTTAAGGTTATGTTTAGTGCAATAACAAGAGTTGTGAAGGCACTTTTCAAAAATCAAAGTAAAACTAAGTAGATCTAAAAATTAAAGAAGGAATAACCTTTTGCATTTTTTTGAGTTTTTTGACATATGATACATGGAAATTGATGTAGAGACAACGAGGAATCCAAATCTAGCAATGAAATTTCAGAATTCAATCAACACAAAATCAGATCTAAAGAAATGAAAAGTAGAGGAGTTAGACTCTCAATACCAAATATTGTAGGAATTTCTTCAATTCCTTAAGAAGGATGGTGCTACCTCTTCTTCCTTCTTTAGATCCAAGGCAAGGAGACTTCAATTTGATAAACAAATTCCGAATTCACGTGGATATGGTGTAGGTCATGACATATATGGTGAATTAATGGAGATTTTCGATGAAAAAAAGTCTAGATCTAAGGTAGGAATTGTAAAAGAAATGGAGGAGAATGGAAGACTAGTGTGGGAGAAGTAATTTCCACCATTCCCTAAGGCTAGAGAGATAAGGAGAAGGTTGTTCACCACCTTTGGGAGAAAGCTAAAGGATAAGAACCTAGAAAAGGAGCTAAGGCTTCCACTTTCTAGAGAGAAAAAGGAGTGTCTTACTCTAAAACTCACTAAAACTTGAATTATAAAGCATTATAAAGGAAATGAGGTATTTATACCTCCTTGAAAACTAAATTTTCATAATTGGCTTGGGTGGGATTGAAAAAGTTTCACCCAAGGCCCAAAAACTAAAGTTACATGGCCTAAAAGAAGCCCAAAGCAAGCTAACACCTATACAAGGCCCAAAAGTGACGCAAAATGGAAAATATAGCCATGCAAGGCCCAAAACTAAGTCCTAATTTCTAATCCTAAAATATTTCTAAAACTAATAGCATGAAAATAAAATATATACAAATGATAACCAAGCCCAATAAAGAGGCCCAAAGAAGGCCCAAGTAAGGTTTGTATCAATAACGAATATCATAAATTATTCATTTAAACATAATAGGGTAGTGGCATGGTTTGATTCTTCAAGTGGTTTACATACTCAAAAAGAACGGGGCATGCAAGCTCCCAATATATACAAATAGTAGTCCAAAACATAAAGTCCAATCCTAATTATCAACGCCTATATTTGCTCTCATGAGTCAAGGATGCAGCTCACGCTTCATACTTCTTATAAAACGACTTTCTCCAAAAAGGTCTACTGTAGGTACTTGGGACCTCGTCCAGGCTTTCTTTGATCTTCTATTGACCAGATCAATAAGAAAATATACAAAGAAATCTAGAGGGGTGATTGTACACTCTCAACCCATAAGTTCTTATGTAAGGGCACGTAATCATGGCTACGCATAATCTCACAAAATAATATCAACAAGGTACCACATCTAGGCATAGCTATAGCTCATAGAGGTTAGTTAATCACATGTTATGCATGAGTTAGGTGTTTTATGAATTATCTTGTTTAGGTTTCATGATGTGAATGAGGCCTAAAATCTCATAATCATCACAATCACATCTTCATTGTACGTTTACTAGGAGGAACATATATTCGCTAGAGCAACCAGAGCTCACCAAGTTCCCTCAAATCATCAAGGGTATAGGACATATATGTCCTAATAACTTATAGATCTCTCACACAAATCATGATCACATTCAAACGAAACTGGCTCTACAGGTCCTAGTAACGCTCACCTTTAGTCGAAGTATACCAGGTTCGTCACGGTCGGCCCGACCTCAGGCGTGACTCTAAGCCATTGGGTGCTCGACCTAGTTGTACTCTCAAGATCTTTCATATTGATGGAGTGACCATGTCTTCCAGTGTACCCATCACTAATGCTCTAGAATTCACAATCCAACTCATAATTCGAGCACATGCACACGATGCAAGATGCATTCACTTTACTTGTCTCTTATTTTGTATTAACCAAGTGTCAAGCGAAATCCCTATTCCTGACACTCTTTTCCTCAATATGTCCAGTATATTCTATTAATATGTAACACAATTTAGATAAAAAAATTGTAGAATTTCGGGATTTTTGTGCCTAAGTCTTAGTCACTTAATAAAATTTCTTTTAGGAGCACTACGACTAGGGCTTAAAGGTAGATTTAAATTCTTAAGTGAGAAAGTTATCAATCATTTGAAAATTTTGTCAGTTGATCAATCCAAGTCTATCTAGACTTACTGGGTACCATAAAATTGTTTGAATTTGCTTATTTTACCGATTTAGCAGAAATGACATTTCGTCGTAATTTTGACTCTGAGCTCCGTTTTCCTTGGTATAAAAACTAGTATTTATCCAATAAACTTAAAAACTTGCATCTTATTTACTTTATAGGTAAAAAACTAAAGATAATGTATAGTAATTTTCTCAGACCGATTCGGTAAACGCCTTCCTGTCGCATTTAATAGCCATGGAGCTTTGTTCATCGGCCTTAGGGCTAAAAATCTTTTTGAGTTTATTTTAGTAAAGTTGTTTTATAAAAGCACTTTCTAAATTATGTGATAGAATTTCAGCCAAAAATCATTTAAAATTCACGTAAGTCATTTTTCTCATCGGTTTTGTCAAAAACTTTGTTCTTAACGTATTTTTGTTAAAAAAACTCTAATTCGCATAATTCCAAAGCCAAAAGTGATTAATTTTTATAATCTTATATTTATAACGTAAAATAAATGCTAAATTCTATTCAGAATGTTAATTTTACTTAAAAATCTTATTTTTGCTAAAACATTATTTATCCTATTTAAAACGTCAGTGATCGCGATTAAGGACAAGTTACCGCTTAACGCCTTTGCAATCTTTTTCTCACGTGGGGCTAGTACCCCTCACCTCACCATAATATAACATTTTGCAATAACAAATTACAGAATAAAGACATCATACCTATCCACCCTTATACCTTCCATTTGTACACGTTTTTTACATGTCCTCGACTAAGGATTCACACCGACACTTGGGACCTTTTTATGTCATTTTCCAAACAACATCTTAGCTTGCTTAATTTCACCATAATTAGGTGTCCAAAGAGTAGTAAATCAATTATTTATCAAGCCAAAAATTCCATCTAAGCATACATCACAACATCGCCAAATAACGTATGTAACGTATTTTTCAAGCATCAATATATAGAATTTATGACTCTATTGAAACTCATCACACAACCATGATTTCATATATATATATATAACCCTTAAAATTCTAACTTTAATACATGCAAGGAGAGATTTTGCAACAGCCTCGATTTTTAGGACAGGAACCCAGACTCTTAGGAACCCTAAGAATGCTTTGTTAAGCTTTCTATAGAAAGCTTGAGGCTTCGACCTGCTCCTTGAGTTATTTTAGTATAAGAAATAGTGAGAGGTGAACCCAAGTAGGATGTAAGTGTGAGGTGTCAGTAATGAGAGCCCAGCTTGGAAGGAACCGAGATTGTGAGGTAAGATGAGGATACGAGATGAAAAGGAAAGAAAGAACTTAGCTGAAAGAGAGCGAGTGAGAAATAAGTAACGTAAAGTTAGTAATAATAAATAATACTATTTAATTAGCAATAGCCCGTAATTAATATTAATTAGTATTTAATGATAATTATTTTATTTGATTAAGTGTTAATTAGTTGATGATTTTTATAATATTTCTTTATTAATAATATTTATATATATGTATAGTAACGATTAATAATATTTAATATATAATACTTAAATTAATGATTTATATTAATATTTAATTTTAACTGATATTTATATATTTGGTAATTAATTTGAAATTATATATATTTATAGTAATGGTAATATTTTATTGGATTAATAATTATTTATTGAATTATTTGATAAATATATTTAATAATAAAATATTGACAGGTTCTCAGTTTTAACTGTTGGACCTGGTAAATGATTAGCTTTCGACAATTCGGCCTGAGACTAGTGATCTTATAGAGAAACTAGTTCTGTTAGGACCCTTGTGTAGTAAATCAAGGAAGACAAGTTTGGTCTGGCAGACCCGATCAGTACCTCAGATACCTTTCTCGTTTGATCGTGCATACACTTTGGGATATCCAATCTCAGCGCGGTGGTCAGTCCCTAATGAATCTTTTTGATATTCTAAACATTTATCTTGAAGGGACCCAATCCTAGTTCTGGTCCTATCGATCTCATTTTTCAAGAAACAGTTAGTTCAATCGGAACCCCCGAATCCGGCCTAAGCACCTTCAATGTTTTAGGCCTAACTTTCTTAAACGAAGCTGGAGTCAAGCGATTCTCGTCTTGGTTTTTCGTTATGAAAAATCCAACAACCTCAATTTCTAGCCTTGGACTCTGATTCATACTTTGTCATTCCCAATTCGAGGAACCAAGTATTTGTACTCCAGAACCTCGTTAGTTAATCCCTTTAATCTGCACATAGTTCATTTGAAAAAACATATCTCCCTCATACAATATTTGATTTGTGCGATTTTGGTTCCATAATTTTTGTAACAGAATTATCTACGATTTTCATGCAAAACTCAAAGTCTGGATCTTACTCGTTTAGTATAGTTTTGCAAATCTTTCCAGGTCCGATCTTAACCAAGAACAGTATAGTGCAATTTTACTAAAACACGCACATTTTCCTTATATGACGCTGAATCTACTTCATTCTTTTTTCTATGATTTTGTATCAAAAAACCCTATAGCTTCCATGAAGAGCTCAAAACCCATTTTCTAAAGCCCAAATCTCTATAAATTTATCTTTTTAGTCCTTAATATTTCGGGAACATCGGGGGCACTATCCCTTGTTTCGGGCATAACTCGGGCTACCGTTACTGGATTTTCATGCATGATTTATCAAATTGAAGAGGAAATCAAGACCTACAATCTTTGTGTTGAATGTTTTTCCTAAACCATACTCCATGAATTGTTGTGTATTTATTTATAATTGCCTTAGTTTTCGGTTTCTAAAAATCTTGGACATCTTTAATTTCTTACTTGACAAGTTATCATTTCGGCCCACTAGTTTCTAGCACCACCACCACCATCCAACACCTAGGTGGCTAGGTGTCACCTCCTGCTTACCTCCGTCCTCTCACTCCCCATTATATCTCACCATTCACATCACTAAACATAATTAATTTCACTCACTACCCACCGTTTCCATTATCCCTCTCTCTCTCGGCCATTCCTTCCAAACCTTCTTTTATTCTTCAAATTTCCAAAGCTCTTTCCTCTCCTTCATCCACCCTCACGCCCCCTAAACCACCATAACCATCTCCCTCTTCACGGCTAACCATCACAAACCCCTTCACCTCTCTAAATTCAACTTCTTCTTCCATCATTTCTCTATCAAACCTGTGTAACCTTCTTTACTTCAAGCTTCATTCTTATTTTAAATTCATCATCAAGGACACCATCCCAAGTTGTTCTCCATCGTGCTCTACCATCTCCATTTTTGTGGTCACCATCTTAGTAATAAGGTGAGATTCCTATTTCAATATTTGATTCTTACATTTTTTCCACTTTTCCCCTAAAAACCGTGCCTCCCTCGGGCGGCCGGGGCTTGCGGTCATAGAGGTGCCCAGTCGTCGTAGGGAGGTTGGATCTGTACGGATCTACGCAAGGAAGAAGACGGTCTGGTTGGGTATGTTGCGGTGTCAGGTGCTCGCAGGGAGAAGAAGGCCGACAGGGTTCGTCGGTGGTGGTTCTGACAGTGGTCTTCTTCTTTTCTATTTTTGCTTTTTATTTTGTCTTTGGTTTTGGTTCTATGTTGGCTTTGCTGTGGATAAGAGAAAATGAGAGAAGGAAGGTTTTGATTTCTAGAAGATTAAATATTCTGGTTTTTTTGTTTTGTTGGGTTTTTGGGTTTGGGATTCTTGTTGTGGGGATATGAAGGGAGATAGTGGAGTATTGTTTTTTTGGGTTTTCTGTTGTTGGCAAAGGGAAGGGTGAAGAAGATGAATGGGATGGTTAATTTGTCAGAGAATGATTATGTACTTGGTTCATTTCACCCAGAATGAAAAATTATTCAAGAGAGTGTAATCGTTTTTTCTTAATTTTTGGCACTGTTTATACTCCTTAAAGCTAATGGTCCCTTTCTCCTTTTTGCCATTGCAGAGTTGACATTGTGAGGAGGTTCCAAAATAACTCTCTATAATTGGTTCCCTTTCATGGTGCATGAAGGTTGGGCTCGAAAATGGAAAAGATCCCAATAGAAAAATCAAAAGAGCAGAAGGAAATAAAGTAAAAATAAATGAAAAAGAAAATAACAAAAGGATTTTTAAGAAGAAAAAAAGGAAACATTGCCTCTGCTTCTATGTTCCTTCTTTCAACAAAACTTGATTTTCATTTTGGGTTATTTTGTTATTTTATTAAAAAAATAATAAGAAATAATAATGATAATCTTTTTACAAAATTTTGGTGTTCACAGTTGCCCATCTTTACTTTCTTTTCACGAGAGTATGAATGTTTCATTCATATCGCGGAAAGGAAGTAAAGACATGAACAACGACAAAGAACTCAAAAGCAACGTAAGAAGTTAAAACGATGTCATCTTTGAAAGAAAGGTGAAATGAAATTTGAAAGTGTCAACTTTGACAATGAGGAAACTTAAAAGAGATGATGAAAGCTTAAAGTGGTACTAGCTTCGACAATGAAAAAGCTTAGGGTTGTCAACCTAGGTAATTGAGAAACAAAACTTAAGAAAAGCCAACTTTGGCGATAAAATAAGTAAGGGTCGACTTTGTTAATTAAGAGACAAGAACTTCGAATGGTGCCAGCTTTGGCGATAAAACAAGAAAATTAAAAAAAAAGGGCCGACTTCGACAATTAAGAGGCAAAAACTTGAAAGGTGCCAGCTTTGGCGATAAAAGGACAGAGACAAGAAAACTTAAAAGCTGCCAGCTTTGGCAATGAAAATATAAAGAGGCCAGCTTTGGCGATGAAATGATTTAAGGGTGCCAATTTTGGCAATTCAGGGACAGAAAATTTAAAAGGTGCCAATTTTGGCGATAAAAGGAGAAATTTAAAGGAGGCCATCCTCGGCAATTAAGAGACAAAAACTTAAAGGGTGCCAGCTTTGGCAATGAAACAAAAAATTTAAACAAGGCTGACTTCGGCAATTAAGAGACAAAAACTTAAAAGGTGCTATCTTTGACAATAACAAGAAATTTAAAGGAGGCCGACTTCAGTAATTAAGAGACAAAGACCTAAAAGGTGCAAACTTTGGTGATAAAACAAGAAATTTAAAGGAGGCCGACTTCGACGATTGAGTGGTCAAAACCTGTAAAAGAGGGTAAGTAGTACAAAGCAAACTTGAAATTCAGGTAGATCCCGTGAAACCGCGACCCTTGAGATGACTCATGGACGAAGCAGAACGAACGAGGCAACCATAGCTTCAGAGTGACAAGTTTTTGCGATGATCGCCTGAGATGAGATCGAGTAATAAGAGCATCTTGTCCCTCATGACTTTAAATGTTTACCATTCTTTTGTTTATTTCATTAAAAACACATGTTTTATCACATGAACACGTATCGAAAAGGGTGAATTTTATTCATGTATGTCAAACAAGTACAGAGAAAGGAAAACAGGGAAAGTAAATAAAATGAATGAAGTCATATAGAACAGGTCAAGGACAGGTGAAACAAGGAAGGTTTATGGATCCTCTAGTGAATCCTTGAGTTTAGCGAGAATCTTAATCCCTCAAACGACTTCATGTTCACCCTTCGACCTTGCTTTTGAGAAGGTAAGTTCGACAATTATTCACGTGCCCCAGCTTGGACTTGCACTTCTTGAGTCGGAGGTCTTAGTCGTATTACCAGAAATTTAACCCTAACTTTTGCCTGAGCCACCCTTTCAGGTTTTTGACTCACCAGGTTGCCCTAACTTTTACCTAGGCCGCCCTTTCAGGTTTTCAGCCTAGTGAGCATTATTTTTACTTTTTCTTTCTTTGATTTTTCTTTTTGTTTTCTCTTGTCCTTGATATCCCCTTCTCAGGCGTAATACTTCTTCACTGTGTCTACATTTACGGGCATTGGCAAGTCCTCACCGTCCATGCTACCGAGTATCAGGGCTCCCCTAGAAAAAGCTCTCTTCATGACATACAGCCCTTCATAGTTAGGAGTCTATTTGCCCTGGTTATCTTTTCTAATCGGCAGAATCTTCTTGAGGACCAGGTCTTCTTCTTGGAACTGTCGAGGTCGCACCTTCTTTTCAAACGCTCGTTTCATACGCCTCTGATACAACTGACCATGACATAGAGCAGTCAGTCTTTTACCGTCAATCAGGTTTAGTTGGTCATGTTGAGTTCGGACCCACTCAGCTTCTTCTAATTTTACCTTCATCATTACCCGAAGGGACGGGATCTCCACTTTAAAAGGCAGGATCGCTTCCATACCATAAACTAAGGAGAACGGGGTTTCCCCAGATGAAGTTTGGATTGAGGTACGATACCCATGTAGAGCAAAAAAGAGCATCTCACTCCAATCTCTATAGGTTACCACCATCTTCTGTACTATCTTCTTGATGTTTTTATTGGCTGCCTCGACTGCCCCATTCATTTTAGGTCAATAAGGGGAGGAATTATGATGGTGAATTTTGAAGCCCTCGTAGAGTTCTTTCATCATTTTATTGTTCAAATTCGTACCATTGTCAGTGATGATCTGACTTGGCGAGCCCTATCAGCATATCATTTCTTGCTTGACGAATTTAACCATAACATTTCTCATCACATTGGTATATGAAGCTGCTTCTACCCATTTTGTGAAATAATCG
The DNA here is from genome assembly GCA_037962975.1 of Clitoria ternatea. Lineage (NCBI taxonomy): Eukaryota > Viridiplantae > Streptophyta > Magnoliopsida > Fabales > Fabaceae > Clitoria > Clitoria ternatea. The sequence continues at coordinate 111,047,756 of CM075669.1, forward strand.
ATGGTGACCAAAATAAAACGATGACCGTTTGAGGCCTTTGGCTCGATGGGCCCAATGACATCCATGCCCCACATTGAGAAGGGCCATGGTAATAACAAGACATTCAGAGATGATGAGGGTGTATGAATATGGTCAGCGTATATTTGACATTTGTGACACTTCTGAAGGTAGGCAAAGCAGTCTGCTTCCATGGTCATCCAGTAATAACCGGCCCTCAAGATCTTTCTTGATATGGTATGCCCATTAGTATGAGTTCCAAAAGATCCTTCGAGGACATCTTTCATGATTCTGTTTGCCTCAACAGTGTCAACACAACGAAGAAGGATATAGTCATAATTTTTCTTATAAAGCACATCACCATTTAAGAAGAAACCCATGGCGAGCCGTTGTAGGGTTCTCTTGTCATTCTCTATAGCACCATTGGGGTATTCTTGACTCTAGATATATCTTTTAATATCATGGTTCCAAGGCTTTCCATCCGACTCCTCCTCGACCACTTTGTAGTATGCGAGCTCGCGGCGCTTCTCTATCTCGATAAGAGGCATATCGTAGTAATTACTCACTCTAAACATTGAGGCAAGAGTGGCCAAAGCGTCAACCATCTGATTGTCATTCCGAAGAACATGAGGAAAAGAGATTTCATCGAAATCCTTGATCATTTCTTTGATGTTGGTGTGATAGGGAACCAACTTACTATCCCTAGTTTCCCACTCGCCTTTCAATTAGTGGATGACCAAAGCAAAGTCCCCGTAGACTTCCAGCGACCTTACTTTTGCATCCAACGCCGTTTAGATCCCTAGAGAACACGCCTTATACTCAGCGATGTTATTGGTACAATCAAAACACAGCCTGGTATAGACAGGGATGAACTCTTTATCTAGTGAAATTAGGACAGCTCTGATTCCATGCCCCAGTGCGTTAGAAGCCCCATCGAATCTTAAGATCCACTTATCTTTGTGATCGCCTTCTTCATTGAATAGCGCCAGGATATCCTCATCTTGGAAGTCAAACCGTATCGGTTGGAAGTCAGTGACGGGCTGTGCGCTAAGTAGTCTGCAGAGTGCTTCCTCTTATGGCCTTTTGAGTGACATACGTTATGTCGTACTCAGTTAAAGCACTTTCCAATGAGTGATCCTTCCGATTAGAGTAGGCTTTTCAAAGATGTACTTGACGGGATCCATCTTAGAAACTAGCCAAGTGGTGTGGCTCAACATGTGTTGCCTCAGGCGCCTGACGCCCCATGCTAGCACGCAACAAGTTCGCTCTAGAGCGAAGTACCTCATTTCACAGTCGGTGAACTTCTTGCTTAAGTAGTAGATAGCATGTTCTTTCTTACCGGTTTTATCATGCTGACCCAAAACATAGCCTATGGACTCATTCAATACAGTCAGATACAAGATTAGCGGCCTCCCAGGGGTTGGAGGCACCAAGATTGGTGGTTCTCGTAGGTACTGCTTAACCTTCTCAAAAGCAGCTTGATAGTCCTTATCCTATTACCCCGATTGGTTCTTACGGAGTAACTTGAAGATCGGGTCACAAGTTACTGTCAATTGTGAAATAAACTGGGCAATATAATTTTGCCTTCCCAGGAATCCTCGGACTTCTTTTTCCATACGGGGAGGAGGCATCTCAAGAATTGCCTTGACTTTGCCGGGATCAACCTCTATCCCTTTTTCGCTTACTATAAACCCCAGTAGCTTGCCTGACCTAGCACCAAACATGCACTTGGCAGGGTTCAATCTGAGCCTGAACTTTCTCAACCGTTCAAAGAGCTTCCTTAGATCGATAATGTGCCCCTCCTCAGTTCTAGACTTGGTAATGATGTCATCCACGTAAACTTTTATCTCCTTGTGCATCATGTCGTGGAAGAGTGTCACCATTGCCCTCTGATAGGTTGCCCCAACATTTTTCAACCTGAAGGACATCACTTTGTAACAAAAGGTACCCCACAGAGTAATAAATATGGTCTTCTCATATCTTCAGGTGCCATCTTAATTTGATTATATCCAGAGAAACCATCCATGAATGAGAAGATGGAGTGTTGGGTTGTGTTATCAACCAGGACGTCGATCTGTGGCAGAGGGAAGTCGTCTTTAGGGCTGGCCCTATTCAAGTCCCGATAGTCCACATACATCTACACCTTTCCATCCTTCTTCGGGACGAGGACGATATTTTCCACCTATTGAGGGTACTTTGCTACAGCTAAGAACCCGATATCAAATTGTTTCTTAACCCTATCTTTGATCTTTAGGAGTATCTCTAGCTTCATTCGGCGTAACTTTTTCTTTACCGGTGGGCATTCAGGCTTCAAAGGCAACTTATGCTCGATGATGCTGGTATCGAGGCTAGGCATGTCTTGATAAGACCAAGCGAAAACATCACGGAACTCCATTAAAAGCTTAATCAGCTCTTCCCTTCGCTCCTTACTTAGGGAAGTACCAACCTTGACCTCCTTTGCATTCTCTTTTTCTCCCAGATTAATAACCTCAACCTCTTCTTGGTGGGGTCGAATCTCCATATCTTCTTGCTCTAATAGCCTTATCAGCTCGGGCGGTGGCTCACAATCTTCCTCACCTTCCTCATCGATGTAATCAACCGGGTAATCGAAGTCATGAAACGGGATCGCAACCTCACTATTCTCAAGAGAGTCATTTTCAGATCTGTAATTTAGTGTATTGTGGAAAATGAAAAAAAAAACATGCAAGTAAAGAAAAGGATTCAAAGCAGGGATAAAGGAAACAAGAAGAGTTGTTGTGAATTTCGATACGTGTTTATTGATGAAAATGATAAAAACAAGTTTTTCGCCCTTATTACATGGAAGAGTCCCAAAGCCTTAGGCATAGCAGAGGGACAAACAAGTACTTAAAGCATAAACAAATTACTTTGGTGAAACAGTCAAAGTCGTAGGGAGCTCAACGGCCTCCCAGTTACAAAGTTCTTGGCCCGGCAGGCAAGCAATCATGAAATCAGCACCATCATAGAAATTATCTTCAATAACGGCCACCAGGTCTGGAGGCATCAATCCGGCGCTCCGGAAGCTTTTGTGTAGACCACAGATTGGGGCTCTTGTGATATGAGGCTCCCTGCCGACAGGACGGGCAGCCCTTCTTTCTTTTTTTTCTTCCTCCACCCTTTTCTTGTCGGAGGCCGTGGGCTGGTACCTCAAGTTGAAACTGTTTCTATTCTCAACAAGGCACACAGGCTCTACCTCTTAGTTTAAAGCACGCCCTAACCCCTTCCCAGGCTTATATCCTTTGCGCAGCATCATTTTCGCCATCACCATGGATACGGTTGGCATGTAGGCTCTAACCATCATGGTCCTTTCCCCCACGTATGTGGCGTTTGTAATTTCGAATGCCTGGAATGAGGTCTCAAGGGCCTCTTCCGCTGCTTCGATGCAAGGGGTCGTCAGGGGTTTTCTGACCAGAAAGTCCTCCTCACTAGAGACAATTATCAGCCTGTTGTTGATTATGAACTTCAGTTTTTGGAGGGGACCACCCCAGCTGAATGGATCCACGACCGACCCAACAGACAACTATAAGCAGTCATGATATCCATGATCTGGAAAAGGACCTGGAACGTGTAAGGTCCAACTTGAATTGGTAGTTTAATCTCGCTTATGACCTCTCTCTGCGTACCAACAAAGGCCCGTACGACTGTGGCACTCGGCTTCATATATATCTCGTCGAATGGCAACTTGGCCAACGTTGATTTGGGCATCAGATTAAGGGATGACCCATTGTCAACTAGCACTTTTGCTAGAATATGATCTCGGTATTTCACAAAGATGTGGAGGACCTTGTTGTGCTCCAGTCCTTCTGATGGTATCTCATTATCGGTGAAACTTAGATAGTTATCTGTGACGATGTGTCCCACTATTCCCTAAAACTTATCAATGGGGAGGTCATGGCTGACATGAGCCTCATTCAACACCTTCATTAGTGTCTTCCTATGTGGCTCGGAATTCATCAATAATGACAGTAGAAAGATTTTAGCCGGAGTATGGTTCAACTAGTCTAGTACTTGATATTTACTTTAGCGAATAAACTTTTAGAACTCTTAGGCTTCTTGGTCAGTCACAGCCCTTTTGTTTCACCACTGGCTCCTTCTCCACTTGCCTTGGCTTTCCCGACAGTTTGATTCTTCTTCTGCTCTGGAGGGGCGTATACTCTCCCGCTCCGGGTCACACCTCCTACCCCGGCAATATTTTTGATGGACGATGAAGACTGGTCACTCATCGTCGAGCCTGCAATGACCACATCCATGTCATATTTTTATGGGAGGGCCCGTGAATCCTTGAATGAAAATGGGGTAGGTGTTTGAACAGTGATAACTGGCTTCGTAGAAACGGGAGCTGTTGGAGAGCTCTTGGTGTAGAAAATTGTTAAGGGCTTAGGAGCCGGCACCCCCGACTGTTCTTGAATCACATTCACTTCGCCTCTGTGGCGGTTACAAACTTGCACAATGTGGCTATCCAGGAGCCCTTGAAGGAACTCACAGAAGCCTTGGCGTTCGGTAGTCTGGTCTTTGTCACGCTTTTCAATCTAGGGGTCCTCTACTAAACCTTGCTCGAGCAGATGGAAATGAACTGTCCTCAATGGTATCTTTACATCAGCAACATCCCTAATGCACTCCTTATCCTCCACGATGTTAACCCCTGAACCCCCATGGTTAGGCAGGGGATTCGTGGCCACGTTCGGACTACCCTCTTGAAAATTAAGTCAGTTGGCTTTGATCAAGTCTCTTACTTTATATTTCAAGGCCATGCAATTTTCCGTAGAGTGCCCCGGTGCTCCGGTATGGTAATCACACTGGGCGTTGGGATCATACCCCTTGGGGTAAGGGGGTTGTACTGGTTTTAAGGGGCAGGGTGCCACTAAGGTATTTCGGATGAGGTAAGGCAGAAGCTCGGTGTATGTCATTGGAATAGGATCAAACTGCGTAGGGGTGTGCTAATTGTTGGGTCTTCTTGCATTCTAATTGGGATTAGGTGGTTGAAATGCTTGTTGTGGGGGACGGTACGGCATGGGTTACGACATTGGCGCTCTCATAATGAGTGGACAGAAGTGGGGAGTATAAGATGTTGGGTTATGAATGTCGGCGGCTACATATGGGTATGGTGCATAAGGATTGGGGGCTTAAAAAGTGGTAGGGTTGAATGGTCTTGGCTGGGCCCTCCTTTGATCATAAGAGATGGAATTAGTTTCTCCATCTCTTCTCCTACCATCGCCTGGTGTTGGTATTCTTGCAGCGCTTGCCCGCGATGGGCCCCGGGTGATCTTTCCTGTCCGTATCCCGCTGTCTACCCTCTCCCTGATAGTCACAATGTCAGAGAAGTTAGATGAAACACTGTCAATCATCTTGCTGTAGAAGGGTGACGGGAGCGTGTCGATAAACATTGCGACTATGTCTTTTTCCGATAGCGGGGGGTCCACTTGTGCAGCTGTCTCTCACCAACGTTGGGCATACTCCTTAAACGTTTCACTGTCCCTCTTCACCATATTCTATAACTGGACTCTATCGGGCCATATGTCCAGATTATATTTGTATTGCCATATGAAGGCGTCCGCCAAGTCCTTCCAGTAATGGATACGGGTCCGCTCAAGGTGAGCGTACCACGTGAGGGTGGCCCCGGCCAGACTATCTTAGAAACAATGGATCAACAACTGGTCATTGGAAGAATAAGACGCCATCTTCCGGAAGTACATCGTGAGATGGTTCGTCGGACAAGTCATTCCCCGATACTTATCAAAGTCTGGCATTTTGAATTTGGGTAGGAGAACAACGTCAGGGACCAAACATAGCTCAGAGGCGTCCATCACTCCAAAACCTTCAGCGCCTTCCATAATTCTTAAACGTTCCTCCAATATTTCTATCTTTCCCTTTTGGGGAGCAGCGACCCCGCTAGGATTGGCGGCCAGGTTTATCATGTGGGTCGCATCTTGGGGATTGGCCGTATAGGGGTTTGTGTACCCATATGGATAGCCGTGGGGCTGGTTGAAAGGAGCTGATACGTGAGGTTGGTTCATCGGGCCTGCATTTAGCGAAGGACCTCGGGGTTGAGCCATAGCTTGTGCGGCATAAGTCGGCTGGGCCATCTGGGCTTGTCCGGCCTGAGCTTGTGCGTTGTAAGTCAGGTGGGCCATCTAAGCTTGTGCATTTTGAGCTTAATAGGTTTACGGCTCATGGAGTGATGGTAGAGTTGGCTGGGCGGGGTGTGAAACATGATGATTTGCCGCTTGCTGGTCGTGGGTGTCTTGTTGGTTAGCGAGTGGGGGATAGTATCCCGATGGTAGGCCATAGGGTGGAAAAGGTACCGGGTTACCATCTGGGCCAATGAATGTATGCTGTTGTGCATAGGATTCGCCATAAGGTGGCTCAGACACAATGGCAGGGTTAGGTCTTCCGATATTAATAGTGAGAGGAGGTGCCATTGGATTAGGGAGTTGGGTCCTCGCTGGGCCAAAACCAGGGGGATATGACGGGGTGGTAGGCTACTGTTGGGCATCCTCAACACCTGTAGAGGAGCCCCCTTCTACGTGTCTCCTCTCCAGAAGCCTGGTTAACTCTGCTACCCGCTCTTTCAGCTGATCGAACTCAGTTCTAAAGTCTTCGTCCACGACTTCTACCTCGGCCATGAGTCTCTTCTGAAGTCGGGTCTAGTAAGGATGCCTACCCGTGATGTCTTTTGAAAGGAAAACAAAAGTTTGTTAAAAGGAAGAACGTGTTTAGTAAATAAAACAAGGCGATAAAGAGAGTGTAAACAAAAATTAAATGCGAAGTAATTCGGAACTTGTCGACTATCCTTCGACTGTTCGTCAGAATGTCACGTTCAAAAGTACTAAGTACACGATAAATGGAAATTAACACGAGATAGCTGTAGAGACAAAAGATTCCTTCATTCTGAATTCTATAAAATACATAACTATTAAAAGTTTATTACATCAAAATAAATCAGCCATTCCTAGCTCGGGCAATCATGGCCCTAATCTTACAAATCCTTTCCCTACAGTAGCTCAGGAAGGTTACAATTTCTTTTGGGCTAGTAAGGGGATTAGCCATTTCCTCGACTTGCTTGAATAGGAGTGGCAGGTCTTCCAAAGTCTCCTTGGCCAAATATGCCAGGTTGGTAAAATAGTTCATCCATGAACGAATGACCTTGTCTTGCTACGTTATCTCAGCCTCCAAGATGCGTATAGCCTCACAACAGTCATGTTCTACTTCCATTGTGTGTCGACACTCGCCGTTTATTTCTTGTTGGCAAGCCTCTACCACATCGTTGAGCTGACGCTCCACCCTGTGAATTTATGACTGCAGTAATTCTTTTTGCATCAGAGCATTTCGCTCATTTTCCTTGACCTTTACCAACATATCCCTTAGAAGTTTCTTATCCACCAACATGGTGTCTCTTTGTTTTCTTTTCATCCTCAATTGAGTGTTAGCCGCTCTAAGGCATTGACCTTGCTTCCTCAGATACTCCCTTTCAGTTTTTTGCTTTTTTCCGACCTCTTTGATGGTCTGTTTGCTTTCCAGGTTCTGCCTTTTCTGAAGGGTGCATTCTTGTTGCGACTTGAGCAAGTCTTCTTCTAGCTTCTTGTTTCTGGTAGTTAGCTCCTCTATCTTAGCCCTCATGGCTCTTGTTGCTTTATCTTCAACGACAGGTAAGGGAACAAACACGCTTGTTGGGAGATAGAAGGGACTCCTGAACTGCAGCTTGACAATGGAGACCCTATTTAGGACCCATTAATGATACTCTTCCTTCACAACGTGGCTCCTAACTCCTAACTCTTTCCCTTTCTTGTGCACTTTCTTCCAAGCCTCTGCTATATTCCGAACGACAGAGGTGTAATCTCCTTTTACATATTAGAAAACAAAGGGAGTAAGTGATTCTTCATCGGGTGGCCCAAGCAGTGGGTAGGCTAATTGGCGTTTGGCGATGATAGGGTGGTAATTGATGCACCCCTGAATGCCCATGAGGGGAACATTCTGGTGGTTCCCACAGTGGTGAATTATGGTGTCAACCCTCAACCATTGTGGATACCACCTTACTTTTTCAGTCGTGAGCCCCACCAGATGATTGGCCCACTCATGCCCATTCTTTGTCGCTAACTGGCACAACTTTAAATCAGAAACGAGCCATTCGACCTTGCCGACTTGGTTAAAGACATGTGACGTAAGCCACACATATAGAGCTGGCAGACAACAGATGATCCTTTTCCCGCCTTGTGTATGGCAGAAGTCCATAGCGCAGTAGACATTCGCCAAAATAGCAGTAACGGGGTTCTCAAACTTGAGCTTTCGAGCTAAGAAGACGTCAATAGCCTCGTAGTCCACCTAGTTGTCTATGTTTGGGAGTAATACGACACCATAGATAGTAAGAGCCAAAGCATCCATGAAGGTATCCCAATCTTCCTTTTTAGCTAGAAAGTGCATATGTTTCTCAAGGTATTCTCGAGCGAACCCCGAGGTTTGATTTCTTCTTAGTTATGCCCCCTTCAACACCTCTGGGCTGATTTTTAGGACATGGGCAACAGAAGCGATATTTGCTTGATGCTCAAGATGTCGGTAAGGCGTTTGTCATTCTAGAGGCATCCCAAAATCCGCTCAAATTCCTCAATAGACGGAGCTAACTGAAAATCCCGAAATGTGAAACAACGAAGAGGTGGGTCATAAACTGAGTCAACGCGGTGATCACCTCAACTTGTACCTCGACTTCCAACAACTTCAAAAGCTTCCTATATTTCCTTGTGAAAGCCATCTTTTGAGTTAGATTCAACTTCTTACCCAGTGATTGTAAACTAACTGTGTCGACCTTTTTTGCCTTAACATGTAGTAGCTTCCTCAATTCAGTTACACTTGAACCACAACTACCTGACCCCATGTTAATTTCCATATTTCACTCGAAGGTATTCGCCTAGCTCCGAATAGCTTTCTACAAGAACAGAAAGAAAAAGGAAATCAGTCATCGGGAAATAGCGTGTTTCGTAAATCACTACCCCCTTAGTAACTTTGGAAAACATTTTTATGATCGGGGAGTAATGATTGACAAAACCTGTGACAAACCGAGAGCTATATGGGTTACAGACTTTCTGGTCGTCATCGACTCTTTTTTTTTATTTTTTTTTGACTTTTTGGTCTTGCCCTCTTTTGACTTTTGGATGTTTTCGTTTTTTCTCTCTTTTTTTTATTTTTTCCTTTTTTGATCTCTAACGACTCAAAATCCGTAACTTAAGACCCAAAGACTTAAATGAAATGAAAAGGAAAGGACTGCTTTCCCATCAAAGGATCAGTAGTTTTAGAAATGTCATTTGTGGCAAAAGCAACCCTTTGAACGAGTAAGTTGTCTAACAATTTGGATTAAAAGGGAGAGTGAGAATGAGGAAAGGTAAAGGAAAAGGCTGCCCTTTTGTGGCCTAAAATGGGTTTTTCTAAAGGCCTTCTATCGGTTCTAGGGTTTGTCTAATAGTGATACCTAGCAATAGGTGGCTTGCACTACCATCTAAAGGTCACTAGAGCCAAGATCCTACTCATGATGTTGACCATAACAATAGGAAATCTACTAGGTGTGGGACACCACGAATAAGTCAAACTCTAGCTGAGGTTCTCACGATAGCCAGACAGGACGTACATTCCAAATGACACCGCTACCAACCTCCCCTAATCTTAAGCTTCATTTGAACCCGGGTATAGGGCCCTGCTCGAAAGTGTGTGTGAATTATGAGTGTAGTGTATGGAAGGGACATCCAATACCTTTACCTTACCATCCTTCACAAAGAACAAACACAGAGCAAATAAGACAAAGTCAACATGCAAACATCGCCTGAAAATAAATGACAACAACAACACAACGATTTTATACAAACATCGACAAAAAGAAAACGACATAGAAAAATACTGACAAAAAACAAACGACAAAAAGGAAGTCAAACAATTAGAGGCTAAATAAATATGTGCAATTAATTTGGTAGGCTTGACTCTTAAAGTCCCCAGTGGAATTGCCATCTGTCGCGATCGGGATTAAGGCGGGAGGCCAACCCTTAAAACGTTAAAGACAAAATGGTTTGAAATCCTTTTGAAAAAATAGGGAGTCACCACCAATTTTTTTAAGGATAAAATACCGGAAAAACCTTTCGTTAAAGCACTGGTCATAAAATCCAAGTTCGGGAGTCTAATTACTGAGGAAGGTATTAGCACCTCACACTGTCTATCATAAAACAGTTACCTTAAATTAATTACACATATATTAAATAGCTTAAAAATTAGTTTAACTTTTCAAGAAGGAAACCAGAAACGTCGACAACGGAGTCTTCAAGATAAGATCAACAGGACGTCTCATCCAAATTAATCGATGACGTAACTAAAAAGTGAAGAACAATAGTTAAGAAACAAAAACAGAATAAAGATCAAAGGTCAACAGAACATCTCGTCCAAATTAACCTCATTTTAAGAAGATAGTATTTTAAATAAAATATTAAAAGAATGAGATTAACAAGACGTCATGTCTAAATTAACCTCATTTAAAGAAAACACTATTTTAAATAAAATATTAAAGACATGATATTAACAAGATGTCGCGTCTAAATTAACCTCATTTTAAAGAAATTACTATTTTAAATAAAATATTAAAAACGTGAGATTAATAAGACGTCGCGTCTAAATTAACCTCATTTTAAAGAGATTACTATTTTAAATAAAATATTAAAAATATGAGATTAACAAAACGTCGCGTCTAAATTAACCTCATTTTAAAGAAATTACTATTTTAAATAAAATATTAAATAGATAAAATTGATTGAGATAATGACAGAGACATAGAAATTAAACGAGGGGAATGGGCCTGACAGGAATTAATTCCCGCTCTTACGTATTCTCGAGCTTTCGAGGTTACGTAGTGCTTTGGGATTAATTTTGAGAAAATATTTAAAATTATATTTAAAACTATTTTAATTGACTTGATTTTTTAATAAGAAATTTATGAGAAAGGAGAAATACAAGGCGAAGTATTTCGCACGTGCATAAACCTTCGAAAACTTATATCACAAATGTAGGCAAAAGTAATTTTGCACGACATTGCTCATAAGGTTTTATGGTGTTTATTCTAAATAAAAACACATATTTAATATTTTATTTTTTAAAAACTTGACACAAAGCTATTTGTTTTTTTTATCCTTAAAAGATGTTTAGGTTTTTAATATTTTTATTTTCCACTTAGCATAAAAATTATCTATCATCATTATTATTATTTTAAACAAGGGTACTTGTATTAAGATATTTTCATCAATAATCTAAAATATGTAAAAACTACTTATTATTTACTTCAAGTTTTGAGGAATGAAAGAAAATAAACCTAATAACGAGTCTAAAACATATGAAATGAAGGAAAAAGGGATATAAAATAAATCATAATAAAATATTTATTTTCAAATATAAGCAAGAAAACCATAGAATTTAAGATTCTTTATTTTTAATCTAACCTAAAACTCACTCATTTATATTTTTCAAAGGAAACATTTAGATTTTAACACCCCTTTTTATCATTCATTTATTTAAAGAAGAAAAACTATTTTTAGAATTTTAGAAATAAAATATTACCAGCCCTAAAATAATAAATAGTCACTTGAAATAGTAATAAAATGAAAATAATAATAAAACAAAGTAGAATGGGCCCAGAATTTAAAAGAAATAATAAAAAAACTAACCTATGAGAATAAGCCTCACTATTTCAGGCCCAAAACAAACCCTAAGAAACTAAAAGAAAAAAAAACGAAAGAGAGCAACAGGGGGAGGTGCGGCACATTGAGCTGCAGAGAGGGAGAAGAAAATGGATCGAGAGAGAGAAAGAAAACCGACGAGGGAGGGATGAGGACGTTGGAGGGGTGTAGGGGTTGGCACCGGCAGAGGTGCTCGAGCGGCCGGGGCTCGCGATCACGGAGGTGGCCGGTCGTCGTAGGGAAGTCGGATCTGTGCCGGTCTACCCAAGGTAGAAGACGGTCGCGGTTGGGTCTGTTGTGGCGTCAGGTGCTCACATGGAGAAAAAGGCCAGCAGGGTTCATCGGTGGTGGTTCCGACAGTGGTCTTCTTCTCCTCTCTTTTGCTTGTTGTTTTGTCTTTAGTTTTGGTTTTGTGTTGGCTTTGTTGTGGATAAGAGAAGATGAGCGAAGGAAGATTTTGATTTCTAGAAGATTAAATGTTCTGGTTTTTTTGTTTTGTTAGGTTTTTAGGTTTAGGATTCTTGCTGTTGGGATATGAAGGGAGAGAGTGGAGTATTGTTTTTTGGGTTTTCTGTTGTTCGCAAAGGGAAGGGTGAAAAAGATGAATGGGATGGTTAATTTCTCAAAGAATGATTGTGTACTTGGTTCATTTCACCGAGAATGAAAAATTGTTTAAGAGAGTGTAATCATTTTTCTTAATTTTTGGCACTGTTTATACTCCTTAAATCAAATGGTCCCTATCTCCTTTCTGCCATTGTTAGCATTGCAGAGTTGACATTGTGAGGGAGTTCTAAAACAAGTCTCTGCAATTGGTTCCCTTTCATGGTGCATAAAAGCTGGTTGGGCTCCAAAATGGAAAAGATCCCAATAGAAAAATCAAAAGAGCAGAAGGAAAAAAAAGTAAAAATGAATGAAAAAGAAAATAACAAAAGGATTTTTAAGAAGAAAGAAAGGAAACGTTGCCTCTGCTCCTACGTTCCTTCTTTCAACAAAACTTGATTTTCATTTTAGGTTATTTTGTTATTTTATTAAAAAATAATAAGAAATAATAATGATAATCTTTTTACAAAATTTCGGTGTTCACAGTTGTATGTGACGTATCTTAGGTACCGGGGACGATCAGGAACGATCAGCGAAAAGTTTCGAGTGATCGGTGAAATTTTGGTAGCCGACCCTTTATTTCTCTTTAGAAACCATGAGCTAGGATGAGGTAAGGGGAGTCTCTCTTTGTTTTATCTTATTTTAACTGTCCTATATTGTTTCTGTGGCTTCCAGGGATACACCTTTCGAGTTTCGTTACGATCCAACGGTCAAATTGAGGCTGGCAGGTTTATATTTATTTTTGGGTGTATGTATGTATTTTCACAATTTATTGTAATACGTACCTCAAGAATCGTGAACCTGCCTAAGTTTTACCAAAGTTTGGAGCCCTGTTGTGAAGATTTAGGAGTTATATTTTAATTTGTGTCTGTAAATTATTATTAATTTATTTGTATTTTTGTAATTTTTCTGGTAAGCCCCACTATCGTGTGTGGTCATCCTACCAGAGTCCGTGGAGCATCACCCAAGAACTTACATATTTCAAGAGAATTTGCCAATTCACGCTCGATCACAATCTGTTTCAATTTTATTTTTAGTTTACGACGCTGATGATTTCAAGAAATTTCCAAGTGAATTTTATAAATTTTAAATGAATTTGATAAAGAAAATGGTAATGAGTTGAAAGGAATAACTAGGAATTAATAGGCAATAGTTATAATGATAGAATTTAAAGAAAAATGATTACTTTAACAATTAAAAGTGTTTTACAAGAAATTATATATAATCTAAATATTTTCGGCTCATAGAATAAATTTTAGGTACAGTTACTAATTAATTAACCAAGAAATTGGATTCATGATAAAATTAATGATATTTACAAGACTCTATTTTCACTAGTAACAAAAGTATATAAATATGTTTAGGTGAATAAGTCGATGAACTTAGGTACACTAGCAAATAGATAAATATTAAGTTTATGACAATAATTGTAGTCATATCGAAAGGGTAATAATGACAAATTGTGATTTATGAGGCCAACCGAATAATAATCATAATCTATAGATTTGACTAGTTAGGAACACATTTCTACTTATTGGGCTCTAAATAGGAATTATACTAGATTTAACAAAATTAAGAATAAGAGTACAAATATTTTATTTATAAATGAACCTAGTCAATTTCATTAAAAAGGGAATTTTAATGCTCTTAAAAAGAAAATGGATATATGTGACATATATATACGGTATATATATATATATATATATATATATATATATATGTGTGTGTGTGTGTGTGTGTGTGTGTGTGTGTGTGTGTGTGTGTGTGTGTATAGTGGTAATTTAAGAAGCAAATACCTTCTAGTCTTAAGAATAATTGATAAGTAAACTATACTTTTCAAAGGAAATAATATACTTATATATTTACACGGTTATATATATATATATATATTTTCTTAGTAAGAATTATTTAATAACTAGTATTTTCTAGTATTTAGGAATAAATACTAAAGCATAAGGTGAAACAGGATAAGAATGATAAGATAAGTGGTGTGAATACTTTATAACAAGTTTTAATAAATACGACTAAGTCCTCATACCGACTAGATAAAACTTATGTATGTACTTAATAGGTATAATGTTTGGATGATCATGTGTGCTTGATTGATTAAATAATGTGAATTTACTTGTGGGTAATTATGTGATAACTAAATTATATGCATCTACGTGCTTATGAGCTTGATAAAATATGTGATGAAAATGAATGAATTTTTTTGTGATGCATTGATAAATTATAAAGTAAAGAAATAATGAAAGGAGAAGAGTCACGGTAGAGATCTTGATATGATATGGAAATAGAGTGTTGTGATTGGAATTGATGAGATGTTGATGCACAGAGGTGTCGGATAATACCCCGAGGAATGTTAGATATTGGTGCTCGACCATTTTCGTTCTTAATTGTCGGATGATAAATACTTTAAATAAGTTATAAGGAATAATAATAATAATAATAATAATAATAATAATAATAATAATAATAATAATAATAATAATAATAATAGTAATAATAATAACTCAAGGGAATATAGGCAGATAAATAAGATCGATAGATTATAACCAATAAGAACCTAGTATACACTTATATGACCAAAGTAACCTACATCTTTCGAATAAGTCTATCCAATAATATTAAGACTAATACCTTAAGCAACTTAAAGTAAATTCCTGATAATACTTAATAGTGAAAGAGATTTAATTTAGTGACAACATAAAATAAACCCGATGTTAAGAATGAAAATGGACTATTGAGAGGACTCTACCGATGACGAGTTGATAAAAAGAAAATATGTATAGAACATGCATCATTTGCATATGATCTGATGAAGACTAGAGTACACAGTGAGGGGTACACTGGAGATATGAGTGCGATGTCCCCTGTGTAAGATATTGGAAGTACACCGGATTCGGATTCCCAATGGCTCAAGAGTAGCGCCCCGAGACCGGGGAGAAACAATGCAACTTGATACACTTCAACCCCGGATAGTAATCTATGACCGTTGAGAACCAAGTCACAAGTATTAATGGCCATGAATTGTGGTGAGATGGATCCATATATTGTGCGGACATGAGTGTCCTGATTACCTCTGGAGGGCTTGGTAGGCTCCGGTCACTTTAGTTTGGAAACGTTAGGTCCAAGGGCAGCCTGCGTAAGACGGATTATGATATGATATGATAATGAGATTTAGGCCCACATGCATCATGATGGCTAAAGAAAAAGATTAAAGTATAAAATAAAACTCATGCACTGCATTACATACTAGATGAAGTTATGATTGATTATGGTTGATAGCTGCCAATTATTATTATTGGTAGTGCACACGTTAGAGAAATAATATTTGTTGTCTTTATGTAATAGTTAAAAGTGGGGGAGAGAATAGATAGTTAGGAACGATTGAGTAAAGTCGAGATAGAGTAAATAACTTAGTATGAAATGACTAGGGACCCCTGATATGAATGATAAAAATAGAGAGGAATATAGACTTGTACTGTGTAGGAGGGATATTAGAAATGATAACTCTCCGATTGTTGTGGAAGAAAAGGCTCACCCTTACAACCTTTTCCAAACCCCAGAGTGGACCACGTTCTCGCTCTCGTAGGGATCATAGAAAACTCCCTGTGGAAGATGTACCTAGTCCCAGTACCTTTCCAGTCATTCTGGAAGTCCTAGATGAGGTTTCTTTAGAGCAGCCACAGGAGATTAAGCGACTATTCGAGAAGGACGTTAAGGTTATTAAGAGTACAGTCTGTAGATATGGAGATCCACCATGATCATTAGGAGTGCATGAGCTGGAAGAATTAGCCATTAGAGAGTCATACATAGTAGAGGATCCTTTAGGACCGTATCTGGGGCCTAATCTCTCGAGTATTCCCAGATCACTCTCCCTTAGATATGTACCATTTGTTGCCGGGGGGGATGATGACCACTCGAGATCACCCACACCAGAGTACATTCCACCTCCCCTGAAGGGATGATGATGATGACCCAGAGGAAGATCCAAAGGAGGAGCCTGTAGTTCCTATGGTAGAGGATTTGACTATTCTTGTAGCATTGCCACTACAGATCATTCAGGCAAAGCTAGTGGCAGGATATGTCCCCAAGGAGATGGTAGGAGTGCATGTAAACTAGGTGGACCTCATTTTGTCACCCATGGAGTGATTTCTTGCTCTGCGTCAGTGGGATCATTCACGAGGCTATCTCTGTCATATCTTCAGAAGCTATATGTATGGTGACACAGAGGATTTCATAGTTATGTCGACCAAGGCCAGAGCTCTTCTATCTGAGGCCCATGACATTTATATCAGTTATCGTCATCAGGCCATATAGCCCACCTTGGACTAGCCTTCGCCTAGTATGGTTCCTGTCGAGTTTCCTACCCAGCCACCTTCGATGTAGCCTTCCACCAGTGCAACTATCCCAGAGTCACCTTAGATGAAAGATGAGTCTCTAGGCGCCGATGAGTAAAGTAGCTAGGTGATCTTTGTATTTTCTTTATTTTGTTTCATTTTATATGGGAGCCTACGTGCCCCTAACTTTCGATGTATGTACAATTTACTGTTATGACTATATGTTGTATATAACTATTTTGTATATAATGGATCTACTACACCATGTTTCTCTTGTACAAAAAACACTTTCATAATTTTCCAAAAATAATAACATCTCAGCTAAGTAGAATCATCTTGGGGAAGGGATTATTATAGTTAGCCGAGGGCGTTATAGATTTCAATATAGATGCCATAAAAATGACATGCAAGGGTAAATATGATGTTTTTACCAAATGTTTTTCTCACCAATTAAACGGTAATCATCTTATACATGTATGGTGACACGGAGGATTTCATAGTTATGTCGACCAAGGCCAGAGCTCTTCTATCTGAGGCCCATGACGTTTACATCAATTATTGTCATCAGGGCATATAGCCCACCTTGGACTAGCCTTCGCCTAGTATGGTTCCTGTCGAGTTTCTTACCTAGCCACCTTCAATGTAGCCTTCCACCAGTGTAGCTATCCAAGAGTCGCCTTAGACGAATGATGAGTCTCTAGGCGGCGATGAGTAAAGTAGCTAGGTGATCTTTGTATTTTCTTTATTTTGTTTCATTTTATATGGGAGCCTACGTGCCCCTAACTTTCGATGTATGTACAATTTACTGTTATGACTATATGTTGTATATAACTATTTTGTATATAATGGATCTACTACACCATGTTTCTCTTGTACAAAAAAAACTTCCATAATTTTCCAAAAATAATAAAGTCTCGGCTAAGTAGAATCATCTTGTGGAAGGGATTATTCTAGTTAGCCGAGGGCGTTATAGATTTCAATATAGATACCATAAAAACGATATACAAGGGTAAATATGATGTTTTCACCAAATGTTTTTCTCATGCAAACCAATTAAACGGCAATCATCTCACACAGCCCCCTAGTCCAGCCTTTGTATGGTTCAAAACACATTTTTGAAAGACTAAAACAGGGTTGGACCAAGGGTTTTCCTTGAGCCAAGGAGCTGCCCAAGCCATGGTTCCCAAAAATAAGGCCTTTTCCCTTAAAAACTCATTTTTCTCATGGAAAACTTGGTTGTTTTAAATTATGTCCAACTTCAAATAAAAAGGGAAAGGACCATATTTTTAGTCACCATGAAGGTGAGGATCCTAGGGAGACCCTCACTCACCCATGCATGAAAATAACTATGTGTAAAGATGAGAGAAACTCTCTTACCTCAAATGAAGTACACAACTTGGAGGGGGAAGAGATCGCCATCAAGCGCTCTTTTTTCCTTGCTTCATGACTTTTAGAGATGGTTAAATGAAGACTTGATATGGTGGTGGTGGCTGCTAGACGGTGAGGAGGAGGAGAGGTAGGAAAAAGTGAAGGAAAAATGAGAGAAGATGAGAGGAGAAAAAAGTGGGGTGTTCGGCCAAGAGAGTGAATAAGAGAGTGGAAAAATATTCAAGCCATGCATACCTTATGCTTATATACGCAAAGTGAGTAGAGGAATTAACCAATCAGGCTTGGCTTTTGTCCCTGATGAGTGTCAATTAATTAATAAAAAAGGTTTAGTGGAATGGTGTGGTGTGATCATAAGAAGTTGACACTTTTCCAGAAATTTTGAATTTCTTTCATTGAGAGTTAGGAAAAATGATGATCATGAAGGTTGTAGATCTTTTTCTCCATTTTCTAACAACTGAAAGTACGTTAAATTCTAATAACTAGGGCAAAAGTTATACCTGATTTACTGAAGATTGTCTAGCCAGGACAAATACTAACGGGTCAGTGAATTAAAGTAAAAACTAGGATTTTTAGGCTTGAAATTATCTTTTGGTGACTTCATAAGAATTGTACAGGATTTTGATACAAGAATTTTAAGACAAGAATCACTTAATTCTGATGACTATAGAGAAAATTATGTTTAAAATACTGAAGGGTGTAACTTGTGCAGATTTTCTTGATTTAATTCTTGAAATAAAAACTGGGAATTATGTGTTTGGAATTGGACTTCAAGGTATGCATAAGAATCATAGGGAATTCCATTATGAAGATTTTGAGATAAGAATTGCTCAAATCAGACACTCGTAGCATAAGTTTGGTTAGAAATAGTGAAATATGCGCAATAGGCTATAAGACAGAACTTGAGTTTTTCTTAATTTATTGAATGGACACAAGTCTTGATTATTTGGCTCAATGTCTACCATCCACCATCCTCCAAAAAATATCAAGGGTTTGGTTATGTCCTTTAAGCTTAGTCCTGGACCATAGTAATACCCAAATCGGGTAGCATACACGCTTATACCGAGAAATTTTCTGCCTAGTTACTAGAATTTATTTATTTATGTATTATTATTATTATCATTATTATTATTATTATTATTATTATTATTATTATTATTAGATAATTACTCCATTTTATGAAACCTTATAAATCTTAATTTTAATTCACAAATAAATCCAGCACATAAATCATAACAATGTAAATGGTCGAAGCCTAGATTTCACCCATGTCATTTGACAGTAAGATTTGTCTCTTAGTCCATAGACTAACCACAGAAAAATGAGGGGTGTTACATGTTGTGTATATACAAAATAATTTATACCTGTATATCCTCGTAATGATAAAGATAAAGTTGTTGGTCTCATTTACTTCTGTTGTTTCATTGGTAACCTATTATATTGTGACATTTTGTTTTGAGCAAGTTATTGAAATATATAAATATCATCATGTTTGATCTCACTCTTATTGGAAGATTGCTTAAATGGTCTATTTATTTTGTAAAGCTTAGGTTAATTTGTTTTAAGAAACTCCTTCGAGATTTTACAATGTGAGGAGATTTTATGTTATGGAGTGTCTAGTGAACACTTACAATCTCTATTATTTTGTGAGTAGACTATGTGCTTGACCATGAAATCCAAATTTCATAAAACTCTGGTTGATTAGATTTGGTCTTGGGTTTTCATATTTTTTTAGTTTTGGCAACCATTTTTTTTTATAGCTCTACCAAAGTACTTTCCTCTACTTTATAATCTTGTTTGGAGGGAAGGGTTGTGAGGTTTTAGACTTGATCTGTTTTGTATGGGGAGAAAAATCTCCAGTATAGATATCATATCTTATATGTTTTTTCTCTTACATTAGTCTAGTGGGGATCTAGTATTACATCTTAAAGTTTAGTGGGGATCTCAAGGTCTTAGTGTGATCTCGTCTAATACCACCAATATTTTGTGTTGAAGGACAAAAGAGAGTGTCACCCATAAAGACACTCTAACACTCAAGTTAGTACTGGATAGTTAATATCGAAGCTCAAGTGATGGGTGGTGAACGTACCTCATTTTGTAGTAAATGAGTAGCATTTATAAAGTTGAGTAATAGTTTTGTCCTATCTAGCCTGTGTTAGTACTTTTCCGTAGAGTATGAGAAATGTTGTCACAGGTACAAACATTTCTGACACCCTTACAGATATGGACCAGTGTGCTCAACAGTGAATCTCCCCAACCTCTAAATGATACCAATTCTTTTTATCGGTATTGGTGATCATGGGTCACTGGTAGGATTTCTATTTGGGGGCTTATCTTGACATCGATTGTGGTTGCTTAGGTATTGGTATGAGACCACTTTTAGAGATAAGTTTTATAGATCCCACATATAAGGTTGTGAATAGATGTGATGTTTTGATTTTCATGTAGAAACCATTCAATATACGAAATGACGTGCACACTCACTGTCACTATTACATCCAATCACTCCCACCTCTTTGCCTCCAACGCTTTCCTATAAAAAGAAGGTCACTTCCAATCATTTGGTACTTTTTTTTCTAAAAGCCTTCTTGTTGCTTCGATGTTGAACTAGCATACCAGCTCCTTAGCTCGTACTCGTCAAACTGGTCATGTCATCTACCTAGGTATCCTCTACATCATGTTTCTATAAATTTATAATTTTCATAAATTTAGGATATGAGGGACGATGACATAAGTGATGAGTCATTTAAAATACTTTTTGAGCCATCGTCGTGGTCATCTATGGGATTAAACACAAGTCATCAATGTCATAAATGGACATACGTCGGTTCTTAAGTATAGAACCAAAGAAATTTATAGCGTCTTTGCTGAGGGCCTCCTCATCTAGTATAAGTAAGCTTAACGACAAAGAGCTTCATTGGTGTGTAGAACAAATAATGCCTTCTTCTGACTTATCCTCAAAACCATCTTGCCCAATATCGAAACCCTCCCATGCATTACCGATATCTGAACCTTCATCTTGGGGTTCTAGTTTTTCCTATTTCCATTTTGACGACATCATTTTCTACCAATCTATTTTATTCTTTTTACACGTAATTCGGGTAACGACTTCTGAAGGATCTCAACAATAGGATGTTGATAGCAAAAAAAAATAGTTACTGACCCTATGAACACCAATGTCATAATGGATCGCACTAATTAGATGATGGAAAAATAAAAATATTTTAAGAAACCTTAAAGTTTTATATTACTAAAGAATCTGCATGTTGGATCTATTCAAAGAAAAAACACTTTGATGAGACATAACTTTTTTCCTTAAATCCTGACATGGAAATAAATTAAAAAGTCATTTTTCTTTGGGTGTAAGTTTTATGAATTTTGAAAAAAAAAATGAATTTTCTATGATTTTCACAAAAACAATGTATAGGGTGTACCTACTCCCTAACAATCTTTAAGAAAATGAGTTTTTATACATCATGAGTTACTCTCTATAAAAGTGTTTTTCATTTAATTTTTTTACTATTTTTCATAGAATTTATAAATCAACCCATATTTTAAGACTATTTTGTTTGAAAAAATTAAATTATATTTTTACCACAAAAACTAATTACTTATAGGATTTAAATTCAAAATATAAGAATTCTGAAGTATGTACTTTTATATACATGTATTTCAATCTTTCTAAATATCCAATTACCTTATTAATACACAAATATTTACCTTTCTCATACATTATATATTTACACTTATATAGGTATTTTCCTTATATAAAATCTAGCACTTGCCTTATTTTTGTCTTCAAAAGACTTAAAATCTTTAGACTTTCAATCTTACCAATGTTATTTGAAAATGTTCCACCATGTTTCAAAATATAAAAAGGTGTGTTAGTGTAAAGTCTGAACTCATGTTTGAGTAGTAATCCCATGTGATTTGTTAATAATACACATCAAGACTCTCAACTAAAGTGAAGTTTGCACTGTTTGTTTGTCTAACAATTCTATTGAAGTGTGCCAAGAAATCGTAGAGCTCCATTTGTAAAAGAAAGTGCGAGTCTGTAAAAATCAATTTGCTTCTGAAATAAAGAAGTCCGCACTCTTTCAAGCTTCAGTGGATCAAGTCTTTCTTTGTGCCTTCAGACCACGGGAAGGTCTGTGACTCTTCGAGTTCTTGAAAAGGATCTTTCCTTTCCAAAAATGAAGGTGTATAAACTTTCTCACGTCTACTTTAAAGCTAGCATTAAAGAGGCAATCAATGGAAAAATGGAATACTTTCTCATGCGTATCAAGAAAACTACCTCACATGTCTCAAGGTGTCAAAAAAGTTGAACCTGATCAAAATGGATAGCCTGGTCAACTGCTATAAAGTGTACATGCTTTTTTAAAGTACATAAGCAAAAAGGATCTTTCGCTGAAGACTTTCAAAGTTTCCTAGATAAGGAAACTTCTCTGAAGCATGTGTCTGCACTCACTAACAGCGTAATCCTCAAGAGACCAACATCCTTCTAAGCTAACCAACAGATATTTTTAGAAGGACTATAAATATAAGAAATTTCAGAATTCAAAAAGATGTTCCAATATACAAGCTACGCATCTATGCTGTTCATATACTTGAATTCTCTCTTTTAGAAACCAAAGTCTGAGAGACTTTTTCTTAAAGTTTCTAAGTTCTTGTATTTATTACTTAAGTCCTCTTTGTAGTTCTGCTTAGTACAGACTGTGACTTATAGTAGTCTGTAGCTCAGTGTACCCTGTAAATCATTTTATATCTTTATACACTGAGGTATTTGGTTGTAACTTCAAACACTCTCTTTATCATCATGTTGTACATTCTGGTGTGTTGCTAGAATCTATTGGTGTTAGGAAACACTATGGCCTGAAGAGGTTTTTGAAAGAATACTTAGGTATTTAGCCAGCAGTGGCTAGTGTCAAGAATACTTGGGAATAAGCCAGAAGTGGCTACAATCAAGAATACATGTGCACTGGGCTGGTGCAGATTGTAAAGGCATTTTACAATAATGAAAAATCCTTCAGTCAGAAGGGACTGGACGTAGCTTTTGAGTTAGAAGTGAACCAGGATAAATTCTGCTGTATATTTCTTTATTCCCTTTCTCTAGTCTGTTAAAATTGCATATTTTACTAAAGCGGTCTGTAGAATTTTTCAGAAAAAGAGTTTAAAACTTATTCAACCCCCCTTCTAAGTCTAACTTTGTACCATCAAGGTGAACATTTTATACATACTTATATACTTTCTTATCTATCCTACTTCACTTAATGTTTAATTTGACTTGACTTTCAAATACAAGAGTTTTGAGGTTTTATACATGAATATACATATACATATACATATACATCTTAACCTTCTATCTATACTTGTATTTTCAAATGCCAAGATCCCTTTTAAATAATACATATACTTTAGCCTTAGACCATATCTCCATAAGATACTTAGTAAATATTAAAGCCTAAAATACCATATTGTAAAACTCAAAATTATCCTTTCATAAGATTATCTTTGCAGGAGAAAAAATTACAGGCAGGTGTTAATAAGACAAGGTGGTTATAAGCCTGGTATGTGGTAAAGGTTAATGTGCTTTTATAGCGGCAAGTTTTTCACATCGTATTGTAGTATATTAAAGTGTCATTCCACTAAGGAGTGGTGTTTCAACAGTATGATTTCATATGATTCAGGCGGGAAACAAAGTTTTGATTCATTTAATAAAATATAATTAAAGATCGAAATATAACTTTAAACATTAAACAAGGATAATGCAAATAGTAACTTGTACAAAAATCAAATAAGAGAATTGGGACTAGATTCCATTTATCTCACCCTTCGACACACTGTATATATTCACATAAATGGTTTTTGAACTACGGCTTTTTACGTCATAATCAAAATAATTTGTATCGATCCCTCGACTATGAAATTCATAAGAATAAACCAAGATATGTTGATTCCTCAATCATTCTGAACTTATTCCAGCATTAAGATCGATTGTTTTGACATTCGTTCCACCAATTATTCCTAATAATCACCGTAACGAGCGTTCCCTTTAGATCCATTTTTGAAAGTCATTTCCAAATAACAAACAGAAACTCAAATCAAGAAGTTATTGATCAGATAGATTCAAGCATTAAGCATAAAAGGGAAAACAAAATACTATAGAATGAAAGTACCAATTATATAAATACAACGAGTGTACATCGGGTTCGAGTCGATTACATCCAATCCCAAGGAAAAGTACACATGGTAGCCATTACAATTAAGCTTACAAAGTAGAGAAAGGAAAAATGAAAAGAAGAAGAGAAAAGAGTCTTGATGATGTTCTCCCTATAAAGAAAATGAATTGTCTCCATTCGTCCCTTTTCAGAATGTTTCCCTCAATATTTATCTTTTCGTCAACTCGCTCAAGCGAATTAGAAATTCGCTCAAGCAAATTGCTTTCTTCACCTTGAAGCAAGCTTCTGGTCCTTGGTTTTTCCCATGCACACTCGCTTGGGAGAGTAGTTCGCTCAAGTGAATTCTCCTATGCCCTGTTTCCTCTGTTCTTTATTCGCTTGAGCCATTTAATGCTCACTCAAGTGAATTCCTCTTAATTAACTTCTAGAAGAATTTCGCTTAAGCGCAATTGATTCACTCAAGCAAATTAGTCTTATTTCCAATTCTACTTCATTTTTGCTTGACCTAATTACGCTCGCTCAAGAGAATTCATGAATTCTACTCCGTGGAAGAAATTCGCTCAGGAGGTTTTAGATTTGCTCAAGTGAATTCACCTCTGATACTTTTTAATCTTGAATTCCTTACTCATTCAAGCTAATTGAGCCTCACTCAAGCGAGTTCTTCAATGTTTGCACTTTATCATGGGCTTTATTGGGAAAATTCTCTTTAGCTCTCTTCCTTCTTTTCTTCCCCATCCTTGTTATCTACAAATACATAAAACTTGGGATGAAAAACATGTATTTACATTAAATCTTAAAACAATATCTGGGTTTCATATTTTATCAATTACAGTGCATAAAATATCCAGATACTAAGATATTTTATCAAAATCATACCCAATTAACATCCAAAATATACATAATTTGGGCATTTATCAACTCTTCCTGACTTAGAACTTTGCTTGTCCTCAAGCAAAAGCTACAACATATTAAAGTGAACATTAAGATTTCATCTGATCACATTGATGCATAAGATAAGCAAATAACTTCAACTATATACAAATAGCAGTTCTCGGTATCCTTTAAAATCCATTAAGCTAAATACTCAACTCTGCAAATCACGAAACAAGTGAAAGTAACCATTTG
Source organism: Clitoria ternatea (assembly GCA_037962975.1). Classification (NCBI taxonomy): domain Eukaryota; kingdom Viridiplantae; phylum Streptophyta; class Magnoliopsida; order Fabales; family Fabaceae; genus Clitoria; species Clitoria ternatea. The sequence continues at coordinate 111,073,100 of CM075669.1, forward strand.
GCTGTGAAAACAAGAAATCTACTCAATATCTCACTGGTGACTTCACTGACTATGCATTAGTTAGAATTGCAAGTCATTTCATTTCAGAAGCACAATTACCTAAACAGCAAGGATCAATAGGTCTTCAAAAAGATTGTAACGTGGCTTGGCTAACAATAAAGTTCATTGTTTTTCTGTGAATTCAAAGAGCATGCTAAAAGAAAAAAAATTATGACATTTATACATATCTTTAGCTACCCTTCTTTCACAGTATTGATCTCACCAAGTTCATAATTTATTTCTCTCTTTTGTTTTTGATTTTCCAAATTCCTCTTCTAATGGTCTTACATTTTCAATTGATTTCACTAGAGGAATTTCTTCTTCTTTTCATCTTCACTCTTTTATATCGCAACCTTTTATTTTTCTTTCTTTTCCCAGTAAATCATTAAGCAGCTAATACCCTTCTTTCTATATGCACTTCATATCCTCTTTTACCTTTAGCATGTTATTAAGGTAGGAATTTGAATTTTTAATTGCTATAGGTAAAGGATTCAGAACAAAAATTTTTAAGGCCCAAAAGGGTTACAATAAAATGACATTTATATACAGGTTAGCTTTTTGGCTTTGGCTTTATCCTAAATCTATGCAAAATTTCCTCTATCATATCCCTTCTTGTCTAAGCATTTAACTTCTAATAGAAAATTATACAATAACAACCATACAATAATCAACAAACTCCCAGTGTTTAGGATTCACTCACTTTCCCAGTTAATAGATCTGATCTTTCTTTAAATAGATCAAGGTTTAGCCAATGTTATTTTATTTTACAGATTGAGATCCAAATTGATTTCAATTAAATTCAACCAGGATACTGGCAAAGTTCAAAATACTGTTATTTCTAATTTATGCATCCAATGATTATATGACATCATAGTTTACTTTATACGATAAATACTATGAATATATCAGATATATCAAAATGAAATGTCGCGCCTAAATATATATAACACTAGCGGGCAATGATCCAAAACATATATATATATATACACCAAAACGAAATATGTATCCAACAAAGCAAAAAGTAAAATAACATGATGAAATAAATAAATAAAAAAATCTAAAGTAAAGTGCTCATAAATATAAAATAAATAAACCACTCATGGAGCCATATCCTGACGTTCCCCAGCTACAATGTCCATAACTACTCTGTCCAGCTAGGTCATGAACTCGCGGTCCTCAGGATCATCTGCTCCTCTGTCCTACTCTGACTGTTGCTCCTCTAGTTGCTACTGCTCGACTAGCTCTGTAACCTGAGTGTCTCTCTCTGCAATAGGTGCTGTAGGTGCCTGAGGTATCGAGGCTGATGTTGAAGGGCCAGATGAAGGGCCACCCTCCTTTGACAGAATAGGATTGTACCCAGGCCAAGCGATATAGGCCACAAACTCGGTGGGGCACCGAAGAGTAGTGGTGGGAATGCCATAATAAATGCCTCTGTATAGATGGAGGATGGCTCTATGATTAAAATCCTATTACCTCTGTATATAGATCAAATGAGCTAGTAGAGTGGGATAGTGGAAGGAACTACAGGAATAGGTGGAGGAGCTGGTGGTATTGGCTGTTGAGGGGAGGATGGAAGTAGTGGTGATGGTGGCGTAGAAGGTCGAGTGAAAGATGAATTGGTGATGGAAGGGGCTCCTCCGCAGTTTAGTTCAATGAACTTACGGTCTATGTATGGTCAAATTGGCAAAGTGAAAAAGTTCCTCAAAAATGATAGCGGTGATATCCACTTTCATATCTGGGTCCAAGATATAGTACAAGAAATTACATCTGGGGATGGGGAGATCAGATACGTGGTTGGTGGGGATGATGTTCTCAAGCAAGAAGGCAGTCTAAACTCTAGTGAGAACCGTCATATCGTTTCATAACAGGCATAACAGGAAAACCTCCAGGTCCTTGCTGCATGTGATAGCCTGGTTTATAGAGCTTCTCCTCTAGCTCACTAGTGAAGAAAATATGGTTTTCTACCTTAAAGTGCCATAATCATATAGATCTCCCTCAGGAAGTCTCAGAATGTCCCCGAGGTAGCTGCTCATAGAATCACAGGAGTATGAGATCCATGTCCCTCTAACATAAGTCTTCCTTTCCAAAGAACCCTCTTTGTTCCATGCATTAGCATAGAACTCTTTGACAATTTCTAGATCAAACTTTAGGTTTGGATTGGAGAGGCTTAATCAATCTCGGTCCTATAACACATCCATAAAGGCATCAAATTGGCCTCGACGAAGATGAACTCGCCTCTCAGGAATAAAGGTCCAGGTTTGTAACTTCTTAAATCTTGTGGTCCTTTCCTTGTCCCTAAAGCGTTGTCCACGCAGTGGAGATGGCTCAGAAGTTTGATAAGTGCTTTATAACACAATAAATTAGATCTAGTTTGCTTAGGATTTTAATCATTATGCACTGTATTTCCTTTATTTATTGTGATTTTTGCTTTCTTTCCATTATATTCTACTTGGGTATGTTATTTTGTAGAAATTAAGGTAATAAAGGGTCAATAACAAGAGAAAATGACCATAAAATGATAAAGAAACAAGAAGAACAAGCCCAAAGTGGAAAGAACTCTCTTTTAATGCTGAATTCCGACTCAGAATGATGAACTCCGAGTAGAATGACTCAGAAATGATCAAATCCGAGTGGAATGACTCAGAATGGAGTGTTGCCAAGTGGAATACTTCACTGTTAGAGGTGAATCCGAGTGGAAGGTTCCCTATCAAAGCCATTCCGAGTGAAAAATGGCTGACCTTGAAGAAATATATCCCTGTTAGAGGTGAATCTGAGTGGAAGTTATCCGACTGCAACCATTCCGAGTGAAAAAAGGGACTGACCTTGAATAAATACTGCCCAAAGCATTTCTAAGTGAAAGAATGCTGACTGAAGCAGGTCTGATTGGGGAACAACTGTTCCTTCTGGGCAAAATTGCCTCCGAGTGGAAAACTCCCGAGTGAGTTGATTCCGAGCAGAAGAAGCCACTGAATGAACAAATTTAATAAAGAGATCTCTAAGTGGTTTCATTCAGAAAAGATGGCATTTTGAGCAAAGAAAAGGAATCTCCGAGTGGTGTCATTCGGAGAAGCTGGCATTCTCAAGCAGAACAGGTCCTTTCCGAGTAGTTTGTTTCGGAAAAATATCTCTTCAAGCAATGAAAGATCCGACCGGGAATGAATCACACTCGGGCAGACTCACAGTTTCACACTAAGCCCGAGTGTGATGTCTCCAAGGAAGATTACCGAGTGAGTTGGGGCAGAAAGCTATATTTCCGAGCAAAGCAAGGCTTAGACATGGAAGAACTTCTATCAGCCAGATTCCAGAGTCTTTCAATTTCAAATTTCTGAGTGAAAGGTATATCCGAGTGAGTTGATTGACGACTGAAGGCAATTCCTAGTAAAAATCAACTCGGACTTCCGAGTGAAGGTGTCCGAGTGTATCATTTGAATGAGTTAAGGAAGGGTTATTCTCGACTGAATGACTATCAAGCAAATCCGAGCAAAGGTTTCTCTGAGTGGTTCAATTCCAGAGACATATCCGGGTGAAACAGTGAAAGAAGACTTCCCAATCCTGAGTGAGCTACATGTGAAAGAAGAAGGTCTGAACCTATGACCGAGTGAGCCACTTTTCAGTCGGTTCCGAGTCCCTCTTCAGTCAGTTCTGAGCCACTTTTTAATCAGTACTGAGTGAATCCCTTTTCAATCGGTTTTGAGTCACTCTTCAGTCGGTTCCGTAATCAGAGGCATTTTTTTTAGTCACTCGTCAGTTACTTTTCAGTCAGTCTTCAGTCTCCATTCAGTCACTCTTCACTCGTCCCTTCCTCACAGCAACAACACCGTCCAGTTCTCCATCCAGCAAGCCACAACACCGATCGGTTTTCTCCTAAACACCGTCCCCTCAAGTCAACACCAAGCAAAGATTTCACTCGGTCTTGTGTACAAAAGGCACCTTTTCCACTCGGATTGTTTCCCCCTATTGGTAAGATCTGACCGATCCACTAAATCCGAGTCAGAAGGAGAAAACCGACTCCATATTTCCACCGATTGCCCTTGCTGACTTGGATTTCCACTATCCAAGTGGATCCTTGAATTATGAGGGGCGGCTGACAACATCCAGGATGTCTCTCCACCGTTCCCTATAGCTGTCACCATCCAGGCTGTCTCCAAGTTATGATTTTGGGGCGGCTGACACAAAAAATTAATAAAAAAGGCCCACTTGCCACCGATTGTTAACATCCAAGACCTCTATAAATAGAGGGGCGGTCTGAAGGAGAAAAGAATCACTGGGATCACGGACAGCATCAGCTTCATTCCGTTCCTTTTCTTTTATTTCCTTCATTTTTCTTTCTTCGTTCCATTTTCTTTCTCGTTTTCTTTCTCTTTTCTTTTCTTTTTTTTCGTTTTCTTTCTCTGTCCCATTTTTCTTTTATTTTCTTTTTCTTTCTTTTATTTTAAGAGTTGTGAATTATAAAAGTGAGCATTCCAATTTGTAATTGGCAGAGGAATATTGCAACAAGGAAATACAGTGGTAAATTATTCTGAGCTTTTGGAGAAACCCGTAAGTCTTTATTTTTACCATGACTTGTATGTTTTATTTTTCCATTATTTATATGAGTTTGAATTATTTCATGAGTAACTAAATTAATTATCTTGGGATAAAGGGGGTATGATAATATTTTATATTAATGTTATTTTGACTTTAAATTAAATAAATTTCTATTTTCCATTTAGTTTAAAAAATGCTCAATGCTCTTAGTAATTCCTAACAAGAACCTAAGTGATAAAACTATATACTTGCGAGTATATTAGTAAGTTTAAGTAATTAATAGAATTGAGAGATTTATTGTTACTGGAAAGTTTTTGAACTAAGCCTAAGTTTTTGAAATACTTTTTGTGACCTCGGTAAAACCGTGAAAGTAATCAAAATCTTTTGGGGAATTTTAAAAAGGGATTTTCACAAAACAATAATGGACCTTTTCTAAGGATTAAGCAGCGCTTTCCATAGGTTAGGTACATTAATAGGATTTCGAGAGGAACATATTAATTAGCTAAAGGAAAATCCACCTTAGAAAACTTGATTTGATTCTTATTTATGAAAAGTTAAAATTCATTAACATAAAATAGAGTCTTGATCCCCCGAAATCCCAAGATACTCTCAACTCTGATTTTTTAAGTGTCAAGTAAATTTTATTTTTACAAAAACCTTAAAAATCAATTGTGTGGATAATTAAATTTCAATATGCAGGTACTTTGAACACAGTCCCTGTGAAGAACGATAATCTTTTATATTACGTGACATAACCCGTGCGCTTGTGCGCCCTGTCAAAGTTCGTTTGCGCTTGCCTTTATCCTGCCTTTGCTTAGAAGTGGAACCTTGGCCTTGGTGTTGAGGAGAAGGACCTGTAGCTTTGGTGTGGACCATCTTGAAATACAAAAAATTGTCCCAGTACAGGTCAAAGATTTAGGAAACTCAAGACAGAAATCTAAGTAAGCCACTACATGTAGGTTGTAAGAAGCTAATAATCAGTCATGTGGGTCGCTATCAATTGCACAGTTACCTAAACAATCACCAAGCATTCAGTCCCATTTTTCAAAGTCCAAACTCACACTAAGCATACAGCTCACCATACACATAGTTAAATGTTAATCAACATGCCAAGTGATCTTAATACTCACAGCACCTAACAGGTCAAAGTCCATAATTCATACTAAAAAATTCAAGCTTGCATCAAGCATGACAACAACATTCTACAATTGATATCTTAATGCATTTAAGTCAATTAGAGAACCAAGGCCACTGATCAATAATACACACACAGTTCAGTATTATACATAATTAAGGTCAACACACGCAAAACACGCATCACTGAACTTCCTATTTGCAGTCCATATAACAACTCAAAAGGAACATACTAAATCTGACAAGGTTCAAAACAGAGCATGGATATTACAATAACTATGATATTGCAAAAATAGAGCATCACAACCCATAATCTCAAGATAACCTTCTCAAAACTAAATAGCAGAACTAAAATGCAAATTGAGCACAATGTACCTACTAAAATTAGACTAGGAATCCATAAAAAAAAGAAAAATCTAGTACACACTAACAGTAAAAGGAAATGGGAAAGGGGAAGAGAAGAAAACCATAATGGCATGCAATGAGGAAAGGGAAATTAAAGAAGAAGAAGAAGAAGAAGAAGAAGAAGAAGAAGAAGAAGAAGAAGAAGAAGAAGAAGAAGAAGAAGAAGAAGAAGAAGAAGAAGAAGAAGGATACTTACTTGAAAACAAAGAGAGGAGAAGATGAGGGTTAGGGCAAATCAACACAAATGATGGGGAATCACACGAAGAAGAGAGAAGAGGAGCTTTTAAAATTTGTAACTGAAGAAATGAGTTGATTTTCCTTTTTAAAAACTTAAATTGTAAAGTTTCACTTAAGCGAGGTTAATTTGCTTAAGTGAATTAACTTAGAAAAGTCCAGAAGTCGTGATCTCGCTCAAGCGACTAGAACCGCTTAGGCGAAATTCTATCAGAAACAAATTCCCCTTTTCTTCCGCTTAAGCCTGCCCTTTCGCTTAGGTGAATTTTTAACAATAGTAATTCAAAAGATGCTCGCTTAAGCGAGCAAAACCCGCTTGGGTGAAATTTTCACAAAATCGAACTTACATTGAATTCGCTTAAGCAAGAGAATAACTGCTTACGCGAAATTACTCTCAAAGCATCTCCCTGATACTTATTCAAGTTTCGCTTGGGCGAGTCTGATTGGCTTGAGTGAATTTTTGGCAGTGTCTAAATTTGAATTAATTCACTCAAGCAAATCCCATTTCGCTTAGGTGAAAATTCAACAGAATCTTATTGTCTTTTACTTCGCTTAAGCGAAAATAAACTCGCTTGGGCAGCTCAACATTAATGCACCCCCAAATACTTCAACTTACCTTTTGCTTGGGCCAATTAAGTTCACTTAGGTGAGATTTCAACATAATGAATTTCTTTTAAGTCCGCTTAAGTGACATAAATTCGCTTGGGCAAATTTTGTCCAGAAGCAATTTAATGATCACTCGCTTGGGTGACTTCAATTTGGCTTAAGTGTAATTGACCTTTGGCATTTTCGCTTGAGCGAATAACTATCCGCTTGAGAGAATATAGCAGACATGCATTTATGAGCATTTAATGAGGTTTTCTGTAAAATTCGCTTGAGCGATCATAGATTCGCTTAAGCGAATTACCCTGAAATTTTCACTAAAGCTTGGTCAAGTCTTTGTTACACAATTAAAAATTGACCATTTCAAAATTAATTGCCAACTTTTGATCCTCAACTCAAACACAATCAAGACTTGATTCACAAATCCAAACATGTCAAATCAAACATCATAACTTAATCTAACAATTCCTTGCATTTGACATCAATACATTAACATTTATATAATCAAATGATCAAATCTTGTTTTTGGACATTTTCACAATAAAATTGACATAAACTCATTCTAATTACCACAAGCAAGCACGACCTTCACACTTTGTCAATTTTCTTGAATATGCATCAATTTCAACCCAAGTCTTGCTTATGTCACACAATCAACAATCAACTCTATCATTCACACAATTAACATCAATATCATACCAATCTCCACTTTCAACTTTCCAATCAACATTTCTCATCAATACCTTATTCTTGATTTCAAATCAAAATAAGCATGCATTATATCATAAATAACATCACTAATCTAAATTTCATAGACACTAATACACAAATTAAAAAAATGCAATAAAAAGTTGGGTTGCCTCCTAGAAAGTACTTGTTTTACGTCATTAGCTCGACGCTTGTTTTGGATTCACATATCATGTAAGCGGATGAGCATTGTGAGCCTCTCTACTTCATCAACAATGTATGGCTTCAGCCTTTGGCCATTCACAGTCCAAGTCCTCTTGGATTCTGGGTCTTGTAACTCCACTGCTCCATATGCTTTGACTTCTTTCACCAAGAAAGGTCCTGACTACTTAGATTTGAGCTTACCCAGAAAAACTTTAAGTCTTGAATTGAATAACAACACAGATTATCACAGATAAAAGCTTTTCTTAATAATCATCTGGTCATGATAAGCTTTCATTTTTTCTTTGTAAATATTGGAAGAATCATATGCTTGCAATCTCCATTCTTCCAACTCTGAAATTTCCAACTTCCTCTTGTTTGTTAAAGCCTATGAATTAAAGTTTAGCATCTTAATCGCCCAATATGCTTTGTGCTCCAACTCCATAGGTAAATGACAACTTTTACCATAAATCAACTAGTAAGGTGAAAATCCTATAGGAGCCTTGAATGTTGTCCTGTATGCCCATAATGCATCATCTAGCTTTATTGACCAGTCTTTTTTTCTTTGTGATACAGTTTTTTCAAGAATCTTCTTGATTTCCCTGTTTAAAACTTCAACTTGCTCGTTATCTTATGGATGATATGGAGAGGTAACTTTATGCCTAACTCCATAATATTCAAGGCACTTTTGAAGTTGATTATTACAAAATGAGAACCACCATCGCTTATCAGAACTCTTGGAGTGTCAAACCTGTAAAATATATTTCTTTTCAAAAATTTGATAACAGTTTTAGCATCAGAGTTAGTATAAGAAACAACTTGTACCCATTTAGTAACATAATCTATTGCAACCAAAATGTATTCATTTGAAAAGGATACAAGGAAGAGGCTAACAAAATCTATGCCCCAGCAATCAAATGCTTCAACTTCAAAGATTATTGTTAATGGCATTTCATTCCTTTTTGAGATGCTTCCAGATCTCTGACAGCTATCACATTGTTGCATAAAAGTATTAGCATCTTTAAACAAAGATGGCCAATAGAATTCGGATTGGAGAACTTTGGCGGTTGTTCTTTCTCCATTGAAATGACCACCATAAGTAGAACTATGGCAATGCCACAGAATGCTTCTAGCCTCTTGTAAAGACACACATCTACGTAAAACATTATCAGCACCAATTTTGAATAGGTAGGGGTCATCCCAAATAAATTGTCTAGTATCTCTCAAAACTTTTTTCTCTGTTGCCTGGAGTAATCATCAGGAATAACTCTGACAGCTTTAAAATTAGCCATATTTATAAACCATGGCCTTTCCTAGACCAACAATAGCTTTTCATCAGGAAAACCTTCTTGCACCTCAGGTTATAACTTTGTGACTTCTTTATTCACTAGCCTAGATAGATAATCAGCAATATAGCTCTCGCTTCCCTTTTTGATCTGAATAACCAGATCAAACTCTTGTAACAGAAGAATCCACTAGATTAATCTAGGCTTAGAATCATATTTGTTCAGTAAGCACTTTAAAGCTGCATGATCTGTAAAAATAATCACTCTAGAACTAATTAGATATGATCTAAATTTTTTAAGACCATACACAACTGCTAGTAATTCTTTCTAAGTAGTAGCATAATTAATTTAAGCCTCATTTAAAACTTTACTAGCATAGTGTATAGGATAAAAAATTTTAGATTTCCTTTGTCCCAAAACTACTCCTATGGCATAGTCGTTTGCATCACACATAAGTTCAAAATTAATTATCCAATCAGGAGCAACTATGATAGGTGCAGAAATCAACTTTTGCTTCAATAATTCAAATATAGATAAACAAGAATTATCAAAATGAAAAGAAACATCTTTATTCAACAAGTTACTCAGGGGTTTGGCGATTTTAGAGAAATCGTTGGTAACTTGGCAATAACTTCCACTTTAGCCTGATCTACTTCAATGCCCTTACTTGAGATCTTGTGGCCAAGTACAATACCTTCAGTAACCATAAAATGACATTTCTCCCAATTAAGCATGAGATTTGTCTCCACACACCTCTACAAGACTGCATCCAGATTCTCTAAACAAAGATCAAACGATGTGCCAAATACAAAAAAATCATCCATGAAAACTTCAACGCATTTTTCAACTAGATCTGCAAAGATGGCGAACATACACCTCTGAAAAGTAATTGGAGCGTTACAAAGCCCAAATGACATCTTTCTATAAGCAAAAACACCAAATAGACAAGTAAATGTTGTCTTTTCCTGATCTTCTGGAGCTACAACTATCTGATTATAACCTGAAAAACCATCCAAAAAACAATAATAAGTCTGACCAGCTAACCTTTCCAGCATCTAATCCATGAATAGCAAAGGAAAATGGTCTTTTCTTGTCGTCTGATTGAGCTTTCTGTAATCAATACACATTTTCCATCTAGTCATTGTCCTGGTCGGAATCAGCTTATTCTTTTCATTCTTTATAACAGTCATGCCTCCTTTCTTCGGAATAACTTGCACAAGACTAACCTAAGCACTGTCTAAAATCGGATAAATCATCCCTGCTTCCAACAATTTCACGACTTCCTTTTTGACTACCTCTTTCATGGTTGGATTTAATCTCCTCTGAGGTTGTGCTATAGGTTATACTCTTATTCCATAAAAATTCTATGCATACAATAGGAAGGACTTATACCTTTTAGGTCTTGCAATGTCCATCCAATTGCTTCTTTGTTTTTCTTTAACACATCAATCAGTTGTTCTTTCTCTAACTTAGACAAACTGCTACTGATTACAACTGGCTTTTGTCCTTCATCATCCAAGAAAACATATTTCAAACGCGAAGGAAACTCTTTTAACTCTAGCTTCTGAATTTTAATCTCTTGGTTTCTAGGTAGTTTCTCCACAAGTTTTTCATTAAAAGGAATTGATTTACTGACATCAAAATTTTGTAGAATTTCCTTCACTTCCTTGGTATCATCATCATTAAGCTCTTCAACTACACACACAAGAGCTTTTTCAAGAATGCTTGAATTACTCAACTTGTTGATTTCATTCTAAACCACTTCATCTTCCAAATCCATTCTAAAACAACTGTTTATCTATTGGATACTTTATAGCTTCAAAGACATTAAAGTTGACTTCTTCATCCTGAACTCTCACTTTTAATTTTCCATCATCTACATCAATAATTACCTTGGCAATTTTCATCAAAGGTCTCCCCAAGATCAGAGGTACTTTCGAGTCCTCTTCCATATCCATAATAACAAAGTCCACGAGAAACACAAACTTATCTACTCTTACCAAGACATCTTCTGCAACTCCATAAGGAAACTTCATCGATCTGTCTTCCAATTGTAGAGTCATTCTTGTTGGTATTATCTTCAGATCTCCTATCCTTTTTAACATGGATAATGGCATCAAATTGATACTGGCGCCAAGGCTCGGTAAAGCTTTTTCCACTGGTAGAGCACTAATGGTAACAGGAATAGTAAAACTTCCTGGATCCTTAGTCTTTTGAGGCAATGCTTTCTGAATTATAGCACTGTATCTAACTTCCAGCTCTATTGTCTCTTCTAAAATTCTTTTCTTCTTTGAAAACTGATCCTTCATAAAGTTGTCATAGGTAGGCATCTGCTCAATAGCCTTCATAAATAGAACACTAATCTGTAATCTCTTAAAAATGTCCATGAAATGAGCAAACTGCCTTTCTTTATCTCACTTTGAAGCATTCTTCAGATAAGGCATACTATTTAGTTATGGCAATGCATCATCAACTTTTTCTTTACCTTTCTTAGACTCTTTTTTTTTATTTTTTTCTTTTTCATTGTTTTCTTTATTTACACTCTCTTTTTCTTTATTTTCTTTTGTTACTCTTTCTTTTTCTTTCTCTTCCTCACCTACTCTTATTTTCTCATTTTCACTTAGAATCTGTTCCTTAATTTTTTCTTTTTCACTCAACTCAACTCCCACAGTTTTACAACTTCATGTAGTCACCGCTTTACAATGCTCCTTTGTATTCGGTTGAGTATTTATTCCATACCGGGGTCCTTTTTACTTTGCAATTTGACATGCTAACTATCCCACCTGAGTTTCAAGATTTCTGATGGATGCCTCAGTATTCGCCTGATTAGTTAGTGAAGCCTGCATAAACTTTTCTAACATATCTTTCAACTTTGAAGTCTTTTCATGCAAGGAAGGATAATTTGGCTGGTAATTTAGTTTGTTCGATGGACCAACTTCTTGTTTCCATCCTCCTTGATTTTGGTTGCTTTTCCAGCCCTGAAATGGTTGGTTAGAATAATTAGAATTGAAATTAGCTTACCTGGGCTAATTTCCCATGTAATGCGCTGCTTCGTCCGGAGAACCACAGTGTCTGTTAGCATGCTCACCGCCACAGAAATCACATCTCAATGGTATCTGTTGTTGTATAAAAGAAGAATAAATCACAACATGTAATTGTTGAGGTAATTTAGCCATTTGCTGAGTCAATGATTCAATATGTTGAGTCAAGATTTTGTTATATGCTAGAATTGCATCAGTGGTATTCAGATCAAGAATTCCTTTCTTCTGAACCTGGTGACGATTATGCTGAGCCTGATAATCTATAAAAGACAAGGCTTCAATGATTCTTGTGGCTTGATCAGCATCAATTATCATCATCATACCTCCTACTGCTGCATCTAAAATCATCTTTGTGTCTGCTCTTAATCCATTATAAAAGATGTTCAACTGGGCTATGTCTTTAAAACCATGATTGAGACACTTTCTCAATAATGACTTAAATTGGTCTCATGCTTCATAGAAAGGTTCTTTTGCTCCCTGTCTAAAGGTAAAAATATCTGATTTTGCTTTGATAAACTGGGATGCAGGGAAGAATCTCTATAAGAATTTCTCTTCCATATTTGACTAGTTACTCAAACTTTGATTTGGATGAGTTTGCAACCATTCTTTGACTTTTCCTGTTAAAGAAAAAGGAAATAATCTAAAGTAAGCAACTTCCAACCTTACAAGAAAAGGTGAAATTACCTGTGGGCACATAGCGGAGGTTTTATAGTAACCGCCGCCACTGATATAGTCTCGGCGGTTCTAGCGGCGGTTTTTTATAACCTCCGTAAATAAATGGGTTATAGGGGCGGTTTGCCTGAAGTATTATTGAAACCACCGTTGGATAATTGGTCAAGCCCCTACTTTGGTTTCCCCTTCTGAAATCCCTAAACCCATATATCCTTTTCACTTCCCCTTTTTGGTTTCTCTTCTACTCTATCACGTTCTTCATTGTTCCCTCCCCTATTGTGTATGTGTCGTTGTTCCATCTTCGACCACCATTGTCTTTGTGCCACCGTGGTGTTGTTCCCTCCCCTACTACGTGTGTGCTGTTGTTCCTTCTCCGACCACCGTGGTGTTGTTCTCCTTGTCTCCCCCGTAAACCCTTTTAGGGTTCTACTCTTCGTGCCATCATTTCTTGACCACAGTCAACCACCATGGTGAGACACGGGGTGCCTTCGTTTACCACCGTTCCCTTGCCATCGTAAGGTACTGTCAGTGATCTTCCTCTGCCTTATTCCATTTCATGAGTTTCCATCGTAGATCTTTCACTATACTCATTCTCGGCAATTAATTGTAATTATGATTTGGAAATTACTCCACTTTAATTTTTCTAATAATTTTATTTTGAATTAATTTAATTTAACACCCTATTGATTAAAAATTCCCTATCATTTGCTATTGCGTTAGTGTTATTCATACTCACATTGCAATTTTAAGTATTTCTGTGTTTGTTATTGTATTTATTTTACAAGAAAGAGTTATGTTGTTAGTATGGTGTTTTTTTCTCTAGCCAATGTATTTTTGTTTACAAGAAATGTTAATTTATTAGTTTTTGTTAGAAGTATTAACAGGGGATTCCACACTCAATGAATCTTGATTTTCCCTGTTAAGTTTTGTTTTGACTGAAGTAAAGGCTATTGATTATGATTTGGCCATAGGGTAGAGGTAGGGTTTGCGTGTGGCCAGATATAAGGCAACTTTGCACAGGAAATAGTCTTCTTTATGGATTCATGCGGTTATTTTCTATACCGTTAAAAACATTGCATGGAGCTAGCCGGTCACTAAGGGTAGATCAGTTTTGCAGTGTTGTACTTTCCTCTTTACTGATAAAATTGGTGAGTAGATCTATTTTTTGGTTCTTATTTTTTTAGATGCAATTATGTTAATGTTCAGTGATTCAAGCTAATAAGCACTCAAGCAATATACTGAAATCATAGTGTAGTGTGTGTTGTGATTCAAGTTAATAAGCTCTGATGCATAAAAAAAACTCAAAGTTATTATGTACAGCAATAAGGTGAGTCACTAATAGTATAAAATGTAAAATGCTATGAATATGGTTGAAAGTAGAATTAGTTATCTTAGCTGTTTTGTAGGCCATTGATGCATTTGTCCATAGTGATTATGCTCGGGCAGACAGACTTTTTGAAAAGGTATGTCGTATACATGAGATGTATATATGTATACCGTAACATGAGTGATGTAATTTGTTTTTTCGCTTGTCTTTTCTTGGAAGATTTCTAGTTGTTAATTAATTTTGTTTGGATTGTCTTCGGCTTATTTAGAACTTTGGAACATCTTGCTCTGATCAATTTAGTTCAAATTTTCAATTGATAGTGTTCTTTTAACTTGATGTTAGGAGGGTTCCACAGTACACAATTATGTATACAATAGGTATTACTAGGCTAGCACTAGTGTAGTATATTAATCTTTCTATTTGTTCTGAAGGTGTTTTGTTGATTTTGATTTTGCATAACGGTTTAGGAAATCAAGTTTTATGGGCTAGTGATGCTCAAACCAATGATGACTGTGTTTCAGGATAGATGCACTTTAATAATTAGTAATCTATTTTCAGGTTTGTTATTAGATTTACAATCTTTTTAAAGTGTATGGACATTTTTTAATAGAAAGGCTTGAGAAACAGATGAAAAATCTACTAAAAAGATTTTACGAACCAAGTTAGTAGCACAATATATAATAGTTTTTTTCTACCTCCTCTCTTCTGTGGTTTTGTGGCTAAGGGTCTTTGGGAAGCACAATATGTGGCATTATTCTTCAGGTTTTAATCCCCATATTTTTGGAAGACCAATTGGACCAACCAGATAACCAGGAAATATAAAAAAAAATCGCCTCTAAATAAGAGGAAGCTTCACCTGATCCATGACCAGACCATCTATCTGACCATGGACCATAAGAGGAAGTTTAAGGAGGAGTATGATTAGTAGACACAATTTTTTTTTTATTTTGATTTGAATTGTAAGTCCATATTAACAATTTTGTATTTTCTTGTAGGAATTGAGCCCTGGACTTTTATTCAGAGGCTAGGAGATGTTTTTATCCCAATTGGTTGGCTTCACCAAGTCAGAAATCTTAAGGTAAAACAAATATATGTGTAATCTATTTCATCTTCATTGTAGGCACTGACATGATGTTCCTTTTTTGCCTAAAAATGTATAAATGCTAATTATTTCATTATTTTAAGAATGACTGAGATACTGTTATATTGTCTTTGCCTACTACCTTAAAATTTAGCATAGGTCTTTCCTTAGCAGTTAGCAATTGTAGGGAGTGAGAATTATTGATTGATTTGAGTGAAGCATGTGTTATTTTTTTGTAATTTCATTATTTTTATGTAATTTCATTAGAGTAAACCTTTTGAGGTTTGATTCTATTGTCAAACTGCTAAAGAAATGTGATTTTGATGTGAAACACATATAGAATGTAACATGGGAGAACTACGCTAGATAGAATGGATTTCATAAATAATTCTTTTCAGATTTAAAATACATAAATCAAATTAATAGTGAAACTAAGATGCTAAAGGAAATAAATCATTGAACTCATAAAAAAACAAATCATTGTATAAAACATTCTAGATCAAAAAGAGCCCTTAAAATATTATTCTTAAGTTCCATGATAAAAAGGTGCATTAGTAATTCAATAATATTCAAGGAAGTAAATGATATACCTGCTGCTCAGTAGATGGATTGTCTAATCCATGAATTGTTGAATGCCGATTATGCCTTAAGAAATTCTTGGATACTCTCTCTAAATTGAGGGTTTTAATACCTCTAGCCATGTGTCATGCCACATATGAAAATTATGTGTGATTTAAATAATTAGAATTAATGTCTTTATCCACGTGTCATGCCATATGTCGAAATGATGTGTGATTTAAGCAACTAGGATGGATGGACATGATTTTGTAGTAATCGATCACTCATAAGTAGTCAACGCATTAAAACATTTTATATGTTAAAATTTGAATATAACAAGGCTTGATCCCGCAACACATTAGAGAGAAAATAAGAACCTTACCACTAAACTATCTGACACATTTAAAAAATGATGTAACTATATATAGTTATATTATATCTGTAAAATATATATCCGTTAATAAAATTTATCTATGAAATAAATATTTTTGTCTTTTTTTTCATTTTGTATAAAAAGTAAAAGTAATGAACGAAAAAAGGCAGGAATATTTATTTTGCAAATAAATATTATTAATATATATATATTCTACAAATATAATATAACAAAATATGGTTATATTACATCTCTTAAATGTAACATAATGGTGAGACTTTTCTTCCATCTCTTACTCAAATCAAACACTTCAGATGTTATTTTAGAATCTAAACAAAAATGATGATTTGAAAAATATGTGGCAAAGACAGAGTTGACATGTGGCTAGAGACTAATACATGTGGTATAAATTTAGTTGACACGTGGCTAGAGGCATCTATTTCAATTGCTTCACACACGTCACTGTAGGCATCTATTCCTAAAAAAAACTAATGATATATGCCTTTAATTTGCTAAGGCTCATCTTCCATCTCTTATATGTACGTTAGGGGATCAAACCTTGTTACACTTAAATTTTGAAATATAAATATTTTAAAATATTGACTATTTACGAGTGACTAGTTTGACCGGTTGCTAAACGTATTAGTTGAGGGCTCTAATGCTCCTAGCCCCCTAGTCATGCGTCAATTGAATTTATGTCACATGTATTAGTCTCTAGCCATGTATCAACTCAATCCATGTCACATATTTTTCCAAGTCATCATTTTTGTTTAGATTCTAAGATAGTATTTGAAGCGTTCAATTTGAGTAGGAGATGGAAGAATAACCTCACCACTAGGTTATATTTAAGATATGTAATATAACCATATATTGTTATATTATATTCGTAAAATGTATATCCATTAATAAAATTTATTTACAAAATAAATATTCCAATATTTTTTCATTCATTAATTTTAATTTTAATTGTTATACTAAATGAAAAAAGACAAAAATGTTTATCTTGTTAATAAATTTTGTTCACAGATATACATGCTACAAATATAATATAACTATATAGTTGCGTCATAATTTTTAAATGTGTTAAGTAGCTTAGTGGTAAGACTCTTTGTTTCTTTCCCATGTGTTGTGGGATCAAGTCTTGACACTATCAAATTTTGGCATTTTAAATATTTTAATGCGTACCATTTATTTCGACATGTGGCTAGGGGTATTGAAACCCTCAATTTAGAAAGGGTACCCAAGTAAAACCCTTATGCCTTTCAAGTATTTGTTACATGCTGAGATCATTAAATAACAAATCATTTAAATTAAGTAAATTATAACTTCCCTAGTTCCATATATTCATTTAAATAATCACAAAAGGCTCATGAAATATCAAGAACTTAGTGAATTTGTATTATTTTAGATTTAGACAATCTAAGCAAAATATAAAATTTAAAATCACTTTTTGGATTAGCCAATTTTAATCTATATAACTAATTTCAAATACAACAACAACTATGCCTTATCCCAATAAGTGAGGTTGTATAACTTATTTCAAATAAGTAATTTTAATTCTAATGTGTTATATTTATAAAATTAAAGTTACTATTGTATAGGAGAAATTTTTGATTTATTATTATAAAATTAAAGTTACTATTGTATGGGAGAAATTTTTGATTTATTATGTTTTCCCTACCTTAGTTTCATGGTTAAAGAAAAGCAAACACATTAGTTCATGCTACAATTCATTAAATTTTATGGCGTAATCATACAACACAACATATATTGGTTAACATATATCAAAATGTTGTTTTCTACTCTGATGTATATGTAATTATACAAGTGTTTTACATTTTCAGGCTACTAAATGGCAACAATTTGTCTGATAATATTCCAAATGAGATGGGCTACCTTTCAAACTTGGATATACTCCAAGTTGACTCTCTTCGGGATGGAGGATCACCTGCACAAGGAAGACCTTCTAATTATCAACCTTGAGTCATATCATAATTTTATATTTTATTGAATTTACTATATGAGCTTGATTTAGTTGTATAATATTTTGTAGGAGACAAATCTATTATTGTTACTCCTACATTACTTGTTAGGTTAAGACCTATTCACCTTGTTATTAATATATAATTGTTATTGAGCTATTGATTCCTATAAATATATTTTTATATGTTTACTTCATTATACTATTTATATATATATATATAAGTATTAGTATATGAAAACTTAATTATATATTAGAGCAAAATTAAAATCTAATGAATTTGTCAATGAAATATGAAATATAAATGAGGCGTTAAAGAATTAATAAAAATAAAAATATAATGTTACAATTAAAAACTGTCGACTAGCATTATAAAAACATTATTGGAGCTTTTGCGGCGGTTATAACCGTGGGTAAATATAACTCGGCGGTTTCCCCTGCGGTTAGACTTTGAACGGCGGTTATTCCAGCGATTAAAAATAATCACCGCTAAATGCCTAGTGGTGGAGCATTTACCGGAGGTTTAAACCCCCAAAAAAGTACAAAATAACCGCCGTTAAATGCCAAATTTGTTGTAGTGCAAATTACTTGGTTCAAAACCCATGGTGCCAACCAACTCATAGAATGTTGATAAGTGAGTGTATGGATCTTCATGTGACATTCTGATGAATTGATGTGCACTTATAAGACTCAAAAAGCTGGCTTCTAAAGCCCTTATTGTTTGTGGAATGGCTATGTTGGAAAAATATCTGGGACCCTGCTGATTATCATAATCTCACAATGTTTTCCTTGAAGGATTCTGATTGTTGTTTTATTCTGCCATTTTCTCTGTTTCTTCCTTTGTAGATGATTCTAGAATAGGTGTGGAAGAAGATTGTCCTAGCTTTTTCCGTTGTTTCTTTGCTTTACCTTTGCTTTTCCTTAGAGATTTTTCAGGTTTAGGATTGAATTCCAGATGATCTCTAGATCCCTAACTTCTCAATAACATAAAGCAAAACTACTACGGCAAGCATCAGTACAGAAAAAGATCTGATATGAACAATAATTATAATATTCACAATGCCTAAAGATATGAAACTAGACTTGTCAAAATCACACCGCTCCCACGGCGGCGCCAAAACTTGGTATGTGGTAAAGGTTAATGTGTTTTTGGTACAATGATATAGCGGCAAGTTTTCCATAAGTATTGTAGTATATTAGAGTGTTGTTCCACTGAGGAGTGGTGTTTCAACAATATGATTTCATATGATTTAGGAAGGAAACAAAGTTTTGATTCATTTAATAAAATATAACTAAAGATCGAAATATAACTTTAAACATTAAACAAGGATAATGCAAATAGTAACAAGTAAGAAAATCAAATAAGAGAACTAGAACTGGATTCCATCTAACTCACTTTTCGACACACTGTATATATTCACATAAATGGTTTTCAAACTACAACTTTTCACGTCACAATCAAAATCATTCGTATCGATCCCTTGACTACGAAATTCATAAGAATAACCCTAGATATGTTAATTCCTTAATCATTCTAAACTTATTCCAGCATTAAGATCGATTATTTTGATGTTCGTTCCGTCGATTATTATTTCTAATAATCGCTGTAACAAGCGTTCCCTTTAGATCCATTTTCAAAAGTCATTTCTAAATAACCAACAAAAACTCAAATCAAGAAGCTATTGATCAGATAGCTTCAAGCATTAAGCATAAAAGGGAAAATAAAAACTATAGAATAAAAGTACTAATTATATAAATACAACGAGCGTACATCGGGGTTCGAGTCGATTACATCCAATCCCAAGGAAAGGTTTAGCTACACATGGTAGCCATTACAATCAAGCTTACAAAGTAGAGAAAGGAAAAATGAAAAGAAGAAGAAAAAAGAATCTTTATGATGTTCTCCCTAGAAAGAAAATAAATTGTCTCCCTTTGTCCCTTTTCAGAATGTTTTCCTCAATATTTATATTTTCGTCAACTCGCTCAAGCGAATTTCTTTCTTCACCTTGAAGGAAACTTCCGGTCCTTGGTTTTCCCACACAGACGTGCTTGGGCGACTGGTTCGCTCAAGCGAACTCTCCTATGCCCTAATTCCTCTGTTCTTCATTCGCTTGAGCCATTTGATGCTCGCTCAAGCGAATTCCTTTTAATTAGCTTCTGGAAGACTTTCGCTTAAGCGCAATTGACTCACTCAAGCGAAGTAATCTTATTTCCAATTCTACTTCATTTTCGCTTGAGCTATGTAAACACCTATTTTTGTCTGGATAAATAAAAAAATTAAAAAAATAATATTAAAAATTGCATAGTGACCGTTGGGAATAGTACCTTCTCCATTTCTATAAATACTCAATCTCTCATTATTTCCTACCACATTCTCCTTTCATCAACTTTCTTTCATAATTTTCCTCAAGCAATGGTCAATGGGTGTCGAAGCTAGGAGGAAAGAATAAGGGAGGGAAATCGATGTTTGGTGACTACCTTCTTGCTCCTTGTAGCATGGGTAGTAGTTTATCTTTATTGGTTAATTTATTTATGGCCATATATGTAATAAATAATTTTAGGATTCTAAAATAGTTTGTTTCCATAAGAGTAAGTGATTACTCATTTGTATTCAAAATATTAAAAAATATAAAAAATTAAAAATATAAATAAAAAGGCCTAAAAAATAAATCAAAAAAATGAAAATGGGGAAAAAAAGGACTAAAAAAATAAAAAATGGGCCAAAAAAAGAAAAGAAAAAGAAAAGGAAAAGAGGTTTCGATGGTTTATTAAGGTGGGACCCGATTTGGTTACATAATTGGAGAAAATTAGGGAAATTGACATCAAATTTGGAAAAATTGAAAAAGTAGGAAAATAATGGCATGTGATGAGGGATCCAAAGCCAATTTTTCTCTATAAATAGAGGGTGATGCTAAGGTAAAAAAGGGAAGAAGAAGGAAAAAGGATAGAAAAGAGTGATAAATTTTTGTGTAATTTTTTAAAGGTTTTGATTTCAAAAATAGAGATATGGGAATGTTGTTAGGAAAATGTGTGTTTTACTCAAGTATGTTCTAGTATGTAAGTTGTGTGACCCAAATTACTGTAAAAGTCTTGTAACCACTGTCCAAACACCCTTAAATTGAGTCTAAACGAAACCAAAAACAGGTGAAATCTACGCAAAATCGATCTCCGGAATTCCGTTCTCGTTCTTCATTAATTGTTACTGTACCAAAGTATTTTTAATAAATACAAGAATATTTATTTGTCTTTATATATCCATCTTTATTTATTTTTATTTATTTATTTATTTTTCTGCACTTTTATTTGTCTTCATTTATCCTTTCGCACTTTATTTTTCCGCACTTTATTTTCCTGCAGTTCTTAATTTATTCTTTTATTTATTCTTTATTTATTTTTCTGTATCTTTATTCTTCTTTATTTATTTTTCTACACTTTTATTTTTATTTATTTATTTTTCTGCACTTTATTTTTCCACACTTTATATTCTTGCAGTTATTTATTTATTCATTTATATTTTTGTATTTTTATTTTTCTTTATTTATTTTTCTACACTTTTTTATTTTTCTTTATTTACTTTTCTGTACTTTTATTTTTATTAATTTATTTTTCTACACTTTATTTTTCCATACTTTATTTTCCTGTAGTTATTTGTCTATTTACTTATTTTCTGCACTTTTATTTTTCTTTATTTATTTTTTTGTTTTTGTTTTTATTTATTTATTTTTCTACACTTTTATTTTTATTTATTTATTTTTCTACACTTTATTTTTATGCGCTTTATTTTTCTGCAATTATTGATCTATTTATTTATTTTCTACACTTTTATTTTTCTTCATTTACTTTTCTGCACTTTTATTTTTATTTATTTATTTTTCTATCCTTTTATTTTTATTTATTTATTTATTTTTCTATACTTTTATTTATTATTATAATTTTATATTTAATGTTCCCCGCTTTTATCTATTTATTTAACCATTTATCTTTCTTTTTAGTTTGAAATGAGATTAATTTAGATGAGATATCTTATTAATCTTATTATCTAAAATGATTGAATAAAATTCATTTGTTAGTTTTAATTAATTAAGTGTATATATATATATATTTCTTTATTTTCACATTGATGTATTTAAGCTTTATGTCTATCTATCTTTACCTTTTCATTTATTTATTTGTTTATTTATTCAATTTTTAAAAACCATGTATTTTTTTGGTAAAATTAATGGATTGTCTTTTAATTATTAGAAAGATAATGTAGATGAGATGTCTTATTTTTTATTTTATTGTCTTTTAATCACTTGTTTGTTTATTTTCCTTTGAACTTAAAGAACGAAACTTGGGGTGATGTGTCCTATTATTTAATTTAATTTTATGTCTGTTTATATTTTTTTAAAAATATCCTTATTATTATTTTGTTCATGTGCATATTGTCTGTAAATAACATCTATCATGGTTGTATTCTTTATGAAGAATGAAATATTTAATAATCATTTTAAAAAAAATATACATGATTAATTTTGGTAACCGTTTTAGGACGGACAGTATAGGGTGCTAATACCTTCCCCACCTGTAATTCGACTCCCGGACCAAATAGAATCTTATTTTAAAATCAGTGTCATTTAAAGGTTTTCCTGATATTTTCCTTAATAAATATTAGTGGTGACTCGCTGAACCCCTTTAGTTTTTCTTAGGCCCCCTAAGGGCCTTGTTCCAATTCAGTTTCGTTTTCCTTTTGTTGCAGTCTCCCAGTCCGCGTCATGACCTAGGACACCAGTCGCGACAGTTTGTGACTCCACTAGGGTATTCTCAATTAATTTTCTGTTTATTCTATTTTTATTTTTCCTACTTCTTTATTGCTTAGTTTAGAATCATAGGGTAAAAGACATGTATTATTTGTTTTGTCTTGTGCTTGTTCATTGTGTAGAATGTGTAAAAATTCAAGTATGAAAGCTCCCACACATATAACACTCACATTAATGCACACACTATTGAGAAAAGACCCTATACCTGGGCCCCACAAAAGACATAAGTTAGGAGAGATTATTAGTGGTGTCATCTGGGGTATTCGTTCCCATCTTGATTCATGTGAAAATCTCAGCTAAAGTATGATTCTATCCATGATGTCCACACCATGTAGGAACCCCTACTGTTGTGATCAGCTCATAAATACAATCTTAGCTTTAGTGGCCTTTTAGAACCAAGAAGAGCAACCATTGGTGAGGAATCACATTAAAAAACCTTAGAACCCATTAGATGGTCTTTTTGGAAAAACCTGACTTAAGACAACATGGGGCAATCATTCACTTTATTTTTTACTCATTCCTACAAATAAATTGTCAAGTTATTCATCATTTATAAAAAAAATCTTTCAAACAATATAGTTTGCAAGTTGATGATCTAACTTTACATTATTTTGTTGTACTAAGGTGAAGTTAAAGTTTGGTAAGTATCAACATGGAAATGAAAATTAACATGAGACTTGGTAAAAATACAATTAAAACATAAGGTTTGAGAAAATTGTTACACCTCAAGGCCAGAAAGGTTGATGCTCTTAAATTGCAAGCATTTGGAAAGAAGTTGAGCCTTACACAGAAGATGACTTTTGCAAGAAAATATGGGAAAATCTTGAAGCTCTTAGAGGTCGAGGTACAAACAGAGGGAATCACTGCTCTAGCACAATTTTATGATCCTCCTTGCGATGTTTTACTTTTAAAGATTTTTAGTTAGCTCCTGCACTAGAAGAGTTTAAGCAAATACTGGGTTTACCATTGGAAAATCAAAAACTTTATCGTCAAACTGAGCATCAAGCATCTATCTTTGTAATAGCTCGCATCCTTAAGCTAGATCCTGGAGTGTTAAAAGGAGAACAGTTGAACAGAAATCAAGTCCTGGGGTCTGCACAAGGATTTTTTGAGCAATAGTTGTACAACTTGGCGGCAATAGAAGATTAGGATGCATTCATGTATACATTGGCACTAACTATTTACGGTGTGGTTTTGTTTCCTAGCCTTGATAATTATATTGGTTACAAGGCAATTGATGTTTTTCTTGCTCGAAAGCTCAGGGGAGAAAATCTAATCACCGCTATCCTAGCCGATGTATATTACACGATGGATTTTTGCCATACTCGGAATGGGAAAAGGATCATTTATTGCTTACCCGTATTGTATGTGTGGCTCACATCGCATGTCTTTAGTCAAGTGGGCAAAGTTGAATGTCCTATCTTAAATCTAAGGATGTGTCAGTTAACTAAGAAAAGCAGTCATGAATGGGCAAGCCATTTAGCTAGGATGTCTGCGGAAAGAATCAGGTGGTACCCTCAATGGATGAAGGTAGATTGCATTATCTATCGATGCGGGGAGTTTCTAAATGCGCCTCTTATGGGAACTCAAGGGTGTATTAACTATAATCTAGTCATTACAAAGCGACAACTCTCTTACCCCTTGCTTCAACCACCAGAGGAAGAATTACTAGTTCCTTTGATCCATTATTTCACAAGAGAAAATGATGTTGTCATCATCAAAGATGTCATAGATGCTTGGACAAAGATTCACAAGAAAGGAAAAGAATTAGGTGTCCAAAGTCATGCAGTTAGAGAAAGTTATCACTAATGGATTCTGAATAGAGTTGTTATAATCAAGCTACCTTTTAAAGATCCTAGCATTCCTGTAAGTGATGTTTTTCCCATCCAAACTCCCCATGAAAGTGAAGAGGTCAGGGATGTGAAAGCCAAACTAGCCTCCATGGTGGAGAAAAACACAGTCTTAGATGATGAATTGATTAAAGCTCAACAAGAATGTGCATCTCTAAAAAGAAAAAGCTATAAAGTTGAACATGCTTTTGAAGATGTCAACAAGAGGTGGAGAATTGAGGAAGGATACACGAGGCAGCTTGATCAATGTCTTCGAGTGGCAAATGCTTAGTTGAAAACTAAAGCAAGGAAAAGGGATGTCATCATGGCAGATAAGGGACGATTAAGGGAGATATTGGTAAAATCCAAGAAAGAAGCTCAAACTTAAAAAGATCTTATGCAAGCACAAATTAATAGACTGGAACAACAAGTTAATAATGTCATGAATGCTTGTGAGCGAGAGATCAATATGGAAAAGTGGCAGGCCATGAAAGATAAAGAAAGGTACCAAGAGATAGTGCAAGTGATGAAAAATGATGTGGTAGAAATGGATGATTTGGTCCATTCTTGGATGAGGCGTTTCGCTGAGTTAGCTAGTTTAGCCAATGGGACACTTAAAGATATCCCCTATTTATTAAAAAGGGCGGAAGCAATGGTAAATCCACTCGGCACGCCAGAAGAGATTTTAATCTTTATTCAGTATTGCAAAAGACAAGTTGAGAAAATAAGGGCAATTGTAACATCCTTGATTTTTTAATATTAGAAAATAAATAGCAAATAAATAAAAGAATTATTTGGATTAAAATTATAATAATATATATGAAATTAAGTGGAAAATGGAATTTTAAGGAAAATGACATCAGAACCCTGATGCGTAGCGTGGATGAGACGTGTAGCGTCAGGTAGGAATTAATGAGCTGATGTGTAGCATCAGCGTCGCGATCAGCTTAAAACAGAGGCATGCAAAACAGTTCGAGCAAAACCCTTCTCCCTTTATTTTCTTCTCCTCTCAGGTGATTCTGCTCGGATTTTGTTTGAAGATTCAATTCCTTGCATTTTTGGGCATTAGGAGGCAAGGTGAGGCCATTGGGACCTTTAATCTCTAGTTTCTTCCCTTCTTTCTCTTGGATCTAAATTTGCATGGGGTAGATGGGACCTTGATTTTGTATTTTATGGAATTGGGAAGCTTAAATGGTGAGTTTGGAAGTATGACGAAGGGAGTGTACTAATTGGTTTGGTGTTTCGATAACCGTAGGTGCCGGAACGAGCGTTGGTCGAGCGAGCGATGAAGCAGGCGTTGGATTTGAAAGTGAAGCAGTGAATCAAGTGACCGGAGGGCGCAATCGACACCTCGAGCAAATTGTGGAAGCTTGGAATCGAGGTAAGGGGGTGTTCGGGTCATAATTAATTAGAATTGATATGAGAACAAAGTACGGGAGTGTAGAATTTGATTCTAAGTTATTAAAAATAATGTAGGTTAGTTAAATATAATTGTTATGATTATGTGGGTACGTATAAGTAAGATTAGACGGTGAAACGATGAAGAAATATATTAATTGTGTTGATAATGTAAATTGATGATTACTTTGAATAATGAAAGTAACATATATGTGTGTGATATTTCCACCTTGAGATGTATATGCATATTTGAGTATGACTAAGATTGTTGAGTTATGGATTATTGAAGAATTAATATATATGTATATATGTGATGATGTTTGGTGGGCTTGACAAGTCGGTCACCTTGTATTGTGAGCACACGCCAGTTTCTGGTAGTTGCATATGTTGTTTGTTGATGATATGCCATGTTTATGAGATATGATATGTGATTATGTGGTATAAGATGGCCAACAGTATGTATACCCCTCCTTTTCTAGCTCCTGTGGTCTTTGTGCCCAGTTGAGCTACCCAATAGTCAAGTCGGACCCAGTGGTTGAGGTAGAGAGCCAAGTCGGGCTCGGTGAACCAAGTCGGATTCACAGGATATCAAGTCGGACTCCCAGTTGAAGGCCAGTCCTTTAGTATCTGGATACTAGGTGTCGAATTGTATGAGAGTCAGTTATGATATATGTAGATCTTATATTGATTAGTAATTGGAAATGAATTATGAATTGAAAATGTAATATGGATTAATGAGTGTATAGTTTGAGTGAACTATGGAAATTATAATGAGTTTGTGACGTTGAATGACTTAAAGATTTGTAAGTATATGTGTATTTATATTGACACGGACAAGTACAGGAAGCTCAAGAATTCATGTAATGTAAGCTGTAGGTATTAATAGGTTTAATATGTTTTGCTCTATATTAATTATGATGTTCCAAACACTTACCCTTGCTGTTGTTCAATTTTAGTGACCAGTGACAGGGAGGATGCTAATGCTGCGGAGGTACGCCAAGAGGAAGGTTGGTGCCAAGGAAAGAGGATGAATGTAATATATAATGTATGATTATGTGTGTGATAGATAACAAACTATGTGTAATGAATTTATTAGAATTATGTTTGATGTGGTGTGATGAATTAATGATGATTGATGTGAATACTGGCATGGAGCCACTGACATGTGAATGTTGTATGTATGGGCAGGCTCTGTTGTATGCATGAATGTCGTGTGTGATATGTAAAATGATAGATGGATGAATTGATT
This sequence comes from Clitoria ternatea, assembly GCA_037962975.1. Lineage (NCBI taxonomy): Eukaryota > Viridiplantae > Streptophyta > Magnoliopsida > Fabales > Fabaceae > Clitoria > Clitoria ternatea. The sequence goes on from CM075669.1 coordinate 111,100,524, forward strand.
AATGTTTGGATTAATTTAGGAAGTCATGTATATAGTTGATTTTATGAATTTAAGGAACTAGGTAGGTGAAATTGAGATCCGGTGGGTTTCGGAAACCTCGGAAGGCATCAATAAGTCCATTAGGACATTTATAATCTGTGTACAATGGCCTTAGGCTTTTTGAAACCCATTTAGGGTGTTTAGTGCAATGGTTTTGCACTTAATAGGTTTAAACTACAAATTGCGCATAACTTGCGCATATTTTGAAATTTAGGCAAACAGACGGCGCCAATAGTTCTGGAATGGGGAAAACATGTGGCTCGTGAAGTTTCATGGTAATCGGATCTAAAACGGGCCAATTGGGTAGGCTAGAAGTTGGTTAAATGGTTTAAACTGTGCAACAGAATCAGGTGCTATTACTGTCATGCCCACGCTACGCGTGAGGCTGACGCGTAGCATGAGGTGCGTAGCAAAGGGCTGACGTTACGCGTGGGGCTCGCGCGCAGCGTCTGGCCCTTGTTTTAGGTTTTTGTTTTCTTTTGATTCAAATGGTTTTGAAAACTTATAAATGGATTACTTAAATGAATTCTGGTACTTTTTATTAAAAATACATATTTTATAATTAGCGAGTAATTTAATTATTTAAACGTTAAAAATTTATTATGAAAATGATTAAAAGTAATAAAAATAAATGTAAATTGACGCAGGTCGTCACAGGTAGTATCAGAACGGTTCTTTCCAGAGCCGGGGAAATGGGTAGAGTTAGTGCATTGTTTGAATCCTATACCGGACTATTACTGCTTTTATTGTAATATTTGGTGTGTTATTTAAATTGTAACAGGTTAACTTAGCATCATTCTCTTGGCACTCTGGGCAGCATCTTATTATATGTATATGTGTGAGGTAAATATTTTACTCCCTAGTCAATTATTGGTTATTAAAGGTGATGTGTTTGGATATTGTAGAATTGAGCTATGATCGAAGGAACTAGTTCGGGTGGTGGTGACGATTTCTTTGCAAGGTTTTCACAAATGATGAGTAGGGATGAATCTGGCCCGACTCTTGATAAATTCCTGAAGAGGAATCCACCTGCCTATAGAGGAGGACATGACTATGATAGTGCGCATATGTGGCTGCATGAGATCGAGCAAGCTTTTGAATACTATGAATGCTCTAAAGAACAGAAGGTGCAGTTCGCTACGTATCAATTGAAAGATGAAGCCCCTGTATGGTGGTCAAGAATTAAGATTCAAATTAATGCTACAAGTGAACCTTTGGTATGGAGGAATTTTTAGTGGAGGTTTCTTGCTAAATATTTTCCTGATAATTATAAAATCCACAAGGAGATGGAATTCTTGAAACTTGAACAAGGCGAAATGTCTATAGCTGAATACATAACGAAGTTTGATGAGTTGTGTGATTTTTACCATCCTTTCTCTCTTGAAGGAACTGAAGGCAGTAAATATGCAAAATATAAAGCTTGTCTTAGGATTGAACTTCGAAGTGCAATTATTCCCCTTAAAATCTGTGATTATCCTACTCTGGTAAATAAAGCCAGACTTGCTGAAGAGGTATAGTTACAGAGAGCATCACAGTCAAGGGACAAGAAACCATTGAAGGCAAAGGGATTTAGTTTTAAGAAAAAAGGTTAGTTTTTCCGTGGTGGCAAGTCTTCTGCTTCATCATCTTCTTCCTCTGGGCGTGGATCTACTGGGCGTTCTGCTAACCGTGCATGTTATAATTATGGTCAGGAAAGACACCTCTCTAGACATTGTCCTGCTAACCAAACTGTTTGCTTCTAATGTGGACAACCTGGGCATCTTAGGTCTAATTGCCCTCAGAGGCAGCAGCAGTGTGGACATGATAATAGGGCTAATGCTTCTATGATTCGTGGTGGTCATCTTCAGCGTGGGGGTCGAGGCGGCGGTGGCCGCAGAGGGCAACACCCTAGGCGATCTAATGCTCAGTCCAGTGGGGCTCAGAATGTTATGGCTGTCTTGTAAATATTATTTATGATTCAGGTGCAACACATTCTTTTATTTCTGAAAGTTTGGTGAGACGGCTTAGCTTACCAGTAATGTTAATGGAGAATGCTCTTAGTGCTTCACTCCTACTGGTTCTATATTTCGTGCAACCACCATGTGTGGAGAATTGCCAATGCAGATTGAAGATTGTTCCTTTCTGGTTAATTTAATATGTATGCAATTGAAGAACTTGGATGTTATTTTGGGTCTTGATTGGTTAGCTGCTAATCACATTATGGTGGATTGTTATCGCAAGACCATAATCTTTTCCCAGGAACTCGATACTAAGAATGTGGTGAGTGATGTCTCCATAGCTTATGCTATTTTGTTTATTATTGAAGGGCGATATAATCTTAAACCTAGTGATATTCCGCTGGTGTGTGATTTCCCTGATGTGTTCCCAGAAGATATTCCGGAATTGCCTCCTAACTGGAAGATTGATTTTGCTATTGATCTGATTCCTGGGGCAGAACCTGTGTCTCGTACACCCTATCGAATGTCTTCTATAAAGTTAGCTGAAGTAAAGAAGCAAGTAAATGAGTTGTTAGACAAAGGATTTATCCGACCGAGTGCTTCACCTTGGGACGCTTCGGTGTTGTTAGTGAAAAAGAAAGATGGCAGTATGAGAATATGTATTGACTACCAGCAGTTGAATAAATTAACGGTTAAGAATAAATATCCCTTACCACGAATTGATGATTTGTTAGATCAGTTGAGAGGCTCTGTGGTATTTTCCAAGATCGATTTGAGATCTGGATACCATCAGATAAGGGTAAAGTCAGAGGATATTCCGAAGATGGCGTTTCAAACTTGGTATGGACATTTTGAGTATGTTGTAATGTCATTTAGGGTAACTAATGCTTCAGCTATCTTTATGGATTACATGAATCGAATTTTCCAACCTTACTTCGATCAGTTTGTTGTGGTGTTTATTGATGACATTCTGGTATATTCGAAGTCTATTGAGGAACATGCACAACACTTTCAAATTGTTTTACAGGTGCTACGTGAAAGGAAGTTGTATGCTAAATTGTTGAAGTGTGATTTCTGGTAAGCTAGTGTACAATTTTTGGGGCATGTAATTTCGAGTAACGGTGTATCTGTTTATCCCTCTAAGATTGAAGTGGTTATGGCTTGGGAGAGGCCTAGATCGGTGACTAAAATTAGAAGTTTCTTGGGATTAGCTGGTTATTATCGCCGCTTTATTGAAGGATTTTCTCGCATTGCGCTTCCTTTGACTCGATTGACAAGGAAGGAGACTCCATTTGTATGGACGGAAAAGTGTGAATTAAGTTTTCAAACTTTGAAGCAATGCTTGACTTCGACACCGGTACTTGCACTACCTAATGTGATGAAAGAATTTGTAGTATATTGCGATGCATCTAAGTTTGGTTTGGGATGTGTATTAATGCAAGATGATCGAGTGATTGCTTATGCTTCAAGGCAGTTGAGGCCGCATGAACGAAATTATCCCACTCATGATTTGGAACTTGCTGCTGTGGTATTTGCATTGAAGATCTGGCGGCATTCCTTGTGTGGATCTCATTTTGTAGTGTTCAATGACCACAAGAGTTTGAAGTATTTGTTTGATCAGAAGGAATTAAACATGAGACAAAGGCGATGGGTGGAATACCTGAAGGATTATGACTTTGATTTGAGATACCACCTTGGTAAGGCGAATGTGGTGGCTGATGCCTTAAGCAAAAAAGTATTACATGCAGCTTTCTTGATGGCAAAGAACAAAAATTGTTGGAAGACTTTTGTGATATGAATGTTGGGGTTGCTGTTCAGGCCCCAAATCAGATGGTGATTAGGATGCTGAAGATCTCCAATGAATTTTTGGAATCCTTAGCTGCGGCTCAGGAGGATGATGAAGAGTTGCTGGAATTGCTTGATACTCAAGCAAGAGGAAAAGATATGGGATTAACCAAAGGCAATGATGGAATTTGGCGGTTCAGAAACCGTGTTGTTGTACCTGTAGAGGGTGATTTTAGGCAAGCTGTGTTAGCTGAAGCACATAAAAGCTCCTTAAGTATCCATCCTGGTATCACTAAGATGTACCATGATTTGAAGAAAGAATTCTGGTGGCCGAGAATGACGAAAGCAATAATTGAATATGTGCGATCTTATGTAATATGTCAGAAGTGTAAGGTTGAACACCAGAGACCTCCTGGTTTACTTCAACCTCCAAAGATTCTGATATGGAAATGGGAAAACATTACTATGGATTTTGTATCCGGGTTACCTCGTACCTGTTTTGGATGTAATGCAATTTGGGAAATGTTGGATAGGTTGACCAAGAGTGCTCACTTCTTGGCTATGAACATGAAATGGTCATTGGACTGGTTGGCTAGATTGTACATTACTGAAATTGTAAGGTTGCATGGTGTGCCTTTGAGTATTATTTCGGATCGTGATCCCCGATTCACCTCTAGATTTTGGGGAAGTCTGCAGCAGGAGTTGGGTACTGAATTGAGGTTGAGTTCAACTTATCCTTCTCAGACTGATGGCCAGTCTGAGTGGACTATATAGACCTTGGAAGACATGCTCAGAGCTTGTGTACTGGAGCAAGATGGCTTATGGGAGAGGTATCTACCATTGGTGGAATTTGCTTATAACAACAGCTATCATGGCAGCATTAGGATGGCTTCTTATGAAGCTTTGTTTGGTAGTCGGTGTCGTACACCTTTATGTTGGAATGAAAATGGTGATGCAGTTCATTTAGGACCCGAATTAATCCAAGAAATGAATGATCAGGTAGTATTGATTCGTGAAAAGATAAAGATTGCTCAAGACCGTCAGAAGAGTTACTATGACAATCGTCATAGGCCACTTGAGTTTCAGGTGGGAGATTGGGTGTTTCTTAGGGTTTCAACTACCAAAGGTGTAGGTCGGATACTAAAGAGTCATAAGCTTAATCCAAGATACATTAGGCCATACCAGATTATGGAGAGGATTGGTGATGTCACTTACCGATTGGATCTTCCCCAATCGTTAACCAACATTCATAATGTGTTTCATGTTTCTTAATTGAGTGTATATATTCCTTGTGATTCAATGATTGTGCCTGAGGATTCCATTGAGCTGAAAGAAAACTTGACTGTGGAGGTGACGCCTATTTGTATTGAAGGATATCAGACCAAATGATTGAGGAGTAAGGAAGTCTCTTTGGTAAAAGTAAAGTGCCAGAACTTGAACAAAGTAACTTATACTTGGGAGTTAGAGTCTGATATGAGGCGGTTGTATCCTGATCTTTTCCAATAAGGTGCGTCGATTTCGAGGACGAAATCTCTTTTTAGGGGGAGTAGATGTAACATCCTTGATGTTTTAATATTAGAAAATAAATAGAAAAAAAAATAAAAGCATTATTTGGATTAAAATTATAATAATATATGAGAAATTAAGTGGAAAATGGAATTTTAAGGAAAATGACATCAGAACCCTGACGCGTAGCGTGGATGGGACGCGTAACGTCAGTTAGGAATTAATGCCAGCGTCGCAATCAGCTTAAAACAGAGGCATGCAAAACAGTTCGAGCAAAACTCTTCTCCCTCTATTTTCTTCTCCTCTGAGGCGATTCTGCTTAGATTTTGTTTGGAGATTCAATTCCTTGCATTTTTGGGCATTAGGAGGCAAGGTGGGGCCATTGGGACCTTCAATCTCTAGTTTCTTCCCTTCCCTCTCTTGGATCCGAATTTGCATGGGGTAGATAGGACCTTTATTTTATGTTTTATGGAATTGGGAAGCTTAAATGGTGAGTTTGGAAGTGTGAGGAAGGGAGTGTACTAATCGGTTTGGTGTTTCGGTAACCGTAGGTGCTGGAACGAGCGTTGGTCGAGCAAGTGGCAAAGCGGGCGTTGGATTCCAAAGTGGAGCAGTGAATCAAGTGACCGGAGGACGCAACCGACACCTCGAGCAAATTGTGGAAGCTTGGAATCGAGGTAAGGGGGTGTTTGGGTCATAATTAAATAGAATTGATATGAGAACAAAGTACGCGAGTGTAGAATTTGATTCTAAGTTATTAAAAATAATGTAGGTTAGTTAAATATAATTGTTATGATTATGTGGGTACGTATAAGTAAGATTAGACGGTGAAACGATGAAGAAATATATTAATTGTGTTGATTATTGTAATTGATGATTACTTTGAATGATGAAAATAACATATATATGTGTGATATTTCCACCATGAGCTGTATATGCATATTTGAGTATGACTAAGATTGTGGAGTTATGGATTATTGGCGAATTAATATATATGTATATATATGATGATGTTTGGTGGGCTTGACAAGTCGGTCACCCTGTATTGTGAGCACATGTCAATTTCTGGTAGTTGCATATGTTGTTTGTTGATGATATGCCATGTTTATGAGATACGATATATGATTATGTGGTATGAGATGGCCAACGGTATGTCCTCATTTTCTGGCTTCCATGGTCTTTGTGCCCAGTTGAGCTACCCATTGGTCAAGTTGGACCCAGTGGTTGAGGTGGAGAGCCAAGTCGGGCTCGGTGAACTAAGTCGGGTTCACGGGATGTCAAGTCAGACTCCTGGCTGAAGGCCAGTCCTTTAGTATCCGGATACTAGGTGTCAAATTGTATGAGAGTCAGTTGTGATATATGTGGATCTTATATTGATTAGTAATTGGAAATGAATTATGAATTGAAAATGTAATGTGGATTAATGAGTGTATGGTCTGAGTGAACCATGGAAATTATAACGAGTTTGTGACGTTGAATGAGTTAAAGATTAGTAAGTATATGTGTGTTTATATTGACACGGACAAGTGCAGGAAGCTCAAGAATTCATGTAATATGAGCAGTAGGTATTAATAATGTTAATATGTTTCGATCTATATTAATTATGATGTTCCAAACACTCACCCTTGCTGTTGTTCAATTTTAGTGACTAGTGACAGGGAGGATGCTAATACTGTGGAGGTACGCCAAGAGGAAGGTTGATGCTAAGGAACGAGGATGAATGTAATATATAATATATGATTATGTGTGTGATAGATAACAAACTATGTGTAATGAATTTGTTAAAATTATGTTTGATGTGGTGTGATGAATTGATGATGATTGATGTGAATTGTGGCACGGAGCCACTGACATGTGAATATTGTATGTATGGGCAGGCTCTGCTGTATGCATGAATGTCGTGTGTGATATGTAAAATGATAGATGGATGAATTGATTGATGTTTGGATTGATTTAGGAAGTCATGCATATAGTTGATTTTATGAATTTAAGGAACTGGGTAGGTGAAATTGAGATCCGGCGAGTTTCAGAAATCCCGGAAGGCATCATTAAGTCCATTAGGACATTTAGAATCTGTGTACATTGGCCTTAGGCTTTTTGAAACCCATTTAGGGTGTTTAGTGCAATGGTTTTGCACTTAATAGGTTTAAACTGCAAATTGCGCATAACTTGTGCACATGTTGGAATTTTATCAAACGGACGGCGCCAATAGTTCTGGTATGGGGAAAACATGTGGCCCGTGAAGTTTCGTGGTAATCGGATCGAAAATGGGCCAATTGGGTAGGCTAGAAGTTGGTTAAATGGTTTAAACTATGTAACAACATTAGGTGTTGTTACTGTCATGCCCACACTACGCGTGAGGCTGACGCGTAACATGAGGTGCGTAGGAGAGGGCTGATGCTACGCGTGGGGCTCGCACGCAGCTTCAGGCCCCTGTTTCAGGTTTTTGTTTTCTTTGGATTCAAATGGTTTTGAAAACTTATAAATGGATTACTTAAATGAATTCTGGGTACTTTTTATTAAAAATACATATTTTATAATTAGCGAGTAATTTAATTATTTAAACGTGAAAAATATATTATGAAATAATTAAAAGTAATAAAAATAAATGTAAATTGACGTAGGTCGTCACAGCAATGGTTGCAAAAGCAAGGGAAAACTGACCTTGTTTGTAATAAAATGTTGTGTTTCAATAATAAAAGGATTTCATGTTAGTTTCTATTCCCCTAATTTAGTACTTTTGAACAAGACTTTCTAAGGAATAATTTCCATGATACTTGTCAAAATTTATGATCACCTAGTGATACTTCTTCATGCTTGCACTTTTCTTTTTTTTTTGCCTTAACCATATTTGTTTTGTTCCAAGTTTCTTTTTTAATACACATCACGGAGAGAAAGGGCCCGAAGCATCAATATCAAACCTGACTACAAACAAGACTCATGGCAGAGCTGGAATGCTCGATTGAAGATATGAGGAATAAGCTTGGCCAAATCAAGGAACAAATGGCAGAAATACTTAAGCTCCTAGAGAAAAAAGGCACAGAATAGGGATCCTCTGCAGGAAATGGGGACCAAACATCCGCTCCTCAGGTTCAAGCCCAAGAAGGAGGCCCCATACCCTTGACTATGCTCCCAAGTGATCCTGCTACAGTCACTGAAACTCCATTCGTCCCACACCAACCTTATGGCATGCCATGGCCACCTTTTGTTTCCCAAGATGGGAATGTTCAACAAGCATATGTCTGGCCTCTATATGGCCTACCTCAAGGATATTACACCATCTATCCTAATCCTACTCAAGAAAATCCTTCTGCTGCTCAACAAATTCCTAATCCCCCAATATCTAACCCTCCAAATTTCACCCAATCAACAACTGTTCCCCAAAACACTCAGGCTCCACCCAATGTCACCACACCTAATACAATTCCACCACAAAACCACCAGGTTCCAAGTGATACCACATAACCAAACCCACAAACAACCCTATACTATTTCCCTCATGGTTGCCCAATACCACAGGCTGGTGTTTCACAAAACTTGTTATACAAAGCTTATGCCTCTCCACCAAATCATGATCAGCCAGCAGCGCCTTTATCAAAAGGGAAAATGGAAAAACTGGAAGAAAGGTTACGTGTAGTAGAAGGAGGAAGTGGTTTAGGAATAAAAAATGTTTCTGAATTATGCCTAATTAAACAACCCGACTTAATAAACCCAAACCGAGACCAGGGAAAATTTTTCCAAAATTTAGAACGTTCAAAACATTCATAATCAGCCCAGATTAAGAGTCGGGGTAAATTAAAAATAGCATAAAGGTAAGAGAAGGCAAAAGCTGACCAGAGGAAGGGAATACCGGGTCCAAATGCCACACGTTGGCAAGACCCAGCGGAATAACAAAGTTTAAGCGAGTCCATTACAGTGTTCACTCGCTCAAGCGAGACCCAAATTCGCTTGAGCGAGACAACCCATCTCGCTTGGGTGAAGCACCCATTCGCTTAAGCGAAACTAACCAGAAACCTTTCTTCCATTCACACTCGCTAGAGCGAACCCTTATTCGCTGAGGCGAGTAACTCCACTCGGTATTCCTTCACTCGGAATCAGGGGTTCCATTCACTCGGGATCGACCCCAACACACATGCCTCCCTCGGAAGCTCATACATAAGTCCTTATTTTTATCCAGGAAGGTCACACACAAGATCCACTTGGGAATGATGGCTATTCCACTCGGAATCCATAAACTCTCCTCACTCGGAATAACTCCCAATCAAATACCACTAGGTATATTTCAGCCTCAACACAATCGGAATGTATTACACATTCACCAATCGGTATATCTTCACTTCTCTCACTTGGAGAACACTTAGACCTTCCTTCACTCAGAAGGAGTTTCCACCATCAAATTCCATTCGGGTTTACTCTATCCCTACACCACTCGAAGAATTACTAAGTTAAGTCTCACTCGGACTTATTTAAGTCTTATCCACTCGGAATTATCATTTATAACAAGCATCACATGCTATTTCATGAGATCCACTCAACATTAACATTTGCAACAAGCATCACATGCTTTTCATATAAAACCCACTCGGCATTAACATGCATTTTACTATAAACACATGAATATTTGTCCACTGTCTCAGTTTAATACACTCGGCAACCATAATGCCATTCACATTTACATGCATTCACTCAGCATTTCATATTTATCATCATACATCTCATGGACGGAATCATGACAACATCACACAGACCACAATGATCACAAATCCGGGTGTTTCATGCACCAATACTCAACTACAACATATCAATCAACATATTTCAAACATGACACAACACAATAAAGCAAAACCACCCGAAACCCGTCCATAAACCATACATTTGAGATGTAAATTAGCCCCCTACCTGGAATGAAGATCCAGAAGCTCCATGAGCTTGCAACACCATCCAATCGTCCTTCGGTCACTCGTTCTCAACAGAACGACTCAGCTATTGTACTCTACACAGCTTTGGAGGAACTCCGAGCCACTCGTACTCTGGAACGGATCTGCCTCCAAGACACTCCTTGTAGCACAACACAGTCCTCACGCAACCCAGTGGAGGACTCCATGCTTCCAAGCATCCAACCTTGTTTTCTCCCTCACAAGCAGCTCCGCCTCACACAGTGGACCATTTCCACAACTCCGAGGCACCCCACACGCTGCAGACTTCTAACCCGAGACCCTGACAGCCCTCGAATGGAAGAAGAAGAAGGAGGAGAAGGAATAGCCAGGAGGAAGAATAAGTAGAAGCTTCAGGAAGCTCTAGAGAGAATGAAGAGTGTTTTCTCCCTTCTGAACATGCACCACGAGATAATGAAGAAGGTGCAAGGGAAAACGTGAACTGAGGCTTTATCACCACACTGCCCCATCAGCGTCAGCTCAGCTCTATCAATCAGCCATCATATCACCATTAACTCCATCCCATCAGCGTGCCAAAGAGAGGGAGAACCAAAGTTCCATCATAACACCAAGGGCATATGGGATATTTCCAAGCATTATTATCATTATTATTATTATTCAATCAATAATCTTAATTCTCTAATTAACCTTAATCAAAACCAGGATGTTACACTACTCCCCTCCTTCAAAGAATTTCATCCTCGAAATTCAAATACAAACTTACCTCAACAAACAGCTCAGAATATTGTTGTCTCGACTAAGTACATGTCTCTGCTTCCCAAGTATTCACCGACCGGTTCACCATTCCAATTGGCATAGCTTCATCTCTCAAGAGGTTTACCGACCGCTCCATAATTTTAGTCGACAAAATCACTAAAGTCAGGTCCTACCTGCTCACAATCTCTTCATAGAATTCAATATATTTGGGGATTCAATTTTTAAAACGTACAAGTTACCCCATTTAACTCTATCAATTCATCATAACTGATGGCACCTCTAGTTCTTTGGCCACTCGGCCCTATACTCTCAACGCCAATCGGTATACATCCATCGCTATTTCCTCCAATTCGTAGGAGTTACTCGGCACAATCATGTACCCGCACCGAGTATAAACTCTAAATTGTGTCACATGAGACACATTATGGAGGTTAATCAACCAGCAAGGAAGAATCTAGTCGGTAAACAATATTACCGATTCCCACCAATACTCACTATTGTCCGATTTATCTCGGATTTAACCCTCGGATATTTAGCATCTGACCACTAAATCTCTTCTTTAAACCATGATATACCTTGGCAATACCGAGACGGACACTCAAGAGAGCTCCAATATGCTTCAATTAGCACAGTTTGCCTAGATTTATCTTTCACAGACACCACACTCGGTTCTAAAATCTTAAATTTCTATCCATTCCTTCGGCCAATTCCATGCCTACACCCTGAGAATGTCACTGGATCTCTCAATCAAAAGGGTTGTTCGAGGTTTGAAAGTAATTCTCACCCGAAAAACTTTCCACTTACAAAATTTTCACTCGGCATTCAAGCTTACATCAATTACAAATCTGAGTTCAAACTTGGTAGCTCTAAACATCAACCCAAACACAAGTATGAATAAATTTACCTCACGGGTATCTACTCCCCTCGGGAGCCATTCACTCAGAAACTTTCCTATTTCAGGTTCTATTTCCCGTCCAGAAGTACCTTTCTCCTGGAAAAAGATTACTTAGTGGAATATCATACGGGTGTTAGGAATTTCACCCTCAATACCTTTCTACTTGGAACCGTTCCACACGGTACCATTCCACTCAGAAATGTTACAGTTTGAGTCACATCACTCGAATCTTACCTTACTCAAAAGTGTCACGCTCGGACACAATTCCTTAACTTAATAATGACTCCCTAAAAACGATGTTTCACTCGGAACATCATGACTTCTCTCGGCAGTTCTTTCTCATAGAAAGATTTCACCCGGATCTATCTCCACTTTCTCACACTCGGATTATACTAATCTTTCCCGAGCAAATCCTAACCTTTCGGATTACCTTGACTCAAGGTCCCGGTTTCCTCATTAAACCCACAACATCACTCGGTTAGCCTTATAAAACTCCAATTCCAGTGACAGACTTGATCACCCATCTATTTCAATAACTAATCATCATTTTAGTAGCCAATTCATACCCAATAACCTCTGATCCTCTCGGAGGTAACCACATCAAGGTTAAAACAACCTTCTATCCTCTTTTTGATACACCAACAATTACTTTCCACTCAATACAGTTCTCATTTTCACTCAGAATAGTCCGATAGACTCACCATCACCATAAGCAGCTACAGCCCCATCTGCCCGACTTATGAATTGCTGCATCCAACTTATAGGATGACGTTTCATTCCTATAGGGTTACAACAATTACATAGAGTCACTGCAAAAGTGTACGCTGCCACAATACCTATGGTATGAAGAGTCGTCCCGGAATAGCATACATTACATTCTTCTCACTCACACCGACCGACTCACTCAACTAATACTAACCCACATGAAAATTAATGGCAATTTATACATACATATAAGCACACATTTACATCAACATCATCATTATGCACCACCTAGGGCACATCACACAACAACCATCATGAAATATAGTCTACCACTACTGTAAAACAGTATAATGGTAATAGGCTTCCGACCCCACAAATTCACTTACTCGGCTCAACAATCCATAAGGTCAATCAGATTATTAGACTCGGAAATTCCAAGGATCACCTAGTACTCCTTGTGAGACATTCCCACAATATTCAAACATCCCGAGTCTGGACCACCATAGGGCCCAGCCTCGTAGAATCTAATAGTATACAATTACACTAAATCCGATCAGGATCTCCATACCTTATGGGTTACCACTAAATCAATTATCTGCTCGGTTTTCAGCTACAAGACCGAGTCTAACCCAAATCATCAAGTACCTAGTTACATCAAATTCCTCACCTAGTTTTGTAACCTCTCAGGTATCCATCTCAATAATATCCGATCATACATGGTCATGCCCAATCAACTGGGTTACCACACCTAGTGGCCAAACATCAACCAATCCTTCACTCGGTTTTCACCAACCATAAACCGAGACACAACCCCAATCTAACATGCATCAGATTTTACATTTAATCACCTATCACATACCTAGATTTCCAACTTAGGAAACTGCAACACATCACTTATACCATAAACCACGTACATCATACATCATATGGGGTGCTCGTGCCAAGGGATGATCCCTTACAAATGGCACAACCGATCAATTGAATTCGAAAATACCACACTAGGGAATTCTTTCATTATCATTCACTTAATCAAATCAAATATGTGAGTTCTAATCCATTCAACAAGCATGACTCCGCCATGAACCACTAGCATGGCATACACGTGAGACTGAACCAACCAATACAGTTCTAATGCATATGAGGGTCTCAACACCTATCATTCTATTCCCTCTCAGCCGACCTAGGCTTAGAAATACCTCAAGTATTTCATGAACAATCGGGCCAGGGTAGTAATAACCCTACTACCCCCAAATCAACATCACAACAGTAGTACCTTTCACTACTGTCCACAACAAAGCACATAGGCATATAATCACACAAATCCTGATTAAACATGTATCAATTCCAATAGAACACCACAAGCAATTATGACAACCGGTCATATTGCACATAACCGCCTACTATCAGTAAGCATACCTTGGCCTTGGACCTTTTAAGTCCGCTCTGATACCAAAATGAAATAACCCGACTTAACAAACCCAAACCGAGACCAGGGAAAATTTTTCCAAAATTTAGAATGTTCAAAACATTCATAATCAGCCCAGATTAAGAGTCGGGGTAAATTAAAAATAGCATAAAGGTAAGAGAAGGCAAAAGCCGACTAGAGGAAGGGAATACTGGGTCTAAATGCCACACGTTGGCAAGACCCAGTGAAATAACAAAGCTTAAGCGAGCCCATTACAGGTTCACTCGCTCAAGCGAGACCCAAATTTGCTTGAGCGAGACAACCCATCTCGCTTGGGCGAAGCACCCATTCGCTTAAGCAAAACTAACCAGAAACCTTTCTTCTATTCACACTCGCTGGAGCGAACCCTTATTCGCTGAGGTGAGTAACTCCACTCAGTATTCCTTCACTCGGAATCAGGGGTTCCATTCACTCGGGATCGACCCCAACACACATGCCTCCCTCAGAAGCTCATACATAATTCCTTATTTTTATCCAGGAAGGTCACACACAAGATCCACTCGGGAATGATGGCTATTCCACTTGGAATCCATAAACTCTCCTCACTCGGAATAACTCCCAATCAAATACCACTAGGTATATTTCAGCCTCAACATAATCGGAATGTATTACACATTCACCAATCGCTATATCTTCACTTCTCTCACTCGGAGAACACTTAGACCTTTCTTCACTCAGAAGGAGTTTCCACCATCAAATTCCATTCGGGTTTACTCTATCCCTACACCACTCGAAGAATTACTAAGTTAAGTCTCACTCGGACTTATTTAAGTCTTATCCACTCGGAATAATCATTTACAACAAGCATCACATGCTATTTCATGAGATCCACTCAGCATTAACATTTGCAACAAGCATCATATGCTTTTCATATAAAACCCACTCGGCATTAACATGTATTTTACTATAAACACATGAATATTTGTCCACTGTCTCAGTTTAATACACTCGGCAACCATAATGCCATTCACATTTACATGCATTCACTCAGCATTTCATATTTATCATCATACATCTCATGGACGGAATCATGACAACATCACGCAGACCACAATGATCACAAATCCAGGTGTTTCATGCACCAATACTCAACTACAACATATCAATCAACATATGTCAAACATGACACAACACAATAAAGCAAAACCACCCGGAACCCGTCCATAAACCATACATTTGAGATGTAAATTAGCCCCCTACCTGGAATAAAGATCCAGAAGCTCCATGAGCTTGTAACACCCTCCGATCGTCCTTTGGTCACTCGTTCTCAACAGAACAACTCAGCGGTTGTACTCTACACAGCTTTGGAGGAACTCCGAGCCACTCATACTTTGGAACGGCTCTGCCTCCAAGACACTCCTTGTAGCACAACACAGTCCTTATGCAACCCAGTGGAGGACTCCATGCTTCCAAGCATCCAACCTTGTTTTCTCCCTCACAAGCAGCTCCGCCTCACACAGTGGACCATTTCCACAACTCCGAGGCGCCCCACACGCTAAAGACTTCCAACCCAAGACCCTGACAGCCCTCGAATGGAAGAAGAAGAAGGTGAAGAAGGAATAGCCAGGAGGAAGAAGAAGCAGAAGCTTCAGGAAGCTCTAGAGAGAATGAAGAGTGTTTTCTCCCTTCTAAACATGCACCACGAGATAATGAAGAAGGTGCAAGGGAAAACGTGAACTGAGGCTTTATCACCACACTGCCCCATCAGCGTCAGCTCAGCTCTATCAATCAGCAATCACATCACCATTAACTCCATCCCATCAGCGTGCCAAAGAGAGAGAGAATCGAAGTTCCATCATAACACCAAGGGCATATAGGACATTTCCAAGCATTATTATCATTATTATTATTATTCAATCAATAATCTTAATTCTCTAATTAACCTTAATCAAAACTAGGATGTTACACCTAGTCCCAGATGTGGTAATTCCTTCTAAATTCAAGTTGCCAAAATTTGATAAATACAAAGGAACTACTTGTCCTCGTAACCATTTAACCATGTATTATCGGAAGATGGCTGCATATGCTTATGATGAAAAGTTGCTGATCCACTTTTTTCAAGATAGCCTTGCTGGGGCAGCGTTGAGCTGGTACACCCACCTTGAACGCACTCGTATTCGTTGTTGGAAGGATCTAGCTGATGCCTTCCTAAAGTAGTACAAATACAACATGGACATGGCAGCAGACCGACTGTAGCTTCAGAACATATCCAAGAGGAATACTGAGTCCTTTAAAGAATATGCTCAACGATGGAAGGAAATGGCTGCACAAGTTGAACCACCCCTGATAGAGAAATAGATAGTGGTAATGTTCATTGACACTCTTCAGGCACCTTTCTATGAAAGGATGCTTGGGAGTGTATCATCAAGTTTTTCCGATATGGTGGTAATAGGAGAAAGAATTGAAAGTGGTTTGAGAACTGGAAAAGTTTTCCAAAGTTCACCATCAATAGGAAGACCTATGACAAGGGCAGGGAGAAGAAAGGGTGAAGAAGCAAATGCTGTAATGGGCAATCAAGGTCAATATAATCAGAAAATGTTTCATCCTTCTCGTTACCCTTTCTAGCCTTATTATCCACCATATGGGCCTTACCCGTATATAGCTGCTGCTTCTGGAAATCCATTTCCTCATCCTCAATCATATAGACCACTACCTGTCCATAATTTCAGGAATACACCACAACCTCCTACCCAACAATAGACGTAAAATTCCAACCCAAGTCTTTCATAAAAAAAAGCCAAACAATGACCGTCCTTCTATCCAATTCGATCCAATTCCCATGACATATACTGAACTTTTGCCTCACCTTCTCAAAAGTTCTTTTGTCGTATAATGTCCCCTAAAACCCATAGGGCCACCATATCCTAAGGGGTATGATCCCAATGTAAAATATGATTACCATACTGGGGCACCGGGGCATTCTACAAAAAATTGCATTGCCTTAAAGTTTAAAGTATATTATTTGATAAAGGCCAAATGGTTGAATTTTGAAGAAGGCACCCCAAATATGACTAGCAATCCGTTGCCTAATCATGGAAATGCTAGGGTAAATGCAATAACACATGATTTGGGAAATGATCGTGTTAGGAATGTTTCAGATATCAAAACTCCTCTCCCATGGATCTATAAAGAGCTTTTAAAGAAAGGATTAATGTCTAAAACTTAAAGTTCTAATGAGGATGTTCATAATCAGATGCCCGTTGATGCAATGTTGACTAAAATTCTTTATAAATTACTTGACACACATCTGGTACAAGTTTATCATCGCCCTTATGGTGATATCAACATGATCCATGGACAACATGGTACAGGTTCAGTAAGCCCAGCCACCCCCGTTCCTTTGGTGGTCTATTACATCAAGGAACCTTTGACCAAACAAGTTGTAAGTCACCAGTCAATGACAGTTTGGGTACCTACTCCTTTTGCTTTCAAAGATACCCATGTAGTACCATGAAAGTATGAGGTGTATGTAATCCCTCAACTCCTAAAAGAATCGTCATCCTTGGTAACCAATATTTCTGGGATGAGTGGAATGACTAGGAATGGATGGATTTATGCTCCTGAAAACTTGAGAAAGGGGGATGTGCCTGTAAGTGAAAAAGAAAGTTGTGGTAAAGACAAAGAACAAGACCCTCCCCATGGAATAACCGAGGAAGATGCTTGTAAATTCTTGAAATTCATTAAGCAAACTGAATACCAAGTCCTCGACCAGTTGAATCACACTCCTGCAAAAATATCCTTGTTATCTCTCTTATTAGATTCAGAACCACATCATGGAAGGTTATTGAAAGTCCTGAATAATGCACATGTTGCGAAAGATATTTCCCCGAAGAAGTTTGAAGGGATAGTGGGGCATATTGCCTCAAATGACTACTTAACTTTCACCGATGAAGAGATACCTGCCGAAGAGAGAGGTCATAACAGAGCATTACACATCTCTATCAAGTGTCGGGATCATATCCTAGCCAAGGTCCTAGTTAACAATGGCTCCTCTCTGAATATCATGCTAAAGTCCACTTTAAATCAACTCTTATTTGATGGGACACATGTGAATCCAAGCTCAATGGTAGTAAGAGCTTTCGATGGCACTCAAAGAGAGGTCATTGGAGATATTGAAAGCCCCATCCAAGTGGGCCCATGCACCTTCAACATCATGTTTCAAGTGACGGATATCAATCCTGCCTATAGTTGCCTATTGGGGAGGCCTTGGATACATTCTGCCGGTATGGTTCTATCCACCCTTCATCAAAAGCTAAAATTTGTAGTGGACAACAAGTTAATTATTGTTTCTGGTGAAGAAGATTTCTTTATTAGCAAGCCCATGTCAACTCCATACATAGAAGCGGCTGAAGAGAGTCTTGAGACTTCCTTCCAGTCAGTGGAAATTGCTCATACCACTTATGTGAGTGAAGGGTTACAACTAGCTTATCCTTCCAAAGCTTCTATGACGGTGGCTAAAGTAATGATGAAATCTGGATTCTAGCTAGGGAAAGGCCTTGGGAAGATGCTTGATTAAGGAGTAGAACCGTTATGGGTTAAGGAGAACACGAATAGCTTTTGGCTAGGATATCAGCCATTGCCAATGGAAAGAGTGAAGGTCTTAACAAATAAAAGAGAAAAATGACTTGCACAGCTAGAAAATCGGGAACCCCTAACTGCAAGGATCCCTATCTGTGACCTTTATCAAAGCTTCAGGAGCGCAGCCTTGACATCTCCAGACCAAGTGGCGGTCGTCAATGATGATTCCAAGGGTGAAGAGGACTTGATTTACCCTTGTTCTTCAAATACTGTGCTGTGAAATTGGGAAGTCATTGAGTTTCCAGAGATCCTAAATTTCACTTCAAAGTAATAGTTCACTTTATAGGTTTCTGTTTGAATCCTTTGGCCATGCCTAAAGCCTTAGGACGAATTTCAATAAGGGCAAAAGCATGTTTCCTTTATCATTTCAAATAAATGAATATTAAGTTCAATTGTCATTTTCCTTATTTTGCCTTTTTATATTAAATAAATTGCAGATCTGAAATTGAATCCCAAAATAATAAAATCGCTTTCTCTCATCATGATTTTGATCCAACAAGTGAGGAGGACGAAGAGTCTGATGAACCTTCCCCTGAATTACTAAGGCTGCTAGATCAGGAAGCTAAAGAAATTCTTCCCCATCTAGAAATTGTTGAAGTCATAAATTTGGGGAGTGAAGAAAATAAACGAGAGCTCAAGATCGACACTTCTTTGAGTAGTAAACATAGGAGGGAATTAATAGAATTGTTGGTTGAATTTAGTGATGTGTTTGCTTAGTCATATCAGGATATGCCGGTGCATCGTTGAACACAAGTTGCCATTGAAACCCGGTTACGTCCCCATAAAGCAGAAGTTGAGAAGGATGAAGCCAGAAATGCTCTTGAAAATTAAAGAAGAATTAACCAAACAGTTGGATGCTAGGTTCTTGACTGTCTCTAAATACCCTGAATGGGTGGCCAACATTGTTCTAGTCTTGAAGAAGGATGGGAAGGTAAGAATGTGTGTTGATTACCAGGATTTGAATAGAGCTATCCCAAAGGATGACTTTCCATTACCACATATTGATGTTCTTGTTGATAATACGGCCCAACATTCCATTTTCTCATTCATGGATGGATTTTCTGGGTATAACCAAATCAAGATGGCACCCGAAGACATGGAAAAAACTACTTTCATTACTTTATGGGGAACCTTCTATTACAAATTAATGTCTTTTGGGTTGAAAAATACTGGTGCCACTTACCAAAGAGTGATGGTAACTTTGTTTCACGACATGATGCATAAAGAGATAGAGGTATATGTGGATGATATTATTGCCAAATCCAAATCCGAAGAGAGTCACTTGATTGACCCATAAAAGCTCTTTGAATGCTTGAGAAAATTCAAACTCAGGTTGAATCTGGCTAAATGCACTTTTGGGGCCAGGTCTGGAATGTTGCTTGGGTTCATTGTTAGTGAGAAAGGAATCGAAGTGGATCTCGATAAAGTAAAGGCCATAGTGAAAATGCTTGTTCCTAGTACGGAAAAGGAAGTCTGTGGGTTCTTAGGAAGGTTGAATTACATAGCCCATTTCATATCTCAATTAACAGTTATATGTAAACCGATCTTTAAGTTACTACGTAAGAATCAACCAATGCAGTGGAATGATGAATGTCAAGAAGCTTTTGATAAGATAAAATAATACCTGCAAAATGCACCTATCCTGGACCTACCAATTCTAGGAAGACCTCTTCTTTTGTACCTAACCGTGATAAACGAGTTCATAGGATCAGTACTGGGGCAACATGATGAAACAAGAAAGAAAGAATATGTCATTTACTATATAAGCAAGAAGTTTACAGAATGTGAAGCCAGATATTCAGATGTGGAATAAACTTGTTGTGCGCTAGCATGGGCAGCCCACCACTTGTGACAATATATGTTATGTTACACTACTTGGCTGATATCTAAGATGGATCCCATCAAATACATCTTTGAAAAATCGGCCCCAACTAGGAGAATAACCCGGTGGCAAGTTCTTTTGACAGAATATGATATTGTTCATGTCACTTACAGGGCTATAAAAGGAAGTGCCTTGGCAAATTACTTGGCCCACTATCCCCTGAAAGGCTACCAACCAATGTCATTTGAAGTTCTTGATGAAAATATTATAATGCTATCAGAAGAGAAAAATTGTCCTAACGAAACTTGGACTTTGATGTTTGATGGAGCATCAAATGCATTGGGGCATGGTATTGGAGCCATTCTAATCTCACAAGATGACAAGATTTTCCCATTCACGGCTAGACTTTGCTTTGATTGCACCAATAATATTGCAGAATATGAAGCTTGTGTTTTGGAAATTCAGGCAGCACTTGAAGCAAGGGTGAAATCTCTAAAAATATATAGAGATTCTGCCTTGGTGATTCATCAATTACAAGAAGAATGGGGTACTAGAAATGGAAAATTGATTCCTTATCAGGCTCACATCATGGAACTAATCAAAGGGTTTGATGAAGTCTTTTTCTATCATATTCCTCGGGATGATAACCAATTAGCCGATGCTTTGGCCATGTTGGCTTCCATGTTCAATGTCAGTAGGGAATGTGACATGCCCCTCATCGAGATTGGAAGACGTCTCGAACCTGTATATTGTCATGTGATAAAAGAAGAACCCGATGGGAAACCATGGTTTCATGACATTAAAAATTACATTCAAAATCAAGAATATCCCCCTGGAGTTTCAGAAAATAATAAAAGAACCCTCAGGTGCCTAGCCATCAATTTCTTTGTGATTGGGGATACACTTAACAAGAGGAATTATGATTCTGTTATACTTCATTGCGTTGACGTGACAGAAGCTAACAAAATCATGAAGGATGTTCATGAAAGACCTTTCGGAACATATGCAAGTGGGCATTCAATGGCAGGAAAAATTCTCAGAGCTGGATATTATTAGATGACAATGGAAAATGATTGTCATAACTATACCAAGAAATGTCACAAGTGTCAAACCTATGCAGATAACATTCATGCATCATCATCTTCTCTACACGTTCTAATTATACCTTAGCCTTTTTCTATGTGGGGCATAGATGTTATTGGTCCCATTGAACCAAAAGCATTGAATGAGTATCGTTTTATTCTTGTGGCCATTGATTACTTCACTATGGGTTGAAGCAGCTTCCTATACCAACATGACAAAAAATATTATGGTCAAATTCATCAAGAGAGAATTGATTTGTAGATATGGTTTACCAAGTCAGATCATCACTGATAATGGCACAAACCTGAATAATAAAATGATGAATAAACTCTGTGAAGAATTCAAAATCAAACACCTCAATTCATCTCCATACAGACCTAAGATGAATGAAGCGGTGGAAGCTGCCAACAAAAACATAAAGAAAATTATACAAAAGATGGTTGAAACCTACAAAGACTAGAGTGAGTTGCTTCCTTTTGCTTTACATGGGTATCATACCTTTGTACGAACTTTGACAGAGGCAACACCTTTCTCATTGGTATATGGTATGAAGTTGTTTTACCAATAGAAGTGGAAATTTCGTCTTTAAAAGTAATCACGGATGTCAAATTAGAAGAAGCTGAATGGGTTCGGTCCCGGTATAATCAACTAAATTTAATTGACGGGAAAAGGTTAACTGCTCTCTGTCAATGGGCAGTTGTACCAAAAGTGTATGAAGAAGGCATGCGAAAAGAAAATGCAACCTCACCAATTTCGTGAAGGTGATTTGGTCGTAAAGAAGATCTTGCCAAATCAAAATAATCACCGAGGTAAATGGAGGCCAAATTATAAAGGACCATTCGTCGTAAAGAAAGCCTTTTCTGGAGGAGCTTTGATTTTGGCGAACATGGACGGTGAGGAGTTATAAAGAAGTATTATGCTTGAGAATACTCTAAAAGGATATGGTAGTCTTTACGTCCTCTAAAAGTTTGGATTGAAATTATGATGTAAACTTGTAATTTTCCAAGTAAATAAGTGGAATTCTCAATTTCAGTTCCAATCTTTGTTTTGTTAGGTTTCATTAGCATGCATTTTGTGAAAATATTTTTTTAAAACCATGAAAAGCATATTTTCAATCTCAAACAGCTTGATACTTCCCAATTACACAGAACTTGGTAATCAAAGATATTCCGCTCTGACATAAGTAATATCGAGTCCCACAAGGATTATGGGTGTCACCTGGGGAAACAAGATCATTAACCTTTGGTTTTCCACTTGATTATTTTCCATGCAGGATTAAGACATGCCCCCCAATTTCTTTTGTCATAGTTCTCAAAGGATTCAAGATGTGGTCAAATCTACTACAAGAAAGTCAACCAAAGATTATTCCTATATTTTCTCCAGCTGATAGGCTATAACAAGAACCAATGTTCCCATAAAGAGTCAAAATCAGCAGTTCTAGTCCATTGCCTAACCCCAGTAAAGGTGATTTACTAGGATAAAAAAGTTTAAGAAAAGAATCCTTGTATTCACTCGAAATCCCCAGTGAGTCAAATGACTAAAAAGTCAGTCTCTTTTAAATCTCAGTCCTTCAAAAGTCTCAACCTCGATAACACGTTCTTCTGAGTATAAATTTTAAATTTCATACCATTCAATTTCCTCTTGCAAAAGTCAAACATAAATCCTTCACCATAAGTCATAGTGTCAGAGACATTTCCCCTAGGTCTTGCTTCATGTCCAAGCCTCAAACATCCGTTCCCAGGTTACTCAAAAAAATATATATCAAGACATCCCTCGTGTCATTTATTCAAAAGCTTCAAGTACTCATTCCTAAGCTGTGTTGTCTAGTCAAAACATGCTGGGGCAATCCCCATGTCATTTATTTTCTTTCAAAAGCTTCAGGTACCGGTTCCCAGGCTATGTCGTCTGATCAAAACATGTCAAAGCGACCCCTCTACATCATTAATTTTTCTTTAAAGCTTCAGATACTCATTCCTAGGCTATATCGTCTGATCAAAACATGTTGGGGCAACCCCCTGCGTCATTAATTTTTCTTCAAAGCTTCAGGTACCAATTCCTAGGCTATATTATCTGATCCAAAACATGTCAGAGCAATTCCCTTTGTAATTTATTTTCTTCAAGTACCCATCCCTTGACTGTTCATTTTCAAGGGAAAATATTAGTGCAATTCCTCTAAATTGTCACTTTCTCAATAAAAACATCAAACATATTCTTGAATTTTTTATGTACCTAGTAAAACCCCAAATACCATTCTGTCTCCAAAGGAAAGTCTGAAGTATCACATTAAATGTCCTATCAAAGCCTGCGACAAGGCCGTTTGGTTATTTACTCTTTTTTAAAAGTTTCCAGTATCACCTTTAAATTGTTTATTGTCAAAGTTCCTTCAACTTAAGGGGGCTCAGTTTATTTTCTGTGAGAAGCCTCCAAATTTTTCTTGAATTCTTAACGGTGTTCACGTCTTTACTTTCTTTTCACATTAATAATATGAATAAATCTCATATTCTTTCATGAAAAGAAGTAAAGAGGAGTAGCTGTGAACACCTATTTTTGTCCAGATACATAAAAAAATTAAAAAATAATATTAAAAATTGCATAGTGACCGTTGCATAGTGACCGTTGGGAATAGTACCTTCTCCATTTCTATAAATACTCAATATCTTCTCATTTCCTACCACACTTCTCCTTTCATCAACTTTCTTTCATAATTTTCCTCAAGCAATGGCCAATGAGAGTCAAAGCCAGGAGGAAAAAATAAGGGAGGGAAACCGATGTTTGGTGACTATCTTCTTACTCCTTATAACATGGGTAGTAGTTTATCTTTATTGGGTATTTTATTTATGGCCACATGTGTAATAAATAATTTTAGGATTCTAAAATAGTTTATGTTTCCATAAGAGTAAGTGATTACTTATTTGTATTCAAAATATTAAAAAAATTAAAAAAATAAAATATATAAATAGAAAGGCCCAAAAAATTAAAAAAAATAAAAAATGGGCCAAAAAAAGAAAAAGAAAAAGAGGTTTCGGTGGTTTATTGAGGTGGGACCAATTTGGTTAGGTAATTGGAGAAAATTAAGGAATTAACATCAAATTTGGACAAACTGAAAAAGTAGGAAAGTGATGGCATGTGATAAAGGATCCAAAGCCAATTTTTCTCTATAAATAGAGGGTGATGCTAAGGTAAAAAAAGGGAAGAAGAAGGAAAAAGGAGAGAAAAGAGTGATAAATTTTTGTTTAATTTTTTAGAGGTTTTGTTTTCAAAAATAGAGATATGGGAATGTTGTTAGGAAAATATGCGTTTTACTCTAGTATGTTCTAGTACATGAGTTGTGTGACCCAAATTACTGTAAAAATCTTGTAACCGTTGTCCAAACACCCTTAAATTGAGTCTAAACGAAGCCAAAAACAGGAGAAATCTACGCAAAATCGATCTCCGGAATTCCGCTCTCGTTCTTCATTGATTGTTACTATACCAAGGTATTTTTAATAAATACAATAGTATTTATTTGTCTTTATTTATCCATCTTTATTTATTTTTATTTATTTATTTTTCTACACTTTTATTTTTCTTCATTTATTTTTCCGCACTTTATTTTCCTACAGTTCTTAATTTATTCTTTTATTTTTCTACACTTTTACTTTTTCTTTATTTATTTTTCTAAACTTTTATTTTTCTTTATTTATTTTTCTACACTTTTGTTTTTATTTATTTATTTTTTTACGCTTTATTTTTCCGCACTTATATATTCCTACAATTATTTATTTATTCCTTTATTTTCCTACATTTTTATTTTTCTTTATTTATTTTTCTGCACTTTTATTTTTCTTTATTTACTTTTCTACACTTTTATTTTTATTAATTTATTTTTCTACACTTTATTTTTCTACACTTTATTTTCCTATAGTTATTTGTCTATTTATTTATTTTCTGTATTTTTATTTTTATTTATTCATTTTTTATGTTTTTATTTTTATTTATTTATTTTTTGAACTTTTATTTTTATTTATTTATTTTCCTGCACTTTATTTTTCCGCGCTTTATTTTTCTGTAATTATTGGTTTGTTTATTTATTTTCTGCACTTTTATTTTTCTTCATTTACTTTTTTGCACTTTTATTTTTATTTATTTTTCTGCCCTTTTATTTTTATTTATTTATTTATTTTTCTGTACTTTTATTTATTATTATAATTTTATATTTTATGTTCCTCGCTCTTATCTATTTATTTAACCATTTATCTTTCTTTTAAGTTTGAAATGAGATTAATTTAGATGAGATATCTTATTAATCTTATTATCCAAAAATGATTGAATAAAATTCATTTGTTAGTTTTAATTAATTAAGTGTATATATATATATATTTTTATTTTCACATCGATGTATTTAATCTTTATGTCTATCTATCTTTACCTTTTCATTTATTTATTTTTTTATTTATTTATTTTTTAAAAACCATGTATTTTTTGGTAAAATTAATGGATTGTCTTTTAATTATTAGAAAGATACTTTAGACGAGACGTCTTATTTTTTTATTTTATTGTCTTTTAATCACTTGTTTGTTTATCTTCCTTTGAACATAAAGAACAAAAGTTGGGGTGTTTGTCCTATTATTTAATTTAATTTTATGTCTATTTATATTTTTTCAAAATATCCTTATTATTATTTTGTTCATGTGTATATTGTCTATAAATAACATCTATCATGGTTGTATTTTTTATGAAGGATGAAATATTTAATAATCATTTTTTTATAAAAAATATACATGATTAATTTAGGTAACCATTTTAGGACGGACAGTGTGGGGTGCTAATACCTTCCCCACCTGTAATTCGACTCCTGGACTAAACAGAATCTCATTTTAAAATCAGTGCCATTAAAAGGTTTTCCTGATATTTTCCTTAATAAATATTAGTGGCGACTCACTGAACCCCTTTAGTTTTTTTTAGGCCCCTTATGGGCCTTGTTCTAATTCAGTTTCGTTTTCCTTTTGTTGTATTCTCCCAGTCCGCGTCATGACCCGGGACACTGGTCGCGACAAGCTAACTACGCTCGCTCAAGCGAATTCATGAATTCTGCCCTTTGGAAGAAATTCGCTCAGGCGGTTGTAGATTCGCTCAAGTGAATTCATCTCTGATACTCTTAAATCTTGAATTCCTTACTCGCTCAAGTGAGTTCGTCAATGTTTGTACATTATCTTGGGCTTTAATAAGAAAATTCTCTTTAGCTTTCTTCCTTGTCCTTGTTATCTATAAATAGACAAAACTTGGGATGAAAAACACGTATTTACATTAAATCTTAAAACAATATATAGGTTTCATATTTTATCAGTTACAGTGCATAAAATATCCAGATACTAAGATATTTTATCAAAATCATACCCAATTAACATCCAAAATATACATAATTTAGGCATTTATCAAAGCCATGAATGAAAGTGAAGTTATGATGTGTGATAATCATGTCCGTGATGATAATAGTATAGGGTTACTCCTAATAGAGAACTTATTCCTATAAATGAAAAGCTAGTAAAAGAATCATAAGTATTACCATTGCATCACATGCATCATAAGTATGGTTATGATGAGAGCCACTACGTGGGCACAAATGAGGAACCACTAGCGTTCAAGCTCTAAGGAAAGACTTGGGAATATTGGGACCGGATAAAAGGCTTAATGGCTCAATCCATATTGTGATATTTCCTGCGCAATCAGCTTATAGGTAATTGATTACCACATTTGTGTAATCGATTGCCAGGGCACCAGAATGCAATTTTTGGGTGTTTTATATAACGTGGCCCTTAGGTTCTTATTGTTTATTGTCGAGAAAGTCTAAATGGCAAAAAATTCCTTCTGATTTTATCAGACGCTGGGATAAATTCTAGGAATCACTAAGGGGATGTTACAATACAGAACAGAGTGTCTGATAATCGATTACGTAATCGATGATTAGAGGGGTGTGATAATTTCTTATGTAGATGACAGCTTGCAGGTAATCAATTACCAAGGCCTTGTACTCGATTACATGGTTTGTGTAATCGATTACCAGGGCCCAAAATGGAGTTTTTGGGTGTTTATGTAACATGGCCCTTAGGTTCCTACTGTTTATTATCGAGGAAGTTTAAATGGCAAAAAATTCCTTCAGATTTTATCAGACCCCGAAATAAATTCTAGGAATCACTAAGGGGATGTTACATAAATTATGATCATTTTTGTTCTTGGGTTATTATAAGAACATACATTCAAGTGGATTTTGTGTAGGTTAATTGTTGTAATGTCATCCACTAACTAAAGACTTGTGTTTGGAGTTTTCGAAGTCATAGCTTATATGATATTTGATGAGACTGTTGGTGTTTTGGGTTACTGGGAGTTTCAAATGACATATTATGTTTGTGAAATATATATTATCCACCTTATTATCATATCTTTATAGCATTGTTAAATGCTTGGACTTTTATGGAAATGATATTTATATTTCCTTATTTATATTGTGGTTGAAAGTTATTGTGGTATATGATATTTATCCCTATCGGATATAATTTTTATACACTATTGAGAGCTTATTATTTCTTTGGTCATAATTAATAATTTGTTGTGATGATATTTATTGTATATTTATTAATTTAATGATGTTATCCAAGTGGGAGAATATCGGATATTATCTAATATTAATTTTTATCATATGGATTTACATTATTAAAGTAATAAGAT
This sequence comes from Clitoria ternatea, assembly GCA_037962975.1. Taxonomy (NCBI): domain Eukaryota; kingdom Viridiplantae; phylum Streptophyta; class Magnoliopsida; order Fabales; family Fabaceae; genus Clitoria; species Clitoria ternatea. The sequence continues at coordinate 111,128,695 of CM075669.1, forward strand.
AATTTCAAATTATTAATTATAATATAAATAATTATCTTATTTGTAACATCCTAGGTTAATTTAATCATTTTTCGTAATAAATTTTTTACGTTTAATAAAAATTTAGATCTTAATATAAAATAATATTTACTTCCCTTAATAAACAACTCACTCGGCCTTGATGTAAAATAATATTTACTTCTTTTAGTTATATTCTAAATAATAAAATCATACTCAGTATAAACAAAACCGATCAGAAACACATCCTTTAATAAAGTGAAGTTGAAAGCAGCAGGAGAAGAAGGAGAAGAAGAAGAGGAAGAAGACAAGGGGGTCATTCGCTTAAGCGAGCGCCAACTCGCTTGAGCGAATGCCACACGTTAAACCTGAGCGAGCAAGACGCACACGGGAGACTCAAGTCGGAATTTCACTCGGCAAAAGGGTTTCACTCGGGAAACACTTAACTTTCATTCACTCGGGCATACCATGCTTGACTCATTCCTACGCTTCACTCAGAAAGGTCTGCTCGGTCACCGCTCTCTCTCGGGGATAACGTAACCTCCTTCACTCGGTAAGAGTTTCTCCGGGTATCCCCACTCGGAAAATACCCTATCCTTACTTCACTCGGGAGAAGCTCTCTCGGCCACAATTCATTCGGAAACCTTTTCACCTTCGCTCGGAAGCACTCAAATTTTCACTCGGAAACATTCTACTTTTCATCACTCGGAACATTCTCCCGGCCAATCTCACTCGGGACATTCTAACCTTCCACCCAGGAGGGGATTTTTCAGTTATTCTTCACTCGAAAAAGGAACGAGGAATTCCCACAGAGATAAAACGGACATCAAACCGACTGGCCCTCGCTCGGACAGGAATAAATCCTCTCGGGCAAGATTCGCCCGGTAATCGACTTTGCTACAACATACACATGAAAATTAATACCAATCATCTAACAACATAAATTCACATTCATTCCATTAACACATCAACTCACACTTAGTTCCACACTCAGAAAACTCATTATATATATATATATATATGTATATTACACCATTTATTCAAATTCACTCGACCTTGGCATCGACCTCCCGCTTGGCGCGACTCCCGGGCTCCGACCTCCTCCCTCTCACTGGTTACTAAATTGAAAACAACAGCAAGGGTGAGTGTTTAGCATTATAATTAATCTAGAATGGAATAAAATATAAGTATAAACTCTATCCGATTCTTTATTTTCAGATTGTACATTACACTCGGCCTTTTAACTCACACTCGGCACTTTACTCACATTCGACAATATATCCATTAACACTCGGCTTTATAGTAATTCATACTCAGCAGTGTAACAGTTCTCCTTCGACAATCTTAACAAGTAATATTCAGCAAGTAATTTCTACTCAGCAAATATAATAATTTTCCACTCAGCAAATATATCAATTTTCCACTCGGCAAATATAACAATTTTCCACTTGACAAATATATCAATTTTCCACTAGGCAAAGATATGAAATTACACTCAACAATTACCTCAAATCGTTCAGCAATGATTTAAACTTTCGTTCAGTAATTATAACTAATTTAACACTCGGTAATCATGAGAATTCATGCTCAGCAATTATAATAATTCAAACTCGGCGAATACAGCCAATCGCTCGGTAAATACAGCCAATCACTCGGTAAATAAATCATAACTAACAATTCATCAATTATCAAAACTGACTCTCAGATAAAATTTAACGCCTAGTATCCGGATACTAAAAGGATCGACCTTCAGCTGGGAGTCCGACTTGACATCCCGTGAACCCGACTTGGTTCACCGAGCCCGACTTGGCTCCCCCTCAACCACTAGGTCAAAGACCTCTGGGTAGCTTAACTGGGTCCGACTTGACCACTGAAGCCCAAAAACTGGGTAATTCATACCGTTGGTCGTCCTCCACCACATAATCACGTATCATAATCATACAATCCGTTTACTGGAAGCCTGTCAGGAGCCGCTCCTTGCTCATGCAACGCACTGGTGACCACTCCCCGCCCTCAACAGTATACGGAGTATCTCATACACAATATGTAACTCAATATAACAAACATTACCATTCTCATGCCACAGATACATATTTGCACATTTTTCATCATAAGTGGCCATTAACATTACTCGGGTGACCTGTTTGTCAAACTCGACTCGTTAACAACATCACTCGGGTGACCTCCTTGTCAAGCCCGACTCCATATAGCCACAAAACAACAATTGTCATAGTATTAAATATTTTAATTTCAATCGGTTCAAGCCACACACACATGATCGGAAACCGATCGGTGTCCATACATTTACATGCATTCATTCTCATTCATATACAATTCATTCGGCATTATCTCAATTATTACAATATTAAATACTTCTCAAGTCACATGCACACAATCAGAAACTGACTGGTGTTCACATACATGCATACTCATACATTCACAGCTTTATCACAATGTCAACATCAGATATTTCCTTGTCACACACACATTCATACACATATTCACACGGTTTTCATTTAGCATCACTCTCACTCGGTTCACAGTCATTACAATGACTCGGACAGTGTCCCATTCTAATTAATTATAACCCGAACACCCCCCTTACCTCAGTTCTAAGCTTCTATAATCTGCTCCTGGTGTCAGTTACGCCCTCTAAGCACAAGGTTCACAGCTTCTCCTCCGACCGCAGCACCAGCACCTTCACTGCTACCTGGAGACCACAGTCACAGAAATGGGTTTATCACTCAATTGTGATGCAATCAGGGTCTCCCTTCGGAACACGAAATTCGCAGCGTGAGGAAGGAGAAGAGGAAGAAGATGAAGGAGGAAGGAGAAGGAACCAAATGAAGGAGAAGAGAGAGACAGTGGCCCACGTGAATGCTGAATGAAAGAGAAAAGGGAAAAGAAACCTTTTATTTAAAGCCAGGGGCAACCGGTCACCTGCCCAGCCGGTCATTTCTCCATTCCTTTATGATTTCCTTAATGATTTTAATTAAACCTCTCTTCTTCTAATCACACCTTTTATAATTAACCAATAATTCATAAAAATATCAATTAAATTCCTAAAAACAATTTTTAACATTTTCCACTTCACCAAATTTTTCTATAAATATCCGGGATGTTACATCCACCCTCCCCTAAAAAGGGATTTCGTCCCCGAAATCAATGTATCGATTGAAAGAAATTGAGGTACACCCGCCTCATATTCGATTCAAATTTCCGATTCCAATTTCCCTAGTGTAGGTTACCCCTTTCAAATTTCTCCACTTCATTCTTACTGATGGTGCTTCCTTGTTCCTTATCTGTATGGTCCAGAATTCCTCAATACCGATCGGCGTACTTCCATCGTCAGGTCCTTCAATTCAATAGAATCGCTCGGCACAATCATCGAATCACACGGAATATACACCCGGAGTTGTGACACGTGAATCACTGAATATTAATTAACGAACTGAGAAGATCCGATCGGTAAGCAACATCACTGGTCCAATTGGTAAGCAACATTACCGATTAAGCTTGTGACTTTTCAATATCCGATCTACACCCTTGGTCGGTGAAACCTTCAAGAATACCCAGTCACCCGTCTGAACTCAAGTAGTCTATGCCAACTGTCATAGTAACTTTTCAGTTGGTCTTGGGCCATCTCATTTTCTCTCGGATCAAGACAACCTCTTCATAGCCAAGAAGTGAACACTCTTAGTCAATCGATCTACAATCACCCAGATTGCATTACACCCGGATTGGTTACGAAGTAACCCGGACACGAAATCCATGGTATTACTCTCCCATTTCCAACTTAGAAAGTGTTGTACTCCACTCGGAGATATCCCACTCGGGAATTCACTATTCAGAAATATCTTAGTCCGAGTACTCATTCGAAATCAGCTCTTCTTCACCCAAAAATACTTCTCTCAGTCATGATTCACTCGGAAATTCTCTACTCAGTGTACCTTAGCAGGAACTCAATTCATCAAATTTTCTTTTTAGGTTATCTCTTCTCCCCAAAATCTAATAGTAATTCATACCGACTGCCACATTACAATATTTACTTTTCTATTCTCATCATTCGTCGGTTACCGAATCTCAGTTCTATTTGTTCCTCATCTCTAATCATTCACCGACTCCAGAGATATAAATCTTATACTTCTCTTCTCTAAATCCGATCATTCAAGATTGGCTAAAACACATCTGTCTCTTCGACTTCACACGACCTCAACCACTAGTGCAACTGCCTGAGGTGATCAGTCTCAAAAGTTCAACACTTCATAGTTAATCCGAGTGAAAGTCGAGTATACGGTCCAACTATCCATATCACCGATCGGCATGCAAGCTGTTTACATCATAATCCATTTACCCATGCCTATTGGTAACTTCATAATGAATTACTGTTAAAAGGAATGCACGGTGGCCAGCCATTATGATTCCCAGGTAACATTAATATCCGTGCAAAGTCCACACGACTAGGTAAAACTCCTCTTCATTCCTATTATTTGCCCGCTCAACCACTTTCTAATTACTTTGTCCCATGTTCTTCATGCTCCAGGTATGACATCGGAATAAATCGGAATACCATCAATGAACGCCTTCATGAACCGACCCAAGTAATGCTGGAAGATATTGTTCATATAATTCATGAACACCGCCTGAACACTCGTCATACCAACGACATCACCACATTTCCAAAGTGGCTATAACTAGTCCTGAACGCCGTTTCAGAGATATCGGAACCTTGATCCAATTTAATAGTATCCTGCCTGCCAATCGATCCTGGAAAGACTGAGTCACACATAATTGATCAACCAGATCCTCAATCCTCGGTATTGGGTATTATTCCCTATGGTTAGCTTATCCAATCGGTAGCGATCAATGCATAACCATATACCACCATCACTCTTCTCGACTAGTAACATCGGGCACCCTTGTCAGAAGGATTGCCCTTCTATTCCGATAATCTAACATCACTTAATAGTCAGTTTATACCAAAATAACCTTTGACTCTCTCAAAGATAAGCACACCAGGGTTAAAATAAACTTTTTACTCTCATTCGATACGCTACCATCTATTACTCATTCAACACAACTCCCATCTTTATTCAGAACAGCCCGATAGACTCAAACCATCACCATAAGTAGCTACAGTCTCACCTGCCCGACTTATGAATTGTTGCATCCGACATATGGGATGACGTCTCATTCCCATAGGATTACAACAATTACATAGAGTCGTTGTAAAAGTGTACGCCGCCACAGTACCTATGGTGTGTAGAGTCATACCGGAACAACATACCTTACACTTTTCTTGCTCACATCGACCATACTCACTTCACTAACACTCATCCACATGAGAATTAGTGGCAATCCTCTAAAGTCTAAAATCAACATATTTACAATAAAACCGTCAACATGCATCATCTAGGGTACATCACGTAATAACAATCATTAAATATCAGTTACCACTACTGTAAAATGGTATAATAGCAATAAACTTTCGACCCTCACAGGGTATATACCTCGTCGTTATACGTAATCTAGTGCAAATCACATGATGATAATCATCGAACATCAGTCACCATCACCATAAAAAGGTATAATCAACAATTGGCTTCCAGCCTTCACCGAGTAAATATCTCTTCCTTAGATCTTATTCATCACAAAACCATGGCCCTGTCATAACTTTAGCACACTCGGCTACTTGATTGACAATCAGGTTATCCAGTAGAAATCCGACTAGAAGAGACAGAAACGTAGCGGAAGACTCACCACCATGAATGAACCGATCCATTTCTTGAAACTGGATCCTCATACCTTCATGACCTTTTATCTTCCGACTGAAAGGTCCTATCTAATTGTACTTCCTTGATCAGCATATCCTGGTCCACCAAAGTCGGATAATTCCAAATCTCAATCGGTATAATCACACTGCGAATTCTAATTCACAATCTGCTTCATACTTGGTATATTTACTACTCTCGGTTCCTCTCAGTGGGAAATAGTGATAGAAGTCACGGCTCATCAAACTCAGTAGTGTGCTCGGCCATCGACACTCGGCCCTGTCCCAGCCTCAATTTCCATTTTTCTTTCGAATTTTCTAACTATCCGAGAAGTACTTGACAAGAAACCACTCTGGGAAATTCATCCACGCTACCGACTCACTCGTCGTCTTCATCGGTACCTTAGTCCAAGACTATCATGCTCTAGTCTCTCCTTTATAAACATGGGGAATTCCTTTTCAGAAATTCATCAAGAGTGGGACCTGATTCGGTCCTACTCATCAATTTAGAAAATTCCGAGAGGAAACCATCCCCTCTATTAGAACTAGTTTCCCGACCATAGAATAATTATATAATGAATAAACACTTCACCATTAACCAATACTCTACCAGGGAGTCGGATATTTACCTCACATAAAACACAACGCCACTGGAGGGCCAAGGCAGCGATGCCAAGCTGCACAAACAACTAGAAATACAATACAATAAAATGCAAAACACAATCACTCGGTTCGCCCATCCACTCGGCTCTAGAAAGAACCACTCTGATACCAACTGTAACATCCTAGGTTAATTTAATCATTTTTCGCAATAAATTTTTCGCGTTTAATAAAAATTTAGATCTTAATATAAAATAATATTTACTTCCCTTAATAAACAACTCACTCGGCCTTGATGTAAAATAATATTTACTTCTTTTAGTTACATTCCAAATAATAAAATCATACTCAGTATAAACAAAACCAATCAGAAACACATCCTTTAATAAAGTGGAGTTGAAAGCAGCAGGAGAAGAAGAAGAAGAAGAAGAGGAAGAAGACAAGGGGGTCATTCGCTTAAGCGAGCGCCGACTCGCTTGAGCGAATGCCATACGTTAAACCTGAGCGAGCAAGACACACACGGGAGACTCAAGCCGGAGTTTCACTCGGTAAAAGGGTTTCACTCGGGAAACACTTAACTTTCATTCACTCGGGCATACCACGCTTGACTCATTCCTACGCTTCACTCAGAAAGGTCCGCTCGGTCACCGCTCTCTCTCGGGGATAACGTAACCTCCTTCACTCGGTAAGAGTTTCTCCGGGTATCCCCACTCAGAAAATACCCTATCCTTACTTCACTCAGGAGAAGCTCTCTCGGCCACAATTCATTCGGAAACCTTTTCACCTTCACTCGGAAGCACTCAAATTTTCACTTTGAAACATTCTACTTTTCATCACTCGGAACATGCTCCCAGCTAATCTCACTCGGGACATTCTAACCTTCCACCCAGGAGGGGGTCTCTCAGTTATTCTTCACTCGAAAAAGGAACGAGGAATTCCCACAGAGATAAAACAGACATCAAACCGACTAGCCCTCGCTCGGACAGGAATAAATCCTCTCGGGCAAGATTCGCCTGGTAATCGGCTTTGCTATAACAAACACATGAAAATTAATACTAATCATCGAACAACATAAATTCACATTCATTCCATTAACACATCAACTCACACTTAGTTCCATACTCGGAAAACTCATTATATATATATATATGTATTACACCATTTATTCAAATTCACTCGGCCTTGGCATCGACCTTCCGCTTGGCGTGACTCCCGGGCTTCGACCTCCTCCCTGTCACTGGTTACTAAATTGAAAACAACAGCAAGGGTGAGTGTTTAGCATTATAATTAATCTAGAAAGGAATAAAATATGAGTATAAACTCTATCCAATTCTTTATCTTCAGATTGTACATTACACTCGGCCTTTTAACTCACACTCGGCACTTTACTCATATTCGACAATATATCCATTAACACTTGGCTTTATAGTGATTCATACTCAGCAGTGTAACAGTTCTCCTTTGACAATCTTAACAAGTAACATTCAGCAAGTAATTTCCACTCAGCAAATATAACAATTTTCCACTCAGCAAATATATCAATTTTCCACTCGAAAAATATAACAATTTTCCACTCGACAAATATAGCAATTTTCCACTCGACAAAGATATGAAATTACACTCAGCAATTACCTCAAATCATTCAGCAATGATTTAAACTTTCGTTCAGCAATTATAACTAATTTAACACTCGGTAATCATGACAATTCATGCTCAGTAATTATAATAACTCAAACTCGGCGAATACAACCAATCGCTTGGTAAATACAGCCAATCACTAGGTAAATAAATCACAACTAACAATTCATCAATTATCACAACTGACTCTCAGATAAAATTTGACGCCTAGTATCCGGATACTAAAAGGATTGACCTTCAGCTGGGAGTCCGACTTGACATCCCATGAACCCGACTTGGCTCCCCCTCAACCACTAGGTCAAAGACCTCTGGGTAGCTTAACTGGGTCTGACTTGACCACTGAAGCCCAAAAACTGGGTAATTCATACCGTTGGTCGTCCTCCACCACATAATCACGTATCATAATCATACAATTCGTTTATTAGAAGCCTGTCAGGAGCCGCTCCTTGCTCGTGCAACGCACCGACGACCACTCCCCGCCCTCAACAGTATACGGAGTATCTCACAGACAATATGTAACTCAATATAACAAACATTACATATACATATTTTCACATTTTTCATCATAAGTGGCCATTAACATTACTCGGGTGGCCTGCTTGTTAAACCCGACTCGTTAACAACATTACTCGGGTGACCTCCTTGTCAAGCCCGACTCCATATAGCCACAAAACAACAATTGTCATAGTATTAAATATTTTAATTTCAATCGGTTCAAGCCACACACACACGATCAGAAACCGATCGGTGTCCATACATTTACATGCATTCATTCTCATTCATATACAATTCTTCTCAAGTCACATGCACACAATCAGAAACTGATCGGTGTTCACATACATGCATACTCATACATTCACAGCTTCATCACAACGTCAACATCAGATATTTCCTTGTCACACACACACATTCATACATATATTCACACGGTTTTCATTCAGCATCACTCTCACTCGGTTCACAGTCATTACAATGACTCAGACAGTGTCCCATTCTAATTAATTATAACCCAAACACCCCCTTACCTCGGTTCCAAGCTTCTATAATCTGCTCCTGGTGTTGGTTACGCCCTCTTAGCACAGGGTTCACAGCTTCTCCTCCGAACGCAGCACCAGCACCACTGCTACCTGGAGACCACAGTCACAGAAATGGGTTTATCACTCGGTTGTGATGCAATCAGGGTCTCCCTTCAGAACATGCAATTCGCAGCGTGAGGAAGGAGAAGAGGAAGAAGACGAAGGAGGAAGGAGAGGGAACCAGATGAAGGAGAAGAGAGAGACAGTGGCCCACATGAATGCTGAATGAAAGAGAAAAGGGAAAAGAAACTTTTATTTAAAGCCAGGGGCAACCGGTCACCTGCCCAGCTGGTCATTTCTCCATTCCTTTATGATTTCCTTAATGATTTTAATTAAACACCTCTTCTTCTAATCACACCTTTTATAATTAACCAATAATTCATAAAAATATCAATTAAATTCCTAAAAACAATTTTTAACATTTTCCACTTCACCGAATTTTTCTATAAATATCTGGGATGTTACATTATTTATATATTTGTATGGTTTATGTGGCTGGGATTTTTTATCTGAATGAGTTATGATGGGTTGACTCATTCATTTAGTATCCAATAAACGGTTTTTGCTCACATCGGCTCAGGCTGATATAATTATTGCCTTATCGAGACACTTACTATGTAGGTGAAACTATAGCCATCAGAAAAAAGAATAATGCGCGCTTATTATACTTCATGACAATTACAAAATAAAAAGTTCTCTTGAGATATGTGTTTATGCGACATTAGTTATAATTGATTTGAACATAGTATGTTGTGTTATATGTGATGTTTATAATCATATTCCATCCTCATGTACATATCATTTATTCTTCACTTATGCATCTCCATTCGTAGATGGGAAATATATCTTTCTTTTTGCTCAATCATGTGTTTGAGTATCTGCTAATATATTGTTAATAAAGCAAAGCCATAATTGATTTAAAAGAAAAACTTTAGCTATATAAATAACAATTATCTAACAAAGAAAAGACTACCCTTTGTCATACACATAAAGAACCAACCTTTTTTACTCGACCTTGATTTGCAGTATTATTCCCAAGATTTGTATCCAGGTTGTTCCATTCATGGTTCATCTATTTATTCCTACACGCCTTTTCTTTATGCTTGCGAAGGAAATTAACCACCACCATGAGCAGTTAACGTCAAAGGAAATTAACATATACTATAAGTTTAATAATTTATTTGGTGTGTTTAATATATTAAGGGAGGTAAATAAGAAATAATAATTATATTCATTCATAAATTACTCTAAACATTTTGACATCTTTTTTTATCTTTATTGCTTTCCTCGTTTTCCATTTATAAGCTATCACATCTTTCTTTAAAAAAATGAAAGAAATAAAATATAAAATAAATTATAAAAGAAAAAAGAAAAATAACTAAAGATGAAAAAATGTTGTCAAATATAATAAAATTAGTGTATATATAAAAAGTCAAAACAGCTAGTTAGGCCAATAAACCATAAACTGTATAGGCATATATCCATTGGTGTTACATTCTCTTTTCGACAACAACCCCCAAAGTTTTCAAGGTCAACTCAATAAATCTAAAGAAGACAATGACAAAAGTGCACTAAACCAAACATGCATTTTTTCTCTCGGTTGTGCTGATAGAAATCAAATTTTTAAACAATTGAGTGGAAAAAAATTTACATCTAACAATTGTAACACTTATAATATAAAATTATGGGAATTTTTTTACAACCCTAACATGATTATTCGAATACTTTAAAATACTGGTTAAATTAACCAAAACGAGTTAAGCGAAAGTTGAGTGAGAAGCTAACATTTTTCTAAAAGATATAGAGGTTAAAGGTTACTGTGTAATCGATTACACCATTCCTAGACAACATAATTATACAAAATTTTAGTACGCACCACCTTCAAACACTACCAAATTTTAACAATGGCTAATTTCCACTATTTATGACCTATGGCCACACTCCAAAATTCTTAAAAATGGAAGAGTTATTCATAAAAATACATTTAGGCCAATTTTATCAACTTAACCTATGAAACATTTAGACCATTCCAATTCCCATACGTTTCAAACATTATATATAAGCTATCAATCTTATCTAGAGGTTCCAGAACTTCATAGATTCAAATCTAGCCCACCTAGTTCCTTATTCAATGCATATTTCTCACAATTCTACATACTAACTCATTCAGCATCAATGCTACACTACATTTATCATCATGTACTTATCAACTATAATATTCTATGCTTAATGTCATCTAGCAAGACCTACCTATAATACAATTCAGTAACATATCATCATAAGCTGCAATTCCTAGACATAATCAATTCAAGTCATCATTATAACTCATATGTACATATATAGGTATAAAAACACTTCTAAACCTCCAATGAAGTTATTAGATGTCTAATCCACTATACCAATATGTACAATAAGCAAAAGAGTTGGCAAGGCTTATAACATTAATTGTATAAGTATATATATATATATTGATCCTTCTAAATGATCATCAAGTTATTCTCAAAGGAAATTCATCACTCTTCTCCTTGGTCCAAGTCCACTGAAATAAAAAATGGTTAGGGGTGAGCATATATGTTAAATGACAAATATTAAATTGGATAAACCTCAACATGGACAATTTCCAATCCATTTCTAACAATCACCGTACTATTCATTAATCATCATAGTTCATTATCACATTATTAATTTGTCATTCAACATAAACCAATATACACATGTATGCACATCAAAATAGATATAATTAACCATAATCAAAATCATCATCAATAGTTGTCCCATAGCTTCTTAATCTCAATCTATATGTCAATGCATATGCATGCAGATCCGACTTCATTGGTGGGATTAATACCGTAATTTATAAAATATTCTCAACTTATATATTATGTCCTTTTTATTGGTATCGAACTGCTCACCCATATTACAACACCAATCACTCTCAATGACAGTGGCACTTCAACTCAAGTGTTGCGGGTCGGCCTTGAGTCCGACTTGAAGGCGGCTATGGAATCTGAAAAAACTACCACAGGGTCTGTGCCCATCCAAAGGCCGCCCCCTTCCCCCCATCTGGGCTGACATAACAAACCCCCTACAGTCCTGTGAGCGTCTAAATGTAAATGTCATGCTACATAACTATTAATCATCCATGAACCACCTGACTATCATCATCAGGGGCCACCACTTGGTTACCATCCCCAAGGGTCTTACCATCATTTATTCAATCAAAGCATAGGATATGCAAAATCTTTTACAATCAATTTACAATATCAATTAAGTTATCCTAAGCTTATTCAATCATTATCGATATATTTATCATCATCAATCATTGCAATCCAATGCAATACATCATCCACACCATATGAAAAAATTCTAATCATTTATAATAATCATCAAATCACATAGAGAATAATATAAAAAGGGAATATATATCATATATCATTATTATCATCAATTTTCTTCAACACGTCAAATAAATTATCATACATAACAAAGCTATATTCCCTTATCCCTTCATAATTCATGCATTTAAAATATAATGTTCCCCTTACCTAGAATCTGAGATTCTAAGCTCGATGACACGTTCTAGCTTAATTCCAACACGAACCTATGATCGAAACACACTACTAAAAAAACCCCTGATAGCCACTTCAACTTAGCCACCGCAAGAGGCCATCGCTAATTAGCAACCGAAACATAAAAAGTGACCTTAAGAGGAAAATTAGTTACCATATTCACACCAAACGAACACCGTCGCTAAGTTTTGTGAGAAATTCGTCGCTACGACTATCGCTACGCCATATCTGTCGTTGACCCGGTCACTACATTTTACTTCCTTCTAATTTTGGGGTTTCCCTCCAAGGGTTTTGTTGGCGCCAACCTTAGCAACCACGCTCACGTCGTTGCTACAATTCCCTCATTCATTTTTTTGGTTTGCCTCTAATTTTGTTGTTGGTGCCACACCTAGCGACGGGTTGGTGGCGGTCCTTACATGAAAATGTTGGTGTATGCACTATGAGCTTTTATGCTTTTTCATTTGTATCTTTTTTCTACTTATCAATAGAATAAATATTTCAGTTTAAAATTGTTTTAAAACATATTTATCCTTGGAGTAATAGGTCAGATAAAAATTATTCCTAAAATGTCCCTAGTTAAGTATTTACATGGGGACATGTAAATACACTGAGACTAGTGTGTGAGTGTACTGATGACCTGATCTCACAGATCATAGATATAGATGATATCGAGTCTTCACACGGGTACACATTAAGAGTAATGATGTACTAGACAGACCCACCATGAGAACGTTGCATGGATCGTTACATGATTGTCATAAACGATTCTCAATGTGATAATGGTATATGTAGTCCTTCGACCTGAAGTCACTACGATTCCTACATGAGGAGTTTATTGTTTTAATACAATTAAACGTCTTCTGTAACAAGAGGACTATAAAGGTTGTGATTAGGCAATGAACAAATTATGCAGAGGGATGTGAGTGATGTAGATGGGATTTGTCTCTCCTATGTGACAGGAGTGATATCCATAGGCCACTTGATGGAGTAAGACTAAGAAAACGCATGGCCATGCTAGAAAGAATAAATATTAGATATTTATTCGGATCCAGTCTACTCCGGTATCAAGTAAAATAAATTGGGCCGTACAAGGATGACGCGACCATGCCTTGGGCCCAATTAGGATATCGTGACAAAAGGAATAAACGTATTAAATAATTATCACTTATAGGTTATGTTGATAATATTCGGACATAATGATGCATTGCTAGGTGCCGCTCTTATTTTATATTAATAATAAAATAGTTTATTATTAATATGACCGGGTATTTTACCTATAGGGTTACACACATAGAGTAAGCCCATCAGAAAATGTTGTCTTATTTTAGTTGGACTAAAATAAAGCTATTGGGCCTAACTCATTTGGAATGAGTAAGGAGCCCACTTTTAGAGAGAACAAATTAGGTCAAACCTAAGCCTATAAATAGAGCATAAGATGCTCATAGGCCACTCACTCAAGTGAGACACAAATTCGCAAAAGTTGCAAGAGCTACACGCCGTCAAACTAGCAGTTGGCAGGTGTTGCGATTCTGGTGGGAGTGCTCGTGTGGACTCCTAAAGGACGAGGCTACGACTGCTTCGGAGTTCTTCAAGAGGTAACCTAAAATAATTTCGAAATTGTTTTGTGCTTTGAAACACGGAACCTTGCAAATCCTATGGAATCCCTTTTATTTTTCCGCTGCTCATGCTTAGGGATTCCCTAACAGTGGTATCAGAGCCTAGGTTGCAAAACCGTGTTTTGGGCATTTGTTTATATTTTATGATGATATGTTTTCGTTTGCAAGAGCTTTTGGAAAATATGATTTGCGAAATCGTTTCGTTGTTTAAAGCTTTGCAATTTTGTTTTGCGAAAATGTTTTGTGAAACTAGGATTCGAAAATGAACATGCATGATTATGTTGCCATTTTGAGTTATCGCATATGATGCATATTATTATAATGATTAATCATGTATATGGTATGACCTCTGTTTTGGCATGATACATATAATTTTGAGTTATTCTTTATAAATTGTATATGATGCATGTTATAAAGTTTCTTAATTTTAGTATGTATGTTGTTGCCGTTTAAATTTGTATGATGTATGAGTTTATGCAATTTTGATATGTTTTTTACTCATATGATAGTCATCGTACAAACTTTGAATCAATTGAGTTGATCTTCGAACATGAATGGTTCATGTTATGGGGCGTTAAGTGATAAGGTTTAAGTGTTAAACCATGGCCGTTTCTTAATCTAGGGTTCAAGAGTTGAAACCTAGACGGCCGTCATGAAAGGCATTGCATGTTGGCATTAGCGCAAATTGAATTCTAGGTTTTGAAACCCTAGACGGCGCTGCCTCCATGTGCCTTGACGGCTGCGTTGTGAAGTGTTCGCAACAAGGAATTAGGGTTTCAAAGTGGTTGAAACCCTAGCCGAAATTTTAGAGCTGTTAATGGTCAGTGGGACGTTCTGGCTAGGAAAGATTTGGTACTTAAGCGGTCACACCGGACCCACCTCTCTTTCCTGGGAACCAACCTGACTACAGTACTAAAATTTTGGGTTTAGCGGGACCCCCGTACATTCTCTGCGTAGCGCCTTATTACCGACCCACGTGTTTAATGGCCCGTTTAAAAATTTATTTTTTTTTAAATTATTTCAAATGGGTTATAATTAATTAATTAACACGTTGCATGGTGAATGGTTATGGTCTTAGTTATTTTATTTAAATACAGCCTGCGTGTTGTGCCTCTCTTCATTCTGTTGTATTTCTTTTCTCAACCCTTCACTCGTATGTAAAGCGAGTTTCTTTAAAAATCTTGTAATCTTGATCGAGGCAACAAAGTAGAGATCTAGAAGAAAACTAGAGTGGTGACTCTAAGCGCTTTTGTCTTTGAAAGGAACCAAGGAGTGGTGACTCCAAGAGGATGGTGGGTTCAAGAAGTAGGACTTCATGAAGCCTTGGCTATATAGTTCCTCTAGGTTTATTTTTTTTTTATTTTCTTCTAGGAAGACCATAACCATCTCACAATTTCGTTTGCATGTTTTGGGGATAATTTTATTACGTTAAAGCGTTTAACAAAGACGGTAATTTTAAAATAAATTAAAAATCCCTCAAAATAATATTAAGTTATAAACGCCTTCCAATAAGTACACTCGTCAACACTAATGTAAATAAATAGTGGGTCTGCCAAAGCAGGGCACTATTATTTATATTAGTAAGACGCGATGGGATAATGGTAATATCCAAACTGTTTTATTGGGCTTTAACTTAACTAAGTTTTCAATTGGATTGAATATAACTTAGAGGCGTAAACATTGGGCTAAATATTCATAAGATGAATAATTAGTAATGGTTACTTAACCCAATGACTAAGAGTTGTATAAAGATACAATTGGAAAAAGTTTCCTACCTAAATAACCAAGTATTAGGTGATCAGCCAAAGCTGACTTAACGCTTGGCAAAATATGGATCTTAGCCCACTAGAAAATCTTCCAACAGGATTTTCTGATTCGTGGAGGGTATTTTTGTTTTGAATCGAAATAGTGGGAGACATATTTAATTTAAATGACCATAATTTAAATATGTTTTGAAAATGATACTTACTACATATTTTCTGTTTTAGATAACCATGACGTCAAACACACCTTCAAACCTTTCGTTGCGATCAATCCTAGACAAAGAAAAATTGTCTGGTTCTAACTTCCTTGACTGGTATAGAAATTTGAGGATTGTCCTCAAACAAGAGAAAAAGCAGTATGTCCTGGAAGGTCCGATTCCGGAACCACCCGCGAACAATGCCTCTAAAGCTGACAAGGATGCTTACAAGAAGCATCAGGATGACGCTTTAGATGTCCAATGCCTTATGCTGGCAACCATGTCTCCTGAGCTTCAGAAGCAACATGAGCATATGGAGGCTTTCGATATGATCGAAAACCTAAGGAAACTATATCAAGGTCAAGCTGACCAAGAAAGATATGAAGTTTCTTCAGCCCTATTTAGCTGCAGACTTGAAGAGGGAGGTTCTGTAGGACCTCATGTGCTCAAAATGATTGGGTACTTGGAGAATCTAGCTAGGCTAGGATTCCCCTTCCCTCAGAAGTTGGCTACCGATCTCATTTTGAAATCATTACCTGACAGTTTTAAGCCAGTCATCATGAATTACAACATGAATGCATTGGACAAAACATTGCCAGAGCTACTCAATATGTTGAGGACTGCTGAGCCCAATATTTCTAAAGGAAAGGGCAAGGCCATAATGATGGTCAATTCTGGCAAAGGTAAAGGAAAGGGCATGTATAAAGGCAAAGGAAAGGCTATTGTAGGAAATGGCAAGAAGATTTGGAAAGGCAAGGATAAGCCAAGTACATCAGCCTTAAAACCTGTGGGCGGGGTGGCTAAGGAAGGTAAATGTCACCATTGTGGACAAAAGGGACACTGGAAGAGAAACTGTCCAAAGTACCTAGAAGAGCTTAAGAAGAAGGGAAGTGAGACTTCCACTTCAGGTATTTTTGTTATAGAAATTAAAATGTCAACTTCAACATCATGGGTATTAGATACTGGATGTGGATCTCACATTTGTCTTAATGTGCAGGATCTAAGAAGGAGTAGGCAGTTGATGAAGGGCGAGGTAGACCTACGCGTTGGAAATGGAGCAAGAGTTGCTGCATTAGCTGTAGGGACTTATTTTTTATCCTTGCCCTTAGGGTTAGTCCTTGAATTGGACAATTGTTATTTTGTTCCGGCAATAAGGAGAAACATTATTTCTGTTTCTTGTCTTGATAAGAAAGGGTTTTCCTTTACAATAAAGAACAATAGTTGTTCTGTTTATTTAAAAGACATGTTTTATTGTTGTGCAAATTTGAGTAATGGACTTTATGTTCTAGATCTCGAAACCCCTATCTATAACATTAATACTAAAAGGGTTAAAACAAATGATTTAAACCCAACTTATCTTTGGCATTGTCGCCTAGGACATATAAATGAGAAACACATTTCTAAACTCCATCAAGATGGATATTTAGAATCTTTTGATTTTGAATCAATAGATACATGTGAATCTTGTTTATTAGGGAAGATGACCAAGACCCCTTTTACCGGAAAAGGTGAAAGGGCGAGTGATCTTCTTGGCTTGATACATAGTGATGTATGTGGGCCCATAGGGACAACGGCTAGGGGAGGTTTTAGTTACTTCATCACTTTTACTGATGATTTCAGTAGATATGGATTTGTGTTTCTCATGAAACATAAATCAGAATCCTTTGAAAAGTTCAAGGAGTTTAAACATGAAGTAGAGAACTAACTTGGCAAGACAATTAAAGCACTTCGATCCGATTGAGGTGGTGAATATTTGAGCCTAGAGTTTGATGAATATCTTAAAGAGTGTGGGATTATATCTCAACTTACTCCCCCTGGAACACCAGAATGGAATGGGGTTTCTGAGCGGAGAAATAGAACCTTGTTGGACATGGTTCGATCAATGATGAGTCAAACTGACCTCCCTAACTCATTCTGGGGACATGCTTTGTTGACAGCAACTTTCACACTTAACCGTGTTCCATCAAAGGCTGTCATAAAGACACCATATGAGATATGGACTGGGAAACGACCTAGTATGTCTTTTCTTAAGATTTGGGGCTGTGAAGCTTATGTTAAACGCCAAAGTTCTGATAAACTTGGGCCCAAGTCAGATAAATGTCTTTTTGTGGGATACCCAAAAGAAACTAAGGGTTATTATTTTTACAATCCTACTGAGGGCAAAGTGTTTGTTGCTCGGAATGCTGTATTCTTAGAAAGGGAATTCATCTCTACAAGAATCAGTGGGAGGAAAGTAGAACTTGAAGAAATTCAAGACTCACAAGGCATTGAAGAGCCAATGGTGGAAGTGGAGCAGGACCCACAAAATGTTGTGATAACACCAGCTCCAGTAGCACAAGACTTGCGTAGATCAGGTAGAATACGTCAACAACCTGAAAGATATAGATTTCTTGTAACTCAGGAAGGAGATGTATTCCTAATGGATCAAAATGAGCCAACATCTTATGAAGAGGCCATTACAAGTTCAGAATCTGAGAAATGGCTAGAAGCCATGGAATCTGAAATGGACTCTATGTACACTAATCAAGTTTGGAACTTGGTTGATGCACCTGAAGGGGTAAAACCTATAGGATGCAAGTGGGTTTTCAAAAAGAAAACTGACATGGATGGTAATATAAGTACCTTTAAAGCAAGGTTGGTGGCTAAAGGTTTCAAGCAAATACATGGTATAGACTATGATGAAACTTTTTTCCCAGTTGCTATGCTAAAGTCTGTTCGGTTTCTGCTTGCTATTGCTGCATACCATGATTATGAGATATGGCAAATGGATGTCAAGACTGCTTTCCTTAATGGAAATCTTCTTGAGGAAGTGTACATGACACAACCTAAAGGCTTTGTTAAGCCTGAAGCATCCAGGAAGGTGTGCAAGCTACAACGTTCTATATATGGACTTAAGCAAGCTTCCAGAAGCTGGAATCTTCGTTTTGATGAAGCTGTTAAACAATTTGGCTTTACTAAAAATGAGGATGAACCTTATGTCTACAAGAAGGTTAGTGACTGCACAATTGTTTTTCTAGTCCTGTATGTTGATGACATACTACTTATTGGAAATGACGTTCCTACTCTTCAGTCTGTGAAGAGTTGGTTGGGAAGCTGTTTTTCTATGAAAGACTTAGGTGAAGCAACCTACGTGTTGGGAATTAAGATCTATAGAGATAGATCAAGAAAACTTCTTGGCCTAAGTCAGAATACATACATAGACAAAGTGTTAAAAAGGTTTAACATGCAAGATTCCAAGAAAGGAACTTTGCCTATGGCTCATGGCATAAGCTTATCAAAAGCTCAATCTCCTTCCACTAAAGAAGAGAAAGAATGGATGAATAAGATTCCATATGCATCTGCTATTAGATCAATCATGTATGCCATGATATGTACCCGACCAGATGTCTCGTACGCTTTAAGCATGACGAGCAGATACCAGTCTGATCCCGGTGAAAGTCACTGGACTGCTGTCAAGAATATCCTGAAGTACTTAAGAAAAACTAAGGATTCATTCTTGATATATGGAGGGGAAGAAGAGCTCATTGTAAAAGGTTACTTTGATGCTAGCTTCCAAACTGATAAGGATGACTCAAGATCGCAATCTGGGTACGTGTTTTGTCTAAATGGTGGCGCTGTAAGCTGGAAGAGTTCAAAGCAAGAGACAGTTGCTGATTCTACTATAGAGTCTGAGTATATTGCTGCCTCAAATGCTGCAAAAGAGGCAGTATGGATCAAGAAGTTCATAACAGAAGTTGGGATTGTTCCTAGCATTGTGGACCCTATAAGTCCTTACTGTGACAATAGTGGAGCAATCGCACAAGCTAAGGAACCTAGATCACATCAACGATCCAAGCATATACTTAGGCGATTTCATCTCATTCGAGAGATCCTTGACCGAGGAGATGTAAAGATATGTAAGGTGCATACTGATGAGAATATTGCTGACCCACTCATAAAACCTCTTACACAACAAAAACATGAGGGGCACACTAGATCATTAGGCATTAGGCAAATGTCTGATTGGCTCTAGTGCAAGTGGGAGATTGTTGGTGTATGCACTATGAGCTTTTATGCTTTTTCATTTGTATCTTTTTTCTACTTATCAATAGAATAAATATTTCAGTTTAAAATTGTTTTAAAACATATTTATCCTTGGAGTAATAGGTCATATAAAAATTATTCCTAAAATGTCCCTAGTTAAGTATTTACATGGGGACATGTAAATACACTGAGACTAGTGTGTGAGTGTACTGATGACCTGATCTCACAGATCATAGATATAGATGATATCGAGTCTTCACACGGGTACACATTAAGAGTAATGATGTACTGGACAGACCCACCATGAGAACGTTGCATGGATCGTTACATGATTGTCATAAACGATTCTCAATGTGATAATGGTATATGTAGTCCTTCGACCTGAAGTCACTACGATTCCTACATAAGGAGTTTATTGTTTTAATACAATTAAACGTCTTCTGTAACAAGAGGACTATAAAGGTTGTGATTAGGCAATGAACAAATTATGCAGAGGGATGTGAGTGATGTAGATGGGATTTGTCTCTCCTATGTGACAGGAGTGATATCCATAGGCCACTTGATGGAGTAAGACTAAGAAAACGCATGGCCATGCTAGAAAGAATAAATATTAGATATTTATTCGGATCCAGTCTACTCCGGTATCAAGTAAAATAAATTGGGCCATACAAGGATGACGCGACCATGCCTTGGGCCCAATTAGGATATCGTGACAAAAGAAATAAACGTATTAAATAATTATCACTTATAGGTTATGTTGATAATATTCGGACATAATGATGCATTGCTAGGTGCCGCTCTTATTTTATATTAATAATAAAATAGTTTATTATTAATATGACCGGGTATTTTACCTATAGGGTCACACACATAGAGTAAGCCCATCAGAAAATGTTGTCTTATTTTAGTTGGACTAAAATAAAGCTATTGGGCCTAACTCATTTGGAATGAGTAAGGAGCCCACTTTTAGAGAGAACAAATTAGGTCAAACCTAAGCCTATAAATAGAGCATAAGATGCTCATAGGCCACTCACTCAAGTGAGACACAAATTCGCAAAAGTTGCAAGAGCTACACGCCGTCAAACTAGCAGTTGGCAGGTGTTGCGATTCTGGTGGGAGTGCTCGTGTGGACTCCTAAAGGACGAGGCTACGACTGCTTCGGAGTTCTTCAAGAGGTAACCTAAAATAATTTCGAAATTGTTTTGTGCTTTGAAACACGGAACCTTGCAAATCCTATGGAATCCCTTTTATTTTTCCGCTGCTCATGCTTAGGGATTCCCTAACAGAAAAGGGGTAGTGACGGCGCGCTGGTCGTAGCTAGTTTCAGCCTTCCCTCCAAATCTAAATTAAAATGTAGTGACGGTGTTAGACGGTCGCTACATAACAGGTTATTTAGCCACTACGTACAATGTTGTCGGTAATTAGCGACCGATGTAGCAACGGCTAAAGAACCCTAAACCATATATTACTCTAGTGACGTAAAGTAACGACCACATAGTCTGTCGCTAATATTTAGCCACATGGATTAGCGACAAATAGACTTCTGCCATGTGTGTCCATATGAATTTGTGACTCTATTAGCGATGGTGGATACCTGTAGCTAATTCTTTTAATGTACTTTGAGTCATCCTTCTCCGTATCATTTGCCCTAGTTCATAAATCATCAATCAAGCCCTTTCTCTCCTTACCGTCCCTGTTATCCCTGCCTCACTCTCTCTTTACTGTCCCTGCGTGAGTCTTTCCCTACCATCCTTACATCTCTCTCTGCGTTCTTTTATCCTTTTGTGTCTCTCTCCCTTCATTTGTCTTCCCCTCTATCCCTCTGTCTCTCTCTCATCTCTACGGCTGAGTGATAAGTGTGTATTATATGTTGTTTTTTGTTGTTTTTAGGTCTAGTTTTTAGGGTTTATGCATATTGTTCATGTCTGATTCACTTGATTTTCATTCTTTTCCACACATATTACTTGGTTGTTCTTATTTTGTAGGATCAATGATATTTTAGGTCTCTTTTGAGGAAAAATGGCAAAGTGGATGAAAGAAGAGACTTCTAAGGCCTTTAGGAGTGCATTTTGGCAAGGTTGGAGGAAACCACTACCAGTGGTGGACAACCACTGGCCGTGGTGGGTATTGTGGAACACTATAGAGCATTGTTGAAGTAAAGAATAGGAAGTCAGAAGCCATCACTGGTCATGATTGGCTCTGCCTGTTACCCAAAAATTATGTATTTAATGTTTAAGAGGAATATGGCTCGAACCAATGGCCGTGGTTGTCCCCTATGAGGCCTATATATCAAATTTGTTTAGGGTTTTTATGGGGGTATTTGAGGAGAGTTAGAGAGACTTCTTCTGAGACAATTTTGAGAGATAGCTTTTCGGAGATTATGAGGGCTCTTTGAGGAAGAATTCATTAGAAATCAAGAATCGATTCATCAAGGAAGATCAATTTTGCAGATTTGGGAGAAAGAGTTCGCAATCCTAGTGAGAACTAATTTATAATTCTAGAACCCTAGTTTACCCTTCTGATTCATTTTATATTTGGCATTGATTTTGTTATGTATGACATGATGATGACAATCTTTATGGCACACCAAACCTTTATTCTTAGGATTAAAGGATGTAATACACTTATGTATCTCAATTAATTATTCTTTACTTTTCAATGATATGATTTTAGGTTTTTATTTGATTTATGTATCATAATGCTTCTACAAGACTTAGAGATAAGCATAGTTGATTCCAAATTGTATGCGCTACAAGAGTAGGTATATTATTCGAAAACACATAAATTGAACCTATGTTTTTGTTTTACAACGGTAAGCGAACTCATTTGAGGATTAATTGGATTCCCTCAAAACTTAAAGGGCTTAATTAACGAATTTAACGCGCTTCTTTGGGAATTAGGCACGTTAATAGGCTTTCGAGAGAAAGGTATTAATTAAATTAGAGGTATCTACCTTAGAAACGGAAATCATATAATTGGATAGGCAATTGACCTTTAATTTTGGTACTAGCATATGAACCCTTGAATCCCAAGACCTTCCTTTAATTGAATTCCCCAAACTTGCTCTGATTTTCTTCTACAAAAGACGTTGGATTTTCTATTTTTTAATTTACTGTTCATCATAGTTTTAGCAATTCGTTTTAATCGATTCACTAGATAATTGAACCACCGTTATAACTAGTACTTGGGCACAATCTTTTTATTACTTCGATACCCCGTGCGCTTGCAGTAGGCTATCAAGTTTTTGGCACCGTTGCCGGGAATTCTGTTTCCCCCAATATTGGCTAAGCAGTGTTTGGTTAGACTAGTGTGTATTTTCTACATTTTTTCTACATTTTTTCTCTGCATTTTCAGTTTTATTTTAATTTTTCTGTAGAATTACGCTTGTTCTTTTTGGTTATTCATAGATTTATGTAGGCTTCTTTATGCGAAAAAGCGACAGCATTGAGCATATATTTGATCCTGAGATTGAAAGAACTCTTCAAAAGATCAAACTTCTTAGGACACGCATTGAACAAAACAGGCACCAACCTTCAAGTTCAATGAGTCAAGCACAAATGGAAGATCCCAACAACAGAGCACTTCATGATTTTACAGCGCCTAATACGATGGGACGAAGATCTAGCATCACTAGACCTAACATTGAGGCGAATAATTTTGAGTTGAAGCCATCCTTGCTCTCGATGGTTCAACAAAGTCAGTTTGGAGGATTGCCATTCGAGGATCCTAACTTGCATCTTCAGATTTTCCTTAAGTACTGTGACACGTTCAAGGTGAATGGGGTCTCAAACGATGCAATCTGGCTTAGGCTTTTCCTATTCTCTTTAAGGGACAAGGCCAGAGCTTGATTGTATATGCTTCCAGAGGGGTCAATCACTACATGGGAGCAGTTGTCTCATGCTGTCCTCAACAAGTACTATCCAAGAAGCAAAACAGATCAGTTAAGGAAGCAAATCATTACTTTCACTCAAAAAGATGATGAAACTCTTTTTAATGCCTGGGAGAGGTATAAAGAAATTCTTCGTGAATGCCCACACCATGGTATTGAACGCTAGTTGACTATGCACATTTTCTATAATGGGCTCACTCCAAACCAGAAGGTGACCTTGGATGCCACAGCTGGCGGTGCCTTCATGAGTAAGAACATGGAGGAAGGTTACAATCTTATTGAGGAGGTTGCCCAAAAAACATACCAGTGGTCCTCAGAAAGGAGTTCACCAAGAACTCCAGGTAAGTACTCTGTTGATGTTCTCCCTTTATTAACTGCTAAAGTAGAGGCATTATCTGTTACAATTGATAAATTTGATAAATTAGGAACAAGTACTTCTAATCTTGTTTGTGAGCTATATGGTGTTTCAGGTCATAACATTTCAGGTTGTTAGCTGGGAGTGACTCAATGTCGAGCCAGAGATGCAACAGGTGGATGCTATTGGGAACTACGGTGGAAATTATGGCAATAATTTCTGACAGCCATAAGGACCATACATTCCACAGAAATCTAAGCTAGAGTCCTTGATGGACACCTTTGTGACCACCCAGTTAAAACAAAATGATGTGTTCTTTGATGCTATTAAGAAGCTGACCTCCAAGATGGACACTCTTGCCACCCATAATAAATATTGGAGGACCAAATTGCTTAGTAGGCTTCATCCTATGAGAGAATTCCAGGAACCTTTTCCTGGAAAGCCTGGGACGGGACCATCCAGCCACACTATAGCTATCACTCTAAGGAGTGGTACACAGTATAATGGCCCGGTTGGTATGACAGAGGAAGAGACCAAGAAAGAAAAGAAGATGGAAGATTCTCATTCTTATCCAGTAAATGAAGAAGAGAAATAAAATGAAAAGAAGGAGGAGGTGAAACCATATCAGCCTCCGGTTCTATTCCCTCAACTCTTGGCCAAGGCTAAGCTTAACAAACAGTTTGGTAAGTTTCTTGAAGTTCTTAAGAAGCTTTATGTTAATGTTCCTTTTACAGATGCCTTGTAGCAAATACCGATATATGTGAAGTTCCTGAAGGACATCTTATCTAATAAAAGGAAATTAGAGAAGATAGTACCGTAGCACTTACTGAGGAGTGCAGTGCTTTGATCCAAAGGAAGCTACCACCCAAGCTTCAGGATCCAGGTAGTTTTTCTATCCCTTGTGTGATTGGTGACATGGCTATTGATAGACCATTATGTGATTTAGGAGCTAGCGTTAGGTTAATGCTATTATCTATAGCTAAAAAATTGGGATTGGGTGAATTGAAACCTACTAGGATGTCATTGCAATTAGCGAATAGGTCTATTAGATATCCTGTAGGTATTTTAGAAGATATGCCTATTAAAGTAGGTAAATTTTTCATTCCTGCTAACTTTGTTGTTTTAGAAATGGATGAGGACTCTATGGTCCCTATTATTCTAGGAAGGCCATTTTTGGCAACCGCGGGCATGGTAATAGATATTAAAAATGGAAAATTGTCTCTGACTGTTGGAGACCAAAAGGTAGATTTTAGTTTGAAAGATGCTTTAAAGAAACCTTTTGATGATGTTTGCTCTATGGATTTTATTAACCAAGCGGTGAAGGAGGAAACCCTTCCTAAGGATCCACTTGAATTTGTTTTATCAATTGAGCCTGCAAGAGGTTTGGAAGAAAATGCCCCACTTAAGCATGATACTGAAGTTATGTGTGGGAAAGAGGTAAGCTCAAATGTTGAATTGAAGCCTTTACCGGCTTCATTAAGGTATGAATTTCTTGGACCCAACTCTACATATCCTGTCATTATAAATGCTGAATTGAATCCATGTGAAACTGAGAAGCTTTTGAAACAACTTAGGTTGTATAAGAAGGTTATTGGTTATACAATGGATGATATAAAGGGGATTAGCCCTTCCTTTTGCATGCATAAGATAACTATAAAGGATGAGAGCAGGCCCACAGTAGAACCACTTAAGAGACAAAATCCAAAAATGCAAGAAGTGGTTAAGAAGGAAATTTTGAAATTGCTTGATGCTAGCGTCATATATCCCATTGCTAGTAGCAAGTGGGCTAGCCCAGTTCATGTGGTACCTAAAAAGGGAGGGATAACTGTTGTAAAAAATGATAAACAGGAACTAATTTCTACTAGGATAGTTTCTGGGTGGCGCATGTGTATTAACTATGGAAAATTAAATAGTGCCATAAAGAAAGATCATTTCCCTCTTCCTTCCATTGATCAGATGCTTGAGAGGCTTGCTAAGCACTCTTATTTATGTTATTTGGATGGGTACTCAGGTTTTCATCAAATCCTCATCCATCCATCTGATCAAGAGAAAACTACCTTCACTTGCCCTTATGGGACATATACATATAGAAAAATGTCATTTGGCCTGTGTAATGCACCTGTGACCTTTCAAAGGTGTATGCAGACCATCTTTTATGATTTGATTCAGAATGCGATTGAAGTTTTTATGGATGACTTTTTTGTGCATGGCTTGAATTTTGATAATTGTTTAACTAATTTGTGCTAAGTTTTACAGTGCTGTGAGGAGACCATTTTAGTCTTAAATTGGGAGAAATGTCATTTCATGGTAAGAGAAGGAATAGTTCTTGGACACTTATTGTCTGAGAGAGGAATTGAGGTGGATAAGGCTAAGGTGGAGGTGATTGAAAAATTGCCCCCGCCGACCAATGTGAAAGGTATTCTAAGTTTTCTTGGGCATGCCGGGTTTTATCGGCGGTTCATTAAAGACTTCAGCAAGATCACCAAGCCTTTGACTAATCTTTTAGGTAAGAATTTGCCTTTTGTTTTTGACTTATCTTGTCTTGATGCTTTTTACAGGATTAAACAAGCTTTGATTTATGCTCCTGTGGTACAACCCCTTAATTGGGAACTCCCATTCGAGCTGATGTGTGATGCTAGTGATCACACAGTGGGGGTTGTGCTTGGGCAGGGAAAGGATAAGAAGCTGCATGTAATCCATTATGCTAGTCATACACTTGATGAAGCGTAGGTAAATTATACCACCACTGAAAAGAAATTATTGGCTATTGTCTTTGCTTTTGATAAGTTTAGATCATACTTGGTAGGCTCGCATGTTATTGTATATACTGTCCATTCTACTATCAAGTATCTTTTACATAAGAAAGAATCAAAGGCTAGGCTAATTAGGTGGATCTTAATCTTACAAGAATTTGACTTAGAAATAAAAGATAAAAAGGGTACTGAGAACCTTGTTGCTGACCACTTATCTAGGTTGTCATCTGAAAAAGATGAGTTGGGTGATGTTGTTCCCATTAATGAGTTTTTTCTAGATGAACAACTACTGAGTCTTAGTGTCCAACGAGTGCCTTGGTATGCTGATTTTGTTAATTTTCTTACTTGTGGTATTTTACCCCCTGACCTTAGCTTTCAGCAGAAAAAGAAATTTCTTGCAGATGTTAAGCATTACTATTGGGATGACCCCTCCTTTTCAAACAATATGCAGATGGTTTGATTAGGAGGTATATACCAGAGAACAAAGTCCATACCATCCTAGACCATTGCCACTCTTTTTCCTGTGGAGGCCACATGAGCACATCCAAGACAGCTTCGAAAGTATTACAAGCCAGGTTCTACTGGCCACACCTTTTTAAGGATGTGCGAAAGTATATCCTGACTTGTTACGCTTGGCAACGAATAGGTAACATAGGTAAGAGGCATGAGATACCACTTAACAGCATTTTAGAGGTTGAGCTGTTTGATGTGTGGGGGGTTGATTTCATAGGACCCTTTCCCTATTCCTTTGGAAATCAGTTTATCTTGGTAGTCATTAATTATGTGTCTAAATGGGTGGAAGTTATTGCTTCACCTTATTCGGACGCTAAAATTATTATTAAGCTTTTTAAAAAGATTATATTTCTGAGGTTTGGGGTTCCCAAGTGTGTTATAAGTGATGGAAGGTCTCATTTTATTGAGAAAACTTTTTAGACCCTTTTAAAGAAATATGGAGTGAGGCATAAGGTTGCCACACCTTATCATCTAGTGGACAGGTTGAGGTTTCTAATAGGGAAATAAAAAATATTCTCCAAAAGTGGTCAATACATCAGTAAGGACTGGTCTATTAAATTAGATGATTCCTTATAGGCGTATCACACTGCATATAAAACCCGTATTAGAACCACACCCTTCAAACTAGTATATGGAAAGCCTTCTCATTTGCCTGTTGAACTTGAGTATAAATCATTTTGGGCTATTAAAATGTTTAATCTTGATCATAAGGTTGTAGGTGAGCGTAGGTTATTAGAGCTAAATGAACTAGAGGAACTGCGTTTAGATGCATATGAGAATGCTAAGATTTATAAGGAAAAACAAAACACTAGCATGATCGTCACATCCTTAGGAGGACATTCAATCTAAGTGATATGCTCCGGTTATTTAACTCCAAATTGAGGTTATTTCCAGGTAAATTGAGGTCCCGATGCTTGGGACCGTTTAGAGTTTTGAAAGTATTTCCCTTTGGCACTGTTGAGTTATAGAGCAAAAAGTCCAGGCCATTTAGAGTAAATGGGCAAAGACTTAAGCACTACTTGACAGGCGATCCCATTCATCAAGCAAGTGCTTTGGATTTACTTGATGCATTGGATTCGTAAATCCAAATGGTGAATAACGTCTGGCTAAAAACATTGAACTTAGCACTATTAGGGAGGTAACCCCATTTGTCATTTTATTTCAATTGTTTTGCATGAATTTGTTTGCTTGCATGTTTGGTGTAAAGAGATAAAAAAAATATATATGTTTTGATGTTACCATTTGTGAGTAACATGTTTGAATTAATCACTATTTTGCATGATTTGGTTGGAATCAAAAGGGGGTGTTTTAAGTTTGGTTGTTTTGCATTTTTATTTGATTTAAAAGCAGTGCCAAATATAGCCTGGGGATTACCACCACTGGCTGTGGTTTATGTTGAAATTTTTAAAAAACTAAGTGTTTTCAGAGGTGCAACACAGTGCCAACCACTGGCAGTGGTTAGCCACCACTGGCAGTGGTTAGGTCCCAATTTTTTATACACACTAAGTTATAATTTTGGCACAAAAACAGAAGCAACCACTGGCAGTGGTGAGCCACCACTGGCTGTGGTTAGGCCTAGGTTTTTTCCCTAAGGTTTATGAAATTTTTCTAAGCAAACAGAAGCAACCACCGGCCGTGGTTGCATACAGGGCCATGCGTTAATGCTGTTGTAATTAAATGGGCCTGGCAGAACCAACCACGGGTCGTGGTGTGACACCCCGATTTTCTGGACTCAAATCCCGATGTAATCCCAATGTTATAGATTATCAAATTTCATGTTCGAAATAATTTTCAAAACACCACTACGACTACATCAAGACTCGAACCACAAAAAACCAAAGGGTGAAATTTGATAATCTATAACTGGATCATTAAATAGTTTGCCCATAACGGTATACAGAAATAATAGAGTTTACAGCGGAAGAAGAATGTGTATACCAGGCATACGCCTAGTCCCATATATGAGGATATGAGAAAAGGCTCGGCAAAGCATGCAAAGGCATATCATAAGCCTAATAGTCAACCATTGTCTTTTCACATAATTTCATGAATATACAATGCCTAAGATATATGCATATACATATCTATATGGTCATGCATCATACATCTCTAATATTCATAATCTATAATTGACCATATTCAAATTTATCCTCAAAGTCATATATCATCAACACCTATGCATTCCCAAAATGATTACATATTCAACATCTTTATATTAACCACTTATAATATCATTCACAATACATCCATCGATATCAAGAATTATCACTACGCAGTATACATCTCATCCATAATACAATAATTTAAAACTGCTGCCGGCCAAGGTATTCCATTACCACTATTTTACCTTTACAAAAGCTTTTCTTCAAAATATCCTAATCCCATGACATCCCTGCATTAATACTAAAAAGTAGACCACATGGGAGAGTGAGTTATACATTTCAAATGACGATATGAATACAATTGAAATTATATGCATATGCATATCAACGTCATGTATGCTTTGCTAAACACATCAATGATCATCATAAATTATTACTTCAACAATATATTCACATTTCATATTCTTTAATCAAGTCATAGCAAAGCAAGCATATACATATCAATTCCAACGCCATAACGGGCCAACATCACCAATATCGACCATTCAGGTCTTTTCTCAAAGCCACCATGGGTTATCATCATTATCATCAATCATAATAATTATGCCCTACATTATAATGGGTCATAACACACATATCGTCATATTCGATATCTTTTTGTTGTACTCATATCATTTATAAATTTTTATATGGTCTTTTAGGTACTTAATTACCCATCTCATCATCACCATACCACAACCTCAATCATCATCATATTCTGGCATATCTCCATGCTATATGTAAATGCTCTTATGGCTAATGCATATGCACAACAGAATGGACAACAAATGCAGATCCGACTGTGGGAATAAACACCAAGTTGTGGGTCAAGCATGATCACATACGATGCCCCTACTGTAGTAGTATAATGTGTACACATATATCATAATGCATGCATAATCACCAATTTTTACTGGTACCAAACTGCATCGCCCATAATGCAACACCTGGCCATTTTCACCATGACCGCGGTAAACAACATAATCAACAATATAAGGTGTTGCGGGCCGGCCATGATTCATCTCATGGCGGCCGTGATCCAAAGGACCATCAGGGTTACCTACTCATCAAGAGCCACCCCCCACAAGGGTCGGCCACATGTAGCTCCCTGTAGCAATACATGGGCGGCTTCATGACTTACACACCGAGTCACAGGGGGAAATAAGAATGCTCGTGCACTGAGCCACCCTCCCACTAGGTCGGCCGAGGGAACTCCCCTAACGTTCCAACATCGGCGGCTATGATATGCCATGGATGCAATGCAATTTAAATCAAATGCATTTCTCACACTGTGCATCCTAAATGCCACTTGTCAATCATCATCATCATAATCACCAATGTAACACCCCAAATTTTTAAAATAGAAAGTTAAATTAAGAAAATAAATGTTGAATAATTAAATGTGGACTAATTAATATCCGAAAATGCTAGATATAATTTAAATAAGATTTTCAGAGACTGTTAGTGAGTTATTACGACCAGATAAGTTAAAAACTGACCCGAATAAAATATGGGTGTCGGACCAAGTATCTCTGATTGAGATGCCGTTGGTCAGGGCTGTAGATAGTGTTATAGGGAATCCGAATATGTATTCGGAATAATTTTTAGAATAAGTATTGAGCCCGAACGGTGAGCCTGTTTATTTAAAAACGGAAGAGTTTAAGTGAAAGAGGAAAAATAAAAACAAAACCTCACCATTTTCACTCTCATTCTCGTGACACTCCCTTCTTCTCTTATGCAAAACACATTCCTTCTTCCTCCTCATTATTTCTCTTCATCTTCCCCTAAAACCCTAAGCTAAAAGAAGATAACTCCCTCCTCCATTGTCATTTCTTTAAGAGGCCTAAGGAAAGCTTGGTCTCTCCTCCTTCCTTTCTCTTATTTTTGTGTGGCCCTTCTCCTCTCTTGCAAATCCACTCTTCTCTTCTCTTGAGGTAAGATTATTACCATTTTTCCATGTATATGAACATATAGTTGTAACTTTGGTGTTAAGAAAACATTAAATGCATGTGGGTTGTTGAGGGAAACTCCAAAAGTAGGAACCCAAAGAAGGGTTGACATAAGTGTAAGCTTTATGAATAATTAATAAAGTAGTTACAATTATGGTGGGGAGAAGATGGAAGTTAATGAGTATTTATGAAGGTTGGTGGGTTTGGTGGAAACCCTCACTTTGGATTTTGGGGGAAATATGTAATATAGAAGGGTTTAGCATTTATTGAAGAGAAAAGTGTTATAAATGAAGAGGTATTGACATTAAAAGATGATTACAGATGGTGGTTGGAAAATATAAATGAAAACCCACTTGGAATGAGTTAAATATAAGTGTGGTAAGTAGGGTGACCTAATTAATTAGGTTGTTACTTTGATAATAATGAATGGTGAGTTAAGGGAAGGAATTCCCGAAGCCTAAATGGGTAAATAAAGAAAATCCATGAATAGCTTCCACATGATGAAAATCATGTGTACATAGATATGTATATGTATATTGAAATGGCTTTTGAATGAATAATTGATGTGGTCCTATAATGATTGTTGTAGGACTTGATAACGTGGGTAAAGTAGGAACATCAAACCCAGAAAGCTACTTCTCTTGAGGTAGGAGAGGGGGTGTATTTTCTAAATGTATGAGAACATGTATGATGATAATGTATATGATAATGTAATGTGGCATGTTTACTTGAATGAATGTGATATCATATGTTTGTGGTGTGAAATTGAACTTGGTGCTTTAAATGATAAATTATGGATTGAAGCCTTAATGAGGCTATAAGTGGCATAATATGTGTTGAAATGTTATGGAGTCCATGTGTGGCTTGTTGAATGTTTAAAATCTGTGATTATATGGATTCTTGAAATTTTATGATTAGAATATATATAGATATGTTGACTATGGGAAATTAATAGTGTTATTGAGTATGAGTGTACCCTAGATGAGAGGGTGAGATAGCCCATATGAGGTTGAGGCATGCATGAGCATTGCATACATGGCATGGCATGCATATCATGATGATGTTGATAAGTGGTTGCGATCACTTGATGTTGGAAATATAAAAGGGCTTGCGAGTTCCTGTGATTATTAGACCGGTGGTTGCGATCACCTGGTATTTGAAATGAAAGGTCCTACGGGACCATTGAGATTGAATGCCCATGGTTGCGATCATGAGGCGGGAGTACCCCTTATGAGGCGGGAAACCATTATGAATTGTTGAACGTGGTTGCGATCACGAGAAATCACCTTGCAAGGCTGCTAGAGGGAGTACCCCTTGCGAGGCGGGAAACCCATGTATATGAATAAATGATTATGGTGGTTGCGATCACCCGTTGGTATGAAATCGGATCCGTGCATATGCATCCTAAACACTAGCATGTGCATTAGCCATAGAAGCATGGCATAGAGTGACATCCGTTGAGGAGATTGTGTGAAGAGTAGATGGAACTCCCTTTT
Source organism: Clitoria ternatea (assembly GCA_037962975.1). Lineage (NCBI taxonomy): Eukaryota > Viridiplantae > Streptophyta > Magnoliopsida > Fabales > Fabaceae > Clitoria > Clitoria ternatea. The sequence continues at coordinate 111,162,040 of CM075669.1, forward strand.
TAATACCAACTATAAATGGGTTAATGTTTGATGTGGGCTTATGAATCTAAATGGATATATGTGTTCAATGAATTTGATGAATATATGATTCGGTGTTGATCAAATTTTTCTTAAGGAGGAATGTTTATATTGCATTCATGTATATATTATCGCAATTATAGATTTTCATCATTGAGAAAGTATACTCACTCTCCATGTGGTATTTCTTTTTAGCTCTTGTGTTGTAGGGCTGCACATGGAGCTCTGGCGTGGAGAAGGGGTGTGAAGGAAGCCTATTTTGGTAAAGAATTCATTGGCCAGCTAATGTTTGAATTTATAGCTTGATTTAGACCTTGTGATGTAAATGGATGTAATTGTCATTTTGTGTAGCCATGAATTGGTATAGATACTTGTATGAATGATGAATAGATAATGGTGATTTTGAAAGGTCATGTAGGAAAATGAGACCCTTGTATTGTATGGCTCATTTTCATTTGTGACCTTGACAACGGTTGGATAATGGGATCATGTGATATGTTGATAGAATTTATTAATGCATGGAGGTTTATCTAGATTGTGTTTTATAGAGCATACAATATGATAAGCTTGAATATGTTGAAATTCATATGATTTTCATGCATGATTTAGGGAACCTAATGGGTGAAAATGAGTTTTAAGGACTATGAATTATAGGTAGTGATTCCAATAGCTCAAATGTACGATTTGTGACTTGTGTAAATTGGAATGGGTTGATTCTACCAAGAATGAACCCCTATGTTGCTCTAAATGCCTTAAAATGAGCTAAATGCGTTCATGCGCATAAATTACTCGTTTCTAGGAATTTTTGAGTACGGCCAGTGGCCACGCGTCACAAAGGATATATTATAACCTGTGTTAAAGTTTGGTAGCATTCCAATATCATTTGCATAGGTTTAGGTATGTGAGAAGTTCATTTTCCTTATAAAATCTGCATAATTTCTACATAAAGGCAGGGTGTATCGATTAGCTATACTGACCTAATCGATTATAGGGCCTCTATTTTTAAGGTAATCGATTACACTGAGTGCTGTAATCGATTATGAACTATCCGAATCCTGTAATCGATTAGAACAGCCCCTGTAATCGATTAGGCGGGACGTCTGATGCACTACATAAATTCCAGGAGCTCTGTAATCGATTACTCCCAACTCTCTAATCGATTAGCATAGACTCCAGGAACTTGGTAATCAATTAGGATTAACATTATAATCGATTATTGACCCATCAGGGACAATGTAATCGATTATTCTGAATGCTGTAATTGATTAGGAGAAACTCTGATTCAATGTACCATTTCAGAAGCTCTATAATCGATTACGCCTTGCTCTGTAATCGATTATGGTAATGTAACCGATTAATTCGTGCCTCGTAATCGATTAGGGCCTTTGATTTGCACATGAATATATCTTGCGTACTCTGATACCTTCTCATATCTTTATATATGAGATAGGTTGCATAGATCTAGGGCATTGATCAAAGCTCTCCATCTTATTTCTTCGTGGGATTAATTCTTGCAAAACGTGAAAAATTTACCCCTATTTTTAGGGTGTCTCAACCAACACCACCATACACACCTTAGTGGATTCTATCATTGTTGGTTTTAGCCATTGTTTTCAAGTTTTAAGTGTGGCATTTTCATCTCGATATATCATATATTATACATGCAAGTCAACACTTGCAATCAACCATAATGGCATCACAAACATTATAAATCATCATTAATATTCATTAATCTTTCACCAATACCACCACATAATCGTTTAATGGATTTTCATTTCATTTATCATTACCATTGTCTCATAACTAGTGTGGCAATGCAACAACTCATCAACACAATTTTAAACCACACATACAAGATCACATTTGTATAAAATACAATGGCATTTTACAAATTATCAATAATAACATTCATCCTTTTATTCAAGAAATGATCACAACATCATTTATTATCACGCGATACTGATATCATCTCCGATTCATCGGTTTGTAACAAACACCTCGTCATTTAACCATTCTCTCATTGGTTTCAAAATCACTCTAGGGTGTATCTCATAACCCCATCATCAAATCCTCATTATCATTCTTTCATATCCCATCCTTGGTGGTAAAAGTATCATAAATAATTCATCCCAAGTGTATCAATTAATTCCAATCACCACCATGTCATACCATAACTAAATACCCCATAAACATTTCCTTAAATATCTCACAATGTAGAGAAATAGGGTTTCATATCAAGAATAAGGGAAAGGAACAAGATTCCAAGAGTTGGGTAACTCCCTCGAGCGAGACCCACACTCGCTTGAGCGAGATTAGCACAGCTCGCTTGGGCGAGCTCTTTCGCGTAAGAGAAATGCCCCCAGTAACGTTTCCACACTCAGTCGCTTGAGCGAGGCTCCTCACACCAGGTCACTTGCTTGAGAGAGACAACATGAAGCATCAGACCTCTCGCGCGCTCAAGCGACTCATGCTTGCTCGGGCAGAAATCGTCGAGTATCATATCTTAGGCTCGCTCGCTTAAGCGAGATTCAACTAGCCTCTTTTCTAGCTTGAGCGAGATCTATCCAGAACTATTTTCCATCTCGCTCACTCAAGCGCAGCCACGCCCACTTGAGCGAGATTCATCCAGTAGCTCACCCTTCTATTTTGTACGCGTCTCGCTTGAGCGAGATTCATGTTCACCTGAGCGAAATTAGGCCAGAGGCCATTCCCCTAATACAAGTGACTCTCGCCTGAGCGAGAATCCATCTCGCTTGAGCGAGATCATCAGGACACGCCCAAACTTAAGTTTTCCACTCCACTTGCATGTCACAATCCATCTTATACATATGGTTGGCCTAATTTACTACCTTACACATATTTAATCATTTATTTAGGCCTATCCCAACAAGCCATGCCTCTTTATTTTTAATCCTAATTCTTCAATTACATAAAGGGAGTTTTAAAACACTTCTCACCACTACCCCACTCATCTTTCTGCATAATTATCACAACAATACTTTACACCTCAAATAATTTATCTATTCATAGATTTTCATCAATAATCAATTCATGTCCAACCAAGGGATAATCAAGCACTCATCTCCATTTCACATCTATATATATATATATATATATACAATTCCTTAGTAATCAACAAAAGTCAAGACATCATTCATCACATCATCAATTCAACATTTAACACATTTATGGCAAAGCAAAGCATGAGTTCATACATATACATAATTAACAATTATTCACTCATGCAATTTGAAATGCAAACTCCTCTCCTACCTTAAGAGAAGAACCACAATCCAACGCTCTAATTATTCCGCATCATCATTCGAAACACAATCTACAATTTACACATGCATACACACACTCAATCATTAAGCCATCTCAAGGCATTTATCATAATTTTTAAGTAATTGACATCATCCCTTAAGGTTCAATATCAAATCTTAGGCTTGTTTAAACATCAATTCATACGCTTGTGTTAGGCTTTGGGAATTCCTTTCCCAAAACCAAGATTCTCTAGGGTTCAAAAGGGCTAACCAAACCCAACAACCACAAGATCATATCCCTTATCCATAATGCATCCAATTTCAACTTAAGTCACCATGGACTCTTTTAAGCCATCATCAATCAATAAACCCCAAATGACATATATTATGGTCCTACCCTCATTGTATCAATTTCCACTCTATTGGTCTATCACTCATAGTCATCATCCATTATGATTATCATCTTAAGGGACACTAGTGATTTACTAACATTATTACACGATTAATATTGTTAGTCATCAAAACCAACTTTAATATACCACAAAACTCATTCTAGAGTGCAATATCATCAATACCCATCATTCTTAACTAAAATCCCCAAAATCATTAACACTTAGGTTTTTTGTCTAGATCACTTAATAACATTCAATATCCACCATTTTCCAAGAATCCTCATAAACTCAATAACCCACATCTATTTTACAACACAAAACCATTATCAAGAATCATAATTTCAAGCCATCCAACCTAGGGTTTCATCATTTTCTTTAGAACCCATAACTTCTAACCTTTCCATTTCAACTCAAATAACTTAAAAACCATAAATGAAATAGCAAGGAGGCAAAAAATCCTTACCTTACATCCATGCTTCAAATCAAAACAAAAATGAAGAAGAAGGAGAGGGAAGATGGTCCATCCAAGCTTCCATGCTCCACAAATACATCACATTTCCAAGTTTAATTTTTATTTTTGGCAAGAGAAAGAAGAAGCATGAAGGTGGACGGTTGGTGGAGGGGAATGGAGGAAGAAGAAGAAGAAAAGAATGAAGAATGGTGAAAGGGAAAGATGCCATCGAAAATGAGGGAGAAAGAAGTAGGAAATGTATAAAATTTGGACATTGTCCATTGGATAAAACCATGCATTTTGCTTTTTGTCCATTGTGTCATAGAACCCCATATCCATTGGGTAATAGCATGAAAAGCAATATAGGGAGAGAGGAAATGAACGGCTGGGTGAGGAGAAGAAAAGGGAGTTTTCATTTTCTTTTTAATTCTATTTGGTTCGTATTTTTGCTGTTTAATGACATATGTCGAGTCCAACTAATTAGTTCCTTAACACCAAAAATTATTTCAACTATACCACCATAACCACAATAATTTTCCAAATATTCTAGACTTATTAAATATCTAATTTGACTAAGTGGGTCCCACATCATCCGTTAAATCACCCGGTCTTGGTAATTCTTAATTTACTGATAATTCACCTCTAGTGTCTAATAAAATCTCCCATAATGATTAAACCATAAATAATTAATTACCATTATTCCATAAATTATTTTCTTTAAAATTTAGGGTGTTACACGTGGTGGGCAACCACTGGCCGTGGTTCGGTCCAGCCCATAAGGAAATGCATTTTAAACCCTTCTTTTGCCTAAACCCCTCATTCTACACATTTTACTTGGTTCCTTTTCACTCCTCACTCCCTAAAAACATCAAGAAACCCTCTTTGCCTTAGAGAAACTCTCAATCTCTTTGAACTATCTTGCAATTTGCTTCAATTATTTGCATGATACATCATTCCATCTCTCTAAATCAAGTAAGTAATCTTCACATTCTTAACTATGGGTTTCTCTTTTTGTAGTTTGGGGTATTCTTGCATATTGGGGATTTGGTTTGAAGGGTGACACCATTGTTCAATCTTATGATTTCTTTATCTTTTGTGATGAAATTGAATGTTATAAAACCAAGTGGGTACCATTAAAACATGCATGAACTTCATCTTGTGTTCATACCTTTTCATGTACTCCATTTGTGTTTTTGTGCAAACTTTGATCTTCAGTGGTTTGAATGTTTAATTGGTGGATTAAATTCTGAAATTGGTTGTCTATTGTGGCTATTGAACTTGATGGGTAGAAGCATTACTCTTGAATGTTGCATTTGGCACTCATTTATTTAGTGCCCACCAAGTGTTTGATGAAATATCCAAGAGGAAAAGTTTTTGAATCGATGCATGGTTTGAGTATGCATTTGGTCGAGTTCATCTCTCATGGTATTTAATTATTCATATATGCTCATTTCTCTATTACATGCCATGAATGTATGAGATTACTGGGTGTTGTTTCTTATCATGATACAAAACTTTGGATCTTTGATTTAGAATGCTTTTTAACCTTCTTAGCATGGTTTTATTAGGATATCTCCAAGTTTTTATTCAACTCCATGGTACCCAAGATTCCCTCAAAGAAAAGGAAGACTAAAGGTAAATCTTCTAACTACTCTGATTTGAATGATATTGAATGCCCATCGGAGGGGCAAAAAGAGAGCTTATTCCCTCTAGATTATTTTGTAAAGATACTTTAATAGAATTGGGAATTTTTGAAGATACATTATACTTATGTCAAAATATGGGTTGGGATTTCTTTATTGAATTGTTTAAACCCATGTATGAGCGTACCTCTTAGAATTCCTAAGTTCAGTGGAGGTGAGTAGGTACCCAACTACTGATGGTTGGGAAATGTCTTTTAGACTGAACAAAACTAATTATAAAATGAATATGCATGAGGTAGCTAAAATTTATGGTTTTCCCCCAGGGGGTGTTGTTAGCATCCCAAAGGACTTTAGACCAGGATACTTTTGGTCCTTTATTTCCAGTGCACGGGGTAACTATGATGCCTTCTGTTCCAATGCTTCCTCTATTCATCATTCCATTTTCTGATACCTTCAGCAGTTTATAGCCCTCTCTAGGTATGATAGTCCCAGTACCGTTCAGCAAGCTGAGGTATTTTTCTTGCACTCTATGCTTAATAATACTCCCATTGACTCTGCTAAATGGTTAGGTAGCCAATTTTCCCATGTCAGCAATGCCACTTTGGGTAAAATTGTTCTTGCAAGTTACATTAATCCTATAACAAGGTATATGGGTATAGATTTAGAGCAGGATACTCTTCTTCACCAACCAAAGAGGGTAGATAAAGGTGAATTAATAAACATGGGAATGATTGTGAAGGAGCATAATGTTTATTGTTTAGTCATACCTGGTTTTTCTATGCCTTACCCTTTACCTGACCCTACTTTTACTAGTTTGGAAGGCAAGACATTTCTTCTTGTAGAGACAGATGATCATACTTCATTCTCTACCGAGATGCCACTACCCATCGGGCCTCTAGAGCAGGGTGAGCCATCTCATTTTGGTGAGAAGCCCCCTTCTCCATGCAACGAATGTACACTTTACTTCAGTAAATGTCCGTTAAGCAAACCTGTCAGGGGGCCCACATAGATCAGATTTCTGACCAGGTAAATTCCATGTATGATTGGCATACCCAGTAGGGTCACTTCCACCCCCTTCTCCATGACAGGTAACAGTTGATCTTTTGTGTCCTTTTACCCTTGGTTCCTCAATTACGAACCTCTTTGGTCCCCTTGATATTAGGGACAATGTCCAGTTTTAGTTTGGGGTAATGGGTACATAAAAGTTTAGCTCGTTCTTTCTTTATTCCTTTTTATTTTTGTTTATTTTTATTTTCTAGTTCATTTACATGATTGTATGTCTGCCATATGCCTTAGGCTAGCATTGATTGCTAATTGCAGTTATTGTTACCTGTATGACATATGATGTAGATTGGTTGGATTTTAAGCATTGCTTAGGTGAATCTTGTAAAATAATAATAATATATATATATAAAGAAATAAAAAGTTTTTGATTGCTATTCTTTCCAAAATAATCACTCTGCATGATGACTGAGTTTCTTTGATTAGGCCAATTACCACTGCGAGCTTTTGAGCCAATTGGGTGTTCAATGCATTAAATTGTAAATGACCCATGATTCCTTGATTGAGTGATTCACACATTTTTAGGCACTCTAGAACTTGGCTTTTGACCAATTCAAAATGATTTGTGAATGCATGCTAGGAATGAAAAAGGCACTTTAGGTTTTATTTTCTTTAACCTCATAATTTGTTAAAAAGTGTAACCCCTTAGTTGTCCTTTTGAGCCATGAAATAATATGGTATTTTCTTTTAAAACCTTTAACATTAGGATTTTTGGTTCATACATAGAAAAGGCAAAAAGGGTAAGCTAACTAAAAATGGTTAAATTGAAAAATAAAAACCATGATAGTTTGGGGTGTGTGATTCAAAGAAAAGGAAAGATAAGGAGTTTGATCTTAAAAATTAATAGAAGAGAGAAAGAAAAATGAATCATACCCTTTATGGTTTGAAAGTATAGAGAGTTATTAAATTGAGGTTTGTTGTCCCTCTTATGATATTGCTCTTCTTGCAGAATTAAGCCCTTTGCATTTCCCTTTTTCTTGGTTTCCATTCCTATGTTATGAATCTCCTGGCCCCATTACAACCTTTTAAAAGACCTTTTGACCGATGCATGTTTTCTTGATAATTGTGGAGTTTATGATCAATTGTCAAGCCTATGGTAGTGTTTAGAATGTTGTGGTCTGAGTGGATTGAAATACAAGCACACACACTGAGTGGAAAGTGAGAAAGAGTACCATAGGTCTAATCTTAGTGAATATGGCTTGACTGTTGATTATGGTATATTCTGGTAGTTTATGCAATCTCTTAAAAACACAAAAACAAAGAAAATAAATAAACACAAGATTCCTTAAGTTTGCTAGGGTCTGCTGATCTTTCATTATACGCTTGTATGGATTCAGCGATTGCTTGAGGACAAGCAATGTTTTAGTTTAGGGTATTTTGATAAGTGTGTATTGTGTGTTGTTTTTAGGTCTAGTTTTTAGGGTTTTTGCATATTGTTCATGCCTGATTCCCTTGATTTTGCTTCTTTTCCACACATATTACTTGGTTGTTCCTATTTTACTAGATCAATGATATTTTAGGTCTCTTTTGAGGAAAAATAGCAAACTGGATAAAAGAAGAGACTTCTAAGGCATTTAGGAATGCATTTTGGCAAGGTTGGAGCAAACCACTGCCAGTGGACAACCACTGGTCGTGGTTAGCACTAGAAGAAAGGGAAAAACAGGTCAGAGGCCACCACTAGCTATGTTTATCCACCACTGGCCGTGGTGGGCATTGTAGAACACTATGGAGCATTGTTGAAGCAAAGAACAGGAAGTCAGAAGCCACCACTGGCCGTGGTTGGCTCTGCCTGTTACCTAAAAATTACGCATTTAATGTTTAAGAGGAACAGGGCTTGAACCACTGGCTGTGGTTATCCACCATTGGCCGTGGTTGTCCCCTACGAGACCCAAATATCTAATTGTTTTAGGGTTTTTGTGGGGGCACTTGAGGAGAGTTAGAGAGACTTCTTATGGGACAGTTTTAAGAGATAGCTTTTGGGAAATTGTGAGGGCTCTTTGAGGAAGAATTCATTGGAAATCAAGAATCAATTCATCAAGGGAGATCAATTCTACAGATTTGGGAGAAAGAGTTTGCAATCCTAGTGAGAACTAATTTGTAATTCAGGAACCCTAGTTTACACTTCAAATTCCTTTTATGTTTGGCATTGATCTTGTTATGTATGACATGATGATGATAATCTTTATGGCACACTAAACCTTTGTTCTTGGGATTAAAGGATGTAATACGTTTATGTATCTCAATTAATTGTTCTTTACCTTTCAATGATATAATTTTATGTTTCTATTTGATCTATGTATCGTAATGCTTCTACAAGACTTAAAGATAAGCGTAGTTGATTCCAAATTGTATGCGCTATGAGAGTAGGTATATTATTCAAGAACATATAAATTGGACCTATGTTTTTGTTTTACGACGGTAAGTGAACTCATTTGAGGATTAATTGCATTCCCATAAAACTTAAAGGGCTTAATTAACAAATTGAACGTGATTCTTCAGGAATTAGGCACGTTAATAGGCTTTCGAGAGAAAGGTATTAATTAAATTAAGGTTATCTACCTTAGAAACGGAAATCGTATATTTGGATAGGCAATTGACCTTTAATTTTGGTACTAGCATATGAACCCTTAAATCCCAAGATCTTCCTTTAATTGAATTCCCTAAACTTGCTCTGATTTTATTCTACAAAAGACGTTGGATTTTCTGTTTTCTAATTTATTGCTCATCATAGTTTTAGCAATTCGTTTTAATCGATTCACTAGATAATTGAACCACTATTATAACTAGTACTTGGGTACAATCTCTGTGGGAACGATATCTTTTTATTACTTCGATACCACGTGCGCTTGCGGTAGGCTATCACTGAGGAACGAAGTTTATCTCCCCCTTTATCCTTGTATCTCTCTCGTCTCTGTGGCTAAGGAACGGATTTCACAGGAACGAACGAGGCTCGGACCCTCTGTTGTGTCTCGACTCTCGTCTCCGTACCTTCATCCGCCTCTGGATCCCTGACCCCTCTCTTCTGACGTGAGTTATGTTTGTTTAAATTCTGTTGTTACTATGAATAACAATGTGTATTTGTGATACATGTGAGTAACAATATGCAGTTATGATACATGTGTATTTGTTTGAATTTTGTTGTTAAATTATATGTTTTGGTCTCTGGACATACTTTTAAATTTATACATCATATGTTTATGTATTCTAGTTGATAATTAAATATTTATGTTATATACTTTTAAAACAAACCATCAACTTCCCAAATTTATCATTTACACAAACCAGAAAATATTATTACCTGTTGACTTCCCATGACAATTCCTTCCAAAGAATGAAAAAGTTTTACAAGACCATCAGCACTACTAAAGGCCTCTTGAAACTGTAATCAAGTTACAGAAATATGACAATAGCTAAACTTGTTAAATAAAAAATATGACATCACCCAACCCCAGTCAGCAATGAGGGAAATCTGCCCCTACCTTTTATGTAAATCCTATAATTTTCGCAAGCATATTTAGATAAAATAATACATTAAAAAATGTCAAAAACACTAGAAAGTAAAAAAAGAAAAGTTAAAAACCAAATCATAATGTTAATGTTGAGAGAGAATTATGTTAAATTCCATTAACATTATTAAAAGACATGATCAAATCATTCATGCCTAGGAGTATCTTAGAAGAACAATTCAAATATGGAGATCTATCCTCCATTTATGAAGAATTGAAGACTTAGCTCAAATGACCTAATTTCATGAACAATCACTAGAATAAAAGACTCAATGGATGGTTAATCTTGAAAACATCAACCTAAGAGTAAAATGATGTAGATTTAACATCAGCTAAGTTAAATTTTATCAATAATTGTTTCTGAAGTTGATCAAAGTCAGAATCAGTTCAAATTTCAAAACCAAGATTGCATAAGCAAGTTTTGCACTATCCATCCTCAAAACAAGTCTAGGAGAGCATCATGATAAATCAACAATAAAGAAACTAAGTTCTACACTTAAATCTAGGAAAATCTTAAGATTAAGGTTTCTATTTCTAAACCCTTTAGAACTAGATTACAGTTTTAGTTTCCAAACCTTTCATTGCAGTTTCAGTTTCTGAACCTTTTAGAATCACATTTAAACCAAAAAAAATTATATTACCATTAAACCATTGCCCAGTGAACCACTTGTTGTTATGGTAATGTATACATTTTCCGGTAACTACATTCAAATTTGAGAATCCAATTCTATCTTCCTGTACTGTGACAAAATCCTCTTTGTATACAAACTGTATATACATCATATAACACAGAGAGTTCAATGGTCGTCTAAGATGATCATTCTACAGTTACTTCATCAAAGCCAGAAGTACAACATTGCCTGTTCATAGAAATTTGTTATCATTATTTCTTATTTCAAAGGTCAGAAAAAAGAGAATATAGATAATTGAAGACTTCATCAAAAGAACATTCCCAACAAACCCTGATCTTCACAAGCAAACTAATACCAAATGTGAAGTATTATAGCAAAGAGAATCATAGAAAAAGAATTATTCAGGCAATAGGCATTATTTTTTTATTTTTCCTTAAAAGAGAAGGAAATAGAAAACACCAGATTATATTTTTACCTCATGGAGAGAAGCCGTTGCCTTAGAGTCATCATCATCCATAGGGATAGGGCTGATTTTTTTGGTTTTCTTGTCTTTAATCTCTGATTGCATCGATTTGAGTTAGCTTTGTATGTCCTTTAACAGCCTTAACTGCTCTTCATCATTCCCTTCATGGGTAATTTCTTGCCTTTCTCTAATTCTCTCCCTCTCAAGCCTCTCAATTCTTTGATTCAGCTTCTGAAACTCAGCTTGAGAACTGCAAGCCACATCCACTCCTTCTTTTCTCTGGCAAATTATAGTAGTCCTTACATCATTACAATGAGAAGTTTTGATTTCGTATCATACTTTAAGCATAGCTTTTATCTTTCCTGCATTATGTTTAAATGGTGGTTCAACCACTCCCTCAGACACAACATCTGGCTTTGTTAATCTATTCTCAGCATCAGAATTCCATTTCTATAGCCTTGTTTTTCCATGTTCACCCACTCCATGTTGTTCACTAGTTTGTGGAACTTCAAACACATCATGGACATTAACTGAAACAGTAGAGTTATCAGCAACCCCCTCACTATCATGTGTACTTTCACCATCTGAACTAATAGAGAACAGTCTATCAGTTTGATCACAAGTTACCTTAGTGCTAGCTTGAGAAAAATGTAAATAAGACCTCCCTCTTGTACCACTCAAATTCACACTTTCTCCCTCATTACAATCCGAAATTACTCTTACTTGTTCATCCAATTCCTTAATTAACTATTTATATTGAACTATGTTTCAATTGCTTATATTCTAGCATATTTCATAAATTTAGGATGTTGGATGATTATGGAACTTTAATATGTTTATATTCCTTAATATAGACTAATATCATAATTTAGGTCCATGCTGAATTTTTTTTGTGCTCTATGATATGCTGGATTTTAAATCATTGAGATGTAGACTTCTTATGTTGTACCTTTTGAGTTGATTGATATAAAAATGCCTACAAGTTGTTGTGCTATTATAAATAATTATGTCTTCTCTGAATAAATTTTTTGATTTGAATACTTTTAAATTGTGAGTTTAACACTTTGAGAGAGGAGATCAAAGTAGAATTGATTTAGGGGTAACTAACTTCAATTTTCAATTTTCTAAAATAGTGTTTCACTGTTGTTCTTAACCTTTGGTCATTATTTAATTGAAGACTTCAAATTTTTCTGTACTGAATTGTATCAAATTGCATGCAGGGATCATTTTCCTATCTCTCTCTATGTCTCTCTCTCTTAATTTCTTTGAATCTGCCTCTGCTGACTCGAGTTAGTGAATCTTAATACATTGTTTTTTGTTGTTTTGAATTATGTTGTTTATTTTTTGATTTTTTGAATTATGTTATTTTTGTTTGGCTCTGGACTCATAGTAGCGTGCTTTAACTTCCCTTTGTCTTTAAAATTAAAAAATAGAAGAAAAATTTATAAGATAACCTAAAAATATTTTGAATATACATCCATATATGCTTCTGAATATTTGAATGTGTTATTCACTTTGTGGCATGAGAATTGTAATAATAAGTCAACTATTGAATACCTGTTGCACTAATTCCCCCCACTTGATGCAAGGCATTGGTAAAGTGCTGACTTACAAACATTTAGAATCCCAATTAACATTACTATTGCAGTATAATTAGCATAATCAGTTACCCTCTATTTTCTCACCTAGCGTTGTATAAGCCTGAGGAATTACTTAAAAGGAAAACTCCTTATTAGCCAAATTAGTCCAAGAACAACTCTAGATTAATCTCCTTCTAGCCAACCCCAGTTGGAAACCAAATAGGATCTGTGTCATGACTAGTTAGTGGTTAACTTAGGCTCTATCTTCATCATGTTTAGAACCTTTTCACACATTTTATAAAATGGCCTTTACCATATTATTCCATCAGTTATCCTTTACTCATCCATATTTTCACACACTAGAAAGCTTTACCTGTCATTTTCTTTCATTAACAATCAATACACAAAAGCACCCTCTTTTCTCCTACTTACTCTCTTTTCTTTGTCCTTTCTATTCTAAATCTATTCACTTGAGCATATTTCAAGTTCTCCTTTAACCAAAATCTCACGTGGTAGTTGTTCACAAAGCATCATTTGTCTTCTGTTATACCTTTTGCTTTGCTCCTTGAGTTCTATTCCCCTGCTGAATACAGTGGCAAATGCTCATTTTTTTCTCCTTTAACTGAGAAAACTTCAGTTGAGTTCCCAGTTTTAACTTCAACTGTAAAAAATTAACCTATAGAAAAAACATCCAATCCACTTAAATCAAGGTTCTAAAATGCGGTCCGCATCATGAAAAACACCCGCTACAAAATGGTACAGCTAGCGTCTGATACCGCATCATCCCGTTACGCACAAGAGTCCAAAAATCACACGTTACGGCTGCAACAAAACGGTGTTGCGGCCGCGGTCAACGTTACGCTAAGATTTTTTCGCAATTTCCGCAAAGAGAGCCATGACTCTGTGACTGAAAAACAGAGACCCCCGTGACTCTGAGATACAAGACAGGATATGAACAGGGGAAAAAAGGAGATGAACAGGGAAGATTCGCACTTTATTTCCAATCAAACCAGAAATTGTCTACAATAACACATTTAAATTGAAGAGGAGTGAAAAAGCAGATCAACTTACATGTTTATGCATCACCAACATTGCAACAACACTTTGAGACATTCTATCGAGCATTTTGTGTGTGTGATGCAAAATCTGAAAATGCACAAGGAAATCCCAGAAAACACCACACAGTGCCAGTGACAACAACAGAGGACGACTACCTCACTCCCCAAAACGACGCAACACAGCAGATCGTGGCCCAAAGCTTGCGAACTCCGCCATTGCCGTTGTTTCCTCCGGTAAGTTTCAGTGTTTTTTTGTTTTAAAATAAAAATGGGAAAAGAGAAGACTTGTGTGGTGTGGTCCTTGTGGAAAGGAAAATAGGAAGGCTTAGAGGTAGATTTAAGAGAGAAGAGACAGAGATGAGGGAAGGAAGATTAGAGAGGAAGAAGTGTGTTCTGCTTAGAAGAAGAGAGGGAATAAAACGCTTAGAAGAAGAGAGGGAAACGAATTGTTGAGAGTGAGGGAAAAGAATTCAGCAGAGAGGGAAAGGTTCAGAGAATTAGAATAGGACAAAAATATTTAGATAAGAGGTTATTTGAAATTATATTAGAAGTAGGAATTATTAATTAATTTGGATTTATATTAAGAATAAGAATTATTAAGAAATTTTAAATGTATTAAAAATTTATAATTCAATTCCTAATAATTTTTAATAAAATTCTGAATTTGAAATATAGAAATTCAATAATATTTTTATTAATTAGTAATTTATTAATTAGTAAAATAAAATTTTAAATTTAAAATGTACACTTTAATAAGAATGTTAAACGTATAATTGTTAATAAAATTTTAAATTTTTTTATTAATTAGTAAAAACAAATGAATTTAAAACTACATTTTAACAACAATTTAATAAGAATTTGAAATGTACAATTCCTAATAAAATTTTAAAAAATATTTTCATTAATTAGTAGTTTATACAATTTCTAATAAACTTTTAAAAAATATTTTTATTAATTAGTAGTTTATTAGTTAGCATAAGAGAATTTTAAATTTGAAATGTACATTTTAAATTTTAAAAAAGGATTTTTATTAATTAGTAGTTTATTAGTTAGCATAAGAGAATTTTAAATTTGAAATGTACATTTTAAATTTTAAAAAGGATTTTTATTAATTAGTAGTTTATTAGTTAGCACAATAGAATTTTAAATTTGAAATGTACATTTTAATAGCAATTTAAATGTACAATTCCTAATAAAATTTCAAAAAATATTTTCATTAATTAGTAGTTTATTAATTAGTAAAAAATGAATTTAAAACTACATTTTAACAGTAATTTAATGAGAATTTAAAATGTACAATTCCTAATAAAATTTTAAAAAAATATTTTCATTAATTAGTAGTTTATACAATTCCTAATAAAATTTTAAAAAATATTTTTATTAATTAGTAGTTTATTAGTTAGCATAAGAGAATTTTAAATTTGAAATGTACATTTTAAATTTTAAAAAGGATTTTGAATTTGAAACGTACATTGTAATAATATTTTAGTAAAAAATTATTATAATTAAAATATAATTATTAGATTTCAAGAATTATGTTATAAGATTTTTATTAATGGTTACATTTTTTATATAGTTACAGATTAGTTAAATAATGTCAATGCCAGATAAGTTTCCAACCGGTAGAGCTGAAGGTGCTCCTAGTGATGATATTGGGTGGTATTTTGGAACACTTGTACCTGGAAAAAATAGAAATAATGTGGTGTGCAATTTATGTGGGAGAGTGATAACTGGTGGTATTACTCGATTAAAAGAACATCTAGCACATATGACTGGAGAAGTTAAAGGTTGTGGTAGGGTAAGCACTTTTATCAGAGAAAACATGATGAAACTGTTACTGGATAGTAAATCAAAAAAAAGAGATCTCAGAAAAAGAAAAGAAGAATTTGTGTCACGTTTAAGAGGTGATGAAGATGAAGATACTGAAGATGGCCTTGAAGATGTAGCCATGAGGCAAGCCATGCAAGAAAGCATAGTGTCACAACGACAATTAGAAGACATGCATAGATTTAGACAACAAACTGGAAGATTAGATTCCATATATGAAGCTGGAGGTAGCTCTCATCCTGACAGGGCTTTTACTCAAAATTGTCCAAATGATCTTCAACAAAGATTAAGATCTGTTGATGTTGATTTAGCCAGGAGTAAAAGCATGAAACAAACAAAAATCAACAAAGGCTTCATGAAAACACTTCGAAAGAAATTAGGAGAAGCAGTGTCTAAATTGATAATATATGAGCGTCTTCCTATGAACCTATCCAATTCTCCATGGCTACATAATTTGCTAAGTGCTGCTGCAGAGTTGGGACCCAGGCGTTAAATGTCCAACTCCTTATGAGGTTTCAGAGGTATACTTAGAAAGTGAATATCAATCCATGTAAAAATGGATACAACAATTGAAGCCAACATGGAAAGAAAGAGGGGTCACTATAATGTGCGATGGTTGGACAAACAGTATAAATCATATGCACATCATGAATTTTCTGGTGTATTGTAGTCATGGTACAGTGTTTCTAAAATCTATTGATGCATCTGGTGTTGCTAGTAGAAATACTGATTATTATTTTAAATTGTTGGACAAAATTATGGAAGAGGTTGGAGAGGAACATGTTGTTCAAGTGGTCACTGATAATGAAGCGGCTTTAAAAGCTGCTGGTTTGAAATTAATGGAAAAAAGACCACATATATATTGGTCAGCTTGTGCAGCTCATTGCTTGGATTTGTGCTTAGAAGATATTGGGAAAAAGTCTAATGTCCAAAAATTGTTAGATGACGCAAAGAAAGTTACTTTGTTCATCTACAATCACATTTGGACAGTAAATCTGATGAAAAAATATACTGGTGGTAAAGAAATTATTCGTCCTGCCATCACTCGTTTTGCAACACAATTTTTGCAAATTGAATCAATTGTGAAGCAAAAGGATGCACTCAAAAATATGTTTCACTCTGAAGAATTCAGAAAGTCCAAGTGGGGAAAAAAGAAATCAGGACCTGCTTTAGAAGCAAAGAAGATTGTCCTTAGCACAGATTTTTGGAAGAAAGCTGTTGAAATTATAAAGGTATTTGAGCCTCTTGTCAAGGTTTTAAAATTGGTGGATGGTGATGAAAAACCAACAATGGGCTTTGTTTACGAAGCCATTGATAGAGCCAAGCAAGCCATTCAAAAGAATTGTCGTTACCACACTCATTACACTGAAATCATTGACAAAAGATGGCACTTCATGCATACTGATTTGCATGTTGCAGGTACATAAATATACTAAATTTAGTTTCACATGTACATCTTAAATTTAGTTTTTTTATGGTTCCAATTTAATTTTCAAAATCACAGGTTATTTTCTCAACCCTCAATTTCAATTTGGAGTTTTGCATGGAAGTGATGTTGCCAAAGAAACTCTAGATGGTACGACAAAAGTCATTACTAGATTAGAAGTAGATGTTGAGAATCAAATCAAAGCTATTAACCAAGTGAGTAACTCCTAAACATTATGATTTTTAAGATGACAATTATTAGTTAATTAGTATTAATTTAATGGATACAAAACTTAAACAGCTTTATTGTCTTCCTAGATTTTTCTTTTTAGAGATAAAAGAGAGACATTTGGAACACTTCAAGCTCAAAAAGCTTGGTCTCATATGGATCCAGGTAACATAGCTACTTTTAATTTTATTAAGGTATTTTATACACATATATAATAATACATATTTGTTTATTTAATCAGCTGAATGGTGGATGATTTATGAACATTGTGCTCCAGAACTTCAGCGTATAGCTGTAAGAGTTTTGAGTCAAACAACTTCAGCTTCAAATTGTGAGAGAAATTGGAGTACATTTAGCTACATACATACAAAGACAAGAAATAGATTAAAGTATCAAAAATTGCAAAAACTTGTCTTTACATTTTACAACATGAAGCTAAAAACGAGAAGAGATAAACGAAGAAGTCAGGAAGAGATAGAAAATAGCTTCAATCCAATTAATTTGGATTACATATTTCAAGAAGATGATCCATTGTCTCCATGGCTTGAAGAAAGAGAAGAACCATTATTGGATGGGATCCAAAATGCTGAATGGCTCCCTATTAATTCTGATGATGAAAATGAAGAACCAATAGGTGAGAATAATTCTGATTCTAGTAATACACCTAGCCAAGGCGGTGGTGGTGGTTTAACCCCACCAAGTAACAATAGTGGTAGTGATCATGGTGGTGGTGATGATATACAACAGAATCAAAGAGGACATGAAACATCTGATTCAATTCAAGAAGAACCATATTCTAGACGTGATCAAAATCTCATGTCTGATGATGTTTCTAGTGGTAGAAGGAGGATGGGTTCCAGACATAGGAAAAATAAGAGAATACAAGACCTTATGATGGATGATGCTTCCTCATCTAGTGTTGCACAATCACTTGGTGATTTTGGTGTTGGTGTATCATCTGAAGGAAGCCAATACAACTACCCACCATACTACCAACACCCTCACTTTCAACCATATCAATATCTTCAACTGAATAACCATTATTCTGCAAATTATCCAGAATTTAGTGAACCATCATCAAGTTCTATGTATGAGCAACAACAAATGGAGCCACCAAGAAACTCAGGATTTTTTGAGTATTTCTTTGGACAAAGTGGATATAATGATGGTCAAAGTGGATATAATGATGATGGTCAAAGTGATAATGGAGGTTATGATCCAGCACGCCATTCTTCAATATTTTAAACTTTGTGAGAGGTTGAAAATTTTTATTTAGAGTTATGTACTTGTTTATGTTAAACTTATCAATTATGTATGAATTATTATGATATTTTATATTTAATAATTTATGATATTATGGATATTTTTGAGTATTTAATAATGTTATATATGTTTATATTGAGTGGTAGATACCTATTGATATTTAATGTTGTTTAACTAATATTTTTAAATTGAACAACCCATTTTTATATAAAAAATATATATAATATGAATTATTATAAGTTATTTAGTATTAGAAATCATTTTTTTATAATTTGTGTGAATTGTGAATAATTCACACCGCATTGACCGCAATCCGCATCGCAGTGTCCGCAATACTCACAATCGCAAAATCCGCAACGCGACCGCAATCGCGACCGCGACCGCAATTTAAAACCTTGCTTAAATGCTATTTGATTGAATAACCGCATGTTTTGTATGCATTTCAGTTTCATTTATTCCTTTTTCTAATATTTTTAATTTTTATTTCCTTTACTGTTGATGATAAGTATTATGTGCTCATGTTTTTAGTATCAATTTTGTAAAATAGGATTATGCAATCTCTGTTTCTTTGACTGTGAAAGGAAAGACCAAACTCATTTTTTTTTGTTATTAGGGAATTTGGTGCACTGCTAAATGAAGTTTGGAAAGTGTAACTCAAGTTATTAAATTTAAATTACAATTATTAGTTTTATATAAAAAAGGGTTTTAAAAATTTTTCCACACACTAGTGGAAAAAAGGCTTTTCTCACCGTGCTTTTTACACCGGTTGTAATGTGACTGGTGTAATAAATAATGCGGTGGCAATTTTGTAATTATTTAGCAATTTTATACCGGTCTAAATCTTGGCCCGGTGAGAAATGTATATTTTATACCGGTTCTACTTTAAGACCGGTATAACTTAAAATTATAATTATTTTTTATACCAGTTTTAGTTTTTGGACCGGTGAGAAAAGCCCTTTGAATATCTTCTACCTGAAAGGTGTTTCATTTCTTTTCTTCTCATTTCTTCTCTCTCGAACCCTAGGCTCCCTCGAACCCTTCCTCCTCTTTTATCATCTTTTGTCCCTTCATCTCCAACGTTTTCACTAACCCTTCATTCCCGATGGAAACGAACCTGTTCCTTCCAAAGCTTCTATTCGTAATAGAGGATTTAGGGTTTTGTTTGGTTTGGTCTATTTATTTCGAATGCGAGATTTGTGTGGAACATGATAAAGCATCATGAACATGACGAAGCCAAGGGCGATTCACTGTTAGACAAGCGTCATTCTTCATTTAGGTCATTCTTCGTGGATTTACTTTGCTTCCGTAACCTCGCCTTTGTCGCCATCATCGGTGCCATTGACGCCACCGTGCATTTGCTTCACCTTAATCCTTTCCCCCGCCTTCATCTTCTTTATTGACGCCAATAATGGTGCTGTGGATTTGCTCCGCTAGTGAGCCCCTGCCTTTATCTTCTTCATCGGCATCATTCTCTGTAGGTTTGCGATTCCTAAGCTCTCGATTCTTAGATTATATGCAAAAATTTCTTTCCCACATTGATATGTGGTTCCTCAATTTCTTTCTCAAATTATTGAATATTGTAGTTAGAATGCCTTGTGGATATGTTTGTCTTTATGTTTATATTTTTGTTTTTATGGTGCCTTTTTTATGAAAATTCCAATTTCCAACTCTCTGCTTTCACATAACACAACAAAAGTAAGGTAAACTACTTCAATCCCATTCTCTCTATTGCCAATTCATTATACCAACATCGCAAGCATCAAAAGCTGTCATACGATTAATTGATTTCACAAACTTGATTTGACTTTCAATTGATATTGTTGATGACTAGAATTTTGTTTACTATTATTGCTGACTCGTCTTTCATGGATTTGTTCCTGTGCATGATCAAGTCATAACTGATTTTTATTTTTATTTTATTTCAAGAATGAAGTTTGGATTTGTTCTTAGTTTCTGTTCCAATGCCTTCTATCATCTCACCATAATTGCATGATAAGGCTGTTAGTTTCTCATCTTCCTTAGGTATAGTTCACTGAATCTGTGCACTTGTCTTTTCTTTCTATGTTGTTTTTGTTTACTTTCTGTTATGTATTTATTTAAACAAAAGTTTTATGTAGGGTGAGGCTTAAAGAGGCTAAGGAATCTGTCAGAACTTTTGTTGGTGAGGTCACCAAGGATACAAAGGGTATTACTACTGTCAATTCCTGTTAATGGTTTCCTCTTTTGCTTCTAACAATAAAAGAAAATGAGTCATAACTTTGATTTCCCATTAAATTGTTGTTTGCTAGAAATAAAAAACCATTATCAATGTTCATACCATAACTTTTTTGGAGAACTGTTTCCTTGCTAGAAATAAATCTATGGATTTTTCTAGATGTCAAAAGCTTGTTTAAACATTTTTTGTTTGTTATAACTTGTTTGGAAACACAGTGGATCAGTTCATATTTACAGTGTGGAAATAAAGGCTACTCATAGAAGCTTCTGACATTATTAGTTGCTTGGTAAGTTAGTACATCCCATTATTTAGCTACCTTCTCTCCCTCTATTCTAATAATTCTTTCATTTGATGCTATTTCAGAATTTTTTTCATGCATAAGATTTCTAAATTATTTTTTCATGACCCTACCTGTTGGTCAGTTATATGCTTGCATATAATTGTTATGTCTGCAGGGAGTTCTTTTCTTTGAGAGAATGACTGAAGAAGTCCTTGATAGTATTCGAGGACAGTTACAGGTTAGGAAAAACAATCTTTATTTCAGTTGTTAACTTTATTTTTTTTCAACCTGGCCTTTTATCCTGTTTTTTTTGTTTCAAATTAGTCATTTATGTTAGATTATTGGTTTTAGTGGTATCAAACTAATGGTTATAGGCAACACATAGGTTTTAATGGTATCAGAAATAAGATTTTTTTCTTGGCTGATAGTGTTATAGTATTCATATCACAGGGTGATTTCTTAGTACATGTTATGGATGTTGCTCGGGATGAGCTGGCTAAAAAGCCTGATGAAGTCTCAGTTGAGAAACTATAGGTATTGTAATGAAATATCCTTCAATTTACCATACAACTCAGTGAAGAGAGACCATAAATTCTAAATATGAGTTTTTTCTTTCCTTTTTGTTTGCCCCACTTTCCTGTTTATAGTCTCTTCTCGATCTTGCATTACATACTACAACAGCTGCAGCAGATCCTTTTCATGAAGGCTTAACATGTGTTGTGGCAAGTAACTAATTCAGCTTCCAAAATACTCTCTGGCTCTTTAAATTTTAGTATTCACACATGATACAAACTTTTCACTTTCAGAAAAATCTTCTCTACTTAAAAGGTTGGGCACAATCAAAAATTTGGTAACTTAAAGTAATATAGAATCAAAAATTTTACAAGGTGTGATAATAGAGCATGTTAACCAATTTTAATGTGATTTTAATTTTGAGTAGATTCAATTTGATTACCCCCTCCCCTTTTTCTCTATCACTTTCAGCCACTCTTTGTGATTGTTATGGCACTTGGAAAGGGGATAAGCTCTGTAGCGATTACTCTTGGATCCTTCCGCACTAAACTTTTACAACCTTCGCTTAATTCCTTCCCCCTTAAGTCATTTCTACAAGGTTTATTTCTTTGGTTGATTCTCAGATCTTGCAGTAAAGACTTGTGCCAAACTTGTTTCATCATATATATCTTATGGGGTTCTGAACACAGTCAAGTTGGGCATTGTGGAATAATTAATTTGATTAATAAGAAATAAATATATGTATGATGAAACAAGTTTGAAGCATGAACAAGCATTTAGATAGTAAAGTTTAAATATTATATATATATATTATATAAATTTTAACTTCCTTCCCTAAACATTAAAATGTCAACCATTTCATTTTTTATAAGATTTGTGAGTGATTGATGTGGGTTTTTCTCCAAACCAATAGACCCATGAAAAGAAGCCTTGTCAGTCCATACTTCGGGAAAAGTTTGCTAATGCCATAGATTTCATTAACAAAGATTTATCAAAGGAGAACAGGTTGAGATTTCTTCACTAAATCTGTACAAATATTTTCAAAGGTATATTTTTTATTATATAATTCTATAATTCTTAACAAACTTTTTAGCAAATTACAATGAATGTTCTGGTCATGTTGATTCAAATTATGCCTTAAAAATTTTACTTCCAGCAAAGCTACAAATGTCTTACAGCTTTCTACAAAGTGGTTGCATATGCATTTGACATTTACAAGCTTTTTGTATTGCCAGGTGACACCAACTTTGAGACTAGAAGAATGTCTTAAATCTCCAATAATAAGGTGTGTTTTTCATTTTTTTCTAAAACTTTATTACTTTTTCAGTCTTCCTTTCATTCACTTCGTGTACATTTAAATTAGTACAATATTTATAGAAAAAGATAAGAATAATGATTACCAAAGGATAAATCAAACAATATTGGTATCTATATTGTGTATCCTGTATCGATTCCATGTATCTTTGTTTGAAAACATCGACTAATATGGTTTTCTAACTAAATGTAATTATCTCTATGAATTTAGTTTATCTAATCTATCCCTCTCAAATACAATCTAACAACTCTATCAGATTTATTAAAATGATCTTGATTTTTTGAAAAGGATTAATTAGTTCATCATGTTTGGTGTATGCAGAACAAGATTTGGATAATGCAATTAATCGGTAATTAACAGTAGTGAGAGGTGTTAATATATATCTATATATATAATACTAATTAAAAAATACTAACCGGTGCTGAATTTTTGTTTTAACCTACATGTGTTTTCAGGTAGAAGAAGAGAAAGATGTTTTACATATAAAAATTCAGAGTGCCATTTCAGCTTAGTGATCCTCCGAGCCCAATGAGCATGTGATGGAGAAAAGAGAATAAAGGTGATTTGACATGAGAATTTTTTATTTTAATTAAAAACCATTATCTTATATTAGTTTTTGAATAGTTCGTATAAAAAAATTATAAAAATAATAAAATAAAAAGTTATTTTCAAATTTTTCTATATAAATTTTTTAAAATTAAAAATAAGATGTCCACATTTATGATTACAAATAAAATAAAAAATATTTTTTCATGCCAAACAAATATGTATGATTTTCATGAAGTGACTTGAACGTGCAGATTTTGAAGAGTAAGAAGGTTGGATACTGTGTGCATGACTCACTAGTAGAAAAAAGGCTTTTTACACTTGTTTATTATATAATTTGAATATTTGTTATTGCTAAATCATGTGATTATTTGAATATTGCTAAAATATGAGGTGTGAAATTGTTTTATCTGTATGGCAGCTCTCTTAAATTTGTGCACAATGTAGAATGATGTTTTCTTGCATGCAGGTTGAATTTAATAAGGCTGCACAGTCTTTAACAGACGCTTTGATTGCGACCACTTAGAGGAAAACTACATTGAATCGACTGGTTAAGATGGCTTATTGCACCAGAGATTGCATGTTAATTTAAATAAGAGATTGTCTCCTATTGAACTGCTACTTATCAAAATTTATTTTTATGTTCTTAGGATACTTGTTCTTTGTATGTTCTACTTTTTATGTCTGCCTGTACTGTATGTGCACAACATTTTTCTACTTGTAAAGAACAAGTTTAAGGGAAAGGAAATAGAGTAAAATATTAGTGTTGAACATGATCAAAAGTGAGTTGTGAATATAATGTCTGATGTCTCCTTTAGCTGAGTTTTGTTTTAGGCAAGAAGGGAAATTTTGTTTTCCTTTAGAATATTTTCCACTCATGATTTTAAAAATTGAAGTTGATGATGCTTTCTAAAATTGTAACGAACGTGTACTGAATTGGCATCGCCTAGGATTGAAATGTACTGAACTAAAATTTTTAAAAAATAGTATTTTTTTTGTACCAGGCGTAAAAATAGGACCGGTGTTAAAAGTATTTTTTTGTACCGGGCGTAAAAATAGGACCGGTGTTAAAAGTTAATTTTGTACCGGGCATAACCAACAGAACCGGTGAGAAAATTAATATTTACACCGGTTGTATAGAAAAGGACCGGTGTGAGTATTATTTTTTATACCGGGCGTAAAATAGGACCGGTGTTAAAAGTTAACTTTGTACCGGGCATAACCAACAGAACCGGTGAGAAAATTAATATTTACACCGGTTGTATAGAAAAGGACCGGTGTGAGTATTATTTTTTATACCGGGCGTTTTAAATAGGACCGGTGTAAAAACTGTTTTTCTCACCGGTTCTAAAACCGGTGTAAAAGGTCCATATTTTTCTCACCGGCTCCATCCACACCGGTCCAAGAACCGGTGTAAAAAGCCGAAAGGGACCAGTGTAAAAAGCCTTTTTTCCACTAGTGACATAACCCAATCTAGAAATTAAATTAGGGAAATGATCAAATTGTAAGCCAATTGCAAAGTGGGTGTTGGAACTCTATTAATTAATTAGCATTGATTGTTTAAGTATAGTTTGTGTATGTGTTAGTATGTGTAAGTTTGGCTTTTTATTTTACTGCATGCATATTTTTCCTTGTGTGCATTCAAGTAATGCTGACTTAATTGTGAAATACTCATTCCTTTTACCTTTCCCCCTTAATTTTTGGGGTCCACCTGACAACTTTTTTTGTTCCATTTTCTAGTTGCAGACCTTCAAAAAACAACTGAAAGCTAATACTTTGAATAGTTGTTGATGCCTAAAACATTAGTGCCTTAACTTCATTCGTTAATATTTGGTTTAGATTTCTTTATATATCTCTAAACATTAGTCAATCCTGAAAGAGGATAGTGGCAGTTATAGAACATGCTTTAGATTTCTTTATATATCTGTAAATATTTTGACTTTTCCTTGAACTAATAATAATTTTATCAAAATCTAAAGCATGTCTCCTAAAACATGCTGTTAGGTGAATTTTTGTGTAGGATTTTACATGTCATATTAAGTTTATATAAAGGAATTTTGGAATGAAATTAACACTCAATGGTCATATGAATATTGATTTGATGTTAATGTGTTTAATATACCCTGTTAATTCACATGTTAGTTCATATCCAAGAAAAATTTAGATTAAAAGAGGAACTGAAACTAAAGATATTTTAATTCAGAAGACGGCTAACCGGATAGAATGTTATTATCATTAAAGTTGCCATCACACCACAACATTTGATAAAATAAAATGCAAATAAAATAGATAAATTCAAAGTAATTAAATGATTTATAATAAAAACTGTTATACTATTATATAAGAATTTCATGTTACCGAATTCATATATAATAACAACAGAAATCTTTATTTTAAGATGTATAAAGTAATTCTTTAAAAAATATTTAATTTATGTGTTTGCATCTAAAATTTAAAATTTGTATATATATGGGAGAGAATTTTATCTATTATTTTGTCATGATAAAATACTTAGTCAAGATTTTTTTAAGGGTGTGTCCTAATATTATTAATGTAAAATGTTGGAGTTTGGGTAATGCTTTCTTGGCTAATTCCTCCCCTCCTTGTTCGGATACACGATTTTATTCATTCCAACTAGGATATTTGTTCGGTTCAGAGAATAATTTGAATGTTGGATGTGGTGGTGTAATTAGGGGTGATCATTGTAATTGCAATGCTTGTTAATAATATAGAAATGTGTTTGGAATACGATTTGGCATATGCGTTATCAATTCATTCTCTGAGTGGAGTAATAAACCATTGTTGTGCGTACTCTTGTATGGCTATCTTTTGATGTTGGCCTTATTTAGGTGTTGTTTTTTATGGTTTTCTAATTCTGGTTTATTTGTTTAGCTGGTTCTTCTTGCATAAGATTGACATACTTTTGCTGGTTGTAGAGCCTTTTTAAGATGTTTCTTTGGTACTTCTTATACCTGAAATTATGTTCTTGCTTTATTTATATTATTTAATGTTTTATTTGCTGATAAAAATGATAATATAATTAATACACTAAAGGTAGTTTAAAAGTATTCAAACACTTTTGTTTTCATTAATACACCAAAGGCAGGTTTGAGGTTATTTCATCTATAATTCTAAAACACTTTTAACTATTAATACACTTTTGACTATTAATATACACAAATAATATATGACATAGACTTCACTAATCATATAATATTGAGTAATTAGTAATCAATTTTCCAATGGAACGCTTTATCCAATGCCACCTTAGCTGCAATTTGCTTTGCGTATCTCCTTTTGTTTAGTTTCCTTGCTACTTCTATGTGCTCAGTTCTCTCCTTGAAGGTCATGTCAGCCTCTAACATACTTGTCTTTAGATCACCAAATAATTTGTTGTGTATTTTCATATTTTCATTTCAACATAAAAAATTTATAACTATCAACCACTTCTTAGTTTGTCATGCAGACCAACACACCTTACACGTGGTATCTGTTTGTCTCTCTTCACCTGTCTTCACTCTCTTTTTCAGATAATCTCCTAACACTAACTTTCTCGTGGTGTGTGTTGTATCTTTTGATGTGTATGCATGTTGATCGTTTTTTGTTAGTGGAGAGCAGAGCTCATTAGGCATTGGTTTTGTATGCTGATAACATGTCTTTTATGTATGTGTATTGTTGTTTGTTAGTGGAGAGCAGAGCTCATTAGGTATTGATTTTGTGTGTTGATAACATGTGTTTAATGTATGCATGTGTATTGTTTGTTAGTAGAGAGCAGAGCTCACTAGGTTGTGATGTTGATTACCTTAATTTGTTTATGTAAGTCATAGTTATATATTGAACTGTACTGGAAACTTTTCTATGTGTAACAGGGCATTGTAAAAGAATTGGAAATGTCTAGTTTACTGGGGAGACTCGGCCAAAATTTTGGTAGGCTCCCTGTTTTAAGGTACATAAAAAAGTATATTAAAGTTTAAAAATGTAGGGTTTAATCGTGTCTGTACCCAGTAGGTTCCCGTTCAAGATTCAAGACAATCGGCCGACATACCGTGTTGTGTTGGATCTTGAATTGTCCCGGTTGGATAGTTTGGGATGAATTTATAACCAATAGGGCGTAACCCATCGATGTTGTTTGTGGTCTATCTTGTGTAGTGGATGTTTATTTAAAATTTTGGTTACTGTGCTTTCTATTGTCTCCGGGTGCATGTCTGTGTGTGGTGCTTCATCCTGTACGTATCTCTGTGTACTCGAGGACCAATGCGAAATGTTGCCAAAATTCCAAATGATCATCAACAATACAAGATAGACCCGAAACAACATCGATGGGTTATGGATGGTTGCATATTCATCCCGAACGAGATAAGGCCCTACCGATTAACAACATCGAAGGGATAGAGAGTGATTCACGAACGATAGTCATATAACTTAATGACTTAAGTAACTAGAACTTTGCTTGTTAGATATCGTGAATGGAGGTTCTGACAAATTGGCGATGGATGTACAACCGGATGGATCGCAGTCGGCAAGTGACTGAGGAGTTTATGATGGGCTTGTTGGAGTTTATTCTATTTGCTATGGTGAACACGCCTGGTTTTGAAGTGACTCGGAAGATTCGTTGTCCATCCTCAAAGTGCAAATGCATGAGTTTTAAGAACGCAGATGATGTCATGTGCCACCTAAGTGAGAAGAGGTTCATGTAAATATACAACTACTGGTTCAACCATGGTGAGCAGTTACCACCCAGGCCATCGGCCGTAATCGTTCAACAGTCTTACTACGAGGTTGGAGGGAACAGGGATACGTACAACAACATGGAGCAGATGGTGATGGATCATCTTGGACCCTCTACCAGGCGTACTTTACAACATGATAACCAAACTAGGAATGAGGATGAGAATGTGGAGGAGGATCCTAATCCGGAGGTGAAGAAATTTTATGATTTGTTGGTGGCGGCTCAGACTCCATTGTGGGACGGGTGCAAGAGTCACACTGAATTATCCACCTCCCTAGTTACTTTAAGCCTAAAGGTAAATTATAATCTTTCAGGAAGTTGTTTTAATAGAATGGTCAATCTGATGGGTTCCACCATGCCTAGTCATCATCGAATGCCATCAAACCTGTACCATGCTAAGAAAAGAGTGGCAAACTTAGGGTTGGGTTATGTGAAGATAGAATGTTGTGTTGGCAGATGTATGTTGTTCAGAAATGAGTTTACAAACAAGAGTGTCACAAAATGTGTTCATTGTAATGAGGACCACTATAAAACCGTTAAAAGGAGAGGGAAAGTAACTAGGACGGCCAAGAAGAAAATGTGGTACTTTCCCATAACATCACGTCTTCAACGCCTGTACGCCTCATTATCCATGGTAAAACACATGCGTTTGCATGCTCTGAACTGAACATAGGAGGGTCTTTTGTGCCATCCTTCTGACGGGAAAGCATGGAAGTGTTTGGATGAGCTATATCCGAACTTTTTAGGCGAGCTGCGCAATGTACAACTTGGGTTATGTACTGTTGGGGTCAACCCATTTGGTCAATACGGAAGAGCATAATCTTGTTGGCCAGTCATACTAAATCTATACAATCTGCCTCCTGATATGTGTATGAAGAGGGAGGTCATGTTTCTATCTGTACTAGTTCTAGGACCCAAAAATCCAAAGGTGAAGATAGACATATTTTTGCAACCGTTGGTTGAGGAGTTGTCATAATTATGGGATGTCGGGGTGATGACCTATGATGCATCCTTTAAGAACAATTTCATGATGCGGGTTGTTTTGATGTGGACCATTAACGACTTCCCAGTGTATGGTATGCTTTCTGGATGGTCAACGTCTGGGAAGCTTGCTTGCCCTATAATATGGAACATACCGGGGGGAATCACTCCCTGTTAGTGGCAAGACAAGTTTTTTTTACTGTCATAGAAAGTTTCTACCGTTGGATCACCCATTCAGGAGAAACAAAACCATTTTTAAAAAGAACAATGTTGTTAATAAACCTCCACCCCGTAGGTTATCTGGTGCATGGGTTTAGCAGAGAGTCAAAGAGTATCTGTACATTTGGGATAAGAGTATTAAGGAGTTTGCAGGTTATGGGAAGAAACACCATTATGTGAAGCAGAGTATCTTATGGGATTGCCATATTGGAAAGACTTGTTGTTAAGATACAACATTGATGTCATGCACATTGAACAAAATGTTTTCATGAATATTTTTGACCCTGTGATGGACATCAAAGGGAGAACAAAGGACAACGAGAAGCGTCGTCTAGACCTTCCGACTTGGTGTTCAAGGAAAAAGTTGGAATTAAGGGATGCTGGACGTGAAAGAATGTTTATACCACATGCAAAATGTTTTAATTAGACCTCAACAGATTATTGTGTATGTGTGGATGAATGGGTTGACCCTGCCTGACGGATTCGCTTCTAACTTGAGTAGATGTCTCGACGTGAAGGAGGGCAGGGTGTTTGGTATGAAAAGTCATGATTGCCATGTGTTTATGCAATAACTACTGTCGTACACGTTTCATGCCTTACCGAAACCTATTTGGAAACCATTGGTTGAGTTGAGTCACTTCTTTCAGGAGTTCACGGCAACTTCGTTAACTGAGGAGAAACTTGTGAAAATGGAGGAAAGTATCCCAGTCTTGATTTGTAAGTTGGAGAAGATTTTTCCACTAAGTTTTTTTGACTCGATGGAACATTTGCCTATCCATCTACCGTACGAGGCCTTAGTGGGTGGCCCGGTGCAGTACCATTGGATGTATCCATTTGAAAGGTGAACGCCATAACTACTTAATTTCGTTACATAGATTTTTTCCTATAATAGTATTATGTAAGTTAACATTTGTTTATGTTGTTCTAGATTCTTATGCTCTTCAAAAGATAAAGTGTCAAACAAAGCGTGCGTTGAAGCATCAATTTGCGAGGCATATTTAGTGGAAGAAATGACCACTTTTGCTTCTTTCTATTTTCCGATGGAGATAGAAACTAGAATGAGTAGAATTCCATGTAATCTTTGGGGTGGCCACACACAAAGGGTTGGATGATCAAATTTCAATTTTTAACTATCCCGGTCGTCCTGGGGGCAAGATCACAAAATGTTACATTGATGAGAAAGATCGAAAGGCGGATCACTTGTACATTCCTCTAAATTGCCTAGAAGTGGAACCCTATCTTGAGTAAGTCACCAACTTATAGTTTGCATTCTAAAGCTATTTTTTATTGTATCTAAATTTTTGTTCTTTAAATAGCTTATATACAGATATGATAAAACTTGAGCAAAATCATATAACTGATGACCAAATTCATAGTGAGGTATTATCCAAATTCAACGATTGATTTGCACAATAAGTAAGACCCGTATACCTAGTATTTTTTAGCTGTACTTCTAACATTAGGTATCTAACAATGACCTATGTGTTATGTTGTACATAGATTCAAGACCAAAATAACCATATTGAAGATTCCTTACTTCAAGCCCTTTCTTGGGGGCCGGTGAAAATTGTTAAAAAATGGCCCATTTACTACATAATTAGCTACAAGTTTAACATTTTTCAATGCGTACCCATAACTATGGGGTTTGTGTTAAAGGCACGGCCGGACAGTTAGAGGAAGACTTATATGGAGTCTTGACCGAGATTGTTGAAGTTTCTTTCTTCAAACGACTAAGAAGAGATATCGTTCTATTCAAGTGTGATTGGTACAACAACATAATCGGAGTAGAAACAAAGCTTGACAACAACTATGGCTTAGTTGAGATAAAAAATGGTAGATATAAAGGGTTTGATCCCTTCATTTTTGCCCAACAAGCCGAGCAGGTTTATTACACGGACTTCCCTAAAGGGCACCAGATTGGTACACAGTAATCAAAGCCAAGGCCTGAAGTCAGATCACAGATAATGTCTCCGATGAGGTTGAGGATGCTTATCAGCTCGCTCCGAACAAGCTTAAAAACAGTCATCTACTGTTCAACATTGATCCAGTGATAATGGATGAGACACTCGCCATTACGGGGGTGAACACATTGGAAAAGATATTGTCTCTCAGTCAAAACGGTCTAGGGCTGATTTGGAGACTGAGGAACCTGTTGAAACAGATAGCCATAATGACACTGAAATTGAGGGGGAATTTCAAACTGAAACAGACACAGAGTATACAGTTATTAAACATACATACATATATACATATCTTTATAGTCTGACTAACATTTATTTTCATGGTTTATTCCACAGATAATAGGATGTCGACTACCCTTCAGTCAGGGTGGTGGTTTGAGGACCCCCGGATCCCGTCTGCAGGCCACCACATCATAACAGGCCACTACTCCTTCACTACCTAGGCCCACCATTCCACAACAGACCACCACATTACAGCAGGCCATCACTCCTTCACCACAGTAGACCACCCCATAACAGACTCCTTCACCTGGTGGTTTGGATAACATTGGCCTCAAGGCCACCCCACCTCCGACATCCCCCTACCCATATTGGTCCCACTGTTGGCCGGAGACGAGTAAGTATACTATAATTTGTTTTAAGTTTCTTAGATGGTAGCTTCTTAATTGCTCTGTATATAAAACTCACATAGTGCCTAAATTGGTTTGTTGTATGTTAGTTTATTTAGTAGTTGTATAGATTGATACTGGTAACTCTTTTGTTTTAAACAGGGTAACTGTTTAAATTTGGAAATGTTATATTTACAAGGGAGACTGTCGAAATTTCGGTAGCCTCCCTGTATGTAACTTGTTTTATTTGTTTCTAACTGTTGTTTATTACAGTTTTATTGATAATAGTCGCACTACCAAAATGATTACTAAGGTTCTAAAGGCCCAGTAGGATGGTCCATACATCTCTTGGATAGATGCAGGGAAGGTTGTCCAGGATAGGTGGTTTGACATCTTTTCAGTAAGCTAACACTCCCATTTGTTATGAATTTATGGCTAATTCATACACCTGTTTTTAATATTGAAATCTCATTTTATGTAACAACGTGATTATCAGTGGACAGAGGGTATGATTAATGAGATTAGGAAGATCTTTACCACAAAGACCTCCAAAATCATCAAGAGTACCCTTCAGAAGGTGAGGGACAATGGCGAGCGCCCTCGTTGGATCCCCGAGGACCACTAGGACGGGATGGTCCAGAAGTGAGGGGTATCTTGTTCCAGCAGGCGAGTACTCGAAACAAGGCAAATAGAGCCATTGATGCTGCAGCGTCCTTCTACACTGGGGGTAGCATTTCAACCCTCGAGCATAAAAAGAGATTTGTAAGTATATTTATGTTAAATATTTCTTTTATGAATGACCGAACATGTTTTCTAATAATAATTTCAATACATTGTCAACTACAGGAGCTGAAGGAGCACCGCGAGCCTTCCTTGTTTGAGGTCATGCAAATGACCAAGAAGAACAAAGCCAAAGCATGAGTTAACCAAAAGATGACAGATCTGGCATTATTTTATTTTACGTTACACATGCTTATTATTTACAAATTAGCTTATTAACCTTATCATTATTTTACATTTACAGGAGATGTATCAGGTCATGAGGGCCGAGAAGGAGGCGGAGTTAGTGGCTTTCACTTCTGAGGGGGATGTACCTCTTACCTTGTCTTGT
This sequence comes from Clitoria ternatea, assembly GCA_037962975.1. Classification (NCBI taxonomy): domain Eukaryota; kingdom Viridiplantae; phylum Streptophyta; class Magnoliopsida; order Fabales; family Fabaceae; genus Clitoria; species Clitoria ternatea. The sequence continues at coordinate 111,195,330 of CM075669.1, forward strand.
TCCGACGACAACGCCATCTATATGGAGGCTGTTGGCGGCGTGAACAAGAAAGGAAGGGTGTTTAGGTTGGGTAGCATAGGCACCAGCTCGCGAAGAAGGGGAAGACCTCTTCCTCTTCCTCCTCTAGCCTTCCGGTGGATGTTGTTCAGGTTATTCAAAACCTGAATAATGAGCTAAAGAAGGAGCGAAGTTGAGGCAGCTTTTGAAGGAACGGACCCAGGCGGACCGACAACGGACCCAGGAGGAGCAGGCCAAAAATTTTCGACAGCTTGCTCAGCAGCAGGAGCTACTGATGTAGTTGATGCCGAGGCTTCCTCCCCCTACTTCCGAGCCACCACCACCACCACAGGATCCCCTTCCCCCGTGATTTTACTTTTTTTTATGTTTCATTTGTTTGTATATATAGCGACTAGCCACGACATTGTATTTTTTATGTTTATATCATTATATTATATTCAGTTTTTATTTTATGTCATTCTCCGTTTATAATTTTTATGTCATTCGATATTTCTAGTTTAAAACTCAACGAAGAAAAACCTATATTATTAATATTCAATCTATATTAATAGTTTAAAAAGTCAACAAAAACTAAATAAAAAACAAAAATTAGTATTAGCGACGGAGCACAAGCTCGTCGGTAGTATATAAACAAAGTAGCGACGGCCCAAGGTGGTCGTTGTATCCCCCAATAGTAGAGACGGCACATGGTGGTCGTTGAATACCCAATAGTAGCGATGGCCGCATGTGGTCGCTGTGTAGCCACTAACAGCAACGGCGGAAGGTGGTCACTGTGTAGCCACTAATAGCGACCGTGTCGTCGCTACTATCGGGTATTCAACGACCACCCAATGTCGTCACTACTATCGGGGAGACAACGACGGCAAGGCGTGGCGCTACCTAACAAAAAGTAGCGACGGCGTGTTGTGGTCGCTGTATAGCACTCATAGCGACAGAATAAGTCACCAACATAGGGACCCCATTAGCGATGGTGTTACGCCATCGAAACGTTTGTGACGGATGTCTTTTGCGTCGTTGTGATATTAGTGATGAATGACGTAGCGACGCCATTCGTTCTGTCATAATTTCTGTCGCTAATCGTTTTAGCAACGACAATAGCATCACTTAGCGACGGGTTTTGTCTGTCGCTAACAGGTTTTTTTTGTAGTGACATAACCCCAAGTTCTTCGATTAATTAACCAATTACCGAACTCACAAACTTTAATCATTTCTTAACTATTTAGAAGCTAAAAATTATATACTAACAACTAATTAGGCAAAATGATCCATGTTCAGAATTCCCTCTTACCGAACGGTCGTCGACAAGCTTCCAAAAGCTAGATTATGAGGTTCTGACGCTGCCCACTCTCAAGGATGGCTTTAAAATGATCCCTAGCCATAAAAATGAAAGGATTAAAGCTTAAATTCACAAAATGGAACCAAATTTGTAACATCCCGAATTTTATAAAAAAAAGATTAAATAGGAAGAATAAATATTGAATGAGTATAAAATGGATTATGAATGTCCCAAAAATGTTGGAGTAATTAAATTAAGATTTATGAGGGCTAATTATAATTTATTTAGGCCTTAAAGAGTTAAAATTATACCCGGTTAAAATATGGGTATCGGACCAGGTATCTCCAATTGAGATGCCGTTGGTCAGGGCTGTTAAGAATATTATTGGGAATCCGAGTATACCTTCGGAATAATTTTTAGATAATGTATTGAGCCCGAACTAAGAGCCTATTTGTTATAAAATGGAAAGATTTTAAAGAAGGGAATGAAATTTAAAAACAAAACCCTTCCCTTCTCTTCTTCTCACGTTGGGTTTCTAAGGCAAATACACTTGCCTTCTTCATTTATCATCCTCTTTTCTTCTTTCTCTTCTTTTTCTTCATTTTCCTCCTCATACTTTCCTTCTAAAACCAAGACAAGAGTGGAATCCATCTTCCCACCATTTTCATTTCATGGAAGCTTGAAGTCTCTTCTTCCTTCTCCCACTCTATTTTCATGTGGATCTCTCTCTCCATTGGAAACTCAATGTTGTCTCTTGGTTGAGGTAAGTTCCTCATCATCTTTTATGAGCTTTGTGCCCTAGGTTTGGGGTTTTAGTTATTGGGTGAAGGTTTAATGCAAGTGGGGTAATGAATGAAGCCATTAATATGGAAACCCTAAGTTGGGGTGGCTTAAATTTGAGTTTTTATGAGCATTTAATATGGTACTTAAAGTTAATATTGAAAGGTGATAGAAAATTTATAAGCATTTATGATGGTGATGGGTTCTAGTGAAACCCTAACTTTAATAAATTGAGGGAAATGTGAAATGTGAGTAGAGTGTAGGTTTAATGATATTAAAGAATGATATTAATGATGAAAGGTGGCTATTTATGGTGATTAATGAGTATTGGTAATAGTTGTTGGGTTTTGATGAAAACCCTTACCTTAAGAATTTGGGAAAATGTATATATTGTGACTTGAAGGTTGAATTGGAAGTGAACGGGTGTTGTTTAATATGTATGTTGTTAGTTATAGTGATAAACAATAATGAACATTGTAGATAACCCTTAATGGTGGAATCAATGGATATACATATTGGTTGGTGAATTGATAGGCTATGATGTTGTCATTAGAGTTTGATAGTAGGGATGGTTTAAGAGAAGCAAGGATAACTTGTGTTAAGCTTTAAGTGACAATGATGACATTTGAAGGATTGATGTGATTTGAGATTACATTGTGCAATGGATGAGATGATGATGTTGTTGGGTTTAGTTGGTCTTTAAGATCTAGAGGATCTTGGCTTTGGGAAAGGAATTCCCGAAGCCTAACACAATTGCATAAATTGGTGTTTAGCTAGTTTAGGACTTGGTATTGAACTTTATGATAAGCTAGCATTTGTTTAGAATTATGATGATTATTGATTATGTGAATGCACATGTATATGGTATGTAGATTGCATTCCGAATTATGTAGCGGAGCTTTCAGAGCGTACATTTGGTTGCGGCTCTTCCCTTGAGGTAGGAGAGGAGTTTACATTTCAAATGCATGAGTTATATAATTGATGATTATGATATGTGATGATACTTATGCTTGCCTTGTCATGATTATATTGAATGATAAGATAATGGATAATGTGATGAATATTATGCTTGGAAATGGTGGACTCTTGAGAATGATATATTTGTATATATGTTGATGATGAATGTTTAGTATCCCATTGATAGGGAGTGATGTGTTGTTGATGAATAACCCATGGGGGTTGAAATATATGTATGTCTTGTGAATTGAAAATTCCATGTGACTTGGATAAATGACATGCTTGGTTTAGCCAAAAAGGGCTTGAAACGCTATTGAAACCTACTTTGATATGGGAAATGAATCATGGGATGAGTCTTGTTGGAGCAAGTCACATTTATATATGTGAATATAAGTCCATAGAAAGTTTAGACCAAAACAAGACCATTTGTAATTTGGTATGTTATGTAAAATGCCCAAAATATGCATAAAACTACCCTATAGCTTAGATTTTGATTGAGATGGAATTTAGGCTTGACAATTTGCCACAAAATTGATATTAGGGTAGGTAAGTTGTGTATAAAATTTCATGCAAATTGGAGATGAATAGCCTAGTGAAAAGGGGTCCCAAAGTTGGCAAAATTATAAGGGTCAAAAAGCTGTAGAAAAGTGGTTGCAGCAGGGAGATCCACGGCCAGTGGCTTTTTCCCACTGCCAATGGATCGTTCTGCCTCAAAACACGCAAAAAATAGCCATTTTGGGTGGTGGAACCAGTGGACTCCACGGCCAGTGGGAATTTCCCACGGCCAGTGGGTTTCCCCACTGTTAGAAATTTCCAACTGCTCTATTTTCCTTGCTATTTTTGGCCTGTTTGGGCATCTTAATGATGTTTTTCGCCTTTGACTTCTTCATGAAAGTTGTAGATAATTATGTTACGGAGGTGTTAGAATTGGTCTCACTTTAATTGGAGTTTTTTAACTCTCATTAGGCGTAAAATACCGAACCCACTGCATTGAAAAATACAAGTTTAAGAGGGTTTTGAACCCAACTTTTTGTGGTGGTCAAATTGAGACTAATAGGTGATATTTATGAGATGTACCTCTATTTTTAAGGCTAAAAATAAACTCTTCCCATGTACCAATATTGAAAGTTATCACAGGCTCATTGTTGTCCAAAACCTCTATTATTATGGAAAAACGAACGGATTCACTAAAGGTATATATGTGGTGTGTCTTAGTAGTGATTGGGGAATGGCTTGAGGCCTTGAAAAGGTATGTGTATGCCTATGCTATGTTATAAAAACATGTATGCTTCCCCTCTATTGATATATTATGAATCTTGATGAAAAGTAAATGATGTGATTGTATGACATACCTTGGTTGACGATCGGACTAATAAGGGGAAAATTGAATGGCAATGAATTATTAGAACTCAATGAATTTTGAAAAAGTATCAACGATGATTATTATTATTTTTAAGCCATTGTGTTTGATACAAGTGAAATCTTGTATATGTAACTTGAATTGTATTGGCTAGCATGTGATGCTATGAACTTGAATTGTATCTGTTAACATGCCTTGTTGAATTCTGTGCATGAATTAATGTGAGAATGATATTGTGGCTATTGAGATGCCAAGTATATGAATGATATGCCTTGAGGGGCTTTGTAAATGATTGTATGTTATTGATTGAAAATGCCAGATTAAAATATATCCCTATGTAAGAGGGTGAGATATCCTTACGAGGTTGATTGGCATATGCATTATTGCATTTTGCATTCATGGCATGGCATAATTCTGAAATGTGGTTGTGATCACAATATACCATCTTGCGGGGTACCACGAAGGGTATATCCCAGAGTGAAGAGGACGTTGTCTTATTGTTGAATATATCACCTTGCGGGGTGCCACGAAGGGTATATCCCAGAGTGAAGAGGACGTTGTCCTATTGTTGAATATATCACCTTGCGGGGTGCCCCGAAGGGTATATCCCGGAGTGAAGAGAACGTTGTCCTATTGTTGAATATATCACCTTGCGGGGTGCCACGAAGGGTATATCCCAGAGTGAAGAGGATGTTATCCTATTATTGAATATATCACCTTGCAGGGTGCCACGATGGTATTATGATATTGTTGTGAAATGAAATGGTATGGTGGATATGATCACTTAATGGTAAGAAATGGATCCATTGCATATGCATTAAATAGCTGACATATGCATTAGCCATAAGAGCATGGCATTTGAGATGGGATGACCACGAGTGATGAGAAACCCCTTGCGAGGAGGAATTTGAGTGAAGCCTTAATGAATTGATGATGATAAGTGTGAATGCCCTTATTGATAAGTGGCTATGTGATTGTGTATATGATTGTGTATGTACTTGTGCTTGTTTATGATATGAATTGCGATTCATGAGGCTTGTATGCCTATTATAATAATGATATGATGAATGAATGATGATTTTAATGGCTTTATAGCAAAGCACACATGATGATTGTATGCATATACACATGATCACAATATATATATTATTCGTCATTTTGAATGTGAACTCACTCTCCCATGTGGTCTCCTTTTTAGCATTGTGATGCAGGTTGCCATGGGATGAGTTCGGATTTTAAATTAAAGTCTTGGGAAGGTAAATAGTGGTAGAGGAAGTCCCTTGGCCGGCGTCATTTGTGAATTGTTATGTATTGAATTTGTAAAATGAATAAGTCGAATGTAGGAGATGATTTACAGTGTATTGGGAGGGTTAAAATTAATTGATGTATATTGATGATAGAGAAGGCTGGGAGAAGATTCCCGCATATACATGTATATATATAATTAAATCTTAGGCGATGCATGTGTCTGTTGAATGTGTATGAATGAGATATAGTAATAAGTTTATGTTTGGTATTTGCATGCTTGCCGAGCCTTTTCCCATATCGTCATATATGGGACTAGGCGTTGCCCGGTATACATATTTTTCTTCCGTTGTAAACTCTATTATTTTTGTATACCGTTATGGGCAATTTATTTACCGATCCAGTTTTAGCTTATTAAATTGTACGCTTCGGTTTTCTGTGATTCGAGTTTTGGTGTGACATCGGACTTACTTTAGAACGAGAAAAATTTACTCACATTTTATTTATCATTATCCTGATCACATCGGGATCCGAGTCCAGAAAACCGGGGTGTTACAAAATTGACCCATGGGTCCTTGAATCTACCTTTCTAATGGATGAATTAATGAAACTCAAGGTTCATAAAGCTATCCATAACTTGTTAATGGTCCTAAAGCTCACTAAAAACGTGAATTTGAATAATTTAGAGAATGGGGTTTAAGATGTAAGCCAAAAATCGAGAATGCTCATGGGACCTTACTTTGGCAAATTAAGAAATTGAAGAACCTTTGACCTAACAATGCTACCTATGAGAATGAGAAGAAAGAGAACTATTGATGCTTGGCTTAGCTTGAAGGAAATTAAAGAAAATAGGATGGTGGAGATGTGATTGTCGCGGTTGAAAGGAAGAGGAAGAAGAAGTGTTCTTTTCTTTTTTATATGCACGAGAATAAGGAGAGTTTGAGAGAAAGAAAGTGAAATTGGCTTTAGTCATTAAGGGCAAAATTATCTTTTTGTTTGTTTGATTAATTTTTGAAACTAATTTGGTAACTTTAGGTTCCTCAAAATTACCCAGATAAATTCTAAAAATTAATGTACCTTTTGTAATTAATTTAACATTCCTGATTAATTATTCAATTAATAAAAATTAATCAATAATTAGAATTGAGATGTTATAGCAATCATTTTCCAAAAAGGATGCACTTATTTTAGAATTTGTGTAAAGATCAAAAATAGGATTAGTGAACATAATTATTTAATTAGTACTTGAGCATAGTAGTGGGTGGGGTTAACATATATGTATGGCCAACCACGACATAACATATCAAGCTGTTTAACCAATTATGCTATGCATCAAGAAGCACCTGGTCGACCAGCTTCTTTATCATGATAAGGCACAATGAAATTTTTAACTTAGACAAACTCTTTTGTCAGCTCTTTTTGAACGTGAATTGTGCCAGTGAATCGGTATCTTATGGAACAAATTTGTTACAGCAGCTATAATGAAAGAGACTTGAAACCCCAATTGCTAAAAGCAACCAAGTTTTGGTTTGACTTTGGCATAGTGAAGATGATGATAATTTTGTTTACTCGGATTGCAATATTTCGGGTTTCGGTGCCGACTAATCTAACTTTTCATACCTTTCTAATTACCATAAATTAGATCGATATCACGATGACAAAAGTTCATGATAACGAGTGATATTTGACCACTAACTGGGGCATTCTTATAAACACGTGTCCATTTATAATTCAAAGTGTAAGTCATTCTATTTCTTTTTTTACAGTCCTAATCCAGATTCTCTATCAGTTTGCATAGAAAGGGAACTACTAATATATTCCAGCTTATTTTTTAAGAAAGGTCCTCAGAATAATGAGATGATTATTGATTAAATAAAACCATCAATTAATTTCCGTAAAATTATAAGCATCTACATATAATTAAATTTTAACTTCATTATTTAAGACAACTAATTCTAAAATATGTCCAAAAAATAAAAATAATATCGTATATTATATTTTAAACCTAACAATTTTAATTAACAGAGAATTATTCACAAGTAATTAAAAAAATTAAGAAAATCCACTATTAAAAAAGTTATTTTTATCAATGGTTTTTTTTTTTTGTAATAACGGGGGTTAAATGATTGTTACTAAAACTATAGGGAATTCTTCGGTCACAAATAGGTTGACTATGGTTTTAATTAACCTTAGGTAATGTCATTATCTATGGTTAATAATCCCAAGTAATGTAAAATTTACCTATAGTTAAAACTCTTATTAGTTTCATGACTATAACCTTGAATAACACTATTATCCATGGTTGATAACCCTAAGTAATACAAAAATATGATAAAAATAAATAATAAATATTTTTTAAAACTCATAAATAAAATGATGGATAAAAAAATTGCATCAAATGAAAAGAAAGTGAAGGAGTATTTGTTGGCACTTTCGTGTTGTGCTATTCGAGATGTTAAATATTCGCAGTGCCACTTAATTATGCAATTCATAGAATGATGGGTCAAAAATAGGTATATCATCGTTCAAATTGCATTTGCACCACCAAAATCGATGATTTGACTGCATATCTCGGTATAGCATCTTTATTATTATTATTTTTTATCTATGTATATTTTGTTCTTAACATCAGCTGTTAGCATTTTTCAAAATCAAAAATGAAAAGCTTTTTGAAGGTGATAATGGACAAGAAAAGGCAATAGAGGAAAGGCCAGAATTATGATATTGGCAATAAGAACAACCCCTTAGCTGATATGCCTAAAAAGGTTATTGTTGTGAATATCCCAATGGTTCAACCATCATTTTTCTAAGACAAAGGATATGCAAGCAGCTAATGCTGTTGTGCATCATGCCCACTTTGGCCATTGCATTTGCAATAAATATATTCACATTAAAAAAAACCAAAGTAAATAAAGAAGGAAATACAAATTGTTACTGTAAGTGAAAAATTATTAAACAATTATCATTCATATCAAGTTTAATTGGTTCCATATCAAACAAAATTTAAATGGGTCATCAACATAAAGCCCAAACAACAATTTAGCTATAAACAAACATCAATTCAGTCACATTCTTGAATTGCCAATCATCAATATCTAGAAATTGTAAAAACAAAATAAGTATTGAAATTGATACCTAAACATGCACAATGTATAAGTTTTTTATCAACCAATCATGACTCTCATCTCTAAACAAATTGCTCTTCATATTTGTTGGCGAATGGTCAGTAACATTAGTAGGTTAGGCACTTCCTTAATTAGACACCTAAAATTTATGCAAGACAATTAGACATAAATTAAATGATATCAAAATAATAATTCAACTAATAAATATTACTGATGAAGGTTGAAACATATCCAAGTTAGGAGGCAAATCACATTGAAAATTCTACATAAAAAAACTCAAAAATGCATCAAACTTTTTATTTTGCTTAGTTATTTGAGACTTCAATTGGTAACTTGACTTTGTAACTTCTAATAAGAAGGCAAAGCTGAAGAGATCCCACTATAGGACCGAAAAGGATATCCAAATACTTGGGATGGGCAAGGACCCAATCCTAATCTCTAAACACGGCCATAATGTTCTTGGCTTCCTAGTGCATGGGCTAAGGAATCTTGACTTGATATTCCTTTTGAAATAAATGTCCCACTTGATTCATATGAATGAATTTTTTCCTACAAAAATAAACATTATGTTGACATAAATTAAATTTTAATTTTTAGCTTTATAATTAAACTTTGTAGTTTACACATTATTCAAATATTTATTCACAAATTTGTAACTAATGGAGGAATAGGCGAAGGAAACCTTTTTCATTTTAATAAATACATCTATTGATATGACCAAAACTTACACTAATATCTTTAGCCTTAGCATTCATATACGCCTCATCAGCATGTTTATATGTTGTTGTCCATACCTCCCCCTAACTAACCTTCCGACCTAACTCTTGTTCCTATAAAGTCAAGCAAATGATTAAAAAAACTTCTTTAGAAAAAGTGTGATTTCATAAGTGATACTTTTGAGTTTACCATCTCTGCCCTTTTGCGTGCAAGGCTTTTAGATCCGCCAGTGTGGGGAATCGTTTGCTGCTTCCTATTATCTTTATTTTTTTTGGACTTCTCCGATCATTTACAAAAAAAATTCATTGGTCCAACTAAAACAAAAACTAAAGGTGAAAGAATTAATTTTACCTTGGCTTTCAAACTTAGATGATGGTCAACAAAAGAAGACCAATGGTCATTGCAACTAACTGATCTCTATTACATGTGTTGTCATCCCTTGCTTGCCACAACTCTTGTCTATAGCCTCTCTATTTTGAGTTCAAGGATTTCAATACATAACCCTTTTGGAGGCCAGAATCAATTATAAACTTTGCCTTTAAATTATAAAGGATATAAGTTAGAAAATAATTGAAAAGATTAACAAATGCCAAAAGTCTACAGTGAAGAATCTACAATTTACCATTGTATATTTATTATAGCACACAAAAGTAGAAATCCAATTAAAAGTGGTGAAGACACAAGAAAGTCCATTATCACTATTCCAAAACAAACAAAATTTATCTATTTGTTTTCTAGTAAATTCAGAATAGTCAGGGATAAAACCGTAAAGGACTGAATCAAAGCCAATATAGCAATTAGAATTTTTCAGCATATCTAATTGCATAAATCCAAAATAAAAACAGTCATAACACATGTTCCAAGTGACCGAAATAAAGAAAATTAAGAAGCAAAAAGCCTTAGAAATGTTGGACGAAACAAAAAATCTAACTAGTTTAAAATAAGGCTTAATTTAAGCAAAGAAAATTCTGATCTGAATAGTGTTCTTGAATACATATTCTTTGTAATCTTTTGGAACTCTGCTCCAACTAGGATAACACATGGGAATAGCTCAAAATCCCTTGCAATTGGACCTAAGAACCTAGTCAATAATCCTCCTCCATCTGTAATCGGTTGGGTTTTATCATTCCAATTTAGGATAATCCTTTTATTGGAAGGAAGGGACTAAACATCATTGACTCTAAGTTGTTTTGTCTTTCTTGTGTCATCATCACCTATGAATAAATATTTAGTACATAAAAAAAATAAAGATAAAAAATAGCATAGTACATGAAAAAAGAAAGATAAAAATGAAGATCTTCCATTCTCAAGTGTAAGAAAATGTGAACACTGTAACTATAGAAAACATTTTTATTTCAGCAGAATAATTGAATCGTTAGCTTTGAGAAGTTATAGATTTTACTATATATACAATATCAGTACTTTTAAAGTGTAACAATGGTAGGATACGAATACCATGCCTATCATTCTATAAATATCCTCACTGAAAAAATAGAAACTACAAATGAAAACCAAAGATTATCTATATTATATGATATGAAGAGAAAAGTCAACCCAAAAAGGTTAAATATGAAATGTCTATAGCTATTTTATATCCGATATTTGATTTCAAAAAACATATCAGAAGTCAACTCAAAAAGTAAAATAGCAATTCAGTAGCAAGTCAACTTTTTTTGTCATCTTGATCTCAATAAGGTGGTAGGTAGTGGAACTCCGAGAAGATCATTTGGGAATAATTACTAGTATAACATCCTTAATTTTTAAATTAATTTTCAATAAATCAAGTAAATTTTCGCAAATAATTTAAAAGAAGAAATGAAGACTGATTTCTTTTTCGTTAATGGCTTTTTCAGCAGTATTTGAAAGAGGATGATTACAGATGATATCTGTTCTTTCAAAGGTTTTTCTAAACTCCTTTAACAGTGGAAATTGGTATTTATATCATTCATGCAAAGAGACGTGAATGACTAAAAGGTATCTGTTGTACTTTTCTTCAGATGCTGAGTAAGGAGTAAGCATTTAATAAAAAGGGACAGCACATTAGAGAGGGTCCCATACTTAGAAAATATCAAAAAAAGAATTTACTAGAAGGTATAAGAACAGGTTGACGTGGAAAGCATCAGACCTGATTCTCGCTTGAGCGGATCTCTCTTGCTCGAGCGAGAACTGCCCAGTAACCATTTTCCATGCTTTCGCTCGAGCGAGACTCCTTCCTAAAAGCCACTCGCTCGGGCGAGAAATATCCAGTAACGAATTTCATACTTACTCGCTTGAGCGAGGTATCCACTCGCTTAAGCGAAACCTGACCCAACACTCGATTTTGCACTTGGGAAAGTCATTCCAGAACCGATTCCTCTTATTCGGTCCTTCACTCAGCAACTTTCATTAAAACCGACTTATCACTCAGTAGGTCATTCACTTGGTAATTCACCCTCACACCGACTCAGCATCTATTCGATCTTTACTTGGCAAATTATTTCAAAACCGACTCTTCTCTCGTATGGTCTTTCACTCGGTAATTATTTCCAAGTTCGACCATCATCACTCAGGTTTCTACTCAACAAAATAATCCAGACCGAGTCTTTTCTCTCTCGGTATCATTTCACTCGGAAATGTCGTGCTTGGAAACATTTCACTTGAAAAGTTTCAATTCAGAGATACCCCACCCAGAACCGTTTCACTCGGATTTCCTTATTCGGAAGTGTCTCATTCGGACACTATTTTCTTAACTTAGAAATAATTTGCTTAATGATGTTTCACTCAGAAACATCTTAATCCCATTTGGAGATAGGTTCCTTGGTCTTACTTCACTTGGTATCGCACCACATTCACTCGAAATATCATATTTCAACAACATTCACTCGGAATTTCATTCAGAATTTCTTTATTAATCCTTTATAAATGAATTTGCTAAATATTACAAAACTTGGGATGTTACATTTCTCCCCTCTTACAAAAATTTCGTCCTCGAAATTTAAATACAAGAATTATATATTAATGAAATAACTCGGGATATTGTTCCCTCATAGCATCTTCTCATTCCCAAGTATGCATAATACTCTGATCTTGCTGCCATGTAACCTTGACCAATTGGACATTCTTGTTTCTCAATCATTTCACCGATCGGTCCACTATACCAGTGGGTTTGGCTATAGTGGTCAGGTTTTCTTGAATTTCAACATCATCATCTTGCATTTCTTGAGTAGGATCTGGCAAGTACTTCTTCAATTGTAAAACGTGAAATACGCTATGTAAATTTGCTAAATGAGAAGGCAATGCAATTTGATAAACTACTGGTCCGACTTTCTTCAATATTTCATACGGACTAATATATTTTGGACTCAACTTCTTGCTTTTCAATGCCCTTCCAACGCCTTTGCTTAGAGAGACTTTCAAAAAGACTTTATCACCGATCTGAAATTCAATCGGTTTCGTCCGGTGATCATAATAGCTCTTTTGACGATCTTGGGATGCTTTCATTTTGTCCTTGATCATTTGGATTTGCTCGGAGGTCTGCTGCACAATCTCTGGTCCTAACATTAGATTCTCACCCGATTCCGACCAGCAAAGAGGAGTTCGGCATTTTCTTCCATATAAAGCTTCATAGGGAGCCATACCTATGCTACTATGATAGCTATTATTGTAAGTAAATTCGACCAATGGAAGGTATTGTTCCCAGCTCCCACCATGCTCTAGCACACAGGATCTCAACAAGTCTTCTAAACTCTGGATAGTCCGCTCGGATTGCCCATCTGTTTGAGGATGATAGGCCGAACTCAATCGGAGCTTCGAACCTAACTCCTGATGCAGACTTCCCCAAAATCGGGAAGTAAATCTTGGATCTCTATCTGACACAATTGAAGATGGAACACCATGTAATCAGACTATTTCACTAATGTACAATTATGCTAGCCTTGGCAAGGAATAACTCATGTTAATCGGTAAAAAGTGTGCAGACTTTGTCAATCGGTCCACGATAACCCAAATAGCATCATGACCATTCCGAGTCCTTGGTAATCCCATTACAAAATCCATAGCTATTGCGTCCCACTTCCACATGGGAATTTCCAAAGGTTGTAAACCACCGATCGGTTTTTGATGCTCAACCTTTGCTTTTTGACAAATTATGCAATGGGTCACAAAGTCGACTACATCCTTCTTCATTCTGGGCCACCAAAAATGCAATTTCAAATCATGATACATCTTAGTAATACCCAAATGAATACTTAACATGCTTTTATGTGCCTCATTAAGCACCGATTGTCGTAAATTTTCCGAGTCAGGTACATAAATCCGCCCCTTCACTCGGTAAATACCGTCTGAGCCCTCAGTCAGGAATAAATCTTTACCTTTAGCCTGAGTTTCTTTCATCTCGGCTAAATAAAAATCGGTCATTTGTTGTACATAAACAATTTTCAAAAATTCATTAGCTATCTTTAATGTACCGAGAGTCACTTTCCGAGACGAAGACATATCCACTTGCAAATTCATGTCTCGGAATTGTTCAAGCAATTCCATCTCTTTAACCATCATTGTCGCCATGTGAATGGATTTCCGACTCAGAGCGTCGGCTACCACATTGGCCTTTCCTGGGTGATATTTTAAATCGAACTCATAATCTTTCAAGAATTCAATCCATCTTCTTTGCCTCATATTTAATTCCTTTTGATCAAACAGATATTTCAGACTCTTGTGGTCACTATATACTTCAAACTCAGAGCCATAAAGATAATGCCTCCAAATTTTCAGTGCAAAGACCACTACTGCCAATTCCAGATCATGAGTTGGGTAGTTTTGCTCGTGCGTTCGTAATTGTCGTGAAGCGTAAGCAATCATCGGCCATTCTGCATCAGTACACATCCTAGGCCAAGTCCGGATGCATCACAGAAAACTACAAAGCTTTCCTGCAAATTTGGCAAAGCCAATACAGGAGTAGAAGTCAATCGGATTTTCAATTCTTGAAAACTCTGCTCGCACTCGGATGACCACACAAAAGGAACATCTTTCCGGGTTAGCTTAGTCAATGGTAAAGCGATTTTGGAGAACCCCTCAATGAATTTCCGATAATAACCGGCTAAACCCAGAAAACTTCTGACTTTAGTGATTGACTTAGGCTTCTCCCAAATCATTACAGCTTTGACCTTTGAAGGATCTACCGAGACACCTTCTCGGGAAATAACGTGACCCAGGAATTGAATTCTATCCACCCAGAATTCACACTTAGACAATTTGGCAAACAATTTCTTCTCCTTCAACACTTGGAGTACCAATCGGAGATGCTCTTTATGTTCTTCATAAGACTTTAAGTAAATTAGTATATCATCAATAAATACCACCACAAACCTATCCAAGTAAGAATGAAAGATATTGTTCATATAATTCACGAACACAGCCGAAGCATTTGTCACTCCGAACGGCATTACCACGTATTCATAGTGTCCATACTGGGTCCTGAATGCCGTTTTAGGAATATCGGTAGCTTTCACTCGGATCTGGTGGTATCCCGACCGTAAGTCAATTTTCGAAAAGACCAACGCACCACGTAGCTGATCAATTAAATCGTCGATCCTAGGCAATGGGTATTTATTTTTGATGGTCAGCTTATTCAGTTGGCGGTAATCAATACATAACCACATGCTACCATCCTTTTTCTTGACGAGTAACACTGGAGCACCCCACGGTGATACACTCTATCGGGGACATTCTATAAGGAGCTCTAGAAACTGGCTCAGCTCCAGGGATTAAATCAATAGAGAATTCAATCTCTCTATCGGGAGGAACACCAGGTACATCCTCCAGGAATAACTCAGGAAAATCACAAACAATAGGAATGTCTCAGATTCGAGACTCACTCTTCCCATCAACCATACAAAACAGCATAAGCAGTTAAGATATACCTTTGATTTCATATTCATCGGCTTTTTGTTTAGGAAAGATTACTTGTCGATTCCGACAGTTAACTAGGACTTTATTGGCTGATAGCCAATCCATACCGAGAATGATGCCAAGACCTCTCAAAGGTAGACATATTAAATTAGCAGTAAAATCCCTGTCACCGAGAGTGAAAGATACGTTCTCACACATCATGGAAGTCCACAATTTTGCACCAGTCGGATTAGACACATTTAATGGCCGATTCATAGTAACAACAGGTAATCTCATTTGCATAACACAATCATTAGAAATAAATGAGTCAGTTGCACCTGAGTCAAACACCACGTCAAGAGTAGTATTCCCAAATAAACACTTACTTTGAACCAAGTCATGGGCTTGAGCAGCTTCTTCCACAGTAGTAGCATACGCTCGGCCCTCCGCTGGTGAACTAGAACTCCCAGCCCGATCATTTCTCGGCATTATAGAATTGTTGCCACATTCCCCATTGCCTCTTCCTCCTCTGTTACCGTTTCCACGGCCTCGTCCGCTGAAGCCTCCATGGTTTACACTGGCATATGATTCAGTTGATTGGAGAAAAGGACAGTTAGGACGGACATGTCCTTTCTCGTTGCAATGGTAGCAAATGACGTCCTCATCTTTGTCACAGTTCCGAGCATAATGACTGCCTCCACATCTAAAACATTTGATATCTCTCGGTTTATTCACCAGTCGGGCACCAGCATTTCCCCGACCTCTAGATTTAGAGGAAGATTCTCCTCTCACAGACTTTCCTTGCTTCTTAAAGCTGATTGGTGGTAACCTCGAAGAACTATCCGACTTGCTACTCGAGCCGATTGAAGCTTTATTGTCCTCCTCATATATTCTACATTTATTAACAAGGATTGGAAAGCTTCTAATCTCCTAGTGTCGGAAAGCTTTCTTAATCTTTGGGTTCAAACCACTCTCAAATTTGATGCATTTCGAACCTTCTGTACCCGGTATCTGGAAAGGAGGATAGAACAGGCACAACTCCTCAAACTTTGCTGCATATTCCTCAACGCTCATATTACCCTGTCAGAGTTCCATGAATTCTAACTCCTTTTGACTCCTAACAGTATTTAGGAAATACTTTTCAAGGAAGCATTCCTTGAAGTTTTCCCAATTCAATTCAATCTCCATGGCAACCAATCGGCTTTTTGCCATTCTCCACCAGTTTTCAGCTTCTTTTCGAAGCATAAAAACAACATACTCCACCTTCTGCGCTTCAGAGCACTGCAAACTACCAAAGATTCGTTCTAGATTCTGAATCCAAGCATAGGCTTGATCAGGCTGAAATCCTCCATGGAATTCAGTCGGTTTTCTTTTCAAGAAACAATTAATGCTTTGATTGTTACTCGACTGAGGCTGATTCTGTCTTTCTAGAATATCAGCCACACGCTGAAAGGCATCAGCCATTACGTCTATACCATGAGGGTCCATTCTTATCCTGAAATAATCATCATACTTTAGTACCACTCATGGATATGAAAGCAATTTATTTATAGTTGATTCCCCTAACTACATTACACAACAACAGTGATATGGCTTCACTCGATCATAGCATCTAGTAGCTTAACCTTAGCCTTGGACTTTTCAAGTCTTGCTCTGATACCAAATATAACATCCTTAATTTTTAAATTAATTTTCAATAAATCAAGTAAATTTTCACAAATAATTTAAATTTTCCAATAGAGATCGAGTTCAATCATTAAAATTACCGAGTTCTCATCAATCCGACTGACCCATTGGAATGCAATTTAAACATAAATAGGCTTTTCATAAATAATTTCATGATTAAAACAAAATTTGTATTAATAATAATATTGTCATATTACAAAAGCCGACCGGCTATTTCATAATACAAGAATTTATATCACTCGGTAAACAGTATATCACTCGGTAAACACAAGAGCCGGCCAAGGCTTCTACCCAGTTTACTATGTACACTATGTATTGTGTATAATAATACATAATACTCCAGTCGGTCGAGTGACTTCAAATGCCATCAACGTGTCCTCTATCCACTGCAAAAATAATGAGTAAGGGGTGAGCATAAACATATCAAATAATAGTTATTGAATTGGATTTAAGGTCCAATCCATAATTATACACAAACCGAGTCATATAACACAATATGAATAGTATATTCTATCAATAAACAGGGCGTGCACACAAAAATTAGTGCATACACATGCTCAAGTAATTGGATCCATCAAGACTGTTAGTTTTTGTGTTGCAACACTGGCTCCCCAAGCCATAATTCAGCACTCGGCTGATTCGGCAGTTTTATAGGTACCTAACCGCTCTACGCCCCTAATGCAACACCGAGTACCACTCCCAGGGTGATAGCGGTCCTCTACTCGGTGTTACGCACCAAACCCCGAGCCCTGCTCAAGAGGTTGCCTTGAGTCCCACCCAAGGTCTTTTGTGAAAGTCATAATATACCTTACATTAACACATTTCAAGCATATACTCATCATGAGTCTCAAATCACTGTCGGTATTAATATCAGAAAATATGAATGGTATATGTATATGTATATAAAAACATAAAGTATCATACAAGTGGGGTATCAAAACACATAACACACATATATAACATAATAATATTCCCCCACATCCATTCATAAACTATTTATTTGAAATGGAATGCTGCCCCTACCTGAAATTAAGAGCTCTGGCAACACTCAAAGCTTTATCCAATTCACAGCTTGCGAGTTCCAACTAGAATCTTAGCTTTGTGCTAATCTAGTGTTTTCTTTTATAAAAGAAGAAATGAAGACTGATTCCTTCTTCGTTAATGGCTTTTTCAGCAGTATTTGAAAGAGGATGATTACAGATGATATCTTTTCTTTCAAAGGTTTTTCTAAACTCCTTTAACAGTGGAAATTGGTATTTATATCATTCATGCAAAGAGACATGAATGACTAAAAGGTATCTGTTGTACTTTTCTTCAGATGCTGAGTAAGGAGTAAGCATTTAATAAAAAGGGACAGCACATTAGAGAGGGTCCCATACTTAGAAAATATCAGAAAAAGACTTTACTAGAAGGTATAAGAACAGGTTGACGTGGAAAGCAACTTGCTTAAGCGAAACCTGACCCAACACTCGGTTTTGCACTTGGGAAAGTCATTCCAGAACCGATTCCTCTTATTCGGTCCTTCACTCAGCAACTTTCATTAAAGCCGACTTATCACTCAGTAGGTCATTCACTTGGTAATTCACCCTCACACCGACTCAGCATCTATTCGATCTTCACTTGGCGAATTATTTCAAAACCGACTCTTCTCTCGTGTGGTCTTTCACTCGGCAATTATTTCCAAGACCGACCATCATCACTCGGGTTTCTACTCGGCAAAATAATCCAGACCGAGTCTTTTCTCTCTCGGTATCATTTCACTCAGAAATGTCGTGCTTGGAAACATTTCACTTGAAAAGTTTCAATTCAGAGATACCCCACCCAGAACCGTTTCACTTGGATTTCCTTATTCGGAAGTGTCTCATTCGGACACTATTTTCTTAACTTAGAAATAATTTGCTTAATGATGTTTCACTCGGAAACATCTTAATCCCATTCGGAGATAGGTTCCTTGGTCTTACTTCACTTGGTATCGCACCACATTCACTCGGAATATCATATTTCAACAGCATTCACTCAGAATTTCATTCAGAATTTCTTTATTAATTCTTTATAAATGAATTTGCTAAATATTACAAAACTTGGGATGTTACAACTAGCACTTGAATACATAATTTAAAAGGAGAAAAAAACACAAAATTGATGGCCTGAGTGCACAATGTACACAGCCTAGTAGTCCAGTAAAGAGGGTAGAACCTATGACCATTAGGTCATATCGTAACAATTAAACTACCTTGAACAAAATCATATAATATAGATAACCTTTATTTTAAATAGTTTTTAAATGCTCAGAGTAATAGTAATAATTAAACAAACTTTTGATGACAAATTAATTTACATCTTAGATGTATATTTAATTTATTTATCTTAAATTTGATTTTGTTTTTAAACATAGTCTTACACGTGCACTATGTCAAACCACATCAAATTTATAGAAAATCAGCATGAGTTACAGTGTGTTGGGAATAAAGACGTGAGTTATTTAATCATAGGTGTATGACTCAATAATTCATTCTCAAACAAGTAGTACTGCACTTACTCCAAATGGCATATAATAAACACCTATGCCCACTCTTTACAAATAAATTATTAAATAAAATCCTAATATAGAAAATTAATAAACTAAGTAAGTACTACTTATTTTGGCAAATGACTGAAGATTGTGACTTGACTATTTTAAAGGTTTAATCTAAGCATCTAAGGTTAGTAAACTTTTAGACAAAATAATTTTTAACATACTCACCAACAACAACTGCATCAACAACTACATTAAAAGTGATGCAGGATATTACTTTGTGCTAAAATTTAACATACTCACCAACTACATCAACAAGTCAAGCTCTCTTATATGCTGTAGGTTATAAAGGTTTCACCGAAGACTCTATTTCCTCATTCTCTACATCTTCACTATCATACTCTAAATTGGTTGGTGCATGTATGTGTGAAAACTGTGGTGCATGAATAAGTGGGGGCTGAGTACTCGATTAAGGTGCAGATGGAGGTTGGGTACTTCAATGTTGTGCATGTACAGGTGGAGGTTGTGGAGCATGTACAGATGGGGGCTACATACTTGGTTATGGCATGGGTGCTTGAATGGGATGAGTATGGAATTGAATGTTATGTTAGTCTTCTTCCTAAAAAAAGGTTTTAACCTCATGATTCCTACAAAATAATAGAATATAAATTAAGAAAGTTAGTGTTAAATTGATGTGCAGGTGCAGTTTGGTACCTGGTTAAGGTATAGGTAAAGATTGGGTACTTGGATGTGGCGCATGTGAAGATGGGGGTTGTGGAGCATGTACAAGTGGCTGAGTAATTAGTTGTGGGGTATGTACTGCATAAAAAAGTTTATATAAATATTAATGGGTATAAATTAACTAATAGAAGAGGTTACTAGATATGGAACTTGGTTAGAAAAGTCACTATTGGTCTCTAGTACTATTACATTAGTCTTCTTGATGAAAATCTACTTCATCTTCACATATCCTAGTAACCATAATTTATTAAAGATATACTTCAAACAAAATGATGTACTTTGAACATGATCATAAATATATTTAAACAATTAATAATTTAAATAACAACATAAATTAACACCTTGCCAATGGTATATTTTCTTCCCCATTTGGAAATAAAATTTCCAAGTTTTGTTGTTGATATGGTTCACACTTATAATAATTATCCTCATCATCCCCAGCCATGATATACAGGTCTCGTGGCTTTATATGCGCAGGTAAGCTCCAATCTTTACGTAATTCATCTTCTACATAATAAACCATTTGAGCCTCTGTAGCCCGAATGTATGGTTCATCATCTTCATGATCACCATTATGTATCAAGCGTGAAAAATTTACTAATGTAAATCCTAGGCCATCAATTATAATCCCACAATGATTAGTTGTATTAGCCCACATACACTTGAACAAAATGATCGAGAATCTACCATGGTAGTTTATTTCAATGATATCTACCAATTTCCCATAGTAAGGGACACAACCAAATCTCATATGATTATCACTCCTACTTGCATAGCTCCTTGTTCCAAAAGAACCAAACACTCTGTTATTTTGTGTTTTAAGACCTTGGTCTCGTTCCAAGATACGAAACTTGAATCCATTAAAATTGTATGCATCATATATAGCGCTTTGCACAATCAATTGGACCCATAGCTAAGAATTTTAAGTCACCTGAATAAGATCCATTTGTATAATTTCTTATATGAAAATGGGAAAATATTGTAAAAAAATTACAAACTCATAATCATACAAAAAGATAAAACCTTAAGAGTGTAAATACACTTACACGATGAGAAAATCATTCAACAAACTCCCTATGAACCCTTTTGTCTATCTCAGAGGATAACCGTGTATAAATACTTAATTGTCTTCGCACCATATCTCTAAATTCACTATGTCAACATTGTTATAAGTTGAGTGAAGATATATTACATTTATAATAAATCATCAATTAAGATTATTTACCGAAGAAATCAGTCCACTTCTCTACAATTGGTCAATACATGACAATGTGTTTGCAACCTTTTCTTTACCGAAAGTGTGAAGTAATTAAAATCTCCAATCGGTCTTCCGATTGGTGGAAACAAAGTGCCTACGCTAGATGACACACAATCTCGAGCAAAATGTTAAAACCTCTTCAGCCATGTAGCCTTTAACTATTGAGCCTTCAGGTTGAGTCTTATTACGTACATAGGACTTTAATCTTCTAAGGTACCTCTCAATTGGGTACATTCATCGATATTGGATAGGTCCTCCAAGCTTTGCTTCCTCAACTAAGTGCACAACCAAATGAACCATGACTGTAAAAAATGAAGGCAGAAAGAGCATTTCCATATGGCATAATGTGAGAACAACTATCAAACTTGTATAATTAACTTAGTTGTTAGTTTTGTATAATTATTTATATATGTAATATTAATTGTATTTTTCTTTCATTGTGTTTCACAATTAATGGGTGTTAAATTATGATCGGATACACTACATATTATAATTACATATATAAATATATTTATAATTACCAATTCATTTATTTATAATTACCAATTCATTGTATTTTATATTAATCATAATTTATATATAGTAATTAAATTTTAAATATTAATTATGTATTTGTACCGATAACAATTGACTAATCTTAATTACAATTGATAATTAGATAGCTTATATATATTTGGTGGATCCAAATTTAATTTTAACATGTTTAAAATTATTTTATTACTGTTAGAAAAAAGCTTTTAGCATGGGACACAATGTCTTACATTATTTTCTACGTTCACAAGGTGGCGTAAGGCATTATTTCCTATGCCAAGTTTAACATGAGAATTGATGTCCCATGTGACTTTTGCATGAGAGAAAATGATGTGGGACTCAGTGTCCTAGACCTTTTGACTTTAGCATGAGACTATACCAATTATTTCTTGTGTTGTTTTACCTGAAATGAATCTTATTCAAGTTAAGAAAATTTGTATGATACATTTCGAAACGGTGTTCAAAAAAATTTCTTAGTTTAAGAAATAATAGAATAATTTAATGACATAGCCATCACCCAAGAGGAAGCCACAGATCCTTCACATGCTTTGGAGGTTGCCTTGGACAGTTTTAGGGGTCCTATGACTAGATCAAGGACCAAGAAAGCTAGAGACACTCCAAAACCATTTGGTTTCTTCCATGGATACCTTAGTTGGGTAATGAACTTGCTTTCATGGTTTAGGCCTCCTTTAGGCCTTTTTATTGGGCATGGACATTTTAGTACATATTTTTCATTTTAGTATCTTTAGGAGTATATTAGGATATTATTTTAGGTTTTAGTTTGGGCTTTGCATAGCCATTAAATTTGGGCCACTTTTAGGCCTTGTAGTTAGTAGTTTTGTATTTGGGCTTGTATTGGGCCAATTTTGTATAGGTTTTAGGTTTGGGCCTTAGGAAATAATCCAAGGCGCATGGTTAGCTTTAGGTGACCGAAATTTCCAAGGGGATATTTAAACCTCTCTCCTTTGTAATTAACTCATAAATTTGAATGCTTAAGATTTTAGAGTGAGAAACTCTCCCTTTTCTCTAGAAAGTAGAAGCTCTAGGCTCCTTTCTCTTGTCTTATCCTTTGGCTTCCTCCCAAAGGTAGTGACTACTTTTCCTTATCTCTCCAACCTAGTGAGAGTAGCGGAACCAACACCATTCCTCTTGCCTTTCCATTTCTCCTTCACTTCTTAGCTTTTCCTAAACCTAGATCTAGGTTTCTCCACTTAAAATCCTCCATTCTCCATCACATATACTATTCGGTCAGCACCTATATTCAGCCTCCTCCATGTGCTTTCAACTTCTCTTTGCAAGAAGAATTGGATCTATGAAGAGTTAGAGAAGAAGATCCACCTCTCTAGCCTTGGAAATGCAGCATTTCCTATAACATTTAACAACTTCTTATAATAACACCTTGCATTGATATATTTTATTGTACTATTTTTTTTGTATATTTCAAAATATACTAAACCTTTTTGGAAATTTAATTTTGGAAGTTATCAAATTAATTTAAAATAAAAATTTCGAAAAAAATATGTTCTATATTTTTTTTTTGTTTATATTTAACGTACTTCGAATTGAATTTTTGAAATACATGCGAAAAAATATATGGGGTCATTAACGGAAATAAAGAGTTCAAAAGTAATTCTCAAGAATCTAAGGTTTGAGCCGTCATTAATCAATCCCAAAAGGTGTAGAAAAAGAAAGTCACGAGATCAGAAAAACTAAGTGGAAATGGAAAGATTAAGGATATAAACTATAAAAATGGAAATGCAAGTCATGATCTTCAGAAGTCCTTTGGAAAAGTATGTGGAATATAAGAGTTTTGGTTTCTGGTCAAGAGTTTTCAACTATAGATATTTAAAAAAATATAACTTTTTAATATGTTAGTTAAATAACTTAAATGATATACATGATGAATAATGATCATTAAATAATTTTATTTTAATAATTAATTACTGAATAGGCACTAAATTATTATTCACATTTGATTTGGATTCCTAATGACTATAAGATAACTTATTTAAATGGGACTTAGCTTTTTAGTGTTTGATGTCAAAAGCAAGGCTATATTCCACCGCCCCCAGAAACGCTTTCTAACCAAGAGTTATTAATATTTTGGTACTTTCCAATTCAATTCATGTTCAAGCAACTATATAAAGGAGACAAATCCCATATCAATTCATGTGTCCCTAGCTAGCCCTTTAATTTTCTCATTTTTGTCTCTACTCAATTTGTTATATATAATACCTCTCACTTGTACAACATCTAAGCTTTATGAGAAGCACTTCTAAATTCTTCAGTGTTAGCTTGAGGTATTCATATGATCTATAGTGGAACCATGCAAGAAAAGCTGAAACTCATCACTAAGTGGACTCCTAAAAGGTATGTACGTATGCTATCATCTCATTTGTTTTATTTGCAAACAAAATATTTTATTCATTTCTATTTAATTGTACAAACAATCAATTAGTTTTTAGATATCAATAATATTGATTATATTTTTAATATATATTTTTTCTCTGTGCACGTTTCAATGAAATGAAAGGAGCATGACATAAGAATACAAGGAATATTCAACCCCGTACACATATAGCTAACTATACAAACTCTAACAAACAATTCATTGAGTCATTAGACCATTCAAAAAGAGAAAAATAGAACCTCTATATCATAACTCTTGATAAAGATGTTACGGTTTTTTGGTTCCAGATACACCACACTGCTGCCAACCCACTTCAGGTACCAAGCCTCCTTAGCTTTTTTCCTACAAATCAAGCTATTTATATACTCCATAATTTTAAATATGATTTTTATATAACTTCAGATTTAAAATCATACGTCATTACAAATTTCAGAATCCAATAATAATAATATATCATTATAAAACACAAAGGAAGAAAATAATAAAGAACGAAAACATCTTAGAAAAAGAAATATAGTATGTTGTTTACTTCTTATAATCTATGAATGTTTTACTAGACATGACTCCTATGGCAAAATGTTTGAACTCTTTTAATAACTACATTTTATTCCAAGATAAATCAACTCATTATAATAGTTAGAATAACTAATATATACTATCATATTGTAAACCGTTATTTACAATTTACATGATTTTAGGAGATTAAAATATTATCTTAATATTGTAAAAGATAATTTTATTTTTCTAAATTTATCTTTATTTAAAATTAAACGCTACTATAGTACAAATGTAAAACCATTAAATACTTAATGGTAAACTAGGGAAAATGTAATAAATGCTCCTTTTTTATTTTGTAGGGACTTATAAAATGAAACACTTATTTTTTGTTTAGGGGCTTATAATATAAAACAGATGGAGTATTTTTTTAACAGTATCGCTATATATATAGTACAAATTGCTTTTCGTACAAATTCTACGAAACATTCATTAGGCAGGCGCTATTTTATATATTATGAATATTTTTACACGGTTATTAGAACAACCGATATAAAAAATGAATATCTTACACTAGCTGTTTTAATAACTAATGTAAAAAATATTTTTTACCTTGATGATTTTAATAATTGGTTTAAAAAATATTTTTTATATTAGTTCTTGAAACAACTGGTATAAAAAATCAATATTTTATGTCTATTATTTTAATAGTTGATATAAAAAATATTTTTTTACATAAGCTATTTGAATAATCTAGGTAAAAAAATATTTTTTAGAATGTTTATTAAAAAAATTTGGTATAAAAAATAATATTTACACCAGTTGTTAAAATAAACTGTGTAAAAAACCTTTACTTAGGTTCTTGAAATAACTAATATAAAAAATTAATATTTTACACATTGTTTTAATAGCTGATGTAAAAAATATTCTTTTACATCAGTTATTTGAATAATTAGGGTAAAAAAATATTTTTATATCGTTTATTAAAAAATTTGGTGTAAAAATTAATATTTACACCATTTTTTTGAATGAACGGTTGAAAAATATATTTTTTAAACTAGTTATTTCAATAACTTATGATAAAAATATAGGTGTTGCTTGTAATTTCAAATACAATGAAATTTTGATTGAATAATGGAGAAAGAAAACAAAGAACATAGAGTATGTTATGATATAAATGTCTTTCATTGTTTTCCATATTAACATGTTAGTAGAGCTGGTAATTCGGACGAGCGACCATAAACGAGTCAGGTTTTATCAGGTTGCGATCTACTTAGGGTTAGGCTAAAAAAGGTCCGCATAAATTTATGCCTTGAAATTAGATGTCCTAACCCGACCTTCAATGGGCTACGGGGTAGATCGGATGACCTATTTTTTAAAAAAAATTATTAAAAAATAATTTATAAATAATTGAATTACAAAAAACTGAACCAACTTAGTAGAATTTTTCAAAAACTTCATTTGTAAAAAATTTTGTGCTATTAGAATTAATTAACTGTTGTTAGATAAACGATGCTATAAACTCAATAACTTTTCTTATAAAAAATATTTTTGTTTTTGTACTACAATTGAAAATTAAAATAAATGAAGTATTAGTTACTGAGTTACTAACACACAAATACTATAAAATCAACAAGATTTCTTGAAAAGACCTGTTTATAAAAACACCAACTAATAAATAGTATTTCTCATAATGCTAAATTAACTAATAAAAAACTGAAAAAAAAAACTCAGGCCACCCAGGTTGTGGGGGGCCCGCTCACACTCAACCTATTTTTTTGAGCTTTTTGTTATCGGGCTTTTTTCAATTATTAATTTTGAAGTTATTTTTAAGACCCACACACTATGTTTTTTATGGTGGGCCGGCCCATTTTGTCAGCTCAACATGTTGGTATGATAATGAAAAGGAAAAACAAATTCCTATGTTATTCGTACTATTTTTACAAATTTTAATTTCTACAAAATTCTACCTCTAGTTTCAAATATAAGTAAATTTTAGTGAAATTTTTTTATGATAATATAAGTAAAATTATACATTTCTAATGTAATTAAATGTTTGTATACCACATATGTCTTCCTTGTATATATTCTCAAAATCATTATTGTTCTGTGTGATAAATAATATTAGGGGTATGTTAGGAAACTACATAAAATATCTGATAACAATAACGCAAAAATTTACTTTCAACTACTATTTTTAATATGTTTAAAATTAATAACTTTTACTTATATTTGAAATTGAAGATAGTGATATTTTTCCTTTTTTAAATATGTGGGCATTATCATAAACAATATATAATTTTAAATGGAGAGAGTAATTAAAAAATCATCTGTTTATTTTTATGAAAAATCAATGACAATTAAATATATTTTTTAGAAATTTTTGAGGGCCTCTTATTCCTAACTATCTCATTCTCAAAGAAGTACAGAACCACGACACATTCTTTTATTTCATTTCTAATATAAAATAATAAACACTCACAAAAACTTAGGTAAAAGTTGAGCATCGGTTTGTATGTGAGTGGAAGCTACCAAAAACTCCTCAAAAGGTGTGGGCACGTGGTTTAAGGCTTGAGGCAAAATGGATAATACAAATGAAAAAAGAGAAAAGGCATATAAATTTAACGATGGAGAAGGATCAATATGCAGGGAGTATAGGAAAGCTCAAACCAAATCACATTTTGAGTAGGCAGTCCAAATTGTGCATGAATTGATCTTTGCAAATCCAACGGTGGACAAAATGCATATTTGGAAAATGTTGGACAAATGGGCTATTTCATTCATTTCCATGATTAAGAGACGAACGATTCCTCTAATTAGAGAGCAACTTTGTAGTCCTTTTATTGTGTTTGCCTCAAGGTTAATGCGCCAGAAATAGTTTGTAAGATCTTGTTCCATGACTAGGAAAAGGACATAGAAGCGTCTATCATGAGAGTGGAGGTGACGATTGAAGGCGATTGAGGCTGGTTGACAGAGTAAGGGTAAAAATTGGAGTAGGGGGATAATGATTGTGGTTGTTGTATATAGAAAAATGTTTGGGGTTATGTGTGAATCTGGTAAAACTAAGTAAAATGCTAGGGGTGGTTGAAAATGGTGAGGTTGCTGACAATGGTTGGGGAAAGAGGATGATTTTGGTGGTTGGTGGCAATAGGTCGACTGTGGGTTGGGGGAAATGGTTGAGCAAGTGGTGGTGATGGGTACAGGATAAACATAGGTTGCTAGTGATAGTAGAGATCACCATAACTAAAGGAGATGGTCGTGGGAGGCATAAGAGTAGGATATGGAAATACCAATTGATTGGCTCTAAAAAGACCTATCAAGGAAATTATGGTTACTATCTAAGAAAACTAACAATTAAAAGATACTACATTCGTTTATAAATATAAACAATTTTTAGTGAAATTTTTTGTCCCTTCATATAAACAAAATTATACTTTTCCAATGTCATTAAATGTTTGTTTACCAAATATACTTCTTTGTATATATTTCCAAGGCCACTAATTTTTTTAGTAATAAATAATAGTAAGGGTATTTCAAAAAACTAAATCAAATATGTGAGAATATTAATTCAAATAACTAGTTCCAACTACTATTCTTAATATGTTTGTAATTGAATATTTTTGCTTATATTTAGAACCGGATATAGTAATATTTTTCTGCTCTGTTCAATATGATAAAAGAAGTACGATATATAAAATAAAGTGTAAAATATTCTAAAATACCTAACGAACTATATCTTAATTAAGCTTAATATATCCATAATATTTATCTCTAATCATACAAATATGGAATTATGTAAGTATGAAACCAACGCATGACATTATATATTTTTCATTGATAATAACTTATTATGTAATCATTAACCAAGTAATAAGTTAGTAATTAATAAATAAATAGAAAATGGAGATGGGATTTGAAATGTGGAACCATGTGGGAAGGGAAGGAAATTCTTATTGAGTAAGATCAGAATAATGGTCAAATTAATTTTTATTTAGAGGTTAAAATCATCTCATGAGAAAAATATTAGATTAAAACATGTTGATCATTGGGTTTTATTTAAGTGGTTAAAGTAATCTTTGCTTAATGGTTAAAGGATATTTTGTGATCAATATGGTAAGCAAATCAATTGTTGTAAGATTTTTTTAATCATCATCATCTTTAAAGTATCTACTTAATAGCCACTTTATCTTCATATCAATTTGATTATTTATACTTTATTTAATGTTAAATTTTTGATAACAAGATTTGTTTTAAAAAAATTATTACCAATAAAAATTAATAAATTAAACATAAATTCACAAAAAAGTTTTCACATCATTTCCTAATTAGTTTTTACTATGAAAAACAACACAAATTGATTTTATATTTTTCTCACTAATTTATTTCATATTTTTTCCTAACACTTTTCACACTAATAAAAAGAGTGTAAGTCTTTGCAAAGAGCAATAATTTATAAATACTCCAAAAAAATATAATATCTATCTCACCAATCAAAATCCTCTGTAGTATAAAGTATAAAGAATTTCATTTATTTAGGCTTTCTACATTTTAATTAAAATTAGAAGCTAAAATATTAAAAAGTGTAAATTAGAGGTGTTTAGTGGGTAATTGAAATGTCTTTTTTCAACTAGCTAAATATTTTTTTAAATGCTACTTTAAGTAATGTTTCTAATTTCAACTACTACCTAAAATCCTTTTTTACTTTATTGTCCTTGCATATTTTTAATAATTCTTACTACTATTTTTATTTTATTTTTAAGAGATTAAATTTTTATTTTATTTTTTAAATACCTAAAACAAACATCTAAAAAAATACTTATAAGAATCCTTTGATATTTACATTATTTAATATTATTATAAATATTTCTTTTATCAAAACTTTATGGATATGTGAATCAACTTTTATGAAGAATACTTATATGAATAATCATATTTGAACTATGTGTTTTTTATTTATATATTTCATATTTTTTGTTATAAAGAAAAATCTTAAACATTATTTTATTAATGTTGATATTAATTAAAATAACTAAAAAAAGTTACAAATTTTCTATATAAAAAAGAAATTTTACCTAAATAATTAAGCAAATTCTTTTATATCTTTTTTTATTATTTTTTAGTTATTAAAACACCTAGTTTTACCAAACGTTTATAGTATAATCAATTAGTTTATCAACTTTTAGCATTCAACTAGTTTTTCAGCTAGTTTTACCCAACAGACATTAATAATATCAAACCCAAAAGAACCTTAGAAATTATTTATCATTCATCCGCTATCATATTATTTATTATTTATATTAAAAATTATGAGGTCATGCATATACTAATAGTCCAGCATAGTTGTTTTTATCCATTTATTATTTTGTTAGAGGTTCTTTATGGTGTAACATTTTCCTAATAAAGTTATTATAATAGATTTATTATTTTTTTTTTAGTTTATCAAGGGGAATAATCATATATCACTTAACCAACTACCCTAATAGGTTATTTCAATAATTATTATGGTGCAACTTATTTGTACCGAATTCATGTTAAAATTTCGTGCTATACCTATCTTAATTCATTCAATATGAGGTTATCAAATAAAAAAAATATTTTTACCTCGATCTAGTTGTATATTCTCTTTGGTTTACATCTCAAATTAATTGAAGACGTTAGTAGGCTTTAAAAATATCGCAAAACTCAGTCAACCCAGCCCATTTACAAGATGGACTCAAATGAGTTTACTTTACCGCTGAGTTAACGTGGCCCATGAGAGAACATAAAAGACCCTTTTTTTTCTTGGTAAATAGATGATGGACACTTTTCAACAAGACGAAAAAAGTGAGAAGAAAGAAAAATTGTGACCAAAAGAAAAACAAGAAAAACTTTAGGTTTTGAATGGCATGATATTTGATTAGAAAAATATAAAAAAAGAGAACAAGTACCAAAAAAAATTCAAGAGAGAAAAGAAGAGAAAGTGGGGGAAATTATGGTGTGAGTGAGCTATCAATCAATCAAAATTGAAAACTGAAAAAGAAAGAAACAGATGCGTAGCTGCAGTGGGTTTGGTTACCCTTATAAGCAACAACTGGCCAAGGCAAAGACAACAAAACTGGTCAACACATCCACAAACATTGACAGGGGTCCCCTCAATATATACTTTAAATTAATAATAGCTGATGCTAACAACTTTTCTAAGGACTATGATTAAAAATTAGAAAATTTTAAAATATTTAATTTATTAATATTTAATTCTTTAATTTTTAATTATATAATTTTAATTCTTAAATTATTTAATTTGTTGGCACATTTAATCTCTATTTATTTTTCATTTAATTGAAAACCAGATAATTAAATTCTTTCAACAATAGCAACATAATACACGTTACTCTAATGCATCAAAAAGTATCGAACATAGTTAAAACACTATCTAATAACCACATTATAAAATTAGGGTAAATACTTGTTCGTAATATATATTAAACCTTTTAATATGTGAAAATTTGAATAAAGGTAAAAAGTAAATTGAAAAAGATGTTCTCCGCATTTAGTTATCTTAATTTTTAGGCTGAAATAAATATTAGGATTCTTTTTGTTATAGTCGCTAGGAATAAAGATTATGTTTAGGAATAAAGATTATAAATTAATATTAAAATAAAAATTTCCTTGGATTTGGAAAGCTGTGAAGTTAGCGTAGATAATCCTTTGTTGTTATAATTAATGAGTTTCTCAAACAACTTGTGTGGATCGTGTCGGCCACACTTGTAAAAGGAAAAACATGTTTTCAATCCCTTCGAATATTTTGCAAGTTAGGCTGCATAGTGGTTTCCCAATTATTAAATGCAATATCTCACCATCTCATCTTAATTTTTGTAAGATGGTGTTTGGTATGAGAGATCTTTTTAAGTGAAATTCAAAGGTTATTTCTCATGTTTGGTATTAAAAAAATTTATTCGGGAATCTTTTTAGTTTTTTTCATTCCCATGTTTGGTATTAAAAAAATTTAGCCAGGAATCTTTTTGTTTTAAGAGGATTTGGGAAGAAAATAAGGTATTTTTGTCCTAAAATTTTTTATTCCCGGGAATGTATAGGATATCCACCTGTTAAAATAGGAAAATAAAGTTTTTAATTCTTTCATAATTAAGTTTCCTAGGAATCTCACATTCCTAAGAATATTTTTTTTATCTCATACCAAATATGGGTAAGGAAATATTTTAAGTACTCCCAGGAAAATTCAAAGATCCCTCATACCAAACACCACCTACCAAAAACATAAGAGATATTAAATTCAACACATTTGTTGAAATTAAAACAATTTTATTTTATCATAAGGATCCTCCTTCAAATACAATTCTATTGTGGTTTAGTTCAAATTGAAAACTGAAAATTAAAACAGTGTGCATTCTTTCTAAAAATACAAATAAAACAATTTGCATTTTTCTTTTTGAAATAGAGAAACAGTTTGCATTTTAATGAAACTAAAATGTGCAATTTATTAAAAATCATATATACCTCCTTATTTTTTTGCACATTCCGAAGTCCTGAGAGGTTATTACCATATTGGGAAATTTTATAAAATATAACTTTTAAAAGAATTCTATAAAATTTACTTTTCTAAAACATTTTTCAAGAAATTTAATTTTTTAAACTTAATATTTTAAAAGTTAAAAAGAATTATTATATCAAAAAATCTTAGAGTAGTCTCGATGGAAAATCAAAGAGTATTCCCTCAAAACGTAAAAGTCTCTGAAATGTGATTTACCTACCACTCCACTTCAAATATTTTCTAATAAAAAGTATTTTGTATTTTTTAACTAAATTAATATAATGTAAATATTTTAATAAAAAACAGTGAGAGTAAACACGTACGAGAGCATATATAAAGGTCAACCTATTGTAAAGACAAGCACCCATATAAGGTATGATGGAGAACCTATACCTTACCCAAAAATCATGAGAGAAGCTGCAAGATAAGAAAAAGCGTACGTGGTGGTGCATATATATATATATATATATATATATATATATATATATATATATATATATATATATATATATATATATATATATATATATATATATATATAACTCCTACACATATGACTATTTTGATTATGTTATTATTGTAATTTGTAAGCTGCATCATAAACTTAATTATTGTTCATATTTAATATTTTTTCTATTTTCATATTTCACCTTTTTGGAGAGAGATAAAAATTAAGAGTGGTCTTAACCTAGCTGAAGGAGTCCTAAAGTTTATGATGGAACTCAAAAAACCAAAATCTGCTCCCATGCTGCAAATAGTAAAATCTGAACTAAACCTTGTAGCTCTTCTTTCCTCGCGGGTAGGAAGCACACCAGCAACGTGCATTGCGTGATCCTACTTTGTTTTTTTCACTTGACTGGGTGGACAGTTGACCGGAAGAGAACTTCGATTCGCCCGGCCAGCAGGCGGGCGACGTGCTTATCTTGTGTGACAACACTACAGAGCGAGTGGCTCTTCTAGGCCGGCAGCTGTGTGACAACGTGCGATTACTCTTTGAAATAACATTCTTTTGTAAAACTTAAAGTAAAAGTTTTAGAGGTGAAAATATTGATTTTAAAAATTCATTATAATTTTTGTATAATGTGATGTCTAAATCTGAACAATAAATGTCAAACAAATTTTCAAAATTTTTAGAAATCATTCTTTTTGCTTTCGTTCTTATATATAAGGTTTAGTATTTTACGCACAACTTAAGCTATGAGACTCTTATTAAGGTGAATCTAATTGGTACACCTTCGTTGCGTAGACACCTATAACTTTGGTGAAGGAAAGAAAGGTTAATTCAGCCTGGATTGGGCCCCTAGCATTGTGTAGGTTTGCCCTATTGGGAGATCCAACAGAGGCATATTGTAGTTTTTCACGCATAAGTTGAGCTATGAAACTCCGATTAAGGTGAATCCTATTGGCACACTTCTGTAGCTCAAATACATACAACTTTAGTGAAGGGAAAAGATGCTAATTTAGCCTAGCTTGGGCCTACTACAACATTATACAGGTTTTCCCTGTTGGGAGCTTCCAGCAGAGGCATACTGTAATTTTTCACACATAAGTTGAGCTACAAAACTCCAATTGAGGTGAATTTAGTGGCCACACCTTTGTAGCTCATATGCCTACAACATTTGTGAAGAAAGGAAGGGCTAGTTTGGCGTGAAGAATTCCCAGCATAGTAAAATGCAGATTGCGATGCGAAAATTATTAGTAACGGTAAAAATACACATTTTCCTTAAAAAGTCTAATTTACTCATGTGCTTAAACTACCCAAACCTTGTCTAAACAAGACCAAAATTTACCATAAGCTAGTACGTATCATTTCTAAACTGTTGGTCCAAGTCCCATACCAAAATTTCATTTCAATTGGAGTTTATGTGCATCAGAAGGTTTAGACCAAAAATACTTATTTTACCCAACATGTGAATTCAATTTGGACGGTTTTTGGCACAAATACACTATACCAATATTTCACTACACTTATTTATCAATTGTTCACAACCTCCTCTAGCACATTCTACGTCATCTAACTCAATTCATGTGAATCCTCGTGTGTTTAGCATACTAGGTTTGTCATTCTAAGCATTATCATGCATTTCCATATCCTACCATATCAATTCAACATATACAACATTTTTTACACATGTATTGATCATAACTCAAGCATACGAAATAGTTCCTGGTCATTGCAAGACATATATGCTAGCTACACATGCCTAAGCAATTCCTAGATATCACAGTTCATAAATCAAGCATAATGCACATGGATCCATCCATGGTACCACCGAGCATATCACAAAACATATACATAAATATACATCTATAAGTAACCTCAAGTGAGGTATTTAGCATAGCTACACAATTATATACATGATGGTATAGAGTTAGACTTAGAAGGGAGGTTGAATAAGTCTTGAACTCTTTTTCAAAAACAGTACAGACCGCTCAAACAAAATAATCAATTTAACAGACTACCGTAAGGAGCAGAAAATCATACAGCGGAATTTATCCTGATTCACTTCCAACTCAAAAGCTACGTCCAATCCCTTCAGACCGAAGGATTTTTCACTATTGTAAAATGCCTTTACAATCTACACCAGCCCAGTACAATAGTATTCTTGACTCCAGCCACTTTTAGCTTAAACCCAAGTATTCTTAACACTAACCACTCCTAGCTACAAACCCAAGTATTCTTTCAAAAGCTTCTTTAGGCCACAGTGTTTCCCAACACTTACTGATTCTGGCAACACATCAGAATATACAAAGTGTAGTAGTAAAGTGTTTAAAGTTACAATCAAATAACTTAACGTACAAAGATATGAAATGATTACAAGATACATTGAGTTACAGACTACTATAAGTCAGGGTCTGCACTAAGCAGAACAAGAAAGAAGACTTAAGTAGTGAATACAAGAACTTAGAAACTGAAAAGAAAAGTCCTTCAGACTTTGGTTTCTAGAGAGAACACAAGAGAGTATATAAGTATAAAACTGAACAGCGTGACTACGTAACTTGCTTGAATTATGAAGTTTCATGTATTTATAGTCTTTTTGAAAAATATCCGTTGGTTCAGCTTCGAAGGATGTTAATCTCTTGAGGATTACACTATCAATGAGTGCAGACATATGCTTCAGAGAGATTTCCTTAACTCAGTTGCTTTGAAAGTCTTCAATAGAAGATCCCTTTTGGTTATGCACTTTTGGAAAGCTCGTACACTCTATAGCAGTTGCCCTTAGGCTATCCGTTCTGAATAAGGTTTAGCTTTTTTGACACCTTGAGACATGTAAGACAGTTTTCCTTATAAGCGTGAGAAAGTTTTCAACTTTTTCGTTGATTGTCTTTTTGATGATAGCTTCAGAGATGACATGAGAAAGTTCATGCAGCTTCATATTTGGAAAGTGATTCGGTCTCGATACCGGTACCAGGGCAAGGATATCATTTTATTTATTTTCCACATGTTACCGAAGCTGCAGGTAAGCCTTCGTACTGTTAGACCGTATGTTTAGGTCCACACCTCACATACCAGATATGATCTGTTCTGCCTGGTAAAAGGTATAAGGTGCGGTCACAGGGGACATTGGCAAAGACACCGTTCTTCCCATACCATGTGTCAGAAGCATGCTCTACGCCATGCACTTTCTGTCCCCTGACCCAACACTTACACTTTCCATGTCTTATTATACCTAACCATTTGCCCATACTTTGAGAGGATAAGTGGCTGCTCCACTACCCAAATCCTCGTTACTTGAAGTGGGCCAGGAGCTCAAGCCGGTGTGCCTATATTTATACCTTGCATACCGGAAAGTATCCACGTCACCCGACAGAAGGTACAGGGTACAGCCACAAGGATGATACGCGAGAAATGTGGCTCCCTCCGTGTCGCGTGTCAAAATCATACACTGAGCAGTGTACTATTTGTCTCCTGGCCCCACCTATGCCCAACGATTCATTCTCCTTGCTCATCTATAAATAGTTGATTTTCACACTCATAAAATGTTACATTGTTCTTACTCTTGATATACTGTTTCATTGCTTGAGATCTCTTAACCTGAATTCTTATTCCGGTGACTGACTTGATCTTTAGAGAATCTTCACAGGTGACACAACCTTTCGCCCCTCCTTTAACGCGAAAGCTTGGTGTGAAGGATCTCCAGGACAACAAGATCGGATTCTCCCACTGAGAGTTTGGACTATAATACCAGATACCCACTGTACCGGTGTACAAACACTTAAATCATTGACTTTTATGGCTGGTCCCCACTCCGGATCCTTGACCTCGGATTAGACCAGTTTATTTGCACACCAGTGGGACACGTTAGAGTTATTCCCACTTTTCGCAGAAGTTTAGTAGTCATCCATGGAGGGTGATGGACGTGGTTTTGTTGACGGTCATGTGGAGGATGTAACCAACCAACATGCTAACAGGAGACTTCTTTTTGAATCTCCTGGAACAAACTCGATGAGGGTGATACCTGTAGTAGTTCCAGACCCTCGAGATGAAGTTATAAGGTAGCTTAGGGAGGAGTTGATAGAGTTAAAGAGAGAGAGGAGGTTGACGGAAGACAAAGTGATGTCTCAGGCAGAGGAGACTCACCACACCTCTGGGAGAGAAAAATCCACCATTCTCCAATACTTGAAGATCCCCGCATATGAGGAGAGTGAGCAAACCTATGACTCTGGGGATAGAGTCAGTGGAAGAAAGAAAGAGCCAGTGGTAGTAGCTCCTGGGACGTATTGGCTCAACGTTCTATTTTCAAGAAGGCTCATGAGTGTGCCTATTCCCAGGCATTTACAGACGACTCAACCACTCTCCATTGGGAAGTATAATGGAGAGACCGACCCCACTAAGCATCTTGATGCTTACGAATATGAAGCTATGTACTTGGGAGCCGATGAGGATGTGATGTGCAGGATGTTCCCACGTACCTTAGTTGAGGAGGCCCTAAGCTGGTTCAAGGGTCTACCCTCAGGGTTAATAGACTTTTGGGAGGAGATGGCAGCAGCTTTTGAGAATCACTTTGTCATTTCCAGGGATGTCCCTAGGACATCTCACACCCTGGCTCAGATCAGGCAAGGAAAGAATGAAACTCTTAAGGAGATTCTAAAGAGGTTTTACAAGG
This sequence comes from Clitoria ternatea, assembly GCA_037962975.1. Lineage (NCBI taxonomy): Eukaryota > Viridiplantae > Streptophyta > Magnoliopsida > Fabales > Fabaceae > Clitoria > Clitoria ternatea. The sequence continues at coordinate 111,232,945 of CM075669.1, forward strand.
AGGCAGCTATGGTGCCTAACCTCACAGAGGCCATCCAACTATATATCGTCATTGAGGCCTTGCAACCCGGATTAGCCTTTGCCCTATCTTTGGCAAAGAGTCCTCCAGTGACATTTGAAGAATTCCGGAGGAAGGCCTCGAAGTATGTAGGCATTGAGATGCATTTGGAAGCCACGGCAGCTAGGGTTAAGCCACCAGTACCCTCCCCTCAACCACGGAGAGATAAGGAGAGGGTGAGGCCGGAGAGGCATTCCTAGAGAGATGATTTCATGAGCCCCTGACCTCAGCAGCAGGATAGACGGGTAGCTTATTTCAGTAACTACACACCATTGAACGCCAAGCATTCCTAGATCTTAAGGGGGGTCAGATGGCCTACACTTAGCGTGTATGGGATCAGGAAACCGGCTCCGCTGAGACGGTCTGGTAATCCGCTCAAGTAATGTGGTTTTCATGAGCAGGTGGGCCACTCCATTGATGAATATAAGGCGTTGAAGAAAGTTTTAGAGACTCTCATCAGAGAGGGAAAGCTGAAGCAGTACCTCTTCAAAGAGAAGTCCTTTGATGAACCAAACTGGACTGAGCAGACGGGAAAAGATCACGACGATGAAGGCGATAATAGTCACAACCCGGTAAAGAGGTTTACAGCTGCTGAGAAACAGAAGGGGATTATTATCAACGAGGCTGGTCAGCAGGACAGCATGCCCCAGTAGCAGAGGTAAGGCCGACACGAAGTAATTGATATGATCACTGGAGGCGGAGCTTCGATCAACACTCAAAAGAATCATCATCGAATGATTCTGTTTGTCCAAGGGAAACCCAGGGACAACCGCTCTTTCAGAGATGGTATGGTGGCACCGGTTGTGTCATTTTTAGATGAAGATTTTGGCCCAACCATCTCGGGGGGTGATGACGCTGTGGTCATAATCGCTATGATCACGAACAAGGATGTCAAGAGGATCCTTGTTGATCAGGGGAGTTCCTGTGATGTTATTTTTCATAATTGTTTTAAAAGAATGGGTTTCAATGACTCAAACTTACAACCTTATACGTAGGAGCTCACAGCCTTTAACAGAGCAAAGCAACCTACTAAGGGATACCTTGACACCCTTGTGTCTTTTAAAGGTGAACCAGGAGCAAGGACGGTGAAGTCCAGGGTACTGGTGTCGACGTGGAATCCCCTTACAATGGCATTATAGGCCGCCCTACCTTAAATGCCATGGAAGCAATCGTATCCACTCCACATCTCCTTATCAAGTTCATCGATAAGGACAACGACGTTTCTTCCCTCCGAGGTGATTAGGAGATGGCCGTACTGTTACAACCTGAGCCTTAACATGGTGAAGTTGGAGGCATTCAACAAAAAGAAGAAGTTGAATGATGAAGGAACGTGGCGGGGTCCGTCAGTCTGATTGATCTTGACCCTAGAGCGGAGTTAAAGATTGATCCGTTTAACCCATCGAAGCCCACGCCGGACAGAGGTTCCAAGGACATCGTCTTAGGAGATTCCCCAAAGAAAGTTACTCATATCAATGATAAGCTGGAGTCAGTAATGGAGCAGCATCTGTTGGTACTCCTCCAGGAATTTAAGGACCTTTTTGCATGGACTACTGCGGACATGCTTGGGATGGATCCTAACTTCTGTTATCACAAACTATCTATCTACCTAGAGCCGAGGCCTATCGCCCAAAAGTTAAAAAGATTAGGGCCAGAATAGCAGAAGGCGGCTTGTGAGTAGACAGAGGAGTTGCTGAAGGTAGGATTTACTAGAGAAATCTGTTATTCCTCTTGGCTCTCCAACATAGTAATGGTCCAGAAGGCCAATGGTAAATGGAGGATGTGCACTGATTATGTGGACCTCAACCATTGTTGCCCAAATAATCCATATCATCTCCCTAATATAGATCGAATGATGGATGATTCCTCTGGTTATCAGTACTTGAGTTTCATGGATACATATTCGAGGTACAACCAGATTCTGATGTGGGAGAAGGATAAAGAGAAGATGGCTTTTGTCAATGACCGCGGTGTTTTCTGCTACACCGCCATGCCCTTCAGTTTGAAGAACGCTGGGGACACTTACCAGTGTATGATTAACGAGGTGTTTAAGGGCATGCACACCAAGCTGGTGGAGGTGTATATTGACGACATCATAGCCAAGACCCCGGCTGGGGGTGATCACATTGAAGATCTGCGCCAGGTATTCACGCGGTTGAGGCCGTACAGCAAGAGGTTGAACCCATTAAAATGCACTTTCACAGTCCTAACTAGGAAGTTTCTGGGTTTCATGTTAACTTAGCGTGGCATTAAGGCCAATCCGGGGAAGTGCCAAGCAATCCTTAACATGCAGAGTCTGAAGAACCTGAGGGAGGTTCAATCCTTGAACGGAAAGGTGGCAGCCTTGGCACGATTCATGCCTAAGATGGCACATAGATCCCTTCCCTTGTATAAAGTGTTGAAGAAGTCTAAGAAGTTCGAGTGGTGACAGTCAAGGAGGTGTTATCAAGCCCTTCAATTTTGGTGAAGCTTGATCCTAGTGAAACACTTATCTTATATTTAGAAAACTCTGACGAAGCTTTGAGGGTAGCATTAGTCAAGGAGACCTCGGAGGGGCAGAGGCCAGTATATTTTACAAGCAAAATGCTACAAGAAGCAGAGGTCCGGTATCAAAAGATCGAGAAGGCTGCCCTCGCAGTTGTTTGGGCTTCACGTCATTTAACACCGTACTTCCACGCACACCTAATTATGGTGAGAACGAGTATGTTACTCCATTCCATACTGAGCAAGCCAAACCTCATAGGGAGGATGATTAAGTGGTCTATCGAGCTTTTAGAGTTTGAAGTTTCCTATGAACCACAAGGCGCTATCAAGGCTTAAGTTTTGACTGATTTCGTTATGGAGATGACGGGGGCAGACCCAGCCGTACCTCGTGCTCACTGGACCATCTATGTGGATGGTTCTTCGAATAGTAAAGGATGTAGAGCGGGTGTCGTGGTTGAGAGTGATGATGGCGTCTATTTGGAAATTTCTCTCCGGTTCAATTTTAAAACTTCCAACAACCAGGCTGAGTACGAGGCTTGTCTTGCCGGACTCTGAGCTGCAATTGATATTGGAGCAACAGAAGTAACCGTCTATAGCGATTCACAGTTGGTGATATCACAAATTCAGGGAGAATATCAGATTCGTGAACCCCGGCTCCAGTTATACTTAAATTGTGTGAATAAGCTGAAAGAGAGATTTGTATCGTTACAGTTTAAGCATGTGCCTTGAGAGGAGAACACCAGGGCGGATATACTGTCTAGATTGACGAGTACGAAGCAACCTGGGAGTACAACCATAGTGGTGCAGAGCACTCTCACATCGCTCAACATCCCCTTCACCCTATCATTGAATGCAATATCATATAATGCCTTCGACGAGAATTCATGGGTAGTCCTTTACATACGGTACTTCGTCCATGGACAGCTACCCACTGATGACTTGGAAAGGAAGAAGTTGAAAAGGGAGCTGCCTTACTTTACGTTGGTGGATGACATGCTCATACGGAGGGGATTTTCTGTGCCATACCTTAGGTGTTTAAATGAAAATGAGATATGGGGTGTGCTGGAAGAAGTACATGAGGGGCAGTGTGGATACCACACCGGAGGTAGAAGCCTAATGAGGAAGGTTCTTAGAGCGGGTTACTAGTGGCCCACAATGAAGAAAGACTCCATTGAGTTCTTAAAGAGGTGTGACCCGTGTCAAAGATTTTCCAACCTTCATCATACACCAGCTCAGGAACTTTCTACGTCCATCGTGCCATGGCCTTTTCACCAGTGGGGCCTCAAAATCCTGAGTCCGTTCCCAACAGCACCTGGTGGAATCAAGTACCTCATAGTTAGGGTGGATTATTTTACCAAGTGGATAGAAGTAGAGCCAATGGTACATATCACTTTAGCCAGAACTCGTCGTTTTGTGTACGAGAACATCATAGCCCAGTTCGGAGTCCTAGTACAGATTGTTACTGACAACGGCACCCAATTCACTGACAGGAAGTTTAGAGTTGCTTGAAGGACTGGGGATAGTCCAAATCTTCTCATCTGTCGAACATCCTCAAACAAATGGCCAGGCCGAGGTGGCTAATAAAGAGGTGATGAAAGGGCTAAAGAAGCGTCTAGGCGAAGAAAAGGGCGGATTGACGGACCAGCTATGCCATGTCTTGTGGGCATACCATACTACACATCATTCCTTAACAATGAATCTCCATATCGCCTTACTTACGGTGTTGAGGAAATGATTCCGGTGGAACTCCAAACCACGTCAACAAGGTTTGAGTATTTTTTTGAGGAAAATAATAATGTCAATCTAGCATCGGAATTGGATGTTCTTCGAGAGCTCAAGGAAGAAGCCTTTGTCAGGGATCAAGCTATCAAAGCAAAGGTCGCCCTTCGATACAACAAGCGCGTGTAACATAGAGCATTTAACACAGGAGATCTCGTTCTAAGGAAGACAAGTGTGGGAAATACGTTTGCTCACCAAGGTAAATTAGCACCGATATGGGAAAGCCCTTACAAAGTATCCGAGGTGACTGGCAAAGGGTTATATCGATTGGAGAATCTCAATGGCACACCAATCCGTAACAAGTGGAACACTCAGAACTTACGCATTTACTATAGCTAGTTGGTAAGACAGCATGTACTCTTTTTCCTTACTTCAGTTTTGTCCCAATGGGTTTTCTCAAGAAGGTTTTAATGAGGCATGACCCCAACTACGCTCTCTTTGTAATCCATATTCAATTCAATGAGAATTCAATTTATGAACATGATGTCATCACTTTTTTCTCTTATGTTGCAATTTTTAGCATTACGCCAGTTTGTGTGGAGACCCTCAGGATGGATGATCCCAATTACCTATTTTGTAATTGGTGATATAACTCCTTGAGTGAACCAAAGGGTTGTGGGATCAGACCTTCTTCAAGGCTGTACCGAACCCTATTAGAAGACCTGGATTGTAGGATTAAACTGAACTCCAGGTACGGTTAGTAGGTTTGGCCGAACATCGATGAAGACCCAATCATCATTCTCATGATTGAGGTATAATTCCCCGGGACGGATAATCTTACTCATCATCCTTATGAGTGGCGGTATACCTCCTGGCATGGATAATTCCAATCACCATTCTTATGATTAAAGGTCATTATTCTTATGAGTGAGGCAGATTCTTGCAGGACAGAAATTCCTAATCATTGCTTCTATCTTGAACGATATCTCTCTTCAAGTTATTTAACAAGCACGTCTATTAATAGAATGGACCAAAGCTCCCACTCTTTAAAGTTAAAGGTATTATTCCGCAATAAATACTCATGCTCTTTGCAATCAACACGCGCTTGGGGACAATGTTCATCGGGTTCAAGTCTATGTTATACAATATGGTTGCTTAGGATCCGATCTAACGGTTCCTTCCTACCTAATGATCATCTCTAGTTGATCTTAAGTTTCAACGCAGATAACGGCTTAACGAATTTTACGAAGGTAAAAGTTAGCAAATTTATTGAAGAAACGTCAGAAACAGAAACAATATTTGGAAAAGAGAATTCATTCATGCAACAAATTAAGTTTATACATGATTGTTCGAAAATAAGTTAAAGTCGGAGCTGATCCTGGAACACAGCAGTAAAAAAAAATATAAAGACTAAGAGGTAGGCGTCTGGTCTCTAGTTGTAGTAGCCTCTTTTCCTCCGCCTTCTTCTCCAGCAGTTCTGCCAGCTTCACTTTCTTTGGTAGGGTGTTCTTTAATGTTTTCTTGAGCAGGCTGCTCTTTTGCCTTGTTGCCTTAGGCTTCCTCTCCTCTGGGCTTGCCATCATGAGTTTGGTTTTCTTTAGTTGTACCTGCGGAGCCCAGAGCAACTGGCACAGGTCCCATGCTCTGGCCTTCAGGGAGAGGTGGTAGCTCGTATAGAAAAGAAGAAGGTTCCTCGTGCCGACCATCAACTACCGCAACTAGCCTCCCGTTGTGGAACTCATAAAAAGGGCTCATACCATATAAGTTGAAGCTCACTTCGGGGTTGCGATAGAAAACTTGGTGGACAGCTAAGCCAAAGGATTCATATACCACAACGGAGCAGACCTCTACAGCCTTGCCGCCCTGGCCTTTGCCTTACCCAAGTCCTTCCTCAGCTTGGTATTCTCTTTCTCCAATGACCCAGTTGTGGCACTCCCTTGCTTCAACTCTTCAATCTGTTTGAGCAGCTCCTTTTCCTCGCAGCAAACTCTTCACCGCTCTTGAGCTTCCCGGCCTCAGCTACCTTCAGGACCTCAGAGAGCTGTTCATTCTTTTATTTTTCCACCCTGAGGTCCTCTTTGAGCTGAGGAACCCCCATCGCCTCTGCCTGAAGTTCAGAAACCTTTCCTTTAAGAGATTTGACCGTGTTTTTCAGGGTGGATACTTCCATAGAGCATTCCAGCTCCAGCTCCTGGGCCTTCTTCAGCTTTTCCTCCGCCGTCTTCAAGTGAGCTCTGTCCTTAGCCAGCCCATCCACTTCCTTCACGCTGTTGATGGTGCGGCTTAAAGAATCGAGGAGGCCAGTCAGCTCCGCTAGTTTCTACTTATCGGCTATGATTGCATCTTTAATCTCTTCCACCTCTAGAGTAGGGTGAAGTTTGTACAATGGAGGTGGAAGAACAGCCGGCATGGGCCCTTCATAAACTAGGAACAAAGAGAGGAAAGAGTTATTGGGTGGATCCATCCTCACCCGCGGGAATGATGGAGGAGGACGGGCAGTGGGCTCAGAGATTGCCCCAGAAGACATTGTCTTATCTCCCACGCCGGCTTCATTTAACACGGTGGTGGGTTTCTTCTTATCAGTAGCCTTTACTAGCCTGCCCATCTTCTTCTTCCCTTCTGTTTGTTCTGGCTGAGAGGTCTCCTCCTCATCAGCTTGAGACTCAAAGAGAGGGGGGTCGTCACCTACCTCGGAGGTCAAAGGGATGAACTCCGCCATAGCCTTGGTGGCATTCCTAGGCCTGAACATTGTTCTCTTCACTTTTAGATAAAGAGCTGTCGTCCCCTAGCAAGGATTTCAAGGCAAGCATATCGGGACAATTCCTCTCTATCCAATCAGCAAAAAGAGGAAAGGAAAATATTAATAGCAAGTAGACATCAGATTACCACAGGAGAATAAAGAAACAAGATTATTACTTAAATATTCATTTCTAATAAAAGTAGACCCCAAGAGACGCTTGCAGGAGAGTTCCTTGTAGGTAGCAGTGAACGCCTTCAGGGCACTCACTACTTCGATAGAGTGGGCAGAGAGTTCACTCTCCTCCGTAAAGTAAGCCGGTCTTGCGAGCAAGAAATGCTCATGGGTCCAGCTGAGGGGAAACTTTGGAATGCCGTCCTCGCTAAGCCAGAAGACCTGCTTAGTCGGTTGGATCCGGATTCTGGTATAGTATTGTTTAAAAGATCGATCGTCGATTTTGGCCGATTTAGTGAAGGATTTAAAGTTTATCACCTTGGAGTCGCATCGAAGGGTGACAAATCCAAGACCACCCTTCTTATTTACACGGCGGACCACCTGGCAATAATAAAAAAAGCATTGCCACAGTGGGTTTGAAGTTGAAGTGTTCCCCTAGAACCTCGAGAGAACGGATGAGACTCCACCCATTGAGATGCACTTGTGAAGAGGCGCACTCTAAAAAATGTAGAACGCCCATCTGAAAGTCGTTAAGAGGGAAGCGTACTCCGAGGTGTTGAAGATAAAGTCATACATATATACAAAATGATTGTCCATCACCTTGTGGCAGATCCTCTCCTGTGGCCGGGGCGCCAGGACCATAAATCTCTCCTGTAGCCTCTCTTTAAAGACCCTGAAGCGTGGGGATACCAGCCTGCCGTCCTCACGTGCATGTCGAGAGGGGATCTCTTTGAACTCCTCTTCTACCCAGCAGTAAGGGCGAGTCCTGTTTAGGGCTTCCCAGTCGAGCTGGTGTGCAACGACATTGACACACCCCTCCTGAGTTCATAGAATTAGAACTTTACCACGCCCTTAATCTCCATCTCGTCTATCGTGTGAGCAAAGAAGTCCGTGTAGTGGTAAAAAGTGACATCATCAGTAAGGAACCAGTCTGAACTTGACGAGCTTCCTTGGGAACCGTTAGTCTCGGAACTAGGGGAGGGTTTAGGATTGGGCCGAATCACTGGCTGCCTTGATGAAGAGGTTTCACCTCTCCCTGAACCACAAGGCCTCACTCCAGAAGGACCCACAGAAATCCTTCCACCACGATAATTGGAGGGCCTGTAAGGGATACTCCCCCTCCTATTCGAAGGACCGGTGTGGTTCTCCCTAGGGCGCATGGTTGCAATATAAATGGAAAGGAAGATAAAGAAGCTGGAAGAAGGGAGAAGTGAGGTTACCTAAAGGGAAGTTAAGATTGGTGGAAGAGAGAACTTCACAAGAATGGCAGCAACAATCTTCTTAAGAAATTTTAGCAGAGTTTCGCTAAGTTTGAAAGCAAATGTGATTTCCAGAATTTGCCAAGTTACCCTTTTATAGGTGACGAAGGGGTTCAACCACCAACCAGAAGGTGTACGTTTATCAGGAAACGCAGCTTTTCAAAGTTAAACGACGCAGTCATTCCTTTCCCTAAAACATGAAAATGGCGATGATTCGTGAAAGGTTTCCTTCAAACTGGGCCCAAAAATTCAAATTTTAGGCCCATAACAGCCCCAGTGACAGTTACGAAACCACGTGCTCTGAGGCCAAGCATTAAATGCCTATCATTGGAAGCGTTTCAAGGCTTCGTATTCACAACACTCGAATACCAAGAGTTTCGATTCTCAAAACCCTTGGGATCCTCCCATAACAACTATCATTGTCTGAATCCGTTGTATAGGCACCCTAAGAACGACATCCTCATCCTATGAACGGATCGACAAGTAGGTTACCAGTATAGCGCATACGCGTACCCGCACATATGCTCAAGTGTTACACCGTTACCAAGACTTCATATGCAGACAGTTTAGCTTATATGAGCAACTCTACCAGCCCCTCACACAAGCTAGGGGACAAATAATCCGGTCTCGATACCGGTACCAGGGCAAGGATGTCATTTTATCTATTTTCTACATGCTACTGAAGCTGCAGGTAAACCTCTAGACTGTTAGACCGTATGTTCAGGTCCACACCTCACACACCGGATATGATCCGTTCTGCCTGGTAAAAGGTATAAAGTGCGGTCACAGGGGACATTTGCAAAGACACCGTTATTCCTATACCATGTGTCAGAAGCATGCTCTATGCAACACACTTTCTGTCCCCTGACCCAACACTTATACTTTCCATGTCTTATTATACCTAACCATTTGCCTATACTTTAAGAAGATAAGTGGATGCTCCACTACCCAAATCCTCGTTACTTGAAGTGGGCCAGGAGCTCAAGCCGGTGTGCCATATTGATACCTTGCATACCAGAAAGTATCCACATCACTCGACAGAAGGTATAGGGTACCGCCACAAGGATGATATGCGAGAAATATGGCTCCCTCCGTGTCGCGTGTCAAAATCGTACACTGAGCAATGTACTATTTGTCTCCTAGCCCCACCTGTGCCCAACGATTCATTCTCCTTGCTCATCTATAAATAGTCAATTCTCACACTCATAAAAGGTTACGTTGTTCTGACTCTTGATATTCTGTTTCATTGCTTGAGATCTCTTAACATGAATTCTTATTCCGGTGACTGACTTGAGCTTCGGAGAATCTTCGTAGGTGACACCACCTTTCGCCCATCCTTCAACGTGAAAGCTTGGTGTAAAGGATCCCCAGGACAACAAGACCGGATTCTCCCACTGAGAGTTTAGACTATAATACCGGATACCCACTGTACCGGTGTACAAACCCTTAAATCATTGACTTTTATGGCTGGTCCCCACTCCGGATCCTTGACCCCGGATTAGACCAGTTCAGAAAGCAAATATCCTTTTTCAATACTCGAAGAGTTAGACATTCTTTCGTAGTCTATAGAGAGATCTTCTCATGGTCTGTAGATTCAAATTTGCTTGATTTAGATAAGCTTCAAGTGAGTATAGACTTCTTCATTTCATAAGCGAATTAATTTCTACAGACTCCCCTTATCTTTTTTAAATGAAGTTCTTCGGACTCCTATAACACTTCAACAGAATTGTTAGACAAACAAATAGTATAAACTTCATTTTAGCTGAGAGTCTTAATGTGCATTATTAACAAATCACAATGAGTTTAGACTACTCAATCATGAGTTCAGACTAGTCTCTAACAATCTTCCCCTATTCGTTGATAACAAACATTAAGGTTTTGATGGCGAGGATTGGCAAGTTCCCTGGCTACATGATGAGAAGCGCCAGAGTCTAATAACCATGAAGGTGTAGAGTTAGGATCTGTGGTGACTAGGTTGGCTTGATGACGAGGATGATTGGAAGGATAACCATGCAGTTGATAGCAGGTTTTAGCAATGTGCTCGTGACAATCACAGTATTAACATGTTAGTTGGCTGTTGAGACCAGAAGGACGTCGATGGGAGCTAGAGGAGGGTTTCCCGAAAGCAGGTGATATTGTACCAGGAGATGGCACTTGACGTTTAGGGTGACCATGGGAAACTGATGAACGTGAGACATGGTTGGCAATAACAGGGAAGGAAGGTTGCTAATAGTTCTCTCGTTGAAGAAAAGTTTCGTAATCCACAAGTTTTTCATAGAGTTCATCGAACGATAAGGGTGCATCGCGGGTGTGAATCATTACATAAAACTCACAAAAGGATGACCAAAGGCCATTGAGAGAAATAATGACGAGGTCAATGTCATCCACTGGATGACCAATAAGCGTAAGTTCATTAGCTATAGAGCGGATAGAGCACAGGTAGTCGCTAACATTGGAGTCGCCTTTGAGAGCTGATGACAAACGCTCTTTGAGGGACATTTTTTCATGTGTGAGACCGATTGACATACACATTCTTCAATCTTGTCATTGCATCAGCGGATGAGGTAGCAAAGGACATTATTATTTGTGCCTCAGGACCATAGGAACCCAAGAGAGCAAGAAACACATAGTTATCCTCACTCTTCCAATGAAGAAAAGCAGATTTTCAACAACCGTATCTCCAGAAGTGATTGTGGCAGATGAATATGGAAGGGTGTCGTTGATAATATCCAGTAAGATTGTTGGCATTGAACAAGAAAGTGATTTGGGTGTACCAGGTAAGGTAGTTTGAAGAAAAGAGTTTGATGGGAAGTTGGGTGGCGGTGTTTAATTCTCACAAGGGGGGAAATGAGGAAGAAAAGTGGGTCATTGACAAGATCAAAATAGGCTAGTTAAGCTTTTGCAGGTTTGATACCATATAGAGAAATGTAATTTTGTATTGCACTTTGAAGTTAACGTACAATGACATATATAGAGGTGCAAGAGATATATGGTTCCTAAATAATAGTAACAAGAATGTACAATTTAAGGGAAAGATTACAAGAGAAGTTAAAGATAAGATAAGGCTTTAGGATGGTACATGATTCTTGGATGTTTATTGTTGTTGATTAGAAGGATAGTTTACATATTTTACACTGGAAAAGAATCCAATATTTTATTTTAAAAAAAGAATCTAGTGTTTATTTTGTTTAACTCGATGTAAACGTATCTTACATATTTAAAAGATAAAGAAAATATAAATTGATTTCCAAGGTATATTGAAGTTAAAATAATATTTCATTTATACTATCTCTGTTATGTTCTTTTTTTTAATATGTAAGAAGCAAGTAGATGTTGGACTCTTTTTTACAAGAGTTTCCACAATTCTAGGTGTAATAATGATTGTTGAGAGGGTAGAAAATACTTATGAGTTTAATACTTGTTAAACACATTTTTTAAAATAGGCTATAAGTCTTAACTGTTATTAAATTTAGAACAAAATTATTATAGAAGATAAAAATTTATCTAGTTATATTCTTTTATTTCAATCATTTAATCAATTTAAGGAAAAAAATCTCTACCATGATTACTGCAAATATTACTTTTGATACTTTAGTATTTTCTTCCTTACAAGGATCATAGGAGGAAGTAACAATTTTCCTATGTACCAACTAAAAGGAAATTAATTAAAATGTACCGCTTTTTATAAAAAGCAAGTCTCCCATGTGTGTTTTGTTTCTTAACGTTACTCTTAACTCTCAATACTGTCATTTTCCGAAAAACGTTTCTTCAATAATCATATTATTTCTTCTTAGGTACTATGAGTAGGTGATCCAGTTCCGTCCTAGTTGTTAATATCGATAATTTTGTGCCTGTAACATCAACCTTGTTTGTTAATGAGTGCAGGATTTGAATATTTGAATTGAACCATTATTCACAAATTAAGAGATAATAAGGGAATCGAACGTTCCACTGAAATAGTAGTAGCAGTATGTGCGGATCGGTGCGCGGGTCAAGGATTCAAGGTACGCTTACTTGGTCAACTCCCTACTTTTCTTTTAGAAAATGTTTTTTGTTTTTATTTTATTTATAAAGTTGTTATATTGTTTTCTATCATCAAAAGTTTGTAGAAAAAATCATAAAAATAATATTTTTTATATGTTTCTAGTGTAAACTCTTAAATTTTTTTTTAAAATAATTTTAGAATTAAAATTGAAACGAAAACTAAAACTTATCAAACCAAATGATCTTTACTCTCTATGAAAAATTAAAATGCTAATTAAATAAAAAAATTCTAAGAATATTATTTGTTGCTACCTAATTTTGTTTGGTATAGTTAAATTTTTTAAAATAATTAAAATAAAGAATTTAAATTTTAAAATAAGATTTAAAATTCAAATTTGGTTATCAGATATTTTAAAATTTAATTGCAAAATTGGTTACCAGATATTTTAAGATAAAGATAAGATTTTAAAATCAAATTTAGTTATCAGATATTTAAAAAATCTAGATAAGATTACAAAATTAGTTACCAGATATTTTAAGATAAAGATAAAGTTTAAAATTCAAATTTAGTTCAGATAAGATTCCAAAGTAGTTATCAGATTTTTTAGCTATCAGATAAATCAGATTTTTTACTTAACAGATAAATGATAAAATATTCACTTTTGTTATCAGATTTTTAATTAAATAATAAAATTTAAATATCAAAATTTTCTTGGGCCTTAGGGTTTCCTTTTTGCCTATAAATAGCACAGTATTTTTTAAAGGGGACTGGCGGTGGCGAAATTAAATTCGGTAAAGGAAAGAAAGCTTGGTTCCATAAAGGTACGTCTTTTTTTTCTTAAGCTGGTGTGATTTTATTCTTCCTTTTTCACTTCTGTATAGCAATTGCGTTACATAAAGGACAGAAGGCTCCGTTTCTTCTTTTCTCTAATAGGCCCATATCCTCTAAATTATTAAAAATCTGTTTATGCTTGCCTAATTTCAATTTATTGACTAATGTATTGCGTGCATGGTTTTGCGTGAAATGGTTATAGCCAACGCATGTTTACTGTGAGCATGGTTTTTAATATGCATATATATTAAACAAAACTCACGTGAATACATTATAGGCGTAACATTGATTTTTAAATTGAAATGGCCCTGATGTTGCATGAATGTTTTTTAATATCAATTCTTAAAAAATGTAGCAACATAGATTCTGATGGTGTAATGGGATATATTACCTTAATGAAATTTATTCAACTAACTACATGAACAACTTTATTGGTATAATGGGATACATTATATCAATAAAATTATTTTAAAAATTATAAGAACAATTTTATTAATGTAATGGGATACATTACATTAATAAAGTGGCTCTTAAAATTACAAAACAATTTTATTAGTGTATTGGGATAAATTACATTAACAAAGTTTGCTCTAAAATTACATAAATAATTTTATTGGTATAGTGGGATACACTACCCCAATAAAGTTGCTCTAAAAAATCATATAGGCATCGTGGGATACATGGTACCGATTAACAAAAAAATTAAAATCATAAAAGTAATTTCTAACAAGAATTACGTAACCTTGATTTCCCATTGCACCTGGGAATACGTAGGAGCAAGATTCAATCTTGTCGGGCCCATTTTTTTTAAAAATCTTTTTTATGTAAATATTTGTTTTTTAATTTATCATTGGGTCACTTTTAGATTATCAAAAATAATTATACAATTTAATGAAGGTACTGTTCCTTTGGAACAGGCAAATAGGGGTGCTAATACCTTCCCTATTCGTAACCAACTCCCGAACCTAGAGCTCTAAAGGGTTTTTTTCAATATTTTACCCTTTTAAAATAAAACAAAAATCTTGGTGGCGACTCCACATCTTTTTATAATTTATTTTCAAAAATCAAATTTGAGGGAATCGTTATTCGGTGGTTCCATGTCGCGACAGATGGTGACTCCACTGGGGACATTTTGAGAATTAGGCCTTTCAAATTAAATTGTATAATTCATGTATTAGTTTATTTGTGACCCTTTGTGTTTATTTGTTTTGTTTTTGTGTTTGTTTGTTTTGTTTTCTTTATCCTTTGTTGGTTTAGAATATTTGTTGTATATGAATGTTTGTCCATGTATATACTTGTTTGGATGATATATTCTGTACACCCTAGGGTAGATGACTATTTGAACTGTGTTTAGCTCTATTATTTGTTTAAAGGATAAAGCATGACAAGTTTGTATGTCCCCTAGCACACACCTCACTAATTTATTTTAAGAGTGGCTCTACACCCAAGAGCATGAGAAGACCCTTTTGATAGAGGGCAATTAACGGTGTTAATTGGGATGTACTTCCTGTTGGCTTCCGTGAAAGCCCAGCTAGAGTGTGATTTTCTTAGGCGTCCCACAATTGACATGTACTTGTTATTATGGTAAACGTTTAAGAAAGTCGTGAGCTCTAGTTGCCTTTTAGGGATAATAACGCCTTCCTGTGAGATGTAAAGTATAGATACCCTAGAACCCTAGGGTAGATACCAATAAACAATCCAATTAGGACACTAAGGGGGCACACCCTTCGTTCTTTCTCAATCCTTCCTTAATTAGGTAATACGATGGATCATTGATCCTTTGGAGCAAATGTGCAAATTCCTTTTTCTCAAGTTTGTACAAAGGATTAATGACACATCTATATCAGTTGTCAATCTCTGGGTCCATGATTTTAAAATATGTGGCAGTCCATGAATTTGAAAAAGGAATAGGTGGATCAGGAGATTAACAACTCACCAATGTTTTTTTGTTTTTGTTTTTTTCCTTTTTCCTTTCTTCTACCAATAATGTGTTTGTTGTTATTGTTGTCACAGAATCTTAATCTTGTCATAAAAGAAAGAAACGAGAATAAAAATTAACATGGAACCAATTCAACTAAAAAATAAGATTCGGATAAAAGAAAGGAAAGTAGACTTTGCCAGTCTGAGTCAGCTCGGAAAGAAGTTGAGTTCTCGCCAAAGATTATCTTTCGAGAACAAGTATGGGAATCTGTTAAAGATCTTGGAAGTGGACGTTCAGCATGGGGCCATCACTGCCTTTGCTCAGTATTTTGATCCTCTACTACGATGTTTCACCTTCTTCAACTTTCAATTAGCTCCCACCATTGAAGAGTTTGAGCAGATATTCGGCCTGCCATTAGGGAATAACAAGCCTTACCGGTTCTGTGAACATATGACGCATATTAGCGAAGTAGCTGAAGTCTTGAAAATGAACCCTGATGAGTTGGAAAAGTCAAAAATTGAAAATAAGACAACTTGGGGTCTAAGCCAAAACTTCCTAGAAGACTACATGCAAAGGTTAGTGGCAATAGCCAAGTGGGATACCTTTATGGAAGTCCTTGCTCTTACGATTTATGGTGTGGTTCTGTTTCCTAGTGCGGATAGCCTAGTGGACAGGCTCGCTATAAATGTATTCATGGATTTTCGAAAGTACTCAGCATCTCTAGTCATTGCCCTTTTAGCCGACGTCTACTCTACTATGCTTTTTTGTCATGAGAAAGGAGGAAAAAAGATCCTATGTTGCCTACCCATCTTTTACATTTGGATCACCTCACATGTGTTTAAGAGGGCTAGCAGCATCACTTATCCAATTGATGACTACATGGCATTCCGACCAAACATTAGAAAGGCAGAGGATTGGAAAACACTTTGTAGTAGTTTACATGATGGTAAGATAAGATGGCAACCATTTTAGCAATAAAGGTCTAAGCTTATTTACCGCTGCAAAGATTACCCTAATGTACCATGTGAACACCTCTTTTGGTCCGGTCCAAGTGGAATGAATCTTTTTATACTGAATTCCAATTCAGAATGGTCAAATCTGAATAGAATAACTCAAAAATGATCAGATCCGAGCAAGATGACTATGATGGAAGCATTTCTGAGTGGAATATAGACCTGTTGGAGGCAAATCCGAGTGAAATGACTCAGATTGGAGCAAATCTGAATGAAATAATTTAAGGAATGATCAAATCCAAGTGAAATGACTCAGATTAGAGCATTGCCAAGTGGAGTATGTCCCTGTTGAAGAGAAATCTGAGTGAAATGACTCAAATTAGGGCAAATCCGAATGAAATAACTTAAGGAATGATCAAATCTGAGTAAAATGACTCAAGATGGAGCATTTCTGAGTGAAGTATGTCCCTGTTGGAGACAAATCCGAGTAGAATGGCTCAAAAAATGATTAAATCCGAGTCATAATGAAGTATTTCCGAGTGGAATAGGCTCCTGTTGGGGAATCCGAGTAAAATGACATACAAATGATCGAATCCGACTGGAATTACTCAGAATGGAGCAAATCCGAGGGGAATACTCCACTGTTGAAGGAAATTTGAGTGGAATTACTCAGAATGGAGCAAATCCGAGGGGAATACTTCACTGTTGGAGGAAACCCGAGTGGAAAGTTCTTTGTCTTAGACATTCCGAGTGAAAATAACAGCTGACTGAAGAAGCTGCCCAATAACAGCTGCCTAAAGCTAATTTCGAGTGAAAAGATTCTGACTGAAGAAGCTGTTCCGAGTGAATGGATTCCGAGCAGAGGAAGCCACTAAATGATATACATTTGAGCAGACTCACAGTTTCACACTGAGCCCGAGTGTGATGTCCCAAGGAAGACATCCGAGTGAGTTGGGGCAGAAAGTTGTTTTTCCGAGCAAGGCAAGGCTCGGCCATGAAAGAACTTCTATTAGCCAGATTTTGAGTAAAGGGAAGACCGACTCCGAGGGAGATATCCGAGTCAAATGCTCCCGAATGCATCCTGACTGTTGGTTCCGAACAAAACATCCCTGATTGAAGTAATTCCGAGTGGATGCTTCAAACAAGATCCGAGCCAAGTACTCTCCCACTCAACTTCCGAGTCTTTCTCTTCGATTTTCAATCGGCTCCGAGTCATCCTTTAGCAAACTCTGAGTCCTCCTTTACACTCAACCTCCGAGTCCTCCTTTACACTCAACTCTCCTAATTCTGAGTCATTTTTTATCAGTTCTGAGTCAATCTTTGATCGGTTTTTGAGTGATACTTTTCAGTCAGTTCTTGATCAGTCTTCAATCATTTCTGACTCAGTTTTTACCAATTCCGAGCCAGTCTTCAGTTGGAACCGAGTGACACTTCAGTCGGTCATCCCTCTTCAAACCAATTCCGTGTCATCCTTCTTTAAACAATCAATTCCGAGCCCATTTTCGCCCAAATCTGACTCACCACCCTCACCCAGATTCTGAGTCATCCTTTACACATTTCCGAGTCAATTCTTGGTCAGTTCTTGGTTAGTTCTGACTCACTTTTTACCAATTTCGTGTCATCCCTCATCAAGCCAATTCCGAGTGACACTTTTCACCCATTCCCGAGTCATCTTTCACCCATCTCTGAGTCATTCTTTAACCGTTACCAAGTCACTCTTTTAACAATTTCTGAGACCCTTTCCACTCAATTTCTGAGTCACTTTTTACCCATTTCCGAGTTACTTCTCACTCAATTCTGAGTCATTTCCACCCAATTCTGAGTTATTATTCAACCATTTTAGTCGGTTCCGAGTCACTTGTCACTCGGTTCGGATTGAATGTTTCACAGCAGCCTCACACCGAGCAAAACCTCTACTCAGCCTTCCATAAGAGGGCTCCTCCCAGAAGAATTCTCACTTGGAAAGGAGTATTTTCACTCGGCTTTCTATGGGAAATGCTTCATTCCACTCGGAATTGACTCCCAATGTGGATGAATACTGACTGGGAGGCTGATCCGAGCCATCCTCACTTGGATTTCCACCATCCTCTCTCAGATTTCCACCCGGCTCCCCCTGTTCGCCCGTGCTGACTTGGATTCCACCACCCAAGTGGATCCAGGAATCCTGGGGGTGGCAGACAGGGGCGGAAGTGGGGGAATTAAAAATTCCCACCAGCCGTTGTCCCCCACTTCACTCTGAATGGAAGTGTGAGCTGGCTTTCCACTCTGAGTGGAAGCCTGAGCTGGCCTTCCACTCGGACAAGCCTATAAATGGGCAAGGGCTGAAGCTTTAGAGGGGCATTCATTAAGAAAAAGAACTTTGCCTAAGTTTACCTTCGTTCTCTCTCTCCCTCACACCAGCTCAGCCCCTCACAGCAATCAAACACTCTCAAGCTCCCTCACAGCAACCAAACACTCTCAAGCTCCCTCACAGCAACCAAATACCACTCGGTACAGCCCCTCTCCTCACTAGCACCCTTCACACCTCACTGTTCAGCATCCTGAGACCAGCTCTCCTGCTCCATCACTCGGTTTCTCAAACTTGCACCCAGTATTCCACTTTTCACTCGGTATTTTCCATTTTGCACTCGGTTTTCCTATTTTTACTCGGTTTTTACCATTTCCACTCGGTTTTTACTATTTTTACTCGGTTTTTACCATTTCCACTCGGTTTTTACCATTTCCACTCGGTTTTTACTATTTTTACTAAGTTTTTTCCCATTTCCACTCGGTTTTTACCATTTCCACTCAGTTTTTCCCATTTCCACTCGTTTTTTCCATTTTTCACTCGGTTTTCTCTTCTCCCGCTCAGTTTTCGCTCATTTTTCCCTCTCCTCTCCGAACTTACTGTTCCCCTTTCTCTCTTGTAGCTTCTACTACCTTCCCTTTTTTGCTTCGTAATAAAAATAATAAAAGGAAAATGAATGTTCCCTATGTTTTCTTTCAAGTCTAAATAAAAAATAAAAATAAATCATTCTTAAGTCAGTGTCGTACGGAAAATACTTCCGTCTACACAACCTCTATAAAATCCGTACACGTGCGAAGAACTTCGTCTTGTATGAGCTCATCACCAAAATGATACTCACCAAAATTTCCCTAATCTTTTCCTAAAAAAAAAACATCTAAAGAACTACGTGACCCTGATTTCTCGAAAGCTCGAGAATACGTAGGAGCGGGAAATAATTCCTGTCGGGCTCATCTTTCTTTATTTAATTTTTAGAGTTTCCATTTTTGTCTTTCTATCAAAAGGAGGAACGAGATTAATTTGGACGAGACGTCCTGTTAATTTCATTTTTTTTAATGGTGGAGCGAGATTAATTTGGACGAGACGTCCTGTTGATCTCATGTAAATATTTTGTGTTTATTTTTGTGTTTATTTTTGTATATTTTGTCATCTCGTATATTTTCTTTTCATGAAGAAGTTAAAATAATTACTGGGCTAATTATAATGCACGCTATCAAATTGAGGTAACCGTTTTTATAACGGACAGTTGTGAGGTGCTAATACCTTCCTCACCTGTAATCAGACTCCCGAATCATGGAATTTCATTTTTATAACCAGTGCTTTAATGAAAGGTTTTTCCAGTATTTTATCCTAAAAAATATTGGTGGCGACTTCCTGTTTATTTTTTAAAAATCATTTCGAGGGTCGGCCGCGCCGCCGCGATTCCGGTCGCGACAGATGGCGACTCCACTGGGGAAGTAGAGAGTCAAGTCAGTCAATTTGATAGCGCATGTTTTAATTAGCATATTAATTATTTAACTTCTTCCTTTATTTTATTTTCTGTCAATGTTTGTATATGGATCCTGTTTTATTTGTATTTTATCATTTATGTTCTGTTAATGTCTGTGTGATTATTGAACCCTAGGTTAGATGACTTTATTTCGTTGCTCTATATTTGTTCTATATGCAGGATGAGTAAGGTACATGTATTGAATGCCTCTTTCACCCACTACACTCATAATTTGCACACACTTTTGAGTGGGACCCTATACCTGGGCCCAAATAAAACTTAAGATTAGGGGAGGTTGATAGCGGAGCCATTTGGGATGTACTTCCTGTCTGGTTACCGTGAGAATCTCAGCTAGAGTTCGACTTATTCATGGTGCCCACACCTAGTAGATTTCCTACTATTTGTGGTCAACATCGTGAGTAGGATCTTGGCTCTAGTGACCTTTAGAAGTTTTAGAACAAGCCACCTAATGCGAGATATCACTGATAGATGAACCTTAGAACCATTAGGAGACCTCCAGAAAAACCCACCTTAAGGCACAAAAGGGGCAAACTTTACTTCTACCTTTTCTCATTCTCACTTTTCCTTCTGATCCAAAATAGAAGACTACTTGCCCATTTAGTGGATTACTTTTTTTCAAAAAAAATGACATACTATTAACTAGTGATCTTTTAACGGGCAAGTAGTTCTTTCTCTTTATGCACAACTCCTTGGGCCTTGAGTTACAGATCTTTTGAATCATCAAAACAAAAAAAAAGCAAAAAAAAAACAAAAAAAACAAAAAATACATATCAAAAGAAAATAAAAAAAAAGAAATCAAAAGAAAAGTCAAGTTTCTTTGTATTGTCGATGATCAGAAAATCCGTAGTTCACAAGACCCTTGATTTGACATAAGTCTTAGCAAATCGTAACCCCCCTAAATACAAAAATGTTTTCAAGGAAATTACTAGGGGAGTATCGATTTGTAAAGCACGTCAATTCCCAATGGCTCTTTCTCTCCTTTCTTTCTATTCTCACCGGAGGCTATTCAAAGCTTAACGAATACCCTTGACCAAGATATGGAAATTAATGTAGGATCAAACCTTTAAGAGATGGATCATGGTTCCCCGAGCTAGAAATAGCTAAACTTGAGGCTCTTATTGCATTTCAGAATGAAGGATTTTTCTGTCTTCACAACTATCCCGTATTAATTTCCATGTTTACCATACCTAGTACTTTTGAATGATACATTCTAAGGAACGGTTAAAGGATGCTTGTCAAGGTCTGTGATTGCTTCCCACGATATTCTCTTTCCTTCTGTTTCCACCTGACATTTCTTTTTCTTCTTTCACTCGACACCGAAAGACACTCTTACTAGATTTTCAAAGGAGACTCATGGCTGAAAGAGAGCAAGAAATTGAAAATCTCAGGAGTGAAGTTAATCAGCTAAGGAAGCAAGTGGCAGAGATGGCCAGACTTTTAGAGAAAAAGATTATAGAGGAGGAACCCTCTGCGGGTGTCAAGAATGGTCAACATTTGCCAACCATCCCACTCCACCTTCCTGGACTGACAAAAGACCAAATTCCCCCGTTCCATAACCAACAAGAGGATCGTGATTTACGAACGATGAACCCCCATATTTCACAGTCCTCCCAGTCGCCTGGGGCTCCTATCACAAGAATGTCTGCATCGGGAGATAAGGGGAAGAGAAAAGGGGTTGCTAATTTAACTTCCTGTAACCAAAAAAGGGCCCAACCTAGACCAATAACACATACTTCCTTTCAACCTGCCAATCTCCTTACACCTTATATGGCCACCACTACCCCTAACCAGGGTTCTAATCTTTTCCCATTCCAACTCTACTTTCGTCCGTATAATCCTCAAACACCTTCCTATTCTCATTTGCCTGCTATTAAGTCCTCCCTTCCACAACCCTATCATCCCCCACTAGTACAAACTCAGCCACCTAATCCAGACCAAAGCACAATAAAACCCACTGGTAGTCGAACACCGGTCCAGTTCGACCCCATTCCTATAACCTACACAGAACATTTACCTCACCTTTTTCATAATTTCCTTGCAGTACCCTGCCCACTGAAACCGATGGTTCCTCCTTACCCCAAAGGTTATAATCCTAACGCCTGATGTGATTACCATGCTGGAGCCTCGGGGCACTCTACTGAGGACTGTCATACCTTGAAATTCAAAGTGAGGGATCTGATTAAAGCCAAGTGGCTAGATTTCCAGGAAGGGAGTCCCAATATAATCATAAACCCCAGGTCTAACCATGAGACTTCTGGGGTCAGTGTGGTAAAGAGGGACTAGGGGTGTAAAGAGGATGCATGCAAGTTTTTGTGAATCGCACGCCAACTGGAGAGGTTCATGACCAGGAGACCACCTAGTTCCATATGACTTTAAACTTCTGTTTCTATGTTCGTTTCAACCCAAACGCTATGCCTAAGGCTTTGGGATATTGTTATGTAATAAGGGCAAAAACATGTTTTTATCATTTTAAATTTCTCTCAATAAATACGTGTCGAATTTCAAAATGCCTTTTCTTGCTTTCCTTATTGCCACCTTGAATCCTTTTCCCTTTATTTGCTTCTTTTTTCTCATTCACCATGAAAAACCAAATAAATGCCGGTCTGAAAATGATCCTTCTGAGAACAATGAGATCCTAATTCCATTTCATAACTTTGACCACCCAGTCGATTGCGTTGACAAAAAGGGTAGCAAAGATGAAAGTTCCTTGGCCGAATTGAGTAGGATGTTTGGATAAGGGTCACCTAGCTCTGCCCAAAGGCAAGGTCAGCACACAGAATGAAGAGGACTCACAAACAATGGAAGACGTTACAAGCTCAGTCTGGTGATACAAAAGTCTACATGAATGAAGATAGTGCCACACTCTATAAATGGCATATCTACCCTTCAAAGAAATGTTAGCATTGATCGACGTGGATAACAAAAGCTTGCTAAGATGGTCAAGAAATACTCTTTAACAAAAAAAAACAAACAAAAAAATGATAAAAAAAAAGTCAAGGTTGGTGCCTTACGCATATACCAATTAGGGCAAGCTAATTCATAGATCAAATTATCACTTTTCCACATGGGGGCATAAATGTTATCAAGCTAAGAACGCGACAAAAACAATGTTTCATCTGTGTCGCAATCAACACCCCAACTTTAAGGGAGTATAACTATTCCCACACCAGTGTAACCAATGGATTGGTCTACTGTGATACCATTAATATCATTTTTCTTTACCACATTGGTTAGGGGATAAAATAGCTGGACCATAACAAAAGTACCCAAAGGGGTCATTCAAAAAAAAAGCAAAAAATGAAGAAGAAGAAGACAATAACAAAAAAGAGATGAAATAAAGAACAAAAAGAAAAAGACTCGAAACGAGCCCCTCATTGGTACCGAAAAGGGCACGCCTTTGTTTCCTTGGATACATGGTGTTAGGGGCAAATTTTCCTATCTAAAATAACATCTATTCCCCCACAGGATGAGACCAAATTGAGAAAGATCAAATAAGCTCATTGGCAATCAGTTTAAACCTTTGTTGTGAGGGACACAACCTTAAAAATAAGAAAAAGAAAAAAAAGAGAAGAAAAAAGAGAGATGTCACATGGAGAGAGAAGCTCGCTAGGCTGAAAACCTGGAAGGGCAGCCTAGGCAAAAGTTAGAGCAACTTGGTAAGCGGAAAACCTGAATAAGCGGCTCAAGCAATCAATTGGGATCAAGATTTTGGCCAAGTAATCGTAGTCCGACTACCTTTTCAGAAGCAGAGTCAAGTGGCGAATTCAGAGTCATGATATGGGATTGAGATATGCTTTGTTCTCAGTAGTTCATTGGAAGATCCGTAAAATCATTCCTACTCTACCCAATTATTGATATTTCCCATACGTCTTCACTTGCTTTTTTTGGTTTCCTTTTTTCCACACTTACCCGACTTGTAAATACAATCTCACCTATTTTTGACACGTATTTATTGTGATTTTCCATGATTTGATAAGACATATGTTTTCCCTTAATATATAAAAATGAGAAGGTAATGAAAATTTAAAGTCATAAGGACAAGATGTTCCTGTTACTTGATCTCGCCTCAAGCAATCATTGTGAAGATTGGGCCTGACACATTTCCAAAGCTAGGGTTGTTTCATCTGCTCTGTTTCAGTCATGAGTCACTTCGAATCTCTAAAGATTGTGTTTTTGCGGTAAGTCTTTTCAAGTTCCAATTTGTTTTGCAACACTAACCTTTCTTGCAGGATAATGTAATAAGTAGATGTGTCAAGCTTCAACCGCCAAAACTGGCACTTTCCAGGTGTATGTCCATCAGTCTCCAAAGCTCACTCTCACCTTTACTCATTGAAGTAGGTTATCCTCGAGTTTCTTCTCATAACCCACCCAAATCATTGGACAAAACACCCTTCTATGGCCAAACATGACACCTTTCTGAGTTTCCATTTTGCTTTGAGATTTCTATGAAGTCCATCAATACCTTGTAGTCGAAGCCGGCGTCTTCTCAAGGTTTCTGTCTTGTTCATGAAGCATGTTAGGGGTCACATCTCCAAGAAATCAATTTGGTATATTCTAGAACCTGGTTAATTTGGACGGGACGCCCTATTAACCCCCAAATCTTTCAAACCTGGGACTTTACCCCCCAAGTCTGTCATTCCTCACCTCCAGATCTTTTGTCGGCCAAAGGGCAATGTCCTGAAGGTTTGAACTAAGGCATCCCCCTAGATTTCTTCTGTCCTGGTCAAGGAGTAGTTTCCCCTAGGACTCTTTCAATTGTGTCAAACTGGGGCGTCGTCCCCCAGAAGTTTTCTCTTTCAGTCCAACGGCAGTACTCCTAAAACTTTCAGTCTTTCTAAACTGGTGCATCTCCCTAGATTTTTCTTCTATTTGAGAAGCAACACCCCTAGCTTCTCCAGTATCTCCAAAACTGGGGCATCACCCTAAATCGTTTTAGCCAAAGGCCAATCCCTGAAGTCCTCCCAATTTTCCAAACTGGGGCATCTCCCCACGTCTCTATTCTCTTTCTGTCAAGGAGAAGCACCCCTAATTCCTTCAGGCAAATTTTCCGAAAATGGGCATCACCCTAGGTCTCCCCTCTTTCAGTCAAAGGGTAGTTCTCCAAAAATCCTTTCAATCATACTCTAACTAAAGCATCTCCCTAGATTTCTCTTCCCTAAGAGACAATACACTGAACTCCTAAGCAACTCAAATTGGGGCATCCCCCAGATTTCTCTCCTCTGGTGGACCCACCATTCATCCTCAAAAGGAATACAGACTGAGAATTCCTCTCGAGGAAAAGCCACCAAATGGACTTTTAAAAAAAAACCTCCTAATCAGATTTAGGAAAACCTGTTTATACCCAACAGAATTACCTTTCCGACAGAACCACAGAGATCAAAGGCCACGCCTTCCTTCCCCAAGAGGAAAACACTTTCCCCAGTGGAGTTACCCTCATTAAAATGTCCCAAACTGGGACATCCATCAGATTTTTCTCCTCTGACGAGCCTGCCATGCATTCCCCAATGGAACCATAATCGCCAAAGCCAGCACCTTTCAAGGTTTCTTCTTCCATCAGGCGCCTTCAAAGTCTCATTCTTAACTGTTAAAGTCGTTATCTCTCAATTTCTCTTCCCCATTAGAACTACACTTCCTAGACAAATTAAACTAGAGCATCTCCCCAGATTTCTTTTGTTCTAGCCATTCCCCAAGATTTCTTCAAACCATCTCAAACTGGGGTATCACCCCAGGTTCACCCTCTTTCAATCAAAGAGTAATTCCCCAAGATTCCTTCTTAACCATCTCAAACTGGGGGCATCACCCCAGGATCACTCTCTTTCAGTCAAAGAGCAATTCTCTCAATCATGTCAAACTAGGACATCACCCCGAGCCTTTAGGACCAGTGAGTTAATTTGGACGAGACGTCCTGTTAGCTCCCCCAACCTTTACATTTCCTGCCACTAGTGAGTTAATTTGGACGAGACGTCCTGTTAGCTCCCCCAAATCCTTATCTTTCCAGCCTCCTATCAAGGCATCCTTTACTTTTCAGCCGCCTATCAAGGCATCCTTTATTTTCCAGCCGCCTATCAAGGCATCCTTTACTTTCCAGCCGCCTATCAAGGCATCCTTTACTTTCCAGCCGCCTATCAAGGCATCCTTTATTTTCCAGCCGCCTATCAGGGCATCCTTTATTTTCCAGCCGCCTATCAAGGCATCCTTTATTTTCCAGCCGCCTATCAAGGCATCCTTTATCTTCCAGCCGCCTATCAAGGCATCCTTTATCTTTTCAGCCGCCTATCAAGGCATCCTTTATTTTCCAGCCGCCTATCAAGGCATCCGTTATCTTCCAGCCGCCTATCAAGGCATCCTTTATCTTCCAGCCGCCTATCAAGGCATCCTTTATCTTCCAGCCGCCTATCAAGGCATCCTTTATTTTCCAGCCGCCTATCAAGGCATCCTTTATCTTCCAGCCACCTATCAAGGCATCCTTTATCTTCCAGCCGCCTATCAAGGCATCCTTTACTTTCCAGTCGCCTATTAAGGCATCCTTTATTTTCCTGTCCGCCTATTCAGGCACCCCTTTACTTTCCGTCCGCCTATGCAGGCACCCTTTACCTTCCAGTCTACCGGGGGTCAATCCCGATCTTCTCACTTCCTGTCCATTTGAAAACAATTTTTCCCGCTCAATTCAGAGTTCAAAAAAAAAAGGGGAGAAAAAAAGAAAAAAAAAGAAAAAAAGAAAAAGAGAGAGGAGAGAAGAAGAGAAACAAAAATGGAGAATGCTCGTTTTTAAGAAGAAGAGGTCACACTGACTCGTGATTGCCCACACCATCAGTCGCAATATCAATCAAGAGGTCCCACTTGGCCCCTACATCGGTGTTCATATCTTTACTTCCTTTTCACTTCAAAAACACAGAAGCTTCGTGTTTCTTTTGTGAAAAAGAAGTAAAGAGGGGCATCTGTGAACACCTCTTTTGGTCCGGTCCAAGTGGAATGAATCTTTTTATACTGAATTCCAATTCAGAATGGTCAAATCTGAATAGAATAACTCAAAAATGATCAAATCCAAGCAAGATGACTATGATGGAAGCATTTCCGAGTGGAATATAGACCTGTTGGAGGCAAATCCGAGTGAAATGACTCAGATTGGAGCAAATCCGAATGAAATAACTTAAGGAATGATCAAATCCGAGTGAAATGACTCAGATTAGAGTATTGCCGAATGGAGTATGTCCCTGTTGAAGAGAAATTCGAGTGAAATAACTCAGATTAGGGCAAATCCGAATGAAATAACTTAAGGAATGATCAAATCTGAGTAAAATAACTCAAGATGGAGCATTTCCGAGTGAAGTATGTCCCTGTTGGAGACAAATCCGAGTAGAATGGCTCAAAAAATGATTAAATTCGAGTCATAATGAAGTATTTCCGAGTGGAATAGGCTCCTGTTGGGGAATCCGAGTAAAATGACATACAAATGATCGAATCCGACTGGAATTACTCAGAATGGAGCAAATCCGAGGGTAATACTTCACTGTTGGAGGAAACCCGAGTGGAAAGTTCTTTGTCTTAGACATTCCGAGTGAAAATAACAGCTGACTGAAGAAGCTGCCCAATAACAGCTGCCTAAAGCTAATTTCGAGTGAAAAGATTCTGACTGAAGAAGCTGTTCCGAGTGAATGGATTCCGAGCAGAGGAAGCCACTAAATGATATACATTCGAGCAGACTCACAGTTTCACACTGAGCCCGAGTGTGATGTCCCAAGGAAGACATCCGAGTGAGTTAGGGCAGAAAGTTGTTTTTCTGAGCAAGGCAAGGCTCGGCCATGAAAGAACTTCTATTAGCCAGATTCTGAGTAAAGGGAAGACCGACTCCGAGGGAGATATCCGAGTCAGATGCTCCCGAATGCATCCTGACTGTTGATTCCGAACAAAACATCCCCGATTGAAGTAATTCCGAGTGGATGCTTCAAACAAGATCCGAGCCAAGTACTCTCCCACTCAACTTCCGAGTCTTTCTCTTCGATTTTCAATCGGCTCCGAGTCATCCTTTAGCAAACTCCGAGTCCTCCTTTACACTCAACCTCTGAGTCCTCCTTTACACTCAACTCTCCTAATTCTGAGTCATTTTTTATCAGTTCTGAGTCAATCTTTGATCGGATTTTGAGTGATACTTTTCAGTCAGTTCTTGATCAGTCTTCAATCATTTCTGACTCAGTTTTTACCAATTCCGAGCCAGTCTTCAGTTGGAACCAAGTGACACTTCAGTCGGTCATCCCTCTTCAAACTAATTCCATGTCATCCTTCTTTAAACAATCAATTCCGAGCCCATTTTCGCCCAAATCTGACTCACCACCCTCACCCAGATTCCGAGTCATCCTTTACACATTTCCGAGTCAATTCTTGGTCAGTTCTTGGTTAGTTCTGACTCACTTTTTACCAATTCCGTGTCATCCCTCATCAAGCCAATTCCGAGTGACACTTTTCACCCGTTCCCGAGTCATCTTTCACCCATCTCTGAGTCATTCTTTAACCGTTACCGAGTCACTCTTTTAACCATTTTCGAGACCCTTTCCACTCAATTTCCGAGTCACTTTTTACCCATTTCTGAGTTACTTCTCACTCAATTCTGAGTCATTTCCACCCAATTCTGAGTTATTATTCAACCATTTTAGTCGGTTCCGAGTCACTTGTCACTCGGTTCGGATTGAATGTTTCACAGCAGCCTCACACCGAGCAAAACCTCTACTCAGCCTTCTATAGGAGGGCTCCTCCCAGAAGAATTCTCACTCGGAAAGGAGTATTTTCACTCGGCTTTCTATGGGAAATGCTTCATTCCACTCAGAATTGACTCCCAATGTGGATGAATACTGACTGGGAGGCTGATCCGAGCCATCCTCACTCGGATTTCCACCATCCTCTCTCGGATTTCCACCCGGCTCCCCCTGTTCGCCCGTGCTGACTTGGATTCCACCACCCAAGTGGATCCAGGAATCCTGGGGGTGGCAGACAGGGGCGGAAGTGGGGGAATTAAAAATTCCCACCAGCCGTTGTCCCCCACTTCACTCTGAATGGAAGTGTGAGTTGGTTTTCCACTCTGAGTGGAAGCCTGAGCTGGCCTTCCACTCGGACAAGCCTATAAATGGGCAAGGGCTGAAGCTTTGGAGGGGCATTCATTAAGAAAAAAAACTCTGCCTAAGTTTACCTTCGTTCTCTCTCTCCCTCACACCAGCTCAGCCCCTCACAGCAATCAAACACTCTCTAGCTCCCTCATAGCAACCAAACACTCTCAAGCTCCTTCACAGCAACCAAATACCACTCGGTACAGCCCCTCTCCTCACCAGCACCCTTCACACCTCACTGTTCAGCATCCTGAGACCAGCTCTCCTACTCCATCACTCGGTTTTTCAAACTTGCACCCGGTATTCCACTTTTCACTCGGTATTTTCCATTTTGCACTCGGTTTTCCTATTTTTACTCGGTTTTTACATTTCCACTCGGTTTTTACTATTTTTACTCGGTTTTTACCATTTCCACTCGGTTTTTACCATTTCCACTCGGTTTTTACTATTTTTACTCGGTTTTTATCATTTCCACTCGGTTTTTACCATTTCCACTCGGTTTTTTCCCATTTCCACTCGTTTTTTCCATTTTTCACTCGGTTTTCTCTTCTCCCGCTCAGTTTTCGCTCATTTTTCCCTCTCCTCTCCGAACTTACTGTTCCCTTTTCTCTCTTGTAGCTTCTACTACCTTCCCTCTTTTGCTTCGTAATAAAAATAATAAAAGCAAAATGAATGTTCCCTATGTTTTCTTTCAAGTCTAAATAAAAATAAAAAAAATAAATCATTCTTAAGTCAGTGTCGTACGGAAAATACTTCCGTCTACACAACCTCTATAAAATCCGTACACGTACAAAGAACTTCGTCTTGTATGAGTTCATCACCAAAATGATACTCACCAAAATTTCCCTAATCTTTTCCTAAAAAAAAAACATCTAAAGAACTACGTGACCCTGATTTCTCGAAAGCTCGAGAATACGTAGGAGCGGGAAATAATTCCTGTCGGGCTCATCTTTCTTTATTTAATTTTTAGAGTTTCCATTTTTGTCTTTCTATCAAAAGGAGGAACGAGATTAATTTGGACGAGACGTCCTGTTAATTTCATTTTTTTTAATGGTGGAGCGAGATTAATTTGGACGAGACGTCCTGTTGATCTCATGTAAATATTTTGTGTTTATTTTTGTGTTTATTTTTGTATATTTTGTCATCTCGTATATTTTCTTTTCATGAAGAAGTTAAAATAATTACTGGGCTAATTATAATGCACACTATCAAATTGAGGTAACCGTTTTTATAACGGACAGTTGTGAGGTGCTAATACCTTCCTCACCTGTAATCAGACTCCCGAATCATGGAATTTCATTTTTATAACCAGTGCTTTAATGAAAGGTTTTTCCAGTATTTTATCCTAAAAAATATTGGTGGCGACTCCCTGTTTATTTTTTAAAAATCGTTTCGAGGGTCGGCCGCGCCGCTGCGATTTTGGTCGCGACATACCACTTATCGGGTCTCGTGCTCTCATAAACTACAACCCTGTTTTGACTCTGAGTTAATATTCTTATCCTTTTAGGGGTTCACCTTCTATGGAAGCCTTAAGACCCGTCATATTCTACCTTGGGGAGAAAGGTTTCATCAAAGGACTTCAGAAAGTTCGCCAAGCATGAAAGAATCCAATAATAGGAGGTAGAGAGATAAATCTTGAACTTTGTGACTCATCTATGACTTACTGCCAGTGGATAACAAAAAGGGTAAAACAAATCAAGCTACCTTTTAAACTATTGGTAGCTAATAATCCAGGCGAAGATAGACTCCCTGAGAAGGTTGAATCAATAGAACTGTGACAACTCAGGGAAGAATTAGCGAAGGTCATAAAAGGAAAAGAAGAAGAAGAAAAGGGGCATCTCCGAAGCCTCCAAGATCGTGCGACTTTGAAGAAATACCTGGATGACAAAACCAGGGAGTGTGAAAGGATTGCTAAGGAACTACAGGTAGAACGGGAGTCCCACAGCCAAGATAGAGGGTGTTTAGAGGGTGTCTACTCCTGATTGAAAGCACAGACCAAGGAAGTTGATGACCTATTATGCCAGAAAGCGGAATTGAAAGTTCACTTGACTCAAGTGACCAATGAAAAATATGTTGCCAGTCAAGAGATAGATCGCTTAAGAGACCAAGTTATCAACTTACAACAAGAGGTAATGTTCATGCAAGCTGATTATGAAGGTAGACTCAACCTTCAGAAAGAAGAGATGACCAAATATGTTCACGAATGCACTGAAAGGATTAGACTAAAAGACCAAGAGATACAGGATAAGGATACACATATCGAATTCTAGCATAACCATTTCATGCGCTTGGCTCAGGTAGTTATAGGAGCCACAGGGAAGATTCCCAGGAAGTTTCGCAATGCCCAGGCATTTGTTTCTCCCCTCCTTACTCCTCAGAGCATTATCAAGTTCCTTGATTATTGCCAGAACCTTATGGATGAGCTGAAAGTGACGATTCATAGGGCAAAGGAAGGTTGAATAGTGTATTTTATCCTTTAAAAAAAAAGTTATCAGTAGTGTCAACTGGAATGTACTTTCTATTGACCTCTGGAAATCCAAATATTCAAACTGATTCCCCCATCATCGATACAACACTCGTTTCAAAACTAAGGCAATGGCTGATCAGGAGAGAGAGAATGAAAACCTGAGAAAAGAGATTGAGAGATTGAAAGAACAGTTAACTGCCTCCGAGGAAGCAAAAGAAGCTATGGCAAAGGGAATCCCTCAAAATATGGCAGGAGAAAATTCTACAACCCCCACATTTCCCCCAGGTTTCACTCCACAACACAATCAACCTGAATATACATGGCCACCATACGGGCTTCCACCAGGTTATTCTCCACCATTGGTTTACTATCAAGAGTCAGGGGGCACACAACATGTTCCTCAAGCTACTGAAGCACAAACCTCTCAGCCCGGACAACCTAATATTTTGACCGCACCCAATGCTCAGCCTGTCATCCTCACATCTCAACCTAATCCATCTGCAGCTGCGTTTCATACATCGCAAGCTAACCCATCTACGGCTACCACTCTCCCACCTTTTATGCCTCATACAGGAGGGTTGAGGCAGCCTTACTACACCCCTATAGTGCAACCAGGGGGGAGGATGCATAATCTAAAGAGAAATGGCAAACTCTAGAGGATAGACTATGAATTATTGAAGGAGGTAATTTTGGGATGGGTGATGCTTCAGACTTGTGCTTGGTCCCAGATGTCGTTATCCCACCAAAGTTTAAAATTCCTGAATTTGAGAGATATAAGGGGACATCATGCCCAAAGCAACACCTAACCATGTACTGTAGGAAAATGGCCTCTCATATTCATGATGAGAAATTATTGATCCATTGCTTCCAAGATAGTTTGTTTGGGGCAGCTGTAAGCTGGTATACCAATCTAGAACGTGGGCATATCAAAACATGGAAGGATCTTGCTGAAGCCTTCATTAGGCAGTATAAATATAATGTTGATTTGGCTCCTGACCGGATACAATTACAAAATATGGGGATGAAGGGGGGAGAAACTTTCAAAGAGTATGCCCAAAGGTGGAGGGAGGTGGCTTCGTAGGTGATACCACCTTTATCTGAGAAAGAGATGGTGTCTACATTCATTGACACCCTACAAGCCCCGTTTTATGACAAAATGATTGGGGGAGTGTCTATTAATTTTGCAGACATGGTCGTCATCGGTGAAAGGGTGGAAGCAGGTGTAAGAAGTGGGAAAATACCAAACAATAAAGCTTCAACACCTAGTGGTAAGAGGCCTTCTTTCAGAAATTCAAAGAAGAAGGATGGAGAGACACATCTTGTTACATCAGACCTTAAAGAAAATCCTTTCCCAGGACCAAATGTCATGTCTTATCCGTCAAATTCCTATTATCAATCTCGCCAATATTTGGCTAACGCCTCCCATACAATTCACCCTCGACCTTACAAACCACAATTCACTCAACCTTACCAACCCACTCCTCGACCCGTCCAACCTCCACCCATAGTTCCAAACACAAACCAAGGTAGGCCAGAAAAGAAGAGAGTCCAATTCGACCCAATTCCCATGCCTTATGCTGAACTCTTACAATATTTGATCCGGGGATCTTTGTTGGTTCCTGTTCTGCCTCAAATATTACAGCCTCCTTACCCAATTTGGTATGACGCTAATGCAAAATATGATTATCATTCTGGAGGAGTAGGACACTCAACAGAGAATTGTTATGGGCTGAAGCATAAAGTGCAAGATATAATAAATGCGGGTTGGTTGAGCTTCAAGGAACAAGGTCTAAACATCAGAACCAATCCTTTGCCAAAGCATGGAGGACAATCAACCAATACGGTAATAGAGGAGGATGATATTGTCAAGCTTCAGGTGGAATAGATTCTGACCCCTTTACCAATGGTCCATGCTCAACTAGAAAGGATTGGCCTAATAGAAAAGAAGTTTGATGAACCATCATTCAAGCGGGTTCTCCAAGAATTGATGGATGCACAGTTAATACAGGTCTAGACAAAGAGGGAAAACTCATCTGTGCTAATGGCAAATGATGATCCATTGATCCCAATCCCAAAACCCCTTATCATTCATTATACTAAGGAACCAACAAGTACTCCAAGGGTAACTATCCAAGTCCCTTCTCCTTTTCCTTACAAGGATAACAGGGCAATACCCTGGAAGTACACAGCAGAGGTCATACAAGACAACACAAAGGAAGGTGCTTCAGGGACATTTGTGACTAATGTTTCTGGGATTGGTGGAATGATACGGAGTGGAAGGATCTATATCCTTTGAAGGGAGAAAATAGTAGATGAACGCAATGGTGAAAAGAATGCAGTAATAAAGGAGCATGAAGAATGTAAGAAAGGGGTGTCTGATGAAGAAATTGGAGAGTTTCTGAAAATCATTCGGCAAAGTGAATATATAGTGGTCGACCAACTAAATAAGACTCCTGCTAAAATATCACTGTTGTCTTTGTTAATGAACTCAGAACCTCATAGAAAAGTACTGATGAAAGTTTTAAATGAAGCACATGTTTCCCATGACATCACAGTAGACAATCTGGATGGGATTGTAGGTAGCATTGTTGCCAATAATTACTTGACTTTTACCGATGATGAAATTCCATCTGAAGGGACTGGTCACAACAAAGCTCTGCATATCTAGTAGACAATGGCTCTTCTCTAAATGTGATGCCTATGGTTACATTAACAAAGCTTCCATTTGATTCATCACACATGAGAGCAAGCAATACAATAGTAAGAGCTTTCGATGGAACGAGAAGAGAAGTCATTGGGGAAATTGAGCTACCTGTGCAAATTGGCCCTTATACCTTCACTATCCCTTTCCAAGTGATGGATATTGCACTTGCATATAGTTGTTTACTGGGACGCCCTTGGATACACTCTGCTGGGGTAGTGCCTTCCATGCTGCATCAAAAAATTAAATTCATTGTAGACAACAAGTTGGTAATTGTAAGAGGGAAAGAAGATTTAATGGTGACCCAACCAATGACCACTCCCTATATTGAAGCAGACGAAGCGTCATTAGAAACATCATTCCAATCCTTGGAGATTGCTAATACAAGTTATATCAAAGAAGGGTGGGTACTCCCTACCCCACGCTTGTCGGGACCATCTGTCATTGCTGCCAGAGCGATGTTAGAAGGAGGTTACTACTCAAGTATGGAGAATAAAATACAATGAGAAAACATCTTTGACTTCCTTAACCCCTATGATAATAAAGATAGGTATGGTTTGGGATACAGACCTACCAAAATTGACAAAAGAAGAGTAGTTGAGGAAAAGAAAAAGAGAAGAAGGGCAAGACTAGAGAACCGAGAGCCAAAGACTAAGAGGATCCCCTTTTGCCATATCAGTCAAAGTTTCAAAAATCCTAGTTTCTTTCATGCTGATTAGATAGCTGCTGTGCAGGAAAAGTCGCCAGAGGACGACCATACTTTGGTGTACCCAGTACCACCAAGCTTCAAGCTAAACAATTGGGAGATCACTGAGTTACCTGTAGTTTTTTCAAAGTAATTATTGTAGCACCCTCTATAACCTTTGCCTGAGGTTTTAGGATGTTTATTTGAATAAAAGGCAAAACATTTCAGTTGTTGATTGATGCATTTTTTGTTTCCTTTCATTTTATTTTATTATTTCATTTTGTTTTTCTTCTTTCTCCTTTCTTCTCCTTTTTTTCCTTTCCATTATTCGCTTTGATTTTTGCTTTTTTTGTTGCTCATAAATAAATATTTCTTTTCTCTTCTCTTTCTTTTTCCATAATTATCTCATTGTTATTTTTAAAATAAATCCAGGTCTGAAAGTAATGTTTCTGAAAATAACTTTCAATTGTCTACAAACTATGACTTTGATAGCCCCAGTAACCGAACAGAAGAAGAAGACAAAATTGAATGGGAACTTCCTATTGAACTAAGGAGATTGGTGGACCACGAAGATAAGGAAATAGTTCCTCATCAAGAGGTAATTGAGATAATCAACTTAGGAACTGAACATGATAAAAGGGAAGTAAAGATTGGCACCATGATAAAAGAAGAAAATCATGCAAACTTAGTCCAACTCTTGGTTGAGTTTGTCAATGTTTTTGCATGGTCCTACCATGATATGCCTGGGCTTGATGAAAGCATTGTAGAACACAGGCTACCTTTGAAGCCTGAATACCCCCCAGTAAAGCAAAAGTTAAGAAGAATGAAACCAGACATGTCCTTGAAAATTAAGGAGGAAGTGCAAAAGCAGTTAGATGTTGGGTTCTTAACATTTCCACTTACCCTGAATGGGTGGCAAACATTGTACCGGTGCCTAAGAAAGATGGAAAGGTTCGTATGTGTGTTGACTATCGAGATTTGAATCGTGCTAGTCCTAAGGATGACTTTCCTCTCCCTCACATTGATGTCCTGGTAGATAACACTGCCAATCATGCCTTCTTTTCCTTTATGGATGGCTTCTCAGGTTATAATCAAATCAAGTTGGCTGAGGTAGACATGGAGAAGACAACTTTTATCACTCCATGGGGGACTTTCTATTATAAGATGATGCCTTTCGGGCTTAAAAATACTGGGGCAACTTATCAAATACCCATGGTGACACTCTTCCATGAAATGATACATAAAGAGATTGAGGTTTATGTTGATGACATGATTGCCAAGTCCAAAACAGAGGAGGAACATGTGGATAAGCTATGGAAGTTGTTTGAACGGCTTAGAAAATACCAGTTAAGACTCAACCCTGCAAAATGTACCTTCAGCGTAAAATCTGGTAAATTGTTGGGATTTGTTGTTAGCCAAAAGGGAATAGAAGTGGATCCAGATAAGGTCAGAGCTATCATTGAAATGCCTACCCCCAATACCGAAAAAGAAATACGAGGATTCTTGGGACGATTAAATTACATTGCTCGGTTTATCTCACAGTTGACTGCTACATGCGAGCCAATATTCAAACTATTGAAGAAAAATCAACCCACACGGTGGAACAATAAATGCCAAAAAAGTTTCGATAAGATAAAAACTTTTTTGCAAAATCCACCAGTACTAGTGCCACCCAGGCTGGGAAAACCTCTTATAATGTACCTTACAGTACTAGACCAGTCGATGGGATGCGTTCTGGGGCAACAAGATGAGACAGGGAGAAAGGAACGGGCCATTTATTATCTAAGTAAAAAGTTTACAGATTGTGAATCCAGATACTCCTTGGTAGAACGAACATGTTGTGCTTTAGCATGGGCAGCTAAAAATTTACGACAGTACATGTTAAACAACACTACTTGGTTAATTTCTAAAATTGACCCTATCAAGTATATTTTTGAAAAGCCAGCCTTGACAGGACGAATCGTTTGATGGCAAATGTTACTGTCAGAATATGACCTTATTTATGTTACTCAGAAGGCGATTAAGGGAAGTGCTCTGGCTGATCATCTAGCCCACCACCCTCTGGATGATTAACAATCCATGCATCATGAGTTCCCTGATGAAGATATCATGGTAATGTCTCAAGAAGAACCTCAGAATGGTAAAAAGTAGAAGTTATGGTTCGACAGTGCATCGAACACCTTAGGACATGGGGTCAGAATATTGTTAATCACCCCAGAAGAATAATTCATTCCCATCACGACTCGCTTATGCTTTGATTGTACAAATAATGTGGCCGAATATAAAGCATGCACATTAGGCGTCCTAGCCGCTATCGATGCCAATGCAAGGATTTTAGAAGTATATGAGGATTCTGCTTTGGTCATCCACCAATTGAAAGGAGAATGGGAGACCAGGGATGATAAATTGATCCCTTATCAAAGCTATATTTTGAAAATGGCCGAACACTTTGAAGAAATTACCTTTCATCATGTCCCTAGAACAAATAATCAGTTGGCAGACGCTTTGGCCACCTTATCCTCAATGTTTGACGTCAATCAAGGTAATGATATGCCTCTGATTAAAATTCAGACACGTGGCCAACCTGCATATTGCCACCTGGTAGAAGAAGAGTTGGAAGAACGACCTTGGTACTATGACATCAAGTGTTACCTCTTGAATAAAGAATATCCTCTAGATGCCTCTGAAAATGATAAGAGAACCTTGAGAAGGCTAGCATCCAATTTCCTTATAAGCGGGAACGTGCTTTATAAAAGGAACTATGATATGGTCCTACTTCGATGCGTTGATACTACAGAAGCGAGTCAAATAATGAAGGAAGTTCACGAGGGTTCCTTCGGGACACACATGAATGGTCATACCATGGCTCGAAAAATTCTAAGGGCTGGTTATTTTTGGTTAACCATGGAGTCAGATTGTTTTCAATATGTCAGAAGATGCCACAAATGTCAAACTTATGCTGATAATATTAATGCCCCACCAATGCCCTTGAATGTCATAACATCTCCGTGGCCATTCTCAATGTGGGGGATGGATGTTATTAGGCCTATCAAACCCAAAGCCTCTAATAGTCATCGTTTCATTCTAGTCGCGATAGACTATTTTTCAAAATGGGTTGAAGCTGCATCATACATCAATGTTACCAGAAATATGGTAATCAAGTTCATTAAAAAAAGACTTGATTTGTCATTATAGGTTGCCGAGTAAAATTATAACGGACAACACGTTAAATTTGAATAATAAGATGATGAAAGAGCTATGTGAAACTTTCAAGGTCCAACATCATAACTCATGTTCGTATCGGCTAAAGATGAATGGGGCGGTAGAAGCAGCAAATAAAAACATTAAAAAAATATTCAGAAAATGGTGGTAACATTTAGGGATTGGCATGAAATGCTTCCGTTTGCCTTACATGGGTATCGCACTACTATTTATACTTTAACTGGGGCAACCCCTTTTTCCTTGGTGTATGGTATGCAGGCAGTGTTACCATTTAGGGTAGAAATTCCCTCCTTGTGTGTCCTACAAGAAGTCGAATTGGAAGAAGCTGAATGGGTTCAAACAAGGTTTGAACAACTTAATTTGATCAAAGAAAAAAGACTGATGGCCCTCTGTCATGGTCAGCTATATCAAAAAAGAATGAAAAAGGCTCATGAAAAGAAGGTTCGTCCTAGGGAATTTCATGAGGGAGACTTAGTGCTTAAAAAGATATTGCCGGTTCAAAAAGATCATCGAGGGAAATGGATGCCAAATTACCAAGGTCCTTATGTCGTCAAGAAAGCTTTCTCAGGAGGAGCTCTCATTCTCACCAACATGGA
Source organism: Clitoria ternatea (assembly GCA_037962975.1). Lineage (NCBI taxonomy): Eukaryota > Viridiplantae > Streptophyta > Magnoliopsida > Fabales > Fabaceae > Clitoria > Clitoria ternatea. The sequence continues at coordinate 111,271,625 of CM075669.1, forward strand.
TGGTGAAGAGCTTTCCTACCCAGTGAATTCAGATGCTGTCAAGAAATATTATGCTTAAAAAAAAGAGCCCGTTAGGTCGAAAACCCGTGAGGGCAATCTAGGCAAAAGTTAGGGCTTTGGAAAAGAAAATGAAGCGTCTGCTAGGTTGAAAACCCGAAAGGGCAACCTAGGCAAAAAATAAAGCTCAGAAGGTTAGTAGCAAAGGCATATGAACATTCAGAGGTAGTCATTGTTCTAAAGTTTGGCTAGCGGGTATAACAAAGTCATAGTTCGGGAAGAATGTCAGTTAATCTTAGGGATATAACTACTCGGAATTTGTTTCACTGGATTCTTATCTATTTTTTTATACCATAAACAATTCTTTGTTGTTATCATTGAATTATCCTTTTTTTTATTTTGTTTATGAGCATGCATAGGTTAGCACCTGAAATGTTAATAACAAAATAAGTGCTACAGTTACGTTAATGGGTAACAAAGTAATCCCATATGTGACGTTAGTGAGTTACCGATTATTTCACTGCAAACAAAGCAAACATCAAGCACTGCCGTGTCTCTTTTAAAAAGAAAGGAACGCCAAATCAAGCCTAGCCAAATTAGAGAATACTAAGGTTGCGCTAATGATGGGGAATCAGATTGGCTATAAATTTCTAACAACGAGTCGTCTTCTGTTTCTAAAATTGTGTTAAATTTCTGCAACTGTGTTAAATTCCTGCGCCTGTGTTAAATTTCTACACCTGTGTTAAGTTTCTGCAACTGTGTTAAATTTCCTGCAACTGTGTTAAATTTCCGCAACTGTGTTAAATTTCTGTAACTGTGTTAAATTTCTGCAACTGTGTTAAATTGCTGCAACTGTGTTAAATTTCTGCACTTGTGTTAAATTTTTGCAACTGTGTTAAATTTTTACAACTGTGTTAAATTCCTGCACCTGTGTTAAGTTTCTGCAACTGTGTTAAATTTCTGCAATTGTGTTAAATTTTTGCAACTGTGTTAAATTCCTGCACCTGTGTTAAATTCCCGCACCTGTGTTAAATTTCTGCACCTGTGTTAAAATTCTTGCAACTGTGTTAAATTTCTGTAACTGTGTTAAATTTTTGCAACTGTGTTAAATTCCTGCAACTGTGTTAAATTCCTGCAACTGTGTTAAAATTCCTGCACCTGTGTTAAATTCCCGCACCTGTGTTAAATTCCTGCACCTATGTTAAATTTCTGCAACTGTGTTAAAATTCCTGCACCTGTGTTAAAATTCCTGCACTTGTGTTAAGTTTCTGCACCTGTGTTAAATTCTTGCAACTGTGTTAAATTTCTGCAACTATGTTAAATTTCTGCAACTATGTTAAATTTCTATAATTGTGTTAAAATTCCTGCACCTGTGTTAAATTCTTGCAACTATGTTAAATTTCTACAACCGTGTTAAATTTTCGCACTGTGTTAAGTTTCTGCAAATGTGTTAAGTTTCTACAAATGTGGTAAGTTTCTACAAATGTATTAAGTTTCTGCAAATGTGTTAAATTTTTGCACTGTATCTTTCAATGTGTTAAACTCATGCACGTGTTAAAATTCTACTTATGTTACATGTTTGCATTTCTTTCTATAATGCCACATGTGTTAAGTCTTTGCCTATCTTAAATTCTTAATGTATGTGTCGTACGTGTTCTGTTTCCTATCATATGTGTTGTATGTGCTTCTTGACATATGTGTCGTATGTGTTGTGTTTCTTGCCGTATGGATCGTATGTATTGTGTTTCCTATCATATGTGTCATATATGCTGTGTTTCCTGCCGTATGTGTCATATGTGCTTCTTGCCATATGTGTCGTATATGCTGTGTTTCCTGTTGTATGTACCGTATATGCCCCCATTGTTCTTGCAAAAGTTCTGCCTCCCATCATGAGCATTAAATTTTTTCGCTGACTCTATTCTCCACCCTTTGTGTGTTAAATTTCTGGTAGTATATGTCATTGTCAATTTTTTGTGTCTGGCACTCATGGTTGCTTTGAGACCCCAGACAAAATTAGTTCGCTTAGTCTTTACTTATGCCTTACTACAATGTAGTAAGAAATAAGTAAAGAGGGGCAAGCTCTTGCAACCAAATTTTGTCTGGTATAGTTAAATTTTTTAAAATAATTAAGATAAAGAATTTAAATTTTAAATAAGATTTAAAATTCAAATTTGGTTATCAGATATTTTAAAATTTAATTGCAAAATTGGTTACCAGATATTTTAAGATAAAGATAAGATTTAAAATTCAAATTTAGTTATCAGATATTTAAAAAATCTAGATAAGATTACAAAATTAGTTACCAGATATTTTAAGATAAAGATAAGGTTCAAAATTCAAATTTAGTTCAGATAAGATTCCAAAGTGGTTATCAGATTTTTTAGCTATCAGATAAATCAGATTTTTTAGTTAACAGATAAATGATAAAATATTTACTTTTGTTATCAGATTTTTAATTAAATAAAATTTAAATATCAAAATTTTCTTGGGCCTTAGGGTTTCCTTTTTGCCTATAAATAGCACAGTATTTTTTAAAGGGGGCTGGCGGTGGCGAAATTAAATTCGGTAAAGGAAAGAAAGCTTGGTTCCATAAAGGTACGTCTTTTTTTTCTTAAGCTGGTGTGATTTTATTCTTCCTTTTTCACTTCTGTATAGCAATTGCGTTACATAAAGGACAGAAGGCTCCGTTTCTTCTTTTCTCTAATAGGCCCATATCCTCTAAATTATTAAAAATCAGTTTATGCTTGCCTGATTTCAATTTATTGACTAATGTATTGCGTGCATGGTTTTGCGTGAAATGGTTATAGCCAACGCATGTTTACTGTGAGCATGATTTTTAATATGCATATATATTAAACAAAACTCACGTAAATACATTATAGGCGTAACATTGATTTTTAAATTGAAATGGCCCTGATGTTGCATGAATGTTTTTTAATATCAATTCTTAAAAAATGTAGCAACATAGATTCTGATGGTGTAATGACATATATTACCTTAATGAAATTTATTCAACTAACTACATGAACAACTTTATTGGTATAATGGGATACATTATATCAATAAAATTATTTTAAAAATTATAAGAACAATTTTATTAATGTAATGGGATACATTACATTAATAAAGTGGCTCTTAAAATTACAAAACAATTTTATTAGTGTATTGGGATAAATTACATTAACAAAGTTTACTCTAAAATTACATAAATAATTTTATTGGTATAGTGGGATACACTACCCCAATAAAGTTGTTCTAAAAAATCATATAGGCATCGTGGGATACATGGTACCGATTAATAAAAAAATTAAAATCATAAAAGTAATTTCTAACAAGAACTACGTAATCCTGATTTCCCATTGCACCTGGGAATACGTAGGAGCAAGATTCAATCTTGTCGGGCCCATTTTCTCTAAAAATTAATTTTCTTTTTTATGTAAATATTTATTTTTTAATTTTATCTTTTTATCATTGAGTCACTTTTAGATTATCAAAAATAATTATACAATTTAATGAAGGTACTGTTCCTTTGGAACAGGCAAATAGGGGTGCTAATACCTTCCCTATTCGTAACCAACTCCCGAACCTAGAGCTCTAAAGGGTTTTTTTAATATTTTACCCTTTTAAAATAAAACAAAAATCTTGGTGGCGACTCCACATCTTTTTATAATTTATTTTCAAAAATCAAATTTGAGGGAATCGTTATCCGGTCGTTCCATGTCGCGACATTATTCACTAAATGAATTACATTTAATTATATTTACTTATATTTTAAGAAATAAATTATTATTTATATTTAAAAATAAAAGTAACTTAAGATTTACAATTAAGACTTAAAACCAACTATTGAAATCTTGACCGATAGATATACCTTAAAAGGTTATCTGTAAGAATTTAAACTCAAGTCAAAACTACACATGGCTTACCTTTTAGATAAAGTATTTAAAATTTTTTAAGAAATTTAAAATTCAGGATAATTCATTTTTTATGATTCTTAAAATTCAACCTTCTAACCCAATGATTGCAATGCTTTGATATTTATGCACCTAGTTTTTCTTGAACGTTTGAGAAAATATTACCTAGTTTAAAATCCTAGTTTTTCTTTAATGTTTGAGAAAATATTACCTAGTTTCAAATTATTAGTACTAATGATATATGTTAGTAAATATAATATAATATTTTTAAATTTTTCCAATTTCTATATTTATTAAACACGGGTCAATGATGTGTTAATTTTAGATCATGTATTATTTTCTACTACTGTTGTTACTCTTTTCTTATTTGTATGCTATGACCGAAGAGATTTAAGTTTAGTGATTTTCTCTTGTGTTTGTCGCATGCTTTTCTATTTACACCTTAATGTCATTTGTATTTCTTAGTTTTCCATCAATTTCTTGGGTATTTTTTTCTATTACTTCTTACATTTAGTTTTTAAGATTATCTAGTTTTGTTTTTAGGTTTGAAGCATCCGGACAATTTTTTAAAAAAGCTATCATTTATAGGGTCTATGATTACTATTCTAATAAGGTCCATTTTTTTTTTCTAAAATAGATTTTTAATAAAGAAAAGAAAACACATAGGGTGGATCCCCAATAAGATATCCACAATTTAAAGGTTAATATTAATTTTTCATGTCATCTGAGACATTTAAGACTTTATTTGATGGTCAAACCGTTTCTAAATCATAAACTTATACATAGCGCAAGATGGTGCAGCCCGTATATTGACCAACTTTGTATATCCAAAGTACTCAACCATATTTTTATACATAGAGGAGGTTTTTTTTGTGTGGGACAAAGTAGCTAATATTAATTAAATGTAATTTATTTATATTTTGTATTTGGATTAAGTTGTGCATCTAAGTAGCTTTGCAATTTTTGGTGGCTTTCACCGTAAACAACATGCATAAGTTGTGTATTTGTACACAACATGCATAAATTAATTCGTTATTACAGATAATCAATTTGTTACATTTTTTAAAATAGTCCCACTCCATAGACCACCGCGTAAGTTAAACCTTTCGTTAGCTCCACTATTCAGACATTGTTTATTGTCTTAATCGAAGAAGTAGAGGAAAAAAACACAGAACCCCAATCGCACGCCCGCCCGATGGCAGTTTCAGGGATGTTTGGTTTGTAGTTGGGGAAATAGAGTTGAAAAAATGAAAAAAATTAATAATTCAAACTAGGCAAGGGTAACTTTTGACTCACAATGAAATGCTCTAACTCTGATAGCATGTTAAATTTGGGTATTGAGCCTAACTCAATCTTAAAAGCTAGCTCATAAAATGAAGATTACCCTCCACCTTATATACTTTTCATTGGTTATATCTCTAGTCAATGTGAGACTTTTTTAACACACTCACGCTTAGGAATGGAGTGTGGATGAATACAGGTGGCCCACGGGACTTATTAACACATCCCTTCACACTCAGGAATGAAACGCGGATAAATACGGGTGACGTGAGACTTATTAACACACCCCTCCGCGCTCAAGAATGGAGTGTGGATGAATACGGATGGTTGTGGGTCTTATAGAACACCCCCACACTCAAGAATGGAACGCGGACAACATGAGTGACCCAACAACACACCATGTTAAAGGTTTTCTTTTCTGAACCTCCGTTCCGTTCAAGCCACCCTTCATTTCCACTATGAATTGCTAGCATCATAGGCCAACTTTCAATGAACCTAATTGCATCTATCTCCCTCCTGTTCGTGCTCACTTTTCTTCATTTCCAGTTTACCACCTCACTATTCACTGCAGAAATCATCATAACTAACAAAACAAACTCATTTTTCCATTTCCTAATCTCACCAAACCCAACCTTACTCAATAATTAAAAAAAAACACTGAAAATTGGAAACTATTCCACAATGACATTTTTTGTTGAGAAAACTCAAACATCGTTGGGAAAATAGTTATTACATAGAAAATATTGTTGCAAGTCACAGCGATAAGTGCAGTTGTGAAAAACTTTACAGCAATAATGAATGTTACTGTTGTAATAAACATTGGCCAACAAATATTATCGTTATTATAACCAATATTTTTGCAACTAAAATTGTCATTATCATTACTGCTTTTATCACCAATCTATATTGTTGTCATATCTAAAATATCACAACAACCATGGGATTAAACTAATTTTTGGAGGGTAGGGTTAGAGTAAGACTTGAGAGCGGTGAGCATGCATGACAAATAATTGCTACGGTTGTTTAGGTAAACGATAATTAATCAGATTTGTTGATTGTTCTAATAAATCAACAAAGGAGGTCTACCACACCCAAATGGTTTTATACGTCCATGAAAGAATGGTCTTTAACATTATTGAGATTTTGAAGTTTTTTTCGATGGGAGACATATGACTTAGTAAACGTCATGTTACTTTGCATGATTATATAGACTATTTTCTTTATATTCATAAATGGAATTATCATGGGAATAAAAATATATTCTATCAAATTTCAGCGTAGTTAAATTTTTTGGAACTTGATTAAAGTACTTTAAACTTCACCAACTGATCTATGTGATAAAACCAACTTTATTAAGTTAGAACAAAAAACTTTCGAAAAAATGATTTACTGAGTCTGTTTTAGTATTTTTTACTGTTATTTTATATAAAAATTAACTAAATACCCTTATTCAAAGTTATAAATCAATAAATAATCTTTATTCGGGTAAATGTTGGGCCTGGAATCTGTGTCCAATTCGGGTGGTTGCACACCATGTTTTCCCGAGTTACTCATCTGATACTCATCTTTATTTGATAAACTTCTTTTGGGCTTTAGGGTTTTCTTTTCACTCTATTTTCTTTTCTTCTTCTTTCCATTGAAGCACACCAAAATACAATAGAAGATCTCAAGTTTTAAATTTATTAGTTATACTAGAATAATAAGAGTTAAATATATTTTCAATTTCTATTAATATAGTTAATTTTAGTTTTATGTAATCTCTTTATTTTCTTTTTAACTTTGGTCTTTATAACTTTTAAGGCTTTTGAAAAAGATGTTTATCTTTGTATAGTGATGACACATTATATATTTATATTCTCTATGTATGACATTAAATGGTACTGAGGATTTTTTTAAAATTTTTAAAATTAATGAAAGCTAAAAATAATTAAAAAATAGACAAATGTTTAAGTTCAATGATAGGGTAATATAATTAAAAGTTATATTTAAGTGTAGACTTATTTTCCTTTTTGTTTTTTTTTGGTGAATTCCTTTTTGTTTTTTGTCAAGACCTATTTCCTTTTTTTTTTGGTTAAAACCTATTTCCCTTTTAAGATGAAACATATAACAACATGAAGGTCATAGTTGACTATGCTAGCCCGACCCTGCAGGTTGGCCTAGACAACCCAAATGATGTCCCAAATCCCAGTCTATCCCTTTAATTAATTAAATCCAAAGCAATTAGCCAATTACATGCCAATGCCTACACCGGTGAATTTCACACAACTATTTTGAATTATAATTAAATAGAAAAAAGATCGTAAAAAGGGTGCTAAGTCAATGTGAGCTAGTGCGCTTCCTTCCCACTTTTATAAATATCGAAAAGAAGAGTGTAAAGGATAAAATCTTAAAGAATTATTATAAGAGAATTATAGTTAATAGTGAAAATATCACTTAAAAAATATAAAGAGTTATTCGACTATACTTTTACAACAATAAAATGAAGAAAATGAGGGTCATTGACCCGAGTCATGGGATAAAAAAAAAGAAGTGATGTAAGCCCCCTCTTAATCCAAATCCGGGGGAAAAAAAGATAAAAGAGCAGAAAGATTAACCTGCGAAATCTGAACTTCAATTTCTTCATTTTCTTTTAATATACTCCTATTTCTTTTGTTTTATTTTCCCATAACACCAATCACCACTCGCTAGTTGCTGCTTCTTTGTCGTCGATGCACAGACTGCAACCTGGTTCCAAAAAAAATCACGCTCCCCAATACACCTCTTAGGCCTTGTAATTTTAGGAAGGGTGTCCATATTCATTTAGTTAAAAATTAAGTTAATTTTGTTGAGAAAGTTGAAGTTTTAGAAATTTGGTCTAAGTAAATTTAGTTTTAAAAAATATGATTTAGATTTGGATATATGATTATAGATAATGATTTGTGTTTGCTAAAAAGAGGTTTGATAATTTTGATTTGAGGAAATAAAATTTGAGTAGAAAATTAGAAAAACTAGTAACTATAAAAATAAATCAAGAATTTTAAGAGAGTAGGTGGAATGACAACCTTGAGGTAGTTGTTGGGTTGGTCTTTGTATCAACCAAACTGAAATTTGATAAATGAAAAAATATATATGTAGGTGTAATGAAGTTTTTGATTACATTAAACAATATAAATAATTAATATTAATATTTAAATTTTTTCATTTTTACGATTTAATTTTTTTAACTAGTTATCAAATGTGTAGATAATTGACCCAAAATGAGAAGTTGTTTGGTGAGAGGAGTTGGCCGAAAACAACTCACCTTTGCTTATGCCCAATGTCAATTAGGGGGCTGAGGTTTGTTGTTGGAGGTGGAGAAAGCCAAATAGAAATTGAATATAGAGAAACCATGAAAATGGAGAAATATTTACTTGGTCATTTAACCAAACACATACTAAGATTGGTCACAACTTATTCTATAATCCATTTTTGATGAATTTTCAATAGTGTACAAAATTAATACTAAGTTTATTTTTATATTATTTACAAAACTTGTTACTAAATATAGGCATTAAAGTCTGTTTAATTTTTAATTGGGAAATCCTATCAAAATTGATAAAAAAAAAATTTTTTTTACTCATTAATCAAAGAATTTAAAAATTTCAAACAATATTCATCGTTAAATTATCATATCAATATTCATCGTTAACGAAACTCAGATTGGGTATCATTTAATTATCTCTTTTTTGCGTTTCTAGCCCCGAATCCTAAACTCGAGTTCAGTGTTCCACCCATAATAAATTTTAGTGTTTTATTATACAATTAGTATCTTTTTATACTTCTACAGAGAGATATTAATTTATTATAAAAATGGGATAATCGTCATCTTCATCGATAATAGTAGAAACAACGGTGAATGTACGGCGGAGCTGACCTTTTTCTGAAAACAATTCCCCAAGTAAAAAATAAATCAAGTTAGCGTTAATCATAATCACAGATAAAAGCCACTCATCATTGTTAATTGCAAATACTAAACCAGCAGTATAATAATAATATTGTAACATGTTCGCTTTGTTCTTCTAGAACACTACTGCCTCTGCCACTCTACAAAGGCGCACCTAAACGACGCAACGTATTGGTTTCAGCCATGGAAGAAGAAATGTACGGCATGCCGTCATCGGCGGAGTACTCCGACAAGGCTTTGATGACACCGGAAAACATATTTCCGGCGGAGTACCATAGCTTTCTAATGTCTTCCGGGGGCCGGATTCCGATGTTCGGACCTGACGAGTTGTTCTCCGCCGTCACCGTCGCCGAAACCGAACCCTACACGAACTCATTCGCACCCGAAATTCAACGCCCAAACGACACCTCTTCTCTCATCAAAGCCAAAATCGCTTCTCACCCTCACTACCCTCGCTTACTCCAAGCCTACATCGATTGTCAAAAGGTAGTTAAATTATTCAATCATTTTTTTTTCATTTTTCCTTTTCATTTCCGTTACAAATTAATAACCTTCTCTAACAAAATGCAGTTACAAGAAACGGTTTTCTTTGTTGCTTTTTTCAGGTAGGAGCGCCTCCAGAGATCGCGTGTTTGTTAGAGGAAATTCGACGAGAAAACGACGTTTACAAGCGGGACGTTGTTTCCACGTGCTTTGGAGACGATCCTGAGCTTGACGAGTTCATGGTCCCCTCTTTCTTTAGTCTCTTCTCTTGCACGCTATGAAAGAGATAGCTGTGTTCATATTTATATGTATTAAATAATAATCAATTTTGGAGAAGTAATAACAATGCGAGTTTTGTTTCAGGAAACCTACTGTGACATGTTGGTGAGGTATAAATCTGATCTGACGCGGCCTTTTGACGAAGCGACGACCTTCCTCAACAAGATCGAAACGCAGCTCAGCGATCTCTGTACTGGTTCTTCTTCGCTTCCTACTCTTTCTGGTTAGTATATCAGTCATCTCTTTCTGTTTCACTTCCAATCCTTATCTTTTTCTCTTTCTGGTCCTTTACTCGTTGTTTGTTGATATCTGTGCTAGCTAGCGAGAATTTTTTGTTACTTTCTCTTGGCTATCTCGTGGTTTTGGGTGCTTTAACATTAATTTCTCTAGACATAAATTAAACTGAAGACAGTTTACTTAGTCTAACATTAATCTCTTGCCTCAACATTAATCTCTTGCCTCACTGTTCATGCTCGCTTTCTTCTTTTACTGTTGTTTGGTTGAGACACGCAGTTATTGAAGGTTTAGACAAGGGAAAAGGAAAACCCTAATGAACCTATAGGACTTAATTCTCTCTCTTTCTTCCATTGGATTATGCAAAACTGTTGCACTGCTTTCTGCAGTGATTGTGGTGAAACTTTAAAAACCCCTCGTTTGTGCATACTCTCGCTGTGAGACTGTAACCTTGCTTATTGCATAAAAGGAGTTTCAAATGTTTTGTTCATTCTAAGGCTGCCAACAGTGTTTAGACCTTCGGCCTTTTGTTTTTATTATTATTATTTTTTTGTTGGGTTTGTCAAGACAAAGTTTAAGTCACTAAAAATAATAAAAAATGTTCATTTCTAAGAAAAATCGACTACTTTGGGCGGTTTAAATTTGGTATTGACCGAGGTTAACAAAACCCTTTTTGTACCTAGTTTCATCTTTATATTCTTCATATTTATCTTGTATATAGACCCTGCCAGTGACTTTAGTTAGATGAACAAGGGACTTTGAATCGGCTTTCTAATTTTGTTCTTGCAGACGTGTTTGGTAGTGTTAGCGGCCCCGGTACATGACACCGACCAGAGAATGCATAGACGATGTTTTCCAAACACCCAATGGCCTTAAAGGGGCGTTTTTCGATTCTTTTTGTTTTTGTTTTCGTGTTTTCTTTTTCATCCCATTGATGTGATTTGTAGAAAAGTGTTCCACGGATTTTACCCTCAAAATAGTTACTTTCTTCTAGTTACGACAATGACAAATGACTTATAGTTGATCCTGTCAAATTTTTAGAGCATTTTTCTTCTTGTGATAATAACCTTGTTATCTTTCATTTTCCTTATTAACTCCTACGTCGTCAACTTTTGGAAGTTTTGACTTTTCTCAAGCTTGTGAACATTTCATCAAGACAACTTGTGTAATTTCTCGTTCTAGTAGGTTGTTATTTTAAAAGTGATGACATTTTTTCTATAGCAAAACCTATTTCTAGAGGTGACTTTTGGGTCTGTTAAATCCTACTTGTTATATCTGAAAACCACGTGTGTCATATGCTTTAGACTATTTAACACTGAGTTAATGCAGCCTCATGGGACTACACTTCACATGAGTCGTATCTCATCGCTTTAACCCTTTGTATGTGTGTGTGAAGTATAGGAAAATTTTCTTCTTTGATCCTTGTTGTATGGATACAAAAAATTTATGGTTTCTTCAAAGTCTTTATATATTGTATTGTAACATTCCAGTTTAGCTGCCCATTTTGGATTTGAATGATCTTTCAAAATCTGAGTACTATATTGGCGTGTAATGATGTTCGCTTTTATACTTTATTGGAGTATCGAGTTCTGCCAGAGCGTAGGTGATGCAGGTTGTTGTGAGATTAAAAAAAATCCCTTGTAATTATCTAATGATATTGTCTGTCAGGAGCTCAAGTGATGTTAAGCATTTTTGCAATTTTATAAAATAGAATAAAACCTTGATGAGAAAATTTTATATATGAACCTAGCATAATTGTTGTTGGGGTTATTCTGTTTAGCATTCTTATTTTCAAATTTCAGCTCAAGGCATCGAATTTGTGAATTTTTCTGTTTTTGTGAAATAAGGGTTGAATGTTTTGGCGAAGGGCCCAATCTGGTTGACAAGTGATGGCTTTTCTTCCATCCTTTCTTTCTCATCGTATATGTTGAGCTAAATTTTTATGAAACAGAAGTAGCTATAGTATGGATTTCCATGGTCATTAACTATTTTGTTATATTATTTTTCCATCACCATATTTCATTTATGCTAGAACTAAGCGGCTCACTATGTTGAGGCTGGCATACTTTGGGTTGGTGATTAATGATATTTTATTTGAAACAGAAACGTTGCAAATGCAAAGTCTGGTCTCGTTTGGTTATATATATGGTTGGCAACTAACATAATTTATATTTTGTTTGGAAGTACAGATTACCTTTTAAGTGGTGTTTTTATTTTTTAAATGGATTTACATTGTATGCTTTGATGGATTCTCCTTAATCATTCTTTTTGCAAGCCTATCTCACTCAACGTGTGCCTGAAAAGCATAAAACTGACCGGACGTGATATTCTTTGATTTCTTTCTCCTTTGTTCTTATGGTTTGTCTATTTTCCCTTGTACCGCAGTCAAATTAGATCTTGTGTTTGAAGAAACAAACTTTGTGATGCCTAGCTTGCATTTAAGTAAGCTGCTGGTGTGGCAAATATATGTTTTACTCCTACCATTTGAAGGCATTTAAAGCGTTTGAGCTGTTTTAAACTTATTGCTGTCTTGAAGTTCATGCATTAAAATTTTAATTTGTTGGTTAAATAGGATTAGATGTCTCAAATGATATATCAAATATTAACGACTGAACGTTTCTATTTGGATAACTTTATATTTGTATCAAATAGTCACTTATCATTTTCTAGTCTTTAAAAACTACATGGATACATACGAACAGGTTTTGGTTTTGATGTGATCCTCCTGAATGATCAACCGCATGCACTTGATTTTGAATATTGTTGCATTTAGAATCCTTGCATCCGCTTAATATGTCAGATAGCACCCACTATTATAATACTCGAGACCGTTAAGATTTTCATTCATTAGGAGTCTGAAATTGCACATTATTAAGTTTTGTTACTAATGTGTTTCAGTGGTGTTCCTGTTTTTTGTGATATGACTTTGATTTTAATCTATGATTTGCTTTATAATGTGAAATGATGGATGCAAAGGATGTGAAGGAATTAAATAGATAATTCTTGCTCGGCTATAAAACTTTAAGCTGAAGCTGAATAAAATTTACCTAGATATGCGTTTCGCCATATTTCAATGATCCCAAATAGGTCTCTCTATACAGAAAGGACTTGTTAGTGATTGGTTGATTGAATAGGAATAAGTGGATCATACTGATTAGAGTGATCCTGTGTCGTGCTGTTTTCTTATATGATGATTTTTGAGACATAAATGAAGAAAGAAAAATGTTATTTTAATTCCTTTTATTTTAGTTTTTTTCGGAGCGTTTGAGAAGAAGAGAAGCAAATAAAAGGGGCTAACAATATGATAAATAATAATAAGATAAAGAGAAGAGAAAGATGAAGTAGAAAATAGTGTTTGAAAATTGTCATCATTATTATTTGGTGTTTATCATCAAGGATGAGAATATATTGTTATAATATGGTGAATGTCAAATTGTGTTACATTACATGCTTTTTAAAGGATAATTATGAATTAATGTTGGAGAATTAAAAAAGCTTTAGGTTGGCAAACATCTGTAATTTGTTGTCCTGGTTTTACATTTTATTTTTCGTTAAATTATTTTGTAGATATAGAATGAAGGACGTAAAACAAAATGTTTTTTAGTCACCATCTCTGTTAATTGAGTTAATTAAAAATAAGTTTTGAATTTGTATTAACAAAGTGATATAAAAATGGTGGGAGTAAATGACATGCAGGGAAGACATTGTATGGATTCATGGATAATGCGAATATACATGTAAGTTGTGATGGTTCTTTTCCAAAGCATGATCAAGAGATGAAGAAGAGGTTGGTATAATAAAAAATGGTGAATTAGGGGGGAAATCCCGTGTGGGGCGGGTGATTTAAGAGTTAAAACATTCACATGCACTCCCGCAGTTTACGCTGAGAAAAAAGCAGCTTTTTAATATTTGATAGAACGTTCAATGCTCTTTTTGGATCGTCCTTCCTTCCCCACGCACCATGCCCTCCCTGCCCACTGCTCGCTTCTGCATACCTTAGCGTCTGCCCCTTCCCCATACATTTTTTATGGCTCTCCCCTCCACCCTCCGGATCTTGCTTTCTGCATCTCCATTTCCGGAAACCTCTTTTATATTTACAACTCAAATCTTGTATCTTACTACATTAAAAAAATTATATTCCTATGATTTTTAAGCTAAATCTTATATAAGATTACTTGTTTTAGAAAATCGATATATTTTTTACACAACTAATTATGATATTCCATCCTTTAGAGTCAACACAATTGTTGTAAATCATAAACATAAAAAAGGTTTTGAGCCTTGGCTCTCTTATTTCATGGAAATAATACTTATTGTGTTTCCCTTTACCTCTCTTCTGAAGAATAAAGAAAAAAGTAAGTGGTGTTCCAACTATTTTTAAAACTGGATTCCTGTTATGAGCGAGACGTGAACGAATTATATTTATATGTACTTTGTTAAATCTTTTAAGCTATTTATGAAAAAAAAAAATTACTGGCATTAACTTTTTTGTTAATTTTAAGATGATGAATATTTTTCAATGATTCATTAGTATAACTTATTATGCTCATGCATACATCATACACAGCTTCCACATGAATTTTGATTTAGCTTCGTACATTAAAAATACTTATTTACTGTTTTTCTATTGTGACAAAAAAATGTGAACGAAAAGATGTTATTCTCTCGAGAGCAAGTTATTTTTACAATATGTTGATAATAATATTGTTTATAACTTGTTTTTCTCTTTTTTATCGTCTTTCTGGTATACAAAAAATGGGAAACGTGTTATGAGATGTTGTGAGAATATAGTTACTCATTAATCAGTAGACTTTCTGTACTCTAATGAGTTCAAAATTTATGAATTTATCGTTCATAGCAGAGCATCATTTGAAGTACAAATATTTTTAAGCGATGTATAAGCTCTACTATATTTCCGTGCAGGGTGACATAAATTTGTGTGACGAATAATTAATTCAGAAGGAATCTAGGTACACAACACATTTATTTATTTTTGGTTACAACACAACACATTTATTCACTGTCCTGATAAAGAAACACATTTAATTCACAAGGAATATTTAAATAATTGCTGATGAAATAATGGAAAACACTTGTCCGATTTTGTCCGGTGGTTTAAGAGAACAAAGGAGGAAATGGGTGGATGTTCGGGCCCCCACGTAGTTGATACCTAGTTGTTTTGGCGCACTCGTGCCCCTTATACCGTTAAGGTCCTAATTTGTCTTTACTGATGAGCATGGTTGTAAAAATAGGCTTGACCATCTTGTTTGAACCGGTAAAATAATCATTTTGTTTTTATTATTATCATTATCAGTTCATTTATAATTACATCTCTATCACTGATTTTTCTTGAATCAGTATTCTATAGCTTTATAGCACCATGTTAAAATAAAAGTCTTGGTATGATTTGGAAAACATTGTTAATGAGAGTTAAGATCCATAGTCACTATAGTTTGGCACTGATGACTGACAATCGATGGAACCTACCACTGACACCGATTTTCTTTTTTATTAGGGTTTATTAAATAATTTATTTTCATCCTAGGTCAAGTCAGGTCTGGTTGTACAGTGTTCTCTTATGTGGTGGTCAAATCCTTGTCGGATTTAGTGGGTATCAGTAGCTTGTACATGCTCGTGGCGTACTACCCCAGCACATCGCTAAAAGACGTGTCATCAAATGATGATTGATTTACCAACGACCTATGAAAAATTGAATGATTTAATCTGTAAAAACGAGTGTTGTTATTTACGCACCCCGTAGTATACACACACCTTAATAAGGAAATAATGAATATGAAAGGAGATTCAAAGTGAGTTAATTAACAAAAAAAGAGGTGTTAATTGTGATGAATGATATGATTAGAAAAGTAAAAAAAGAGAGGTATAAGTGTGTGATAATTAGAGTGAGAAATAAAATTGTACAATTCATATCTTTTTAACATTCTCGCTACAGGCTAATGATTGGTTCCCTAGTGGGTTTATTTATTTAAAATGAAGGAAACATGTATTTTGGCTAGATGATGGGGGTATATCTTCCGAGGAAGGTTTAAGTGCTGGAGACGGTGATCCCCATGATGGTCAGTTACGGGGTGAAGATCGAGAGCTTAAGGATAGGCTCTTACGTAAATTTGGAGGTCACATTGGCTCTTTGAAATTGGAATTTTCAAAGAAGAAAAAAAGGGGGAAGCTACCAAAAGACGCTAGGCAAACACTGCTTCAATGGTGGAATATGCACTACAAATGGCCTTATCCTACGGTAAATATTTCCTCATTCAAGCTTCACTATTTTTGGGTATAAAAAATTGTTGTCCCTGATTTTTTAAAATTTTGATTTTCCTTGATAATTGTAAACTTCTACATCCTATTATCTGCATTACCTCATCACTAATACGGGTCACATGAAAACATTGCGTGTGATAAAATCCAGGAAGGTGACAAAACTGCACTAGCTAAGTCAACGGGGTTAGACCAGAAGCAAATAAACAATTGGTTTATAAATCAAAGAAAACGTCATTGGAAACCATCTGAAAATATGCCGTTTTCTATGGTGGATGGTCTCACGGGACGGTTCCTTACTGATGATGAATGAGATGTGCATATGTGCATATATCGTCAAATATGTATATCCTGATGATTATTGCTTGAACTTTCTTCTGTAAATTCTGAAAAAAGCAGAATGATGGGGTTGACATTGAAATGCTTAATTACTTTTCCCTCCAAAGAATGGGGAATCAATGGTAGTGTAATTTATCCTCATCACTTGTATTACGGATAAATATCCGTTGATGACATGGTGAATGGAAGCAAAGGAATGCTAATGCCGTTTCGGTCTTTTTCGTTAGGAAGAAATTTTATAAAAAATACACGAGGAGCCCTTCAACCTTTTTTCATCCTCTTCAATGTCAATGGTAGTTGAGGAAAGTAACATGTTTGAAGTCCTCGACTGTTATGTCGTTATCAAATATTATCTTCGGGAATATCTTATTTTCAGGTTTAGTATTTAAAGTATATGGTTTAAATTATAATTAAATACTCTACTAATTTTTTATTCTCAAAGTAGGGGTGGTAAAACGGGTCAAAGGGTCAGGCTAGACAAAGCTCGTATAAGCCCGTTAAAATACGGGTTGGGCCGAGCTAGGCCAAAATAGGAAAACACTTGTATTTTATGTGACCCGTAGGTCAAATGGGTTGGTCTATTTTTTCTCTTCCAAATTTTACATGTTTTTATTTAAAATTTGAACTATTTTTTGGTCTTTTTTTTAAAAATACTTTAAATTTAAATATAAAAACTAGATTTTACCTTTTTAAAATTAGTTTTTTTATAATTAACCTAATTTATTTTTTTAAAAGTTTAAATAAATTATATTTGCATTAAATGGAAACAAAATTTTATTATTTATATTTTATAATATTATATTATTAAATTTATAATAATATATGTAAATTAGGAAAGTAGGAAACATAGAGTGTAAGTGAAAGGAAATGTTTTAGGAAACAGAAACATAGTCTCTTTAACATATATAAATTTTATGTTAGTATAAATTTGTTTTTTTGAATATTTTAATGTCGGTCCGACGGGTCAGCCTTGACGAGCTAAAACGAGTTAAGCTTAATTGGGAAAACTGTGACACCCAAAACCCAAATTACAAATTCCAATTAATTAACCCAAATTTTTGAAATAAATTTTTCACGTTTAAAGAATCATTTTAAAATTCATAATTTAAATTCTGAGGTCACGTAAAAATTGATAAATGCGGAATATTATCATGCATACTAGTCATGAACGAATAAAACATAATACATTTATATAGCGGAAACGATTGATAAGATTGTAGTACGAGGTACATAATATTGTTACAACACATTAAATCTCAAATGAAATCAAAGTCAGAGCAATAAAACATAAAAACTTCATTAATTGCACCACTCGTCATTCTGTGAAGCGTGCACTGTAAAAATAATGTAAGAGTGAAATAAAATATAGAATAAATATAAAATAAGTAAAATTACACAAACACAATCAACAAACAATTATGATATGATGAATATGCCAAACAAGGTCATTTACATTTAATAATCTTTAATTTGGTTAAATGATGTCATGATGGATCCATTTTGATTTAGTGGGAATACTGCAGTAAAAAGTCTCATAGAGACACAAGTAGGACTTAGCATAATGCCACGAATCCCTACCCTTCGTAGCGTTCAAGTACCAAAGTACACAAGTAGGACTTAGCATATACCATGAATCCCTACCCTTCATGGCGCTTAAGTACCGAAGTACACAAGTATGACTTAGCATAAACCATGAATCCCTACACTTCATGGCGCTTAACGAAAATAAGGCTTTAACTCATCATAGAGTAACCCCCCACCAGGGCCGGCAATCATGGAACCCTTAAATTCCATGGTGCATCCAAATGCTTATGATGCATGAATGCCTTTAATTCTCTTTATCAATTTAACATACCATGATATCAATACTTCCATAATCACTTGGAAAACCACAAGTCCTCAAATGACACATCACATATATTAATTTTCAAAATCATGGATTTACAGTTCAACAACATATTTCAATAAACCACAAGGTATTCATGTATACATTAATTTAGTCATTCATAATTATTCATCACAAAGATATACATATTGTTTGACATTCATAGGACACTCAATAACATCCATAATAATCAATAATCCCTCAATAATTCATAAATAAATCATTACCCACATGGAAAATATCATTTTCATCCATAATAATCATCATAGGTAAATTTCAGAAATTTACAACAACATACATTAGTAAAACGACCATAACGTGAGCAAATCAAATCCTTTTAAAGTAATTCCACTTTTTGCAGTTCCATAACAAAATTATCTACAACATTCATGAAGACCATAATTTTAAATTCCAAACAGAAACATCACATAATCACATAATAGTCAATAGGTTATCATTTTTCATTATCACCAATTGCTGGAAAATTTACTGGTTTGACAATCTTTAATGAATTAGCTATAACTCATGGTATAAAAATAATTTTTAAATGAGGCTAAGTTCTGTGTTTCAATAATTCCATTATCTATAATTTTTATGAAGACCAAAAATTCCAAATCCAAACAGAAATATCACAAATTTATAGTATACTAAACTATCTCAAAGAAAGTAACAAAACGTACATATGTTGGTAAATTCAACGTTTCTGGAGCTACAAAAATAATTTTGGCATGCTTCTGTATTTTAGGTATAACTAAACACTCATAACACAAATATATAAAACTTTTATGAAGACACTAAACACTAATTCTCATCACAAAATTTCCAGTTTTAAAAATAAAAATAG
Source organism: Clitoria ternatea (assembly GCA_037962975.1). NCBI lineage: Eukaryota > Viridiplantae > Streptophyta > Magnoliopsida > Fabales > Fabaceae > Clitoria > Clitoria ternatea. Next base: position 111,291,079 of record CM075669.1, read on the forward strand.
TGATTCACGTCAGCAGATTTTCAACATGAACATGCTTCTGTATTTTAGGTATAACTAGAGCTACATATATTCTTTTAACTTGAAACCACTTTCTGTAGATCCATAACATAAATATATATAACTTTTATGAAGACATCAAAGTCTAAATATGTATGTATAATTCCCAGAATTTTAATATTTACACAAAATAGAAGGTACATATTCCAAAACGGACATACTTTAGCATTTTTGCAATAACTCGAGCTACAGGCATCCAAATCATGTCATCCAAAGCTCAAAATTCATATAACACATATATATATACAACTTTGATGAATAAATAAAAGTCAAATTCACACGTTTTCAGCTTCAAAATTAAGTAAGAAGTTACAAAAATGAATCTAGAATTCCTAGAACAGCATGTAATTCTACCCATTTCATATTTATTCACAACCCTATCCCCTCTTACCTTGATGGAGGATCCTAGAGTGGTTGAAAGTGTTCTCTTATTTTCCTAGCTTTAGATCAAGAGTGACTTTGATGGAGAAAATGAAAGAAAATGAGAGAGATACTTCACTAACTTTAGCTTGTTCTAAGAATTCAGACTTAGGAACAAGATGTAGTGTTGATTTAATGATGCAAATGACAAGTGGGGGACAAGATTTTCATAATGGGATTATAGTGGGATGTTAGATGCATTAATTATGGTGATAATAGAGGTTTTAGGTGAGAGAAATGGGCTGGATTGTTGACCATTTCCGCAGCCTACATAATGTAGCTTGTATGATTGAAGTAAATATCAATTCTAACACTGTTTCAGTATTCTGGGCATATCTCTCTCATATCTTAATGGATTTTAATAAAGTTGGTCTTGTTGGAAAGCTAAGACAACGAGGAACAATTTTGTAGTTTACCACTTTTTCAAATTTAGACTCTAACTAGGCATTAAAATATGTACAAGATGATATGATTGAAGTAAAATATCAATTCTGAAACTGTTTAGGTATTTTGGAATATCTCTCTCATATTTTAATGGATTTTAACAAATTTGGTCTTGTTGGAAAGCTAAGACAACGAGGAACAACTTTTTAGTTGACCATATTTCCAAATCCGGACTCCAACTAGCAATTAAAATGTGTATAAGATGACGCATTTTGAGTGGATTATGTGGTAATTTGATGAGAGTAATTGGAAAAGCCAAAGAAATTAATAACTAAGGAAATAGGTAATAAGTTATTTGATTAACTTTTACCTAAAGTATAAAGTTAAAATTATTTACCATGGTAAAAGATTAAATTGAAGATGTTTTCCTAACCAAATTTATGTAGAAAGTTGAGATAAAATGGATAATATCATTAATGGTCTAAATCAAAATGATTATACATGAGAATGAAATTTTTGGGATATTACAAAAACAGGTTCAAATCTTTGGTATTTTAATGGGCCAAACAGACTGGCTTACGGGTCAGGCCCAAATAGCCATCCCTACTCAAGAGTGACGAGAGTTGAGATTCTCATGAGAATAAAATATGAATTATAAAGAACACTCTAGTGTATATTAAAATTAACCAAATGCATTTTTAGAATTACCTAGGAATGATATCCCAGACTATATTATACCTGCGTATATTATTTATTGGGATGTAAAATTATATTTTGAAAAACGTTCCCTAGTGATCTGAGTATGATATTGATATTTGTATCACATGGCCCATACCGGTCTTAATGCTACTACAAACATTCAATATAAGCCCATAATAACAACCCCAAAGATAACCCATTACAGCCCATGTCACATAATGAATTAGTATCACCTAGTGGTTGGGGGTTTGTTGGGGCATATCAGTCCATATCTGCTGCTATGTTAGAAATGTTTATGTTTGTATCAACTTTCTCTAAACTTTACTAAAAAATACTGACAAAGGAACCAAGGCATTCAATGACCACTTTATTCTATAAATATCACTCATTTAATATAGTTTGAAATACATTCCATAACCCTAACACTTGAGCTCTGATACCCCATATCGTAATGACGTAAACGTCGAAGTGTCTTCACAGGTGACACCCTTTCACCCCACAACATGAGATATTGGTGTATTGGACAAAACGAAATAAAGACTTTGAGATCCTTATTGGACTTGATAATACAATAACGAATCCCCATTGAACCAATGTAAGAGATAGAACATCGGACCTTGGTATTCTACTGAAAGTTTACTCCCATATACTGATGATGTAGGAAAGAGGATCTAATTCTTCTTCTTCTTTCTCTTTTGATGTGTTTCTCTTCTTGTTCAATAATGGCAACCAAAGTAATGTAAAGAAAATGAAAATAAGGATTATGAAAATAAGGAAAGTGGGCAGGGAAAGAAAAGAAAAGGAAAAAGGGGGAATGAGGGAAAAAGGTTATGGAATGGTGGAAGGAAAAACAAGGATTAGGGTGAAAACAAGGATTAGGTAAAAGGGAAAAGTGAAGGCGCCACCTTAAGAGGATAAGCCTAAAAAACTTGCCACTTAAGAGGAGAAAACCCTAGGATAAGAGTTTGTCTGGGTTAAAAAACCCTAGCTAAAATGAATGAGGAAAACTCAACTCACTTCTGACAAAAGAAATTGTATTATCTAATTCATGGTGTGTCTATTACAAAGGAGAGCATGCCTTATATAGGCCAAGGAGGGTGAGACTTGCTTTAACCTAATGGGCTTTATTCTCTCCTAAGCACAAAAGCATTATTTCCCATAGGACTCGGGAGAAGGGTCCCGTTAAATCATTCGTTGACTAGCAAACGATCATTTGTACCTTAGTCATAGCTTAGTGAGCCTGGGTCAGTTTCCCCTAGGGTAAACCCTCATATAAGTAAAGGTCGTGTATGTATTTGGAGGCTAAGTGACACATTATTCAGAAACAGTAAACCTAATTCCTAGGGGAATTCTCTAAGGTTTTGTGCCTAATACTCTTGTGTGAACATTTTGGCTCCCACTGTGGGGCTCGGTAAAACGGATCCTACACCTCAACTTTCAAACCCTAATCCTAGGAGGCATCAATGGTAAATACTCGCAACACCCGCAGGGAAGAAGATGCTGGATGGCGACAGGAGCCCAACTACGACGATCAAATACAACAACTCCAAAACATGGTGGAGACCCTGCAGCATACTATGGCTAACTACAGCAGGAGCATGCGGAACTTCGGGGGCGACAAGGAGTGGAGCGTAAGGCCTCAAGCCATAACAACACCTAATTCGCTCAGTGTAAAACTGATGGCCATGTTTCCTATCAGACGCAAGAAACAACGAGATACGAGCCTGAGCTTCCTTTTGCCGCCCATCCTTTTGTTGAATAAATCATGAACGCTCTGACCCCCTTGAATCCCGTCTATGGAAAAGTAAAATGGCAAAAGAGACCCCGAGGATCACCTCACCGCGCTCACAACCACCATGTTGATCACGGGGGCGTCAGAATCTCTCTTCTGCAGAACTTTTCCCACGACTTTGACTAAATCAACACTCTGCTAGTTCTCTCACCTCCCCCAGAAGAGTGTCACCAATTTTTTAGATTTCACCAACAATTTCCTTAGCCAGTTTACCACTAGCCGAGCTGTACAACAAACTTCACATAGTTTGGTGAACCTGCGCCAACTCCCAAGTGAGACTCTGAAGCCGTACATGGCTCGATTTTTTGAGCAGGCCATCCAAATTTGAGACCTTAGCTCTGAGGTAGCATTGCACGCCATACAGACTGGCCTTTGCCCGAGTAAGTTTTCTGACTCCCTGGCAAAAAATCCACCCCTGGATATGGATTACTTTTGTACAAGTGCCTCTCGGTACATCAACATGGAAGAGCAGGAAGCAGACCAAGTGGACTGAGTGGGTCTCTCGGATCGGCCCAACCACCAATCTGATCAAAGAAGAAGAAGCCCTAAGTAGAGTCGAGACAAACGTATTGATGTTTACACTGCTCCTAAATACACTAACTTCACACTGTTGAATGACCATCGTGATCGGATTATGCATGAAGTCTACAACACTAGCCTTTTTACACTTCCTCCCCAGGGAGAGGGGCCGAAGGGGTCAGATAAGTTCAAGTTTTGTGAGTTCCATCGAGCACGCAGACAGAGGATAGAGGAGTGTCGCTCTCTCTAAAACCAGATAGAACATCTAATTCGCTAGGGACACTTGGCCAGATTTGTTTCCTGGAGGGATAACAGACCAAAGGAGGTAAACCAGAAAAGAGAACGGGAGTGCCTCGATCAAGTCGAGCTTCAAACTCGAGACCACTCACAAGAACCCCGTTCTCGGTCCCCGAGACCTGAAGACGGTAGAGAAGACACTAGACGAGTCATTCACAATATTTTAGAGGATACCCAGGTGCATGGGCACGCCGACCACATCGGGCGGGGCAGGTAAACCTACTGCAGGAAGGCTCAGACTTGATGGTTGTAACTTTTGACAGGTCAGATTTCCCAGAGTGGTCCCAACAGAGACGAGCCGATAGTGGTTACTATGGGAGTTGCGGACTTTATGGTTGAGCAAGTACTTGTAGATCAAGGAAGCTCTGTGGATATTTTACACTGGAAAGCATATCAAAAAATGGGCCTCCCCCCTCGTTGGTTGAAAAGGTACGATCGAAACTTACTCAATTTTTCTGGTGATTCTATGCAAGTTTTAGGGTTCATTGACTTAAGAACCACTTTCGGGACTGGAAGGGACAGTTGAGCCATTATCCTGGGTGCTGTAGTTTCCACTATGCATCTGACAATGAAGTTCACACTCGGTGACGGGAGAATTAGAGTTGTCAAAGCGGACCCAGAGATAGCGTGGGAATGCTACTACGAGAGCCTCTGCCCTGAGGAGATTTTCATAATTTATGAGGATATTAAGACGGGATTTGATCCCTGCCACGACAAACACTATGAGAGACCCCAACCAATGGTATCCCTAAAGCTTGTTCAAGTCGGCCCCATCCCAAGTCAATTCACACGGATCAGTGCGGTACTCAACCCGGATCTCGAGGAAGCACTGTTAAACTATTAAGAATCAATGCAGATCTATTTTCTTGGAGTCCTGTTGATATGCTTGACATTGATCCCTCCGTAATCTGCCATTCACTCAACATCGAACCGGATGTTAAGCCTGTGTCCCAGAAGCATAGAAAGATGGGGCCGATCAGAAAATCATAGTCAAAGAGGAAACAAACAAATTTATGTCCGAAAACTTCATCCGAGAAGTCAAGTACACAACCTGGCTTTCCAATATTGTCATGGTGAAAAAGTCAATCGACAAGTGGCGGATGTGTGTTGTCTTCATCGACTTAAATAAGGTATGCCCTAAGGATCCCATATCCTTTACCTAGTATTGATCATTTGGTAGATGATACTTCAGGTTATAGAATTCTGAACTTCATGGAAGGATACTCAGGCTACAACCAAATTCGCATGGATCCTAAAGACGAGGAAAAAACAACCTTCATTACAAGTGGGGAAAATTATTGTTACCGAGTAAAACTTTTCGGCTTAAAGAACACATGGGCCACCTATCAAAGGCTGGTCAACAAAATCTTCACCAAACAGATTGGCAGAAACATGGAGGTATACGTGGACGACATGGTTGTCAAGACCAAGCAGGCGGAATTGTACGTCCAAGATCTGGAAGAGACATTCGTTGAGCTGCACAAACACAATATGCGTCTCAACCCTAAGAAGTGTTCTTTTGGGGTCCAAGGCAGAAAGTTCCTGGGGTACATGCTCATCCATCGGGGCATTGAGGCTAACCCAGACCAGTGCCAAGTTATATTGGAAATGTAAAGTCCTTAAAATGTTAAGGAGGTCCAGCGCCTCACCGGCCGAATCGCAGCCCTATCTCGATTCCTCTCAAAATTTGTAGAAAATACATGCCTTTCTACAAAGTATTAAAGAAAGTAGACTCCTTCGAAGGGAACTCAAAATGTGAAAAAGCGTTTCAAGACTTGAAAGTCTATCTAGCATTCCCCTGATACTGACGCATCCAGACAGGGGGTCAGAATTAGTCTTTTGTCTCTCTGCCGGAGCCGACGCAGTCAGTTCAGTCTTAGTCTAAGAAGACGGTTCGATCCAAAGGCCAATATACTTTACCAGCAAAACATTACAGGGGGTAGAGGCACGGTACCAAAAGGTCCAAAAGTTTGCATAGAGCTTTGTCATGGTTATGCGCCGACATCGACCTTACTTTCATAACCACCAAGTTATGGTAAGAACCGACCAGCCTCTCGGTAAGATCCTTCAGAAGCCCCAGCTCGTAGGGAGGATGGATGCGTGGGAAGTTGAATTATCCAAGTACAACATTCGATGCGAAGCTAGGGGTCCCATCAAGGCCTAGGTGTTGGTAGATTTCTTGGTATAGCTTAGAGATGATAGAGACGGTTACAACGCCACACACGACCTATGGACCCTCTCTATGGACGGGTCCTATAATATGAAAGGTAGTGAGGCAGGTGTCATATTGGAATCTCCCACTGGTTTGGTAGTCGAAGAGTCACTTACGTTCATGTTCAAGGCTAGCAACAACCAAGCAAAGTACGAAGCTCTCATCGTCGGATTGTGAACAACTCTAGATTTGGGGGCCTGGTGCGTACTGGCAAAAACTGACTCACAGTTGGTCGCTAGACAAGTAGAAGGGTTGTACCAAGTGAAGGCCCTAACTTTGACAAAGTACTTGGCATAGGTAAACGAGCTAGCGGGAGAACTTAAGTATTTTCAGGTAGTCCATGTTCCACGGGCAATGAATTAACATGTCGACCTGCTCTCCAAATTGGCCAACACAGTTAAACTAGGAAATCTTAAAACGATTGTCCAAGTCATCCTAGAGAGCCCACGATATAGAAGGTCCAACAAATGCTCCAAGTAAATGAAACGCTATCCGGAAACACGTGGATGACTCCAGTCATTGATTTCCTCCGCTAGGGAATCCTTCCAAAAGACCATCAGCAAGCCAAAAAGTTGCAGGTGCAAGCGGCTTACTATACTTTACTAGATGGACAGCTCTACAAGCGAGGTTTAACCCCACTCTTGAAATGCCTTAATGAAACCAAGCAACCTATATAATATGAGAGCTCCACTGAGGAATCTGCGACCTTCATGGGGGAGTCCATCCTTTGGCCGTTTGGGTCCTTCGAGCAGGATACTTCTGGCCAACCCTAAGAGCCGACTACTCCAAGTTCGTTAAGAAGTGTGACCCGTGTCAGCAAAATGCAAATCAGATCCACAGTCACCTCGAGCCTTTGCATGGAATCCTGGCTCCCTGGCCCTTCAACACTTGGGGGATAGATATCTTGGGGCCATTCCCCCTCGAGAAAGGCCAAGTCAAGTTCCTCCTTGTGGCAATCAACTTCTTTACCAAATGGATCGAGGCAGAGCCTCTTTCAACCATCACTGTAGTTAAGGTCCAGACGTTCACCTGGAAGCACATAGTCTGCCGGCACAGATTCCCTCACACAATCATGTCAGATAATGGCCGACAGTTCATAGACAAAGGTTTTGTTAAATTCTACGAGAACTTGGACATCAGGCGAAAGTTCTCCTCTGTGGAGCATTCACAAACCAATGGCCAAGCCGAGGCCGGCAACAAGGTAATTCTCTAAAAGCTCAAAAAGTGGCTCGGGCAAACCAAAGAAAGGTGGGAGGAAAAGTTTCCTGAAGTTTTATGGGCATATCACACGACTCCACACTCATCAACTTACAAAACCCCGTTCCGACTCATATACGGGGCCGAAGCCATAATCCCGGTTGAGCTAGAAGAACTGTCCCTTCAACGTCTCGCCTACGACGAAGACGCAAGTAATGAAGGAAGGTGCAAAGATTTGGACCTCAGCTTAGAAGAGCGTGACGTTGCATACATTAAGATTTAGGAAGCTAAACAAAAATCTGCCCAGCGCTGGAACTCTTTACTCCGACCCCGACCACTCTGAAGGGGAGATTTAGTATTATGTATCGCAGACAAAAATCGAAGACACGGGAAAAAAGGAAATTCACCGCCACCTAGAACGGCCCGCACCGAGTCAAGAAAGCTATTGGGAAAGGAGCTTACCAGCTAGAAGAGCTATTAGAAAGGAAATTCAGAGGACGTGGAATGCCACTCACTTGAAGTTTTATTATAGTTGATCAATGTAAACAAGGGCACTCTTTTTCCTACCCGAGAGATTTTTTTTCATAGGGTTTTTCACTCAGGAGGTTTTAACGAGTCCCCATATTCTCCAATAAAAGTTTCGAATATTCAAATGAAAAACCAATCAAAGCTAGCTACGAGTACGAAAAGTGCAAGCGAGGAACGCCCCTCGATAATACGTATTGAAACTTAAAATGCGTTTAAGTACAAAAAGTCCAAGCGAGGAACGCCACTCGGCAATATAAATTGAAACTTAAAATACGTTCAAGTTTAAAAAGTCTGAGCGAGGAACGCCCCTTGGCAATATGAATTGAAACTTAAAATCCGTTTAAGTATGAAAAGTCTGAGCGAGGAACACCCCTCGGCAATACGAATTAAAAGTTAAAATACATTTAAGTACAAAAAGTTTGAGCAAGAAACGCCCCTTGGCAATACAAATTGAAACTTAAAATATGGTTAAGTTTGAAAAGTCCGAGCGAGGAACGCCTCTCGGCAATACGAATTGAAACTTAAAATGCGTTTAAGTATGAAAAGTCCGAGCAAGGAACGCCCCTCGAAAATACGAATTGAAACTTAAAATACGTTTAAGTTTAAAAGGTCTGAGCGAGGAACGCCCCTCAACAAGACGAATTAAAACTTAAAATGCATTTAAGTACTCAAAGTCTGAGCGAGGAACGCCTTTCACCAATATGAATTGAAAGTTAAAATACGTTTAAGTTTGAAAAATCCGAGTGAGGAACGCCCCTCGGCAATACAAATTGGAACTTAAAATGTGTTTAAGTATGAAAAGTCTGAGCGAGGAACGCCCCTCAGCAATACATATTGACATGACTTCAGACACGTAAAAATAAAAAGTACCCTAAGAAAAATATAGATACGTAAAGATAAAAGGCAGATCTCAATAAGATAAAAGACATATTATTCTTTATCAAGGACAAGCAAAAGTAAAACAACATATAAAAATCACAGGGGACCAGCGTTGGCAGATCCCTCCTGCTCGACCACTCTAGCAGAATAGGTCTCAGAGGTAAAAGGGTCAACTACAGCATCCGACTCAGGGGGATCCCTTTCTTCACCTTCGTCATCAGAATCAGGAAAGGCGACAATCTGACCATTAACCACTATTTTAAAAGGATCAAACCCCTCAAAGTTCAGCTCAACAGTCAGGTTCAGGATGGCAACCTGTTTTTGACACTGCTCAAACGCGTCGTAATATTTCACGGCTATATCCCTCTCAGTCTCTTCCAAATGGACCCTCAACTCTTCCTTCAAAGACTCCATGTCTTCTCGAGCTTTCTGAAGGTCCTTCTCCAGCTCTTGCTTTTTCAAGGAAAGCGTGTTGTAAGTCCCCTCCACCTCTTCAACCTGCCTATCCTAAAAAGCGCACCTATCTTCAGCTGCTGACAGCTTTGACTCAGCCATCGCTCACCCGGACTGAGCGATCTTCAAGTTATTCTCTAACTGAGCCAAGTCTTCCTTGAACTTTGTGATTCCCTTCGTCGCATCGGACAACCGAATGTCCCCTTTTCTCTTCTCATTCATCAGGCGCTCATTCTCCCTCTTTAACATCTTATTTTCACGGGTCAGAATAGCCAGTGCTCTCCCTTGCACACCTAGTTGCTTCTCCAGGGGTCGGGTCATCGATGTTACCCAGAGACCGAACATCTCAACAGCCTGGCACATCTTAGTAGGGGTGGAGGAAGCATACTTCTCCTCATCCTCCTTAAATAACATCGCTCGGTCTATAAAACGCGGTACCGGGAAATACGTATCCTACAAAGGTCGCGTTGAATTCCCATCAGTGGTCATGGACCCATTCATGAAGGCCTCCCAAAGACGATCGGTAGCCTCTGTCTCACTGGGCACCGACTCCATAATCTTTTAAGTAATTATTGGGGCAGACGAGCTGTTAGACCCTCCGAACGATTTCTCCCAGGTCACTAGGGTTTCATCTTCTTGCTCAGGGCTCTTAGAAACCCTAATGACGTGGGTCGCTCACTCACTAAGGCCTTCAGTCAGGACAGAAATTGAAGGAGATGGCAAGCTCCCTGATGCCTACACCACCGCTTCGTCTTGTCGTGACTTCTTCTGAACACGACCCACCTCCTTTTTCAGCTGTGATTGGGTTGGCACAACGGTAAGTGGTATGGCCAGAGTCGGAATGACAGCCTGATTGGGACCAAGTGCAGCAGCAAAAGAAGTACCCCTTTCTTGGCATCGTCATTCTTCCCGGTATCCCAGGAGATGGACTCTGAGCACCGTTTCCTCAAATCCCTCACAAAAAGCATGTTTGGGGCCATGTCATCTGCAATAAACATAAAAGGGTCAATAAGGACAAGCAAACACTTACACAATTTAAATATCAAAAAACACTACTTACGAATCCAGGCGTCCATGGCTTCCGGGAAGGGAGACAGGGCAATCAGCGCCTGTGAACTGAAGAAAACTCCTACATCCTCAGTCAAGAACTTCGCATCTGATTGCTCGGACACGGAGAGGTCGTCCCACAACACTTGGAATTGGACCGGGATTTGGGTTCAGTACAAGGTGAATAGGGGGCGAGAGTCAGATTCATGTAGGAAATCTTCCTTAGGAAAATCCAGGCTCACACGGATCTTGAAAAAATCGGTCTTAAAATGTTTATACAACTAATCAAAGTCCCGAATTAAATTACGATGAGCAATCATGCTCAACGAAATCCACCCCAATGCTACCCCAGCTTTGAAAACTTTGGCTTGAAAAACATAAAAAAGGAGAGGAATGTAGAGACCCCAACCGAAATACTCACAAATATGCTCAAAAGCCCTCACAAAGGCCCACCCGTTAGGGTGTAGTTGAGTCGGAGCAACGCTAAAGGTGTTGAAGACGCCAATCTTGAAGTCAGAAAAGGGGAACGATAAATGGAGACAATAAAATAAAGTTTCATATACGAAAGTGAAGTCTACCTCACTCAGGTCCGTATGACGGTGACAGACCCGATCAGATGGCGAACAGCCTACATTCCGCATTAGAAGCAAACTAAGAGTGGTTAAAACTACCCCCTTCCCACAACTTGGCAATGGATTCCTCACTTTGGAAAGAAGATGAAATACCTAAAACCTCCTCTGTCACCCAGGAGTATGACGCCTCGACAACAGAAGCTGTGACATCCCGGGCACTATTGTAGGCGGGGAGTGATCGTTGGTGCATAGGCACGGACAAGGAACGGCTCCTGGTAGGCTTCCAGTGGGAGGGGTAAATGAATGAACCGAATACATACCAGAACGAGAGGGATTCAAAGATTGTATAGGTATGAGACTATACAGTCAAGGATAGCTTAAAGAAATAAATTCGTACTACCTATACCAACAAATACATTAGCCTTTTCGGTGGCCCATCACTTAAAGACTCCAAGGTTAAGCGTGCTTAACTTGGAGTAATTCTGGGATGGGTGACCTCTTGGGAAGTTCTCAGAAAGTGTGTGAGTTAGGACAAAGCACACTGGAAAGGTCTCTTGTTGGTCTATGGGGAGAGTCGTTCATTCCTAAAAAGTGGCTGAGGCATTTCAGTGGTATCAGAGCCTAACCTCTCTTAGTACGGTATGGTTTAAGGACGAACCAGGCGGAAGCTGGTGGGCATGTGACATCCTAGGCACTGTTGAGGATGGGGAGTAATCAAAGTTTTAACTCACAAAACAAAAGAAGAGGAAGAAGACACTGACCTGGCTAGTGTGGAAATGGAGAAAAACTCTTAGCAAAGAAAAAGAAAAGGAGAAAGGAATCTCTTGGTGCAGTAGATCAAAGGAAGAGAATCAAAGCAAGAGAAAAATAGAGACAATGGAAAACCCAAATGGGGTTACCAGTGAAGATACTTATACTTTGTAGAAAGCAGAAGGGCTAAATGAAGGGTTAAAGAGATCCAACGATTGAGGATCCACCAGACATAATCGTAGGGATGTAATGAAGAGACAATGAAAATATCCAACGGATGGGGAGCCGTTAGGCGTGAGCATAAAACAATGATTGTGCCAGTAACTCCATTAAGACAAGGTGACGCCCCATATCCCAAAAACGCATCATTAATGGCATGGGAAGGCATAAAAATGTCACAATCATTAAGCACACACGTATACTCATTGAAAATGCAAATGCAAATGGTGGTTAGCAATCTTTGACCAAGTGGCGTAAGGGGACCTCACATAATATGACCTCCCGCGTGACAGGGCCATACCCCCTCACTCGGAATCACTTACTCAGAATCAAAGGTAATCCACTAGCCAACACTCGAAAACTTCGTTTGGAGAAGTTTATTCAAAATTGATGCTTAGTCATTTCACTCGGCCTGCCGACCAAAGCTTGTGGCTTGGGGGCTCCTGTTCCTACCCGAGATAAGGGTCCCGCTAAATCTTCTGTTGACTAGCAAATGATCATTTGTACCTTTAGTGGGCCTGGGCCGATTTCCCCAAGGTAAACCCTCATATAAGTAAAGCTCGTGTATGTACTTGGAGGCTAAGTGACACATTATTGGGAAATAGTAAACCTAATCCCTAGGGGAATTCTCTAGGGTTTTGTGCCTAATACTCTTTGTGTGAACAAATACTAAAACTAAGAAAAACTAAGAAAGGTGACAAAATACAAGGCCCAAAAAACATTTACAAGGTAAAGATGACCAATTAAGGCCCGAACCTATAGCCTAATAGATTTTTTAAACCTATCTAAAATAATAACAAAAATATGTATAAAAGAAAAAAGATTTATTTAGGCTAAAAGAAGTCCCTTTGGCCGTGTCCTTATCATGCCCCCTTTCCTTAAAAGGATTTGACCTCAAATCCTTTAGATCCAAAGTCAGCAGTAATTCTACAAGGAAAAAAGGAACAAAATGAGTCTAGAAATAGGAAAATGGTGAAAAGAAAAAATAGTCGGGATTAAATATGAAGGTTATGAAACTAGATTTAAGAAAGACACAAATAATATCATAAAATACAATGAGTTGTGTCCAAAGAAACACACATATAAAACTATGTGGTATCCCTAGAACTTTATGGAAAAACAAATATGATGTATGAGCAAAAAAGATGACATATAAAGGAATAGGTAGATTATGATTAAGGTGATTTTCAATTGACATACTAGCATTGTCTAAAGATAAGTTATTAATATGCACCTTAATTTCTTTGTTTTCATTTTGATTTTTAAATTCTTTTTTCTTTAACCTAAACATTTTATATTGTCTCCAACAGGATTTCACTTTTTCATCCATATCAGCATTATATTTTCTTCTTAATTTTTCTCTTTTTCTTTTAAACATAAACTGATTTTCTCATTTTCTATCTTATGAAAGACTTCAATCAATTCCCACATTTGTTTTATTTTATAAGACATATTCTCAAGAACCTTTTTTATTCCTTTGTTTTTCTTTTCTATGGTATAATTATCCTTGGATTTATAAGAATCTATCTTAGCATAAAGGGCACCAATTTCTTCTAATAAGAGCTCAAACAAACATGATGTAGGTGTTTTATCTTTCTTACTTGACCTAGGTGAAGATATGGTTAAAACATTCAAACAAACAAACAAAGACAAAAAACACTTGATACAAAACTAGTCAAAGGTGCAAAAAAATTAAACGAAGTCCTAGGCGTACTACTCCCAATCAACTAAATAAACCAAAGTCCATAAAGTCCAAAGTCCATAAAGTAAATGCTCCATAATATAAGGGCTAAAGTGCAAAGAAAAAAATTTGACAATATTTTGTATTTTCTTTCTTTTACAAGGCTTTGCTTCTAATACAATTGTCATTAAGTCTTTAAGCTCCAAGACCACCACGACACAAGCTTAACAAAACTGAAAACAAAAGTTAGCACAATTAATATAATAAAGCAAAAATATGGTCACTCCAGTCTAGTGTTTCACTCTCACCACTCCTCCAAATTGGTTCAAGTTCCTTAACCTTAAGCAATTGTCACTTTTACCTTAATGTCTTAAGTATGCTATCCCTAAAGTTTAGAGTAAGAACCAATCCCAAAGAATTCTAAAGGCAAGAAAACTCTAGGACAAAACTTGAGATAGGAAAAAAAAAGACAAGCAAACAAAAGCTTAAAATTTGAAAAAGAGGCAACTCAAAATGGAGTTTGAATGTGACAAGGGAATTATACCAAAGCAATAAAAGATGAAATGAATGAAGCTTCTACATTGGAGTAAGAGTAGGCCGAAACCTATTTTTGAAAAAACTAGACAAGCAATCAAAATAAATGCATAAAAGAAAGCAAACACCAAGTAAAAGTGTAACACCCCTATTTTTATTTTTATATTACAATTTTGAAGTAATTAAATTATGGTTCTTTAGAACTTTTTAATCTACGTATTATTTATGATTTTTTGGAATTTTTTGGAATTTTGGAATCTTTTTTAATAAAATAATATTTTTCAAATAATTTTAAATTCATATAAGTGACTTAAGTTAAAAATATTTATAAGAAAGTGAATGTAAATTATAAGAAAATTTTCTAAAATCCGTTTCAAGTAGACTTATCTAAAAATTATCGGTTTGAGAAAAATCTTGATTTTTTTCAATCGTTAAAAAAATTAGAAACGTATTAATAAATTTTTATTAACAGAAAATTTTAGATTTTTAAAATTTCAACTTTATATTACATGTTATAAAATTAGTAAGGATTGATATAATATCGCTAAATTTCAAAAAGGACTCATTTTGAATATTTAAAATATACCGAGTGAAAGGTTACTATTTGGCTTAATAATTCTGTCGACAGTTACTATGCAAAACACTGTGCATGTACGAAATTTTCAAAAGGTGCACAGTAACCTGGAATAAAAAATTCAAAAATACATAGTACTTTTATATTAAAATAATGGAATGCATAGTAAATTTTTTTCCTATAAATGTCGAAGGATTTCTTCTTTAGAATTCACAATTTTAGATTAAGTTTTCTTAATATAGTAGTGCTAGTGAGATAGTGGTAGAAGTGAGAGAGAGAAGAAAAGTTTTTGGAGAGAAGGTTCTGCCAAAATCCTAAGGTAAGAATACTTCTCTTTTATATTTTTTTGGGTTATTTTCATATCGTTTTTAGAAATCTGTTATTATACTGGAAATAATATTATTTTAAGTTACTATTCTGCATAGTAAATACTATTTCAATAGTAAATTACTATTTCAATAGTAAATTACTATTCAAATAGTAAATTACTATTTACTATTACTATTTACCATTACTATTCATGATTTACTATTTACCGTTACTATTCACGATTTACTATTTACCGTTACTATTCATGTTTTACTATTTACTGTTACTATTCACGATTTACTATTCACTATTCACTATTTACTATTCACTATTTACTATTCAAAATTTACTATTTCTGTTTTAAGTATTAATCTTAATCTTCGTCTTATACCTATACTGAAATAAGATTGGTATTAATATTTCTAGAAGTCAGAGGCGCAAAGCAAACTCTCTTTTGGTAACAACTCAAGGTAAGGGGGAGTGAGATAAGAGTATAATATGAAAAGACATAAGAATAATGGGAGGAGTCCCCTACTCTTTTTAAATTTAATAATATTATTATTTTAAAATATTAACTTTTTAACTTAAAATTTTTAATAAATTTTAAATTAAATATCCGGTTTAACTAACTCTAACATACCTATGCAAGGACTTGGACCATTATGACCTATATGGACTGGACTATACCTATGCAAGGACTTGGACCATTATGACCCATATGAACTGAACAATACCTATGCAAGGACTGGATTATATGGACTTACATATACCTATGCGAGGAATTGACAAAAAGGACTTAAATTGACTATATTAATAATCATTAAATTTTACATTATGATATGTATTAATGATATTTAATTGATTTGATTATGATTGACTGATTGATGATATTTAGTTATAATTGATAATGCTTGATTTTGATTGATGATTTTGTGATATGGAGTTTGAGCATATAGCGAGCATGACGGAAAGCTAAAACTCAGTAAGAATTTTCTTACCTTACTCTTTACATTTTTACTTTAAATCTTCTCTTCTTAGAAATTATTCATATTAACTTTATTTTCAATATTTAGAATAAAAAAATTAGTATTTATTTTAGAAATAAAATATTTTATGAAAATTAATAATAAATTGAAATAATTAAATCTTGAGATAAAGAAAAATTTTGTAATTTTAAGTATTTTTGGTTAATAACTTAAAGATTATTCTCTTTTAATAAAACAAAATTTTTAAAAGAAAATTATTTTATTTTCCAACTTAATAACTAAAGATATTTGGAAATAATTGAGATTTCTAAATTTGATTTTGTTAAGATTTAATTTGAGAAAGATTATGTAAAGTTTTATATGAGAAAGTTTTTAGATATTTAAGGCTTAGAAACTCAAATTTCAGTGAGATTCGAAAACTGTACCAAATTTATTTCTGTGGGACAGAAATTCAGAGAATTGAGAAAATGTACAGTTTATTGAAATGATATTGTAAACCTTTAAGGGATTTAATAATTGAGTTTCTAAAAGCCTTAACCAACACAATACGCGAGTAGTTCATGCATCATGAATCATTAAAGTGAAATGAAATGATATTGTCTGGGGACGGATTATAAAAATCGAGGATACATTAGAGGAGGCTTAATTACGAGCCTTGGGATGAGAGGGTGTGAAAGGGTGCTTCAGGGGACCTGGGGTAGCTCCCTAGTGTCGGGTACTTTCACAATAAAAACTTTCTCAATCTGACTAGTCTCTAAGTGTTTCCATGCCAGTTGAGCTGTTCATATTATTATTATCCGGACTTATGGAACAGTGTAAGCTCCTGGTTGGCCCAGTGCAAATTAAAATTTAAGGGCCCACATATATAGGTAAGTTATGATGAAGATATTGCATAACATTCATGCATTCATAATTGATTGTGTATGTGATTGTGATTGATATTATTATGTATTGGTTTGTGAAAACCCTTTGTTGCTTATGTCTTAATCAAGAATATTATATTCTGTTTCTCACTCCTTTCTACTTGTTTTTGTTTCACATGTTTTAAATTGATGGTTCAGAGGGAAGGATCGAAGAATCTCGACAGTAAATATAGCACGTTCTAGAAAGGGAGCTCGGTATGAATACCGTGGTCCAATGAATAAATAATGTTAATAAGTAACTGCTTCTGGGCCATGGAGTTTCCTCTCTTTCTTATAATGTTTAATGTTTATTTTCTTCGGATGAATGTACAAATACTTTATAAAGTTTTAATAATACTTATGAGGTATTTCAGAAATGATGTATTTAATTTATTCCGATAGTTTCCTTTTAACAATCATATCTTTGGTAAAAAAAAAATTTTACAAATTTTCATAGAATTTATTAAGGTGTAACTGAGGGTGTTACAAAGTGGTATCAGAGCAGTTAATCCAATAGGCCTGGGGAAAAGGTCTATCTTGCTTTGTCTGTAAACTCTGTATAGGTGATAGAGAATAGAATATTTGACTTGGTAGTAACTGTGATTGATGTGACAAATCTCAGTTACTGTGAAACAGGAAACTAATGGCTGGAAACGATCTTGCTGGAGTTGTAGAACGCTTAATCAATGCAATGGGAGTACGTGAAGGTCAAGGTAATGATGCCTTGAGAAGGTTGGACCTTTTCGAAAAATGCAATCCACCTCGTTTCAAGGGAGGATATAACCCTGATGGAGCACAAATCTGGATTCGAGAGATAGAGAAGATCTTTCGAGCATTGCAATGTAATGAAGCTGATAAGGTAGTCTTCGCTACTTATGCCTTATCTGAGGATGCCGAACATTGGTGGGATAGCATGCGTAGACAATTCGAAGTCAACGATGTGGAGATCACTTGGGATTATTTCAAGGATATGTTTTTGGAGAAATACTTTCCAGCTGATGTTAAAGAGAAAAGACAATTCGAATTCCTGTCGCTGACCCAAGGAAATATGACCGTTGGAGAGTACGCATCCAGGTTTGAAGAGCTATCTCATTTTCATTCTCATTATAATGATGCTACTAATGAAAGAGATCGGTGTGCAAAGTTTGTAAATGGACTGCGGCCAGAAATTAAGGAAGCTATACGAATGCAGGAAATCCGTGAATTTTCTGTATTGGTAAATCGCTGCAGGATCTTTGAAGAGGATCATAAGGATAGAATGACCAAAAGTCGTGAGCCCATTCACAAGGCGGGATAAATGAGAAGTGGAGGACCTCAACAACACCAAAGAAGAGACTTCAGGAGAAATAAGCCTTACCAAGCGCCATTTCGCCGATTTGGAGCAGCATCTGTTCCTAACAGACCCCAAGCTTCAACTGGAAGCTATTACCCAACATCTACACCAAATTTTAAATGTTTTATCTGTGGAGGACCCCATTTGAAAAGGGATTGTCCTAAAAACACTTATGTTTGTTTTAAGTGTAACAAACCAGGTCATCACATCAAGGATTATCCAGAGATGAAGAGGGAAAACCCTGAAGGTGCAAGTACAAGTATAAATACTCAAGGAGGCGCGCATAGTGCAGTCGGAAGGCCGAAGGCAAAAGGAAAGGTTTTTGCAATCACTGGAGAAGAAGCATCTCATTCTGATTCCATGGTGGAAGGTAAGTGTATCATTAATAAGATTCCTTTAACTGTTATGTATGACTAAGGTGCATCACATTCCTTTATTGCCAATGACTGTGTAGAAAAACTAAAATTACCTGTGATAGAACTGCCATTTGACTTATCTGTACATACTCCTGGAAACAATCCCATTGTCACTTCTAAAGCTTGTTGGAAATGTCGTATTGTCATAGATGATAGGGACTTTAAGGCTAATCTTTTCTGTTTACCCCTTTCTAGCTTAGAAGTTATTATTGGGCTAGATTGGTTGTCTGACAATCATGTTCTAATAGATTGTCATAATAAAACCATAATGTTTAAAGAACCAGTGAATTTGAATCCTGAGGATTCAAGATTTCTAACCGCCAACCAAGTGAGTGCCTCTTTAAAAGGAGGGGCTCAAGGATTTATGCTATTGCTTTCAACGAAAGGAGAGCAAGAATCAAAAATCAAAAATCTGCCGGTTGTGTGTGAATTTCCTGACGTTTTTCCTGAAGATATCCCTGGTTTACCCCCAGAAAGAGATGTGGAATTCGCCATTGATCTAGTACCTAGAGTTGGACTCATTTCAATTGCACCATACCGAATGTCACCTCTAGAATTAGCAGAGTTGAAGAAACAACTTGAAGAGATGATAGAAAAGCAGTTTATACGACCCAGCGTATCCCCCTGGGGTGCACCAGTGTTGTTGGTTAAGAAGAAGGATGGTAGCATGAGGTTGTGTGTAGATTATCGACAACTGAACAAGGTGACGATCAAGAACAGATATCCTCTGCCAAGGATTGATGACTTGATGGATCAGCTGCGTGGTGCCACGGTGTTCTCCAAAATTGATTTGAGGTCTGGATACCATCAAATAAGGGTGAAGAAAGAAGATGTACAAAAAACTGCTTTTAGAACACGTTATGGCCATTACGAATATCTAGTAATGCCTTTTGATGTAACTAATGCACCAGCCGTATTCATGGATTACATGAATAGGATTTTTCATCGATATCTAGATAAATTTGTAGTGGTTTTCATTGATGATATATTAGTGTACTCTAAAAACAGAGAAGAACATGTTGAACACTTGAAGGTTGTGTTGGAAATCCTGAAAAAGAAACAATTGTATGCAAAGCTGTCAAAATGTGAATTCTGGTTGGAAGAAGTGAACTTTTTAGGACATGTAATTAGTCAAGGAGGAATAGCTGTAGACCCTTCCAAGGTGGAAGCAGTTTTAAAATGGGAGAGACCAACCACAATCACTGAGATTAGAAGTTTCTTGGGCTTGGCTGGATACTATAGGAGATTCATTGAAGGATTTTCAAAGTTAGGATACCCACTGACCAAGTTAACACGGAAAGGACAACCTTTTGTGTGGACGACACAATGCGAGAATAGTTTTCAAGAGCTGAAAGATCGACTTACTTCTACGCCGGTGTTAGTACTCCCCGATCCACATCGAAGTTTTGAAGTTTACTGTGATGCGTCTAAACAAGGACTAGGAAGTGTACTCATGCAAGACAAGAAGGTTGTAGCCTATGCGTCGCGCCAATTAAGGCAACATGAGATTAACTACCCTACCCATGACTTAGAGTTAGCCGCTGTAGTTTTTGCCTTAAAGATTTGGAGGCATTATCTATACGGTGCAACATTCGATGTGTTTAGCGATCATAAAAGTCTCAAGTATTTATTCGACCAAAAGGAGTTAAACATGAGGCAAAGGAGATGGATGGAGTTCTTAAAGGATTACGACTTTGAGTTACAATACCATCCTGGAAAAGCGAACGTAGTAGCTGATGGTTTAAGTCGAAAGTCTCTACATGCGTCCACGATGATGATTAAAGAGCTGGAATTGATAGAGAACTTCAGAGATCTTAACCTAGCAGTAAAGGTTAATGCTAACAGCTACAGACTAGGAGCGTTGCAAGTGACAAGTGAATTCCTGAGACAAGTTCTGGAGGCTCAACGAGAGGATGAATTCCTGCAAGAGAAGAAAGAACTCTTGAAACAAGGAAAAGAAGTCAAGTTCAATGTGCGAAACGACCAATTATTAAGGTATAAGGATCAAGTGTGTATCCCTGATCAAGAGGAGTTGAGGAAAACAATTCTGGAAGAAGGACACAAAAGTTATATGAGCATTCATCCCGGAGCTACTAAAATGTATCAAGATTTGAAGAAGTTATTTTGGTGGCCTGGAATGAAGAAAGCGGTGGCAGAGTATGTGGCTGGATGTCTAATTTGCCAGAAGGTTAAAGTGGAACATCAAAAACCCCCTGGAATGCTACAATCAATGGAAATACCAGAATGGAAATGGGATAGCATTACCATGGATTTTGTGACTTCTTTACCCAAAGCTCCATTAGGACATGATTCAATATGGGTAATAGTTGATAGACTAACAAAGTCTGCCCACTTTATTCCCATTAATATTCGTTACTCTATGGAGAAGTTGGCAAAATTATACATTGAGGAGATTGTGAGATTGCATGGAATTCTTTCAAGTATCATTTCTGATCGGGACCCTCGTTTTACATCACAATTCTGGAAGAGCTTGCACAAGGCTTTGGGAACAAGACTGTGTCTGAGTTCAGCATATCATCCTCAGACGGATAGACAATGAGAAAGAACAATCCAATCTCTAGAGGACTTGTTACGAGCTTGTGTGTTAGAGCATAAAGGAAGTTGGAATCAATTCTTACCATATGTGGAGTTTACCTACAACAACAGTTTCCATGCTAGCATTGGCATGGCACCTTTTGAAGCATTATATGGAAGAAAATGTAGGACCCCGCTATGTTGGTTTGAGACTGGTGAAAACTTGATGCTAGGACCAGAGTTGGTACAACAAACCACGGATAAAATCAAAATAGTTCAGGAAAAGATGAAGGCAACACAGAGCAGGCAGAAAAGTTACTATGACAAAAGAAGAAAGCCGCTCGAATTTCAAGAAGGCGATCATTATTCTTGAAAGTCACACCTATGACTAGGGTCGGTCGGGCAATGAAATCTCGAAAACTAACTCCTAGATTTATTGGTCCATATCAAATAATTCATAAAGTTAGTCCCCTTGCCTACCAAATAGCGTTACCACCTTTTCTTTCTAATATCCATAATGTTTTTCATGTGTCAAACTTATGAAATTATATATTTGATCCTACACATGTTATTGAACCTGACGTCATACAAGTTAAAGATAATCTTACATATGATGCACCACCTATCAGAATAGGTGATAGAAGAATAAAAAAGTTAAGAGACAAGACAATTCCGCTTGTAAAGGTCATTTGGAGTGAAACGAGAGGGGAAGATGCTACATGGGAACTAGAAACTGAGATGAAAGAGTCTCATCCTCATTTGTTTTACTGAATAATGTAAATTTTGAGGACGAAATTTTCTAAGGGGAGTAGAGTTGTAACACCCCTATTTTTATTTTTATATTAAAATTTTGAAGTAATTAAATTATGGTTCTTTAGAACTTTTTAATCTACGTATTATTTATGATTTTTTGGAATTTTGGAATTTTTTTAATAAAATAATATTTTTTAAATAATTTTAAATTCATATAAGTGACTTAAATTAAAAATATTTATAAGAAAGTGAATGTAAATTATAAGAAAATTTTCTAAAATCCGTTTCAAGTAGACTTATCTAAAAATTATCGGTTTGAGAAAAATCTTGATTTTTTCCAATTGTTAAAAAAATTGGAAACGTATTAATAAATTTTTATTAACAGAAAATTTTAGATTTTTAAAATTTCAACTTTATATTACATGTTATAAAATTAGTAAGGATTGATATAATATCGCTAAATTTCAAAAAGGACTCATTTTGAATATTTAAAATATACCGAGTGAAAGGTTACTATTTGACTTAATAATTCTGCTGACAGTTACTATGCAAAACACTGTGCATGTACGAAATTTTCAAAAGGTGCACAGTAACCTGGAATAAAAAATTCAAAAATACATAGTACTTTTATATTAAAATAATGGAATGCATAGTAAATTTTTCCTATAAATACCGAAGGATTTCTTCTTTAGAATTCACAATTTCAGATTAAGTTTTCTTAATATAGTAGTGCTAGTGAGATAGTGGTAGAAGTGAGAGAGAGAAGAAAAGTTTTTGGAGAGAAGGTTCTGCCAAAATCCTAAGGTAAGAATACTTCTCTTTTATATTTTTTTGGGTTATTTTCATATCGTTTTTAGAAATCTGTTATTATACTAGAAATAATATTATTTTAAGTTACTATTCTGCATAGTAAATACTATTTCAATAGTAAATTACTATTTCAATAGTAAATTACTATTCAAATAGTAAATTACTATTTACTATTACTATTTACCGTTACTATTCACGATTTACTATTTACCGTTACTATTCACGATTTACTATTTACCGTTACTATTCATGTTTTACTATTTACTGTTACTATTCACGATTTACTATTCACTATTCACTATTCACTATTCACTATTCAAAATTTACCATTTCTGTTTTAAGTATTAATCTTAATCTTCGTCTTATACCTATACTGAAATAAGATTGATATTAATATTTCTAGAAGTCGGAGGCGCAAAGCAAACTCTCTTTTGGTAACAACTCAAGGTAAGGGGGAGTGAGATAAGAGTATAATATGAAAAGACATAAGAATAATGGGAGGAGTCCCCTACTCCTTTTAAATTTAATAATATTATTATTTTAAAATATTAACTTTTTAACTTAAAATTTTTAATAAATTTTAAATTAAATATTCGGTTTAACTAACTCTAACATACCTATGCAAGGACTTGGACCATTATGACCTATATGGACTGGACTATACCTATGCAAGGACTTGGACCATTATGACCCATATGAACTGAACAATACCTATGCAAGGACTGGATTATATGGACTTACATATACCTATGCGAGGAATTGACCAAAAGGACTTAAATTGAATATATTAATAATCATTAAATTTTACATTATGATATGTATTAATGATATTTAATTGATTTGATTATGATTGATTGATTGATGATATTTAGTTATAATTGATAATGCTTGATTTTGATTGATGATTTTGTGATATGGAGTTTGAGCATATAGCGAGCATGACGGAAAGCTAAAACTCAGTAAGAATTTTCTTACCTTACTCTTTACATTTTTACTTTAAATCTTCTCTTCTTAGAAATTATTCATATTAACTTTATTTTCAATATTTAGAATAAAAAAATTAGTATTTATTTTAGAAATAAAATATTTTATGAAAATTAATAATAAATTGAAATAATTAAATCTTGAGATAAAGAAAAATTTTGTAATTTTAAGTATTTTTGGTTAATAACTTAAAGATTATTCTCTTTTAATAAAACAAAATTTTTAAAAGAAAATTATTTTATTTTCCAACTTAATAACTAAAGATATTTGGAAATAATTGAGATTTCTAAATTTGATTTTGTTAAGATTTAATTTGAGAAAGATTATGTAAAGTTTTATATGAGAAAGTTTTTAGATATTTAAGGCTTAGAAACTCAAATTTCAGTGAGATTCGAAAACTGTACCAAATTTATTTCTGTGGGACAGAAATTCAGAGAATTGAGAAAATGTACAGTTTATTGAAATGATATTGTAAACCTTTAAGGGATTTAATAATTGAGTTTCTAAAAGCCTTAACCAACACAATACGCGAGTAGTTCATGCATCATGAATCATTAAAGTGAAATGAAATGATATTGTCTGGGGACGGATTATAAAAATCGAGGATACATTAGAGGAGGCTTAATTACGAGCCTTGGGATGAGAGGGTGTGAAAGGGTGCTTCAGGGGACCTGGGGTAGCTCCCTAGTGTCGGGTACTTTCACAATAAAAACTTTCTCAATCTGACTAGTCTCTAAGTGTTTCCATGCCAGTTGAGCTGTTCATATTATTATTATCCGGACTTATGGAACAGTGTAAGCTCCTGGTTGGCCCAGTGCAAATTAAAATTTAAGGGCCCACATATATAGGTAAGTTATGATGAAGATATTGCATAACATTCATGCATTCATTAGGGGTGAGCAAGTACCGGGTTGGATCGGATTTCACACAAAAAACAATCCGATCCGATCAAATTTTATTGGGTTGGATTGGATTGGATTTGTAGAATTTTTTTTTGAAATCCAATCCGATCCGATCCAATCTAAATTGGTTTGGATTGGATTGGATAATTGGATATCCGATTAAAGAAAACTTGCAATATTTTTTTATGAAACCATAAATTATATATATAAAAAAACTTCAAACATCTTAAAATTCATGTCAAACATCACAACTTAGTATTTGGTAGTGTTTAATACACAAATAATCCATAGAAATAAAAATCAAATCCATTTTAACAATACATTTAAATTTAAAATAAAATGACAACAATATCACAAGATAGCTCAACCTCAATCCCTTCTTCCATCAGTTTTATCGTTGGTTAAAATTGTTGATATTTCTATAAAAAAAAAAGAAAAAAAGTTAGATACTGAATCAAAAGGATAAAAAAGTAATAGACATAAACATAATTAGTAAAATTGAAACTTGAAATTAAAAGTTACCTTCTTCTTCATTTTGCTCATCATGTACCTCAACAATCAAGCGTTTTGAACTCTTTAACCAATTTTAGCAACAAATAAGAGCTTCAACTGAAGTTGGATGTAAAGAGCTATAGAAAGGATCAAGAACTCAACCTCCTGTACTAAATGCTGACTTAGATGGCACAGTGGACACTGGAATAGCTAAAATGTCTCTAGCCATACATGAGAGAACATAGTACTTGGTTCTCTTATCTGGTCTGAAGGGAAAAATATTAATATTAATATATATATATATATATAATAATATAAAAATAGGTCGGGTATTCATCGAGTACTCGGATTTTTAAACATTAAATCCGATATCCGATCCGATTATAATTGGATTTTGGTTGGATTGGATTGGATTTGATCCGATGACCAAAAAAATCCAATCCGATTTAATTGGATTGGATTGGATAATCGGGTTAAACGAGTAAATCCGACCCGCTGCTCAGCCCTAGCATTCATAATTGATTGTGTATGTGATTGTGATTGATATTATTATGTATTGGTTTGTGAAAACCCTTTGTTGCTTATGTCTTAATCAAGAATATTATATTCTGTTTCTCACTCCTTTCTACTTGTTTTTGTTTCACATGTTTTAAATTGATGGTTCAGAGGGAAGGATCGAAGAATCTCGACAGTAAATATAGCACGTTCTAGAAAGGGAGCTCGGTATGAATACCGTGGTCCAATGAATAAATAATGTTAATAAGTAACTGCTTCTGGGCCATGGAGTTTCCTCTCTTTCTTATAATGTTTAATGTTTATTTTCTTCGGATGAATGTACAAATACTTTATAAAGTTTTAATAATACTTATGAGGTATTTCAGAAATGATGTATTTAATTTATTCCGATAGTTTCCTTTTAACAATCATATCTTTGGTAAAAAAAAAATTTTTACAAATTTTCATAGAATTTATTAAGGTATAACTGAGGGTGTTACAAAGTGGTATCAGAGCAGTTAATCCAATAGGCCTGGGGAAAAGGTGTATCTTGCTTTGTCTGTAAACTCTGTATAGGTGATAGAGAATAGAATATTTGACTTGGTAGTAACTGTGATTGATGTGACAAATCTCAGTTACTGTGAAACAGGAAACTAATGGCTGGAAACGATCTTGCTGGAGTTGTAGAACGCTTAATCAATGCAATGGGAGTACGTGAAGGTCAAGGTAATGATGCCTTGAGAAGGTTGGACCTTTTCGAAAAACGCAATCCACCTCGTTTCAAGGGAGGATATAACCCTGATGGAGCACAAATCTGGATTCGAGAGATAGAGAAGATCTTTCGAGCATTGCAATGTAATGAAGCTGATAAGGTAGTCTTCGCTACTTATGCCTTATCTGAGGATGCCGAACATTGGTGGGATAGCATGCGTAGACAATTCGAAGTCAACGATGTGGAGATCACTTGGGATTATTTCAAGGATATGTTTTTGGAGAAATACTTTCCAGCTGATGTTAAAGAGAAAAGACAATTCGAATTCCTGTCGCTGACCCAAGGAAATATGACCGTTGGAGAGTACGCATCCAGGTTTGAAGAGCTATCTCATTTTCATTCTCATTATAATGATGCTACTAATGAAAGAGATCGGTGTGCAAAGTTTGTAAATGGACTGCGGCCAGAAATTAAGGAAGCTATACGAATGCAGGAAATCCGTGAATTTTCTGTATTAGTAAATCGCTGCAGGATCTTTGAAGAGGATCATAAGGATAGAATGACCAAAAGTCATGAGCCCATTCACAAGGCGGGATAAATGAGAAGTGGAGGACCTCAACAACACCAAAGAAGAGACTTCAGGAGAAATAAGCCTTACCAAGCGCCATTTCGCCGATTTGGAGCAGCATCTGTTCCTAACAGACCCCAAGCTTCAACTGGAAGCTATTACCCAACATCTGCACCAAATTTTAAATGTTTTATCTGTGGAGGACCCCATTTGAAAAGGGATTGTCCTAAAAACACTTATGTTTGTTTTAAGTGTAACAAACCAGGTCATCACATCAAGGATTATCCAGAGATGAAGAGGGAAAACCCTGAAGGTGCAAGTACAAGTATAAATACTCAAGGAGGCGCGCATAGTGCAATCGGAAGGCCGAAGGCAAAAGGAAAGGTTTTTGCAATCACTGGAGAAGAAGCATCTCATTCTGATTCCATGGTGGAAGGTAAGTGTATCATTAATAAGATTCCTTTAACTGTTATGTATGACTAAGGTGCATCACATTCCTTTATTGCCAATGACTGTGTAGAAAAACTAAAATTACCTGTGATAGAACTGCCATTTGACTTATCTGTACATACTCCTGGAAACAATCCCATTGTCACTTCTAAAGCTTGTTGGAAATGTCGTATTGTCATAGATGATAGGGACTTTAAGGCTAATCTTTTCTGTTTACCCCTTTCTAGCTTAGAAGTTATTATTGGGCTAGATTGGTTGTCTGACAATCATGTTCTAATAGATTGTCATAATAAAACCATAATGTTTAAAGAACCAGTGAATTTGAATCCTGAGGATTCGAGATTTCTAACCGCCAACCAAGTGAGTGCCTCTTTAAAAGGAGGGGCTCAAGGATTTATGCTATTGCTTTCAACGAAAGGAGAGCAAGAATCAAAAATCAAAAATCTGCCGGTTGTGTGTGAATTTCCTGACGTTTTTCCTGAAGATATCCCTGGTTTACCCCCAGAAAGAGATGTGGAATTCGCCATTGATCTAGTACCTAGAGTTGGACTCATTTCAATTGCACCATACCGAATGTCACCTCTAGAATTAGCAGAGTTGAAGAAACAACTTGAAGAGATGATAGAAAAGCAGTTTATACGACCCAGCGTATCCCCCTGGGGTGCACCAGTGTTGTTGGTTAAGAAGAAGGATGGTAGCATGAGGTTGTGTGTAGATTATCGACAACTGAACAAGGTGACGATCAAGAACAGATATCCTCTGCCAAGGATTGATGACTTGATGGATCAGCTGCGTGGTGCCACGGTGTTCTCCAAAATTGATTTGAGGTCTGGATACCATCAAATAAGGGTGAAGAAAGAAGATGTACAAAAAACTGCTTTTAGAACACGTTATGGCCATTACGAATATCTAGTAATGCCTTTTGATGTAACTAATGCACCAGCCGTATTCATGGATTACATGAATAGGATTTTTCATCGATATCTAGATAAATTTGTAGTGGTTTTCATTGATGATATATTAGTGTACTCTAAAAACAGAGAAGAACATGTTGAACACTTGAAGGTTGTGTTGGAAATCCTGAAAAAGAAACAATTGTATGCAAAGCTGTCAAAATGTGAATTCTGGTTGGAAGAAGTGAACTTTTTAGGACATGTAATTAGTCAAGGAGGAATAGCTGTAGACCCTTCCAAGGTGGAAGCAGTTTTAAAATGGGAGAGACCAACCACAATCACTGAGATTAGAAGTTTCTTGGGCTTGGCTGGATACTATAGGAGATTCATTGAAGGATTTTCAAAGTTAGGATACCCACTGACCAAGTTAACACGGAAAGGACAACCTTTTGTGTGGACGACACAATGCGAGAATAGTTTTCAAGAGCTGAAAGATCGACTTACTTCTACGCCGGTGTTAGTACTCCCCGATCCACATCGAAGTTTTGAAGTTTACTGTGATGCGTCTAAACAAGGACTAGGAAGTGTACTCATGCAAGACAAGAAGGTTGTAGCCTATGCGTCGCGCCAATTAAGGCAACATGAGATTAACTACCCTACCCATGACTTAGAGTTAGCCGCTGTAGTTTTTGCCTTAAAGATTTGGAGGCATTATCTATACGGTGCAACATTCGATGTGTTTAGCGATCATAAAAGTCTCAAGTATTTATTCGACCAAAAGGAGTTAAACATGAGGCAAAGGAGATGGATGGAGTTCTTAAAGGATTACGACTTTGAGTTACAATACCATCCTGGAAAAGCGAACGTAGTAGCTGATGGTTTAAGTCGAAAGTCTCTACATGCGTCCACGATGATGATTAAAGAGCTGGAATTGATAGAGAACTTCAGAGATCTTAACCTAGCAGTAAAGGTTAATGCTAACAGCTACAGACTAGGAGCGTTGCAAGTGACAAGTGAATTCCTGAGACAAGTTCTGGAGGCTCAACGAGAGGATGAATTCCTGCAAGAGAAGAAAGAACTCTTGAAACAAGGAAAAGAAGTCAAGTTCAATGTGCGAAACGACCAATTATTAAGGTATAAGGATCAAGTGTGTATCCCTGATCAAGAGGAGTTGAGGAAAACAATTCTGGAAGAAGGACACAAAAGTTATATGAGCATTCATCCCGGAGCTACTAAAATGTATCAAGATTTGAAGAAGTTATTTTGGTGGCCTGGAATGAAGAAAGCGGTGGCAGAGTATGTGGCTGGATGTCTAATTTGCCAGAAGGTTAAAGTGGAACATCAAAAACCCCCTGGAATGCTACAATCAATGGAAATACCAGAATGGAAATGGGATAGCATTACCATGGATTTTGTGACTTCTTTACCCAAAGCTCCATTAGGACATGATTCAATATGGGTAATAGTTGATAGACTAACAAAGTCTGCCCACTTTATTCCCATTAATATTCGTTACTCTATGGAGAAGCTGGAAAAATTATACATTGAGGAGATTGTGAGATTGCATGGAATTCTTTCAAGTATCATTTCTGATCGGGACCCTCGTTTTACATCACAATTCTGGAAGAGCTTGCACAAGGCTTTGGGAACAAGACTGTGTCTGAGTTCAGCATATCATCCTCAGACGGATAGACAATGAGAAAGAACAATCCAATCTCTAGAGGACTTGTTACGAGCTTGTGTGTTAGAGCATAAAGGAAGTTGGAATCAATTCTTACCATATGTGGAGTTTACCTACAACAACAGTTTCCATGCTAGCATTGGCATGGCACCTTTTGAAGCATTATATGGAAGAAAATGTAGGACCCCGCTATGTTGGTTTGAGACTGGTGAAAACTTGATGCTAGGACCAGAGTTGGTACAACAAACCACGGATAAAATCAAAATAGTTCAGGAAAAGATGAAGGCAACACAGAGCAGGCAGAAAAGTTACTATGACAAAAAAAGAAAGCCGCTCGAATTTCAAGAAGGCGATCATTATTCTTGAAAGTCACACCTATGACTAGGGTCGGTCGGGCAATGAAATCTCGAAAACTAACTCCTAGATTTATTGGTCCATATCAAATAATTCATAAAGTTAGTCCCCTTGCCTACCAAATAGCGTTACCACCTTTTCTTTCTAATATCCATAATGTTTTTCATGTGTCAAACTTATGAAATTATATATTTGATCCTACACATGTTATTGAACCTGACGTCATACAAGTTAAAGATAATCTTACATATGATGCACCACCTATCAGAATAGGTGATAGAAGAATAAAAAAGTTAAGAGACAAGACAATTCCGCTTGTAAAGGTCATTTGGAGTGAAACGAGAGGGGAAGATGCTACATGGGAACTAGAAACTGAGATGAAAGAGTCTCATCCTCATTTGTTTTACTGAATAATGTAAATTTTGAGGACGAAATTTTCTAAGGGGAGTAGAGTTGTAACACCCCTATTTTTATTTTTATATTAAAATTTTGAAGTAATTAAATTATGGTTCTTTAGAACTTTTTAATCTACGTATTATTTATGATTTTTTGGAATTTTGGAATTTTTTTAATAAAATAATATTTTTTAAATAATTTTAAATTCATATAAGTGACTTAAATTAAAAATATTTATAAGAAAGTGAATGTAAATTATAAGAAAATTTTCTAAAATCCGTTTCAAGTAGACTTATCTAAAAATTATCGGTTTGAGAAAAATCTTGATTTTTTCCAATTGTTAAAAAAATTGGAAACGTATTAATAAATTTTTATTAACAGAAAATTTTAGATTTTTAAAATTTCAACTTTATATTACATGTTATAAAATTAGTAAGGATTGATATAATATCGCTAAATTTCAAAAAGGACTCATTTTGAATATTTAAAATATACCGAGTGAAAGGTTACTATTTGACTTAATAATTCTGCTGACAGTTACTATGCAAAACACTGTGCATGTACGAAATTTTCAAAAGGTGCACAGTAACCTGGAATAAAAAATTCAAAAATACATAGTACTTTTATATTAAAATAATGGAATGCATAGTAAATTTTTCCTATAAATACCGAAGGATTTCTTCTTTAGAATTCACAATTTCAGATTAAGTTTTCTTAATATAGTAGTGCTAGTGAGATAGTGGTAGAAGTGAGAGAGAGAAGAAAAGTTTTTGGAGAGAAGGTTCTGCCAAAATCCTAAGGTAAGAATACTTCTCTTTTATATTTTTTTGGGTTATTTTCATATCGTTTTTAGAAATCTGTTATTATACTAGAAATAATATTATTTTAAGTTACTATTCTGCATAGTAAACACTATTTCAATAGTAAATTACTATTTCAATAGTACATTACTATTCAAATAGTAAATTACTATTTACTATTACTATTTACCGTTACTATTCACGATTTACTATTTACCGTTACTATTCACGATTTACTATTTACCGTTACTATTTATGTTTTACTATTTACTGTTACTATTCATGATTTACTATTCACTATTCACTATTCACTATTCACTATTCAAAATTTACCATTTCTGTTTTAAGTATTAATCTTAATCTTCGTCTTATACCTATACTGAAATAAGATTGGTATTAATATTTCTAGAAGTCGGAGGCGCAAAGCAAACTCTCTTTTGGTAACAACTCAAGGTAAGGGGGAGTGAGATAAGAGTATAATATGAAAAGACATAAGAATAATGGGAGGAGTCCCCTACTCCTTTTAAATTTAATAATATTATTATTTTAAAATATTAACTTTTTAACTTAAAATTTTTAATAAATTTTAAATTAAATATCCGGTTTAACTAACTCTAACATACCTATGCAAGGACTTGGACCATTATGACCTATATGGACTGGACTATACCTATGCAAGGACTTGGACCATTATGACCCATATGAACTGAACAATACCTATGCAAGGACTGGATTATATGGACTTACATATACCTATGCGAGGAATTGACCAAAAGGACTTAAATTGACTATATTAATAATCATTAAATTTTACATTATGATATGTATTAATGATATTTAATTGATTTGATTATGATTGACTGATTGATGATATTTAGTTATAATTGATAATGCTTGATTTTGATTGATGATTTTGTGATATGGAGTTTGAGCATATAGCGAGCATGACGGAAAGCTAAAACTCAGTAAGAATTTTCTTACCTTACTCTTTACATTTTTACTTTAAATCTTCTCTTCTTAGAAATTATTCATATTAACTTTATTTTCAATATTTAGAATAAAAAAATTAGTATTTATTTTAGAAATAAAATATTTTATGAAAATTAATAATAAATTGAAATAATTAAATCTTGAGATAAAGAAAAATTTTGTAATTTTAAATATTTTTGGTTAATAACTTAAAGATTATTCTCTTTTAATAAAACAAAATTTTTAAAAGAAAATTATTTTATTTTCCAACTTAATAACTAAAGATATTTGGAAATAATTGAGATTTCTAAATTTGATTTTGTTAAGATTTAATTTGAGAAAGATTATGTAAAGTTTTATATGAGAAAGTTTTTAGATATTTAAGGCTTAGAAACTCAAATTTCAGTGAGATTCGAAAACTGTACCAAATTTATTTCTGTGGGACAGAAATTCAGAGAATTGAGAAAATGTACAGTTTATTGAAATGATATTGTAAACCTTTAAGGGATTTAATAATTGAGTTTCTAAAAGCCTTAACCAACACAATACGCGAGTAGTTCATGCATCATGAATCATTAAAGTGAAATGAAATGATATTGTCTGGGGACGGATTATAAAAATCGAGGATACATTAGAGGAGGCTTAATTACGAGCCTTGGGATGAGAGGGTGTGAAAGGGTGCTTCAGGGGACCTGGGGTAGCTCCCTAGTGTCGGGTACTTTCACAATAAAAACTTTCTCAATCTGACTAGTCTCTAAGTGTTTCCATGTCAGTTGAGCTGTTCATATTATTATTATCCGGACTTATGGAACAGTGTAAGCTCCTGGTTGGCCCAGTGCAAATTAAAATTTAAGGGCCCACATATATAGGTAAGTTATGATGAAGATATTGCATAACATTCATGCATTCATAATTGATTGTGTATGTGATTGTGATTGATATTATTATGTATTGGTTTGTGAAAACCCTTTGTTGCTTATGTCTTAATCAAGAATATTATATTCTGTTTCTCACTCCTTTCTCCGTGTTTTTGTTTCACATGTTTTACATTGATGGTTCAGAGGGAAGGATCGAAGAATCTCGACAGTAAATATAGCACGTTCTAGAAAGGGAGCTCGGTATGAATACCGTGGTCCAATGAATAAATAATGTTAATAAGTAACTGCTTCTGGGCCATGGAGTTTCCTCTCTTTCTTATAATGTTTAATGTTTATTTTCTTCGGATGAATGTACAAATACTTTATAAAGTTTTAATAATACTTATGAGGTATTTTAGAAATGATGTATTTAATTTATTCCGATAGTTTCCTTTTAACAATCATATCTTTGGTAAAAAAAAAATTTACAAATTTTCATAGAATTTATTAAGGTGTAACTGAGGGTGTTACAAAAAGCTAGCACACTAAAATGCAATGTTTGTGTAAGAAAGGACCTTAATGCAAAAATTGAATTTTAAAGGTGTGTTTCTTAGTCACTTAATTTTTTTTTGGCTTCTCTCAAATGTGTCAAAGCCGTGCAACATGATGTCTTTAAAGGATATCACTTTTTCTTTTTCAAAATTTGCCAAGAGACCCTTTGTAATTTGTGATTTTTTTATGAGGGCTCAAAGTTTTCTTTTTGTACTTTTGTTTTCACTTTTGATCTTTCTTTTCCTTTTCACAAACTTAGAATTTTAGCACTTGAAAATATGTTGAGTAACAATGCACACAATCTAATTTTAGCACTTCTTACTTACTCAAAATCATGCATTTTCTTCCATATGACTTAAGGCATGGAAGGGATATAGTATTTGACAATTATAACATCCAAAATTTGAAAATTTTAGAAAATAATTCATTAAGGCTTGGTGGTTTATTATTTTCTTTCACGTCTTTAGCATTTTGGGTATAATTTTCTCAAATGATGCTTGATTGAAATGATTCTAGTCTCGTTCACTTTGCTTCGAAGAGATCTTCAATCTCTATTTCTGGGCTTTATCCCAAATTCTCACTCTGTCATGCTCAAACTCAAGGATTAAGTAAATCCATATTAGAATCATGATTATTCACATTTTTATCCTGCGCATGGTTCATTCAGAAATTCATAACTTTCTCATATGATCTCCGTTTCTTGCAAACTTGGTGTCAAAATCACCGTAACACAATTATCTACATTTTTCATGAATATATCAAGAGCTAGATCTTCCCAGATCGGTACAGTTTTGGAGATCTTTGAGGAACCATATTTATCACATTACTTTGGTGACAGGTCTCAGAAAAATGGCAAAATCTCTCTTGTCCGTTATTCAAATCACTTCGTTCTTTTTTATATATAGATCCGTATCAAAAATATATACAATTGTTATGAAGGGCACGAAACCCAATTCTCAAAGGAGAATTTTTGGTGAAATTATTTCTAAGCATCTACCTGAGTCAAAGACGACTAGAGTATCTTGTCGTATTTTGATCATAACTTGGGCTACCGATATCGGATCATCGCAAATGATATATCAAATCGAAGGGAAAAAGAAGATCTACAAGTTTTATGTTGAACATTTTTCCAGATTCTGCTTCCATAAATTATCATATATTTAATTGCAACATTCCTAATTTTCATTTCCTAAAAATCATGCACATGCCATGACATTTCATGCTAACCATACCATATTATACACCTGCCTATCTATATTCACGTTACTATCAGTGGTAAGCAAATTCTTCACTCCAAACTCTGATCCAACTGCCCCCACTAGCTGTACATAAATTGACAATAATATTAAAATAATCCCTTCCTATCATGTCATATGCATATGTGTTCCTTTGATCATTTTCCACACTACACACACGTCACTTTACTTCTCTTCTTCTAAACTCTAGTAGACTTCCTTTTGTCCTACTCTCTTTCTTTTATTTTCATATAATAACTATCAACTCTTCTCCCATCACACTACTTCTGTGTGCCCCTTTTTCCTCTTACCACCATCAGGTTGTTTATTATTATTATTATTATTATTTGCTCTATGTCCTCTAATTCCTTATTCATGCGTACTTCCATCAATGATCTCTGTTAATTACACCGTTGGATCGGCCTAAAAATTTAAGAGTGTATTCTTAACATCCTCCTCTATGTTCTCACCGTTCAGATTGTCATTTTGACATCTGTAGGCGTAGAAATCGTGTTCAAACCGAGACCCTGTTCCAGTTTGTAGGAATTCTGACCAGCTTCGGAAAAACTGCGATATCTGATTCGCTAACCGTTGGATTGGGCTGAAATTTTGGTATGAGGTTTTTGGGATGCGGTTCTAGGTACTGACGGTTGGGATCTTGGTTTAGAGGTCTAGACTCGGAGATATTGTGTTCGAACAGTAGCACAAATTTAAATCAACAATTGACTCGGATTGTTCGGGAGCGTTCAGGTTTTAAAATCAAGGATTCCAGGTAAGGGGAGCGTTTACATTTTAAATGTATAGTTTATGAATGGGTTCGGGATAGTATTGTTATTATTAGTGAGAAATCCCGAATATATAATATGTGTGACATAATTGTGTTATGATATTTTCCGTTCATATATTATTGATATTGAATTTGGCATGAGATATATATGTTGTATTTGTGAAATTGTTATGATTCCTATGCGTGATATGTAGTAGGATATGTGATGATAATATGAGTATATGCATGAGATGCAAATTGATATAGCATGGGATGCTTAAATTGATGAATAAATATGAAATATGATTGTGGTTTTGAGGATTCCACAAAAGACCTTGGGTGGGACTCAAGGCAAAATCTCTTGAGCGGGGCTCGGGGTTTAGCCCGTGACACTATCGTTGTCGCTGGGAGTGATTGTGTCACGTGAGAGGGCAAACGGTTTGGTACCAGTAAAACGGCCGGATCAGCTGAGAGCTGAGTTATGGCTGGGAGCCAATGTTGCAACACAAATTAAAAGACTTAATAATGGATCCATTTGATTGAGCATATGAATACATTGATATATGTTATTGAGAATAACATGATGTTATATGATGAAATTATGTGATATGAATTTGATTTATATGTGGTTATGAATTGGACATTTAATCCGATTCAATAACTATCATTTGATATGTTTATGCTCACCCCCTATTGTTATTTTTACAGTGGATGTAGGACGCAACGATGATGTATGAGGTCACTCAGCCTACTCGGAGCATTATGTATGTATAGTACATAATGTATATAGTTATTTTGTAGTAGCCTTGGCCGGCTCCTGTGTATACTGGATTTTATTATGTATATGTATAAATAAATGAGCCGGTTGATATAATATTGACAATAATATTATGTTAATCCAAATCCTGTTTCTAACGTTTAAATTATTTGCGAAAAATTTATTTGGATTTTATAAATTTAATTTTAAAAGTTTGGGACGTTATAACAATAAAAATGCAAGAGGCAATATGCAATATGTAGATTATAATGGACCTAAACTGTTGGCCCAAAAACTCAAAAACTAAACCTAGAAGAAACTAAGGAATAAGAATACGTAAAATTGAGCACATAAACAACCACTTAAAAAGGAGATGGTTTAACTATTGATTTGGAGCCTTAGGCCAATTAAAACAAATGAATTTTAATGGCCTAGAATTTCAACACTTTATTCACAGATTCAAGCAAAAAAGAAAAAAACTTAGAGACAATGATAAAGCTTCATAGACGCACCAAAGACCTAAATTTGGCTATACAAATTTTAACACTTTGATGATGTAAAATTTACCATTATTTTCTTACCTTAATGCATCAATTTTATTGGAAATTAATTCCTAATTAATTACCTCTTAGCATGTTTTACCAAGTTGAACTTTATTTGGTATCTGATCATAAATTGAGTTAATTAACTTAGCTTTATTAAATTTATGTGCAGACTATTGGGGAGTAGTTAAGTATAAAAGATTTAAAGGAGCATGTAATGGGTATAAAATAAATAGAAAAAAGGGAATAAATATAATGTATATATATATTAATATAATATATTTACTATATATTATATAAATGTTGCAATTAGTATGATAATATGTATTTTTATATTGTCGTGCATCGATATATATAATATATGTACACATCTAATATTATATAATATATAGTACGTATATAATATTATATAATATATATAGTTATGCCACGTGCACGCATAATTAAAAAATTCATGGAAGGCGCGGAGGGGAATAGCGATTGAAAGAAAGAAAAGGTAAACGTGAAGGGGATTTTTGGAAGTGGATTAGCGACCCAAAGAAAAGACATTGGGCTGATTCTTTTTGGGAGCAGAGTGAAAGAAACGTAAAAAATTGAGGGAAAATAGATAAAAATTGATGGAAGAGGAGATTTCACTGGGATTGCGACGCGCAGAGGAGAATTGAAGACACAGAAGAACGACGGAAGCTGCAGAGAGAAGAACACGTATGCATCAAAGGATTCCATTTTTCCCAATTTGTTAATTCCTGGTTTGAGATTTTTGGTTTCATTCTTTTAAATTTATTGAATCTTTAATTTATGGAAGGCTAAATTCTTAGATTGATTTTCTTGAAGGATATTGTAATTTGATTGTTGAGGTTTCTATTTTTATTGTAACATTTTTCATTTTTATTAATTTCTTCATGATATTGCCTCACTTGTTTAATTTTTTTTGTTTAATTAAATTGTATGTTTAATCAATTTAATTATATAAGTGAGATTGGATAAGGTTTTAATTAGAATTGATTAAGAGAGTATGCATGCTTAATGAATGTTTTGAAGATTAATTTTGATTGTTATGGATTGCTTAATTTCATACTCTAAGGCTATGTTATATATGTAGACGCTTGATCTTGCATAAATTCAATAATTCCTAGATTTTACGATCTTGACTTCTTTTGCTTGATTAATATTTTCATTCAACTTGAATGTAAGCAAAGGAATTGTGAATTAAAAGACGCTTAGTTGATTAATTCAAATTGAATTAGGAATTTGATAATTAGGGAAACGTATATCTTTTGTAACCAATGATAGGATCAATTACAATTCATCCAAGGAAATCAATCATTTGACATTTATTGTTTTTAATCAATTTTTAGTCACTCTTTCTTTATTACGATAATCATAAATAAAAACTTCATTTGTATTGATAATTATGTTCTGAACATCTTAAGTTGTTGGTCCTTGAGAGACGACCTAGGCTCACACCCTAGTATTGTATTAATTTAATTGTTTTAATTTGACCGACCGCGACAGTCGATATCAAATTTTGGCGCCATTGTCGGGGACCAACAATTCCTAGGAAGGTTCTTAGTTTAGGTAGTAGTTGCATAATTTTGTTTATTTTTATTTTTATTTTAGTTTTATGTTATTTTATTTTATTTTTGCATGATTGGATTCTAATAATGCATTACATTGTTGCACAGTATGTATGATTAGAACAACTTCTAGGCACTTGCATCCATTGGATCCTGAAATAGATAGAACATTTCATAGTTTAGTTAGGGGAATTAGGAATCTTAGTTTAGAAAGTAACTACATTGATAGTGATAGCATTACATCTGATTATGTTAAGAATTTTACTACTGATTTTAGTGATATGGCTGAGCAACCTCCTCGTGAAAGAACTCTTAGGGAACTGGCTGCACCTGAATTCACTTACGAAAGTTTGTTTATCCAGTACCTCGAAGAGGATGTCCCTTATGTGCTTAAAGATGGATTGATACACTTGTTGCCAAAGTTTCATAGTCTTATAGGTGAGGATCCGTACAAGCATCTCAAGGAGTTCCACATTGTATGCTCTACAATGAAGCCTTAAAATGTCCAGGGGAATCATGTTTGTCTGAAGACCTTTCCGATGTTGTAAAAGATTGGCTCTATTACCTGGCTCCGAGATCAATTATGACCTAGGACGACTTGAAGAGAAAGTTCCTAGAGAAGTGCTTTCCTGCCTCTAGGACTACTGCCATTCGGAAGGATATATTTGGAATCAGGCAACTCTCTTGGGAGAGCGTTTATGAGTATTGGGAGAGATTCAAGAAATTATGTGCAAGCTAGCCTCACCATCAGATTTCTAAGTAGCTCCCCCTCCAATTCTTTTATGAAGGTTTGAACCATGTGGATCACAATATGTTGAATGCAGTGTGACACCCCAAAAATAGGGGTAAATTTTTCGCGATTTAAAATAATTAAAGGATGAAAGAGATCGCGAGATGAAAACTTTGGCAAGAAATCCCCGGACCTAATTTAATAACCTATCTCATATGTGAAGATATGAGAAGGTGAACAATTAAGTCAAAGAGTGAACCTTGGATGATTTATCTCATGATCATCAACAAGGAGTAGCGGAAGTATGCAATTACATTAAGGAAATGAAGGGAAGTGGTAGAAGGTCAAAGGATGGTCTATCGATTTGATAAAATGCATTAATTATGCGTGTGGGGTGTTGTGCAATCATATTATAGTCAAACAATACCAATGATATCCCAAGATAGAGGAAAAATATGAAAAACAGGGTCATGAATCTATTCAAACACCCTATGAATCGATTCAAATGATTCTGGAATGCAAAACAGTGAAAACAGGACCCCTTGAATCGATTCAAGCTCGTATGAATCGATTCAGACACTTCTGGAACTCAAAATTACGCAAACAGAGGTCCTTGAATCGATTCAGGATCGTATGAATCGATTCAGGCCTTCCTGGAACCAAAAACAATGAAAATAGCAGCTCTCGAATCGATTCAGGGATCCTCGAATCGATTCGAGACAGCACAGTTGCTATTTTTATGCAGAAAAAGCATTATTTTTGGACTTCTAACCCCTCTAACTTTTTCATATCAACTCCAAACGCTACCAAATTTTAACACCAACTAAAATACACTATTTGTGATGTGTGGCCACCGGCCTCACTCAAAAATTCTCAAAAATGAGAAAGTTATGCAAATAAATGCGTTTTGTCCATTCCTGAGCCTTTTTGAGTAACATAGGGGTCTATTCTCAATGGAATTGACCCGTTCCAGTTTCTACAAGTCACAAATCATGTATTTAAGCTATTGAGACCATCACACACTATCCAAAACTCATAAAACTCATTTTGA
The DNA here is from genome assembly GCA_037962975.1 of Clitoria ternatea. Lineage (NCBI taxonomy): Eukaryota > Viridiplantae > Streptophyta > Magnoliopsida > Fabales > Fabaceae > Clitoria > Clitoria ternatea. The sequence continues at coordinate 111,331,700 of CM075669.1, forward strand.
CCCCACTAGTTTCTTACTTATGCATAACAATCATGAAATATCATCAATTAAACAGTACATAAAGTCAACATTCACAATTCTCATCATTTGATCATCAAAGTGAGCAAAATTCAAGCACTCACACATTAGCATCTTACCTCATCAGGGTCATAACTGAAAATTGGTCTTATATGTGGGTTCCAATTTTCACACGTGACCTACATAATCGTTTTACATCATTCATACCAATTCATGGCTATACAAAATATGTAGAATACTATATTCATGACAAACATTCTACACAAACCATAAAATCAAAATATTGCCGGCCAAGGCATTCTTTACCAAAGGCTTCCTTCACACTTCTCCTCCACAAACAGCTCCAAAGCGAAACCTACAACACAGGAGCTAAAAAGATATACCACAAGGAGAGTGAGTATACTTTCTCAATGATGAAAATCCAATAAATAAAACAATATATGCATGAATGCAATACAACTATCTCCTCCTCAAGAGGAGTTTATTTTATATCAACATTCAATCAGCAATTCTTATTCAAACACAATTATTCCTTAATTCTCTTAGAATCATATCAATCAATCTCACCATCACACCTTAGTATTTAAAAGGGAATATCCATACATATCGCATTATCAACGTATTACACTATATTATGCTTCAAGACTGATGCACATGCTAATGTCATTAAAATGCATATGCACGGATCCGATTTCATTTCCTCGAGTGATCGCAACCACCATAATCATATACTCATTCTCAATGGTTTCCCGCCTCGCAAGGGGTACTCCCTCTAGCAGCCTCGCAAGGTGCTTCTCGTGATCGCAACCACGTTCAATATTTCATAAGGTTTCCCACCTCACAAGGGGTACTCCCGCCTCATGATCGCAACCATGGGCATTCAATCACGTTGGTCCCGCAGGGCCTTTCATTTCAATACCAGGTGATCGCAACCACCGGTCTAACAATCATAGGAACTCGCAAGCCCTTTTTCATTTCCATTATCAAGTGATCGCAACCACTTATCAACATCATCATGATATGCATGTCATGCCATGTATACAACAATGCTCATACATGCCTCAAGCTCATTTAGCTTATCTTACCCTCTCATCTAGGGTACATTCATTCTCAACCATATAATTTTCCACCAAATCATACACAAGAATCAATCTTCATTTGAACTCAATCATACATCACACATAATAAGCCATCCATAGCCTCACTTAGGCTTCATCATATAAACACTAAATTCACATCATCATACACAATTCACTTCACATACACATAATATCACCTTCATCCAAGCAATTATGTCATACTACATTAATACATACATTATCATCATAATTCTCAAGCATTTAGAAAATACACCCCTCTCCTACCTCAAGAGAAGTAGACCTCTGGGGTTGATGTTCCTGCTTCACCAATATTGCCAAGCCCTACACCAATCAATTATAGGGCCACATCAAATATTCATTCAAACACCAATTCAATATACATATACATAGGTACACACATGATTCTTATCATGTGGGAACTATTTATCAATTTCATTCATTTGCCTAATTAGGCTTCGGGAATTCCTTCCCTTAAATCACAATTCATTAGTGTCAAAGACTACAGCCTAATTTGTTAAGTTATTCCGTTTATTAAATCTCCACCAGCACCTTGGTGAGTTTCCCACTTATTATGGCTTCAAATCAACATCATCATCATTTAATGTCTCTACCTCATCATTTATAACACTCTTCCCATCAACAAATGCTAACTTCTTCAATAAATGCTATACTCTTCAATATTATACATTTCCTCCTAAAATTCAAATTTAGGGTTTTCATCAAACCTACCAATCTTCATAAATACTCATATACCTCCTTCTTTTCCCACCATAATTATAACTACCTCATTAATTATTCATAAGCTTGTATTTATGTCAACCCATCTTAGGGTTTCCACATTCAATGCTTCTCCAAGTAACCTACATAGATTAAATGCTTTCTTAACATTGAAGACACATAGTAATAGGTTTATATTCATGTAATATGGTAATAATTTTACCTCAAGAAAAGAAACAAATGGATGTGTAAAAAAAAGGAGAAGATCCACACAAAAATAAGAGGAGGAAAGAAAAGATCCCAAGCTCCAAGCTTTTCTTGAGCTTCTTGAAGGATAACAATGAAGAAGGAAGATATATCTTTCTTTTTACATAGGGTTTTTGGAGGAAGAGAAGATGAATAATGAAGAAGAAAGTGTAGAAGAAGAAAAGAAGAGGTAAGGCGGCGTGGAGAAGAAGAATGCAACGGAAGTGAAATGAAAATGTGAGTTTAGTTTTTAAGTTATTAAGCCTTCATTAACTCTTTCGTTTTTTAAACAAACAGGTTCGCCGTTTGGGCTTAATACATATTCTAAAAATTATTCCGAGTACATATTCAGATTCCCAATAATATTATCTACAGCCCTGACCAACGGCATCTCAATCAGAGATACTTGGTCCGACACCCATATTTTATCTGGGTCAGTTTTCAACTCAACCGATCACCATAATTCACCAGCAATTTCGAAAAGTCTTGTTTAAATCATTTCAAGAATTTTGGAATATTAATTAGCCCGCATTTAATTATTCCACATTTATTTTCCTAATTTATCTTCCTATTTTAAAAAATTCGGGGTGTTACATGCAGGAAGTGAAGGAGCATTGGAAGACATGACCACATTTGCAGCAAGGAATTTGATTGAGAAAATTACATCAAACTCCCAACAATTTGGTACAAGAAATAATGCTATAGTTCTCAAGGGTGTTCATGATATAGGTTCTAGTACCGCTGAACAGAAATTGCAAAGAAAGATTGATGCTCTCACCACTTTGGTCACACAATTAGCAGTTAATCAAAAATTCATGAGTGCCAAGTTATGTGGCATTTGCACTTCACATGATCATCCTACTAATTGTTGTCCTTCATTGCAAGAGAAGGGTGATGATAACCCTTAAGCCTATGCAGTCAACATTTATAATAACAGACCTCCACAACAGCAACAACAAAATCATGAGTTGTCTTTTAACAAGTACAATCCAAGTTGGAGGAATCATCCAAATTTGAGATGAGGTAACTCTTCATAGAAAAACCCCAAGGCCCTATTTTAGAATCATGTAGCACCATTCTAGAAACCTACAGTGCCCCCTCCAATCTAACAACAACCATAAGTGGTGGCTATACCTACACCTCAGCCAACCACAAGTGGCCCTTCTTTGGAAGATTTGGTGAAATAAATAGCTGTGCAAAACTTTATTAGCAAAGAACCATGGAATCTCAAGAAAGAAATGATGCAACCATTCAGAACTTGAGTAATCAGATTGGGCAGTTGGCTTCATCAATTAACCAATTGTAATCTCAGAATTCTAACAAGCTACCATCCTAACCGGTTACAAATCCAAGGAATGTGAGCGCGATTCAGTTGAGGTCAACAAACAATATTGAAGTGCCCGTACCTAAAGAACCTGAAACACCAAGCTCCTACATAAGGGCTTATGCCTGCAACAACTGAGAATGATGCACCTTCTTCAAGCACAAGGAGAAGTGAGACACAACCACCTCCAATCCCTTTTCCATTCCCACTAAAAGCAATCCCAAGCAAGAAGGCAGAGGAGGTAGATAAAGAAATTTTGGACATTTTTAGGAGAGTGAAGGTGAATATACCTATTCTTGAAGCTATAAAACAGATCTCTAAGTATGCCAAATTTCTAAAAGAGTTGTGCACTCATAAGAGGAGACTCAAAGGAAATGAGAGAATCAACATAGGAAGGAACGTATCCGCGCTAATTGGTAAGGAAGTTCCTTATATTCCTGAAAAGTGTAAAGATCTAGGTACGTTTACTATACCTTGCATCATAGGCAATAGCAAATTTAAAAATGCCATGTTAGATCTTTGGCGAAAACAAGGATTATGGCGAAAACAAGGATTGGGTAAAAAGGGAAAGTGAAGGTGCTGCCTTAAAAGGATAAACCTCAAAAACTCACCACCTAAGAGGAGGAAACCCTAGGATAAGAGTTTGCCTAACCCTAGCTAAAATAAAAGAGAAAACTCAACTCACTTGTCACAAAAGAAATTGTATTCTCTAATTTAAGGTGTGTCTATTACAAAGGAGAGCATGCCTTATATAGGCTAAGGGGGCGACACTTGCTCTCACCTAATGGGTTTCATTATCTCCTAAGCTAAAAAGCATTAAAACTAAGAAAGATGGCCAAAAAAATGCCCAAAAAACACTTATAAGGTAAAGATGACCAATTAAGGCCTAAACCTATAGCCTAATGGACTTTTGTAAACCTATCTAAAATAATAACAAAAATATGTAGAAAAGAAAAAAGATTTATTTAGGCTAAAAGAAGTCCCTCTGGTTGTGTCCTCATCAACTGGATATATCATCAAGCTCCAAGTACAATGAGAGATGTGCATGACCTTACACATGGACTCACATTTTCCAAGATACAACTTGGGTTTTGTTGAAACCCTGACATCAGTGGCTCAAACCTAGAGAAAATCCAGGGTGATTACATAATCGAATCCCAAGGATAAGATTATCCATCAGATTTGCACAGTTATAAGAGTTGAGGCAAGGTCGGAGTAAGCTATATGAAAATCAAGTGATGGTCCACCAATAAATCTCACTTGCTTGGCCCCACCCATCAACGCCTTACCATGGGATATCAATGTCATGGGATTACTCCAAAATCCCAACATATGATGGAAAATACCAAGAATCCACATATCAGACTAAGCTTTATTAACCTTGATATCAATCTTTATGGACCCATGGCAGTTCTCCAAGTTACCAATTCAACATTCCTTTTACTCTATGTCTTCTGTTGGTCCAAATTCCTAAAAACCACTAAACCCCTAAAGCATTACTTATAGCTAGATATATTAGTGGGGGTGACCCAAGTAAGCATATGGATGTTTACATAAATAAGTTAATATTCTTCGGTGGAGATAAGGATGTAATGTGAATAATGTCCCTAGAACCTTGATTAATGAAGCCTTAAGTTCGTTCATACCCTTACTAAAAGAGTTAATTGATTGATGGTTCGTGTAACATTACGCTTCGGGGAATTAATGAATAAATTATTTAAGATTTAATGGTAATTAAATTAAATAAATTGAGGGAATTTTAAGTGGAAATGAGATTGAATTAACTAATTAAGTGTGGTTGATTAAAAATTGGATTATGTAATATCCCAGATTTTTAAGGTAGCATCTCAGATCCTGAAGATCGCCTGAAGGTATGTTGATCATGTTATCTGTGTAAACTGTGAGGCTTCGGTCTGTTCTGTGAGTGCCTATGCTAACAAATAATGACGAGAGATGAGCTTGGGTTAGAATAATAACCCAATCTGTGAGAGATGTAGTGGGAAAGAGTGATATGAATGAGAGCATGAGTATAAGAAGCAAAGTAAGAGCTGTGAGGAGGGATAAGAGTAATGAATGTTAAAAAGAGAAGAGTAAGCAAGAGCCATATAATGATAAATAAGTTAGTAAGAAATTCAATAATATTAATAAATAAATAGAAATAAAAATATTTGGAAAATAAAAAATATAATAATAATATTAATAAACAAATAATAATGAATAATTAATAATAGATTTAATAAATAAAATATAATTTATAATAATAGAAAATTAGTATAATAATATTATGTTCCCGAAAATAAGACATAAAGCCTAGGATGGTCTTGACACGACTATCAAACCCAAGTAGGATTAATAAAACCCCTAAGATTAAGAATTATTAAGAAAATAATGAATATTGACATGCTAAATGTCGACAATCGAGAAGAATCCATTCACCTCAAACCTCGAGCCCATACCTCAAAGGTACACCCAAAGTTGGCCGTATAACCAACCTGAGCATCTGATTTTAGTAAACCTGGTCCTAAATGAACCGTTTGGACATTCTGAGAACTTCTCCAAAAGACATCCAACTCCAATTCAAACCCCATCGACCCTGAATTTCAAGAAATTCAAACCCCATCGACCCCGAATTTCAAGAAAATGCTTTGTTAGTTTATACACTTATTTTTAATTCAAACCTTAGTGTTTTGAGCCTAACTTTCACCCAAGACCTTGGAATCAAGCCATTCTTGTCTTGGTTTCTCGTTATGAAATTCCCTACAACATTCTTGAAGGCTCCGGAAACTAATTTCGAGTAGATCATTTCTTAATTTGAGAACCAAGGGCTTTTACTTTGAAAAACCTGTTTGTTATCCTGTTAAATTGCACTAGTTTACGAGAAAAATCATATCTTCCTCATACAAGCTCAAAATCTGCTCGTTTTAATTTCATAATTCTCATATCAAAACCCTCTACAAATCCTGTGAAGGACTCAAAAGCAAAATCTTGCTCAATCAATGCAGAAAAATCAAGTTTTTCAGGAAACTTGCTGTCCACGTTACTCTTGACCAATTTTTAGTAAAATATGTATATCTTTTTCATACAAAGCCGAAATCACTTCATTCTTTTTCTAAGGTCTTGTATAAAAAAACTCTACAACTTTCATGAAGAGTTCAAAGGCTAATTATCAAAGCTTTGGTCCCAACAAATTCATCTTTTCAGCCCTAAAGAATTCGAGAGCCCTTGGAGCATGTTTCCTTAGTTCAGACATAACTCTCGCTCCGGTTGCTAAATTTTCATTTGCCATATACCATTTCAAAGAAAAAATAGAGTTCTACAACTTTCTTGTTGAGCATTTCTCCTAATTCTCATCCTAGAATTAATTAGGAATTCATTTAAAACAAGTTCCGAATAAGATAACTAGTTGCTCATCCCATATTCAATTTTTCTGGTGCCCTAAATTGCTTTTCTAGTAAACATTTTTCCTGTCACCACCGCCTAACCTTTCTCCTATCCACCTATATATATACCCTACCAGACCTTACAATTTATTTGCACCTAAAAATTTCACTCATTCTCTCTATTCTCTCTTGGTTTCTCTAGGAAACCACCACCCACCACCTTAAAAAATTCTTTTTCCTCCACCCTCCACCACCATAATCAGCCATCACCACATTGTAGCACCACCACTACCTTCTTCCTCTCCTCCTCCTCTACCATGTCACAACCCCACCATCCACTTCAAACCTACGACCACAACCTAGCCACCAAGGTAACCCTTTCATTTTTCTCTTAATTTCTTCTTCTCTTCTATTTCTTCTTCAAATTTCAAAATTTTTATGGTTGTTCCTGTTACAGTTCCTTGTTGGTCGTGACCTCCCCCCCTCTCTCTCTCTCTCTCTCTCTCTCTCTTTCTCTCTCTTTTCTTGTTGCATGTTTGTTTTTATAAGTCCCGGGAACGATTGGAAGCGATCAAAACGAGTTAATCAGCGATCGGTAATTTTTAAAGCTTCGAAACCTTCCCCTTCCTTCAACCCAACATCTTCTATAAGGAAAATGGGAGTTTCCCTCCACTTTAATCCCTTAAAACTCCTTTTAAAATATTTATATAACCTCTATTTACGCTTTTTCCAAGTTTCGTTAAATTATGTTTAGCTTGTTGGTGTTTTTGGGAATATCTGTTATTTTCTGTAATGTTTGCCAAGCTTTTGTGTGTGATTCTTTTATTTTGAAGTGTTCAGTCATGTTTCTGTGTGTTCTACTCACGCTTATATACGCTCTGCCATGGTTCTAGAATTTTTCGCCACCTCCAATCATCGCCTTTAAGCCGTCAAAAGTTTTATCTTTATTTTTCATTTGGTCTGTAATTAATTATTTTAATTTTTATTTATTTCTATACTTCTCGCCACCTGCGCGTATGATTCAACCAAGCCTCGGAAGGTCCTACCACTATTTCTAAGAAGTCTGCCAAAGAACCGGGAGAATCACCGCTAAAATCACAAGCCTATTATAAATATTTTAATTTATGGTGGATGTCCACCTTGGGCTATAAAAGGGGCTCATGCCCTTCATGTATTTGCATAAGAGTGAAGGCAAAAACTTAGCAACTTCAATTCTTCAACCTTCTTCAAATCTCTATTTGATTGTTCTCTTCTCTTTTCTCATTCATTTTCTTCTATAATTTTAGTTCATTTTATAATACGTTATCAGCACCAGGTTCTGACCAACTGAGATCTAAGGTAACATAGAATTTTAATTTCTTTTCATAATTTCATTTCAATTTATATTATATATATATTATAATAAGTTCCCGAAGAACTTAATTATATTCCACACATCCCAGCAGGATGTATAAAATATTAATAAGTTCCTGAAGAACTTATATTTCGAACATCCCTATGGGATTTAAAAGAATTCCCGAAGAATTCTTAAAAATATTTATTGATGGTTCCTGAAGAACTATAACAATCTATGAAATTTATATATATATATATATATATATAATGATTTTCATTATACTCTGATATATTACCTCATACGTTACTAATTTATTTCATGTTATTTCATTGCTAACAGTGCATCATTATATAACTACTAATTGCTATTGTGATATTATATAGCTAATGTCTTTCATATATAGCTACTGATTGCTACTATGATATTATATAACTAGTGCTTACTTTTCCATTGCTATTACGTGGGTTAGTGACTTTCATTATATAAGTAGTGCTTGCTTTGTACTAATTTACACTAATTATTTTGTCTTATATACATAGCTATTTAACAATACTAATTGCTTCATGGGATATAATTTTATATTACCTTCCATATATCTGCGTGACCTACTGCTTCTTTATTTATTTTATCAATTACTAATTGTGCTAATTAAAAAAAAATCACATTTAATTATTCAAAATTAAAAACAGCATTACTTTGCTAATTGTTTTACCTTTTATATTGAATATCATGATTAATAACATTAAATAAAATTATTTTATTGATTTACCATTAAATTCTATAGCAATTACCTACTATGTTTTATATTATATACTTCCTATCATATTATATAATTCCATTCCTTAGTGCTTTACTAATTAACTCTATTATTATTAAATTCTTTAATCCTGAGTGCTAATGTATTAAATAGTATTGTATGCGCGCCTCACGGATAAATGTTACTTTTGCTTTTATTAATATTATTTATATTATTGATTGTGCAGTACTTCATTTTTTTTTATTGACTTGATTTGCTTGATCATTACTGTAACATCACGGATTGCCATTAGCTCCTACGTGTTAATTACCAATGATTTACAATTTATTATCAAATGTTCATAATAAATATTTATAATATATTTTATTATATATAAGTGTTAATAAATAAAATATGCATTAATTAGGAATTGAACCCAGGTTAATACCTATGATAAATTATCTCTCTACCACTAGACCACTAATATTTGATTGATATTTTTTGAAAATTTTAAATTTTTATTATCAGATTATTCATGTGAAATTTTATAATTTATTTTTTTAAAATAAAAAAAACTAACAATATTACTCTTTAATAAAAAATAATAATAATAAAAAAATTATATAAAATAAATATCTGTAATTATTGTTGACTTGTTACTATTGTCATTACCAAAATTATTAAATAATTATAGTTAATATATTTATTGAAGTATTATCTAATTTATTATTTGTAATTTCTTGTATAGAAATAACTATGTCAAATATTACCAACCTTGAGTTCGTGGCTCTTGACATATCTGGAAAAAACTATCTATCATGGACATTGGATGCTGAAATCCATTTAGATGCTAAAGGTCTCGGAGACACCATTGAAAATGGAAATCAGGCATCTAGTCAAAATAAAGCTAAAGCCATGATTTTCTTACGTCACCATATCCATGAAGGGTTAAAAAATGAATATTTAACAGTTAAAGACCCTCTCGTTTTATGGAATAATCTAAAAGAGCGATACGACCATCAAAAGGATATAATACTTCCGAAAGCCCGATATGAATGGATGCATTTGCGCTTTCAAGATTTTAAAACTGTAAATGAATATAATTCTGCGCTATTTAGAATTACTTCAAAATTGGAGTTATGTGGAGAAAAGATCACTGAAAGTGATATGTTAGAAAAGACATTCTCTACTTTTCATGCATCTAATATGCTCCTGCAGCAGCAATATCACCAAAAGGGCTTTACCAAATACTCAGAATTGATTACTTGTCTCCTTATGGCTGAGCAAAATAATGAATTGCTTATGCAAAATCATGAATCTCGTCCAACTGGAACTGCGCCATTCCCAGAAGTGAATGTAGCAACACACGATCATAATACTCATGGTCGTGGTCGTGGCCGTAGCCGCGGTCGTGGACGAAGTAATGCTCGGGGACATGGTATTGGTCGTGGATATGGTTATGGCCGTGGTCATGGTCGAAATGATAAGAGATCATCATTCACATGGAAAAATAAAGAACTTACGAAAAAAGGGACAGATGCTCAAAATAGCGAACAAACTAAAAACATCTGCTATCGTTGTGGTAGCAAAGGACACTGGTCTCGAGTTTGTCGCACACCAAAGCATCTCGTAGATCTATACCAAAAATCCCTTAAAAATAAAGGGAAAGTAATAGAGACAAATTTTACTGGTATAGATGATGATTTCTCTGACTTTAGTGTTGATGATTTTCTTGCTCTTCCTGAAGAAGAAATTGACCACTCGGTTGGAGAAGGGAGTGCCCCCAAATAAATTATTTTAATGTTTCATGTAATTTGTTTTGTTGTAAATTTTGTCTTTATCAATAAAATTTTGTTAAATATTATTGTTAATTATATTTTACTCATGATTTATTTTTTATTTATTTAATGAAGAATGAATGCTCATGTGAATGATGAAGATATATGTCTCGCAGACAGTGTAACAACTCATACCATTCTCAAGAATAAGAAATATTTTTACCATATAGTAAAACAAGAAGCCAATGTTAATACTATATCTGGTAGTATAAATATAATTGAAGGCTCCGGTAGAGCCAGTATTTTGTTACCTGGAGGAACAAAATTGCACATTGAAAGTGCATTATATTCTAAGAAGTCTCAAAGAAATTTGTTGAGTTTTAAGGATATCCGCAGAAATGGATATCATATTGAGACCACAAATGAAGGAAAAGATGAATATCTTTACATCACAAAGTTAATTTCTGATAAAAAATGTATATTGGAAAAATTACCTTCATTTTCCTCTGGTTTGTACTATACTTATATTAGTACAGTTGAAAAAAATGTTATTGTAAACTAGAAGTTTACAAATAAGAATGACTTTGTTATCTGGCATGAACGATTAGGTCATCCTGGATCAATTATGATGCGAAAAATAGTTGAGAATTCAAATGGTCATTATTTGTCCAGCAGACAAATTATGCAAACTAAGAATTTCTCATGTACTGCTTGTTCTCAAGGAAAATTGATCATTCGGCCATCACCAATGAAAATTGGGAATGAATCACTCACATTTTTAGAGCGTATACAAGGTGATATTTGTGGACCAATACACCCTTCATGTGGACCATTTAGATATTTTATGGTTTTAATTGATGCATCAACTAGATGGTCACATGTTTGCTTATTTGCGAGATTACTAGCTCAATTAATTCGTTTAAGAGCTCATTTTCCTGATTATCCAATTAAGAAAATACGCCTTGATAACGCTGGTGAATTCACATCTCAATCATTTAATGATTATTGTATGTCCATTGGAATTGATGTTGAACATCCTGTAGCACATGTTCATACACAAAATGGACTTGCTGAATCATTGATTAAACGTTTGAAATTGATAGCAAGACCATTGTTAATGAGATCAAAACTCCCAATTTCAACTTGGGGACATGCAATCTTGCATGCGGCAGCACTTATTCGCATCAGGCCTACAAGTAATCATGAATATTCCCCTTTATAATTGGTTCATGGTAAAAAACCAAATATTTCTCATCTAAGAATCTTTGGAAGTGCAGTATACGTTCCTATCTCTCCTCCACAACGCACTAAGATGGGACATCAAAGAAGGTTGGGAATATATGTTGGATATGAAAGTCCATCTATAATAAAATATCTTGAACCTTTAACAGGTGATTTATTTACAGCTCGTTTTGCTGATTGTCATTTTGATGAATCTGTTTTCCCACCATTAGGGGGAGAAAATAAACAGTTGGATAAAAGGATTAGCTGGAATGAGATATCTTTATCACATCTTGATCCTCGAACAAAGCAATCTGAACTAGAAGTTCAGAAAATAATTAGTTTGCAAAATTTAGCAAACCAATTGCCTAATGCATTTGCTGATCCAAAAAGAGTGACTAAGTCACATATACCAGCTGTTAATACTCCAATAAAGATTGATATCCCTGAAGGACAATCTAAAATTGCAAATGAGTCTGAAGCCAAACTAAAACGTGGCAGACCTGTTGGTTCTAAAGATAAAAATCCTCAAAAAAGAAAAGTAAATAAAGAGGATGGTCGAATTGAGGATATAAAGACTCCAGTAGAGTCTCCTGACATAATCAAAGTTTCAAATCCAGAAGAAACTAAGGTACCTGAAATTGATACAAACAAAGAGATCTCGATAAATTATGTCATGGATGGTATACAATGGAATCGACCTGAAGTCGATGTTGATGAAATTTTTGCATTCAAAGTAGCTCTTGATATTATAAATGATGATAAAAATCATGAGCCAAAATCTGTTAAAGAATGTGCACAGAGAAATGATTGGCCAAAGTGGAAAGATGCAATGCAAGAAGAGTTAAACTCACTTGCAAAACGTAAAGTTTTTGGACCTGTAGTCCAAACACCCAAAGGTGTAAAACCAGTTGGGTACAAATGGGTCTTTACGAGAAAAAGAAATGAAAATGGTGAAATTGTGCGATATAAAGCAAGACTTGTTGCACAAGGTTTCTCACAAAGACCTGGCATTGATTTTGAAGAAACATATTCACCAGTGATGGATGCCACTACTTTTCGATACTTAATAAGTTTGGCAATCCGTGAAAGGCTTGACTTACGCCTTATGGATGTTGTTGCAGCATATTTATATGGCTCACTTGAAAATGACATATATATGAAACTACCTGAAGGATTTCATTTGCCTGAAGCATATAAAACAAATCCTCAAGAAAATTATTCAATCAAATTGAATAAATCTCTTTATGGACTAAAGCAATCTGGACGAATGTGGTACAATTATCTCAGTGAATACCTGTTGAAAGAAGGGTATAAAAATGACCCGATTTGTCCATGTGTTTTTATGAAAAGATTGGGAAAAGAGTTTGTTATAATTGCAATTTATGTAGATGATTTAAACATCATCAGAACTCCAGAAAAGCTCTTAAAGGCTGTAAATTGCTTAAAAAAAGAATTCGAGATGAAAGACTTGGGAAAAACAAAGTTTTGTCTCGGATTACAATTAGAATATTTAAAGGAAGGAATCTTAATGCACCAGAAGACTTATACTGAAAAAATGCTAAAACGATTCTATATGGACAAATCACACCCATTGAGCAGTCCAATGGTTGTGAGGTCACTTGAAGTGAACAAAGATCCGTTTCGACCTCAAGACAAAAATGAAGAACTACTTGGTCCTGAAGTACCATATCTCAGTGCAATTGGTGCACTGATGTATCTTGCTAGTCATACACGACCTGATATATCATTTGCTGTCAATTTATTAGCAAGATATAGTTCTTTACCCACAAAAAGGCATTGGAATGGGATTAAACACATATTCCGATACCTTAGAGGTACAATGGACATGGGTTTATTTTTCCCATATGTACCTAAGGCAAACCTAGTTGGTTATGCTGATGCGGGGTATCTGTCTGATCCTCATAATGGTCGATCACAAATAGGATATTTGTTCACATGTGGTGGTACAGCAATTTCATGGAGATCCATAAAACAAACGATTACAGCAACATCATCTAATCATGCTGAAATTCTAGCATTACATGAAGCAAGTCGAGAATGTGTTTGGTTGAGATCTATGATTCAACATATTCAAGAAACTTGTGGCTTGCATGCTGGAAAACTAGCACCAACAATCTTATGTGAAGATAATGCAGCTTGTATCTCCCAGTTAAATGAGGGTTATATTAAAGGAGATAGGACAAAGCATATTTCACCAAAATTTTTCTTTACTCATGATCTTATAAAGAATGGTGAAATAAATGTCCACCAAGTCCGATCATGTGAGAATCTAGCAGATATCTTTACAAAATCATTACCAACCAAAGTCTTCGAGCAACTAGTACAGAAGATTGGTCTTCGACGCTTACATAAGTGTTCTGATGAGGGGGAGAATTAAATATTTGTAATTTAGTTATTTTTCATGAATATACTTTGTAAAGAATGTTGTACTCTTTTTCCTTCACTAGGTTTTTATCCCACTGGGTTTTTCCTAGTAAGGTTTTAACGAGGCACATTCTAAAATATGGACATCCAAGGGGGAGTATTATAAATATTTTAATTTATGGTGGATGTCCACCTTGGGCTATAAAAGGGGCTCATGCCCTTCATGTATTTGCACAAGAGTGAAGGCAAAAACTTAGCAACTTCAATTCTTCAACCTTCTTCAAATCTCTATTTGATTGTTCTCTTCTCTTTTCTCATTCATTTTCTTCTATAATTTTAGTTCATTTTATAATAAAGCCTTTATTTTGTCAATAATTTCTTCTTATTTCATTTTCATGACACGTTTATGCTCGTGGCGCCTAAAATAATTAGATTAAAAAGAACAACAATGATATCACGTAAAATAAAAGAAACTGGGTAAAATTATCAATAACGGTATCAGTTAAGGCTAATAAAGATAATAGCCCTCAAAAAGTGGGATTTATAGTTAATTTTATATTAGTTAAGAAGAATATATGATTTTGAAAGTTTTATAAAAGCAACTAAGAGGACGTTTGGTACCTCTTGCAAACGGAGAAAACCTCCATTGGTCAGTGGGAGGTTTTTGATCCTACGGATCAATGAAGTTTTGATTGTCTCGAACGCCGTGAAGAATTAATATCAACCTTTAAATTTTTCACTTCAAATCAACTCCGTTTCCCCAACTACAAACCAAACACCCGTTAACTATTTTGGGAAATTTTATAAATGAGTATAAATAATTAAACGTTAGTCATTATTAGAATAATTATAGTAATAATATTAATCACTAGGGAGTAAGTGATGGTAAATCTGGAAATTGTAAATAAACCTTATAGGTAATGATGAGAGATCAAAATAGTTCATGGTTAATTATAAGTTTAGATATAAATAATAGATACACATATAGCTACCAAATAAAAGGTAAGACTAAGTATAATATTTCACTAGCAAAAGGAATATACTTAAAAAGAGGTCTAACTAGTTACACCAAACACTACACTATCAATAAATTAAAGAAATTACATAGCGTACTATTATTAAGTCGAAAAAGATGTAAGTTATAAAACTTAGATGAATATAATTGATGTACCCACCTAATTTCTTAAAATTAATATATATATATATATATATATACAAAGAATCTAATTAATAAAAGGTATTTTTTTACTAAGAATGATGATAAATATTGACGACATTGTATGATAACGTAATATTGATTATAATTAGATGATTGTGGATTCATCATGTACCTTAGACGTATAAATATGAGCATGCATCAAGATCTGATAAATCATAGATTGATGATAAATGTGTGGAATTGTAGTGATTGATGTGTTGTGAAGAAGATTATAAATTATGGCATAATATACGATTAAATGATTGTACTTATATGATATCAGATTTATGATATGGCTTATACTTGTGTATGTGACAGTGCATCAAAATATGGTAAGATATGGAACATTGTTGATAACGTGTGAAGTTGTGATGATGAACATGTTATGGAAAGATTATGAAATCTTAGGCAACATCTCGGTATGGTCCTTGTTAATTGAGATGATGAGTTGGTAATGTGATGATGATTAATGATATGAATTTGGTTGAGATGATATGTTGATGATGTGATGATGATGATATGAGATGGTTTGTGAACATTGTGATATGAAACTAATAAATTGAGTATGAGAGATGATGGTATGCGGTTTGAGCCGCTTTGTCCTTAATTACCAAAGTTGATAAAAGATAATTAAAAGATAAATACAATTAGTTTGATTAAAATCGTGAAGAGCCCAGTTACCTTATTAAAATTTAGGATTATAAGGGAAATTAGACCTTCACTTAACTAATTTGATTATCTTCAAACTATTACTAATCAGTAATAAAAAGAATTACTATCCCAATTAGGATAAATAAATGAGCTAGTCCCCCTAAAAGTAGCCCAAGCCCATTATCCAGAAAAGTTAAAACTTCCTAAATACTACTCCACCCTTTCAAGCTCAGTTAGAGTACACTACAAGATTTTTTTTATCAATATAAATATACGATAAGAAACATAAAGACTCTGTATTGGTGTTAAGGACAAAGGTGTGCCAAGGTAAGGACCTTACATGATGATGGAAGCCTTAAGAATGAAAATATAAAAAATTGAGTACATTGTCATGCATCATGTGTATAAAGTTTGATGAATGATTGTGATGAGAATCTTAGAGCATGCACTATGGGTACACTAGAGGACATTTGCGTTCGATCCCCATGTAGGATCTTGGGAGTATAACTGGGTTGTAACTCTTAATGTGCTCGGGAGTAGCTCCTCGATGCCGGATGTAGCAATGCAAACCGGTATACTTCGACTAAAGATAGAGTGTAACTATGATCGTAGATAGCCAATTCTTATTTTTTGAGTGGCCACGAATGTTTATGATGGATCCTTATTTATTTATTAAGGACATGTGTGTCCTGGTACCCTTATATGGCGGTGGACTTGGTGTACTCCGATCACTCTAGAGATGAACAGAATGTTATATGACAGACTTGATGATTTTGATATGATTTTTGGGCCTACATGCATCACATTGATAACACTAAAGGAATATAAAGGAAAATAATCAAACTGTACCCATGTATAGCATCCTTGATTTCCTATCTGTTGATGTGTTGTGTTTGTGATATGAATGTGCCACTGATATCTCATATGTGCTAGATGTAATGTTCTGCTATTACCTGTCATTTGATATACTTAGTGCCATATGAATGAATGTTCATGTATTTATATTATATACAATTTAGGATGCTATGAACAAGGTCGGAGTGGTCTAAGTGGGACTCGTAAATAAGACAGTATAAATGGGAAAAGACAGATCAAGAGTGATAGTTAGTAAAAGACTTTAATTGGTAAGATATACGAGAGCGAGGCCCGACTTCTACGGGCGCGCCGATTTGTGAATCTTGTTTGGGAGAACTATTGGAAATGACAACATCTTTGTTGTTTAGGAGTGCAAGAGAAATACTCACCCTTTACACTATTTTTCAGATCAGAGAAGATACTCCGCATAAATGAAAGAGAATGCTTTTGAGGTCAGCACACATCTGTCGAGGACGCACCAAGTATCCACGCGATCATTGTATCTGATGGAGATGATATTTCTACTGGTAGGCCTATGGAGTTGACATTACCTTACGACTGCAGTGTTGAGGTCATAACATCGATGGTATGGTGTTATGGAGATCCGCCACGTCCTTCAACAGTCGACGAGCTTGATGAGTTAGTAGCATGACATGCATCCACCACTGATGACTTTCATCCACAACCAGAACTAGTCCTGCGTCTACTTTCCCTTATACTAGAGTACATTCCTATACTGGTTGAAGAGGAAGACCCAAAGAAAGAGGTACTCAACATCATTGTAGGCCTCACAGATGCGATAATATCTACCCTGTAGGATGCTCTGATACCAAAGCCAATAGCTACAACCTTACCCATAAAGGTAGTGCCGGCTACACCATATGTGATTCCGTCTCCTATGAACAAGTTTTTGGCCCGTGTAGAGGGATACCATTCAGAGAGCTTTCTCCGTCACGTGTATAGGAGCTTTACTTATGGTGATACAAAGGACATCACTGCTATGTCATCAGTAGCTTGAGATTTGTTAGTTCTTGCATCAGATACATACCATCAACACAGACTATGTAGGAAGAGGCCGCTGATGCTAGGGCAGCCATCAAAATCGTCATCTTCTAATGATGAGTAGTTTAGGTTCTTTTACTGTTTTGTGTTGTATATATTGTAGGGAGCCTACACGCCCCGTCTCTTTTGAGTACAATGTATGTTTGTTAAATAGACCATGACCGGATGTACCTTAGTATATATTGATGACACCACCTTACTCTATTTTATACTCGTGCAAAAAAATATTTTACACAAACTTTCATACATCGTGACACCTTACTTAATTGGAATGTCCTGTAGTAAGGATGGCTTCTGTAACATCCTGCTTTAATAATAGTTCAATTATGTAATTTATGAAGCATGGAAGGTCTGTAAGTGTTAATCAATGAATAAAACACTTTATGGATGGTTTATAATACTCCAAAAATTCCATTTTTGGGTATAATTATAGAAACTACATAGACCTGTATTGATAAGATCCATTTTTCGGGTAAAATATGCCTTAGAAACGAATTTCCGAGTGAAAAAGGGGCTCTGTCCGAGTGAAGAATGAAAATTCCGAGTGACCAAGAGGAATTCCGAGTGGAAAATGGAAATACCGAGTGCAAATGGTGTTTTTCGAGTGGAACATGGTCAGGAGGACTTATTCCGAGTGAGATATTGTCTCACAGACTCACTGCTGAGTCAAGCATGTTAGAAAGACTCAATTCCGAGTCAAATATTGTCCAATGACTCAATTCTGAGTCATACATTGCTAGGCATTTCTATCTATGAATAAAGACTTATAAATGCCGAGTGAAAGTGTGTTTGCCGAGTAGAATATGGCCGAGTGAGCTTATTCCGAGTGAAACTCCTACAACCGAGACGCTTATGTGTGAAGTGGAACTGATAGAACCACTTCTGGGTGAGAAAATCCGAGTGACTCACCTTGGGGTGACACACTGCCGAGTTAAATTACTTAGAAAGACTCGCTTCCGAGTCAAATGCCATCGAATGACTCATTTCTGAGTCAATCACTCCTGAAGGACTCGTTTCCGAGTCAAACACCACAGAAAGACTCATTTCCGAGTCAAGTGTCTTCCAGAGGCTCGTTTCCGAGTCGATCTTGATCAGACATTGCAATTCCGAATAAGAATCACTGAGCGCCTTCATTCTGAGTGAATTACATAGAAAAATGCATTTCTGAGTGGCAAAATTCCGACTGGAGACACACGGTTTATTATTACTCAGATGTGTCAGTCTCTGGGATGAAACTCCGAGTGGAAAATCAATAGGGTGATGGGTCGGTTTTAGTGTAATTGCCGAGTGGAAGGCTAGCAAGAGATGACTCGGAATTGGAAAGATATACCCGAGTGAAAGACTAATTGAGATGACTCGGTTTTAGGAGAATATACCGACTGAGTCACCTCCAAGAAAGAGAAATCAGACCGACTGTTTAATGAGGAATCAATTCCGAGTGAGTGATAAGCGAGGACTCGGTTTCAGGATGTTCTACCGAGTGGATTAAGCTGTTTAAGTGAAAACCGAGTGAATGAAAGTCGGTTTTCGCTTGAGCGAAACCCCTCTGCCAGCGCATTGTATGGAACTCGCTCAAGCGAGTCGGTATCCGCTTGAGCGAGAGGGACTCAGATTTCCCTCTCTTCACAATACCGACCACTACCACTCGGTATATACATGGACCGAGTGGAATTCCAGTCGGCCAATAGGCTGACCGAGTGAAATTTCACTCGGAATTCACTGCCAGATTGACGTTGACTTCTGTTTTGTCCCTTCATGCATTTTTTTTTATAAATCATCCTCTATTATGCGCACTCCAGTGGGTGGGCTACAGAAGTGGAGCTTGCTTTCAACCTAAACCACTCTTAATTTCCACTAAAAGCCCACTAGAAACCCACTTACGGAAAGTTGTCTCCCACCTTGCATTATTAAACACACACATTGATTCTGAAACTCCCAATCACTCTCCTCCATCAACACACCTTCGTATAGAATCAGGACAGCCAGGGGACTCTTTTCCAGTCAGCCAAAGATCATCAAATCAAGTAAGAGGGGACAGGGTTGTGAATATTTGTGAAATGGGTAGAATTGTATGCTGATTCTAGGATTCCAGAATTTATTCGTAACTTGTTGCTCATTTTTGAAATTGAAAACGTGTGAATTTGACTCTGACTTCTTCATGAAAGTTGTAGAACTTTTTGATATCTGAATTTTGAGACCTGAATCAAGTAATTTGAATAAGTATAGCAAAATTTATAGCCAAAATACTACAGCATGTTCGTGTGGAAGATTTATCCTTTGTTTTGCATATATATTGATTTACTGGGAATTGTACGTGCATAATTAGCCTTGGATGTCTTCATGAAAGTTGTAGATAATTAAGTTGTTGATCTTTAGAAAGTGGTTTCACATTAAAATAATTTTTGTAGCTCAAGTTATGCTCATAATACTGAAGTATGTACAAGCTGTAAATCTGTGAACTTGAAATCCGTATCTTATTGTTAAAACTGGGCATTGTGTGGTACGAATTAGTGATCAGTGTCTTCATGAAAGTTGTAAATCTTTTTATTATGTGAATTTTGAGACCTGAACCGATTGATTTGAGTATGTGTAGCAAAAGTTATAGCCAAAATACTACTGTATGTCCGAGTGAAAGATTTGCTTCATGTTTAGTGCATATTTTGATATGCTGGAAATTATACATGCATAATCAGCCTTGGATGTCTTCATGAAAGTTGTATATAATTAAGTTGTGGATTTTTAGAAAGTGGTTTCACATCAAAATAATTTTTTTAGCTCAAGTTATGTTCAAATTACTGAAGTATGTGCAAGCTGAAACTCTGAAATTCTGGAATTTTGAAAATCCGAATCTTGTTTTCAATACTGGGAATTTTGTGGAATGAATTAGTTGTTTGTGTCTTCATGAAAGTTGTATATAATTATGTTAAGAGTATTTTAGAACTGGTTTCATGTTAAAATCATTTGTGTAGCTTTAAAAACGTTGAAAATACTAATATATGTACGTTTTGAAAACTCACCTGGAGGCAGTGTTGTATTTTGTGGATGAATGGTATTTCTGCTTAGAATTTGAATTTATGATCTTCATGAAAATTTTAGACATTTGTGTTAAGATTAATTTAGAACTGGTTTCATGCAAAAAGCATTTTTGTAACTCCAGAAACACTGAAATTACTAACATATGTACATTTTGAAAAACTCACCTTGAGGCAGTGTGGTATTTCGTGAATAAGTAATATTTCTGTTCGGAATTTGAAACTGTGTTCTTCATGAAAGTTGTAGATAATTGTATTATTGAGCTATAGAAAGTGGAATCATCTAAAAAGGAGTTGATTTGCCCATGTTATGACTGTTTTGCTAATGTATGTTGCTGTTGGGGATGCTAAAAGTCACTTAAAATGGCTATTTTGAAAGAAAATGATATTTTCTCTATGGATAGAAATTATTTATTAAATTATTGAGTGATTATGAATTATTATAAATGTTGATGAATATTACACAGTCTGTATATTGCGATGGTGAATAGTTATGAATGACATAATTAATATATATGTACATGAATGCCTTGTGGTTACTGACATATGTGGTTGAAACAGTAAATCCATGATTTTGTGAATTACTATGTGTATTGTGTCCCTTGAGGACTTGTATTATCCAAGAGGTTTTGGAAATGTGGATATCATGGTATGTTAAAAGAATTAAAGGCATTCATGCATCATAAGCATTCAGACGCACCATGGAATTTAGGGGTTCCATGATTGCCTACCCTGGTGGGGGGTTACTCTATGATGAGTTAAGCCCTATTTTGTTGTGTGCCATGGAGTGTAGGGATTCATGGTTTATGCAAAAGTCCTACTTATGATATTGTGTACTTCGGTACTTAAGCGCCATGAAGTATAGAGATTCATGGTATATGCGAAAGCCCTATTTGTGTCTCTATGAGACTTTTACTGCAGTATTCCCACCAAGACCAAATGGATCCAGCATGACATCATTTGACTAATTAAAGATCTATTAATGGACTTGTTTGGCATATTCATCATATCATTATGAATTGTTAATTGTGTTTGTGCAATTTTATCTATTTTATATTTATTCTATATTCTGTCTCACTCTTACATTAATTTTTACAGTGAATGACACGCAGAATGCAGAGTGATGCCATGATGGATGTCTATTTGATTTATTACCTGAACTTTGATTTTATGGGTTGTAATAAATATAATATGTCATGTACTATTATCTTCTCAATCGTTTCCGCTACTTAAATATTTTCTTGAATTTAATTATTCACGACTAGTATGTATGATAATTTTTCCGCTGTTATTAATTGTTACATAAACTCTTAATTAAATTTATAAATTTTAAAATGATCTTTCGAAAAAGAAAAAAATTTACTCAAAAATTTTAATCAACGTTTCGGGGCGTTACAGCTTCAGTTAATCGAGGCCATCACTGTCCTGTAGTAAGGACGATTTTAGTTAATCGAGGTATATATTTTGAGTTGCTTTGATGATTATGGTGATGTGGAAGGATAAGTAGTTGAAGTCTAAGATATTAATTAGAAAGAAAACTAGGTGAATTCAGCCAACTGATCAGGTGAAAATGAGTTTGAGCATGATTGTAAGTCTCCTGAGTGTATTCATAAAACCCTAGGCATAATTATGATGTGTTTATGTAAAGAAATTGGCATTTGCATTGCATTTGATGTGGTTTAGTTAGTGAAGTTGCATAAAAGTCGGTTAATTGCATTGTCATGCATATCTTTGTCATATGGAGGAATTTTTTAGTATGAACTGCTCCAATAGGTCTGTAGTGGGTTAAATATAGTACTCGTAAGTTTCATAGAGATCGGAGCTAAAACAGGTAAGATAGAGTGCGAGGAAGTTGGTCTAGAGGCAAAACTGCTGCAAATCTCGTTTAAGCGAGACCATTCTTACTCAAGCGAAACTTTGGGTGAAAGGGAGGTTGGTTTCTAGTATTTTTGTTCAAGCGAGAACAATCTCACTTGAGCAAAACCCAAAGGAGGAGATTCTGATGAATCTTCGCTCAAAGCGAAAATTGGGCTCTCGCTTGAACGAGTTAATTCTCGCTAAGGAAAAATCAAAATTTACCCCTTGCTTTCCTTAAAAAACTTGTAAATAATTGAGTCACGAACGTTTCCCCACTAGAATCGCCTCAATCGGAGATTTGTAGCTCAAGTTATACCCAAAATACTACAGGGTGTTCAGGCTAAAATTTTATGCGGATTGGTTCCATGTTTTTTCAAATTAGGCAATATTAGGGGCATAGTTGGCCCTCAACCTCTTCATAACATTTATAAATAATTGAGTTATGAAGGTGTACCAATTGGATTCACCTCGATCGGAGTTTCATAACTCCCATTAGATGTAAAACACTGAGTGATGTGCATCCTAAAAAAATTTCTACAAATTTTCCTCATGTTGTTTTATGAGTTTTTGATGTGTGCCACAGTATTTCAAGTAATCATTTAAATTGAGGTTAAAACCTCTATTTTAAATTAAGTAAATGTGTTGGGACGTTATAGTCTGAACTAGTATAGGGCTTTAGAAAGCCTTTCTTCATTGCAAGAGACACTTGCAGAACCTCGTATACCTTAGCTCATATCAAGCAAGAACAGGTGGAGTCATTGAAGGATTTATTGAAGATGTTTTATGAAAAGGCATTAATAGTTTCATGGTTGACATAGTCCACCCAACTCCACATAGCAGTTTAAGCCCTCCAACTAAAATCAACCTTCGCTTTATCCCTGGCCAAGTGCCCACCTCAGACCTTAGAGGAATTTAGGAAGGAAACTACCAAGTATGTAGGTAGGAAATGCACCTTGTTGTAATAGAATCGGCCCTAATCGTCACATCGTCCTGGAAGGAAAAGCCTAAGCAAATGAAAACTCCTCTAAAGGACCAGGATAATGACTAACCATTTCGTCCAAATGACAGAAACATGTTCAACTTTGATTGTTACACATCGCTTAATGTAAAGCCAAGAGGTTAGCTTTATGGGGTTCAACGTTTATGGGGTAAGAAAGCCCATTGCTCATCAAGAGATCGAGAAATCCAAAGAAGTACTATGAGTTCCATGAGCAATCAAGTCATGCCACTAATGAGCGTAGACAATTAAAGAAGGCTATAGAGGTCCTAATTGGGGAAAAAAAGTTGAAGTAGTATCTTTTCAGAAACAAGTCCTATGACGAATTGAACCAGAATGACAAAAGACGTCTAGTGTTAGATGCCAATTTTGTATGTAAAATTTGTTTCTAAATTGGTGTTTAATAGCTCTTTTAATTAATAAAATTGTCATCTTTATGTTTAATTGAATAATTACCATAATTTTGAGCTTGCAAATCATTTTTTAAGTGTTTCTATAGATTTTAAACGTCTTTGGAGTGAAAAGAAGAAATAAAGATCAAGTATTGAAATTTTGCTCAACTCCAATCTTGATATACAAATTTAAATCTACAATTGTCACTTGGTTCACTGTTGGACCGGACTGAAATTTTAATTTTCCCAATATCTAAAATTTCATTTTGAATAATCAATCTTGTTTGGGAGTTTTCTACTAAAGGAACATCGCACCTACAAGCAATCTACTTGTAACACCCCGAATTTTTAAAATAGAAAGTTAAATTAAGAAAATAAATATTGAATAATTAAATATGGACTAATTAATATCCAAAAATGCTAGAAATAATTTAATTAAGGTTTTCTGAGACTGTTAGTGAGTTATTGTGACCGGATGAGCTAAAAACTGACCGGATAAAATATGGGTGTCGGACCAAGTATCTCCGATTGAGATGCCGTTGGTCAGGGCTGTAGATAATGTTATTGGGAATCCGAATATGTATTCGGAATAATTTTTAGAATACGTATTGCGCCCGAACAACGAGCTTGTTTGTTTAAA
Source organism: Clitoria ternatea (assembly GCA_037962975.1). Classification (NCBI taxonomy): domain Eukaryota; kingdom Viridiplantae; phylum Streptophyta; class Magnoliopsida; order Fabales; family Fabaceae; genus Clitoria; species Clitoria ternatea. The sequence goes on from CM075669.1 coordinate 111,356,628, forward strand.
AATGGAGAAGTGTTAGTGAGGGCATCAATTTTAATTCCCTTTTCCCTACTCCTTCCTCACTCTCACGTTACCTTCTTCTAAACACTAAACATTCATTTCCTCTTCTCCTCTCTCATTTCCTTTTCATCTTCTTCCCCCTTTACCTAAGCCAAAGTGGTGAACCCACATTCCCCTCTCTTATTTTCGTTCACTATTGAAGCTTGAAGGAGGTGACATTGATTTGAAGCTTCTCCCTCCCTTCTCTCCATTTCCGTCACCATCTTTTTCCCTCTTGACTCCTATTTTTGTTTTAGAGCAAGGTAAGCTCTTTATCATTTCTCTTGTGCTTGGAACCTAGGGGATAGATGGTTGTGGCTTGGAGGTGTATTAAATGCTTGTGGGTAGTGAATGGAGACATTAAATGCATAAGCCCTAAAGTGGGTGTTATAAATACAAGCTTTAAATGCTATTAATGGGGTAGATGCATTTATAGTAGGAAGTAGAGGAGAATGTATGATTATTTTTGAATGTTGATGGTTGTGGTGAAACCCTAACCTTATAAATTGGGGAAAATATGATGTGTGGGTAGATAGACCTTAATTAATGGTGAGAATGTCATTAATGTTGGAGTATAATTATAAATGATGATTGGAGATGGTGGTTGGAAACCATAAATGAAAAACCCACTTAGAATGAGTTAAATGTAAGGTTAGTGAATGGGGTAGCCTAACTAATTGGGTTGTTACCTTGATAATAATGAATGGTGAATTAAGGGAAGGAATTCCCGAAGCCTAAATGGGTAAATGAATAAAAATCCATGAATAGTTTCCACATGATGAGAATCATGTGTACACACACACATATATATATATATATATGTATATTGAAAAGGTCTTTGAATGAATAATTGATGTGGTCCTATAATCGATTGGTGTAGGACTTGATAACGCTTGTGAGGCGGGAACATCAAACCCGGAAGTCTACTTCTCTTGAGGTAGGAGAGGGGGTGTATTTTCTAAATGTATGAGAACATGTATGATGATCATGTATATGATGATGTAATGTGGCATATTTACTTAAATTAAAGTGGTATTATATGGTTATGATGTGAAATTGAACTTGATGCTTAAAATGATTGATTGTGGATTGAAGCCTTAATGAGGCTATGAGTGGTATAATATGTGATGAAATGTTATGGAATCCATGTATGACTTGATGAATGCTTGAAATCTGTGACTGTATGGACTCTTGAAATTTTGTGATTGGAATATATATATATATATATATATATATATATATATATATATGTTGACTATGGGAAATTAATGTTGTAGTTGAGTATGAGTGTACCCTAGATGAGAGGGTGAGATAGCCCATATGAGGTTGAGGCATGCATGAGTATTGTTGCATACATAGCATGGCATGCATATCATGATGATGTTGAAAAGTGGTTGCGATCACTTGATGTTGGAATATAAAGGGCTTGCGAGTTCTTGTGATTATTGGACCGGTGGTTGCGATCACCTGGTATTTGAAATGAAAGGCCCTGCGGAACCAATGAGATTGAATGCCCATGGTTGCGATCATGAGGCGGGAGTACCCCTTGCGAGGCGGGAAACCATTATGAATTGTTGAACGTGGTTGCGAGGCTGCTAGAGGGAGTACCTTGCGAGGCTGCTAGAGGGAGTACCCCTTGCGAGGCGGGAAACCCATGAATATGAATGAATGATTATGGTGGTTGCGATCACCCGTTGGTATGAAATCGGATCCGTGCATATGGATCCTAAACACTAGCATGTGCATTAGCCATAAGATGATGGCATAGAGTGATATCCCGTTGAGGAGATTGTGTAGAGGGTAGATGGAACTCCCTTTTAATACCAGGGTTAATGATTGATGTGTTCTTATGAATCTAATTGGATATATGTGTTTAGTGAATTTGATGAATGTTTGATTTGGTGTTGGTCGAATTTTTCTTGAGGAGGAATATTTATATTGCATTCATGTATATATTATCACAATTGTAGATTTTCGTCATTGAGAAAATATACTCACTCTCCATGTGGTATATCTTTTTAGCTCTTGTGCTGTAGGGTTGCTTGTGGAGCTTTGGTGTGGTGAAGTGGTGTGAAGGAAGCCTATTTTGGGTAAAGAATGCCTTGGCCGACAACATTTTAATTTTATGGTTTGTGTGGAATGTTTGTAATGTATATAGTATTCTGCATATTTTGTATAGCCTTGAATTGTCATAGATACTTATATGGATGATGAACATATATATAATGGTGATTTTGAGAGGTCATGTAGGAAAATGGGACCCTAGAGTTTATGGCTCATTTTCATTAGTGACCTTAGCCTGAATTGGATACTGAAAATGAAGCTTGCTGTAGTTAAAACTTATGAATGAATGATAGCTTAGATGAAATATTACACTTTATAAATCATGCTAAATAGTAAGTTAGATTGGAATGAAATTCCTAAACTGGAAGGTAAAATTCATGGGTAAGATCGATTGGAACAAGTTTTAAATGTTGAATATGATGAATGAGATATGATGAATTTAAGTGAAATGGATTAAATTGAATTTTGGTATGATGTGTTGAGTGATTCCAGCATTTTCTGTGTTTTTACTGATATTCTCGCTCAAGCGAGAATACCCCTGTGATGGTGTATGGCCACTGGCCAATTCTCGCTTAGGCGAGAGTGTGTCTCGCTCAAGCGAGACTACCCTAGCATCAGTGTTTGGCTATTGGAGGTAACTCGCCCAGACGAGTAGAATCTCGCCCGAGCGAGAGCGAGGGAATTTCACCACTAGACGAATTTCGCCTAATCGAAAGACCCTTGAGAGTGGTGGTCGCTCAAGCAAGTGAGCATTGGGTAGGTTCTCGATGATTTTCGCCCGTGCTCGCTTGCTTCACCCAAGCGACTTCTGAGAATCTCGCCCAAGCGAGGTGGGGCTCGCTTAAGCGAGTCGGCCCCTGATTCTCCCCTTATTCATTTCGCTCGGCGTGTGGTGTAGCTCGCTCAAGCGTCCTAGTGGGACTTGCTCAAGCGAGTGTGGTTTCGCTTGAGCGAGAAGCGTCCTGATTTTCCAAATTGCCTTGTTTGAACTATTTTTCCTTTTCTTCCAATAAATCATGATTTTGCATCATCTTACAAACACCTTAGGCACCAATTGTATTTATTATTTTACAAGATGGCTGATCCCTTCGAACTCAATCACATGGCATTAATTTAATTAAATCTTTCCGCTGTTTTCAATTTAGGAATTCCTTATTCATGGTTTCTTTTACCTACCTTCTCATATCTTCATATATGAGATAGGTCTTTCATAGATCCAGGGTATTGAATGACAGTTTCACCACCTATGTTTTCATAGATTAATAATACTAAAATCACAAAAAATTTACCCCTATTTTTGGGGTGTCACACTACTCGCTTCTACGAGCAAGTAGAATTTTGGTCAGCTCGTAGGTGTGAGAAGTTCTCGCAACTGTGATATATATGCTCATAGTAGGTTGAAGTTTTATAAGAACATATGAGGTTTCTAAGACCCCTTAAATATTTTGATTATGATATAAACATTATACAATTTAATGTACTAATGTTTTAAAATTGTCTAAGAGTTATTTGGAGATAAATAAAAGTCACAAACCAAAATTTAAGACTCTTGAAAAAGCTATCTAAAGGTTCAGACAGCCAGTCTTTCAAGTAGCTGGTTGAAGGCTCGTAAGACTCGGAGACTATACTCAATTTAGACAACATACTTGAAAATAGTAAATATATACCACAAGTCAAAGCTCGTGCTTTTATACCAACTTATAATTGTTCTAACTTGAAGCAGATTTACTACCTAATCAAAATAGCTTGAAAGGACTGCTTGGACAAATGAGCGTCCATCTTATGCATAAATTTGAAAAATTAGACAACCAAGATGTTCATACGCTAGCAAAGTTCAAATATTCCTCCCAAAATACTCCAATAACTTTGAACAGATGTCAAACCATCAATTGACAAAAGGCTCTTTGTAATGCCATCGACTAACTAGGACAATCCTTCACAACGGATTACCCTACTTAACTAAGGGTGTTACTTAATTTGCTACAATGTGGCTTCACCCATGATATAAAACAATTTTTAATAAGCTTGAATGATAGAATGTGAGAAAAAGTAAATAAAATGGAAAATTAGTTGTATTTGAACATATTTTTTAGTTTTTTAATTTAAAAAATCAGTCTAGTAATTGAACACATTTTCATAATTTTTTTGGTGTTATTCTAGAAAATAAACATTTGAAAAACTTCTTGAAAACTAAAAAAGGAAAATTGAAAAAATATTATTCTAATTAAACACACCCTAAGTTTCCTTGGAAAGTTATTTAAGTTATATCTTACATAATTTCCCAATAAAATTTTCTCAAGCAAGAGGTGGGAAACTTAGTTTCCCAAGTTGGAGAAATTTTTAGTTATATTTAAAGAGTTTTTCTTAAAATATTTATAAACATACCAAACACATTTTAATTTTTTTATTAATTATAATTTCTAAAAGCATAAGAGTTTTTAGAAACATAATTCTTTAAAAAATAAAAATCTTCAAGATACCAATTAGCCCTTTACGGCTTGGACTGTGACCGGGTTCTCTAAAAGAGGGAGAAAAAAAACAGTTGGTTCGGACACATTACTATTAAATCACATTTTATATATCAAAGCATAAAAGTAGCTTGTAACCACCAAACAAGTAAATTAATATATAGCATATATCAAAAATAGTAGCTTGTAATATTAATACATTTGTACTTCAATTTTTCTTGAGTGAAAAATTACATTTAACTTGTAATTTATTCACCATTTGCTTTCTCTTACTCCCTTGGGGAATTTGGCTTAACAGTTCTCTTTGTATGCTGGTGCAAAGTTTAAATGGTAATTATTCAGAATCGCAAATAGAATGCTGGTGACCTTTAAGGCACAGGTATGAGCCAAGCCAAGTTATTTGCCAAACAAAAGTGAAGCCAACAAGCAGACCTATTGCATTTGTTTAGTGTGGTTTTCTCTGCATTCTTTTGGTCACCTAGGATAAAAAGAGCTGTGTGAGATAGTAGCCAATGAGTCTGTTGCATTGAAAGGGTACAATGGGTCATCATTTTTATCATGGAGTTCCATGGTACTTTCATCTGTGAAGGGTGGATTAGAGGGTGTTGCCAGGTGTTCTTCCTTCTTTGTTAGCATGTGTAGTGCCTTTGACATAGTTGGTCTTAAGGAAGGGATTTCTTGGGTGCATAGCAGTCCTATGTGCACCACTCTTAAAATCTCATTCTTAACATTGCTTCTATGGTTCTCATCTAACAGTAAATGTGGATCAATTAACTGTTCTGTAGTCCCTGACTGAAAATGCTTCCATGTCTGATTTTGTCAGAAGATACGAGATTAGTTAAATCAGATCACCAACAATCATGTCTTAACAAAGAGAAATGTGGAGTTGAAAAACAACTAGAAAATTTAATTGTTATTGTGCAACTTACCACTATAACTAGGCTGTCTGAATATTCTGATGCTATGCTTCTGTTATTCTGTTTCCCAGTAACCATTTCTAGAAGTAACACTCCAAAACTATATACATCTGCTTTCTCTGTTAACTGACCATGTGCTAGGTACTCTGGAGCCATATAACCCCTGCAGGTCAAGCAAGAAAAGATGAGTGTGCCATTATATAATACATAATACTAGTAGTTACAAAACTGTTTAATTTGAGAAAACGTTCTTCATTTTCATTTGTTGTTTTAATCTTTAGTTGAAAACCTACCATCTTATTTTTTTAAAAAAATTGTTTTCTTTGTTTTTTATACAATTTTTTAAAAACAAAAAATAAATAATAATTTTGTAATTAAAAGTGCTGAAAACAAAAAATAAAAATAAAAAATATTTTCTCCAATCATACAAGTCCTGATTTTCTGTGATGGTGCTTGGTGTTTACTTTTTAGTTTTCACTAATATTTGTTCAATATATTTTTATGTTAATGATAATAAATTCTTACAAAGTTCCAGCAATAGCTGTACTAATGTGGCTCTTATCTTCTTGAAAGGATCTGGCTAAACCAAAATCTGCAATTTTAGCACGAAGTTTGGCATCCAATAAGATGTTGCTGGCTTTTATATCTCTATGAATTATCCTAATTTTAGAGTTCTCATGCAGGTAAACCAATCCTTCAGCTGTGCCGATGATAATGTCATATCTCTTGTCCCAGTGTAGTTCTCTACCCTTGTTTACATCTAGCATATTCATAGTAAAAAAAAAAGAAGAGAAAAAGCATAAATTAAGTTAACATTTCATGACTAACCATGAAAAGGAGGCATTTTAGAATCTGAAAAGAAAGAGCCTACTCTTCCACGTGTTTAGTTAGTTACCAAAAATGAAGTGATCAAGACTTTTGTTAGGTAGAAATTCATATACAAGGAGGCTTTCAGGTCCTGAACAACAGCATCCCAAGAGTCTAACCAAGTTCTTGTGTTCCACACTGCTAATTATGTTGACTTCATTGTAGAAATCTGCTACTCTGTGTCTGTTGTTAAAATATAACCTCTTGATAGCAATCTCTCTTCCATCAGGAAGAACTCCCTGCAATGAAAAATTGTTGTTAGTGTGGTTTTGGTATGGAAATGTTGGTAGGTTTGTAGAGGAAAGGGTTACTTTATAAACTGTTCCAAAACCTCCTTGTCCAAGTTTGTTAGCTTCATCAAATGATCCAGTGGCCTTGTCTAGAGTAGAATACTTGAAGTTCAAGCTATTGTGTTGAAGGCTCTTAGCTAACTTTTCAACATCATTTGGACCTACAAGGCAGAATGGCAATTGAGCTATTGAGATTAGAAACTTGTAAATAGTTGTGCTAGAACACAATGATGATTCTACATTTTATCAAATAGGACTGAGAGGATTAAGACATAAATAGTTAAATACATAGTTAGAGCTTGTTTGCTTTACAGTTGAGGAGGCTTGAAATGGGAGTTTTCCAATATGCTAAAAGCTTTTACTACTCACAAAATGCATCTTTATCTATGCCTGTGTTTTTCTTAGCTTTATGATTTCAAATTCCTAGTCCTACAGTTGTGAACTATATATGCAGGGTGTGACTTCTGTGTTTGACATTTATATTACAAGCAAATCTATAAAATTGTTATCAAGTCATTTACCTCTTCGTTTCTTTTGAATATATCTGAGTTTTCGGATATAAAGCCCAATAGCTATTCCAACCACCAAAACAATCACTGCACTAACAACTGCAATCACTATCACTACTAGATTACCTGCACAATTCAGCAAAATGAATTCATGCTCAGGAGTCAGGTTACCATTATGGCATTACGATGTTTGGTACAAGATATGTTTTGACATTTTCGGATAAGTAACATAAGAATAGAAGTTTTTCACATTTGATAGAAGATAATAAAAAAGTTTCTCATGCATAAAAGATTTCTAGGAATATAAATTTGTTAATAAGTGAGAATAAAACTTTTCCACGAGAAACATTCATGTGGTAACTAATTTTGAACATAATAATCCCAAGAAAGATAAAAATAATCAAACACATTCCATGAAATTTTTAGGAATCTTATTCCTAGGAATCAGATCCCGAGGAAAAGTAATTCACCTGGGAATAGATTCCCCCGTACGAAACTAATTCTTCAAATTGTTGAAAGCTGTGTAAGTTAAAAACAAAATTACCTCTCGAATTTCCATGTACCTGTTCCTTGTTAAGAAAATCTGTGTCTGAGTACCTCATGAAGCATCCAGTGTTGAGTGCTCTCCCTTCTGACCAAGGCAAGCACCCCAATATGGAAGAAGCATTCTCAAGACAAGCTTTACAAGACCTTGTGTCCAAACTTCTCCAACAATTAGCCAGAACATAAACTGAATCATTTGCTGATCCTGCTACAACAACCTTCTCCCTAGCATACCCTTCATTGTTTGGTGCACCTTGAACTGCACTCAAAACAGCACTCCTTGCCGCTGCTTGAAAACTCTTGTTCTTCTTTGTTGTGTTTCCACAAACAGCCTTGTCCTCTGCTCCTGTGTACTCATTGTAGAAACTATAGTTTTCAGCCCTCATGAAGCAACCATCAAGGTATATCCGGCCACCATTGTAAGGGAAGCATTGAGGCAGAACGGTGCGCGCCTCAGCATAACATAAAACACAGTCGAGTAATGAGAGGTCTCCGTAGCACTGAGCCAAGCCATAGTTAATGTCAGGTCCTCTTGTTCCTATAACTGCTGTGCCATAGCCAGTGTTGCGCATTTGTTCACTTATCTTCTCCATAGTTGCAACGAAATTTGGGACAAAGATGGTTGTGTTGTGCTCTAGCTTATGGTTACATGTTATTTCAACCGTTTTGGCCCTTGGTTCTGCCAATACTGGTTTTAGTAGCATAACATACATGAGAAAGAAAACTAGGCATTGGATATAGGCAACAGGGATTATTTTCTTCATTTGTTAGATGGTTGGATCTGAAATTAATTTCTCTTGTGCTGCTGAAGTTAGCCTTCACAATCACAACAAGGAACTATAAAAAAGGAGGATTTAGAATATGTATGCCAACATTGCTTAGGAGTATATGCAGTTCCTCATTTTGATAAGCTATACTTACAAACTTAATGAAAGGTGTGGTTATACATCTTTATAAATACTAATGGTCATTGGATCTAACCGATGATTTTGTCTATATATTTTGAAATTAAAGTTTACTATCAAAAAACATCTTTATTTATGTATCAAATCGACGAATTATTATTATTTTTTTTTAAATCATTAACTCGAAATTTAATAAAAAAATTGTTTTTTCAATTAAGGAATATTGTGACATCATATTATATTTTAATTTTAAAATAAATTGACAAGATTATCAACTGGATATGGTGACCATGAATAGTCCCAATAAAGGGTCCATGCATTGGGCCACTTGATGAAATAAGTTAAAGAATATTTTTTTTGTTTGACCATACTTTCTTTTAAAACAATTTTATTTAAGAACATCAATAATATAGTGAGCTTAACTCTCCTTATAGAGATTTTTAATTTTTCACTCAGAAAACTCAAATCTAAAACCTTATCATTATGTAATCCTTGAACCAACCATTGGTTACTAAGTCAAGGTGTTTATAAAGTCATAAATTATTTTCATAATTTTTTTATAAGCTCTTCTAAGTCCACATGGATTAATAAAAATGTCTTATAACTTTATATGTATTTTTTAAAGCATATTTCAATAAATTTTATAAAAAAATTATTTGCATAGATTTTTTCTAAATTATTTCATCAAGATATGTACCCAAAACATTATTTAATTAAGATACATTCATAAAATTGTAAAATAAAATTAGGAGGAATCATTATTAACGAAAAAATATTTTGACTGTTAAAAAATAGGAATATCAAGTAAATTACGTAAAATTTATCCTAAAACTCATGTAGAGTTTAAACATTTGAAGGCTATAATTATGATAGGAAATGCTATCCTATACTCATGTAACATTCTCAAGTAGATAAGAAGGAACCCTTGTCGCGACCACCGTCCAAAAGAAAAAAGAGCTTTATGGGGAGCTTTTCTAACACCATTTTAGTTTCACACTTACCATTTTCAAAGAAGAAACTCTGCTTCATTCAACAAGGTACTAAAACCTTCTAGAGACTTATGTCGGTGCAATGTATCACAAAAAAAAAAACAGCTAAGATAATTTCAACTTTTAAAAAATTATAAACAATATAAAATAATTCAAATATACTCCCCGCTCCTTTCTTCAATCATTATTTACCACCTATTAAAAAAATCACATTAAATTTGTTAATTATTATTATTATCTTACAATTATCCTTTCATTAATGAAGAGATAAATAAGTATTTTAAAATTTATTAATATCATAAGAGAATATGTACTTAATAAAGATATTGTATATTGTACAAAAATAATAAATACAAATTGTAACCTGTAAGACATTATATAAAAAAATACTAAGAAAAATTTTAAAAAAAGGATCTTAGGAAGGAAGTCCAAGTTAATTTTATTTTGAGAAAGAATTTTGATATATTTGAAGTATTGTCCAAACCAAACCAGAAAAGGTAAATGAAGGAGATTGTATGATGAACAATGATAACAACTTCGTAGCTCTATAGAAAATGTAATCAAGGTTAAAAATCAAAGAGGTGAATTTTATATTGACGTGTTTAACATGTTCCTGGATTTCAAACATAAATAAGAAACAGAAGTGGGAAAAAACTGTAACACAATTGTGGGAAAAGAAGTGAAGTTCTTACGTGTGATGGCTGTGCGTTGAAGGCAATAGATTTGGGTTTGGACCAAGTCAAGAAGAGGAGCAATTGAATAAATATATACAACACTGATCATAATGTGGTAGTTTGAATGTTGGTTGAAACTTTGGAAAAACAAGAACAAGATCATGAGTCACGACACGACATTGTTTACGTCGGCCTTTGACAATTGAAACAGGGATCAACTTTATTTTTCATTTACCTTTTTGCCCTGCATTTACGCAATAGTGTCCTTGTTAGTTTCTTTTTTTATGTTTTTCGCAATTATTTCTCGTCTTAAACAAATAGACATGCATATGAAAAAAAGACATCAAATAGACACTAAATATTTACGCTATATAAAATCGAAGTATATAACACTGGTACTTCCGTCCAATCTGTTACTGTTACTAACTGTAATTTCATTTATTTTGTAATTATTTAGCTTAGTCATCTTAGTTGTCAACTGTTACTTTATTACATAGTTATTTTTGGCTTGTGTTTGCTCTTTTCTTTTTTTCACAATTAAAGAGAATCATTTTCCTCTTTAACAATTTATCTCCTCCTCTCAATTTCCCCTTCAACTGAGTCCCCTGGCTTCTGTGAAGCTTGAGTGCAGGTTTCACTCATTGTGATCCTTTTCTCTTTTCTTTGATATGACCATGTATTTTTACATGGTATCAAGTCCTTTCCTACGGACTCTGTGGTTCCATTTTGATTTGTACGTGTTCTTTGATGCTGAGGAATTTCTTGAATCTTGATTGTTGAACTCTTCTTTTTTCGCTTCAAAATTGTGTTTATGGAAAATTACATTGTGGATCCTCCAAATCTATATCACTCTCATGTGAACAAAAACCCCGAGATCATGATCTATGACGGTGTTGAAATCGAAAAACAAGGTGCAATTCATAAACGGAAGCTCTTGTTAAAGCCTGAGCCCAATGATCCAATGTATTCTGCATGGGATTGGTACAACACAATGGTTTTATCTTGGGTTACACACCCCTTGGATTCATCGATTGCACAAAGTGTTTTATGGTTGGAAAGTGCCTTGGGTGTATAGAATGTCTTGAAAGATAGATATTACCAAGGGGATAGTTTCAAATCTCCGAGTTACAAGAAGAAATATATGGATTGAAGTAAGGAAGTTGGTCGATTACTTCATAAATCACTCTACTTAAGAACCTATGGCAAGGACTTGAAAACTTTCACCTAATCCTTAAGTGCACTTTTCAAGTTCAATGTGTTTGTTAGTTGATTCCAACTATAAGGTATTAGAGGGAAAATGACTATGTAATTTGATTCTTGAATGGGTTGAGTGAGCAATACGTAAGTGTCAAATCACTGATCATGTTGATGGATAATCTCCCATTAATAAAAAAAAAGTTTTCTTCCTCCTAGTTCAATAGGAAAGTTAGTTTGGGATAGTCCTTGAGGAATCACAAGCCTTGGCTAATGTTAATGACAATTCCAATTTTGGAAGAGGTGGAGGATGTTTTAGAGGCTTAGGTCGTAACACTGGTGGAAGAGGCCATGGAATCAAGGTTTTGGTCACAGAGTGATGTAGGTAAAGGATCTATCCTTGGGGATTCTTGATCTATAAGCAACCTTGCATGCTTAAATTCATCTTTCTTCTTTAAGTATATATATTGGTCGAAATGTATAAAAGGTCCATGGAGATAGAAATTTAAGTAAAAAGCACATAAAAATCAAAGAGAGAAAATGGAGAGATGGGAAAGGATTGGGAGGCGCCACTAATTTGAGTGATAAGCCAAGTAATGTTCACCCTTTTAGAAGGATCCAAAGATAAAAACTAGAGAGAGACTCTAAGAACTCTTAAAATTCTAAAGAAAGAATAAGCTCACAATCTTTTAAAAATTCATAATAAGAAATATGAAGGAGAAAGCCTTATATAGACTTCCCCACTACATAATAAGTAGCCCCAATCTCATGGACCTAAGAAGGCTCAAACTAAGCCCTAAAGTGGCCTAAAATAGAGTAAATCATGTATAGGGCCTAAAAGTGGCCTAACAATCATGATGGTCATGCAACACCGAAACCTATACTACTGATTAGGCTTCTAACAAAATGATATACAATGAAACAAAGCCCATTAGTCTAAGCCTAAATGTATACAAGGTGAAAGAAGGCCCAATTATGGATATGAAGCTTATCTCTCCAGTGCATGAGAAGTAGAAGAAGGTCTTGAAGGTCTTTACCATGGGCTTAGTCCCACCTACCAATGAGGCCCACAAGTGTAGTGAGAGCCTACTTGGTTTTCTTAGCTCTTAACCTAGTCAGAGGGCCTTAAAGAGTCTCTAAGGTATCCTCCACTCTACCCATGGTCTTCAAGTGTGTGAGGTCCTTATCACACAATTAACACATGCTTTAAGAAGCATGGTTAGTATGGCACCTAAAGAAAAATGCAACAATGAATAATTCTGGTGATTTTCAAGAGTATGGGGATGTTGATGTTATTTTTCATAAGGAAGTGAATGAAACCAAGGTTTTTCTCTCACTCTAAAGTTGTAGAAGGCCATCATGGCATTGATTCAATAATCAAATAGTCAATCCAATCATATAGTAAACCAAATTTCTTCTCACCCTAGCTCATCTTTAAACATTAAGCCATTAGGTATTATCTCTTCATTAATTAATTTATCAAACTTTTAGCTTTGGATAATTGATAAAGTTGCAATTGATAATGTATTTAACTCTTTATCCCTCTTTCAATCTTACAAAAATCAATCCTATTTGCATAAAACTACTTGATGGTAGCCAAATATATGCAAGCATCTCAAGCACACTATTTTTCTATAATGATCTATACCAGAGATATGTGCTTTTCATCCCTTAATTTAAATTCAATCTTATCTCAATCTTTGGGCTATTTAGATCTTTTTCTTGCAAACTAACGTTCGATTCTAGAGCCCAATGTCATGAGGATGATTGGTGCAGCTGACTTGAAATGAGGCTTGTATGCAATGGTTCCAATTGGTTTGATAAACTCTGTGTAGCATTGTGTAAATAATTTCTATAATTACAATAATGATTTATGGCACCTAAGGTAAGGCCATCCTTTTTATGAAAAAAATTTCTATAATAAAGCAATTGCATCCTTACATAAGATGTTGAAAAGCTTAGAACCATGTATCATTTTACAAAATAAAAAAAGACCTTTTCCTTGTAGTGGTACTATATAATGACACTTTTGAACTAATACATGTGCATATTTGGGGACCTTTAATTATCCTATCAATGTTTAGCCACAAGCACTTTATTACAATTGTAGAAGAAAAATCTAAACATACCTGAATTTACTTGACGAAACAAAAATCTAACACTACACACCTTCTTGTATCATTTGTAAACTTAGTTGTAAACAAATTTAATAGGAAGATAAAGTGTATTAGGTTAAACAATGGAAAAGAATTTTTACATGACCAATTGGTACAATTTCAAAGGCATAGTTCACCAAGCCTCTTGTGTGGAAAGGCCACAACGTAATGACACTGTTGATAGAAAGCACTAACATATTTTATAGGTTGCAAGAAGCTTATATTTTCAATCCAGTCTTTCAAAAAAAATAGAACTATGCAGTCTCTCATACAGTGTATTTAATAAACAGATTAGCATCTAAAACTCTCCAAAATAAATCACCTTTTGAAATTTTGTCAACCTGATTTGAATAGTCTTAGAGTCTTTAATTATCTTTGCTTTGTACCTACATTACCCTTTAATAGAAATAAGTTAGATGTTAGGTCTATGAGGTGTATTTTTCTAGGCTACAAAATAGGAACTAAAGGATTCATTGTATTTGATCACAAAACTAAGAAACTTTTATCTTCGGGGATGTGTTATTCTATGAGCACACCTTCCCCATAACCAAACGAAACCACTCCAATGCAACACACAGAACACCTCATCACCATTTAATGCTCATATATAAAGACCTATCCTTGATGTTTACTTTAAGGCTTGACCCTAATAAGACACAAACCTAATCATTAAGAGTTCTCTAATCTCCCAAAATGCTCTAAATCCTAGTGACAATTCTTGTAAAGGAAGGTGCTCCATTATAAAGATTTTCTCAGAGAACAAGGAAGGCACCTTCCTACCTACATAATTACCATTGACACTAGTCACCTCATATAGCTTATTAACTTCCATTATTAGGTATCCTTTCTCCCTAACACTATGATATGAGTCTTTTTCTATTCCTTATAAACAATACTCTTATATACTTTCCTCAACACAAGAACCCTAAATTTATAAAGAGGCAGTTTCACTATTGGAAAAATGTCATTGATAAGAAACTCTCGGCTTTAAATGAGAATAAAACTTGGGTTTTTTTGTCCTTTTCCTTATGGTAAAAAATTACTCAGATGCAAAAGGGTTCAAAACAAAGTTAGGTACAAATGACAATATGTAAAGGCATAAGGTTAGATTAGTTACCAAGGGATATACTCGAGCTGATGCGATTGGCTACTTGGACATTTTCAGCTCAGTTGCCAAGATGGCCATAGTGAAGGCACTCTTATCTATTGCCTCAAAAAAGAATTGGTCCTTATAGTAATTAGATGCTAACATTCCTTTCCTTCATGGTTATTTGGATGAAGATATCTTCATGGATCTTTGTTTGCATGTCATAATAGGTTTTGATAATAACAAGAAAATCCTCCAAGAAATCAAAGTTTAAGATCAAAAGAAATGAAGTTATAATTCAAACAAATATGTGCTTATTCTTATAAATACGTGTGTAGGATCAATAAGATAAAGGAACCATATATGTTTGAATATTTGTTTTAGGTTACATGGTTTTGATAATGATAAAGCAATTGAAGAATCATGACAAAGAGCACAAGTTTTATGAAGTGTTGTTGCAAAGATGAAAATAGAGAAGAACCAACAAAGCCAAGCATCAGACCTAAAAAACTGCGTACGCTAATCGATTAGCACAGGAAATCTAATCGATTACAAAACCTCTGTTTATCACATAATTGATTGCAACAAGAAATCCAATCGATTACATAGGCTCTGGAATGAAGCCTAATTGATTACACCAAGCCAACTAATCGATTACCAAGCCACTATTTAATACATAATCGACTATAGCAAGAAGGCCAATCGATTACCAGCTAAGAAAAAGGATGGAGTGCATCAGGTATAATGCCTAGTCGACTACAGGATAGCACCAATCGATTACCAAAGTTTTGTGTTATTACTAATCGATTACAAGCCAAGTCACAATCGATTACAAAGTCTCTATTTGTTTAAAAATCGATTGCACCTATGTCACAATCGATGACCATGCCGCGTAACAGAATTAAATGCATCAAGTATCACTTAAAATCGATTACAAGGCATGCACAATTGATTACCCAAGTTTTGTATTCAAGCTAATCGATTACTTGGAAAAGCGCAATTGATTACAAGACCTATTACACTTAAGAATTCGAAGCGTAATCGATTAGAGCTTGAGACGTAATCGATTACACTAGTGCCTGACAGTGGGAAAAGTGCTTTTTAGTGCAAAAACAGCTCAGCTATCCATTACAATTCGAACACCCATGCTGTGCAACGGTTCTGAAGACTCTAGGGCTCCTCTCCAAGGCTTATAAATGCAACACTCATTCAAGCTATCCAACACATCAAAGGGGAATCATTCATAGCTTACATTTGTGCCTTGTGAGTCCATTTCTTTGTTTAGTTTCAATTTCTAAAACTTGGAGCTTATACTTGTATATTCTTTATTGTTGAGAGTTATCATTGTTAGAGCTTTTCATTTGCTTATCTACTCCATTGAGAGAGTTAATTGCTTGTAAACCAAACACCAAAACATCAAGGTTTTCACTCTAGGTTGAGTGGTCACAAAGGTTGGGGTTCAACCTTTGGGTACTGAGAGTTTGAGAGATTGGGTGAGTTTCCCTTTTGCTAGTGAGGATTGAGTTCTTGAGTGTGGGACACTAGGAAACTGTAATTGGTCATAGCTTGTTGATCTGTCCTGAACCGGGGTCAAGAGAACCGGTGTCGAGGCAGTCACAAATAGTGAAAGGATCACATCTCTGAAGACCGGTTATGTGAGTATCCGGTTTATGTATCCGATGTATCTGTATGAAGAGAGCGGATTGGGCGTCCTGGAGGTCCTTCACACCGCCCTTACGCGTTGATGTGGGTGAAAGGTAGTGTCACCTGTGAAAATTCTCCGACGCTCAAGTCAGTGATAATATTCCAAGTGAGGAATGTATTTTAGACAACAATTATGAGTTGAATAAGTCGAAGATCCCTCCCTTCATTGATGAAGAGATTTCATATACCTGATTGGCTCGATATACGAGGATTTGTTAGTGGGGAACCATTAACCTCCAATAATATTATAAATTATTATTTTATTGCGCACTTGCCAGTATGATTGGGTCAAATGACTATTTTATATTGAGCGTAGGGAGTGTAGGCTGGACTTAGGGGACAAGTTGATCATTCCCGTGAGCACACTTTGGCTCGTAGTGTAGGGAATTATTGATCGGTCCCTGTAGCAATGCCCTTTGTCTTCTGTATGGTGACGTGTATGTTATCCGGTGTCATGGTGTTATCCTGGACAACCGGTATAGGGAGAGTGCCTGATACGGAATTAGAGTCCAGATGTATACCGATGACACCGGTTGCACGTTGGCCAGCTGTCAAGACGTTGAAATATGTCTTGTAGAATGGATGCCGGTATCGAGACCGGATCATATGTCCCCTAGCTTGTGTGAGGGACTATGTAGTTGTTCACATAAGCTATTCGACCTGCGAGAGGTCTCGATGCCGGTATACTTATGTAGGAAATGATTTTCTACATGTGTGTTGTTCAACATTATTATGTCATGAGGAACCGTTCTCTGGATGAATGCTCCATTGTCATGATGTTGTTACAACGGATTCAAACAAAGATTCGCAGTATGAGAATGCCAAAAGTTTTTTGAAAACTAAAGACTCTTGAAATTCGAATAACGGCTGTAAAGCATAAATTGCATTGCATGATTAGGCATTAAATGCCTTTAAACACGTACGTGAGCAATTATTGCACCTGAGGTGTGTATCTCAGTAACCGTCACCTAGGGCTTACAATTTTTAAAACTTCTGGGCCCAATGGAGAGGCCCTTTGGTGAATCGGTATTGTTGTGGCGCCCATGAATTTGAAACAACTATGTCGTTTGACTGGTAAATCGACGTGTTTTGTCATGAACGACACAACTTCAAGAGTTGGTAACTGAACCTCTTCGATTCTTATAAAAGAAACACTTAGTGAATTCTGGGAACCACTTGCTTCTGATTCCTTAGCCAAACTCTGCAAAAATTTCAGACGATCGTTTACTGCTCGTTTTGCGAAGCTTTTTCTGCCTTCACCTTCCTTATCATCTGAGGTAACCACTTCTTTCCCTCTGTTATTTTCGTCTTCCTTTTTCTGTTTTTTGCTTGAAAAGAATGTACGTTAAGAGGGGGAGATTAGCTTCTCGCAACCCTAACTACCGTGGGGGAGAATCCCTGTGATTCTTCCGAGGGCTGAGTAATGTCGCTCAGAAAGGGGATCTTACTCACGGCGGAGAGTGACCTTTCCCTTCTCAGAGTCGTCCTCTGATTGTAGTCGCTTTTCAAAAAGTGAGATGAGTAATGACTGTTGTAACATCCCAAATTTTAAAATAAAGGATTAATTAAGGAAAGTAAATATTGATAAGTTGAATATGAATTGTTTAATGTCCCAATAAATTAAAATTAATTAAATTAAGATTTTTGGGAATTGTTGGTAATTTTTGGAGATCGGTTAAGCTAAAAATGAGCCCGGTTAAAATATGGGTGTCATACCAAGTGTCTCGGAATGAGATGATATTGGTCAGGGCTGTAGAGAATAATATTGGGAATCCGAATATGTATTCGGAATAATTTTAGGATGAAATATTGAGCCCAAACGAAGAGCCTATTAGTGACAAAAACGATGAATTTTAATAGATGAAGTTAAAATAAACCCAAAAGCCCAAAACTTCTTTCTCCTATTCACGTAAACCCGCTGAGGCTTTGGCAAACACACTTTACTTCTTCTCTTCTTCATCTCTTCCTCATTTCTTCCCCTACTTTCTTCTTCTTCCAAAGCTCTAACTTTGAGTGGTGAGCTTCTCCTCCATTTTCGTTTTGAAGAAGCTAGGAAGAGAACCATTGGAGCTGAATTCCTCTTCCTGTTCTCCTCTATTTTTGCAGCCCTCTTTTCTCCGCTTGGAACCCATTTCGTTTTGGGTGTGAGGTAAGTCCTTTCACCCTTTTTAGAATGGATTGATGATGATAATATGGGGTATTATGATTTGGAGAGAAGATGTATGTGCATGGGTGTTTATTAGAACATTTAATGCTTATGCCCTAGAATGGGTCATTATAAATGTGAGTATTTATGAAGAGAAAATTGTAGTTGGTGCATTAATGAGGGTAGAGAATGAAGGTTTATGATGTATTAATGAAGGTGGATGGGTTTTGGAGGAAACCCTAACCTTGAAGTTGGGGGGAAAATAGTTAAAGTTAGTTTAAGAATGTGTTTAATGGAGAAATATATGTCGTTGAGGAGTTTTGTGAAGCTTGGGGATAGGGTTGTCTTGTAACCCTTGAATTTAATGATGGTGGCTTAATGGGAAGGAATTCCCGAAGCCTAATAAAGAATAAAAATGATATCCACAACATGTCTAACACATGTTGTGACATTATAAATATGAATAGACTAAATAGAATTGAATTGATGACTTGAGTAGTTGATTGATTAAGGTTTTACATGAATGTGAATGTAGGACCTATTCCGAACGAAGAGGCGGGACCGTCTTATCAACCGGAATTCTTCTCTTGAGGTAGGAGAGGAGTCTAAATTCTAAATGCATGAATTTGAATGTTAGTTGATTGTGGTATATGGTGTTATGCATGTTAGCCTTGCTTGAATGTTGTAAGAAATGATGACTTATGGTGTGGTGTAGATAATATGTTTGGCAACATACTTTTGTGCATTTAGAATATTCATGGTATGTTATGTTAAGTTGTGTTTACCATGAATGTGACATGAATGATGAAGTTGTTTGTTGAGATTGAGAATAAAGAGAATGCCACCTAAGGATTTAAACTATTGTGAATAATCAATGTTAATAAAAGCTTATGGTGATGTTAATAATGGGGTTGATGATGTTGGAAGATGAGCGACATGTATAGGATGCATAGAGTGAGGAATGTATATGATTGCATTTGCATCCATGGCATACTGCATAGCTGCCGGTGTTGGAATTTTAGGGGATTCCCCCGATTGGCCCAGTGGGAGGGTGGCTTGGTGCACGAGCAAGATATATTTCCCCTGTGACGTGGTGTATAAGTCACGAAGCTGCCCATGTTGTGCTTCGGGGAGCCACATGTGGTTGACCCTTGTGGGGGGTGGCTCTTGAGGAGCAGGTGTCCCCAGTGGTCCTTGAGATCACAGCTGCCATGATATAATTCGTGGTTGGCCCGCAACACCATATGTTGATATGTTGTGTACCGCGGTTATGGTGATAATGACCAGGTGTTGCAAGATGGGCGATGCGGTTTGGTACCAGTAAAACTATTGGTGAATGCATGCAATTTAAAGAATAAGTGTACACATTTTACTACTGCAGTAGGGGTGTGGTTAAATGACCATGCTTGAAACCCACAGTTGGTGTTGAATTTCCCACAGTCAGATCTGCAATTGTTGAAATATTCCTTGTGCATATGCATTAGTTAAGAGCATTTGCATATAGAAGGAAGTATGCCAAGGTGGTGAGATGTGATGATGATTGTGTGAGGTGGTAAAAGTATATTTAAGACAACATAAAAGATATGAATACCAGTTAAAAGTTGTGTGACAATTCAATGGTTGAATAATGTGATTATGTATATGCTTGTGTGCTTTGTGTGAAATTGTGTTGGTATATGGCATGGTGAATATTATTGATGTGTAAAGTATACATGTGTGAAAGCCTAGATGCATAATCACTTGGTATTCATATTCATTCCTTTGGAATGTGGACTCACTCTCCCATGTTGTCAATTTTAGACTTGTGATGCAGGGCATTCATGGGAAGAGTAAGCATTTTGCAGTATACTTATGGCTGTGGAGGTAATTAGTGTATAGGGAGCGCCTTGGCCGGCGATATATGTAAACATATCTATTTTGTGTAGCAGGAGATGTAATGAATGTGTATTTTGGAAGTTTACATGATAGATGATTTTGGAGGGTCATGGAGGAAAATAAGAAATTGTATGTGTATCTCATTTTTATTTGTGACCCAAGTATGTATAAAGGATTTGTTTATATTGGAATGTTTCTATATGCTGATGAATGAATGAAGAATTATATTTGACTGTCGATTTTATTAAGTTGAGAAGATGGAGAATTGAATCTTATGTGTTTGGAAAGTTGAATGGAATTTAAGAATATGCTGGTGCAGAACCAGTTTTAAATGATCTGAATGATGTTTGATATGTAAGGCATTCTGGTAGTATGGATGGAGTTCAATTTTAGTGGATTGTGTTGTGTATATTTCGTGTCCTGCATGATGTCTGATAATTTCGCTTAGGCGAGGTGGATTCTCGCCCGAGCGAGAGCCTCACCTGTTTGGAGTTTAGCTTCTGGGCAATTTTCGCTCAGGCGAAAGTGAATTTCGCTCAGGCGAGATTGTCCCAGTATCAGTGTTTAGACACTGGAGGGAATTCGCCCAGGCGAATGGAGTCTCGCCCGAGAGAGGGCGAAAAAATTAGCCACTGGTCTGATTTCGCACAGGAGAATGGTCAGTTCGCTCAAGCGTGAATGTTAGGAGAATCAGGGAATAGCTACTGGATGAAATCTGCCCGAGCGAAGGGTCTAGGGAATGGCATTCGCCCAGGCGAGACCATTAGATGGTGAGTGGGTGAGTTCATGAATGAATCCTGCCTAAGTGAGAATTTTGAAAATAAACTAAGAGGTGGTGGAATTTCCGAGTGAATTCTGAGTGACTTAAGTCCGAGTCATAACTTTCCGAGTGAGGAAGTGGACGTAATCCGAGTGAGATGGCTCTTGAGTGTGATGGTCTGGGCGGAGGAGTCCCGAATGGGGAATTTCCGAGCCCAGTATACCCTGTTTCGAGTGGAATAGCACCGACTGGGGATACTCAGGGTGAGTTGTCCTGAATTTTCCCTGGAATAACTCTCCTCGAGTGAAAAGAGAGGTAGTCAGATTTGTAATAAAATGTCGAGTGAAAGCCGAACAGACAATGGGTCGGTCTTGGAATGAAATTCCGAGTGAATGACCACATAGGGGTGAGTCAGTTTCTGGGAAGTTTTCCGAGTGGAACACCGAGTGGGGGAAGTCTCGGACTTGGAGTGAATTTACCGAGTGGATGTATGAGTGAGGGAGGACTCGGTCTGGTCCGTTGTTGTCGAGTAGGAGATTGAGTGAACGATGGTCGGTCAGGATGATTTTGCTGAGTGAGAACTCGAGTGCCTTGAGTCGGTTTTGGAGAATTATGTCGAGTGACAACCTGTGTGTTGAGAGTCGGATTTGGAGGGACTTTGCTGAGAGAAAACTTAAGTGTTGGAAAGCCTTATTGAACGAGTGGATATAGGCTGGGCACTGGAGGTCTTTCGCTTAAGCGAGAAAGTCTCGCCCAAGCGAGTTTGTACTAAATTCGATTCTGGAGGATTTTCGCCTAATGCTCGCTGAATCCGCCCAGGTGAGGCTTGAGGGTCTCGCTCAAGCGAGTCAGACTCCGCTTGAGCGGGGGGGACTCTGATGGTCCTGCTCGTTTTATTTATTAATTTCTTCTTCTCTTCCACACTGAGACCTTATTCTATGATACTGATGCATACTTGGAGTATATGATTGGGTTTATTAATTTCCCAATGGTTGGTTTCTTAAAATATAAACACATTTCATTCATGTTTTCAATTTTTCTTCCGCTGATTTAAACTTGGAAAATTATCCTGAAAATTTAATCTTTTAATTCCACCCTCTCATATCTTCATATATGGGAGTGGTTCATCATTGATCCAGGTACTGTGTCAAAAATGCTTCTGCACTTAATTTCTTTCATTGAATTTATGTTTTATAAAAATGCAAATAATTTACCCAGATTTTTGGGGTGTCCCAACTGTTACCCTTCTGACGATGTGACTTTTTATCGTAGAGCAAAGATATTTGTCCACACGACTCAAACGATGACTGGAGAAGGAAGCTCTGGAGATCAAACTGTTTCGAAAACCGCAGAGGGCTTGTACAGCGTTGTTGCCTCTCGGCTAAATTGGGAAGAGCTTCAGGCCAAGTGGCCTTTCTGCTGGGTAGCTGATGAGTTTAAAAACTTAACTTCTCATCACGCGAATGAGGAAGGATCTCAGATTCAGCCAAGGTTCACAGTTCACGCAGAGAAAGAGATGAAAAAATGGTTCAAGGTGTTTGCACCGCTACCTTCAGAACGGATTTGTCATGTCGTCCCGGATGAACATTCTGTATACATGCACGACTTTGTATTTTATTACCTCGGAGTCTGTTTCCCCTTATCTGAGTTTCAGATGGGTGTATTAAGGTTCTTAAATTACGCACCCTCTCAACTTCATCCTAATGGTTGGGGACTCATCCGTGCTCTAGAAGTATTGGGTGACTATTTTAACTTCACACCCACTATAGCGATGCTGTTCTATTACACTCAAGTAGTTCGGAGGGCTAACAAGCAAGGTGGTGTCGGCTTAGTCACACTCCGGACTCTATGTTCCTTTGTGAACTTCGAATCTTATACTGATTTGGCTAAGGTTGACGGGAAGTCTTTCAAGTCTTTCTTTACCCGAATTTCAATTAAAAAGAACAAGCCCGTCTTCTAGAAGAATGAAGAGGGTCCTAATAAATTTCCTCTAGGCTGGACTCATGAGCATTTTCTTCTGACTTCCCAAGCGTATTACACTCATCAATCTGAGCTGTCTACTGAAACGGCGGCGTTGTTATTCGCCCTTGAAGCATACTCTACTCGCTTTAAAGCATTTTTGTGCAGACGTCTTTTAAGTAGTTCGAGCGAAGTCCGGGATGAATATCTACGTAATTCTAGTTTTATTTCTCTCTTCCTCCTTTGTTGATCGTATTGAGCATTTCTTTGTTGCTAATACGTTTTATTTATGCATGCAGGTGAAATAGAACAAAAATCTCCAGAGATGAAAAAGTTAAAATTCTTGAAGGCAGGAGAGAAATCAGTAGCTGGTGAGAATGAAATCCTGCCAAAGGAGAATTCTAAGAAAGATCAGCCTGAATTGATTATTCTGACCTCAGATGTAGAAGGGGAGATCCCGCTGGTGGAGGGAGATTCATTCGGTGCGAATGCGGGTCATCCCAGAACAACAGAGAAGAGGAAGAAGAATGACCCTTCAAAGGTGAAAAAACATAAACCTTCCACGAGTCCGGAAAGAGCAAGGGCCTCCAAAGGCAAAGCTGTAGAAATGTCGGACACAGCTAAAGTTTCGTCCGGACTCCATAAGGGTATTCTTTCCAGGGTCTTCGGATCAAATCCGATCTCCTCTCCAACTTCTTCATTCCTCACTCCTTTCCTCTTATACCGGGGGGCGACTCCAGCGATACTCCCTCAGCCGCTATACGAACTCCGGCCCACACTTGAACCTAAAGAAATTAAAGAGGCGTGTGAGGCCAGGAAATGGCAGCTAGCAGAACTTACAGGAATGCTTAATTCGCTCAGCTTGTTAGCTGATAATGCTGCTGAGGTTGATAACCTGAGCGATAAAGTAGAACAGCTCAACCTCTCGACAGAGAAGGATAAAGCTGCCCTAAAGTTAGCTGAGGATCGCCTAATCAAGTCTAAAGAGTTCAGAGATCTCATGAGCAAGGAGAATCTCAAGCTCAAAACCATGCTTAAAGACTTGGAGGGTAAACTGGCAGAGAAGGAGGAGATGCTTGATAAGTCAAAAGAAGAACTCCGTAGCAGTCAGGCTAAACAAGCTGATCTTGAAGATAAAAGTAAAGCTGCTATGGAGGATTATTTTAAACAAGCAGAGGAGTGGTCCCAAAAGGAGAAGAAATTCCTCCTTGAGATTGAGGGACTAAAGGCTGGGAGCACGGAATCTGAAGGATCGGGTGGAGAACTTCTGAGGTTGTGGGAAGAATTGGCTGTGGCTAAAGCTGAGGCGAAGGAAGCGATTGATATATGCACTCAAGTTGCTGAAGAATCCTTCAGCCTAGCTATACGCCAAGTTTTCCACCGTAACCCTACTGTGGCACTTAACCTCTATGGTATGGATCCGTTCTATGAATTCCATGGAGGGAGGTTAGTCGTAGTGGTTGAAGGGCATCATGAAGATCCTCCGGAGTCCTTATACGGTTTGCCCCCTCTTCCCGAAGACCCTCCGCTGTTCCTATGCCGGAGGGCGTCTCATGTACAGGAGGTGCGAAGGCACCAGAAGAGGAAGCTCCAGAGGGGATCCCTAAAGAAGGGATAAAAGACCTTGGAGAAGGGGAAGGACAGAAAGAAACTGAGGAGCAGGTTCCCCTTCCGTAGTCTTCTTATTTTTCATATGTAAAGTTGTGTTCCAGGATCAACTCCGGTTTTGACCAATTACATGTAATCTTGCTTTTTATGAATGAATAAATTTCCATTCAGACATTTATCTTCAATTCTTCATGAAGAATAGTATAACTCAGATGCATATATCCGTTTTGTATGACTAACATTGACGTCGGATTGAAATAATTGCCTCGAAAAATTAGATCATATAAGATAGATAAATTTAGAACGGAGAGATATATACATGAATACTGTCCCCAAGTACAAGTATGTTAAGAAATAGATACCTGTCATAGGGCATTAACTTTAATACTTTTTGGGGAGAGAAAGAGTCGATCCGTTGTTCACAGAAGTGGTGTCACAGGGCGGATGACTAGTATTAATTCGTATTATTCTCACTGGAGAGAAAAACGTCGTCCAATGTGAGAGTATTGTTCCGAGCTTGGGGAACTGCAAAGATACATAAAGATGATGGTTGGGTATTTTATCATAAGGATGATGATGGGAATTTGTCTATGCGAGGAGTCACATCATCACATCACAGAATAGGTGATAGAGAACATCCGTCCTGGGGAAATACATCTCAATCGTAAGAGTACGGATTGAGTCTTCAAAGACTTCCATCATAAGGATAATGATGGGAATTGTCCGTGCCAGGAGTTACATCATCGAATCACAGAATAGGTGATTGAGCTCATCCGTCCTGGGCAAAGATATTTTAATCGTAAGAGTAATTGTCAACGCCAGGAGTTATATCGTCAAATCATAGAATAGGTGATTGAGATCATCCGTCCTGGGCAAGTACATTTCAATCGTCAGGGTACGGATTGAATTTTCAATTTCGTTATCAAATCTGGTATCGATGATGGTATCATCACTCTATTTGTCCCCTAGCTTATGTGAGGAACTAGTAAAGTGGCTCATATAAGCTACGTCATTTATAAGAAGTCTGGATACCGGATGATATACGTTATCACGTAGATATCCGTTCTTGGAACGAAGGTTCCGTTGTCGTAGCCCTCCTTAGGACGGATTTGGACAAAGGGTTCTTTGTGTGAGAATCCCAGAAGTTATTGAAACTTGCAACCCTTGGTATTTGAGTAACAGTTGTAACGTTTCTCATGATTAGACATTTAATGCCTTTAATCACGTGGGCAAACCATTATTGCCTTAAATGCGCACGTCTTTATAACCATCACTGGGGAGCTTGATGGGCCTGAATTTTAAATTCTGAGGCCCATTTGAGAGGCCTTTTGACGAATCGACGCTGCTTTCGCGCCTCAGGATTTGAAACGACAGCCTTGTATTTAGCATAAAGGTGTCGTTTGGTGGTAAATGACATAACCTTTGACCCAGTAATTGAGTCTGTTGCTCCCTTATAAAAGGAATACTTAGTGAATTCAGAAATCACTTAGTCTTGCGTCCCTGACGAAACTCTGCAAAAATTTTGAGAAGACATTTCTGTTTGCTTGTGTGAAACTTGATTCACCATCTTTCTTCATTCTTAGGTAACCTTTTCCTTCGTCTTCTCATATTTTCTTTTAGTTTTCCTAAATGTCTGGGAGAGGTTTTGCTAGCTTGAGCCATGTTGGCCTTAGGGGAAGAGGAGGAAGAGCCTTGTCTCGAGCTCCCTCAAGTCGTGGTGGGAGGATCCCTGTGATCTCCTACTCAAAGCCCACTCCTACTCAAGGTGAATGGTAATAATACCCTCTTCAGAATCCTCTTCTAGTGAGAGTGAGGAGAGCGCTGATTTATACCTCTCTGATGATGTGAGTTTTTACCGCAGCGTGAAGGCTTTTAAATTAGCTGTAAAGAAGATGACCGGAGAAAGCACCTCTAGTGGTGGAGCACCTTCTCAACAGTTTATCTTGAACACAACTTCCGGATTGTGTAATGTAGTTGCACACCGGATTGACTGGGTGAAGTTCCAACAGAAACGTCCATATAGCTGGGTGGCTGATGTATTTCGCGACACACCGTCCATCCATGCTAGGGAGGACGGAGCAAGGTTGGAGCCTCGCTTCATCATCTTTAAAAAGGAAAAATACAAGGAGCGTTTTATGGTGTTGGCTCCCCTTCCTTCAGAACAGATATGCCATACGCCGGATGAGAGGTCAATATACATGTATGACTTCCTTTTTTTGAATTTAGGTGTATGCCTTCCTTTGACAAAATTTCAAATGGGGGTCTTGAGGTTTTTGGACTGCGCCCCCTCTCAACTTCACCCCAACGGATGGGGGTTGATCCGTTCTCTTGAAGTGCTTGGGGAGCACTTCAACTTCACGCCGACGGTCGCTATGCTTTTCTATTTCACACAAGTGGTCCGTCATGCAAATAGGGAGAAGGGAGGAGTAAGTTTGATAACCCTCCGGACTCACTCCAAGATCGTCAACTTCGAGTCCTACACCGACTCCGCCAAAGTTGATGGGCGTTCCTTCAAATCTTATTTCACCAGGATCCGTGTTAAGCCTGAGGATCCAATTTTTTGGTTAAACAAAGAAGAAATAAATGAATTTCCTGTGGCCTGGACCCATGAGCATTTTTTGTTGACCTCCCAGGCCTATTATACTGAGGAGGACGAATTATCACCAACTTCGATATCCATCCTGTTTGCTCTGAAAGCCTACACCTCCGCGCATAAATCCTTCTCCTGCCGGCACTTGTTAGGGTCAAAAACTACTCGCGAGGAATATTTGCGTAATTTCCTATCATTTCCTGTTGTTGTCGTTCTTCATATATCTTGAAATCTTCTGTTATTAATTACCTTCCTGTTTTGATTATACAGTTGAGATCGAGACAGAATCTGAGGAGATGAATAAATTGAAATCGCTAAAGGCTAGAGGACAGTCTGTGGCTGCCGAAAATATCATCCAGCCGAAGCGGAATTCCAAGAAGGCCACCAATGAAACCATCATCCTGACTTCCTCTGCTGGCGATGATATCCCCCTTATAGAGGGTGAATCTGAGATTCCTGCCTCTGGAGTTGAAAAGAAGAAGACCAGAGAAAGGAAAAAGAAGATAAAGCACGATATCTCCCAACAGATGGACTCACAGCCCCCTCCTAGCAAAAAGGCTAAAACTTCTGATGGAGGGACCGGTGCTGAGGCTTCAAAAGGGAAAAAGTCAGAGAGGCCGGCTTCGGGTGTCCCCAGTGACACCGTTACTTTCGGCGCCAAACCAATAACTACTTACTTTACACCCAGGGTTTCTTGCCCCCCTCCAGGAAACTCCAATCTTACCCCATACCTAGTGTATGAGGGTCCAGTGCCTGAGTGCATCCCTGATTCTCCGTACAAGCTGAAGACTTCGTTAGAGCCTGGAGAAATAACTCAAGCTTATGACGCCGGACAGTGGCAATTGGCTGAAATGTCCAGTCTTCTGAGGTCGGTTCGTAGGCTGTCGGAAGATAATGAAAGACTTAGCAAATTGTCGGGCAAGGTTAACGACCTTACCGTTGCCTCGGCCAAGGACAGGGTGAACATTCTCCGCTTGGAAAGTCGGTTAAAGGCTTCCAAAGAGGAGGGAGATCAAAAAGACAAAGAAATCTCCAAGCTAAAATATCTTGTCAACGAGCTGGAGGCCCAAGCACTTGATCAGAAGAAAATCATTTCCGACCTCCATGCCAGCCTATGTACGGAGAAGGAGCATTCTGCCAAGCTGGGGGAGGAATTGAAGGCAAACAAGATCATCTACTCCCAAGGAGCTAAAGATTGGGCTCGTAGGGAAAAGGAGCTGCTCTTGGAGATTGAAAGTTTAAAGTTGGCGAGTTCAAAGGACGACGTTAACGCTCTGAAAGCGGATTTGACTGCTGCCAACACCCGAGCGAAAGAGGCTGTGGATATTTGTGTCCAAGTAGTCGAGGAATCTTTCGGGTTGGCTGTACGTCAGATTCAATACCGAAATCCCAAAGTGGAACTTAATTTGAACAGTATTGATCCATTCTATAAGTTTCATGGAGGGAAACTCGTAGCTGTTGTTGACGATCGTCAGGAGGATCCACCAAACACTAAATACGAGCTGGCTCCTCTTCCCGAAGGCCAGCCAATGGGGCCTTCTCTCCTGGCTCCTATCCCCAAGCGGACCAACAACGAAGGAACTACTCCTGGTGATGGGGGAAGCAAGGTCGGAGGTAAAGGCAAAGGAAAGGGCGGAGTGACAAGTCAACAAAGATAGTGCCTTCCTTGTCTTATAGCTTTTATTGAATCAAATCTGCTGTGTTCCGAGATCAGCTCCGGATTACTGAATCAATTCACTTATGTATTTCGGGATTTAATCAATAAAATGACAAAATCTTTTACAAGTACTTCGATAAAATCATTGTATGTGTAATGAACTAATCCAGATTTAGATGCGTAGAAACTAAATCGGATAGCAACAAACAAGTACTGTCCCCATGTATGGATACTTTCAATAACTAAAGGCTTGGTCTGATAGAAAAGATAGAATCTTTTTTGTTGTGTCGACATTTTTATGTGATGAAGTCGTTTACTTAAATCACACGTTTGACATACACAAGCCTGGTAAAAAATGTACCTTAATCTTCTAATGATTAGGCTTTCAATTATAAGTACCATAATGGGGACTGCCGTTGTGAGGAAACGCGTTGTCATCATGAGGTCGGCTTGCAGTGTTAAACTTGAAGGGAAGTAATCGTGAGAACGTTTTACTAAGTGTTCATCCCTCGAAATACTCGTTAGCCATTGGATACTGTCCCCAAGCATTATTGAGTGATCAGTTCCGAGTGAATATTTGACTCTGAATGAGTGATTCCGAGTAAATGTTCGACTCTGAATGAGTGACTCTGAGTGAGGCTGGTTCTCGCCATGTCACCTGGGAAATTCCATTACCCGTCGTGTTGCTCAGTAAAAGCATGTACGTTTTGTCTGAGTCTTATTTTTATGTCAAAGACGGGTATTTTGTCTTGAACAAATTTCAAGTGGTACTTCTGAGTGGAAGTTCTTCTGAGCGAGAACTCCGAGTGGGAGCTCTTCTGAGCGAGAGCTCTGAATGGAAGCTCTAAGATTAATTCTTTCTGAGAAAAAGCTCCCCGAGTGATCCTTTAACCGCACTCGGTCTGATTATATCAACTACACTCGGAGTTTAATTTAGTCTTACAATCCGAGTTTTCATTCAGGCTCGATTTTTCTGAGTGCAACTTTCCCGAGTGGAGTATTTCCGAGTGCAACACTACTAATTGGGATTGCACCGAGTGAGACGTTTTTGACTCCTCGTGGTATAGCACCGAGCGAATAGTTTCCGAGTGGGCTGTTTTTTTATGGGAAGTACCTTTGG
Organism: Clitoria ternatea; assembly: GCA_037962975.1. Classification (NCBI taxonomy): domain Eukaryota; kingdom Viridiplantae; phylum Streptophyta; class Magnoliopsida; order Fabales; family Fabaceae; genus Clitoria; species Clitoria ternatea. Next base: position 111,386,746 of record CM075669.1, read on the forward strand.
TCAGAGGAAGGTTCTGACTTTGAATGAATACGTTTCGGGTAGTAATATTCTCGAGTAAATAATTGTTGATTGAAACTTCAAAGTGAAATATTTTCGACTTAAAGAATTCACGAGTCGAACACTAAATTTGAAGTGTTTCCGAGTAAGGAATTCTAAGGAAAAGTATTTCCGAGCAAAGTCAATGAGAATGATGATTGATTCTTCGCGAGTCGGATTTCAATGAAATATTGCCGACTGAAGAATTTTAAGAGTTTAGCTTCGAACTTGATGTGTTTCCGAGTAAGGAATTCCAAGGGAAAGTACTTCTCAGCGATTTTGAATAATCTCCGAGTGTGACACTTTAGCGTGAGATTACACTGAGTGAAACACATCCGAATAAGATAGCTCTGAGTGAAGCGTTTCCGAATGGGATATTCTTGAATGAAATGTTTCTGAGCGGGATATGACCGAGCGAAATATCTCTGATTCTCGCGTGGCATGGCACCGAGTGGAGAATTTCTGAATAGGAAAAACCCCGAGTGAATAGGATATCACCGAGTGCAATATCTCCGACTCCTACATGGCGCGGTACCGAATGGAGAATTTCTGAATGAAATGCTTCGGGTGAATACGCCTCAGATAGAGACATACCCGAGTGAATTATTCCTGATTGCAACTTCAAAGAGATAATAAGGATTCCTGAGTCGGGCTTCGATAAAACATTGCCGACTGGAGAATTCATGACCCTGACTTTGAAGTTAAAAATGTTTCCAAATAAGGAATTTTAAGAGAAAGTATTACTGATTGAATAATTTCCAGGAGAAGTGCTTCTGGGAAATTTGGAGTTCGGCATAACTTACTTGTTGTATTTGGAGTTCGGTTTGATCCTACAATCCAAGCCTTTCATTGGGGTTCGGTTTTGATCCTACAACCCTTGTCTTCAATGGCGTTCGGTTTAATCCTACTAACCGTTCTTCAATCGGTGTTAGGTTTTACCCATTCACCATTATTCACTGACGTTCGGCCAAACCTACTAGTCGTACTCGGAGTTTGGTTCAATGCTACAATCTGAGTCTTCGACACGGGGTTCAGATCAGGGCTAATCCTGAACCTACTGTGCCCGTTACTCGGGGTTCAGCGTGGTCTTGAAGAAGAACTAGCTTACTGCGCCCAAGCCTTCTCCGGTGTTTGGCCATACCTACTAACTGTACTTGGAATTCGGTTTAGTCCTACAATCCAAGCCTTCAACGGTGTTCAGCCAAACTTACTAACCGTACCCAGAGTTCGGTTTAATCCTACAATTTGGGCCTTCGAATGGGGTTCGGTATAGCCTTATGAAAAGGTCTGATCCTACTGTGCCTTTTTCCTGGGATTCGGTATGGTCTTCGCAAGGGGACCAATCCTACTGTGCCCAGGTCTTTAATTATTCACACATATTCGAGGAGTTACATCGTCAACTACAGAATAGGTAGTTGAGATCATCCGTCCTGAATACGTTTGTGCACGCCAGATAGACTGAAAATCATAGCATAAGAAAAGCGTAGTTGGGATCATGATATAAAGATTTCTTTGTTGAACAATCTCAAGTGAGGAGAGAAGAGTTTGTATCGTTCTAGCAGCTAGCTGTAATAAATGCGCAAGTTTTGGGTATTCTATTTGTTTCGGATTGGAGTGCCATCAAGGTTTTCAAGGCGGTAAGAGCCTTTGCCAGTAATCTCGGATACCCTGTATGGGCCTTCCCAGTTTGGGGCTAATTTGCCTTGATGAGCAAATTTGTTTCCCACACTTGTTTTCCTCAAAACCAAATCTCCAACGTTGAAAGTCCTTGATTGGACTCGTTTGTTGTATCGAAGGGCAATTTTGGCTTTGATGGCCTGATCTCTAATGAATGCGTCTTCTCTGAGTTCTTGTATGACATCCATTTTCGATGCCAAGTTAACGTTATTGCTTTCTTCAGAGAAGTACTTGACCCTAGTAGAAGCAATTTGCAGTTCCACAAGTATCATTGCCTCCACCCCATAGGTCAGGCGATATGGGGATTCATTGGTGGAAGAATGAGGCGTTGTCTGATATGCCCAAAGGACGTGGCACAACTGGTCTGTCCATCTGCCCTTGGCCTCACCAAGACGTTTCTTCAGTCCTTTCAGCACCTCCCTGTTGGCCACTTCAGCTTGGCCGTTAGTTTGGGGATGTTCGACGGAGGAAAATATCTAGGTTATTCCTAACCCCTCGAGTAAATCTGTAAATTTTCTATCCGTGAATTGGGTGCCATTGTCTGTGATAACCCGTGTTGGGACTCCGAATCGTGTTATGATATTTTCATACATAAAACGACGAGTTCGGGCTGAAGTAATATGCACCACCGGCTCTACTTCAATCTACTTAGTGAAATAATCGACCCCTACAATGAGATATTTGATGCCCCTAGGAGCAGTTGGGAAAGGGCCCAAAATATCCAATCCCCATTGGTAGAACGGCCATGGAACAACAGATGTGAAGAGCTCTTCTACCGGTGTGTGGTGAAGATTAGAGAATTTTTGACAGGCATCGCATTTCTTGACAAAGTCAATGGAGTCCTGCTTCATCGTGGGCCACCAATATCCCGCTCTGAGGATTTTTCTCATCAGACTTCTTCCTCCAGCATGGTGCCCACATTGTCCTTCATGCACTTCCTCCATTACTCCTTGTACCTCATTCTCTCTCAGACAAATTAAGTAAGGTACGAAGAGTGCCCTACTGTAAAGGTTACCATCAATCATAGTGAAGTATGGCAATTCCCTCCTTATCCTTTTCTTTTCCTTCTCATCTGTAGGCAACTGCCCGTCGGCCAAATAACGGATGTAGGTGGCCATCCATGTGTCACCGTAAAGGGAATTGGTCATTATGGCATTTAGAGAAGGGAAAAGAGGAATGTTGGGCAATGTCAGTGTGCTCTGGACCAACGTTGTGGTGCTGCCTGGCCTTTTGGTGCTTGCCAATCTGGAAAGTATATCCGCTCTGGTATTCTCTTCGCGTGGAACATGTTTAAATTCCATTCTTGAGAATTTTTCTCTCAACTCCTTGACACAATTTAAGTACAATTGGAGTTGAGGCTCACGAGCTTGATAATCTCCCAAGATCTGTGAAATCATGAGTTGTGAATCACTGCAGAGCGTCGCCTCAGAAGCTCCGATGTCAATCGTAGCTCGTAGCCCAGCCAAGCAAGCTTCGTATTCAGCTTGGTTGTTGGAAGTTTTGAAATTAAAATGAAGGGAGATCTCCAAGTGTACTCTGTCATCACTTTCAAGAACTACACCTGCACCAGAGCCCCTTTGATTCGATGAACCATCAACATAGATGGTCCAATAAACACGAGGTGTAGCTGGATCTATCCCTGTCATTTCCATAATAAAATCGGCTAGGACCTGAGCTTTAATAGCGCCTCAAGGTTCATAGGATATATCAAACTCTGAGAGTTGAATGGACCATTTGATCATCCTACCAGTGAGGTCAGGCTTGATTAACACAGAGCGGAGTGGTAGGTCCGTCCTTACCATGATTGGATGGGCACGGAAATATGGACGTAACTGTCGAGAGGCCCAAACAACAGCGAGGGCGGCCTTTTCAATCTTTTGATGCCGGATCTCAGCACCTTGTAATGTTTTGCTGGTGAAGTAGACCGGCCTCTGTCCATCAGGAGTTTCTTTTACTAAGGCTACGCCCAAAGCTTCATCTGAAATAGCCAAGTATAGGATGAGCGTGTCCTCGGGGTCAGGCTTCGTTAGAATATGAGGTTTGGACAACACCTCCTTAAGCTCTTGAAATGCTTGTTCTTGTTCCTGTCCCCACTCAAACTTCTTGGACTTTTTCAACACTTTATACAGAGAAAGTGACCTGTGGGCCATCTTTGGCATGGACCGTGCTAAGGCTGCTACTTTGCCATTCAGAGATTGGACTTCCCTCAGATTTTTCGGACTCTGCATGTTGAGAATGGTTTGGCACTTCCCTGGATTGGCCTCGATACCGCGTTGAGTTAACATGAAACCCGAAAACTTCCCAGTTGGGACAGCGAAAGTGCATTTTAATGGGTTTAGCCTCATGTTAAATTCTCTCAAGCGGATAAACACTTGGCGTAGGTCTTCAATATGATCACCTCCAACCGGTGTCTTAGATATAATGTCGTCGATGTATACCTCGACAAGCTTGGTGTGCATGCCCTCAAACACCTTGTTGATCATGCGTTGGTATGTGGCCCCAGCATTCTTCAGGCCGAAGGGCATAACAGTGTAGCAAAAGACACCATGATCATTGATGAAAGCTGTCTTCTCTTGATCCTCCTCGCACATCAGAATTTGGTTGTAACCTGAGTATGCATCCATGAAGCTCAGGTACTGATAGCCAGAAGAATCATCTATCATCCGATCTATGTTAGGAAGAGGATAAGGATCCTTTGGACAGCAATGGTTGAGGTCCACATAATCAATGCACATTCTCCATTTTCCATTAGCTTTCTGGACCATTACTATATTTGAGAGCCAAGAGGAATAGCGGATTTCCTTGATAAATCCGGCCTTCAGTAATTCCTCAGTTTGTTGGCAAGCTGCTTTTTATTTTTCTGGTCCCAATCTTCTCTTCTTTTGGGCAACCGGTCTCGTCTCTGGGTAGACGGATAATTTATGACAGCAGAAAGTAGGATCTATACCAGGCATATCGGCTGTAGTCCATGCAAAAAGATCTTTAAACTCCTGAAGAAGCGTCAACAGTCGCTGCTCTATTTCTGTTTCTAGCTTGTCATTAATATGGGTGACCTTTTCTGGAGAATCTCCCAATACGATGTCCCGGGAACTTCCATCTGGTGTGGGCTTTGATGGGTTAGATGGATCAATGTTAAACTCCGCCCTAGGGTCCAGATCGACAAGGCTCACAGAACCAGCAGCTGTCCCACAATCATTGAGCTTCCTCTTTTTGTTGGATGCCTCCAACTTTGTCATATTTAGGCTCAGGTTGTAACAGTACCTGGCCATTTCTTAGTCACCTCAGATGGAAGAAACGGCATTGTCCTTATCGATGAACTTGATAAGGAGGTGTGGAGTTGACACGTCTGCCTCTATAGCATTCAAGGTGAGGCGGCCTATAATGTCGTTGAATGGTGACTCAACATCAATCACCCGTACTCTGGATTTAACCGTTCTGGCCCTTGGCTCACCTTCAAAAGAGATAAGGGTGTCAAGGTATCCCTTTGTTGGTTGCTTTGCACCATTAAAAGCTGTTAGTTCCTGTGTGTAAGACTGTAAGTCTGAGTCATTAAAACCCATTCTTTTAAAGCAATTATAAAAAATAACATCACAGGAACTTCCCTGGTCAACAAGGATTCTTCGGACGTCCTTGTTGGGTATCACTGCAACGATGACTACAACATCGTCTCCACCAGGAACGGTAGGACCAAAATCCTCATCAGAGAATGAAATCGTTGGAGCTTCAACCCCTCCTCTGTAAGGACGATTGTCTTTATGCTTTCCCTGTACAGACAGAATCATTCTATAATGATTCTTACGGGCTGTAATCGAAGCTCCTCCCTTAGAGAACCCTCCAGCGATCATATCAATGACTTCACGCCGGCCTTGACGCTGTTGTTGAGGCATATCATCTCTATGTGCTATGTCATCGGTCATTGCATCTTTTTGTTTCTCTGCAGCGGAGAACTTTCTGACCGGATTACGGTTATTGTCATCCCCGTCGTCTGGATCTCTTTCTCTTTTCTCATTCCGATCTACCCTGTCAAAGGATTTTTCTTTGAACAGGTATTGCTTTAGTTTGCCTTCTCTAATTAACGTTTCGACTGCATTTTTTAGAGCTTGGCATTCATCAGTGGAATGACCTGTCTGTTCATGAAAATCGCAGTACTTGCGGAGATTCCCTGGTCTCTTCACAGGGGCTGGCCTCCTAATGCCATAGATGCTGAATGCTGGCCATCCTACCTCTCTCAAAATCTAAGATGGCCTGGCTGTCAGAGGTGCATAATGGTTGAAGGAATTAACACGTCTTTCTCGAGGTCGAGGAGAGGAATTGTTAACTTTGGGGTTGTTGAACGGCCTCTCCATGCGTTCTGACCTCATTTTCTCCTTATCTCTACGCGGCTGTGAAGGTGGTGTTGGTGGCTTTTTCTTTGCAGCCATAGCCTCTAGGTGCATCTCTATACCCACATACTTTGAGGCTTTTTTCCTGAACTCCTCAAATGTTGTTGGCGGGCTTTTTGCTAGTGAGAGAGCGAAGGCTGATCCTGGCTGCAATGCCTCAATAACGATATGCAGCTTAATGTGAGTATCCGATTTATGTATCTGATGTCTCTGTATGAAGAGAGCGGATTGGGCATCCTGGAGGTCCTTCACACCGTCCTCACGTGTTGATGTGGGCGAAAGGTGGTGTCACCTGCGAAGATTCTTCGACGCTCAAGTCAGTGATAATATTCCAAGTGAGGAATGTATTTTAGACAACAATTATGAGTTGAATAAGTTGAAGATCCCTCCCTTCATTGATGAAGAGATTTCATATACCTGATTGGCTCGATATACGAGGATTTGTTAGTGGGGAACCATTAACCTCCAATAATATTATAAATTATTATTTTATTGCGCACTTGCCAGTATGATTGGGTCAAGTGGCTATTTTATATTGAGCGTAGGGAGTGTAGGCTGGACTTAGGGGACAAGTTGATCATTCCCGTGAGCACACTTTGGCTCGTAGTGTAGGGAATTATTGATCGGTCCCTGTAGCAATGCCCTTTGTCTTCTGTATGGTGACGTGTATGTTATTCGGTGTCATGGTGTTATCCTGGACAACCGGTATAGGGAGAGCACCTGATACGGAATTAGAGTCCGGATGTATACCGATGACACCGGTTGCACGTTGGCCAGCTGTCAAGACGTTGAAATATGTCTTGTAGAATGGATACCGGTATCGAGACCGGATCACTTGTAATCTCTAAACTTCAATAGTAGAAATCCTTCAAGTGGGTTGCTTGAAGGCGAGACGTACACCGGGTTGGTGGAACTCATTAAATCGGTTTGCAAGCTTCTCTTCCTTACTCTCTTGCATTTACTTATTGCATTTGGTTGGTATATTGATTTGGTTATGATAATATTGCTTGAACTTAATTAATTAGGCTAAGTTAAGTTTCCGCACACCAAGTGTTTGATAAATTGTTAAGACCACCTCTACACATATTTCACCGTAGCACTTGCATTTTACTTGTTGCTCTTCCATATTATTGTCTTGTGTAAAAAGGGAATCAAGTTTAAAGGCATTCCAAGTGAAATTTTTTAAACACTCAATTCACCCCTCCCCCCTCTTGAGTATTGAGGCCACTTGAATAACACCATAATGTATAAAGATCGCTATCATGTAAAAGTACCAAAAACTATAGTTGCTCGCGTAATAATCGATTAGCAAAAGAGGCTCAATCGATTAAATGATAAAAGAAATGAAAAATTAGTATGACTCAGCAGAATAATCGATTAGAAAAAGAGACTCAATCAATTAGATGATAAAAGAAATGAAAAACTGGTATAACTCAGCAAAATAATCAATTAGCAAAAGAGACTTAATCAATTAGATGATAAAAGAAATGAAAAACTGGTATGACTTAGCAGAATAATCGATTAGCAAAAGAGGCTTATTCAATTAGATGATGAAAGAATTAAAGAATGGTTATGACTCAACAAAGTAAATGATTAGGAAAGGAATCATAATCTTAGTTCAGGACTAATCGCTTAGCATGTTAGCCTAATCGAATAGTGAGCGTAAATGATAGATATCAACTTATAAATAAAAACAGATAATGTGTTTCCTAAATAGAGCACAAACCCTAATCTTCTCCAAATGGTAAATACAACTCCAATGCTCTATAAATAGGGTTCAAATCGCAAGGAGGCAACACAAAAGACACAAAAGTGATTGGTATTTTGCATAATCTTGAGTTTTTAGCTCTATGTTTTCTATTTAACAGGGGTGACAACCCAGAGAAGTTTGTGTCACCATGGTACTCCAAAAGTACATATGCCAAGTGTTATAGTGGTATTATCCAACCAATAAATGGACAGTCTATGTGACCACATGTTGATGCATGCTAGTTCTTAATTTATTGTTATTTTTATAATAAAAAATGTTAGAAAATAAATAAAAAATAGCTTAATTAAAAATAAAATTAGGTTTGTTTACAAATAAATGGAAGTTATTAAATTTAACTTAGCATGACCTATTTCTCCCATTTTTACAGTGAATATTTGAGGTTAAAAGTGGAAAATTTATGCAAGTTAGAAGTAGTATTAACCCCACACTCAGCATCAGGATTTTGACCCTGACACGTAGCGTCAGACCCACGCATAGCGTTAGAGGCTACGTGTATCTCACTTCTAGCTTAGATTTCACTTAGAAAAGGGTTCAAACCATTGCATATAATGGCCAATCCACTATATACATAAAGCAAGAACGTAGTGGGAGACAAGGGGAATTATGTTTGTTAATTATTAGAACATAATTGTGAATTACAACTAAAAATCAAGAAAAGATCAACGCAATCTAAGTTAGAGACCTGATGCGCATCGCCATAGCCATATGTAGTATTAAGTCCAAATACTCTCACTATAAATAGCATTTATTGCCAAGGGTTTTAGCATCTAATACCAATCGATTCAGAGTATTTCATCCCATTCTTAAGCTCTGAGTTGCGAAAACAGCTTCCATGTACTTGAGATTATTGTCTTAGGTCTAGTTTCTTTCCATTTTGTGAAGTTCCTTTCAAGTACAACTTGTTGTTCATCATGTCTCCACTTGTAAGTGTTGTTTTTACTATCACCATGTGTAACTAATCTGTTTATGTTAGAATTGGTGAACCAATCTATAAGTATGATGTCGTGATTATTAATATTGCATGTTTATGATTCAAGTTTCATGTTAGTATTTCAATCTTTTATTAATATGAACTTCAAATAGGAGAATGATTTTCATGTATGTTAAAATTACTTTTAACAGAAGTAAAAGTTGAAATACCCTTAAGATACCAATTACTAGAGAAAGAGTTGGTAATTATTGTTGTGTTAAGGTCAGAGCTTAAAGCAAGTTTTTACTGAGAAAGCATCTGAGGGATCAGACTTTATGGTAACTATTTAGAATTTATTCATTGAGGGATCATGTTTAATGATTTTAAGCTGCAATAACATAAACTTGATAATTAAATATGCATATTACTGAAAACCATCAATTCTCGAGGGAACGATATCTATAAATTTTGAAAACTATAATGATAAATTGGAGCGCTTGCCTAAGTCTTAACAGGCTGTCTAGCGTCGTCGCCGGGGATTGATTGATTTTTAGTAACAGTAAATTTTTAATTAATATGGTAAATTTTCTTTACTTTTTAACTTAGATTAAAAAAATTCACTTTTACTTTTTTTGCTTAGACAATTATTTATTCACTTTTACTTCTTCTTTAATTATTCTTGTTACACTAACTTTTTCTGTTTAGTTTGTGTATGCAAACTCGATCTTCTACAGGAGGACTCTTCTTTGATCCTGAGATTGAGAAATTTGTAAGAAAACTTAGATCTTTGAAATCCAAAACACAAACTTCTTCTTCTTCTTCAACATCATTTTCTTTTCACAATTTTGAAAATTTTCAAATCGTTGGAGAACAACAAAGACAGACTTTGGAACAGTTTGCTGCTATTCATGGACCACCTTGTGTATCAAGAATATTTCAAGGACCTATTGTAGCGGTGGAGATTAAAACTGCTACATTAAATATAATTCAAAACAATCAATTCACTGGTTTAAATCATGAAGAACCATATGAACTTTTAACTATTTTTTATGAATTATACAGCACGATTGGTTTTGAACACAATCAAGAAGAATCTGTGTACATGAGGTTATTTCCTTTTTCTTTGGTAGGGAAGGCGAAAGAATGGTTTAAATCTTATCCCCCTGGTAGTTTTACAAACTGGTCCGATGTCAAAAGAAAATTTTTGGAAAGATTTTATTCCTCTTCTAAATATTTTGAAGCTATGACAGCCACTCATTCATTTTCACAAAACCATGATGAGTCACTAGGAGAAGCATGAGAATGATTCAAAGCATTGCTAAGAAAGTGTCCAAACCATAATTTGGACGATAGTGGAAAGGTAAGAATCGTTTACCATGGTTTACTACCTCAGTTTAAGATGATGTTAGATGCCTGTACAGGTGGTTCATTAATGAACTAGAGAGTTGAGGAGGCAATAACTATAATTGAGTTCATGTCTACTAGTGACAGACAAGCAAAACATGAGAGAGGTAATATTTCTAGGAAGCCAGGTATGTTAGATTTAGGAGTGAATAATGCGGTCCTAGCTCAACAAAAATTATTGACACAATAAATTAAAGCAATGAGCAAGCAATTACAAAAACTACAAATTGCTCAAGTGTCATCACAACCTTCTGCTCAGTTGAAACAATGCACATATTGTATGGGTGAACAACCTTGCGGATATTGTGCACCCGATGATAATGAACCTAAGCAAGCCAACTTTTTGAATAACTAGAGACAGCCTGTCGGTAATTATCCTTTTTCATTCTGGTAATTATTTTCCTAACAATTACCAACAGGGCTGGAAGAATCAAAATTTTGGCTAGAAGTAAGAAGTTGGACCTTCCAACAGACCTCCCAACAATCAATTTCCACAACAACCACTTCATGATCAGAATGCTAGACTAACAAGGATAGAAGACTCTATCCAATAATTGCTGCATATGTAAACAAATAAAGCCGTAAAGTGTCAAATTTGCAACCAGCTAGCAAAGAAAGTAGCTGAAATGAAAAGTTCTGATTTTTCTGTCAATACCCAGAACCCAAGGGAACAATGTAAAGTTATTTTCAGTAGGAATGGTAAAATTATAGGAACTGATTGTAAAGAAAGTTGTAAAGAAAGTAGAGAGAGTGAAAAAGAAAAGAATGAAGAAGAAAAAAAAGAAAAAGAAAGTGAAGAAAAGAAAATAAAGAAAAAGAAAAAGAAAAATCAAAAAAGAAAAAATAGTATTTGGGTCAGACACCTCCAGTCAGGGATCTTCCTTATCCTCATGCATCTTTAAGAAAGGATAAGGAAATAGAGTATAAAAGATTCCTTGAGATTTTTAAGCAGTTACAAATAAACATTCTATTCTAAGAGGCATTGGAACAAATGCCAACATATGCAAAGTTTATGAAGGAACTGCTTACAAAGAAAAAAAGGTATAATGAAGAGACTGTGGAGCTCGAAGCGGGTTGTAGCACCATCTTACAATATAACATGCTGGAAAAGTTGAAGGACCCCAGAAGTTTCACTACTCCTGTTTCCATTTGAAGTGTAAAAATTGGAAAGGCTTTATTAGACCTAGGGGTTAGCATCAATTTAATGCCCCTAAGTATGATAAAGTGTATTGGTGATCTTGATCCGCAAAGGACGAAGATGAGTCTACAACTAGTAGAGTGCTCAATCAAGATACCCTATGGTATAGTGGAAGATGTACTTGTGAAGGTTGACAAGTTCTACTTCTTTGTTGATTTCGTGGTATTAGACATGGAGAAGGATACTGAAGTCCCCTTAATTCTTGAAAGACCATTCATGAAGACTGCTAGTGTTAATTGATGTGGACAATGGGAAGCTTGCAGTCAGAGTGCATGATGAAGAGGTAAATTCTGATGTTTTTAAAGCAATTAAACATCTTAACCTAAAACAAGACTATTTTAAAGTGGATGCCCTTAATGAAGTTTGCCTCTCTGTATCAAAAGGTATGTCTTATTCTGATCCTCTTAATAAATTATTAATTGACTCTGTTGACTATTTAAATGAGGAAGAGGAAAGGCAGATAGATAGGTTTTTGGAAGAGTTGGAAAGAGGGAAAGACATTTCCCCTGAAACTAAAAAGATAGAGGAACTCCAGGAGACACCTATTGAAAAGATCCAGAAACCAGAGCTAAAAGTGTTACCTTTGCACCTCAAGTATATCTTTCTAAAGGAAGGTAATCTCAAACCAGTCATTATTAGTAGTTTACTAACTGAAATAGAAGAAGCAAGACTGGTGGAGGTATTGAAGAATAATCAAGAAGCCATTGGATGGACTCTGGAAGATCTGAAAGGTATAAGTCCATCTTATTGCATGCATAAGATTTTATTAGATGATTTCAAGCATCTAGCTCAACCTCAAAGACGCCTCAATCTCACAATGAAAGAGGTAACAAAGAAGGAGGTTCCTAAATTATTGAAAGCGGGTATCATCTATCCTATTTCTAATAGTGCGTGGGTAAGTCTGGTCCAAGTGGTACTGAAAAATAGAGGTATGACAGCTATTGTCAATGATAAAAATGAATAAATTCCAACAAGAACTGTCACCAGCTGAAGAATATGTATAGACTATAAGAAACTGAATCAAGCAATTAGAAAAGACTATTTTCCACTTCCCTTTATGGACCAAATGCTTGAGAGATTGCCTGGACATGCTTACTATTGTTTTCTTAATGGTTATTCTAGATATAACCAAATTGTTGTGGATACTCTTGATCAGGAGAAGACTACTTTTACATGTCTTTTTGGAATCTTTGCTTCCAGAAAAATGTTATTTGGATTATGCAATACACCTGCTACTTTTCAAAGATGTATCTTTGCTATTTTTGTAGATCTAATTGAAAAGAGTATAGAGATTTTCATGGATGACTTCTCCATATTTGGGAACTCTTTTGATACATGTCTATCCAACTTGGACACCGTACTGAAGCGATGTATTGACACAAATCTGGTGCGGAACTGGGAGAAATGTCACTTCATGGTGACAAAAGGAATTGTGCTTGGTCATAAAATCTCTACAAAGGGTATTGAAGTTGACCAAGCAATAGTAGAGGTAATTTTTAAACTCCCACCCCTGTGAATGTTAAGGGAATTAGAAATTTTTTAGGGCATGTTGGGTTTTATCAAAGGTTCATTAAGGATTTTTCAGAAATCGCTAAACCTTTGACAAACCTCTTGAACAAGGATGTTGAATTCAAATTTGATGATGCATGTCTAAAAGCATTTAATTCTTTAAAAGAAAAATTGATTTATGCTCTAGTTATTGTTACTTCAAAATGGAATCTACCTTTTGAACTTATGTGTGATGCAAGTGATTATGCTGTGGGAGCTGTTTTAGGTCAAAGGCATGGAAATATTTTTAGGGTAATACATTATGCTAGTAAAGTTTTAAATGAAAACCAAGTAAATTATGCAACCACTGAGAAAGAATTACTAGTCATAGTGTATGCCTTAGAAAAATTTTGATCATATTTGATAGGCTTAAAAATAATTGTTTTTATTGACCATGCAACTATCAAATATCTTTTGACTAAAATAGACTCCAAGCCTCGTTAATTCGATGGATTTTACTCCTGCAAGAATATGACCTTGAAATTAAATATAAAAAAGGTTGTGAAAATATGGTCGCTGACCATTTATCCTAATTAATAAACGATAAGGTCACTGCCAAAGAAAATGAAATAGAAGAAAAATTTCTTGATGAGAAATTATTTGAAATAGTAAAAAGGTCGTGGTTTACTGACATGGCAAATTTTAAAGTAGTAGAAATTCTTCTAAATGATTTAACTTGGCAGCAAAGAAACAAAATTTTGAAGGATGCTAATCATTTTGTCTGGGATGACCCTCATATGTTTTAAATTGGTGTGGATAACTTGTTACGATGCTGTGTGCCCCAATAGGAAATAGATGATGTGTTGTGGCATTGCCACAAATCTCCATACGGAGGCCATTATATATAATAATGATAATATTGTAATAATTATAATTATTTTATATTTTTTAAATCGAATAAAATGAAATATTATAAAAAAGAAAATATAAATGAATTAAATATGGAATATATTGTATTGAATTCTATAATTTCTAATTTCAAGAAAAATTCTATTTCTAAAAAAAATAGAATTCCATTTTTTGATTTTTCTATTTCAATCTATTATATTATTTGAATTTTTTATAGTTCATTTTTTATAGGTTACCAAATATTAGAAATATACATATAAAAGAGTTGCTATGTTACTTTAAATACTTACTCCAATCAGGTTTGTACTGGCCTTCAATATTTAAATATGCTCACTCATTTGTACAATCTTATGACAATTGCCAAAGAACAGGGAATATATAAAGGAGGCAAGAAATTCCTTTCACGAACATATAAGAAGTTAAGGTGTTTGATTGTTGCGGAATTGACTTCATGGGACCCTTCCCCAACTCTCAATCTAATTAATTTATCCTTTTGGTAGTTGATTATGTTTCAAAATGGGTGGAAGCAGTTACTTCACCTAATGTTGATTCCAAAACTGTGGTGAATTTCTTAAAGAAAAATAATTTTTGCAAGTTTAGAACACCAAGAACTTTGATTAGTGATAGAGGCTCACATTTCTGTAACAAAGTTCTTCAAAAGGTGTTATAGCATTATGGTGTAAGACAAAAGGTGGCCATAATGTATCATCCACAAACTAATTGTCAAGCTGAGATTTCAAATAGAGAGGTGAAGAGAATCTTGGAAAAGACTATGTCTTTTTCAAGAAAGGATTGGTCACAAAAATTTGATGGTACACTCTGGGCATACAGAATTTCATTCAAAACCCCTATTGGCCTTTCCTCTTTTTAGATGGTTTATTGAAAAGCTTGTCACCTACCAATAGAAATGGAACATAGAGCATACTGGGCACTTAAATTCCTCAACTTTGATCAAAATATAGCAGCTGGCAAAAGAAAGTTGCAACTATTCAAGTTAAAGGAAATACGGAATAATGCTTATGAATCATCCAGGTGCTACAAGGACAACGGGAAGGCTTACCGTGATAAGAAATTAAGGAAAAGGATCTTCACACCAAGTCAGCAGGTCTTAATGTTTAATTCAAGATTAAAACTATTTCTTGGTTAATTGATATCTAAATGGTCAGACCTGTTTGTGATTAAGGAAGTTAAACCATATAGAGCAGTAGAAATTGAAGATCCAACTCTAAAAAAAGTTGTATGGTTAATGGACAAAAGTTGAAGCCTTATTTCGTTGGTGAGATCAACAGACTCACCACCATTTGTTACTTAACAGATTTGTAATTTGCAGGTAATGTTAAGCTAGTGACAATAAATCAAGCTGTCAATGGGAGGCAACCCATTATTTTTCCATATTGATTTCTTTTTAAATTTAAATATAAAAAAATGCGTTTTAATTAATTTAAATTTTTTAGGAACATAAAGGGTTTAAAAAGGCATAAAATTGGGTTTTAAATTCAAAAATTAGAAAATGGGAAAATTTGACACTGACGCTACGCGTCAGAACCATGCGTAGCGTGAAGTGAAAATTTTAGACCTGATACGTAGCGTTCCACTGATGCGTAGCGTCAAGTCTTACGTATAGTTTTTTTTTAAAATAAAGCCCATTCACAGAGAGACCCATTCAAAATTTTAAACTTCATCTCTGTTCCTTTTTCCCCTCAAATCTTTCCAAACCCTAATTGCCTAAAATGACCCATATTTCATATTCTCATCTTTCATCTCTCTACATTCATCATCCAAGTAAGTTACTTTCTTTTCTCTTTTATGTTTCAATTTTACATTTTCAATTTCATAGAATGCATGTGGTTAGGCTAGAATAAGATGATTAGAAACTAATAGGATTGTTAATTGTTGTTTCTAATGAAGACTGTGAAGGATGGGGTTGTTGTTGTGCAACCCCCAAGTTTGAGTTGTTGATGTCAGGCCCTTGTTTTCAGATTTTCATTTTTTTAGTGATTTTCTATTTTTCTGTTTTCTTTACTTTTAATTTTAATTTTATGTATTTTAGTTTTTAGAGTTTAATTGCATTTTAATCTTTGTATTAAATATTATCTTAGATTAGTATTTTTAATTAGATTTAGTTTATGTTATCTTAAATGTGTGTTTCTTATATTTTGTGTATTGTTATTTTATGTATTTCCTATAATTTATGAGTTAAATTTTGATTTTAGTATTTCAAATAAAAATAAAAAAATTAAAACATTTGTGTTTGTTTGTCATATGTGATTTTGTGATGCATGTTTGTTTGTTTCTATTGTGTGGCATGATTTCTTAAATTTTTATGATGCATGTTGTTTAATTTGTAAAAATTCTGTTTGATAAATTACTTGTTTAAATATGAATTGTTTTAATTTATTTTACAAATGACACTGAAGAAATTCATTCCTGCTTTCGGTCCCAAGAGAAGGAAGATAACTGATACTACTTCTTTTGAGGACCTAGAGATGCAGGAGAAGGAGGAGCAGCTTGGACCTTAAGATGTTACCAGGTTTAAGACAGATGCAAAGTGGGCCAGATTCCACCAGGTCAAAGGCAACATATTGATTTGGGAGAGAGTACTAGACTTGGGAACTAGTGACTACCCAGAGCTGTTGGGTGAGATTCAGATGAGGAGATAGGGACCACTGTTTTTCCTAGCTACTGAGGGAGACCCCATCCTGGTGTTGGAGTTCTATGCCAACGCCTACAGGACACGACAGGACTCGCCCAACGTTGGATAGAGGAGGAGCAGCTGGGTGAGAGGCAGACACATAGCCCATGACAGGGATACCATTAGTACCCTTTTGGGTAATCCTTGGGAGTCCATTCCAGAGGATGATACATGTTTTTGGCAAGCAAACAAGGGTAGGATCACCACTGAGGATAGTGATCTAGGCTTTGACCTAAAGCAGGTTGCTCATTTTCTAAGCAAGGAAAGGATCTATTTTAACCTTAGCAGGGTTAATAAAACACCTTCTAACCTACTAAAGACGCAGATGACCCCGATAACTCAGGAATGGATGTATATGATGTTGTATAACATCATGCCAGTGACCCACCTCTCCAGCTTACTAGTTGAGGGATGCTGCTTGCTATACTCTATCTTGTAGGGCAAGACTATCGACATTACTACTCTCATTTCTAAGCAGATTCACTATTATGCCCTTGGGTATAAAGTGAATCGCCTAGTGCCCTTCCCATTTATTATTTCCGCCTTTCTAAGGAGGCAGCGAGTGCAGGTACCCTCTGCAGAGTTCAACAGTTCATTAGGGCGAGTACCCAATGTTCTATTGAACAGGGTTTACTTAGTGCAGCACTATGAGCTCCCACCTACTGAGGAGGAGGCCCAGCCCAGACCGAGGCGCAGGAGACCACCTCAGGTGACTTCCAGTGAGGTTGTCCTCTAGGAGTTGACTAGGAGTAGGATAGACTGGAAGCACATGATGCAGATAATGGTTGTTTCCCATCGAGCTTATATACATTTACATGATTTTTTCTATCAACACAGGGTTTAGGGAGCATTTACACTATATTTGACACCTGCTGAGTTTGTAGCTCATGTGGCTTGGCCTGGGGACCAACCAACATATCCAGAGAGGGGTAGCAGATCTGGTGCTCATGCTAATACTGAGGGGGGACTACTGAGGATGATGATGTTGATGATGATGATGATGATGACCAGGAAGAGGAGGACTGAGGGCCATGTTTTATTTTTATATCTTTTATGACCATTTTTCCATTCCTGTCTTTTACATTATTACATTAGTTTACTTTGTGATTTTGGTTATTTAGTTTGGTATTTTTATTATCTAGTATGGTGTGATATTTTATTTAGTGTGGTGTGATTTTCTTTATAAAATAAAAACAAAAAAATCAAATTTTTGACAAAATTGAAAAATTTATGTGCTTAAAGTCTTTTCACAATAAGCCATTTTAAATAATCAAATATTGATTCTTTTATAATTAAGGCATTTTTATAAAACAAATTACAATGATTTTGTTAATAATCAAGCTAATTTCAAAAGCCGGATAAGCTAAGAGTTCTTTAAACACTTTGAGGGTATCGACATAATTTCTTTCAAATTGGTTTTGCTTAATTCTTTGATGTGTGTTGTTTTACAGAGGATCCAAGAACATGATCAAGGCACGTTATTGGTAAACACATGAACTTAGGGCTAAAAAGCTTACCATGGTGAAATGTATCTATCCTTTGATAGCCAATTTTAAGCCTTAAAAATATTTTCCTTGGTACCCCTCACCCATAAATAATTTCATCCATTCCTTTTTATCTGATTAAGTAAAAGAGCATTGCAATAATAATCAAAATTTTTCTGAGTGTTCTTTCAAAAAGGGGAGTGAATTTGTAAATTTAGTTCTTTTTACCAAAATCATTATATCAGTTATGTATATATGTATAAAATAAAAAAAATATACATACAAAATCAGAAAAAGAAATAATGAAAAACACTGTAATTTTACATGAAATGCTCTTTTATTATTTCAAGTGTTTGCTTTCTAAGAAAAACATGACTTCTTGTAACCAAGCCTCATTACAACCTTTGAAAAGATCTTGTGATTCTTGTTTGATTTTGTATGAATGACAATTGATAAGATGAAAACCAAAATTAAATTTGTTTGATTTTATGATTGATTGAGTTAAACAAGTTGCCCTTTTACATAGAGAAACACTCGTGAGGTAAGCCTTGAAATAAGCTTGATCTAGTGACATGACATTGTGATGGTTTTATCTTTATGCTTCATTTGCATAAGACATCAATATTGATCATTTCGAACGGTAAGTTATGAATTACTTCTTGCAGTAAATTTTCAAATTTTTCAAAAATTGTTTTCAAAAGTTTAATTCATGGTTTAAGTTTGTTTTAATTGCCCGAGAACGAGCAAATTCCTAAGTTAAGGGTAGTTTGTTAGTCCTTAATTTATGGCTATTTTTATAATAAAAAGTGTGAGAAAATAAATGAAAATTAGCTTAAATAAAAATAAAATTAAGTTTGTTTGCAAATAAATAGAAGTTATTAAATTTAACTTAGCATGACCTATTTCTCCCATTTTTACAGTGAATATTTGAGGTTAAAAGTGGAAAATTTATGTAAGTTAAGGCTGACATGTAGCATCAACCCCACGCTCAACATCAGGATTTTGACCCTGATGCATAGCGTCAGGCCCACGCGTAGCGTTAGAGGCTACCTGTATCCCACTTCCAGCTTGGATTTCACACAAAAAGGGGCCAAACCATTGCATATAATGGTCAATTCACTACAGACATAAAGCAAGAACGCAGTAGGAGACAAGGGGAATTATGTCTGCTAATTATTAGAACATAATGATAGTTATAGTTGAAAATCAGGAAAAGATCAATGCAATCTGAGTCAGAGACCTGGCGCATAGGGCAATAGCCACGCGTAGTGTCAGGTCCAAATCCTTCCACTATAAATATGGCTCATTGCCAAGGGTTTTAGCATCTAATACCAATCGATTCAGAGTATTTCATCCTATTCTTGAGCCCTGAGTTGCAAAAACAACTTCCATATACTTGAGATTATTGTCTTAGGTCTATTTTCTTTCCATTTTGTGAAGTTCCTTTCAAGTACAACTTGTTGTTCATCATGTCTCCACTTGTAGGTGTTGTTTTTACTTTCACCATGTGTAACTAATCTGTTTATGTTGGAATTGGTGAACCAATCTATGAGTATGATGTCGTGATTATGAATATTGCATGTTTATGATTCAAGTTTCATGTTAGTATTTCAATCTTTTATAGTATGAACTTCAAACAGGAGAATGATTTTCATACATGTTAAAATTACATTTAAGGGAAGTAAAAGTTGAAATACCCTTAATATACCAATTACTAGGGATAGAGTTGGTAATTATTGTTATGTTAAGGCTAAAGCTTAAAGTAAGTTTTTACTGAGAAAGCATATGAGGGATCAGACTTTACGGTAACTATTTATAATTTATTCACCGAGGGATCGAGTTTAATGATTTTAAGCTGTAATGACATAAACTTGATGATTAAATATGCATATTTATAGTAACTTTGTTATATTTATAGCACGGGGATCCTAATTCCAATATAGTTTGTCATTCTATTTTATATCTCAAGTATTGGAACTGTATTCAGAAGTATTATTTTTACAATTATTTTCTAGATAGTTTTACAATTTTTACATTACTCTTGATCAATGTATAAATCAATCTTGGAATTTTTTATTAGTGTACAAATTGTATATGAAATATTCTTTTGTTA
Organism: Clitoria ternatea; assembly: GCA_037962975.1. Taxonomy (NCBI): domain Eukaryota; kingdom Viridiplantae; phylum Streptophyta; class Magnoliopsida; order Fabales; family Fabaceae; genus Clitoria; species Clitoria ternatea. The sequence continues at coordinate 111,406,810 of CM075669.1, forward strand.
ATAAGTTTTGATACTTTTACCATCAGTAAATAAAAATTACTATTTACTAAAAACCATCAATTCTTGAGGGGACGATATTTATAAATTTTGAAAACTAGAATGATAAATTGGTGTGCTTGCCAAAGTCTTAACAATGCACCAGAGGTCCTCCCTCCCTTATATAAGAGGGGTCCTGGTAGACCCAAAAAGCTTAAGAGGAGATCCCTATGAAGAAGACAACCCCTCAAAACGCCCAAGATTTACAAGTCAGTACCATTACACAAACTATGATGGTATTGGTCGTAACAGAACATGTCCAAATCCCCTTATTACAAAGGTAAGTTGAGGTCATACACCGTGACTATATAACATGTAAATCAATTCTCTTGCACTTGCACCTGTTGTATAACATTTTCCATCATTTTTTCATAATGCACCTGCACCTGTTGAGTCTGATATTGGTGGTGGTCAACCTAATGCACCTACACATGTTGATACTGATATTGGTAGTGGTCAACCTGATGTTCCTGCACATGTTGATACTGCCATTGGTGGTGGTTAATCTGATGCACCTGATGCCACAACAACAACATCAAGGAGGGGCAGACCTAGAGGAAGAGCAAGAGCAAGAGGATGGGGAAGGGGAAGGGGAACTGAGACTGTGGCATAGTCAGAGACCACAACTGAGCCCTATGACTTCCAGGCACTCAGCAAAGTGTCAATCTTTTGAATATTTTAGCTTTTCATTATGTTGAATTCCCATAAACTTATGTATTAATTTGGAACCTGACTACTAGGTCCTTCAATTCTTTGTATATATAACATCTTAATTTACTCATGTTATTATGTCATTTCAATTTACAGTTTCATTTAATGTAGTGTGCATTGGGTTCCAATTTGCCTTTTCATTCTGTTGATGTTCCACAAACTTATGTATTTGTTTGGAACCTGACCAATATATCCATATGTTTTGTGAATATGTAACATGTTAATTTACTCATGTTGAGGTTTCATTTTAACTTGTAGTTTCATTTAATTTCGTGTGCACTGGGTTTCAATTTGTCTTCATTGAAAATAGAATGAACATAATGAACAAACCACATCATAATAAACTAACCAAACCATAAAAATTGTTCATTCTATTAGAATAGTTGTTTATTACAAACCACAATAGCATAATAAATACAGACTCATAACAAACCCTACATCCAATAGGGGCTAAACCTTAAGCCTTTAATATGATAGGTTTTTTTTTTCAAAACCCTATTTAATACAAAGTTCCTCTTACAAAAAAGACCAAAACACAGGTTTTAACCCTAGAACCTAGCCCCCAGCCCCTATTCCCCATTAACTTATTTCTCCTCAATGCTTGGTTGCTACATATAACATCACCATCATCAACGTAATGGCCTAGGAAACAATTGTAACCGTCACCAACAATGAAGATTTGCTCTTCTTAGCCACCAACTTAGATTTCATTTTTGCATTCTTTATCTGAAATTCCTCACACATCTTCTCTAGATCTCACTTGCAGGTACAACCCTCACTCCCGTCAACTGGAGCAGTAGGAGTAGTAGGAGCCTACTTGAAAAACCCACAATCATCATTGCTATAAGACAAAACAATACAAACCATAAAAAACCCCAACTATGAAAACCCTTAACAAAAATGATGGCATTCTTCCACTTACCAAGAAAAATGGACATCTCTAAAAGACTCATCCATTGTTCTTCTTTGTTTTTGAAATGAGAAGCACAGGGTGCTCCTCACACCTACATCGAGTGTTTTGAATCTTTATGGATGAGGAATACCCAATTGAAACATTTAATCTTGCCATATGTTTTTGCATTCTGATTGAGAAGTTGAAGAGGAGTGGGATTAATGTGCTTCATCCCTCGTTAATTAGGGTTTCTTAATTTGGGGAAGATTACAACTTTACATGTTAGCAACCATGTGGACACATATGTAATTAATTAATAATATCATGTGACATGTGTCATTGATGAGGTGGCACAGATGTTAGCCACCTCATCAGTTAACAGTCAATGCTAACGTTTTCTTAATTTCAAAAACCCTAAAATTATATAAGGGGCAAAATTGTAGGGTTCTTTTAAGGGTTTTTTCAAAACCCTAAACTTTAAGAGGGTTGAAAAAGGTATTTTACCCTTCAAATATTATTTTTAAGCTTAATGCAAACTTGTGCTAGACAACCTTCATTCTAATTGTAAAGGCATTTCAGATTATAATTTAGTCATTCATAATTGTAGGAAAGCTTTATAAAATTTCCAAACTCCCTGGTGAGCTATGTTAGAAGACAAGGCAACCAAGTAGCTCATTGTTTAGCAGGAGCTTCCTAGTTTCCAAGTCTATAATTTTATTCCAAACTTTGTACAATTTTATCTTTCAAATGATATGACATAACCATGTTGTTTATTCCAAATTAATAATAATAACTTTATTTTTATATCCCTATTAGTCTTGGAAAAAAAAGAGGCATTGTCTCTCTCATCCATATGCTTAAATTCACAAGTTATCTTACTCATGAAAGAGGTAAATTTCTTACTCCAGTTTCAAATATAAACAATAAATAATTAATTCACACTAATTAAAAATACTAGTTGATTTTATTTATTTTTATTAAAATGTAAGTTATAATTCTTACTCATCATTAATCACTAAAACAATAATTTCTCTTTCAATTTTAAATTAAGTTACTTATATTATCTTTCTTGGTATACAAAAAATTTTATAACAATTTTTAAGCTTATTTTACAATAATTATTAATATATCATAATTTTAGCCTTTTTAAATTTTCTGTTAATTGTGTAGGTTTTCCATATTTCTAGTGTAATTCATTGCTTCCCCCTTATATCTATAGTTGTACAAACCTTTATTTATTTTTTTAATCTCAAAACTACTATCATATATCCAGAAGTTCAATGTGTGATTAATTTATTTTTTCCACTTTTATCCCTTTTAGTAAATGCAACTCTCTTATCACCTCTTTTCTTCACCAATAAAAGAAACTTGGGAAGTATAAAGACATTATTATGTGACGAAAGGAATTGGTTTGAAGTAACCTTGGACAACTATAGATGTGACGAAAGGAAGTTTTGGTAGAAACACACAGACACAACGTTCAATATCTTACACACACAACATTCAATATCTTTAAACTAATTGTATTAATCTTACACTCACACGCTCCACACAACGTTCAATATCTTTAAAAATTTGTATTAATCTTACACACACAACGTTCAATATCTTTAAACTAGTTATATTAATCTTACACACAGTGTTCAATATCTTTAAACTAGTTGTATTAATCTTGTATATTAATATATAATATCAAGTGAAAAAAAAGATGCGATAGTTTTTTTATTTTTCTAAATTATATAATTATTTTATTCAGGCACCTCTCCACTTCCATTGTTTCAATGATGACCTTTCTTTTCTCATATTTTGTATATTTAAACATGTTGCACCTCAAGTTGTTCGTTATTATTACTATGATATGCAATTATATGAGTATGTATTTCTGAGATTAATTTTGTTTAGTTAAGATTGCTAAGCAAAAGTTTAGTTCTTGTAGTTTAGCTTGGGCATAGGCCTTGATCTATTTTTGGATTGTTACAATAGGTGACACATTACTACAAATTTCACCTTAGGAAAAAGTAACATGACTACTAGAATTGTCACAAGGCGTTGTTAAAAATTGAAGACTAAACTTGGAGCAGTTGAACTTTTTGCAAGACTAAACTTCACTTCCAGGTGAGAGCAGTTTTTTCTCAAATTCTGACTAATGAAGGACAAGATAGAATCACACACGGTGTTAAAAATTACTAATCTTGGTAGATAAATAACTCCTAGTAATTACAAGTAAAATTCTTGGAGTTTCCGTGCACCTTCCATTTGAGGTGCCTAGTAGAAAACTCCAAATCCAATTAGGTGTTATCATTAAGGCTTCTGTCCATAACATGGTGGAGAACTCAAACGGTAGAATAAAAACATATGATACAAGTTTGGTATAGATCAGTCTCCTCATTCATTCTTTGAAAAGGTGATCTGATATATGTAGTATACAAGTTTACAGTAAAATTCAATTTTCTTCTTTTGCAGCTTTTGGTGTAGCTGTAATCTTTACACAGCAATGAGTTATAAATGTAGGCTGATGACTCACTGATTCTTCAATTCAGAGATGTAAGTAGTATGCCTTGTTGAAAATTGAAACCATACTTTCTTCTGAATGAAAGGATGCCAATAGCTTTATAAGGGTATTTGGGGCTTGTGTGCACAAAAATGTTATAAGAGAAAAATTGTAAAATGTAACTCATCTAGGCTCAATTATACTTTCAGTCATGGTGTCTTGTGAAGACTGGGTGTTGGATCCAGGATTAAATTTACAGCCAGGTAAACCAGATTTGCTGAGTTCTGAACTACTACCAGAATTAATATATGGTGGCTGAGTTGGCTGAGGAATTTCATGATTATCATCAACCATTTTGACAACAACTGACATTGATGGTCTCAACTCTGCAGAAGCTTGTGCACAAAGCAATCCTATCTGAAGCAGTTGGGATGCTTCCTGTGCAGGAAAGTCACCCTCCAGGGTTGGATCAATAATCTCAGATAGCCTATTTGACCTATATAGCCTCCAAACCTTGTAGCAAAGAATAACAGATTAATGATCATTAACCAAGTAAAGGTCTTAGAATTATGAAAACTAGATGATAAACCTATGCAATGCATGGTTTATTTTTCTTATCATGATTTAAGATAACAAAATGTACTTAATAGATGTAATATAATGAAAGACATTGCAAATGGATACACTAAGGAGATCGGAAAGTGGATTAGGAGTTTGGTGCTGGTGTTTTCCAAGATGGAATTTGACCTTCTAAATTGTATTAATTCCCTAGTTTTATGTGCAGATTTTGCTAATGTAAAAATAATGAGTCATAAAAGGTAGATTTATTGTATTAGAAACGGAAAATAATGTCATAATGACAATTTGAAAACATGTAAGGATTTGTGATAATTACAATTTAAGAACGTAAAGATATTTGTAATGGTAATAAAAAAGGTTGACACATGGGTTTGTAGTAGTGTGCATTTCTAACACATGGCATCATAGTATTATGCACTTTCGACACATGGCACCATAATATTGTGCGCTTCTGAATTTATATATTATAAATTATAAATAGATAAATAGATAGATGCTTGTGCTGTTAAAAAACATTGTAGTTACCGTTTGTAGGAGAGAGGATGAATTCATAACAAAGGAACTGTTTCTTTTGCCAGATACAATTTCAATGACTAGAACTCCAAAGCTGTAAACATCTGCTTTCTCACTCAACTTCCCACGAACTACATACTCGGGAGCCATATAACCCCTGAATATCAACATATCATCAATAAATTGTAAGACAATCATGCAGGAATAACATATGAACCATGTTTCAAATTTATAGGATCAAGAAATCAACATATGCAGTCATTTTGTGTTTCTTTTTATATAGAAGATATAACAGTGCTAGTCAATCATAAATATTTGGACCGTAAAAAACATTGTTGCTAATATACACCACATAATAGTGATGCAGAAAATATTGAGTGTTTAGGGAAAGAAACAATTATTTCATGTAGACAAAGGAACTATCATAATAGCATGCAGAATAGACAAAATAAAGATGCTAGACAATAAGGTAACCAACATAAGTATTGTTCCAAATGTAGTAACCACTAACTAGTTGGTCTTTCAAAGCTATTAAGTAATATATACTTTCTAGTAATGTGATTAAAGAAAATTCACAATCCAGTCATCTAGAGGCTATACAAGATATTTCCCATACTGCAGGCAAAAGGCATAAACAGAACAACATCGATAATAGCATTTGCAAAAGATACAGAAAAGGGTTATGCACTTACAGTGTGCCAGCAATTGCTGTGCTAATGTGAGACTTGTCTTCTGGAAATAGTCTAGCAAGTCCAAAATCAGCAATCTTGGGTGTGAAGTCTTCCTCAAGCAGAATGTTGCTTAATTTTATGTCTCTATGAATGATTCTCACATGTGATTCCTCATGAAGGTAGGCCATTCCCTCTGCAATTCCTAATATAATCTTATGCCTGATTTCCCAAGTCAGTGTCTGAGAAATCCTTCTAACTGGAGCAATCCAAAGGAGACAAAATAAGTAACAGTTAACCTAAAGGAATTTTCTTTAGGACTAGATATCTTATAAGAAAATACAACCAGAAAGGTGATCATAGAGGCTCTGGTTAGGCACGTATTCGTAAATAAGAAGGCTTTCAGGTCCTGTAATGCTGCACCCTAAAAGCTTTACAAGATTCTTGTGATGAATGCCACTGATCAAATTGACCTCATTGAAGAAATGATCTGCCCATTGTGTTGTGTTAAAGCTGAGCCTTTTTACAGCCACAATATTCCCATCTGGCATAACTCCCTGTATCGAATTTATATAGCCAGGCAAAATGTAAGCAACAATTAGGTTGTCTAAAAAGATAACAAGACATAAGATCAGAAAATACATACTTTATAAACCGAACCTGATCCCCCTTGTCCTAGTTTATTGGCATCACTAAAGTAATTAGTTGCTTTTTCAAGAACTTCATAAGACATATTTAACTTTGACTTGCTCACTGTTTCTAGAAGTGCACCAAACTGTTTCCTTTCTGAGGTAAGAACAACATTACAACAATTTTCAGTACTTAGGGACAATCAATCAATTCAATCCTATATTTCAAATATATCAAACATAGAGATACCTCTTCTCCTCACTATTAAATTCTTCCTTATAAAGTAAACAACTGTCGCAACCACCAGTAGAAAAGCCAGGGCCGCAGAAGATGCAGCAAGAATTCTAGCTAGCTTCCGGTGTCCTAACATACACAGTAACACAACTTTAATGAAATATCTTTTGTCAGTAATACCTGTTGTCAAATTAATAAGTTAAATTTCATAACAACAACATCAAGTGCAACAGATCCCCCTTAAATTGATCTAAAGAAATAAATCTTTCCTTTGATATCCACTTAATAGAACCAAATAAGTCGCACATATCCACTTAAAATTCTTAATATTTGGCATATTGAGTTATATTTTCAGGTAAATAGGCATAAATAATAGAAGCGTATCAATTAAATACTCATCTGTAATTCGCATCAAAACCATAGAAAGAGCAAATAGACAAGCAAGTGCATGTCTAGTTGAATTTATTTTAAATAAATAATTCCTAATTTATTCCTGGTTCCCAAGAGAAGTTTCATAAAATATCCTAAAATAATTGTTACCAAACATAGATTCTCCAAGGAATCAGTGGCTCTTTGGTAACCCAGTTGCAGTAGTGATTGTTTGGTAACCCGGTAGAAGTGGAGTTTGACAAGTGATATTATACAATGAATAGTATTGAACAACCTAACTGTGAAAAATGGAGTTTGCCCAAAACACCATCCAATGATTAGTATTAATTTCTTAGGCTCTTCAAAATATCTTCTATCTCCATTTAACTAATATATAAAAAAATTGATAGAGACCAACCTAGTTGGGTAACTTCAGCCGGGAAAGAAACAGACATTTAAAACAAGAACCCGGTGGCAAAACAGAGAGAATAACTCACCAGTACTACTTGCTGAAGTTGCATTATTAGTTGAATTATTATAAAACTTCTGAGGAGAAAACCTCAAGTAACAACCAGCATTGAGAGCCCTCCCTTCTTGTTTTGTTGCACAAGTGGCAATCCTAGAAACAGCATTGACCAAACATTTCCGGCACGCAGCGCCAGTAACAAACTCCCAGCACTGAGCCAACCCATAAACACTCAGATTCTTTCTACTCACGGACCCCACAGCGAACCCACCGTGTTCCGGCGCGAACACGCTCAAGTTCCTAACCAACTCCAAAGCATTATTCTTATAAACAACACTAGTACCAGCAGTAGCGTTCCCACACACGGTGGTGTCTTGGTCGCCGAGACTCTCGCGGAAGAAGTTGTAATCATCGTACCTGAGGTAGCAGCCGTCGAAGAACAACCTGCCGCCACGTGTCCCTTTCTGGAAGGGGAGGCAGCTGAGGAGCTGCGTCTTGCACTGGGCGAGGCAGACGTTGCAGTCGGGCTGGGAGAGGTCTCTCATGCACTCGCCGAAGGCGTAAACGGTAGCGTTTTGAGAACCGTTGAGCACTGCTCCGTGTCGTTTGGTTGAGGTGAGTGGGGTCAACGCGTCCATGGCAGCGAGGAAGTTTGCGATGAAGACCTGACGACGAGAGAGAGACGAAACGGTTCTGTTTGTGCATAGCTGGGCAGCTTTTTGGGCTCTTGGCTCAGAAACTGCACCATTTGTGAATAAGCAGACGAGGAAGAAAAGTAGAAAGGGTGAGGAAGATGAAGAAGGAGGCATCGAAGATGGTAGGTGGAGAGACAGAGGAAAGTGAGGAAGATATGGGCTGCTACTAAAATACTAATATTTATGACAGGCCAAGTTGCCTGTTCGTAAATTGCCTATCCAAGACTTAATTATGATTCATCTATTTCTATTTTATTATAACATAAATTATTTAATTTTGGGAAAATTATTTCATTTATTTATAAATTGTATTATATTTTTAAAATTACTCTCTCATATTTATTATAAATTTTAAAAAAATTATTATTTAATATTTATTAATGATTAATGAAAACATTTTGATAAAATTAGTTAATATTAATGAAATTCCTATATTAAGGAAAACAATTCTTAAAAAGCTTTTATATTAAAGAATGAATATTATTACTTTTGGAAAATGCTACCAAGTGTTGGTGCTATTATCTAAAAGTATTATAGGTAGATTAAGATAAAACTCACCTATATAGAATTTAATATATTTTTTTTAATTTTTGTTTTTATTAGGATAAAATTAGAATGTTAAAACATCATTTTATAAAAAAATTAGTACATTAATAATCTTTTTATAATGTGTGTGTTTTGGTCTTTATCGTCTAATAAATAAGATTGGAGGGAGTATCTTGTTTAGGAAAATTATTCTTTGTTAAATTGATTTTTATGTTTATACACTCTATTTGTTCCTCTTTATCTAGAGAAATTTTGAAAAAACACACATAATTTCATGATCTAATTTCTTAGTTTACACTTGTGCTTTTGTTTATCTTCATTTATTCTACATCTTACTTGTAGCCCTTTATTCAAGGAGGATCATATAGTAGGAAAAGAAATGATAAATGTTTTCTAGAATTCCTAATATGACAATAAGAAAGAATAATTTATTTTTTAAATTATCTCAGGTAAAATGAATAATTGTTAAACATTAATATTATAAGTTTAGGTGTCAATAAAGATTAGTCCAGTTGGTTAAGGATTTAATTTGTGGTCATAAGATCATATGTACAAATTTCACTTATGTTAACTTGTAAGTATTTCTATAAACATTCCTTGCTTTGTGGGGTCTATACTCAACTTATCTAATATTTTTATTCACCAAATTTATCTCAAATTTTATAATTTGAGTAAATTTTCTTTACTCATCTATTTTATTTATGTAGGTGAGTATCATAAAAATCATTGTTATCAAAATCAAACCGAAACGATTAGTCTAATCATGAATTAGTTAGATAACTAATTCAGGTCAATTCTTTATTATTACCGATTCAATTACAGTTTAATCTTCAATTAGACCACAGTTCATTTGAATCGGTATCTTTACCGGTTCAATGATGAGTCCAATTTTAAAACATTAAAAATACAAGTTGTTCTAGTTTATAGTCTCTGACAATCTTCATTAACCTAGAACGTTCTTTCATAACTTTCACTGAATATGGATACACATCTTACCCAACACCACTCTATTGGAAACTTTCCTTGATACCCATTTTGGGTATTTGACTATCAGTTGCAGGAAAAGAGAGAAAATTGTTATAAATTTTTTAAAACAAGTCAAAGTTGATTGTTAGTGAAAGTTTCTTTTTTTCTCAAAAAATTTTAACTTCTAATGTGTTTAAATTATCTAATAATTGTAATGTAAAAAGGAAATTATAAAGTTTGATGCAAATTTAGAATGAGAAATTTCTAAAATAGTAACTACTAGTATTTATAAATCATCTAAAATATAATTTTCAAATAAATTTTAAATCAAATATTTCTATCAGTACAATAATTTTCGATTGAATAATAGTAGGATGGGAGGACATTTTGGTTCGCGTGACGCGAGGATCACAGATTCACAGTATTGAAGTGGGAAGTGGAAGAAAAAAGAAACCGAGTGCGTGGCACTAGAGTCAACAGATAAAGTTGGGTATTGGTAGACTTCACCGGAGGGTGACAGTGCTTATGGGTCGGTTTTGGCACATTTCATGCGCTTAATGGTCAATTTTGCAAGTAGCTATCACTGTTCAGGGAATGATGCAAAGTCACATTCAGGTTGTGAAGTGAAAATGATCTCCCAGCGGCGGAATGTGATTGATCTTCATTGGTGTTTGCGTTTAAGTGGGAATAAAAAAAAATCTATCGTTAAATAAAATTTTAACTATTTTTATAAAAAATTAATATTAATTTTTAAATTTTTCTATTTTCATATTATTTCCCCGAGTGCATACCAAATGGACCTTTCGTTATATCGGCAGTTTGATTTTTTAGATAACTATCATCCAATTCAATAAAATGATTAAGTTGTAGATTGATTTAGTTTAAATGTATGATACCATTTAATTTGATTAAATATGATTTAAATTTTATCAGTTTGTTTAATTTTATATTAATTAGTTAATATATTCATGTTTTGTATAATATATCTTGGAATAAAAGTATCACGTAATACATTTGTTGAAGAAAGGTTGGTTGAAAAAGATTTTATAAAGAAATATTGGACCAGACCTCAATGCTTACGCCCTCAAATTTGTCAATAACATACATCAAGAACTTTCATTAATAAATGAAGTTTGTATATCTTGTGACTAATATGTTACCTAAGTGTTTTCAGGATATAAGGTTTAAGATATAAATCAAAGGGGGAGTTTGTGCATTCAAAGGGGGATATAGGGTTTAAGGTGACCAAAAGTCTGGTAGAAGCACTTAATCTGATTTCGAGCTTCATGCACAAACAGAAAAAGAACGTAATCTTTTTTCAATGTTCTTAATTTTATTTGTGTGATGCATTGAGACTCATAAACTTATCAAATATGCGTGCTTATCATCAAAGAACACAAGGAACAAAATCAGCCTCAGCAGCCAAAGTCAGCGCATCTACCTCTGTGCATATTCAGAAAAAGCTGAAACATTTTAAAAGACATATCAGCTTATCTTAGAAAGTTTCTTAGCACTGACTTCTGATCTTCCACTCTATCAAGATATGAAACAAGAATGGCTTTATGCACTAGAAATGCATAAGAAACCAATTCCATGTAAGAGCTGAAGAAGCCTGCTACCAGAACCCTAGATCTATTTGATCACCAAAGATCTGGTACCTGAAAAGCTTAAGGCAAAAACCTTCACAGTATTTCCAACGACTATTTCTTCTTTCAAGAAGTAGCAACGGTCATTTTTCTAGCACTTATTTATACCAAGGAAGATTAAATTACAAAATATACAACACTCACGAGCTCTCATAAAAAAAAATTCTCGAGTCAAAATTCTCTATGTGTATTCATTCTCCTCTTGTAGACAGAGACCTTCTTTGTTTGTTCTGCCTCTACCAGACCTTGGTCTCGTGTCATAACTCAATGTATAATTTCATTTGCATATCTGTCATACACTAAGTTTTGTGAATTATTCTTTCTTTCATAAACAAACTGTAAAGTCTTGTATGTTGCCATAATTTGTTAGTGCGGGAACACTGTTGGCCTGAAGAGGCTTTTGAAAGAATACTTGGGTTTGAGCCAGGAGTGGCTTGTTGAAAGAATACTTGGGTTTGAGGCAGGAGTGGCTTGTTGAAAGAATACTTGGGTTTAAGCCAGAAGTGGCTTGTTGAAAGAATACTTGGGTTTAAGCCAGAAGTGGCTGGAGTCAAAAATACTTGTGGCACTGGTTTGGTGCTGTTATTGTAAAGAAGATTTTACAATAATGGAAATCCTTTAAGTTATAAGGGACTGGATTAACTTGAGTTGGAAGTGAACCAGTATAAACTCTCTGTGTTAATCTCCTTTCTTTGCCCTTTTGCATCGTTTGATTACAAGTTTTATTTAGTTTGAATTTTCATAATATGAGTCTGTGACTTATTCAACCCCCCTCTAAGTCAGACTCTGAACCATCAATTGGTATCAGAGCTTGTCCTTTTGGGTTAATCACTCCCTCGAGTGAAAAGGATAAAGATCTATGGCAGCCTCTTAAAGTAATCAGCTGATCATAGAAGGATCTTAAATCAACTGGCCTCCAGCTTTCTTTGGAGAAAACTACCCATACTGGAAGGATAAAATGAAGATGTTCATAAAATCCACTCATTATAGTCTATGGGAAGTCATTGTTAATGGAGATTATGATGCTTCTATTGATGGAGATGGAAAGCCTAAATCAGAATATGAATGGACAACCGGTGAAATCAGACAAATGGAGATAAATGTAGAGGCCAGATTTCTACTTACTTGTGCTCTCAACAAATTTGAATACAATAAAGTATTTAGCTACAAGACAACTAAAGAAGTCTGGGATGCTCTTCAACATAATTTATGAAGGCGTATCCAATGTTAAAAGGTCTAAGAAGATACTGTTAACCAAACAATATGATACCTTCAAGATAGAGGAACATGAGTCAGTAGATCAAATGTTTGAAAGATTCCAAACTCTGTTGAACGAACTCAAGGCTCTTAGAACCACTCCCTCTGTAGAAGACATCAATGTTAAGCTTCTTGGAAGCTTGCTTGAAAGGTTCGATGCCCAATGTTCTGTACTGGAAAAAGCTAAAGATCTGAGCACTTTCTTTCTAGAATAGTTACTTGGAGTTCTTAGAGTGCATGAGCTAAAGCTAAAATAGAAGAAAGTCAGCAAGCCTTCCTCCTCCAAGAACATTGCCTTGAAGTCTGATGAGTCAAGCAGAACAGACAAAGCGTTGAAAGTAGAGGAATCCTCAAGTTCTGATCCAGACTCTAATTGTAACATCCCGGATAATTATAGAAAATTTTGTGAAGTGGAAATCTTAAAAAATTGTTTTTAAGAATTTATTGGATATTTTTAAGAATTATTGGTTTAGTATGAAAGGTGTGATTAGAAGAAGAGAGGTTTAATTAAAATCATTAAAGAAATTGTAAAGGAAATGGAGAAATGACCGGTTGAAGAGGTCACCGGTTGGAAGTGACCGGTTGAGAAGGTAACCGGTTGCCATGAGTTTAAATAAAGGTTTCTCTCTCTCAATCATTCATTTCTACGAGAACTTTCTTCTTCTTCTTCATCTGTTTCTCTTCTTCCTTTCCTTCCTCCATTGTTGCGAGCTGCATGCTTTGAAGGGAGGTCCCTTTTGCATCAAACCTTGAAATAGTTACATAGTCGTGACAGTGGTTTCAAGGTGAGTTCTTTGGGCGATGTAACGTGTTTCATGTTCCAAACCTGTAGGTGGTGGAACAAACACTGGTGGAACGCTTAAAGAAGTTGCTCCTGGAACAGAGGTGGAACTGTGAACCCAGAAATTGTTGAAGCGTGGAACAGAGGTAAGGGGGTGTTCGGGTTATAATTAATTAGAATAGGACATACTGTCCGAGTCGTGGGAATGACTGAACCGGGTAAGAGATGATGCTGAGTGAAAATTATGTGAATATGTGTATGAATGTACGTATGAATGTGCACACCGATCGGTTTAGGATCGTGTGTGTGTGTGTGACTTGAGAAATATTTAATGCTGTGATAATAAAGACGATGCTGGATAAGTCGTTGTATGTGAATGTGTATGAATACATGTGTATGGACACCGATCGGTTTCTGATCATGTGTGTGTGGCGTAAACCGATTGAAATTGAAATATTGATGTTGTGACAATCGGTATTTAGTGGCAATGTGATGCTGGGCTTGATAAGCAGGTCGCCCGAGTGATGTTGTTAATGGCCACTTATGATGTGAAATGTGAAAATTATATGATGATGTGGTATGGGACGACCGACGGTATATGTTATCCTCGTTTTTGGCTTCAGTGGTCAAGTAGGACCCAGTTGAGCTACCCAGAGGTCTATGACCCAGTGGTTGAGAGGGAGTCAAGTAGGACTCGGTGAACCAAGCAGGGTTCACGGGGTGTCAAGTAGGACCCCCAACTGAAGGTCGATCCTTTGAGTATCCGGATACTGTGTCAATTTTGTTGAGTCAGTGGTGAAAATTAATGATTTGATAATTTTGCTGAGTGAAATTGGTTTTAATTGCCGAATGAAAATTGAAATAATTGCTGAGTGATGTTATATTTACCGAGTGGTAAATTGGTTTTAATTGCCGAATGAAAATTGAAATAATTGCTGAGTGATGTTATATTTACCAAGTGGTAAATTGGTTATAATTGCCGAATAAAAAATTAAATCATTGCTGAGTGATTTGATGTATCTGCCGAGTGTAATTTCATATATTTGCCGAGTGATTGTTATATTTTTTGAGTGGAAAATTGTTATATTTTTCAAGTGGAAGTTACTTGCTGAGTGTGATTGGCTAGGTTTGTAGTGTTAATTGCTATGATTACCGAGTGTGTCTATTGCTGAATGTTACTTGTTAAGATTGTCGAAGAAGAACTGTTATATTGCTGAGTATGAATTACTATAATGCCGAGTGTTAATGGATATATTGTCGAGTGTGAGTGTATTGCCGATTGAGTTAATTGCTGAGTGAAATGTGTAGTTTTGAGGACAAAGCAATCGGACGGAGTTTATACTCGTATTTTATTTAAATTCCGTTCTAGATTAATTATGATGCTAAACACTCACCCTTACTGTGGTTTTCAATTTTTAGTAACCAGTGACAGGGAGGAGGTCGGAGCCATGGAGGTCGGAGCCATGGAGGTGCGCCAAGCGGAGGATTGATGCCAAGGCACCGAGTGAATTTGAATGAAGTGTAATTTATATGTATTGAGTTTTTCCGAGTGTTTGATGCTACAGTGTTGCCTGTATGATGAAATAAATTTGAATCGGTATGCTGTGTGAAGTGAGTATAAATTCTTGATGTTAAATGATTGGTGTTTATTTTATGAGTGAATTTGCATTGCTGTAGCAGAGTCGATTACCGGGTGAAGTTAGCCGAGTGGATTCCTTCTTATCCGAGCAAGGGCCGATTGAATTGGTGCCCATTTTCGATCAAGTGAGTATCCCTTATTTTTTTAAGTGAAGAAAGTTAAGAATGCTTCCGAGTGAAGATATGAGTGAATTTTTCTGAGTGAAGTTAGGTTAAGCTGTTCCCGAGTGAAAGATGACCGAGTGAGAGATGACCGAGTGAGAGAATCATTTCCGAGTGAACCCTGACTGTTTTCTTTCTTCCGCTGTTTCTAAATAACTGTATTTTATTAATGGATGTATTTTGGATCGGTTTCAGTCGGTTATTGCTATTTTAAGCATGATTTTATTATTTTGAATATATGAGAAAAGTAGATATTATTTTACATTAAAACCGAGTGGATTTTTATTAAAACGCGAAAAATTATTTTGGAAAAATGATTAAATTGACGTGGGTCGTCACAGTTGGTATCAGAGCGGTTCTTTCTAGAGCCGAGTGGATGGGCGAACCGAGTGATTGTGTGAGTCCTATACTAGACTGTGTTTTGTATTTTATTGCATTGTACTTGTGGTTGTTTGTGCAGCTTGGCATCATTCCCTTGGCACTCCAGCGGCGTTGTATATGTGTGAGGTAAATATCTGACTCCCTAGTAGATTATTGATTAATGGTGAAGTGTTTATTCATTACAGAATTATTTTATGGTCGGGAAACTAGTTCTGAAGGAGGAGATGGTTTCTTCTCGGAATTTTCTAAATTGATGAGTAGGACCGAATCAGGCCCCACTCTTAATAAATTCCTGAAAAAGAATTTGCCTGCTTATAAAGGAAGGCATGACTACGGTGGGGTGTATGTTTGGATAAGAGAAATCGAATAAGCTTTTGAGTATTCTGAGTGCTCGGAGAGCATAAAGTACAGTTTACAACTTATCAATTGAAGGAGAGGCTAGGATATGGTGGTCTCAGACTAAGGTACAGATGAAGACGGCAAGTGAGTCACTAGTGTGGGCGAATTTCCAAGAGTGGTTTCTTATCAAGTACTTCTCGGATAATTACAAAATCCGAAAGGAAATAGAATTTGAGATTGAAACAGGGCCGAGTGTCAATGGCCGAGCACACTACTAAGTTTGATGAGTTGTGACTTCTATCACTCTTTCTCACTGGAAGGAACCGAGAGTAGTGAGTGTGCCAAGTATGAAGTGGGATTGTGAATTAGAATTCGCAGTGTGATTATGCCGATTGAGATTCGGGATTATCCGATTCTGGTGGACAAGGATATGCTGACCGAGGAAGTGCAATTACAGAGGACCCTTTAGTCGAAAGATAAAAGGTCGTGAAGGCGAGAGGATCCAGTTTCAAGAAAATGGATCGGTTCTTTCGAGGCGGTAAGTCTTCCGCTACGTCTTCTTTCTCTTCTGGTCGGATTTCTACTGGCTAATCTAGTAGTTAGTCGGGTAGCCGAGCGTGCTATAGTTGTGGCTGAGGGCCATATTGTGAAACACTGTCCGACTGGACAAATCGTTTGTTTCCTATATGGACAACCGGGACACCTTAGGCCCGATTGCCCACAGAGGCAGCAACTGAGTGGGCATGGTAACCGAGCCAACACTTCTGGGACTCGGGTGCTAATTTTCCAAGAGGAGGTTAAATCCTGTGATGAAATGAGAATAGTAAGTGCGTTGGTAGCTGAGAGTTGTTGTTCAAGTGGCCTCAATACTCAAGAGGGGGGGTGAATTGAGTTTTAAAAACTTTGGTTGGAATGCCTTTGAACTTGATTTTTATATCCAAGTTTATAAGAATATGCAAGTGAAATCAAGTTAAAGATAGTATGTAATGCACCACAAGGATAAATATTGCTGAAACAATTTAACAAACACTTGGTGGGCAGTATTTGAAATATAACAAATTTGACAAGCTCAAGTATGCAATTCACAATCAACCAACACCAATCAACCAAATGCAGTATGTGAAAGTAAAAGAGTAAGGAAGAGGAGCTTGCAAACCGATATAACGAGTTCCACCAACACCGGTGTACGTCTCGCCTCTAAGCAACCCACTTAGAGGATTTCTACTATTGAAGTTTAGAGATACAAGCTATGAGCAATTACAGCTTCCTAGTGTCCCACACTCAAGAACTCAATCCTCACTAGCACAAGGGAAACCCACCCAATCTCTCAAACTCTCAATACCCAAAGGTTGAACCCCAACCTTTGTGACCACTCAACCTAGAGTGAAAATCTTTTGTGTTTGTTGAAGTGTTTACAAGGAAATGACTCTCTTAATAGAGTGGATAAGCAAATGATAGCTCACACAATTTCTAATCTCTCAAGAAGAGAGGATATACAAATGAAATCTCAAGATATACAAGAATAGAGCTTACAAAGCACAAGAGTGAGCAAAGGAATTGTAGCTTCTTGGTGTGTGTTTGTGCTTGAATTCCTCTTCTATTTATAGAGCCATTTGAGAGCTTGAGGAGTGCCTTTCTTCTTCCTAGCCGTTGCACATAGTGGGATTCTAAAAAATGGTGGAGACATGTGCTGGTTTCCCACTTAAAAGTGTTTTCCCACTATTGTAATCGATTACACCCTCAAGCTGTAATCGATTATCTTCAAGTCAGAGGACAACTAATCGATTACATCTTGTACTGCAATCGATTAGCAACTATACCTGATGCATTTAATTTGGCTTCGCAGCTTCCTAATCGATTAGTTTTGTCTGGTAATCGATTAGCTTAATTCCAGTAGCCTTCTAATCGATTGTATAAATTCCCTCAATCGATTAGCCATTATACCTGATGCCTTTAATGCCATTTTTGATATTGGTAATCGATTATATCATGTGTATAGTCGATTAGCTTAATTCCAGTAGCTTAGTAATCGATTATCTTGATTACTGTAATCGATTATCTTATGGCCTAATGCAATTGCTTCCAAAACAGAATGACCCTAATCGATTAGCCTGGTCTTCCTAATCGATTATCTTCGCTGTATTTCAGGGTCTGATTTCATGTCTTTGTTTTTGCAAGGATTTCTTCAAGAGTGTTTTTGTCATTATCAAAATTCTTGAACCTGTTTACACATTCAAACACAAGAGTTTGTTTGAATAATGGAGTTTGATATTACATAGAATGAAATAAATGGATGAATACTCTCGCATAATTATTCTTAGGAAGGATGAATCCCCTATACATTTCTACCTGGTCAGAATGACGATTGGTATTAGTTGTTCATTCGGGTGCTGAACGTACTTGATGGATAGTACAAAAATTCTTTTAAGTGAAGGAATAAACTATTGCAATAAACTGTCCTGTATCGAGCTTAAGGTTAGTAAGCAAATGGTGGTATGCTAGTAACGTCGAGTACCCAAAGATATGGAAACATTAGTGGTATAAGTAAATAGAAAGGATTATAAAATAAATCGAAAAGGGAATGGATGAATAATAGGTGATGCAAGTTAGCAACGTTGTAATAAGGTTGACTTTCTAGGAGGGGTGAGCCTCCTGTAGTGATTCTACAAAGTGGTTTAAATGAACGTTACCAGTATGTCATGTTCAAATTGATAGACGATTGATTAATAGACATTGGGAGAAACTCTGAGTAGGTAATGGAGGACGGTGTAAGAATGCCGAATAAGTTGAAGGTAATAGACAAAGGGTGGTTAGTAATAATTTTCAGTGAGATAACTAATGAGGCGAGAATTCACTCGGAATAATTAAGAAAATGTATTGTGTGAGTAATGGTCGAGTGAAGTATATATATATATATATATATATATATATATATATATATATATAGGACTGTTGTGTATATGATAAGGAGAAGTAGTGAATGAAGGACATAGGACAAAGTAATTAAAAAGTGGGTGAGCAGGCAAATAATAAGAATGAAGAGAAGTAACACCTAGTCGTTGGACTTTGCACGGATATTAATGTTACATGGGAATCATAGCGGCTGGCCACCATAGATTCCTTTTAACATTAATTCATTGTGAAGTTGCCAATAGGCATAGGTGAATGGATCAGGATGTAAACAACTTGCATATCAATCAATGACGTGAATGATTGGACTGTATACCCGATTTCCACCCAGCTTAACTACGAAGTGTTGAACTACTGAGACTGATCACCTCAGGTAGTTGCACTAGTGGTTGAGGTCATGTGGAGTAGAGGAGACAGACGTGTTTTAGCCAATCTTGGGTAATCAGATTTAGGAAGAAAAGTGTATGACTCGAATTTCTGAAATTGATAAGTGATTAGAGATGAGGAGTAAATAGAGATGACCTTAAAAGGAAATCTGATGATTGAGTTTCTACTAAGGTACACTGAGTGGAGAATTTCTGGGTGAATTATGTCTGAGACAAGACCTTCCAGGTGAAGAAAAATTTTGTCCAAATAAGACGCTTGAGTGAGGCAATCCGAGTGAAACATCTTCGAGGGAAAACGTTTCCGAATGGATCATTTCCAAGAGAAGTATTTCTGAGCGAAGCAAAGCTTTGGTTTCGAATAAGTACTTCTCGGGTCGAGATATTTTTGAATAGTGACCAAATGGAGTATCTCCGAGTTGTGTGTCTTTCCGAGTAAGGTGTCTCCAAGTGTGACACTTTCCGAGTGGGATGGCACCGATTAAGATATACCGAGCGAGCCTTTTTCCAAGAAAAGTACTTCTGGATAGAGAGGAACTTCGAATGAGTATGTTTCCGAGTGAATAGTTCCCGAGGGGAGTAAATATCCGAGTGGTGAATTCATTTGATTCGTGCTCGGATGTCTTAAAATTTCTGAGTGCTTGTGCTCGAGTCGTCTTCAAGATTGTCTTCGACTCCAAGTGATATTCTCAAGAGGTAAAGATGTGGAAATAACTGAAGGTAATGATGGAATTTGGAGATTCCGAGACCGAGTGGTGGTGCCTGCAAAAGGTGATTTCAGGCAAGCCGTGCTAACTGAAGCACATGGGTCTTTTTGGGTATTCATCCCAGTATTACAAAGATGTATTACGATTTAAAGAAGGAATTCTAGTGGTCGGGTATGAAGAAGCCAAAAACCGAGTTAATCCAAGAGATGAATGAGCAAGTTGCTCTAATCCGAGAGGGAATAAAGATTGCCCAAGACCGACAGAAGAGTTACTATGACAATCGGCATAGACCACTTGAATTTCAGACGGGTGACTGGATGTTCCTAAAGGTTTCACCGACTAAAGGAGTAGGTCGGATATTGAAGAGTCACAAGCTTAATCCGAAATACATCGGACCGTATCAAATATTGGAGAGAATTGGTAATGTTGCTTACCGACTGGATCTTCCCAGTCGTTAACTAACATTCATAATGTGTTTCATGTGTCACCACTCCGAGCGTATATTCCGTGTGATTCCATGATTGTGCCGAGTGATTCTTTTGAATTGGAGCACCTGACGGTGGAAGTACACTGATCAGTATTGAGGAATTCCGAACTACACAGATAAGGAACAAGGAAGTGCCATTGGTAAAAGTGAAGTGGCAAAATTTGAATGGGGTAACCTACACTGGGGAAGTTGGAATCAGACATGAGATGGGTGTACCCCAATCTTTTCCAATAGGTGTATTGATTTCGGGGACGAAATCCCTTTTTAGGGGGGGGGGTGGATGTAACATCCCAGATAATTATAGAAAATTCTGTGAAGTAGAAATGTTAAAAAATTGTTTTTAAGAATTTATTGGATATTTTTAAGAATTATTGGTTTAGTATGAAAGGTGTGATTAGAAGAAGAGAGGTTTAATTAAAATCATTAAAGAAATTGTAAAGGAAATGGAGAAATGACCGGTTGAAGAGGTCACCGGTTGGAAGTGACCGGTTGAGAAGGTAACCAATTGCCATGAGTTTAAATAAAGGTTTCTCTCTCTCAATCATTCATTTCTACGAGAACCTTCTTCTTCTTCTTCATTTGTTTCTCTTCTTCCTTTCCTTCCTCCATTGTTGCGAGTTGCATGCTTTGAAGGGAGGTCCCTTTTACATCAAACCTTGAAATAGTTACATAGCCGTGACAGTGGTTTCAAGGTGAGTTCTTTGGGCGATGTAACGTGTTTCATGTTCCAAACCCGTAGGTGGTGGAACAAACACTGGTGGAACGCTTAAAGAAGTTGCTGCTGGAACGGAGGTGGAACTATGAACCCAGAAATTGTTGAAGCGTGGAACAGAGGTAAGGGGGTGTTCGGGTTATAATTAATTAGAATAGGACATACTGTCCGAGTCGTAGGAATGACTGATCATATGTATGGACACCGATTGGTTTCTGATCATGTGTGTGTGGCGTAAACCGATTGAAATTGAAATATTGATGTTGTGACAATCGGTATTTAGTGGCAATGTGATGCTGGGCTTGATAAGCAGGTCGCCCGAGTGATGTTGTTAATGGCCACTTATGATGTGAAATGTGAAAATTATATGATGATGTGGTATGGGACGACCGACGGTATATGTTACCCTCGTTTTTGGCTTCAGTGGTCAAGTAGGACCCAGTTGAGCTACCCAGAGGTCTATGACCCAGTGGTTGAGGGGGAGTCAAGCAGGACTCGGTGAACCAAGCAGGGTTCACAGGGTGTCAAGTAGGACCCCCAGCTGAAGGTCGATCCTTTGAGTATCCGGATACTGTGTCAATTTTGTTGAGTCAGTGGTGAAAATTAATGATTTGATAATTTTGCTGAGTGCAATTGGTTTTAATTGCTGAATGAAAATTGAAATAATTGCTGAGTGATGTTATATTTACCGAGTGGTAAATTGGTTTTAATTGCCGAATGAAAATTGAAATAATTACTGAGTGATGTTATATTTACTGAGTGGTAAATTGGTTTTAATTGCCGAATGAAAATTGAAATAATTACTGAGTAATGTTATATTTACTGAGTGGTAAATTGGTTTTAATTGCCGAATAAAAATTGAAATAATTGCTGAGTGATGTTATATTTACCGAGTGGTAAATTGGTTATAATTACCGAATGAAAAATTAAATAATTGCTGAGTGATTTGATGTATCTGTCGAGTGTAATTTCATATATTTGCCGAGTGATTGTTATATTTTCCGAGTGGAAAATTGTTATATTTTCCGAGTGGAAGTTACTTGCTGAGTGTGATTGGCTAGGTTTGCAATGTTAATTGCTATGATTACCGAGTGTGTCTATTACTGAATGTTACTTGTTAAGATTGTCAAAGGAGAACTGTTATATTGCTGAGTGTGAATTACTATAATGCCGAGTGTTAATGGATATATTACCGAGTGTGAGTGTATTGTCGATTGAGTTAATTGCTGAGTGAAATGTACAGTTTTGAGGATAAAGCAATTGGACGGAGTTTATACTCGTATTTTATTTAAATTCCGTTCTAGATTAATTATGATGCTAAACACTCACCCTTGCTGTGCTTTTCAATTTTTAGTAACCAGTGACAGGGAGGAGGTCGGAGCCATGGAGGTGCGCCAAGCGGAGGATTGATGCCAAGGCACCGAGTGAATTTGAATGAATTATAATTTATATGTATTGAGTTTTTCCGAGTGTTTGATGCTACAATGTTGCCTGTATGATGAAATAAATTTGAATCGGTATGCTGTGTGAAGTGAGTATAAATTCTTGATGTTAAATGATTAGTGTTTATTTTTTGAGTGAATTTGCATTGCTGTAGCAGAGTGAATTACCAGGTGAAGCTAGCCGAGTGGATTATCCGAGCAAGAGCCGATTGAATTGGTGCCCATTTTCGATCAAGTGAGTATCCCTCATTTTTTTGAGTGAAGAAAGTTAAGAATGCTTCCGAGTGAAGATATGAGTGAATTTTTCTTAGTGAAGTAAGGTTAAGCTGTTCCCGAGTGAGAGATGACCGAGTGAGAGAATCATTTCCGAGTGAACCCTGACTGTTTTCTTTCTTCCGCTGTTTCTAAATAACTATATTTTATTAATGGATGTATTTTGGATCGGTTTCAGTCAGTTATTGCTATTTTAAGCATGATTTTATTATTTTGAATGTATGAGAAAAGTAGATATTATTTTACATTAAAACCGAGTGGATTTTTATTAAAACGTGAAAAATTATTTTGGAAAAATGATTAAATTGACGCGGGTCGTCACACTAATGAATCAAGAGCTGACACTAATGAAGATCTGGCTCTTGTAACCTAGAGATTCCATAGACTACTAGAAAAGAAGAAGTTCAGACCTGATAAATTTCAAAGGAAGGACTACAAAGGTAAAAATTAATTAAAATTTAAAATTGACACGTCTGCTCTTGAATGTTTCAACCGTAGGAAACCAGGTCACATGAAAATAGAATGTCCTCTCCTAAATAAAGACAAGAAAGTCAAAAAGGAGAAGAAAAGGTTTCCCAAGAAACAAAAAGGACTAACAACTTGGGGTGATGGAGATTCATCAAGCTTTGAAGAGTCTAAAGAAGAGACAATCTGCACAAATCTGTCTCATGGAAAATGAGGAATTAGACTCTGAAGCAAGCTCCAGTGACTTATATACTGAGGATGTAAGTTATTCTGAACTAAAACAAAATTATGATTATTGTTTAATGATTTTTCTCAGCTTCTAAAGAATTTCAAAAAATTGAAATTAAAGCATGTTAACATGGTTACTGATTTAGAAAATCAAATTTCTAAATTTGAAAAAGAGAATCTTGACAAAAACTCTTTGAAAGAAATGGAAGAAAATGAAACAAATGCACTTAGAAGAATTAAGCAAACTTAAAAGAAAATGTTATTTTGAAAATAGATTTTGAAAAATCCAAGAGTTGCTGCAATTCTCAAAGTGAAGAAACTATTAAGTTTCAAAAGCAAGTTAGCTCACTCACCTCAGACCTGAGCAAGTTTGTAAACAGTACTAAAAACTTGAACATACTATTGGGAAAGTCCCATCACGGTCACTTAACCAATGATTACAGAAAAAGAAAAAGAAGAAATGAGAAAATACTAACAATGCAGGACCCAAAAGAATATGGGTACCAAAATCATTAATTATCCCGTTTGTAGATATGCTTAAAAACAAAGACAAAACCTCTACATTGGTATCTGGATAGTGGATACTCGCATTATATGACAGGAAAAAGGTCTATGTTCCTAAACCTGGATCAGTTTAAAGGTGGAACTATCACCTTTGGAGGAAATCAGACTGGAAGAATCACTTGGTTTGGTAGAGTGGGTAAAATTCCTTCACCTATTATTAAAAATGTTTTCTTGTTGAGGGTTTGAGACATAACCAACTGAGCATTAGCCAATTTTGTGATAGTGGGTACAAGGTCTCCTTTGACAAAAAAAAGTGTACTGTCATCTACCATGATGGAACCACACTATTTAATGCTAACACACATCACAACATGTACAAGGTTGACTTGAATGAACTAAATAACCAGAATGTAACATGTTTGTTTTCAAACTCTGAAGAGAAATGGATCTGGCATAAAAAGCATGGACATATAAGTCTAAAACGTATTTCAAAACTTCATAGAAAGGATCCTGTTAAAGGATTGCCATAGATTTCCTTTAATAGCTCATTACCTTATGAGGCATGCTAGAAAGGGAAACAACATAAATCATCTTTTAAAAACAAAGATGTTGTTTCCATTACCAAACCTCTGGAACTGTTACATTTAGATGTATTTGGTCCATCTTAAGTGCAAAGTCTGGTAGGAAAGAAGTATGGATTTGTCATTGTTGATGACTACATAAGAATGACATGGGTATACTTTCTAACTCACAAGGATGAATCTATAAAAGTATTTAAGATTTTCTGTAAGAAAATCCAGAATGAGAAAGGTTTTTGTATTGTACAATAAGAAGTGATCCTGGCAGAGAATTTGAAAATGAAAATTTTGAAAAATTCTGTAATGAGTCTGACATAACTCATAGTTTTTCTTCTCCAAGAACACCTCAACAAAATGGTGTTATGAAAAGGAAAAATAGATCTCTGCAAGAAATGGCCAGAACAATGTTTTACGAAAACAATCTTCCAAAATATTTCCGGGCAGAAGCTGTGAGCACTTCTTGTTATATTCAAAATAAGATCCTTATCAAACCAATACTGAATAAGACTCCTTATGAATTGTGGAAAGGAAGGAAACCCAACATCTTATATTTTCACCCATTTGGATGTACTTGCTATATTCTAAACACTAAGAATCATCTTGGAAAATTTGATTCTAAATACGACAAAGGAATATTTATGGGGTATTCAACCACATTGATATCTTATAGAGTATTTAATACTCAAACTCAAACCATTGAGGAATCTACACATGTAAGATTTGATGATCTAGATTGACAGATCTGATAGGAGACTGATAGATCTAGATTTTAATGATGCAGGAATACTTCAACAAGAACCTAAGCATGAAAAGCAAGGAACAGACCCTGATCAATTAGAATCAACTAAACATGGAGATAGAGAACCTGAACAGAATCAATTATCTGTGGAACCAAAAAAGCCAAAAGATTGGAAGTTCAAGGCATATCATCCTTTAGACCTTATTATTAGAGATCAAGCAGATGGAGTTAAAACTAGATCTAGTCTTCACAAAAAATCCTCAATTACTTTATTTTTAGAATTAGAACCAAAGAACATTACAAAAGCTTTGGAAGATATTGATTGGATTTTTGTCATGCAAGAGGAACTAAATCAGTTTAAAAGGAACAGAGTATGGAAACTTGTTCTCAGGCTAAAAGATAAGAGCATTATTGGAACAAAATGGGTATTTAGAAACAAGCTTGATGAAGATGGAAAAGTCCTCAGGAACAAAGCCAGACTCGTAGCTCAAGGCTACAATCAACAAGTAGGTATGGATTTTACTGAAACCTTTGCACCTGTAGCCAGACTTGAGGCTATCAGAATACTTCTTGCATTTGCTGCATTTAAAGGCATTACATTATATTAGATGGATGTAAAAAGTGCTTTTCTGAATGGGTTCATTGAAGAAGAAGTTTATGTAAAACAACCTCTTGGTTTTAAAGATGTGTCTTTTCCTAACCATGTTTTCAAATTGAGTAAAGCATTGTAAGATCTAAAACAAGTTTTAAGAGCTTGGTATGACAGACTCAATTCTTTTCTGATTTCAAAAGGATTTATAAGAGAAAAAGTAGACACAACCCTATTCAGAAAAAGCTCTTAGAAACAATTTATTATTATGCAGATTTATATGAATGATATTGTTTTTGGTGCTACTAATGATAGTCTATGTAAAGATTTTTCTAGAACGATGCAAGCAGAATTTGAAATGAGTATGATAGGAGAACTTAAGTTTTTCTTAAGCTTGCAGATTAAACACACTAATGATGGTATTTTCATCTATAAGTAGAAGTACACCAAGGAGCTGCTCAAAAAGTTTAAAATAGTTGATGCTAAAACCATGACCACTCATATGCATCCAAACTGCATAATAAATAAAGATGAATCTGGTACATTAGTGGGCCAGACCTTGTACAAAGGAATTATAGGTTTACTTCTGTATCTTACATCCAGTAGACCTGACATAATGTTTAGTGTTTGCATGTGTGCAAGATATCAATCAGATCCCAAGGAATCATATTTGTCTATAGTGAAGAGGATTCTGAGATATCTGGTTGGCATAACTAACCTTAGGTTGTTCTACAAGAGAACAGACTCTTTTTCCCTATCTGGATTTTGTGATGCAGATTTTGTAGGAGATGGAGTAGATAGAAAAAGCACAAATGATGGTTGTCACTTCTTGGGAGGAAGTTTAATATCGTGGGGGAAGTAAAAAGCAAAATTCTATTGCACTTTCAACAAATGAAGAAGAATACATGTCTACAAAAGGATGTTGTTCTCAACTTCTTTGGATTAAGTATCAACTTGAAGACTATTCAATCAAAGAAGGAGAGGTCCCTATATTTTATGATAATACAAGTGCAATAAACCTATCAAAGAACCCCATTCAACAATCAAAGGTAAAACAAAGAAGTGAAATATCACTTTATCAGAGATTATGTGCAAAAGAGGATGCTGGACATAAAGTTTGTAGATACAGACCATCAGTGGAAAGATATCTGCACAAAGCCTCTAGCTGAGGCTAGGTTTGCTTTTATTAAGAACAATTTAAATTTGAGAGTTATTACATGAAAGGTTTGATGTATGAAAGGTCTAATGCATAAAAAGTCTGATTGTATGATATATTTGATATTTGACTTGTCTAAACCTACACTCTCTTCTAAATATTTCTGAGAGAAATTATTTACGCCTTTTGGGATTCGTGTTAACTATCAATCGTTTCATTTTTTCGTACATCATAGTAGTAGTCACTACCTTTTGTGTAACTATTATTTGAGCCTGTGTTCTCTCTTCTCTCTAGTGGTCAGTTTTTGACTTTTTAAATAGTGGTCTTTTCATTTGTATTTCTCATCTTTTTGCTAAAACCCTCTTTTCTTCCTTTTGGAAAACCTTTTTTATTTTCTTAAACCCTAAACTTCTTCTTCATTAAGCAATGACATTCAAAGTATTAGATATCATTGAGTCCTTTGTATTCAACATGAAGCAGCACAAGCTTGATGGAAGAGACATCTCAGAGGAGATAAATGACATTGGTTAGACTAAGTTTTTCCATGACCAGGAGCCCTACTCACCCTTTTCTAGTTCTGGAATTTTGGCAGACTACTACAGTCGACAAGTCTAAGTTTATTGTGTTGGGAAAGCTTAAAGGGAAAACTATTAAGATTTATTTATGGATTTTTGAAGTATACGTCTGACCCTGATGTGCGTAAGTAAGGACACATTGATCGGATAAACCAGATGTATAAGACTGTTGGTACATATCAGAATGATGAGCAAGTCTTTAGAGTCTCCCTCAAAAGGAAGAGATCAGACTCCCCCTCTAGTACAAGTGTAAAGAGAGTAAAGTTTATCCCCTTATCCTCAAACCTTTCTGTTTCTTCAGCATTCTCTAAACCTTCTTCCTTTTATCTATCCCTTCAACCTATCCCTATCTCTGTTGAGCCTACACCTTAGAGTCAGACATCATCCTCCTTAGCCATTATTCCCTACCCCGACCCTTCTACTATTAGAGATCTTTCTCAACAACCCCCTCTATTCGTTCCTCACCCTGG
The DNA here is from genome assembly GCA_037962975.1 of Clitoria ternatea. Taxonomy (NCBI): domain Eukaryota; kingdom Viridiplantae; phylum Streptophyta; class Magnoliopsida; order Fabales; family Fabaceae; genus Clitoria; species Clitoria ternatea. The sequence continues at coordinate 111,435,028 of CM075669.1, forward strand.
TCTACCCACTTGGACATTTTATAAACCCGTTCTTGACCCTTCCGACCCAAGTTACAAGAACCCTTACAACTTAGCCATTATCAGCAATCCAAATTTTAAAAGTCGTAGACTCCGTATTCGACCCTCTGAACACAGATACTTCCCTCAATTACCCATAGAACGCCTGCTACCTGTAACATCCCGTATGTTTTATATTTAAAATTGTGAGGATTTGAGAAATATAGGGCTATTTTGTGATTTAAAAATGAATTTAAGGGGAAATTCATGGTTTTATCTGACGCGTAGCGTCAGTGTGAAAATTTAGACTTGACGCGTAGCATTAGTGTGATGCGCAGCGTCAGCGTCACGAGCAGAATAAAAACTTCACAATGGCAGCCCGTAAAACATAAGTGAAAAATTGGGTTTTTGAGCTTTTCTCTCCCTTATTCTTATTTTAAGTTTAAGAAGCCAATTAAAGCCCATTTGTGGTGGGAATTCAAAGTTTATTGTGGATTGGGGGTGAGAAACTTAAGGTAAACACTAGGAATCTTTCAATTTTAAATTCCATGGAGATTTCCTATCTTTTATTTATTTCTTGGAGAAGCAAAGGAGCTTTAAAATTTATGATTCTAAACTAGTTAAAGGGCCCCTTATGACTTCTAAGTGAAGGATCAAGTGATGAACTTGAGTTCCACTTTGTGTAGGTTACGAGCGAGGTGTCGGAAGCTTAGTGGCAAAGGGGGTTCCTGAAAATAGCTGTTGGTTTCAGTTGTGGTTGTAACACCCCGGTTTACTGTACTCGAATCCCGATATGATCGTCATAGTTAATGAAAATGCGAGTAAATTTTTCGCATTTCAAAAGAATACCGGTGTCACATCGAGACTCGAATCACAGAAAACCGAAGCATACAATTAAATAACCTATAACTGGATCGTTAATTAGTTGGCCCATAATGGTATACAAAAATACTAGAGTCTACAGCAGAAGAATATGTATACCGGGCACACGCCTAGTCTCATATATGACGATATGAGAAAAGGCTAGGCAAGCATGCAAATACATATATATATACATCATAAATTTAATAAATCAATGCCAATCCTTCCCTTACCTCATATACATGCATTGCCTAAGATATACTATAAATATATATATATATATATATATATATATATATATATATATGTATACACCTGGGTATCTTTCCCCAACATTCTCTACCATCAATATATATCAATCATTTTCAATCCTTCCAATATACATTAAAACAACTTCTACATTTAACTTATTCATTTCATAAATTCAATATATAGTAATTTACAAATGATGCCGGCCAAGGCACTTCCTCTACGACTATTTACCTTCACCAGAGCTTTGACTAGAAATCCAAACTCATCCCATGACAACCTGCATCACAAGGCTAAAAAGAAGACCACATGGGAGAGTGAGTTATACATTCAAAATGACGAATAATATATATATTGTGATCATGTGTATATGCATACAAACGTCATGTGTGCTTTGCTATAAAATAATTAAATTAACATCCATTCATCATCTCATTATTATAATAGGCATACAAGCCTTATGAATCACAATTCATATCATAAACAAGCATAAGCACATACACAGTCACTTATACAATCACTCTGCCACTTATCAACAAGGGCATCCTTAATCATTATCATCATCGATTCATTTTATCATTTATTAAATACCTCCTCGCAAGGGGTTTCTTATCTCTCGTGGTCATCCTATCTCAAATATACAATGGATTCGATTCCATATCAACGGGTGATCACAACCACCATACCATTCATTTCTCAATAATTCTAATAATAATATCATCACTCAGGGATTCACCCTTCGTGGCACCCCGCAAGGTGATTCATTTCAATAAATATCATAATATCATCATCACTCAGGGCTACACCCTTCGTGGCACCCCGCAAGGTGATATGTTCATTTCAATAATAACTCATGTAATAGCATCTTCACTCAGGGATACACCCTTCGTGGCACCCCGCAAGGTGATTTTCTTCACAATAATTATCACTATACCATCATCACTCGGGGATACACCCCTCGTGGCACCCCGCAAGGTGATTCTCTTCACAATAATTATCATAATACCATCATCACTCGGGGATACACCCCTCGTGGCACCCCGCAAGGTGATATACTCAACATTATGATCAACATCATCTTCACTCCGGGGTTTACCCGTTGTGGCACCCCGCAAGGTGATATACTCAACATTATGATCAACATCATCTTCACTCCGGGGTTTACCCGTCGTGGCACCCCGCAAGGTGATATATTCCATATTATTCAATAACAACAGGATAACGTCCTCTTCACTCAGGGATATACCCTTCGTGGCACCCCGCAAGGTGATTCATTCAATAATAATGCATATCAATGCCATGCTATGCCATAAATGCAACAGCGCAATAATGCATGTGCCCAACAATCTCACAAGGATTTCTCACCCTCTCAATTAGGGTATATATTTTAATTTGGCATCTTAATAATTATTCATAATTATTTACAAAGCCCCTCAAGGCATATCGCTTAAATAATTGGCATCTAATGGCCACAACCATCATTCATAACAATCCACACATGGATATCAAATAGGCATAGCGAACAATCATAATATCAAGCCATACATATATCAACAAGGTATTACGGATTATATATATATATATATATATAACAACCATCATTGCCTCACACACATGCAAGTCAATTACTTGTATCCCTCACAAGGGTATCATAATAATTCTCAATAATTATCAAATTGCCATTTCAATTAATTCAATACATATACATGGCAAGGCAAGCATGAGTATCCAACACATACAACAATCACTATTAAATTTATTCATGCAATTTGAATGTTAACTCCTCTCCTACCTCAAGGGAAGAGCCGAATGGTTCCAATGCTCCGAATGCTCCTTCACGTCGTCCGGACTACGATCTACATACTATATGCAAGTATATTCACATAAATAATAACCATCATAATTCCAAGCACTTGTTAGCTTATTATAAAGCCTAACATCAAGTCCTAAACTTGATGAACACCAACTTATGCAATTGTATTAGGCTTCGGGAATTCCTTTCCCAAAGCCAAGATCCTCTAGATCTTAAAAGGCCAACTAAATCCTACATCATCATTATCTCATCCATTACATGATGTATTTTCAATTCACTTCAACTCTTTAAATATCCTCATTATAAAATTTCATTCAAATTTATTATAAGCCTTTTGGCCCCAACCAAGACCATCATCAATTAACAAATCCTTATGGCATTTATTATCTTACATAACCTCATGAACATAGTTCAAATCATTATTAACCTCATTAATCAATCCCGATAATTCTAAAGGTTCATTCCCTTCTTACAATTCCTTCTAAGACATCAAAAATCACCAAAATCACTTATTTAATCAACACCCCAAATCACTCCACTTAGGGTTTTTCATCAAAACTCAATAACCATTTCAAGTAACCACCAATCTCTATCATTAACAACACCCACACACATATTATCCTGGGTTTTCACTAAAAATCCTTTTTGATGGCATTATTATCCATTTCCCCCAAATCTTAGGGTTAGGGTTTTGTTTCTTCAAGTCATTTTCTATCAAAACAACACCCAATCGCCCATCACAACACTTAAATAGGCTCAAAACCATAAACTAGAACCATGGGTGTTCAAGATCATACCTCTCCTCCAAGCCCAAAGCCAAACTCAAAAATGAGAGAAAGAGAAGAAGAGGAGAGCCAATCCTTACTCCTATATCCCATTCATGCTTCATGAATCCATGATATCCAATTAATTTTGAGTGGGTGAGGTAATGGAGGAAGTAATCACGATTTTGGGTGTGAAGAAGGAAGAAAACGAAGAAGAAGAGTGTAGAAAGGAGGGGAAGAAGTGACGTGAGAGTGAAAGAAGTGAGAGTTTTATGTTTTAATATTTGCACTAATGACCATTATATCCCTCGGGTGTCTACTGAGTAAGGGGAAAAAGAGTCCAGCCATCGGAATCAAGAAAAGAAGGGCCAATATACACAAACCGAGAGAAAAGAGGGAAAAATACAATCAGGGTGCTACTCGCTCAAGCGAAACCCACATTCGCTTGAGCGAGACAGCCCCATCTCGCGTGAGCCTCTCCATTCGCACAGGCGAAATAACCCCAGTATCTATTTCCACACTCGCTCGCTTGAGCGAGGTATTAATTCGCTTAAGCGAATCTGACAAGAAGTCATCCTTCCCAGCACTCGGGTTTCTGTTGACAGAATTTCCCCCAAAACCGACCCAACATTCATTCGGTTTCACTCGGTAAATTTCAACCAGATCTGAGTCATCTCACACTCGGCTTCCCTCTTGACATACCAATCTAGACTGATCCATTTTTCATTCAACCAACTCATTCAGGGCCGACTCACACTCGCATAGTCTATCACTCGGGATCCAAAGTTCCATTCACTCGAAAACAACCCATCGTATATACTCAGTCATTTATATTCTATCCTCAAGGGTCACACTTATACAATCCACTCGGTAAATGAAGGTTATCCCACTCGGAATCCATAAACCTTCCTCACTCGGAATATTTCCCAATTAAACGCCACTCGGTATATTTCAACATCGAGTCACTCGAAAAACATCAACCATTTAGCACTCGGCATATTAAAACTCCCTCACTCAGAGAATACCATTAAGTTAAGTCCCATTCGGACTCACTCAGATCTTAATCACTCGGATTATACATGTATATCATACACTTAGAATATATTCCAATCTAAGCCATTACAACAGCTCTTCCCTCGGAAGAGGTTCACTCGGATTTCCACTCGGGATATTCAAGTCATTCCCCACTCGGGGCTCACTATATATTTTTCACTCGGTAACATTTAGGCCTATGATTACACGGAATTATCTTATGCCTTCACACTCACTCAGTATCCACTCGGATAAACAATCCAGACCGAGTCCTTCCTCACCTGGTTTTCCACTCGGTATTTCATTCCAAAACCGACTTTCTTTGTTTTTCCCCACGAATAAGGTCATTCCAGAATACTTCTGGATAACACACCCCACTCGGTGCCATTTCCACTCGGAATTACATTCAGAGAGGCTCCACTCGGAATGAGTTACCTTGAACTCGGATACTTCCACTCGGAACTCCACTGCTCGGAATATCACACAGGGAGACCTCTCACTCAGAAATTCACCACAAATCCTGAATTATTTTCTGAGTCCCCTATCAAGTGAAATTTCATCCAGAATCCCACTTACTCACCATACACATGTCACACTCGGTTAGAAGCACAACCATACCAGTCACACATGAGTGAGCATCACCCAGCATTCATACTTCTCACTTTCGCTCAAGCTACTCACATTCGCTTGGGCGAAGAAAGGTCCAGTGACCATTCCCTCACTAGCTTGCTCAAGCGCGGCCATTCTCGCTCGAGCGAGATTCATCCAGAACCTCACCTAATCACAACACACTGTACTCGCTCGAGCTGATTCCTCACTCGCCTGGGCGAATGCCATTCCTCAGACCCTTCGCTCGGGCGAGACTTGAAACACCCTAATTTAATAAATAAATAATTAACAAAACAGAGGAAATTTTTCACAATTAAACCAAAACCATTGGGCACAAAAGAAATAAGGAAAAGAAGGCAAGAGGAATAAAAACTGACTCAAGGAGGCTGCCAGCGGAAGAAGGAAAACGCTCGGGCGGACAACGCACACTCGCTGCAGCGAGAACTACACTCGGCACTCGGTCACTCCACTCGGCATTCCCGCACTCGGGTTTCAGCGTCGGTTTACTCGGAAGGGTCCACTATCTATTCACTCGGATTGGCCCTTATACATACCAGCCCCATTCAGAAAACATAGCACATTCCACGACTTCATTCGATCGGGACACATATACGAATAACTCGGAAATGATTCCCATCGCCACTCACTCGGAATCTATGAAGACTTCTCACTCGGAATAACTTTCACTTCCTTTTTGCCACTCGGATATTTCGCTCATTCTTTTCACTCGGTAACCACAATCTTTCTTACTCTAGTTATCCTTACTAAGTCAAGACTCACTCAGATTCCCTTGCTACTAATAATTTCCTACCATGGGGTCCACTTAGAGCCTTAGGTGTCGCCTTTCTGTCAGGAAACCGTCACTCGGCGGATTCTCACTCGGAAATTGTGAATTATTCCGCACTTAGAAAATCCTAACAGTTATCACTCGGAAAACGTCTAGATCAATCCTCACTCAGTGTTCCGCGCTGTCTTGTTCACTCATTGTCACTCGGTATCACACTGTCTTGTTCACTCGGGATTACCTAGACTTCTCTTCACTCGGAAGGAATTACTAACTCTCTTCCCACATCAACACTCGGCTCCATTTCGACTTATAGATATACTAACCTCTCACACACAACAAGTACGCGTACATAGATTACTCGGATCTTCATGCACTGTATAGGATTTCACACAACATAGTAGATATAAATAATTACAGGCACCAAAATCATGTCTTCTACCCCAGAGGGTTCAGGTTCTAATAAAAGGGACTAAGGCTAAAACATGAGCCGGCCAAGGCTTAACAAAACACATAAGCAGTATATACATAATATCTATTTCCCCATAGCGCAAGAGCATTTCACCCAGCATTCAGCTCCTCCTTCATTCGTCATCCCGAGAGACATTCACTGAAAAATTTGCCACAGTAGAGGTGAGCTTATGCATTTAAAATGACAGTTAATGACTCGGCATCAGCATCAATACTTGCCCTCACGTTCCTTCGGGTTGCATACAATTTTGGATTTCAACCATGCAGAATATAATGTTTTTAAAGACATGCAATTACATACATATTACAAAGATTCATTTCCCGTCATATGAAATACGCGTCAACTCACTCAGAATTCACTCGTATCACTCTGAGCCATCCCACTCGTCCTATCCTAACCAACATTTCATCTACATGCATGCCTGCGGATCCGACTAAGCAATGATCTTCAGTTACAGGCTCCCTCACTGGCCTCTCGTCCTTTAGCCCTTCCCGCGTGATACCGGCCTCCCATTGACGTCTCGAGACTTAACTCTAGCTCCTACGGCTACCACGGGCTCTCACAGGATCTAGCCAAGGGTCTGCACCTGGAGATCATTTTGTTGGGACTCCTGACCTTCCACGGGTCATCCCATTTCCTGTACATACAGCCTATACGCGTCAACCACGAGTACCCTCAACTATCTGACTCACTCCTAGTAACCATTAGCGTCACTCCTGAGCCCACATATTCTCCACATTCAATCATTAATCGTACCATCATACACAGCACTCGCACAGTTAATGCATGCAATATCTCAAAGAACCAGCCAACAATCAAGCACACATATTCTTTCGGTATTAACAACAATGAGAACTTGCATCACAAGCGTTTATATATATATAACCAACTATCAGACTTCAACACAACGACCCTGAATACATGCATGCAAGTGTATAACCATAATCAAGACTCTGCAATCACATACATGGCAGTCAAGGATTCACAATCATGCATTGCACACAATTTTCACAAACACATTCATATGCATGCACGGTAATACGTTCATCCGGTGCCGTCCACCGACCATGCATTCGACATGCAAGCGCCCCCTACCTTCTGAAGGGACTCGAGAAGCTCTTCCTCTCTCCGACGTTTGGTCTGACGCCCTTTCTGCCTCGTCCAGTCCCCTTCACGCAGTCGTACTCTGCAATCGGCTCGGGGATGGGGAGTTGTTCTTCCTCTGCTTCAATGATCGTCCTTCACCAGTCGGAGGGGACTCTGACCCTTCTACAGCACCGTCACCGTGGGTCTCCAGAAACGAAGAACAAGGACAGGGGGAAGAAAAGAGGATGAAGAACGAAGAAGGAAGGAAAGAGAGGATGAAGCAGTGAGGAAGGATGAATATCCACGGTGATACAGGATATATGTGCATGCGTGCGAAGAGAAGGAGAGCGGGGTGGGAAAACATGAATCGCAGTCCCACTCACGCGACTCGCCAATCATAAGCAGCCACCTTTTACCAACTAAGCATAATTAATTTGTCATTATTTTTTAAGTTAAGTTGATTTTAATTAACAATTAATTTCCTAATTGAAATCAAAATTAGGATGTTACAGTTCTCCCCCTCTCAAAAGAATTTCGTCCTCGAAATTCAGTCGGTAACTCACCTTGGTTAAACAACTCGGGGTACTGCTGCCTCATGGCATCCTCACGTTCCCAGGTATAAGAGGTATACTCGTTCTGTTTCCATTCTACTTCAACTAGTTGTACATCCTTGCTCCTCAAATGCTTTATCGATCGGTCCACGATTCTAGTCGGTACAGTCACAGTGGTCAGGTCTTCCTTGATTTCCACTTCATCATCAGGCATTGTGTGAGTAGAATCGGGTAGGTACTTCTTTAGTTGGGACACATGAAACACGTTATGCAATCGGGATAAGTGAGTCGGTAATGCTATTTGGTATGCCATGGAGCCGACTCGTTCCAACACCTCATAAGGCCCAACGTATCGGGGGCTCAACTTCCCACCTTTTAGGGCTCGCCTGACTCCTTTACTCGGTGAAGTCTTCAGAAACACCCTGTCTCCGACTGAAAACTCTAACGGTTTGGTTCGTTTGTCATGGTAGCTCTTCTGCCTATCTTGAGACGCCTTCATCCTTTCCCTTATCACTCGGATCTGTTCTGAGGTTTGCTTCACAATCTCTGGCCCCAATAGCAGACTCTCACCCGTTTCCGACCAGCAGAGTGGGGTTCGGCATCTTCGACCATATAATGCTTCATAGGGTGCCATACCGATACTGTTGTGGTGGCTATTGTTGTATGTAAACTCGATCAGGGGAAGGTACTGCTCCCAATCTCCACCGTGCTCCAGCATATACGCCCTTAGCAAGTCCTCCAAGCTTTGGATCGTTCGCTCGGATTGTCCATCCGATTGGGGGTGGTAGGCAGAACTTAGCCAAAGTTTTGTACCCATTTCCTGGTGCAGGCTGGTCCAAAACCGGGACGTGAACCTAGGATCCCTATCCGATACGATCAAAGTCGGTATACCATGCAGTCGGACAATTTTGTGAATGTAAATCCGAGCTAACTTATTCAACGGGTACTTCATGTTCACAGGTAGGAAGTGTGCACTCTTCGTCTGTCGGTCAACAATGACCCAAATCGCATCATGGCCCGCTAAGTTTTTTGGCAATCCCATGACAAAGTCCATGGCAATTGAGTCCCATTTCCACACGGGAATCTCCAGGGGTTGCAATGCACCATACGGCTTTTGGTGCTCGACTTTTGACTTTTGACAGGTGATACACCGAGCCACATATTTTGCCATATTCCTCTTTAATCTGGGCCACCAGAATCATGTCCTTAGATCCTGGTACATCTTCGTGGTACCCGGGTGAATACTGAGTAAGCTCTTGTGGGCTTCATCAAGCACCATTCCCCTTAAGTCTCCTCCACTCGGTACATATATTCTGTTTTTCACTCAGAAGATTCCATCCGATCCCTCGGTCAAAGACAAATCCTTACCTTTGGCCTGAGTCTCCTTCATCTTAGCCAAGTAGGAATCTGACTGCTGCTGCTCGTACACGGATTTCAGGAATTCATTGGCAATCCTCAACGTACTGATTGTTATCTTCCAAGACGAAGGCACATTAACATGTAAATTCATGTCTCGGAACTGTTCCAATAGCTCCACCTCCTTTACCATCATCACTGCTACGTGGAGGTATTTCTGACTCAACGCGTCGGTAACAACGTTTGCCTTACCCAGATGGTATTTTACCTTGAAGTCATAATCCTTTAAAAATTCCATCCATCTCCTCTGCCTCATGTTCAGCTCCTTTTGGTCGAATAGGTATTTGAGGCTCTTGTGGTTGCTGTACACTTCGAATTTAGAACCGTACAAGTAATGCCTCCATATCTTCAATGCGAAAACTACAGCTGCCAGCTCTAAATCATGGGTTGGGTAATGCTGTTTGTGAGGTCTCAATTGCCGAGAGGCGTAAGCGATCACTCGGTCCTTCTGCATTAGTACGCATCCTAATCTGAGTCCTGACGCATCACACTAAACCACGAAGCTCTCTTGCAAGTTTGGTAATGCCAACACTGGAGCAGTCGTCAACTTGTCTTTCAGCTCTCGGAAACTGCTATCGCACTCGGAACTCTATACGAACGGGACGTTTTTCTGAGTCAATTTAGTCAGTGGCGAAGCAAGCTTAGAAAAACCTTCAATAAACCTCCTATAGTAACCAGCCAGGCCCATAAAGCTTCTTATCTCCGAGACCGACTCGGGTCTCTCCCATGCCATTATAGCTACCACCTTCGAAGGGTCTACCGAGACACCCTCCTTGGAAATCACATGTCCGAGAAAGTGGATCTTATCCATCCAGAAGTCGCACTTCGAAAATTTCACAAATAACTGCTTCTCCTTCAAGACTTCAAGTACCGCTCGGAGGTGTTCTTTATGCTCATCAGAGGTCTTGGAGTAGACCAAGATATCATCGATAAAAATTACTACGAATCGGTCCAAGTACGGGTGGAATATGTTGTTCATGTAATTCATGAATATGGCAGGTGTATTTGTCACACCGAACGGCATCACTACATACTCGTAGTGGCCATACTGAGTCCTAAAGGCAGTCTTGGGAATATCCGAGTCCTTCACCTGGATTTGGTGGTACCCCGATCGTAAATCGATCTTCGAAAAGACTGAAGCGCCACGCAGCTGGTCAATCAAATCATCAATTCTGGGAAACGGGTATCGGTTCTTAATTGTGAGTTTGTTTAGCTGTCGGTAATCTATGCACAGTCTCATGCTGCCATCCTTCTTCTTAACAAGCAGCACAGGTGCGCCCCATGGCGACACACTCGGCCTAATGAATTGTTTTTCGAGTAACTCATCCACCTGCTTCTTCAACTCGGCCAATTCTGTTGGGGACATTCTATAAGGTGCACTGGAGACTGGTTTGGCTCCAGGGATCAGGTCTATGGAGAATTCAACTTCTCTACTCGGAGGGACACCCGGCACATCCTCTGGAAACACCTCTGGAAATTCACAGACAGTCGGAATATCATTCACTCGGGCTCTACTCTCACCCTCGGTTAAGTAAAGCATCATAAACAGTTGGGCTATACCTTGTGCCGTGTAGTCCTCATTGTTCTGCCTCGGGAAGATTATCCTTCGGTTTCTACAGTCCACTAACACCTTGTTGGCTGAAAGCCAATCTATACCGAGCACGATATCAAGGTCCTTCAGAGGCACGCACACCAGATCGAAGGTGAAACTCCGATCACCCAATACAAACGTTATGTCTTTACACATCGATGATGTCAACACCTTAGTGCCAGTCGGATTGGCTACTTCCAAAGTCTGATCCATATACACAGTCGACAAATTTAAACGCCTTACACACTCATCAGCTATAAAAGAATGGGTGGCTCCCGAATCAAAAACTACATTAAGTGTATATCTACTGAGTAAACACTTACTTTGCACCAGGTCATTCGCTTGTGCGGCCTCCCCTGCGTTAATGGCGTATACCCTCCCAGCAGCTGGTTGGTCGGTATTTCTCTTTTGGTTGTTTGGAGCGAACATCATATTCCTTCTGGCTTCAATATCTCTGCCTTCCGATCGTTGGCTACCATTCCCACGGCCTCTCCCTCGGAAGCTTCCACGATGCACAGGGGCGTCTGCTTGGCGCAACTGAGGGCAGTCGGGGCGGATATGCCTCTTCTCATTGCAATGAAAACATATAACACTTCCTCCACCATCACAATTCTGAGCAAAGTGGTCACCACCACATTTAAAACACTTGCCAAATCTTGGACGTCCACCAGTCTGCCCCCCTTGACTAATCCGATCCTTATATCTAGCAGAGGTTCCACTTCTCCCAACGTTACCTGATCTCTTGAAGCGTGACTGCTGAGGCCTCAAGGAGGGTTCTGCCCTACTGCTCTAGCCCGAATGGGCTTTGTCATCTTCCTCGAAAATCCTACATTTATTCACCAGTACTGAGAAACTTCTAATTTCTTGATATCTGCAAGCTCTTTTAATGTCCGATCGCAGTCCGTTCTCGAATTTGAGGCATTTGGAGCTCTCGGTCCCGGGTTGTTGGAAGGGTGGATAAAACAGACACAGCTCTTCAAATCTGGCTGCGTATTCTTCGACAGACATGGAGCCCTGTTTCAGCTCCATAAACTCCAGTTCCTTCCGACTCCTCACTGTGTCGGGGAAATATTTTTCTAGGAAACACGTTTTGAAATTTTCCCAGGTCGGCTGGGTATCATCATCAACCAGTCGGTTTCTGGCAATCTTCCACCAGTTCTCTGCCTCGTCCCGCAGCATGTACATTGCGCACTCCACCTTCTGGGCCTCGGTACAGCGAAGACCCCCAAAAATCCTTTCTAACTCTTGAGTCCATTTGTAAGCTACCTCAGGGTTACGTCCTCCTTGAAACTCGCTCGGCTTCCTCTTCAGGAAGCGATCCAACACTTGGCCATCTTCAGCTCGAGGCTGGCCTTGCCTGTCAAACACGTCTGCAAAGCGTTGGAATGCCGTGGCTATGGCTTCCATACTCTGACGATTCGCCATGACTTATCCTGAAATTCACACCCCTTTCAAGGATAAGTTTACGAAGTTACTTACTACCGATCGAATCTCAGCCTAACATTCAGTAACTTTAGCACATTATACCATTTCTATATGTTAGACAATCAGTCGGACCAGGAGGGAAACGACCTCCTATCCACAAATCAATATTACAATATCAATCATGTTCAACAAATATCACAATAATGATGACCACTCGGTCACAATGCACACAACCGCTTACACTCGGTAAGCATACCTTGGCCTTGAACCTTTCGGTCTACTCTGATACCAAAATGAAACACCCTAATTTAATAAATAAATAATTAACAAAACAGAGGAAACTTTTCACAATTAAACCAAAACCATCGGGCACAAAAGAAATAAGGAAAAGAAGGCAAGAGGAATAAAAACCGACTCAAGGAAGCTACCAGCGGAAGAAGGAAAACGCTCGGACGGGTCACACAACAACGTACACTCGCTGCAGCGAGAACTACACTCGGCACTCGCTCACTCCACTCGGCATTCCCGCACTCAGGTTTCAGCGCCGGTTCACTCGGAAGGGTCCACTCTCTATTCACTCGGATTGGCCCTTATACATACCAGCCCCATTCAGAAAACATAGCACATTCCACGACTTCATTCGATCGGGACACATATACGAACAACTCGGAAATGATTCCTATCGCCACTCACTCAGAATCTATGAAGACTTCTCACTCGGAATAACTTTCACTTCCTTTTTGCCACTCGGATATTTCACTCATTCTTTTCACTCGGTAACCACAATCTTTCTTACTCTAGTTATCCTTACTAAGTCAAGACTCACTCAGATTCCCTTGCTACTAATAATTTCCTACCATGGGGTCTACTTAGAGCCTTAGGTGTCGCCTTTCTGTCAGGAAACCGTCACTCGGCGGATTCTCACTCGGAAATTGTGAATTATTCCGCACTTAGAAAATCCTAACAGTTATCACTCGGAAAACGTCTAGATCAATCCTCACTCGGTGTTCCGCGCTGTCTTGTTCACTCATTGTCACTCGGTATCACACTGTCTTGTTCACTCGGGATTACCTAGACTTCTCTTCACTCGGAAGGAATTACTAACTCTCTTCCCACATCAACACTCGGCTCCATTTCGACTTATAGATATACTAACCTCTCGCACACAATAAGTACGCGTACATAGATTACTCGGATCTTCATGCACTGTATAGGATTTCACACAACATAGTAGATATAAATAATTACAGGCACCAAAATCATGTCTTCTACCCCAGAGGGTTCAGGTTCTAATAAAAGGGACTAAGGCTAAAACATGAGCCGGCCAAGGCTTAACAAAACACATAAGCAGTATATACATAACATCTATTTCCCCATAGCGCACAAGCATTTGACCCAGCATTCAGATCCTCCTCCATTCGTCATCCCGAGAGACATTCACTGAAAAATTTGCCACAGTAGGGGTGAGCTTATGCATTTAAAATGACAGTTAATGACTCGGCATCAGCATCAATACTTGCCCTCATGTTCACTCGGGTTGCATACAATTTTGGATTTCAACCATGCAGAATATAATGTTTCTAAAGACATGCAATTACATACATATTACAAAGATTCATTTCCCGTCATATGAAATACGCGTCAACTCACTCAGAATTCACTCGTATCACTCCGAGCTATCCCACTCGTCCTATCCTAACCAACATTTTGTCTACATGCATGCCTGCGGATCCGACTAAGAAATGATCTTCAGTTACAGGCTCCCTCACTGGCCTCTCGTTCTTTAGCCCTTCCCGCGTGATACCGGCCTCCCATTGACGTCTCGAGACTTAACTCTAGCTCCTACGGCTACCACGGGCTCTCATAGGATCTAGCCAAGGGTCTGCACCTGGAGATCATTTTGTTGGGACTCCTGACCTTCCACGGGTCATCCCATCTCCTGTACATACAGCCTATACGCGTCAACCACGAGTACCCTCAACTATCCGACTCACTCCTAGTAACCATTAGCGTCACTCCCGAGCCCACATATTCTCCATATTGAATCATTAATCATACCATCATACACAACACTCGCACAGTTAATGCATGCAATATCTCAAAGAACCAGCCAACAATCAAGCACACATATTCTTTCGGTATTAACAACAATGAGAACATGCATCACAAGCGTTTATATATATATAACCAACTATTAGACTTCAACACAACGACCCTGAATACATGCATGCAAGTGTATAACCATAATCAGGACTCTGCAATCACACACATGGCAGTCAAGGATTCACAATCATGCATTGTACACAATTTTCACAAACACATTCATATGCATGCACGGTAATACGTTCATCCGGTGCCGTCCATCGACCATGCATTCGACATGCAAGCGCCCCCTACCTTCTGAAGGGACTCGAGAAGCTTTTCCTCTCTCCGACATTTGGTCTGACGCCCTTTCTGCCTCGTCCAGTCCCCTTCACGCAGTCGTACTCTGCAATCGGCTCGGGGATAGGGAGTTGTTCTTCCTCTGCTTCAATGATCGTCCTTCACCAGTCGGAGGGGACTCTGACCCTTCTGCAGCACCGTCACCGTGGGTCTCCAGAAACGAAGAACAAGGACAGGGGGAAGAAAAGAGGACGAAGAATGAAGAAGGAAGGAAAGAGAGGATGAAGCAGTGAGGAAGGATGAATATCCACGGTGATACAGGATATATGTACATGCGTGCAAAGAGAAGGAGAGCGGGGTGGGAAAACTTGAATCGCAGTCCCACTCACGCGACTCGCCAATCATAAGCAGCCACCTTTTACCAACTAAGCATAATTAATTTGTCATTATTTTTTAAGTTAAGTTGATTTTAATTAACAATTAATTTCCTAATTAAAATCAAAATTGGGATGTTACAAGACTCCATTCGCCTGAGCGAATTTCCTCCAGAGAGCAAACACTGATACTACGAATTCCTTCCAGAGAGCAACACTGATACAGGGCAATTTTGCTTGAGCAGAATTCACCTTCGCCTGAGCGAAAATTGCCCAGAAGCCATAATGTTGGTGCAAAAGACTCTCGCCTGAGCGAGGTCCCATCTTGCTTGAGCGAGAATACCAGCACAGAGACAGGAAACACAAATTTCACACAACTCAATGTATAAAATCACATTTTACCAATTCAATTACTCCCAACACAGCATACACAATATGTGGGATATATATATAACTTGTTCTAAACATTCTCACTCGGAATTCCTCATTATAATCCAAATTTGAATTTATCCCACATTTCATACACATCATGAAAGGCACACACAGCCTATTCAAACATTCATACCTATAAAATTCTCATTCCAACATATTATTCATGTTAAATTCAAAATCATCTCCATCTTATATATATTCCTACTTTGCCACACTGATTCCACATATTCTCACCAATCCTCCTCAATAAATATCAACTTACCATTATAATTAATTACTCATTTTTATAAAATTCGGGATGTTACAATTCACCCCACCTAAAAAGAATTTTGTCCTCGAAATTCAGCATCGATACACATGTCACAAGGCCATACCTCAGGCCACACATCAACAAGGTTCAACGATACCATAGAATAACATTGGACTTCTTAAAGTCCATCAAGACATGTTCATCATCACTTCATCATTCTTAACATAAAATTTCTACATCAAGCATGTCATATATTATCAATTATAACTCGTCCAACAGAGCTCGCATGTTCATACTCAGTATGACTAGATAGGCTCAGTATATTCACCATAAGCAGCTACAATCCCTACACTTGCCCGGCCTATGTGTCACTGCATTCGACATACAGGAAGGTGTCCCAATCCTGTAGTGGTTACTACAAACACACAAAGTCGGTGCATAAGTGCATGCTGCCACAATGCCTATGGCATGTATGACCATATCGGGACCAGTACTTCGTATTCCCATTGCTCATGTCGGTCACATATATTCAAACGATACCGTTCTATATAAGACTTGGTGACAATCCTCACCAGTCCACAACCAAAATACTCATATTTTATCATCATTATATAGATAATTTGGCATCCATCATGCCATATCAATCATCAAATTTTAGCTAACTTCACCATCGATCGTGTACCAATCATAAATTTTCAATCATCACATATTCAAATTCCCAATCTAGGGAAATACAACGAATCACTTATATCATATAACACATAGGGTTCTTGTGCCAAAGGATATAAAATCCATCCTTCACAAATGGAACAACCAAACATTTAAATTCAAACATACCCATACTAGGGAATTATTCAATATTATTCATTCATTCAATTCCTCATGTGAGTTTCATTTCATTTAGCAAGCATTCCTTGGCTAAACGCCACAGGCATAATGCCTATAAAAGACCTAACCAACAATTTAATTTCTAGGTGCATATACACATCAAGGTCTCAACATATATGGTCGACTACCATATCAATTTCTTTCTCAATATTCCCTATCCGTAATCAACATACGGCATAGGTCCATCATTAAATCAATATATATATATATATATCATATCCATGATCAACTCATGGCATCAAATCATCATCATATCAATTCATATCTCATATCTCATATTCACATCTCAATATTTCATTCCCATGATTAACATTCAATCATGGATTCATCATCAAATCAATTTACATTATATATATGAACATCAATGCACAATAACAATATATTCGTCATTTGAAGGTAATAGGGTAAGGAACTTGGCCGGTCTTACACAGTACATACATCCATCATATGTCAAGGAATTTCATTCATTCACTCATATTCAATCCCATAATTCATTCATGATCATCAATGAGCAACTAGGCTCCACATGTACATCTTACAACCTTAGGAATAAAAGGCATACTCCCAATAGTCATCAATCATATCTTCTTAATTCATAATCTCATAAAGAGTCCTCAATGAGCACCAATCACAGCTCAACTTTAACCGTTCACGATAATTCCTCAATAAGCAAATATGCCCTATAATCAATTCACAATTCCTAGACATTTAGTACATCATAGGTCCATGTAGGGCAATGAAACATAATATCATCCTCAAGATAATTATCATTCTTAAATCTATACAAAACAACCATATGTCATTATTGAGCATCTCACTCCAAAGATCATCATAAAAGTCTCACCATTGTGAAATCATACTCTAACCATCCATAATATCAATTTATCACAGAGCAACCATGCTCTGGTAGTAACCAATAACTTCAATTCAGAGCAAAATATGCTCTGATACCACCTTTAACACCCCGGTTTACTGTACTCGAATCCCGATATGATCGTCATAGTTAATAAAAATGCGAGTAAATTTTTCGCGTTTCAAAAGAATACCGGTGTCACATCGAGACTCGAATCACAGAAAACCGAAGCGTACAATTAAATAACCTATAACTGGATCGTTAATTAGTTGGCCCATAATGGTATACAAAAATACTAGAGTTTATAACGGAAGAATATGTATACCGGGCACACGCCTAGTCTCATATATGACGATATGAGAAAAGGCTAGGCAAGCATGTAAATACATATATATATATATACATCATAAATTTAATAAATCAATGCCAATCCTTCACTTACCTCATATACATGCATTGCCTAAGATATACTATAAATATATATATATATGTATACACCTGGGTATCTTTCCCCAACATTCTCTACCATCAATATATATCAATCATTTTCAATCCTTCCAATATACATTAAAACAACTCCTACATTTAACTTATTCATTTCATAAATTCAATATATAGTAATTTACAAATGATGCCGGCCAAGGCACTTCCTCTACCACTATTTACCTTCACCAGAGCTTTGACTAGAAATCCAAACTCATCCCATGGCAACCTGCATCACAAGGCTAAAAAGGAGACCACATGGGAGAGTGAGTTATACATTCAAAATGACGAATAATATATATATTGTGATCATGTGTATATGCATACAAACTGTCGCAACCTGGATCGCGACGGCGCGGCGAAAAGAGAAAGGAGTATCGAATGAAACAGGGAGTCGCCACCAATGTTTTTTATCCATAGGAAAAACATTGGAAAAAACTAGGTTCAGTAAAGCACTGGTTAAAAAATTGAGATTCAAGTTCGGGAGTCGGTTACGAGTATGGAAGGTATTAGCACCCTACATCGCCTGTCAAAGACAGTACCAAGATTGAAAGCACAATATAAATAGCCTTAAATAAAACATGGTTTCTTCCCTTTTACTCTTGTATTTTTATTTAAAAAAAAAGACAGAATTGAATGAGAGAACTGTACAAACATAGAATGTCGAAGCGAGGTCAATGGAACGTTTCATCCGAATTAAACTCGACTTCGATATGAGACAGAGAGGGGAAGAGGATGCTAATAAGGCGTCACGCCTAAATTAGACATTCTCGGATGAAAAGAAGGGATAGGAAAGAGATAAGCGGGACGTCTCGTCCTAAGTATCCCTTCCCTATGAAATTATGGCGAGGCTTGAGCAAAAATTAGGGGAAATCAACAAGACGTCACGTCTAAATTGATTTTCACGGGAACGAAAAAAAGGTAACAATACGAAAGGAACACAAAAGCAAAGAAATAAATCAGTAAAAGGAAATAAGAAAGGTGGGCCCGACAGGAGTTAAAGTCCTGCTCCTACGTATTCTTGAATTATCAAGAAATCAGGGTTACGTAGTTCTGAATGTTTATTTTAGGAAAAGATTGGGAAAATATTGGTGGGTATCATTTTGGTGAGGAACTCATACAAGACGAAGTTCTTCGCACGTGTACGAATCCTATAGAGATTGTGTAGACGGAAGTATTTTCCGTACGACACTGACTAAAACGATTTGTTTCTTTTTTTTTTACTTTGACTTTATTTGAAAGAAAACACAAGAGACATTTATTTCTTTTTCATTATTATTACAAAGTAAAAAGAAATTTAACTGGATGAACTTTAGGAAAGTAAACAAATCCAGAAAATACAAACTCAGCAAATGAACGCTTGATAATAAAAAAAAATGAAAGGAAAGAACACAGAACAGAACTGGTGGTGAGGTCATTGAGGGAGCAGCTTACAGATGTTGACCGGTGTGGATTCTGTTGGTGCGGATATAGGGTTGAAGGACCGAACAGTGGTGAGGAAATTCAGGAAATGTTGGGAAGATATATTGGTTTTAGGAGGCTGGGACGGTGTGGTGTTTAGGGAGTATTGGGACAGCGTGGAGATTGATGGGTGTTGGGACGATGTAGTGTTCAGGAGCTGTTAGGACGGTGTGGTGGGAAGTGTTGGGACGGTATGGTTTTGGGGGTATTGGGGCGGTATGGAGATTGATGGGTGTTTGGACGATGTAGTGTTCAGGAGCTGTTAGGACGGTGTGGTGGGAAGTGTTGGGACGGTATGGTTTTGGGGGTATTGGGGCGGTATGGTGTTTAGGAGTGAACTAGGACAGAACTGTGTGAAGGGAATGAATTCCTTAAGACTCTTGAAGCAAAATTTAGAAGTTTCCCCTTTTTCCAACTCTGGACCGTGCCAAGAACTTACCAGCCAGCCCCTTGAAAAATTGAACCCCTGTAGCTTCTTTGGCTGGGGTATTTATAAGGCTTAAAGGTATGGGTTGAGTGTTTGGGACAACCAGAGTTCCCACTCACCCATACGCATAGTGGTGCAACCCTGGCCACTATCTGTTTGTGGGGAGCAGGGTTTCAGTGGGGTATTTTTTAATTGTCCACTTTCGCCTCCCTGTCTGCCATTCTTGGGGAGTGCGATTCCAGGTCATCATGCATTAATTTCCAACCTCGCCCATCTGTTGTCAAATTTGTGACATCGGTTAGCAAAGACATTGGTTGGACGGAGTCTCCATTGATCCGTTGTGGTGTTTCAAGAACCTTCACCTATGGCTTCACACCGGTTGAGTCTTTCAATGTAATCAAAGGGCGGTGGTCTCCTTCCTAGTTCGGATCTACTACAAGCCGGTGTGCCTATTTTTGATCTGAGTCCACCCACGAGATCATCGTTTCTTACTTGGGCCGGACTCACTCGTCTTTTGTTGTCAGATCCGCGACATCGGCCATTAAGGGACTCCTGAGGTGAGGATGGTTGGGCGGAGTTTAGGTGAGAACGGTTGGGCGGAGTTGAGGTGAGGACGGTTGGGCGGACTCTTGAGGTGAGGACGGTTGGGCGGAGTTGAGGTGAGGTTTAGGTTGGGCGGAGTGTTGAGGTGAGGAAGGTTGGGCGGACTCTTGAGGTGAGGACGGTTGGGCGGAGTTGATTTGAGGACGGTAGGGCGGAGTTGAGGTGAGGTTTAGGTTGGGCGGACTCTTGAGGTGAGGACGGTTGGGCGGAGTTGATTTGAGGACGGTAGGGCGGAGTTGAGGCGAGGTTTAGGTTGGGCGGAGTGTTGAGGTGAGGACAGTTGGGGCGGAGTGTTGAGGTGAGGACGGTTGGGCGGAGTGGGTGTTCCCCCCTTTTGGAATTTGGACCGGTTATATTTCCATTTGGGACCGGTGTCTTTTCCATTTTGGTCGGACCGAAATCGGTGTTCACAGATGCCCCTCTTTACTCCTTTTTCACAAGAGAAATACGGAATCTTCGTATTTCCGAGGTGAAAAGGGAGTAAAGACATGAACACCGATGTAGGGGATAAATGGGACCCATCAACCGGTCATCGTCCTTGCAAAGTATAGAACCTCGGATTAGAGCATCATGACCACCCCGTCCTCAACTTGTTCCCTTTTGAATGGCCGGTGTATTGTGCATGACATCGGCCTTAGCAACTTAAACCCTGGATCCAATTCTATCCGAGGTAGGTTTCATGACACCGTTTGTTACGCCCCAAAGTAGTAACCGGTGTAACCACTGGGATACCGTCCTTTGTGACCTAATCCACGGTTCCTAGTTTACTCGATTTGAGGGTCATGACACCACCCTCTGGACTACTACCCATGTCTTAGAATAGAGAGAACCTCATCCGCCTAATGTCAACATCGGACTAACACTGCTTTTTTTTTTATTTTTATTATTATTTTTTTAAGAAATAGACGAACAAAAAGTAAAGGGGTTCCTGAATAGGCGAACTGGAAAATGAAGGAGGCCTGAATAGGCGAACAGAAAAGAAAAGGAATGCCTGAATAGGCAAATAAAAAATAAAGGATGCCTGGATAGGCGGATGGAAAGTAAAGGATGCCTTGATAGGCGGCTGGAAAGTAAAGGATGCCTTGATAGGCGGCTGGAAAATAAAAGACGCCTTGATAGGCGGCTGGAGAATAAAGGATGCCTCGATAGGCGGCTGGAAAGTAAAGGATGCCTTGATAGGCGACTGGAAAATAAAGGATGCCTTGATAGGCGGCTGGAAAATAAAGGATGCCTTGATAGGCGGCTGGAAAGTAAAGGATGCCTTGATAGGCGGCTAGAAAATAAAGGATGCCTTGATAGGCGGCTGGAAAGTAAAGGATGCCTTGATAGGCGGCTGGAAAGTAAAGGATGCCTTGATAGGCGGCTGGAAAATAAAGGATGCCTTGATAGGCGGCTGGAAAATAAAGGATGCCTTGATAGGCGGCTGGAAAATAAAGGATGCCTTGATAGGCGGCTGGAAAATAGAGGATGCCTTGATAGGCGGCTGGAAAGTAAAGGATGCCTTGATAGGCAGCTGGAAAATAAAGGATGCCTTGATAGGTGGCTGGAAAGTAAAGGATGCCTTGATAGGCGGCTGGAAAATAAAGGATGCCTTGATAGGCGGCTGGAAAAGATAGGAATGCCTGAATAGGAGAATGAAAAATAAAGGATGCCTGAATAGGCGAACGAAAAGTAAATGGCCCGAATAGGCGGACAGAAAGTAAAGAGTGCCTGAATAGGCGAGCAGAAAGTAAAGGATGCCTGAATAGGCGGGCAGGAAGTAAATGGTGCCTGAATAGGCGGACAGAAGGTAAAGGGTGGGGTTAACCCTCGATTGACAGAAAATACAGAGATTGGGGGAGCTAACAGGACGTCTCGTCCAAATTAACTCACTGTTGGTAGTAAATATGAAGGTTGGGGGGAGCTAACAGGACGTCTCGTCCAAATTAACTCACTGGACCTAAAGGCTCGGGGTGATGCCCCAGTTTGACATGATTGAAAGTTCTTGGGGAATTGCCCCTTGACTGAAAGAAGGGACCTGGGGAGATGCCCCAGTTTGAGATGATTTAAAGGAATCTTGAGGAATTGTCCCTAGACTAAAATAGAAGAAATCTGGGGGAGATGCCCTAGTTTGAAGGTTCTTAAAAGAATCTCGGGGAATCATTCCCTGTGACTGTGGGAGGAGAGACATGGGGAATCGTCCCCTTGATTGCGAAAGGAGAAACATGGGGTGATGCCCCGGTTTGACATGATTTAAGAGAATCTTGGGGAATCGTCCCCTTGACGGTAAGAGGAGGAACATGGGGAATCGTCCCCTTGATTGAGAAAGGAGAAACATAGGGTGATGCCCCAGTTTGAGATGGTTTGAAGAAATTGTAGTTCTATTGGGGAAGAATTCGGGTGATTCGAGATACTGCTCTTTGATTAAGAATGTAAAGTTTGGGATTCATTGGGGAAGAGATCTTGAAGAGCGCCAACTTTGGCGATTGATTTCATTGGGGATGAGAATTTGAGAGATGCTGACTTTGGAGTTGAGCGAGAGACTTTAAAGATGCCTGCTTAGGCGATGGAAGAAGAAAATACTAAAAGGTGCCAACTTTGGCGATTTAGGGAAGGAGTTCTGAGGTGATTCGAGGAGGGGACTTGAAGGACGTGATTGAGGGGTTAATGCCTAGCATGACTGTCTGTGAGATAACCTGCATAAAAATGGTAAGTAGTGCAAAGATAAGTTCAAAAACTGGGTAGGTCCTGTGAAACCGCGGCCCTTAGGACAACTCATGGACAGAGGAGAATGCAAGAGGCGATCATAACTTTGAAGCGCATGTCTGGCTGAGTCTTCATGATGATTGTCTACGACGAGATCGAGTAGTGGGAGCGTCTCGTTCCTCACGACTTTAAATGTTCACCCTTCTTTCATTTTATTTTTATAAAAAACACAATGTTTTATCAGATCAATGCAATTTATAACACGTATCAAAAAAGGATGGACTTTATTCATGTATGTCAAACAATGGACAATAGGGAAAACAGATGGGATGAAATGAAGTTACATAGGATAGGTCAAGGCCAGGAAAGTTCAAGGATCCTCCAGTGAATTCCTGAGACTAGTGAGAACCTTAATCCTGCGTCACGACCTCAAGTACATCGTTCAACTCTGCCTTTGAGAGGGTAGTTCGACCATGGTCCACACGCCCCCAGTTTATGCGTTTTGCATTGGAAATTTTACTTACTCTGCTGAAATCTTGACCCTAATTTTACCTGAGCCGCCTTTTCAGGTTTTCGACTCACTGGGTTGCTCTAACTTTTACCTAGGCCGCCCTTTCAACCTAGCGAGCTTTTTTTCTTGTGTTTTTCTCTTTTTTTTATTCTTGGCTGCATCCTTTACAGTAAAAGGTTGAAACTGATCACACTCCAGCTGAGTCTGCCTAACCTTTTCCAAATTTAGTTTGGATCCTTGGGGGAACTGATGTCATCTCAAATAGGAGACTCTACTCCTATGCCATGTGCCCAAGGAAATATTGGTGAGTCTTTTGGCATTAATGAGAGAATTACTCCGAGTCATCATTTTGGCCCTTTTTTCTTTTTCTTTTTTTTTCTTTTTTTTTTGATTTCATTTTTTTTGATTTTTTGATTTTTTTCATTTTTTGTTTGCCACCCTTTTTTTTGTTTTTTATGCCCTTGATGATGCAATAACTCAATCTGATAGACTATTTCCTTGGTTACATGAGCATGAGGAATAGCGTACCTTTTGAGGTGTTGATGATGATAAGAACACAGGTTCTTGATCTAGCAACATTCATTCCCCCAATACAGGAAATGACAGCTTGCTTGATGATCTGGACGTAACCAGCTTTCCCTGCTTGGTATGTGCATTGGACTTCGAGCTTGGCTCTATTTTTTTTACTTTTTTTTTGTATTATTTGTTTTTTTTTTCTTCTTCTTTTTCTTTTTTTTTTCTTTTCTTTTTGGCAAAGTTTTCCTCAGTTGTGTCTACATTTATAGACATAAGCGATTTCCCCCTATTCAACTATTGAGGTTTCCTTAAATGACTGGCCTACCGCTTGTCCAATTCGGGACTTGCCCATATTGTCATTCCATGCCTTCTGATAGGTTGCCCCCGTGATTCCTTCAATTGTTCTTGACTTAGGGTTACACCCATCTTGATCCTCTTGTTCTAACAATCTTGTAAACTGGAGCGGTGGCTCACAGGTTTCCCTTACCTTCTTCGTTGGCATAGTCGATTGGGTAATTGAAATCGTGAAGCGGGATTGTGATTTCTCTAGTCTCAAGAGGATCATTTTTGGATCTGCAATTTAGTGTATTATGGCAAAATAAAGAAAATAAAGGAAAAGCAAGTTAAAGAGAATGAGTCAAAAGCAAGGATAAAGGGATGAGAATTTTTTTTGAACTTCGATACGCATTTATTGATTGACTGGTAAAACAAGTTTTTCTTTGCCCTTATTACATGAAAAGTCCCAAAGCCTTAGGCATAGCAGAGGGATAAACAAGACACTAAGGCAAATGATAAATTAATTTGGTGAACCATTTAAAATTGTGGGGAATTTGACAGCTTCCCAGTCATTGAGCTCTCGGCCCAGCGGGCAAGCGGCCACCCAAATCAGCATTATCATCAAAACCATTTCCAACCTCTGTCACCACGGCATTAACTCCCGAACCTTCGTGATTAGGCAGGGGATTTACGGTCACATTAGGGCTTCCTTCTTGAAAACGAATCCACTCGGCTTTGATCAAATCTCTCACTTTATATTTCAAAGCCATGCAATTTTCTGTGGAGTGCCCTGGCGCCCCTGCATGGTAATCACAATGAGCGTTCGGGTCATACCCCCTTGGGTAAGGAGGTTGCAACGGCCTCATGGGGCATGAAGCTATCATTCCCCTCTCAACGAGGACTGGAAAAAGTTCGGCATATGTTATGGGAATTGGATCGAACTGCGCAGGGGCGCGCTCGTTGTTGGGATTCCTTGGGTTCTGATTATAGTTGGGTGGTCGAGCTACTTGCTGCGGGTGATGGTATGGCATGGGTTGCGGTATTGGCGCTCTTACCATGGGCGGGTGGAAGTGAGGAGTACGAGCTATTGGGCCACCAGTGGTTGCGGCCACATAAGGATTGGGAGCTTGGATCATGGTAGGGGTGAATGGTCTCAGCAGAGCCGTCTTTTGATTAGAAGAGATGGAATTAGTTTCTCCGTCCCTTCTCCCGGGTGCCGGCTTCCTCGTCATGTTTGCCCCAGATGAGCCCTGAGTGATCTTACCCGTTCGTATTCCACTCTCCACTCTTTTCCCAATAGTCACGATGTCAGAGAAATTGGCTGAAACACTACCAATCATCTTGCCGTAGAAAGGTGATGGGAGTGTGTCGATAAACATTGCGACTATTTCTTTTTCCAACAATGGGGGATCAACTTGCGCCGCTGTTTCTCTCCATCGTTGGGCATACTCCTTAAACGTTTCATTGTCCCTCTTCACCATATTTTGTAAATGAACCCTGTTGGGTGCCATATCCATGTTATACTTGTATTGTCTAAGGAAGGCATCAGCCAGGTCCTTCCAACAATGGATATGGTTCCGATCAAGGTGAGCATACCATGTAAGAGCGGCCCCTGCCAGACTATCTTGGAAGCAGTGGATCAATAGTTGGTCATTAGAAGAGTAAGATGCCATCTTTCGACAGTACATCGTGAGATGATTCTTAGGACAAGTCATTCCCCGATACTTGTCAAAGTCTGGCATCTTGAATTTGGGTGGGAGAACAACATCTGTGACTAAACATAGCTCCGAAGCATCTATTAGCCCAAATCCTCCGGCGCCTTCCATCATTCTTAAACGCTCTTCTAAGATCTCTATCCTCTCCCTTCGAGGAGCCGTGACCGCACGGGTTGTATCTTGGAGGTTGGTTCCATAGGGGGTTCCGTATCCATACGGATAGCCGAATGACTGGTTGTACGGAGGCAACACATGGGACTGGTTTACTAGGCCTGTATTTGGTGAGGGACCTTGAGGATGGGCCACAACATAAGTCGGCTGGGTTATCTGGGCTTGTGTATTTTGGGCTTGGGCGTTGTAGGTTGGCTGGGCCATTGGGGCTTGTGTGTTTTGGATTTGGTGGGTTTGTGGGTCATGGACCTGTGTGTTTTGGGCCTGGTGAGCTTGTAGGTCATGGGTTTGTGTGTTTTGGGTTTGGTGGAGTGGTGGCATGTTTGGTTGTGTGGGGTATGAAGCATGAGGATTTACGACTTGCTGGTTGTGGGCGTCTTGTTGGTTGGCGAGTGGGGGATAGTACCCCGGGGGTAGGCCATAAAGTGGAAAGGGTACTGGGTTGCCGTCTAGACCGACAAATGTATGCTGTGTGTAAGACTGGCCGTAAGGTGGCTGGGTCTCAATGACAGGGTTAGGTCTCCCGACATGAATGGTGAGAGAGGGTGTCGTCGTGTTAGGGAGTTGGGTTCTTGCTGGGTCAGAACCAAGGGGAGGTGGCGCGGTGGCAGGCTTCTGTTGAGCATCCTCAACACCCGCAGAGGAGCCTCCTTCGGTGAGTTTCTTTTCTAAGAGTTTAGTTAACTCCGCGACTCGCTCTTTCAGCTGATCGAACTCGGTTCTAAAGTTTCCTTCAACAGCTTCTGCCTCAGCCATGAGTTTCTTTTGGAGCCGGGTCTGGTAAGGATGTCTACCCGTGACGTTGGCGTCTCTTTTTTTCTTTTAAAAGAAAGAAGAAGAAAAAAATGTTAGGTGGAAATAGAAAGAAGAAAAATGTTGTGGGAAACCATCACAGACTTTGGCGAGTATCCTTTGACCATTCCTTAGAATTTATCATTCAAAAGTACTAGGTATGGTAATCATAGAGATTAACATGGGATAATTGTGAAGACAGAAGAAATCTTTCATCCTGAGGAGGGAGCCTCTAGCTCACAGCCCTTATTTCTTAAGTTTAATCCCATGTCAATTTCCATAGATACTCAAAGGGTACATGACCAAAAGAGGACTATCTATTCACCCGAAGAATACTGTGTGTTTCAAAACGAGTCATTATTTCAATAACTCAGTAAACATGCGGGTGGTAGATAATTCATTTTCTTGGATAAAAGGGGAAAACAAAAATGACGTAAGGTAAAGTAAAGTTTGCCCTTTTGTGGCCTAGGTCGGGTTTTGTTGAAAGTTTTCTCTAGGCCCTATAGTTTGTCTAAACGTGGCTCTTCACACCAGGTGGCTTATTCTAGACTTCTAGAAGGTCACCAGAGCCAAGATCCTACCCATGACAGGGACGCAACAGTGGGGAACCACTAGGTGCGTATATCATGAGAGGTCGAACTCTGGTTGAGGTTCTCACGAACACCGGATAGGAAGTACATCCCATACGATTCCGTTACCAACCTCTCCTAACTTAAGCTTCATTTGGGGCCCGGGTATAGGGCGCCACTCATAAGTGTGTGCAAGTAATTGTGAGTGTAGTGTGTGGAAGGGCAGTCCATACCTTTTACCTTACCCCATTCTGCACAAAGAACAAACACAGAACAAATATACAAAGTCGTCTACCCTAGGGTTCAATAATTACAGGAAAGTAACATGGTCCTCTACCCTAGGGTTCAACAAGCAAGCGAACATAGATAATGAAACAAATAACAAGATACAATTAAAA
This sequence comes from Clitoria ternatea, assembly GCA_037962975.1. Classification (NCBI taxonomy): domain Eukaryota; kingdom Viridiplantae; phylum Streptophyta; class Magnoliopsida; order Fabales; family Fabaceae; genus Clitoria; species Clitoria ternatea. The sequence goes on from CM075669.1 coordinate 111,463,464, forward strand.
CAAGAACAAACTTCCACAACAATTAACAGAAAATAAAACAAAGGGGGAAGAAATCCAAGCTAACAAAGGCTATATAAAAAGAACATGCGCTTTCAATCAAACTGGCCTGACTCTCTTAAGCATCCCCAGTGGAGTCGCCATCTGTCGCAACCTGGATCGCGACGGCGCGGCGAAAAGAGAAAGGAGTATCGAATGAAACAGGGAGTCGCCACCAACGTTTTTTATCCATAGGAAAAACATTGGAAAAAACTAGGTTCAGTAAAGCACTGGTTAAAAAATTGAGATTCAAGTTCGGGAGTCGGTTACGAGTAGGGAAGGTATTAGCACCCTACATCGCCTGTCAAAGACAGTACCAAGATTGAAAGCACAATATAAATAGCCTTAAATAAAACATGGTTTCTTCCCTTTTACTCTTGTATTTTTATTTTAAAAAAAAGACAGAATTGAATGAAAGAACTGTACAAACATAGAATGTCGAAGCGAGGTCAATGGAACGTTTCATCCGAATTAAACTCGACTTCGATATGAGACAGAGAGGGGAAGAGGATGCTAATAAGGCGTCACGCCTAAATTAGACATTCTCGGATGAAAAGAAGGGATAGGAAAGAGATAAGCGGGACGTCTCGTCCTAAGTATCCCTTCCCTATGAAATTATGGCGAGGCTTGAGGAAAAATTAGGGGAAAATCAACAAGACGTCACGTCTAAATTGATTTTCACGGGAACGAAAAAAAGGTAACAGTACGAAAGGAACACAAAAGCAAAGAAATAAATCAGTAAAAGGAAATAAGAAAGGTGGGCCCGACAGGAGTTAAAGTCCTGCTCCTACGTATTCTTGAATTATCAAGAAATCAGGGTTACGTAGTTCTGAATGTTTATTTTAGGAAAAGATTGGGAAAATATTGGTGGGTATCATTTTGGTGAGGAACTCATACAAGACGAAGTTCTTCGCACGTGTACGAATCCTATAGAGATTGTGTAGACGGAAGTATTTTCCGTACGACACTGACTAAAATGATTTGTTTCTTTTTTTTTACTTTGACTTTATTTGAAAGAAAACACAAGAGACATTTATTTCTTTTTCATTATTATTACAAAGTAAAAAGAAATTTAACTGGATGAACTTTAGGAAAGTAAACAAATCCAGAAAATACAAACTCAGCAAATGAACGCTTGATAATAAAAAAAATGAAAGGAAAGAACACAGAACATAACTGGTGGTGAGGTCGTTGAGGGAGCAGCTTACAGATGTTGACCGGTGTGGATTCTGTTGGTGCGGATATGGGGTTGAAGGACCGAACAGTGGTGAGGAAATTCAGGAAATGTTGGGAAGATATATTGGTTTTAGGAGGCTGGGACGGTGTGGTGTTTAGGGAGTATTGGGACAGTGTGGAGATTGATGGGTGTTGGGACGATGTAGTGTTCAGGAGCTGTTAGGACGGTGTGGTGGGAAATGTTGGGACGGTATGGTTTTGGGGGTATTGGGGCGGTATGGAGATTGATGGGTGTTTGGACGATGTAGTGTTCAGGAGCTGTTAGGACGGTGTGGTGGGAAGTGTTGGGACGGTATGGTTTTGGGGGTATTGGGGCGGTATGGTGTTTAGGAGTGAACTAGGACAGAACTGTGTGAAGGGAATGAATTCCTTAAGACTCTTGAAGCAAAATTTAGAAGTTTCCCCTTTTTCCAACTCTGGACCGTGCCAAGAACTTACCAGCCAGCCCCTTGAAAAATTGAACCCCTGTAGCTTCTTTGGCTGGGGTATTTATAAGGCTTAAAGGTATGGGTTGAGTGTTTGGGACAACCAGAGTTCCCACTCACCCATACGCATAGTGGTGCAACCCTGGCCACTATCTGTTTGTGGGGAGCAGGGTTTCAGTGGGGTATTTTTTAATTGTCCACTTTCGCCTCCCTGTCTGCCATTCTTGGGGAGTGCGATTCCAGGTCATCATGCATTAATTTCCGACCTCGCCCATCTGTTGTCAAATTTGTGACATCAGTTAGCAAAGACATCGGTTGGACGGAGTCTCCATTGATCCGTTGTGGTGTTTCAAGAACCTTCACCTATGGCTTTACACCGGTTGAGTCTTTCAATGTAATCAAAGGGCGGTGGTCTCCTTCCTAGTCCGGATCTACTACAAGCCGGTGTGCCTATTTTTGATCTGAGTCCGCCCACGAGATCGTCGTTTCTTACTTGGGCCGGACTCACTCGTCTTTTGTTGTCAGATCCGCGACATCGTCCATTAAGGGACTCCTGAGGTGAGGACGGTTGGACGGAGTTTAGGTGAGAACGGTTGGGCGGAGTTAAGGTGAGGACGGTTGGGCAGACTCTTGAGGTGAGGACGGTTGGGCGGAGTTGAGGTGAGGTTTAGGTTGGGCGGAGTGTTGAGGTGAGGAAGGTTGGGCGGACTCTTGAGGTGAGGACGGTTGGGCGGAGTTGATTTGAGGACGGTAGGGCGGAGTTGAGGCGAGGTTTAGGTTGGGCGGACTCTTGAGGTGAGGACGGTTGGGCGGAGTTGATTTGAGGACGGTAGGGCGGAGTTGAGGCGAGGTTTAGGTTGGGCGAAGTGTTAAGGTGAGGACAGTTGGGGCGGAGTGTTGAGGTGAGGACGGTTGGGCGGAGTGGGTGTTCCCCCCTTTTGGAATTTGGACCGGTTATATTTCCATTTGGGACCGGTGTCTTTTCCATTTTGGTCGGACCGAAATCGGTGTTCACACAAACGTCATGCGTGCTTTGCTATAAAATAATTAAATTAACATTCATTCATCATCTCATTATTATAATAGGCATACAAGCCTTATGAATCATAATTCATATCATAAACAAGCATAAGCACATACACAGTCACTTATACAATCACTCTGCCACTTATCAACAAGGGCATCCTCAATCATTATCATCATCGATTCATTTTATCATTTATTAAATACCTCCTCGCAAGGGGTTTCTTATCTCTCGTGGTCATCCTATCTCAAATATACAATGGATTCGATTCCATATCAACGGGTGATCACAACCACCATACCATTCATTTCTCAATAATTCTAATAATAATATCATCACTCAGGGATTCACCCTTCGTGGCACCCCGCAAGGTGATTAATTTCAATAAATATCATAATATCATCATCACTCAGGGCTACACCCTTCGTGGCACCCCGCAAGGTGATATGTTCATTTCAATAATAACTCATGTAATAGCATCTTCACTCAGGGATACACCCTTCGTGGCACCCCGCAAGGTGATTTTATTCACAATAATTATCACTATACCATCATCACTCGGGGATACACCCCTCGTGGCACCCCGCAAGGTGATTTTTTTCACAATAATTATCACAATACCATCATCACTCGGGGATACACCCCTCGTGGCACCCCGCAAGGTGATATACTCAACATTATGATCAACATCATCTTCACTCCGGGGTTTACCCGTCGTGGCACCCCGCAAGGTGATATACTCAACATTATGATCAACATCATCTTCACTCCGGGGTTTACCCGTCGTGGCACCCCGCAAGGTGATATATTCCATATTATTCAACAACAACAGGACAACGTCCTCTTCACTTAGGGATATACCCTTCGTGGCACCCCGCAAGGTGATTCATTCAATAATAATGCATATCAATGCCATGCTATGCCATAAATGCAACAGCGCAATAATGCATGTGCCCAACAATCTCACAAGGATTTCTCACCCTCTCAATTAGGGTATATATTTTAATTTGGCATCTTAATAATTATTCATAATTATTTACAAAGCCCCTCAAGGCACATCGCTTAAATAATTGGCATCCAATGGCCACAACCATCATTCATAACAATCCACACATGGATATCAAATAGGCATAGCGAACAATCATAATATCAAGCCATACATATATCAATAAGGTATTACGGATTATATATATATATATATATATATATAACAACCATCATTGCCTCATACACATGCAAGTCAATTACTTGTATCCCTCACAAGGGTATCATAATAATTCTCAATAATTATCAAATTGCCATTTCAATTAATTCAATACATATACATGGCAAGGCAAGCATGAGTATCCAACACATACAACAATCACTATTAAATTTACTCATGCAATTTGAATGTTAACTCCTCTCCTACCTTAAGGGAAGAGCCGAACGGTTCTAATGCTCCGAATGCTCCTTCACGTCATTCGGAATACGATCTACATACTATATGCAAGTATATTCACATAAATAATAACCATCATAATTCCAAGCACTTGTTAGCTTATTATAAAGCCTAACATCAAGTCCTAGACTTGATGAACACCAACTTATGCAATTGTATTAGGCTTCGGGAATTCCTTTCCCAAAGCCAAGATCCTCTAGATCTTAAAAGGCCAACTAAATCCCACATCATCATTATCTCATCCATTACATGATGTATTTTTAATTCACTTCAACTCTTTAAATATCCTCATTATAAAATTTCATTCAAATTTATTATAAGCCTTTTGGCCCCAACCAAGACCATCATCAATTAACAAATCCTTATGGCATTTATTATCTTACACAACCTCATGAACATAGTTTAAATCATTATTAACCTCATTAATCAATCCCGATAATTCTAAAGGTTCATTCCCTTCTTACAATTCCTTCTAAGACATCAAAAATCACCAAAATCACTTATTTAATCAACACCCCAAATCACTCCACTTAGGGTTTTTCATCAAAACTCAATAACCATTTCAAGTAACCATCAATCTCTATCATTTACAACACCCACACACATATTATCCTGGGTTTTCACTAAAAATCCTTTTTGATGGCATTATTATCCATTTCCCCCAAATCTTAGGGTTAGGGTTTTGTTTCTTCAAGTCATTTTCTATCAAAACAACACCCAATCGCCCATCACAACACTTAAATAGGCTCAAAACCATAAACTAGAACCATGGGTGTTCAAGATCATACCTCTCCTCAAAGCCCAAAGCCAAACTCAAAAATGAGAGAAAGAGAAGAAGAGGAGAGCCAATCCTTACTCCTATATCCCATTGATGCTTCATGAATCCATGATATCCAATTAATTTTGAGTGGGTGAGGTAATGGAGGAAGTAATCATGATTTTGGGTGTGAAGAAGGAAGAAAACGAAGAAGAAGAGTGTAGAAAGGAGGGGAAGAAGTGACGTGAGAGTGAAAGAAGTGAGAGTTTTATGTTTTAATATTTGCACTAATGACCATTATATCCCTCGGGTGTCTACTGAGTAAGGGGAAAAAGAGTCCAGCCATCGGAATCAAGAAAAGAAGGGCCAATATACACAAACCGAGAGAAAAGAGGGAAAAATACAATCAGGGTGCTACTCGCTCAAGCGAAACCCACATTCGCTTGAGCGAGACAGCCCCATCTCGCGTGAGCCTCTCCATTCGCACAGGCGAAATAACCCCAGTATCTATTTCCATACTCGCTCGCTTGAGCGAGGTATTAATTCGCTTAAGCAAATCCGACAAGAAGTCATCCTTCCCAGCACTCGGGTTTCTGTTGACAGAATTTCCCCCAAAACCGACCCAACATTCATTCGGTTTCACTCAGCAAAATTCAACCAGATTCGAGTCATCTCACACTCGGCTTCCCTCTTGACATACCAATCTAGACCGATCCATTTTTCATTCAACCAACTCATTCAGGGCCGACTCACACTCGCATAGTCTATCACTCGGGATCCAGAGTTCCATTCACTCGAAAACAACCCATCGTATATACTCAGTCATTTATATTCTATCCTCAAGGGTCACACTTATACAATCCACTCGGTAAATGAAGGTTATCCCACTCGGAATCCATAAACCTTCCTCACTCAGAATATTTCCCAATTAAACGCCACTCGGTATATTTCAACATCGAGTCACTCGGAAAACATCAACCATTTAGCACTCGGCATACTAAAACTCCCTCACTCAGAGAATACCATTAAGTTAAGTCCCATTCGGACTCACTCAGATCTTAATCACTCGGATTATACATGTATATCATACACTTAGAATATATTCCAATCTAAGCCATTACAACAGCTCTTCCCTCAGAAGAGGTTCACTCAGATTTCCACTCGGGATATTCAAGTCATTCCCCACTCGGGGCTCACTATATATTTTTCACTCGGTAACATTTAGGCCTATGATTACACGGAATTATCTTATGCCTTCACACTCACTCAGTATCCACTCGGATAAACAATCCAGACCGAGTCCTTCCTCACCTGGTTTTCCACTCGGTATTTCATTCCAAAACCGACTTTCTTTGTTTTTCCCCACGAATAAGGTCATTCCAGAATACTTCTGGACAACACACCCCACTCGGTGCCATTTCCACTCGGAATTACATTCAGAGAGGCTCCACTCGGAATGAGTTACCTTGAACTCGGATACTTCCACTCAGAACTCCACTGCTCGGAATATCACACAGGGAGACCTCTCACTCGGAAATTCACCACAAATCCTGAATTATTTTCTAAGTCCCCTATCAAGTGAAATTTCATCCAGAATCCCACTTACTCACTATACACACGTGACACTCGGTTAGAAGCACAACCATACCAGTCACACCTGAGTGAGCATCACCCAGCATTCATACTTCCCACTTTCGCTCAAGCTACTCACATTCGCTTGGGCGAAGAAAGGTCCAGTGACCATTCCCTCACTAGCTCGCTCAAGCGCGGCCATTCTCGCTCGAGCGAGATTCGTCCAGAACCTCACCTAATCACAACACACTGTACTCGCTCGAGCTGATTCCTCACTCACCTGGGCGAATGCCATTCCTCAGACCCTTCGCTTGGGCGAGACTCCATTCGCCTGAGCAAATTTCCTCCAGAGAGCAAACACTGATACTGTGAATTCCTTCCAGAGAGCAACACTGATACAGGGCAATTTTGCTTGAGCGGAATTCACCTTCGCCTGAGCGAAAATTGCCCAGAAGCCATAATGTTGGTGCAAAAGACTCTCGCATGAGCGAGGTCCCATCTCGCTTGAGCGAGAATACCAGCACAGAGACAGGAAACGCAAATTTCACATAACTCAACGTATGAAATCACATTTTACCAATTCAATTACTCCCAACACAGCATACACAATATGTGGGATATATATATAACTTGTTCTAAATATTCTCACTCGGAATTCCTCATTATAATCCAAATTTGAATTTATCCCACATTTTATACACATCATGAAAGGCACACACAGCCTATTCAAACATTCATACCTATAAAATTCTTATTCCAATATATTATTCATGTTAAATTCAAAATCATCTCCATCTTATATATATTCCTACTTTGCCACACTGATTCCACATATTCTCATCAATCTTCCTCAATAAATATCAACTTACCATTATAATTAATTACTCATTTTTATAAAATTCGGGATGTTACAGTGGTAAGCTTATAAAGCCTTGGGAATTGACTTTCTAGTGTTTGGGCGCGTTGGTACGTGCGACTAAATTAAGAGGCATCGCAAGTGAGGTAAGGGGAGTGTGTTATAGTGTAATTAGTTAAGGCTTGAAGATTTTCATATTATGAACTGGAAGTTTTATACATATATATATATATATATATATATGAATGTTTTATTTGGAAAACATGTATGGTGTGAATATTGTAATGATTGTATATGAGTTTGGCAAATAGAATTAATGTAATAATGATTATTATAATGAGAAAATGATGAGTCGTGAATATATACTGTGTGATTATGACAATGATTGATGAAATGGAATTGTTGTATTTGATTAGGTGATAAGAATGAAGAATATTATGTCTAAAATAGTTTATGAAAGATGATAATGGAATATTGGAATAAATGTAATTTTGATGATATGGAGTTGATGCCTAGTGATGGCTTTGGATATGATGATTAAAGGAGAAGGCTTTTATATGTTGTATATGCATGATATGCGGTGTGGACAGCCATTCGGTATGTATTACCCCTCGCTTTTGGCTATAGTGGTCCAGGTAGAGATCTAGTTGAGCTACCCAGTAGTCCAGGTAAAGACCTAGTGGTTGAGGTGGGGAGCCAGTATGTGACTCGATGGACTAGGTAGAGTTCACAGGATGTCGGTGTGACTCCCAGCTAGTGGCTGCTCCGTTAGTATCCGAATAGTAAGTGTCATTATATATGATTTAACCATGAGAGTCAGTTATGGCTAATTATGCTTTTCATTTTGATTTGTGATATATTTACCATATTGGAAATAAATTGAGAATTTTGATGATTATGAGGAGTTATGAAATACTTTGATGTTGTAATAGAAAAGATAAATGGATTGATAAGCAAGGGAGGGGGTGTGAAATGCTCTAGGTGATACCACTCTGTTTAAATTAATTGCTTTGCTTTTTAAGCTAAGTACTCACCCTTATATTATTTTACATTGAATTAGCAAATGGATATTGCAAATGCTACAGAAACCAGTACAAAGTGAGCAGTGGAGCAATGCCAGAAGAGCCCGTGATGTATATGTATATATTTATATGTAAATATATCTGCTGTTAGACTTGCGGTTGCATATGTTTGTTTATGATGATTAATGCGTGGTGGGTAACTAATGGCACTGAGCCATTGGGTGAATATATATATATATATATATGTGTGTGTGTGTGTGTGTACATGTATATGGTATGATATATTCCTGTCATGGATGTTGTGAGTATGACATGGCACTGAACCATTAGATAGTTATACATGCATAATGACCAGGAACTGCTTGTATGGACGTAGTTGTGGCACGGAGCCATTATGGTTGAAATCATGCATTATTGGTAGGGATCATATTTTTGAATGTGATTGTAATGATTGATGATGATCATAATTATGTTAGATGAATTATGATGATGATTATGTTGTGATTGATGGAGTAATGAATTTGATGCATTATTCATATAGTGGAATCAAGGAACTAAATAGGTGATTTTGAGACCCGGTGGGTTTCGGGACCCCGGAAGGGATCAATAGGTTCCCTAGGATATTTAGAAACTGTGTGTATTGGCCTTGGGCCATTTGGAGTCCATTTAGGGTGTTTGGTGTAAGGGTTTTGGACCTAGATAAGTTAAATTATATTTCACGCATAATTCATGCATATGTTAGAATTTTGGTGAACAGACAATGCTAACAGTTTTAAAATGGGGAAAACATGTGGCTCGTGAAGTTTTGTGGAAATTCGGTCTGAAATGGATCAATTAGGTACGTTAGAAGTTGGCCAAATGGCCTAAATATGTAACAACATCAGGTGCTGTCACTGATAGGCTGACGCTAGACGCCAGGTTGACGCGTAGCGTCAAGGCTGCAAGGTGAGCCCCATGCTGTTTTCCAAAACTTGCCTTTTTTACATTTTGAGTGGTATTTTGGGGTTTAAAATGTCTTTTAGAGATGATTTTGAAGTTGTTAATGAAAAATCATTATTTGGAATAAGTTTAGAGTTATTTAATTATTTATTTTGAGAAAAATTTATTAGAAATTTTTTTGTATTATTTAAATGAGTAAATTAAAGAAAATTAGTATGGGATTTTACACTACCCCATCCTGACCTGCTCTCATCTGATGATATTGCCTTGCATCAAGTGCTAATTGCTAAACAGGCTTCTATGGCTCGTGATTTGAAGTATGGTGTAGCAACTTCGGATTATGCTATAATCAAAAATAGACCCATTGCCACCTCTTGGAAGAAGATCTTGTTTGCTCCTACTAGGAGACCATTGCCAGCTTCTTGGATTTCCTTGGGCAGATTGAAGAAACCCATGCCTTCGAAGTTTAAGCCTTATTACAAAGGTCCTCTTCGACCCAGGTAGCTTCTTGAAGCCAATCTTGCCAGTATTCTGTCTGCCCCCAATCCTATAGAAGCTCATGCTGATGCTCTTTGGTGCCATTTTCTATGGGCAATTCAAGAAGAAGGATCTTCCTCCTCTAAATCTTTTCCTGTCAATCCCATTTTTTTAATACCGACTCTCTGTTATTTGTTTTAATTCACCTTTTCTGTTTGTTGCTCAGACTCGTTATTTTACTCTTGTCTCCTAGCCGCATCACCTATTTTCAGCTATTCTCTAACCCGTAACTTGTTGTTAGGTCCCAGTGATGCCCCTCTTTTTGTTGATATCAAAAAGGAAAGATATTTTAGAATCTTTTATATTGGGTGATATCAAGATAACAAGTTAGTCTTTTGGTTTGTTATTTGCTTTCTTGTATGCCCTTTTTGAATTTATTGATGAAGAATATCTTGTTCTACTTGAGTAGATATGACTTGATCCGAGTAAACCATGTAATATCTTCTATGATAAGCATTGATTTCTACACAAAAAATTATAAGTTCTATTTCTTATACTAAAAAGATCTATGTCTTAAAAATTTCTTATACTTATTCTATTGATGAGCATAATATGATAATCTATCCTCCCTAAATCATGGACATCATTTATGAAAAAGACTTGATGTTTGATATCAATAAATAAAGGGGAGATTTTTGAAGAAAGGTCTGGTTGAAAAAGATTTAATAAAGAAATATTCAACCAGACCCTAATGCTTACACGCTCAGATTTGTCAATAACATACATCAAGAATTTTCATTAATAAATGAAGTCTGTACATCTTGTGACTAATATGTTACCTAAGTGTTTTAGGATATAAGGTTTAAGCTATAAATCAAAGGGGGAGTCTGTGCATTCAAAGAGGGATATAAGGTTTAAGGTGACCAAAAGTCTGGTAGAAGCACTCAATCAGATTTCGAGCTTCATGCTCAAAATCTTTTTTCAGCATTCTTAATTTTATCTATGTGATGAATTAGGACTCATGCACTTATTAAATATGCGTTCTTATCATCAAAGAGCACAAGGAATAAAATCAGCCTCAGCAGCCAAAGTCAACGTACCTAACTCTGTGCATATTCATAAAAAGCTGAAACATTTTAGAAGAAATATCAAGTTATCTTAGAAAAAATGTCAGCACTAACTTTTGATCTTCTGCTTTACCAAGATATGAAACAAGAATGGCTTTATGAACTAGAAATGCACACGAAACCAATTCCATGAAAGAACTAAAGAAGCCTGCTACCAGACCCCTGAATCTGTTTGATCACCAAAGGTCTTATACGTGAAAGCTTAAGGCAAAAACCTTTATAGGATTTCCAATGACTATTTCTCCTTTTAAGAAGCAACAACGGTCGTTTTTCCCGCACCTATTTATACCAAGGAAGATTGAATTGCAAAATGTACAATACTCATTAGCTTTCATAAAAGATTCTCTTGAGTCAAAATTCTCTCTGTGTATTCATTCTTCTCTTATAGACAGAGACCTTCTTTGTTTGTTCTACCTCTACCAGACCTTGGTCTCGTGTCATAACTTAATGTATAATTTCATTTGCATATTTGTGATACACTAAGTTTTATGAGTTACTCTTTCTTTCATAAACAAACTGTAAAGTCTGGTGTGTTGCCAGAATTTGTTAGTATGGGAAACATTGTTGGCCTGAAGAGGCTTTTGAAAGAATACTTGGGTTTGACCCAGGAGTGACTTGTCGAAAGAATACTAAGGTTTGAGCTAGGAGTGACTTGTTGAAATAATACTCGGGTTTAAGCCAGAAATGGCTGAAGTCAACAATACTTGTGGCACTGGTCTGGTGCTGGTGCTGTTATTGTAAAAGGTGCTTTTTACAATAGTGAAAATCCTTCAAGTTAGAAGGGACTGGGCGTAGCTCTTGAGTTGGAAATGAACCAGTATAAACTCTCTGTGTTAATCTCCTTTCTTTGCTCTTTTGCATCGTTTGATTACAAGTTTTATTTGGTTTGAATTTCTGCAATATGAGTCTTTGACTTATTCAACCCCCCTTCTAAGTCAGACTCTGAACTATCAATATTATTTTATGTTATGCATTATAAGAAAATATCAACATTTAAATTTTTTTCATGTGATCAACGTTATAATAAATATTTTTATTTAATTAAATTAAATATAAAAAGAGAAAAAATTATAAATAAAAATTTTATTATTTATTTATTCTCATTTCAATTTTTATTTTTTCTATTTTATATATTTTCAAACAAGTAAAAAAATTAAAATACTTAATAAAATTGAAATTAATATTGACAAATGTTGAGTTTAGTAAATAGATATATAAAATAAATATTAGTATGTAAAAATTTAAAACTTATACATTGTATAAGAAAAATGAACAAATCATTTATATCATGATGTTGGATATATGCAAACTGAATTGATCGTTGTCGGGGTGCAAGGGACAACGTGGTGACTAGTCCTTAAGAGATGTTGTATGTTTAAATTTTACACCGGTCTAGTGGGGATTCGGTATTATATCCTCTATTCCATTGGGGAAATAGAGGTCTTGGAGTGATTCCTTGTATCAAAATCATCAGCCTTACGTGTTGATGGGCGAAAGGGGGTGTCACCTACGAGGACACTCCGATGCTCAAGTCAGTGAATATTCAAGGAGAATATCAGAGCTCAAGCGTAAGTTCAAGAGAGAATGTTCTACCTTTCCTTTGTTGATTCATAAGTTTATATACCTTAGAGCAGAGGAAGAGTTGTTTCTGGTAGGTGAATTTACTATACAAGGTGTCAGTATGATTTTGATCATTTGCAGAAAGGCTAACACGTAACAGTAACCCTACCAACCAACTGTACTTTTCCATCAGCCACTTTGCAGGTTACTTACTTAACACGCGATTGTATAAGTCAACTTTGATATTCTAGTATCGAGAGAATGCCTCACACTGGTGTTACGTCATGAGTCTCATGCATGATTTTGGGAGCCAATGTTGGGCTTCAATAGGTGTGCGATGCCAGTTTTGCATGACGGCTATTAGGTCAAATGACTTTTTTGTCTATAGACCGGTATTGAGACCAGATCATTTGTCTCCTAGCTTTATTTGGGGGACTATACCGGTTGCTTAAAAAAGCTATACGGTCTATGTTCAGTCACCTTTTATAGGCGTGGTTAATAGGAGAAGACCTTTTTTCTTAAAAAAAATTTAGACTTATGCCTTTGATTCCTCTTCCATTGTCGCTCATTTACTTCTTTTATGCCCAAAATGCAGCATTTTGCACAATACAAGCCATATCAATCATTATAACGGTTACTAATTGATCATTACAATGATTTCCCTTCAATCATCATGTGGTGGTTACATTTAGACATAGGCCTTGGAGACTGAAACAAAGTGGCCCAAAAAATTTGAATTTAGACGTTTTCCACCTTTGCCCCCAGCCATGCCTATATATAGGTAGCATATATAGGTAGCGAGAAAGGCTTCAAAGACTTACTTTGCCATTTGCATGCTGAGACTCTACTAAAATTTTCCAGAGAACCCTCACAAACCCTAAAAACTTTCCCAAAACTTTGTCCCTTGCTTCTGTCTTTGGAGATCTGCCTTCAAAGACCCTTAAATCTATACTCAGGTAGCCATCCCTACTCTTCTTTTTCTTTTATGGCTATATTTTATCCATTTTTATGAGTGAACGATAGGGACAAGGGGAGGATAGAGAGATAGTCATGGGGGACAAATTTCTATTAGGGCTCAGGGGTCTGGGTGTGACGTCCTACATCAATTTATATTTATTTCTATCCGTTTAATTAATTTCATAATAAATTTTTCGCATTTAATTAATTAATTATACCTTAATTCAAAATAATGTTTATTTTCACTAAACAGGTTCAAAATTAATAGTAACATAACATCATAAAACTTCAAGACTACATAAGTTTGAAAGAAATAAAAACCTGAAACAGGGGCCTGACGCTGCGCGCCAGCCCCACGCGTAGCGTCAGCCCTCTACTACGCACCTCATACTACGCGTCAGCCTCACGCGTAGCGTGCGCATGACAGTAACAGCACCTCATGCTGTTACATATTTTAAACCATTTAACCAACTTCTAACCTACCTAATTGGCCCGTTTTAGATCTGATTGCCATGAAACTTCACGGGCCACATGTTTTTCCCATTCCAAAACTGTTGGCACCGTCTGTTCCCCAAAATTCCAACATATGCACAAGTTATGCACAAAATGTAGATTTACTCAATTAGGTGCAAAACTCTTGCACCAAACCTCCTAAATGGATTCCAATTATGTCAAAGCTAATGCACACACATTCTAAATGTCCTAGAGGACCTATCAGTACCTTCTGGGGGTCCCAAAACCCGCCGGATCCCGAAATCACCTATTCAGTTCCTTAATTTCATCTCTATTCACTATATGCATAACCTTTAGATCAATCAAACATCAATCATGTCACGCACACGCATCAATCATGCATCATTCAGCACCTGCCCATAGCATTCATCATTCACGCACATTGGCTCCGTGCCACATTTCATACCACACACATTAAACACATTATCATAATTAATTCATCACATTACACACCATGACAATCTATTGTTATTACACTCCTAAGCATGCACTTTTATATATTACATTCATTCATTCATTCCCGTTCCTTGGCATCAATCTTCCACTTAGCGCACCTCCACGGTATTAGCATTATCCCTGTCATTGGTCACTAAAATGGAACAACAGCAAGGGTGAGTGTTTGAAATATCATAATTAATATAGAACAAAATAATAGACCTAACAATACCTACAATTTACATCATGAAATGATTTCCTCCAATTCCCTGCACTCATTCATATAAGTGTGCATAAATATATATATACTCATATACCAGCCATCTCTTTTCCTAATTCCCCGTTTCACCACCACACACATATGTATATCATTTCAAGGTGGAAATATCACACACGCATATAAATATTACTTTCATCATTCAAATCATTGTTCACATCGATTAAAGTAGTTATTCAATTTCATAATTAACTCCATCAAGATAATTTTTTATCAAAGAATAATATAATCACATTCAACATACTTATAAAATTATATTAATTATATTTAACCACTCTATATTATCCCCAATATTTTCTAAATAATTGGTAAGCCTCCTAAAGCTATCATATCATCAAATCCTAATTAATTATGACCCAAACACCCCCTTACCTCGATTCCAAGCTTCCACAATTTGCTCGAGGTGTCGATTGCGTCCTCCGGTCACTTGATTCGCTGCTCCACCTCTGAATACAACGCCCGCTTTGCCGCTTGCTTGACCAATGCTTGTTCCGGCACCTACGGTTATCGAACCACCAAACCAATTAGTACATTTCCTTCCTCACACTTCCAAACTCATTACCCAAGCCTTTCAACTAACTAAAACTCAGAATCAAAACCCCTAATCATCACATGCATACTCGGATCCATGAGAAGGAGAGCAAGTAACTAGAAATTGAATACCCCACATGCCTTACCTTGGTTCCAATTGCCTAAAACCTCAAGAATCCACAAGTCCCAGCAAAAACGCCTCAGAGGAGAAGAAAATAGAAGATAAAAGGTTCTACCTGAACTGTTTTTCATGCCTCGGTCTTAAACTGATCGCGACGCTGACGCTACAGCTCATTAATTCCTACCTGACGCTACGCTCCCATTGGCGCTACGCGTCAGGGTCCTGATGCCATTTTCCTAAAATTCCATTTTCAAGTTAATTCCTTATATATATTAATATAATTATAACCCAAATAATACATTTATTTATTTCCATTTATTTTCTAATATTAAAACATCAAGGATGTTACATCCACTCCCCCTAAAATGGGATTTCGTCCCCGAAATCAACGTACCTTATTGGAAAAGATCCTGGTACAACCGCCTCATATCAGACTCCAACTCCCAAGTGTAAGTTATTCCGTTCAAGTTCTGCCACTTCACTTTTACTAAAGAGACTTCCTTGCTCCTTAATCATTTAGTCTGATACTCTTCAATACAAATAGGCGTCACCTCCACAGTCAAGTTTTCCTTCAGCTCAATGGAATCTTCAGGCATAATCATTGAATCACAAGGAATATATGCCCTCAATTGAGACACATGAAACACATTATGAATATTGGTCAATGATTGGGGAAGATCCAATTGGTAAGCGACATCGCCAATCCTCTCCAAAATCTGGTATGGCCCTATGTATCTCGGATTAAGCTTATGACTCTTTAGTATCCGACCTACACCTTTGGTAGGTGAAACCCTCAGAAACACCCAATCTCCCACCTGAAACTCAAGTGGCCTATGGCGATTGTCATAATAACCTTCTGACAGTCTTGAGCAATCTTCATCTTCTCACGAATCAATGCTACCTGATCATTCATTTCCTGGATTAATTCGGGTCCTAAATGAACCGCATCACCATTTTCATTCCAACATAAAGGTGTACGACACCGTCTACCATACAAAGCTTTATAAGGAGCCATCCCAATGCTGCTATGATAGTTGTTGTTATAAGCAAACTCCACCAATGGTAGATACCTCTCCCATGAGCCACCTTGCTTAAGGACACAAGCTTTGAGCATGTCTTCCAAGGTCTGTATAGTCCGCTCAGACTAGTCATCAGTCTGAGGATGATAAGCTAAACTCAACCTCAATTCAGTACCTAATTCCTGCTGTAGACTCCCCCAAAATCTGGAAGTGAATCAGGGGTCGCGGTCTGAAATAACACTCGAAGGTACACCATACAACCTTACAATCTCAGTAATGTACAATCTAGCCAACCGGTCCAATGACCATTTCATGTTCATAGCCAAGAAGTAAGCACTCTTGGTCAACCTTGCATTACATCCAGAACGAGTACAAGGTAACCCGGATACAAAATCCATGGTAATGCTTTCCCATTTCCATAGTGGAATCTTCGGAGGTTGAAGTAAACCAGGTGGTCTCTGGTGTTCAACCTTATACTTCTGACATATCACACAAGATCACACATATTCAATTATTGCCTTCTTCATTCCCGGCCACCAGAATTCTTTCTTCAAATCATGGTACATCTTAGTGATACCAGGATGGATACTTAAGGAACTTTTATGTGCTTCAGCTAACACAGCTTGCTTGAAATCACCTTCTGCGGGTACAATAACACGGTTCCTGAATCGCCAAATTCCATCATTGCCTCTGGTTAATCCCATATCTTTTCCTCTAGCTTGAGTATCAAGTAACTCCAACAACTCTTCATCATCCTCCTAAGCCACAGCTAAGGATTCCAAAAATTCTTTGGAGATCTTCAGCATCCCAATTACCATCTGATTTGGGGCCTGAACATCAACCCCAACATTCATATTGCGAAAGTCTTCCAACAATTCTTGTTCTTTGCCCATCATGAAAGCTGCATGTAATACTTTTCTGCTGAAGGCATCAGCCACCACATTTGCCCTACCAGGGTGGTATCTCAAATCAAAGTCATAATCCTTCAGATATTCCACCCATCTTCTTTGTTTCATGTTTAATTCCTTCTAATCAAACAGATACTTCAAACTCTTGTGGTCACTGAACACTACAAAACGAGATCCATATAAGTAATGCCGCCAAATCTTTAATGCAAATACCACAACAGCAAGTTCTAAATCGTGAGTAGGGTAATTCTGTTCATGTGGCCTCAACTGTCTAGAAGCATAAGCAATCACTCGATCATTTTGTATCAATACACATCCCAAACCAAACTTAGATGCGTCACAATAGACCATAAATTCTTTCATCACATCAGATTGTGCAAGTACCGGCGCCGAAGTTAAGCATTGCTTCAAGGTTTGAAAACTTAATTCACACTTTTCTGTCCACACAAATGGAGTCCCCTTCCTTGTCAATCGAGTCAAGGGTAGCGCAATACGAGAAAATCCTTTAATAAAACGGCGATAATAACCATCCAATCCAAGAAAACTCCTGATTTCAGTCACTGATCTAGGCCTCTTCCAAGCCATAACCGCTTCAATCTTAGAGGGATCAACAGATACACCGTTACAAGAGATCACGTGCCCCAAGAATTGTACATTTGCTTCCCAAAAATCACACTTGGATAATTTAGCATAAAATTTCTTCTCACGTAGCACCTGCAAAACAATTTGAAGGTGTTGCGCATGCTCCTCAATAGACTTTGAATATACCAAAATGTCATCAATAAACACCACAACAAACTGATCCAAGTAAGGTTGGAAAATCCGATTCATGTAATCCATAAAGATAGCTGGAGCATTTGTCACTCCAAAGGGCATTACAACATATTCAAAGTGTCCATATCAAGTTCGGAACGCCGTCTTCGGAATATCTTCCGACTTCACTCTTATCTGATGGTATCCAGACCTCAAGTCAATCTTGGAAAATACCACAGCGCCTCTCAACTGATCCAACAAATCACCAATTCGTGGTAAAGGATATTTATTCTTAACCGTCAATTTATTCAACTATCGGTAATCAATACACATTCACATACTGCCATCTTTCTTTTTCACCAATAATACCGGAGCGCCCCAAGGTGAAGCACTCGGTCGGATAAACCCCTTCTCTAACAACTCATTTACTTGCTTCTTTACTTCAGCCAATTCCATAGAAGACATTCGATAGGGTGTACGAGACACAGGTTCCGTCCCAAGAATCAGATCGATAGCAAAATCAATCTCCCTGTTAGGGGGCAATTCTGGAATATCTTCCGGGAACACATCAGGGAAATTACACACCAACGGAATATCACTAGGCTTAAGATTATATCGCCCCTTAGCAACAAACAAAATAACATAAGCTATGGAGACATCACTCACAACATTCTTAGTATCGAGTTCCTGGGAGAAGATTATGATCTTACGATAACAGTCCACCATAATGTGATTAGCAGCTAACCAATCAAGTCCCAAAATAACATCCAAGTTCTTCAATGACATACATATTAAATTCACCAGAGAGAAACGATCTTTAATTTGCATTGGCAATTCTCCACACATGGTGGTTGCACAGAATGTAGAACCAGTAGGAGTGGAGACACTAAGAGCATTCTCCATTAACACCACTGGTAAGCCAAGTCGTCTCACACAACTTTCAGAAATAAAAGAATGTGTTGCACCTGAATCATAAATAATATTTACAAGATGACCATGATTAAGACACTTACCCTGTACCAGATTATCATTTCTTACAACTTCAGAAGCATCAAAAGCAAACACACATCCAGCTATAACATTCTGAGCACCACTGGACTGAGCATCAGATCGCCTAGGGTGTTGGCCTCCACGGCCACCACCGCCTCGGCCCCCACGCTGAAGATTACCACCACGAATCATAGAAGCATTAGCCCTATTACCATGTCCATCCTGCTGTTGCCTCTGTGGGCAATCAGACCTAAGATGTTCAGGTTGTCCACATTGGAAGTAAACAGTTTGATTAACAGGACAATGCCTAGAGAGGTGCCCTTCCTGTCCATAATTATAATGCACGATTACTAGAGCGGCCACTGGAACGGCCGGTAGAGCCTCGACCAGAAGAAGAAGAAGAAGAAGCAGAAGACTTGCCACCACGGAAGATCTGACCCATCTTCTTAAAACTAAATCCCGTAGCCTTCAATGGTTTCTCTTCCCTTGACTGGGATGTTCTCTATAACTGTACCTCTTCAGCAAGTCTGACCTTATTTACCAGAGTAGGATAATCACGGATTTCAAAGGGAATAATTGCACTTCGGAGTTCAATCCTAAGACCAGCTTCATATTTTGCACATTTACTACCTTCAGTTCCTTCAAGAGAAAAAGGATGGTAAAAATCACATAACTCATCAAACTTCGTTGTGTATTTAGCTACAGACATTCCGCCTTGTTCAAGTTTCAAGAATTCCATCTCCTTGGGGATTTTATAATTATCAAGAAAATATTTAGCAAGAAACCTCCGTCGAAAATTCCTCCATACCAAGGGTTCACTTACAGCATTCATTTGAATCTTAGTCCTTGACCATTATACACGGGCTTCATCTTTTAATTGATAAGTAGCAAACTACACCTTCTGTTCTTCAGAGCATTCATAGTATTCAAAAGCCTGCTCGATCTCACGTAGCCACATATGTGTACCATCATAGTCATGTTTTCCTTTATAGGTAGGTGGATTCCTCTTCAGAAATTTATCAAGAGTCGGCCTAGATTCAGCCCTACTCATCATCTGTGAAAACCGTGCAAAAAAATCATCACCACCACCTGAACTAGTTCCTTCAACCATAATTCAATTCTACAATATTCCAAAACACATCACCATTAATAACTAATAATTGACTAGGGAGTACAAAATTTACCTCACATATGAACACATAATAAGATGCTGCTCGGAGTGCCAAAAGAATGATGCTAAGTCAACCTGTTAACAATTTAAACAATCACAATCATAATGCAATAAATGCAAAACAGTCCGGTATAAGACTCAAATAATCCCCTAACTTTGCTCGTTTCCCTGGCTCTAGAAAGAACCGCTCTGATACCACCTATGTTGTCCTACGTCAATTTATATTTATTTCTACCCGTTTAATTAATTTCATAATAAATTTTTCGTATTTAATTAATTAATTATACTTGTGTTTGAATATGCTTTCAGGTTCACAGATTTTGATAATGACAAAGAAATGTTGAAGAAACTCTTGGAGAAACAAGAAACAGCATCAGACTTGTAAAAACACGCAGGCTAATCGATTACAACGACAAGAATAATCGATTAGGAAGCCTCTGTTTGTACACTAATCGATTAAACACATGAGAATAATCGATTAGGAAGCTTCTGTTTGTACACTAATCGATTACACCAACAAGCCTAATCGATTACTAAACCTCTGTTTGATTTAAATGCATCAGGTATTTGAGCTAATCGATTGCAAGACATCATCTAATCGATTACAAAGCTACTAGAATAACCACTAATCGATTATATACAAGGACAATCGATTACAAAGCTGCATAATCAAATTAAATGCATCAGGTGCCAGTTCTAATCGATTACGAGACAAGACTTAATCGATTACCAAGGTTCTGAGTTGAAGCTAATCGATTATTGTGTATAGTCTAATCGATTACAACACGAATTACATTGAAGAATTCAAAGTGTAATCGATTACATCTCGAGGTGTAATCGATTACGGTAGTGCCAGAAATTGGGGAAGTGATTTTTAAGTGGAAACCAACTTATTTCTCCACAGATCTCAGGCACCCATAACCTGCAACGGCTAGGAACTCCCTTATGCTCATCTCCAAGCCCTATAAATGCAAGACTCCTTCAAGCTACTCAGAGTAACACACAAATCCATCAAAAGGAAATCAATTCTTAAGTCTTGTGAGTTCTATTCTTGTATAGTTTCATTTTTCTGAAACTTAGAGCTTAAACTTATATATTCTCTCTTGTTGAGAGCTAGAAATAGTGTGAGCCTTCATTTGTATATCTACTCTATTAAGAGAGTTACTTGCTTGTAAACACTACACCAAACACAAAGGTTTTCACTTTAGGTTGAGTGGTCACAAAGGTTGGGGTTCAACCTTTGGGTATTGAGAGTTTGAGAGATTGGGTGGGTTGCCCTTGTGCTAGTGAGGATTGAGTTCTTGAGTGTGGGACACTAGGAAGCTGCAATTGCTCATAGCTTGTAATCTCTAAACTTCAATAGTGGAAATCCTTCAAGTGGGTTGCTTGAAGGCGAGACATACACCGGGGTTGGTGGAACTCGTTAAATTGGTTTGCAAGCTCTTCTCCCTTACTCTTTTACATTCATATACTACATTTTATTGATTTGTGTTGGTTGATTGTGATTTACATACTTAAGCTTGCTTGAATTAAGTAACTTTGAATATTGCACACCAAGTGTTTGACAAATTGCCTCATCCATATTTACCTCTTATTCTGCATTGTCTTTTGTATCTTACTTGATCTCACTTGCCTAATCTCTATACTTGTAATAAAAGAATCAAGTTCAAATGCATTCCAAGCAAAGTTTTAAAAACTCAATTCACCCCCCTCTTGAGTATTGAGGCCACTTGAATAACAAGTGGTATCAGAGCTTGACTCTTGGTAGATCAAGCTTAACAACTTCAAGAGATAAGATGGCCTCAAGTTCTCTAAACTTTTTTCCCAAGGGTGGTACCATAAATAGACCTCCCGCTTTCAATGGGGAAGGCTATGCCTTTTGGAAGGAAAAAATGAAAATCTTTATTCAATCTATTGATTTAAGAATTTAGAATGCCATTGAAAATGGTCCTTATACACCCATGCATACTGTCAATGATAAAAATGTTGAAAAACCTATGGAAGAATAGACTAGTGATGAAGAGAAGAAAGTGCAATATGGCTATAAGGCTAAAAATCTCATCACTATGGCATTAGGTCCCGATGAATTTTTTAGAATAATGACTTGTCAATCCGTTAAGGAAATATGGGATACTTTACAAGTAACTCACGAAGGTACTAGTGATGTAAAAGACTCAAAGATCAGTACCTTGACTAGCCAATATGAAAGTTTTAGAATAAATTCAGGGGAAACCATAGTAGAAATGCAAAAGAGATTTACTCTTATAATCAATCATCTCATTACTCTTGGTAAAACTTACACTAACAAAGAGCTTGTGCATAAAGTTTTGAAAAGTCTTAGTAGGGAATGGCAACCGCTAGTCATCGCCATCAAACAATCCCCAAGTATCAATGAGATGTCACTTGCCATACTCTTTGGAAAACTACAAGAGCAAGAGCAAGAACTAAGAGTTTTAAAGCAAGCGGAGGAAGAAGAAAAATCCTCCAAGAAGAAAGGCTTAGCTCTCAAGGCCACCTCTACACATGAAGAAGAATCATGTAGTGACCTTGACGAAGAAGAATAATTTGGTTTGTTTGTGAAAAGATTTGGAAAGTTCATGAGAAACAAAAGATTCCAAAATAACTTCAAACCCCAAGGTAAGAAACCAATCTCTAATGAATCCTCTTCTTCACCAAATTGTTTTGAATGTGGAAAAGAAGGGCACTTCAAAGTAGATTGCCCAAATCTAAAGAAAAAGAACAAGGAGAAAAGAGGAAGAAGAAGAGCTTACATCGCTTGGGATGAAAACGATGTAAGTAGCTCCGATGAGTCTGAAAACGAAGAAGCGAATCTTTGTTTAATGGAAAATACCAAGAAGAAGATAATGAGGTAAATCTTCTTGATTTAGATAAGAATGAATTACTAGATGATTTTGAAGAGTTGTATGATAAATTTATCAAGCTCTCTAGCAAATACAAATTATCAAGAAAAACCATTGACACTCTTGAAAAGGATCTTATAGAAGTTTGTAAAGAAAATAAATGTTTGAAAGATGAATTAGAAAATGTTCAAGCATGCTCTAGGACCAAACCGTGTGAATTTGTAAAGAAATGTGACATTATTGAAACCAAGGTTTTAGATTTAAATAGAACATTAGAAAAATTTACAAATGGTAGAGATAACTTAAATATATTACCTAGAAATCAAAGATGTATGCTTGATAAAACCAGTTTAGGATACAACTCCACCAAAAAGGAAAAATATTACAAAAACTTTTTTGAACCACATAGGAGATCATCATCACCTTTCGTAAGATGCAATCATTGTGGTTTTAAAGGACATAACTCTTCAAATTGTAATGTAAGGAAATTAGGACCAAAATTTATTTGAAAGGTGTGGATTCTCAAAGGAACATTACCACAAACTAACCTTAAAGGACCCAACATACAATGGGTACCTAGTTCTCTAAATTAATCTTATTTTGTAGGTATGCTTCAAGGCAAGCAACACCCATTGGTATTTGGATAATGGGTGTTCAAAGCATATGACGGGAGACATAAGGAAATTCACATCATTCACTCCCAAAAGGAAAGGAAGTGTCACCTATGGAGACAACACCAAAGGGAGTATACTAGGCATTGGAAACATTGGTAAGAATTCTTCTACTTCTATTAGTGATGTACTATATGTTGAAGGCCTCAAACATAATTTACTTAGCATTAGTCAATTATGTGACAAAGGATATAGAGTTTTGTTTGAATCAAACTGTTGCATAATTGAACACAAGATTAATAAGGAAATCAAGTTTGTAGGTCAAAGAATTGATAATATTTACATGATTGATATAGATAGTTTGTCCTCAAATGATGTATAATGCTTTATGACTAGAGAGGATGAAACATGGCTATGGCATAGAAGAATAGCTCATATACATGTAGACCATTTAAATAAACTTGTTTCTAAAGAATTAGTAATTGGATTACCAAAGCTTAAATTTGAAAACAAATTTTATGATGCATGTCAAAAGGGAAAACAAGTAAATGCATCATTTCAAGCTAAAAACATTGTTTCCACTCAAAAGCCTTTACAACTTTGCACATGGATCTATTTGGACCTTCTAAAATTAAAAGCTTTGGTTGTAATTACTATGGTCTAGTGATTGTAGATGATTATTCAAGATATACATGGACCTTGTTTCTTGCTCATAAAAATGAAGCATATCATGCATTCAAAAAACTTGCTAAGATTATCCAAAATGAGAAAAACTCAAAGATAGCATCCATTAGAACTGATCATGGGGGAGAATTTGAAAACCAATCTTTTGAAAAATTTTGCGAAAAACATGGTATCAATCACAATTTTTCAGCTCCAAGAACTCCATAACAAAATGGAGTAGTTGAAAGGAAAAATAGATCTTTAGTGGAGCTTTCAAGAACCATGTTAAATGAAAATAACATTGCAAAACATTTTTGGGCCGACGTGGTAAATACCGCTTGCCATGTTATGAATAGATGTTTAATAAGGCCTATACTAAAGAAAACCCCCTATGAACTTTACAAAGGAAGAAAACCCAACATTTTATATTTTCATATCTTTGGATGTAAATGCTTTGTACTCAATAATGGAAAGGATAATCTAGGAAAGTTTGATGCAAAAGCTGATGAGGCAATCTTCCTAGGATATTCATAATCTAGTAAATCTTATCGAATCTTCAACAAACAAACCAATACCATTGAGGAGTCTATTCATGTTAAATTTGATGAAAATAGCCATAACTCCCCGAGAAAGGAAGATGTCGATGATCTTGTAGGTACATTCCAAGAAATGAGCTTGGAGAATAAAGAGGAAAACAACAATGAAGGAGAAACAACATAACATGAGGAACCACAACAATGGATCACCTTGAAGGATCATCCCTTGGACCAAGTCATAGGTGAAATGACTAAAGGTGTAAGTACTCAAAACGCCATTAGGAACACATGTAATCATTTAGCATTTGTATCACAAATAGAACCCAAATGCATTGATGAAGCTATTATTGATGAACATTAGATGTTGGCCATGCAAGAAGAATTGAATCAATTTGAAAGAAATGAAGTTTGGGAACTAGTGCCAAGACCCAATGATCACTAAATAATAATAACAAAATGGGTGTTTAGGAATAAATTAGATGAAAATGGTATAATTACTCGGAATAAAGCTAGGCTAGTAGCTAAAGGTTATAATCAAGAAGAAGGCATTGATTATGAAGAAACATATGCTCCCGTAGCTAGGCTTGAAGCTATTAGGTTATTATTAGCCTTTGCATGTTGTAAGGACTTTAAATTATACCAAATGGATGTCAAGAGTGCTTTCTTGAATGGATACATTCAAGAGGAAGTGTATGTTGATCAACCTCCAGGTTTTGAAAACTTCCAATTTCCAAATCATGTTTTCAAACTAAAGAAAGCCTTATATGGTTTAAAGCAAGCTCCAAGAGCTTGGTATGAAAGATTAAGTAAATTCCTTTTAGAAAACAACTTTGAAAGAGGGAAGGTTGACACAACATTATTCATTAAGCACAAAAAGAATGACATACTATTAATTCAAGTATATGTTGATGATATAATCTTTGGTGCTACTAATGAATCTTTGTGTAAAGAGTTTGCTAAGCTAATGAAGGGGGAACTTACTTTCTTCCTTGGACTGCAAATTAAGCAAACTAATGAAGGCACTTTCATTAGTCAATCAAAGTATTACAAGGAATTGCTTAGGAAATTCAACATGGACAAGGCAAATGACATTGCCACACCTATGGGCACTTTATGTTATTTGGACAAGGATGAGAAGGGTAAGGATGTTGAACTCACAAAATATAGAGGTATGGTTGGATCCTTACTTTACTTAACCGCTAGTAGACCAGATATCATGTTTGCTGTTTGTATGTGTGCAAGATATCAAGCATGCCCAAAAGAATCACACCTAACTACAGTAAAAAGGATAATGAAATATCTTGTTGGAACTCAAAATGTTGGCTTATAGTACCCCAAAGGGGTTGAATGCACTCTAGTTGGTTATTCTGATTCAGATTTTACAGGATGTAAACTTGATAGGAAAAGCACTAGTGGAACATGTCACTTGCTTGGTAGTTCTCTTGTTTCTTGGCATAGCAAGAAACAAGTAAGTGTTGCACTATCTACAGCTGAGGCAGAACATGTTGCAGCTGGTAGTTGTTGTGCTCAAATCCTATGGATGAGACAACAACTCCTGGATTTTGGTGTTATGTTAGACCATGTGCCTCTTAAATGTGATAACACAAGTGCTATAAATATTTCAAAGAATCCTGTAATGCATTCAAGAACCAAACATATTGAAATTCGACATCATTTCATTAGGGATCATGTTTTAAAGGGTGATTGTGTACTTGAACATGTTGAGACCACTAAACAACTTGCTGATATATTCACCAAACCGCTTGCAAAAGACCAATTCATTCACATTAGAAGGGAACTAGGAATCCTTGACATGATCAATTGTGTTTGAATGATGAGTATTTTTGATAAATCCTTATTGTATAGCATGTTTAAATGAGCTTGTTATCACTTGTGGCATGATTTATTAAGTCTCCAACATTTTTGTGTAACATCTACACAATCTGTAGTTTCCTAAACTATGTAATCGATTACAAAGAGCTATATAATCGATTACTAAGCTTCTGTTTCTTCAATAATCGATTACCCCTTGATATATAATCGATTACTAAGCCTATGTTTCTTCAATAATCGATTACCCCTTGATAGATAATCGATTACTGAGATTCTGTTTCATGCTCAATCGATTAGCTTCTCCAAATAATCGATTAAAAACGTTTCAACTTCCTGATAATCGATTACCAACCTATCCTAATCGATTATAAAGTTTCTGTCTTTAAAGTAATCGATTACCCCATCGTCCATAATCGATTACCCCATGTGCGAAATGGTTCAACTTCTTCAGAAACCATGTACTAATCGATTACCTATGGTTCGTAATCGATTAGCGTCGGTACTGAGCAGTCAAAATTACTGGTTTTTGAGGCACTCCGAAACTCATACCCCATTCACTCACTTCTCTCCATTCTAAACCTAATCTTTCCCTATAAATTCTACTCTCTGGTGTGTAAAATCCTGAGTCATTAACTCGGAGGATTTATTCTCTTGGCAAGCGCACCAGTCGTTAAAATTGTAATATAATTGATCGTCCTACAGGGATTGTGGTAAATACCTCAATCTTGGACTGATACAAGCTGAACCAACACAATGCACATAAGATTCATTCGGTTTTTATTGATTTTTTGCTTTCTATGTTTTTGTATTTTTTAGAGATAGTGTGAAGGATGAAATACGATTAGTAGAAAGTAGGTTAGGATTGCTTCAGTTTACAACTTCATCAAGAATATGCAATTAAGGTTCAATCAAGCTTCAGACATCAAGAGGACAATCCGTGAGTGGTTATTCCCTAATTCCTTAGGTGAAAAACACTAATTCCTATGCATCAAACCTTAATCCCTTAAGTGCTCGACTAACATACAAATCTAATGCAAAATTGGAGGTTGAACTCTAACTATTCACCTAATTTCTAGGCCTGAATTAGTTAGAAAGCTGGAAGTTACCTAAGCTTCAACCATGATTCCTGACTAGTGAAGTTCTCCATCAGATCTGGATTTGTCAATCCAGCAAAGCAGATCCACTCCTCAAGATCTAGAAGTCAATTTCCTTAATACACCTTTAAGATTTCATCGCAAACCTTCGCAATCCTAACCTTAGGGACTTAGAAACCCATCGATATGGATTCTATCGAAGGAAGTTGAAAAGACATGGATGAGAGAATTTAGAGAGAGAAAGGAATTAGTGAGAGATTGGAAATGGAAAATGAATCGTGTTCTATGTTGTGCTCTGTTCTCTGTCTGTCCCATTTTACAGAGTATGTACAAGTATATATATGCATCTAACTAACTAACTAACTTAACTAATCACTAAGAAAGCTTAATTAATAATTAAACTAACTAAACTAATTACATAATTACACAATAAATAACTAATTACATCTCTGAACTTAAATTACTAAGGTACAAAAGCAGAAGAGAAAGCAGCAGGAACAGAAATGGTGCCGAGCGTCTTTTGGAGGGAACACAGTGTTTAAATAACTGCCTTCACGCTTGAGCGTGAAAGGCTCTCACTTGAGCGCTCAGATTATTCAGTCAGCATTCTAAATTTAAAGTATTTTTCAATTGGTGTTTTTAAAGTCTCGCGCGGGTTCTTCATTCGGTATTCTGTTCCCTTTTGCGGTCGGTGTTTTGAAGTCTTTTTCAGTCGGGTTTTTGAAGCCTCACTCGGATTTTTGAAATCTCGCTCGGATTTTTCTCCCTTCTCTTTTCAGCTTAAGCACGGCTTTTTCCTGCACCAATAACAAATAATTGGCTAGCATTTGTACGCTGGCTGTCCAGTGTTTTCACGCTGAGTTAGTGGAATTTTAAATAAACATAATTTCTTAACTAATTAATGTTTTCAATCATTTTCTTACATAAATTAAACACTTTTGAAATAAATAAATAAAATATGAATTATTAACTATTTATTAAATAATAAATCTAAACTAAACAATAATTAATGAATTATGTTAAATAAAAGGTGAAATAATTAAGTCTTTTCAAGACTTATCACATCCCCAAACTTAAAACTTCCTTGTCCTCAAGCAAATACTCAGATTAATTAACTAACAACACTTATTCAAAACAATCAACCTTTCCTTAACTTAGTTCATACCATAATTATTGAATACCGACCATGCTTTCTTTTCGCAAATTCTGAGAATATAATTACTCACACCTCCTTTGGGAAACAAGATGGTGATATTTTCCTCACTGGATTCGTGTTTCACTCTTCTCTCAGTGTATAGGTTAAGTAATATGCACTCATCACCTGCATAATTGTTAGATCAACATAGGCTTGCAACAGTTCTAAACATCATGAAATATGTCAGCACAATTGGATCAGTAAGGGCTTTTTAAGCTTGTAATGAGGTTAGGCTACAGGCTCTATTATTGTTTTCCGAGTCAATGTCAGGTTAACAGATGTACCCACTGATGCCTTGCCTCAATCTTAACTTAACTGCCTTAACTAACTAGCTATTTTATTTACATTATTTTTTGTATGAATGGTAACTCAATCACTTGTGGTGCTTTGCACCTTCTTTTCTTTCAGTCCTTTGGACTTTTTCTTTTCTTTCTTTTCTTCTATCTTTTTTTTTCTTGTGGTGCTTTGCACCTTTTTTTTTCTTTTCAGCTTCGCTATTCCTCCTTTCATTTCTTAAGGTACTCATCTATAACTCAGGTCAGAGTGTATCCTTAATTACTGTTAGGCACACTCTTCATCCCCAAACTTAGAACTTGCTAGTCCCTAGCAATAAGTAAGACTCGACAATTCATTAGTGGTACATCCAGGGATAATTCAGTCGGTTTTTCTTAGATATTTAGGCTTGTAACGTTAGGTGTATAAAAAGAATGAAAGGGTCTCAGGCTCAAACATAATTATTGGGTCAAAGGATAATTAATAATATTAGGATGGCTAATTTTTGGCCCTGACTAATTAACAAAGAAGGCCTTCATCATTTCCGATTGGCAGACATATAACCATTTAGTAAGCACTGAAGCAAATTCTGTCTCACTAACTAGAATGCAGGTTCACTCGGAAAAGAATAATAGAGGCTCAAAAGCTAAGAATATAATATGTAATCAGCCAGTCATGTCCCCAAACTTAATGCAAGATCATAAATTCAGATTGCTAACTAGCATGCCGAATAAATAATTAATTAATAATGAAAAATGGCTATGGACAGGGATCATGAGTCAAACAATGCCAATCAATTAATTAATCCGATTAAAGCCTGAGAATGAGCAAGAGTTACATAATTAAGATGGATTTTAAATTAAACACAGTTAACATAGTTTATCAATTAATGACTCGGCATAATAGAATACTTCCCTTTTACCTGACTGGCAGTGCATGGAAAGCACGTGTTCGGACTGGCATGCATGGATTTACCGATACAATTGAGAAAAGGAATAATAACAACAAATTATCAAAGAAATAGAATTCCATTACAACTAAAAGAAAGGATTCATTGTTCAAGAAAATACCAAAATAAAGTCATTACACAGAAACATTATAACATGAACAAAGAATAAAATAAAAATCAGTCGTCCTCTTCTTCATGCATGGACGCATCATCATTTTGCTCAGGGGAGGGTGGAAATTCAGTTGCCAAGGGCGTGTCATCAGAGGGAATGGTGAATCCAATGGAGGCCAACCATGGGTCTCTGTCAGGTGGGGCCCCCATTTCTTCCGTGTGGTCCACATTCAATCTGGTGGCAATCTTTCTAAGCATAAGATCATGGTTCAAGACCAGATCATAAATTCCTAGCTGCATCCTCTTCATGACCTGCAGTTCCTACAATATCATAGAAACATCAGAAGAAGGACCTGCTCCTGTTGATTGAGATTGCCTTGGACGCTTGGGTTCTTTGGGCATAAAATTATCAATGTGGTTTGTCACCCATTGCCTATCTATAATTCTCTCAGGCTTGACCCTTGTCAGTTCAGCATAGTTGACCACAGCTTGATTCTTTTGGGCCAACAGTGTGACAACCGAGCAATATGGCAATTGAAGATTTTTTTCCAGGTTTTTCATCATTTCCCCCAGTATTAACTCACCCAGATTTACATGCAACCCTTTCATCAGGCAGTACAACAAGACCAACCTCTTACTAGTAATTTCAGTAGCATGCAATACAGGCTGCAAAGATGAAAGGATATAGTGACACCACAAAAGAGGAAGATTGTTCAGACAGTTCTTCGTGACACTCTTTGGTAAACCATTAGCCCGTGTCAAATATGAAGTGTCCTTTCCACAGCATTCTTCCAATATTTCCTTCCTCAGATTTTCATTTTCAGCCTAATGAAAAATATCTACCTTCCATGCGTATTGACATGCTTCTTCCTCCAGAATGGGGACTTTCAAAAGCTCGTTCAGAAGATTACTAGTTAAGGGAATGGTTACTCCTCTCAAGAAAGAAGAGAAAGGAAATTCAGCCTCTATTGAGTGAGCCCTCAAGTTGGCATAAAACTCTCAGGTGAGCTCCTGGTAACCATTGCCCAAATTTTCATTGAAGAACTGCCATCCCCTTTGAATCATCGCAGCTTGTACATCAGCATCAGTACATTTTTCACCATCAAGGACCAGAGCTCTGTCCCTGATCACTCCCCTGGTTTTGAACTTTTTCTCATATTCTTGGGCAGCCTTAGCATCTCTGAACCTATGCCCGTCAAAGCTTTCAACTGCTGGAGATTCATTCCTCTCAGCCGAAGAAGATTCATTTCTCTCAACTTGACTTTGACTTGGTTCAGGTGGTGGAGAATCAGAAATACTAATCGTCACCACCCCCTTTTCTTTATCTTTTTGGTTTTTCTTCACGTTTCCCTCTGCAAAATTTTGTCTAGCTTTTTGCAAAAGTCTTTATGATCTTCTTTTCATTGTGAATGATAAAAAAAATGGTGGTAAACAGCCTAAATGAAAACAAGTACAAAAAACCAAAACAATCACAGCAAACCGAAAAATGTAAGACGCATGGCTATGAACAATGGAAGAATTTTAACAATGAAACAGTAAAATATTAACTATGTAACTTAGAATTGAAAGAATTAAATGAAAAGATGGTACCTTTCTCAGGAACTAGAAGGTATGCCTTTTCCTCTTCAACAACCCAAGTTTCAGTGTAGGAGTTTAGGGTTTGTACACTGAGGGTTTTTATAATGTTGAACCCACTACCTGAAATACGCATAAGTACGCTGAACTATTGGCGTGCCAACGCCCAATTCAAATCACAAATAAAGCATCAGGTATGGTATTCGCTCAAGCGTGTCATACCCCGCTCAAGCATCATATAAATAGCATCGGGTATTATCAGTATGGCACTCTCGCTAAAGCTCACATACCGAGTAGATGAGAGACCGAGAAAAACTGAGAAAGAGATACCAAGAGAGTGAAAGACGAGTGTACAATGAGTGGATGAAAAACTAGTGTGTGACAGAATGAGAGATTGGGCGAAGAATAAAAGTAACAAAATGAAAGTGGAAGATCGAATGAAAAAGATACCGAGTGGATAAAAAAACCGAGTGGAAAATATCAAGTGAAAAACGAGAGTGACAGAATCGAAAGAGAGACTGAAAAATGAAGGACCGAGTGATGGAAACACCGGGTGGATGAAAGACGAGTGAATGAAAAGGATACTGAGTGCGTGAAGGACGAGTGGATAATATCAAATGAAATAACTGATGATTGGAAGAGTGAAAGAGTGGATGAAATGGATGAAAGGACAGAATGAGAGTGCATGAGGGAACGAATGAAAATGATACCGAGTGGAAGAGATCGAGAAAGGGGTCGGACGAAGGAACCGAAAGATTAAGTGAGGAGTGAGGGAATCGAGTGAATGAAACATAAGTGAAAGAGAGACTGGGAGGGAAAGACGAGTGGAAGATCGAATGAATGACCGAGTGAATAAAATGAGAGACCGAGTGATAAAAGGGCCGACTGGAACAAGTCACCCTTCATCATCTGACCCGTTCATATATCAACGATCGAAAATCATTTATTAAAGTCCCCTTTTTTTTCTCAAAATTTAGAGGAAAGAAGGGTTTCTGGTCAGAAATGAGTTAAGAGTGAGTGTCAGAGGCCCGAGTATGCCACTCTCGCTCAGGCTCATTAAGCTTTTGCTTAAGCGTGAAACAATAACATAAGCTTCTCGCTTAAGCTCACAGTGTTTCGCCTGAACGGAATAGAAGAAATAGAATCGGACACCATTAAGCTCTTAATCGAGACAGCATAAATGGATTCGCTCAGGCGATCCAAGTACCTGATTCTAATTCTAATTAAAGAATGGATGAGACGGTCACTGAAACCTTATTCAACACTTCACAAATTTATTTACACTTTATTCACAAACTTTTTAGTTTTCTTTTTATTAAATCCGACACGAAAACACAAAATGTAACACCCAGAATGCAGGGCTGCCTCCCTATAGCGCTTCTTTAAGGTCACTAGCTTGACCTTCTGGCATCTAAGAAGATGCCTGCAGCAGCATGGAGGTTTTCTGCCTGTCAAACTCTCCTCCAAAGTAGAGTTTGAGTCTTTGGCCATTCACCTTAAAAGTTCTCTCGGTGGTCGGGTCTTTCAATTCAATTGCACCATGAGGAAAGACCTCATTCACAATAAAAAGTCCCGACCACTTAGATCTAAGCTTTCCGGGAAAAAGTCTCAATTGGGAATTGAATAACAAGACTTTATCATCCTTTTGAAACTCTTTTTTATTTATCCACTTATCATGCCACCTCTTAGTTTTCTCTTTATAAATGGAGGCACTCTGATAAGCATTGAGTCGAAACTCCTCAAGTTCATGGAGTTTTAGGACTCTTTCCTCCTGAGATTGGTCGAAATCCATATTTAACACTTTTGTGGCCCACCATGCTTTATGTTCTAACTCCACAGGGAGATGGCAAGCCTTACCATAAACTAACTGATACGGGGACATGCCAATCAGAGTTTTAAATGCTATCCTATAGGCCCACAATGCATCATTCAATCTAACCGACCAATCTTTCCTAGACTTCCTTACCACTTTCTCTAAAATTCTTTTAATTTCTCTATTTGAAAGCTCAACTTATCCACAAGTTTGTGGATGGTATAGAGTAGATATCTTATGCAATACCTCATAGTGTCTCAGGGCTTTTTCCATGATTTTATTACAGAAATGTGATCCCCATCACTAATGAGGACTCTTGGAACTCCAAATCTAGAAAAAATGTTCTTCTTTATGAACCTAAGCACCACATGTGCGTCATTGGTTCTGGTAGGGATTGCCTCCACCCACTTGGAGACATAATCCACAGCAACAAGGATATATTCATTGGAGAACGACTTTGGGAATGGTCCCATGAAATCGATACCCCAAACATCAAATAACTCCACAACTAAAATATTTGTCAAAGGCATGCCAGCTTTAGCAGAGAGACCTCCGCTTCTTTGACACTTATCACACCTTTGAACATACATTTTAGCATCCTGAAAAATGGTCGGCCAATAAAAGTTTGTAAAACTTTTTCTGTTGTTCTGGAGCCACCATGGTGTCCTCCATAATAGGAGTCATGGCAATGCCACAAGAGCCTTTCCTGCTCGGATTCAGGCACACATCTCCTGATCACTCCATCTATTTCTATTTTATAAAGGAATGGATCATCCCAAAGAAAGGTTTTACTATCATGAAAGAATTTTTTCTTTATCTGGGATGTCCAACCTTCAGGTACCACCGAGGCACTTTTAAAGTTAGCCATATCAGCATACCATGGCCCGGTGATAATTGCCATCAACCTCTCATCTGGAAATTCTTCTTTAATTAAAACAGAATCCGATTCACCTTCCAGACAAGACAGTTGATCGGCAACTGAGTTTTCTACTCCCTTTTTGTCTCTTATTTCTAAGTCAAACTCCTGGAGTAAAAGAACCCACCTGATCAACCTTGGCTTAGATTCTTTTTTAGCTAGAAAGTACTTGATTGCCAAATGATCTGTATACACAATGACCTTAGCACTAATCAAGTAAGCTCTATATTTATCAAATGCATACACCACAGCAAGCATTTCTTTTTCATTCGTGGTGTAATTTATTTGATTCTCATTCAATACTTTTCTAGCATAATAAATCACATGAGTTAATTTTTCTTTCTTCTGACCCAGCACAGCTCCGACTGCAAAATCACTTGCATCACACATTAATTCGAATGGTAAAGACCAATCGGGTGCTGCAAGGATCGGAGCTGAAGTCAATCTCTGTTTCAAATTTTTGAAAGCCTTGACACAGTTTTCATCAAACACAAAAACATGATCTTTCACAAGCAAATTAGTCAAAGGCTTAGCTATTTTCGAAAAATCTTTTATAAATCTCCTGTAAAAGCCAGCACATCCTAGAAAACTCCTTACTCCTTTCATATTGATTGGAGGAGGAAGTTTTTCAATGATATCTATCTTGGCTCTATCTACCTGAATGCCCTCAGCAGAGATTTTGTGTCCAAGGACTATCCCTCCCTTAACCATAAAATGACACTTTTCCCAGTTAAGGACAAGATTAGCCTCCTGACATCTCACCAACACCTTAGATAGGTTGCTGAGGCATGTATCAAAGCTACTTCCAAACACGGAGAAGTCATTCATGAATACTTCAATGAACTTCTCTACCATGTCCCCAAAAATGGCCAGCATACACCTTTGAAAGGTTGCTGGAGCATTGCACAAACCGAACGGCATGCGCCTGTAAGCAAAGATTCCATAGGGGCGGGTGAATGCTGTCTTTTCTTGATCTTTTAGGTCAACCACAATTTGGTTATAACCCGAATATTCATCAAGAAAGCAGTAGTACTCATGACCCGACAGTCTCTCAAGCATTTGGTCTATAAATGGTAAAGGAAAGTGGTCTTTTCTAGTGAAGTCATTAAGCCTTCTATAATCTATACACATCCTCCAACCTGTAGTCGGTCTAGTGGCAATGACTTCACCTTTTTCATTTTTAACAGTCGTCATCCCTCCTTTCTTGGGCACCACTTAGACTGGACTGATCCAAGCGCTGTCTGAGATAGGATAAATGATTCCTGCATCAAGAAGTTTAACCACCTTTTTCCTTATAGCTTCTTTCATTATGGGGTTTAATCTTCGTTGTGGCTGAACAACAGGGGAATAGTCATCCTCCATCAGAATTTTATGCATACAAAATGATGGACTAATTCCCTTTAAATCAGATATGTTCCAGCCAATAGCCGATTCGTATTTCTTTAAAACCCCTATCAATTTCTCTACATCCTCATCTTTTAACTCGGCATTAATGATTACCGGGTGTGTTTCATCATCTCTCAGGAAAACATATTTCAAATGAGAAGGTAAAGGTTTTAATTCATGTTTTTCTTCAGATACTTCCTTACCTTTCTCAAGTTCAGTTTTATTCAAATTTTCTTTCTCTTTATTTTCAAAACCACCTACTTCACATACTTCAAGTAGGTTCAGCAATTCCGAATGAGAGTCATTTAACTCCTCAGTATCCGAGTCAAAATTATTCTCCAAAAAGGCCTGTAAAACCTCTTCTTCGATTTTTAACAGCATCAGAGTCTTATAACTTTTAATTTCTTCAATCATTAAACAATCCATCTTCTCAGCTGGATGTTTCATGGAATTAAAGACATTAAAAGTTACTTGTTCCTCTTGAACTCTCAGCATTAGTTCACCCTTTTCTACATCAATTAAAGCTCTACCTGTAGCTAAAAAGGGTCGTCCTAAAATCAAAGGAATTTCTCTATCGGCCTCCATATCCAAAACTATGAAATCTGCTGGGAAGATAAACTTGTCCACCTTAACTAACAGATCTTCCAGCATCCCATGAGGATATTTAATGGACCTATCATCCAACTACAAAGACATGTGAGTTGGTTGCAGGTCATTAATTCCTAACTTCTTCATCAAAGATAAAGGCATCAAGTTTATGCTAGCTCCTAGATCACATAAGGCACTTCCTACATGAACATCCCCTATTGCACAAGGTATTATAAAAGATCCAGGATCTTCCAGTTTCTGAGGAAGTTTCTTTTGAATAATTGCACTGCACTCGAGTGAGAGCAATCATTTCATCCCCTTTAAGCTTCCTCTTCTTAGACAAAAGTTCCTTTAAAAACTTAGCATAGGACGGCATCTCCTGCAATGCCTCGGCAAAAGGAATATTTATGTGAAGTTTTTTAAACACATCTAAAAACTTAGCAAACTTTTGCTCCTCTATTTGTTTTCTAAATCTATGTGGAAATGAAGCGTTCTTTAATTTCTCAGGAGTTAGCTTAGAAGCTTCCTCCAAAATCAGATCAACCTTCTTCTTTTTCTTTTAATGGATTTGATTTTCTTTTTCTTTTTCCGTTTCACTTTTATTTTCGGTTTTATTATTAACTTGCTCGTTTTCCTACTCTTTTTCTTTTTCTTTATCTTTTTCTAAGCTCACTTCATGACTCAGAGGTGGAGAAATAATTTTTCCACTCCTAGTAGTTATAGCTTTGCAATGTTCCCTTGGATTTACCTCGGTATCTCCAGGGAAATTGCCTGCTTGTCTTTCAGCTAATTGTTTCGACAACTGTCCAACTTGGTTTTCTAAATTTCTAATGGACGCTTCCTGATTTTTAAAACTGGCCTGAGTGGCCTGAATGAACTGAGACAACACATTCTCAAGTTCCGACTTCTCTTTAGAAGGAGGGGGAAGGGATTGTTGTGTGTTTGAATATGTTAAACAGGTCCAATAGATGTGCAAGGATTTTGATAATGACAAGTACTCTTGAAGAAACAATGCAAAAACAAAGACATGAAATCAGAATTGAAGAAACAGCGAAGATAATCGATTAGGCCATAGATGCTAATCGATTAGAAGCTTTCTGTCTTGGAAGAAATTGCATCAGAGTCGAAGATAATCGATTAAGGAAGCCTCACAATCGATTAGACACTCACTGGAATTAAGATAATCGATTGCACACTTAAGACTAATCGATTACAGCAATCAAAAATGGAATTAAATGCATCAGGTACACATGCTAATCGATTAAGAGAGCCATATAATCGATTAGGAAGCCACTGGAATTTAAGGTAATCGATTGCAAGACATGCTAATCGATTAGGATGCTGCGAAGACAAATTAAATGCATCAGGTACAAGATGCTAATCGATTACAGGTAATAAGATAATCGATTAGTGACTCTCTGACTTGAAGCTAATCGATTACAACGCGAGGATGTAATCGATTACGCTAGTGGAAAAACAGATTTAAGTGGGAAACCAGGTCATGTCTCCACCATTCTTCAAATTTCCACTAACTGCAACGGCTATGAGGAACTAGGGCACACCTCAACTGCTATCATGGCTCTATAAATGGAGGAAGAACACAAGCACAAAGAGCAACCAACACAAAACCAAGTAGCAACAATTCATAGCTCTATTTTGTGCTTTGTAAGCCTATCTCTTGCATTTTTGTACTCTAAATTGTATATCCTCTCATCTTGAGAGATTAGAATTGGAGAGCTTTTCACTTGTATATCTGCTCTATCAAGAGAGTATATTGATTGTAAACACAAACTCCAAACACACAAAGTTATTCACTCTAGGTTGAGTGGCTGTTCACTCTAGGATTGAGTGGTTACAAAGGTTGTGGACTTAACCTTTGGGATATTGTGAGATTGAGAGATTGGGTGGGTTGCCCTTATACTTGTGAGGATTGGGTTCTTGAGTGTGGGACACTAGGAAGCCGCAATTGCTCAAAGTTGTATCTCTAGTCTACAATAGTGGAAAATCCTCTAAGTGGGTTGCTTAGAGGCGAGACGTACACCGGATTGGGTGGAACTCGTTACATCGGTTTGCAAGCTTCTCTTCCTTACTCTTTTACTTCCATATATTGCATATTTGCTTATTGGTATTGTTTGGCTAAGAAGAACACACTTGAACTTGCTTAATTTGCTTTACTTTAGATATTGCACACCAAGTGTTTGCTAAATTGTCTCAACAATACTTACCTCTTGTAGTGCATTGCATATCATTGTTACTTGCTTTCACTTGCACAATCTCATAAACTTGGTTATAGAAATCAATTTCAAAGGCATTCCAAGCAAAAGTTTTATAACTCAATTCACCCCCCCTCTTGAGTATTGAGGCCACTTGAACAACAAGTGGTATCAGAGCTTGACTCTTGGTAGATCAAGCTTAACAGCTTCAAGAGATTAAATGGCCTCAAGTTCTCAAAATGTTTTTCCCGAGGGTGGTGCGATAAATAGACCTCCCGCTTTCAATGGGGAAGGGTATGCCTTTTGGAAAGAGAGAATGAAAATCTTCATTCAATCAATTGACTTGAGAATATGGAATGCCATTGAAAATGGTCCCTATATACCAATGCATACCATAGATAGCAAGAATGTTGAAAAACCCATAGATGAATGGACTAGCGAGGAAGAAAAGAAAGTCCAATATGGCTACAAGGCCAAAAATCTCATTACCATGGCTTTAGGACAAGACGAATTTTTTAGAATAATGACATGCCAAACCGCTAAAGAAATGTGGGATACTCTTCAAGTAACCCATGAAGGTACTAATGATGTAAAGGACTCAAAGATTAGTACTCTTACTAGCCAATATGAATGCTTTAGGATAAATTCAGGAGAATCTATTGTTGATATGCAGAAAAGGTTTACACTTATTATTAACCATCTTATTACTCTTGGCAAAGTGTACACTAACAAAGAGCTTGTGCACAAAATTTTGAAAAGTCTCAGCAGGGAATGGCAACCTCTTGTCACAGCAATAAAACAATCTCCTAGCATCAATGAAATGTCTCTTGCAACACTCTTTGGGAAATTGCAAGAACAAGAGCAAGAACTTAAAGCATTGAAGCTAGCCGAGGAAGAGGAGAAATCCACCAAGAAGAAAGGGCTAGCCCTCAAAGCCACCTCCATGCATGAGGAAGAATCATGCAGTGACTTAGATGAAGAAGAAGAATTTGGGCTGTTCGTGAAAAGATTTGGAAGATTCATGAAGAACAAAAAGTTCCAAAAGAACTTTAAGCCCCAAGGTAAGAAATCTACCTCTAATGAAACTTCATCTTCACCAAGCTGTTTTGAATATGGCAAGGAAGGGCACTTCAAAGCCGATTGTCCAAACCTCAAAAAGAAGGGCAAGGACAAACAAAGAAGAAGAAGAGCCTATATTGCTTGGGATGAGAATGATGTGAGCAGCTCCGATGACTCGGAAGATGAGCAAGCCAATCTTTGCTTAATGGCAAATCATCAAGAAGAAGAAAATGAGGTAAATCTTCTTGACTTAGATAAAAATGAGCTGTTAGATGCATTTGAGGAATTATATGATAAGTTTACAAAAATCTCTAGTAAACTCAAAGCATCTAGGAAAACTAGTGATACTCTTGAATTGCATCTCATGGAAGCATGTAAAGAGAATGAGAGCTTAAAAGAAGAACTAGAGAAAGTTCAAACATGCTCTAGGGATAAACCTTGTGATTTTGCAAAGAAGTGCATAGTGTTAGAAACCAAGGTTGAAGACCTAAATAGGACACTAGAGAAATTCACTAATGGAAGAGATAATTTGAATATCCTACTTGGGCAACAAAAATGCATGTTTAGTAAAACCGGTCTAGGATATGACCAAGAACATAGTAATCATAAAATGGAGAAGCACTACAAAAACTTCTTTGCACCACCAAGCAAGTCTTCCTCACCTTTTATGAAATGCAATCATTGTGGCACCAAAGGACATAGTGCATATAAGTGTAGTGTTAGGAAACTAGGACCAAAGGTCTTAAGAAAGGTGTGGGTTCCCAAAGGAACGTTCCCACAAGCTAACCTTAAAGGACCCAACATAAAATGGGTACCTAGTTCTCTAAAATGATTTTGTTTTGCAGGTATGCTTCAAGGCAAGCAACACCCATTGGTACTTGGATAGCGGGTGTTCGAAGCATATGACGGGAGATATAACCAAATTTACATCATTCACTCCCAAACGAAAAGGAAGCGTCACCTATGGAGACAACACTAAGGGAAGAATCCTAGGCATTGGAAATATTGGTAAGAACTCTTCCACCTCCATAAGTGATGTATTGTATGTTGAAGGCCTCAAACATAATTTACTTAGTATAAGTCAATTATGTGACAAAGGATATAGAGTCTTATTTGAATCAAATTGTTGCATAATTGAGCATAAGACTAATAAGGAAATCAAGTTTGTAGGCCAAAGAATCGATAATATTTACATGATTGATATGGATAGTTTGTCTACAAATGATGAACAATGCTTTATTTCAAAAGAGGATGAAACATGGCTATGGCATAGAAGAATAGCTCATATACATGTAGACCACTTGAACAAACTTGTTTCTAAAGATTTAGTAATTGGTCTACCAAAGCTTAAATTTGAAAATAGATTTTGTGATGCATGTCAAAAGGGAAAACAAGTAAAGGCATCTTTTCAATCCAAAAATATTGTTTCTACTCAAAGGCCTTTA
Organism: Clitoria ternatea; assembly: GCA_037962975.1. Lineage (NCBI taxonomy): Eukaryota > Viridiplantae > Streptophyta > Magnoliopsida > Fabales > Fabaceae > Clitoria > Clitoria ternatea. The sequence continues at coordinate 111,504,732 of CM075669.1, forward strand.
CAACTTTTGCACATGGATTTATTTGGACCATCCAAAATCAAAAGCTTTGGAGGTAATTACTATGGTCTAGTAATAGTAGATGACTATTCAAGATATACATGGACACTGTTTCTTGCTCATAAAAATGAAGCTTATCATGCATTCAAGAAACTTGCAAAGATTATCCAAAATGAGCAAAACTCAAAAATTGCATCCATTAGAACCGATCATGGGGGAGAATTTGAAAATCAATCTTTTGAAAAGTTTTGCGAAAAACATGGTATTAATCACAACTTCTCAGCTCCTAGAACTCCACAACAAAATGGAGTAGTTGAAAGAAAGAATAGATCTTTAGTGGAGCTTGCTAGAACCATGCTAAATGAAAACAATATTGCGAAACATTTTTGGGCCGATGCGGTAAACACCGCATGTTATGTTATGAATAGATGTTTGATAAGGCCTATTTTAAAGAAAACCCCCTATGAGCTTTACAAGGGTAGAAAACCCAACATTGCATACTTTCATATCTTTGGATGTAAATGTTTTGTGCTCAACAATGGAAAGGATAATCTAGGGAAGTTTGATGCAAAATCTGATGAGGCAATCTTCCTAGGATATTCTCAATCAAGTAAATGTTATAGAATTTTCAACAAACAAACAAATACCATTGAGGAATCTATTCATGTCAAATTTGATGAAAATAGCCATAACCCTCCGAGAAAGGAAGATGTTGATGATCTTGTAGGTACCTTTCAAGAAATGAACTTACAAGACAAAGAAGAAGTAGTCAACCATGATGGAGGTGCAGCACAAGTTGAGAAACAACAAGATTGGATAACTTTGAAGGATCATCCTTTGGACAAGATCATTGGAGAGATAACCAAAGGGGTAAGTACTCGAAACGCCATTAGAAATGCATGCAATCACTTGGCTTTTGTATCCCAAATAGAACCCAAGAATATTGACGAAGCCATTATTGATGAACATTGGATGTTGGCCATGCAAGAAGAGTTAAACCAATTTGAAAGAAATGAAGTTTGGGAACTTGTGCCAAGACCCAATGATCATCTAATAATAGGCACCAAATGGGTGTTTAGAAATAAGCTAGATGAAAACGGAATAATAACTAGAAACAAAGCTAGACTAGTAGCAAAGGGATACAACCAAGAAGAAGGAATAGACTATGAAGAAACATATGCACCTGTAGCTAGGTTAGAAGCCATTAGATTATTGCTGGCTTTTGCATGTTGTATGAATTTCAAATTGTATCAAATGGATGTCAAAAGTGCGTTCTTAAACGGCTACATTCAAGAAGAAGTTTATGTAGATCAACCTCCAGGTTTTGAAAATCATAAATTTCCAAATCATGTTTTTAAATTGAGAAAAGCCTTATATGGTTTGAAACAAGCTCCAAGAGCTTGGTATGAGAGATTAAGCAAATTCCTTTTAGAACACAAATTTGAAAGAGGAAAGGTTGATACTACATTGTTTATAAAACGCAAACAAAATGACATCCTCTTGGTACAGATTTATGTAGATGACATAATATTTGGTGCTACTAATGAAAATCTTTGTCAAGAATTTGCCAAGATAATGCAGAATGAATTTGAAATGTCCTTGATGGGAGAACTCACCTTCTTCCTTGGACTACAAATAAAACAAGCCATTGATGGAACGTTCATTAGCCAAACCAAATACTGTAAGGAACTACTTAAAAGGTTTGGAATGGACAAGGCAAATGAGATAGCTACACCAATGAGCACATCCTGCTATCTAGACAAAGACGAAAAGGGTAAGGACATTGAAATCACCAAATATCGAGGTATGATTGGATCCTTACTATATTTAACTGCGAGTAGACCTGATATTATGTTTGCAGTATGTATGTGTGCTAGATATCAAGCATGTCCCAAAGAATCACATTTGACTGCCGTAAAAAGGATTTTGAAATATCTTGTGGGTACTCAAAGTGTTGGTTTATGGTATCCCAAAGGCGTTGAATGTAATCTTTTAGGATATTCTGATTCCGACTTTGCGGGGTGTAAGCTTGATAGAAAAAGCACTAGTGGTACATGCCATTTGCTTGGTAGTTCCCTTGTTTCTTGGCATAGCAAGAAACAAGCAAGTGTTGCATTGTCAACAGCTGAGGCAGAATATGTAGCAGCTGGTAGTTGTTGTGCTCAAATTCTTTGGATGAGACAACAACTTCTTGATTTTGGTATTGCCTTGAATAAAGTCCCCATTAAATGTGATAATACAAGTGCCATTAACATCTCCAAGAATCCAGTAATGCACTCTAGAACCAAACACATTGAGATTAGGCATCACTTTATTAGAGATCATGTGTTAAAAGGGGATTGTGTACTTGAACATGTAGAAACTTCTCAGCAACTAGCTGATATTTTCACAAAACCCTTGGCTAGAGAGCAATTCATTCACATAAGAAGAGAATTAGGCATTCTGGACATGTCCAATTGTGTTTGAATATTTTGTTGAATGGCATAATGTATGATATACATCACATTTCATGTTTGGAACCTTGCTGTTTGATATATTTGAAGTTTTTGACTCCATAATCGATTACTTTGATAATCCCAATCGATTACTAAGCTTCTGTTTCGAAGGTAATCGATTAAAACTCACCCATAATCGATTACAATCATTCTGTTTTTAAGATAATCGATTATACATTATCCATAATCGATTACGAAGCTTCTGTTTCCAGTTCAAAACGTTTCCTCTTCTTCATAATCGATTACCACATTGCCCCAATCGATTAGGACGATTCTGTTTCTAATCTAATCGATTACCATAAGCCTCTAATCGATTACCCTCTGCACAAAACGTTTGAAATTCCCCAGTAACAGTGGTCTAATCGATTACCACCTGCCATGTAATCGATTAGCATGCGTTCTGATGGGTCAAAACTCCAATTTCCTAGGCTCACTCGAAACTCTCCCTCTCTTAACTCACTTCACTCCTCCCTAAACTCTCTTTCCTCCTTCCTAAACCTAATCTTCAACTATAAATAACCCCTCATTCACCTTCTCATCTCACACTACCTCCTTTCTCCCAAGTCTCTCTAGCACTCATCTCTCTTCATCTCCTCTTTTAGCTCTGTTTTACCATGTCTTCCTCAAGGAATGTCAAAAGGGCTAGGTCCTCTGTTGCTCAAGCTCAAGCTCATAATCCCCTTGACTTCTCAAGGTTTTTCTCTTCTCCTAGAGACCTTCAGAATTTTATGAAAAATTTTTCTGAAAAGGAGATTATGACCCCTCACTACACCATAGCTGAGACCTTTGACAACCCAAGCCTTACCTTCACCCAAAGCCTCAACCACTACAACCTCTTCCCCTTCCTATCCCTCAAAGAAGAAGAATACTATCCTGAGCTTATGAGAGTATTCTACTGCAACCTCCGCCTTGTCAATGGGTTGGTTGAATCCAAAGTGAAAAACACCACCATCAAACTCTCCAATGCCCAGTTTGCAGAGATTTCCAAACTGCCCCTCAACAATGCTGACTTTGATGGAGGCGAACCCGAGGATGAATGGGGCTTCAATGCTCTTACTGCTCGCCAATCCTTATGGAAGGCTGACCGTCCAAGGAGCAACCACAAACTAGTTGGCCACTTGACCATGAACAACCGCCTGCTCCACTTCTTCTTGGTCAAGATGATTGTTCCCCGTGGTGGGAACTATGCTCTGGTTGAAGAGGATGATGTCCTCTTAATGTGGGCCATGCTGAACCACAAAGAGATTAACTGGGTTCAGTTGATCAAGTTCCACATGCGCCATGCCAAGGACCAACAAAAGCTCCCCTATGGTATCCTCCTCACCAAAATCTTCAAATTCTGTGGAGTAGACTTAGCAGGGGAACTCTCTGAGAAAGTGCCCCCTAGAGCTTGCATTGGCACCCATCACCTCACCAAAATGGGTCTTGTCTTCACCAATGGAGCATGGTACTCACGCATGGAGGGCGTTTATGCCAACATTCCCTTCCAAGCTCCTGCTGAAGAAGCACCTGCTCCTCCTCCTTCCCCACCTCAACCACAAGCTGCAGCCTCTTCATCTGCCCCACAAGTTGACCCTTTTGCATCTCTCTACGCTCATCTTGATCGCCGCTTCGATCGTCTTGAGAACTCCCTCCAAGAGTTTTCCATGACCGAGCAGCAACATTTTGAGATGATGCAGCAGCGCTATGAGGAGCTGGCTCACCAAATTTCAGAAATCCGCTTCTTCAACCCAGACAATTAGATTTTTTGTGTTATGTTGATTTCTGTTTGTTGCTTTTCTGCTTTTTGAATTAATTTACTTCTTGTATTTCCCTTTGATATTTAATAAAAGTATTTTATTTGAGTTCATACAATTTCTCTTCACTGCTCCAATTGTTTTTGATGATTACAAAGGGGGAGAAGAATAGATGTTCATATGTTGGATAATATGTTGAATAATGCTCTGATACACAATATGAATAACTCTGAATATGCTGTGATAATATGCTCTGATAATATGGATAATAGATGTTTTGTTAACGAATTGCAAAATCTTATCTGTTTGTTAAACTCCTTTTGATAGGGGGAGAATTATAGATAAGAGATAATAAACAATGGATAAAATAAGATAAGACATTGGCTGCTGAATTGGTTTTTTTAAAATTGTCATCTGCTATTTGAAAAAGAGATAATGTAGCAGAGTTGTTTTTGCAAAAGATAAGCCTATATTTTTTAAACTAACAACCCTCAAGAGATGAACACAGTTGTCATCATCAAAAAGGGGGAGAATGTGTTTGAATATGTTAAACAGGTCCAATAGATGTGCAAGGATTTTGATAATGACAAGTACTCTTGAAGAAACAATGCAAAAACAAAGACATGAAATCAGAATTGAAGAAACAGCGAAGATAATCGATTAGGCCATAGATGCTAATCGATTAGAAGCTTTCTGTCTTGGAAGAAATTGCATCAGAGTCGAAGATAATCGATTAAGGAAGCCTCACAATCGATTAGACACTCACTGGAATTAAGATAATCGATTGCACACTTAAGACTAATCGATTACAGCAATCAAAAATGGAATTAAATGCATCAGGTACACATGCTAATCGATTAAGAGAGCCATATAATCGATTAGGAAGCCACTGGAATTTAAGGTAATCGATTGCAAGACATGCTAATCGATTAGGATGCTGCGAAGACAAATTAAATGCATCAGGTACAAGATGCTAATCGATTACAGGTAATAAGATAATCGATTAGTGACTCTCTGACTTGAAGCTAATCGATTACAACGCGAGGATGTAATCGATTACGCTAGTGGAAAAACAGATTTAAGTGGGAAACCAGGTCATGTCTCCACCATTCTTCAAATTTCCACTAACTGCAACGGCTATGAGGAACTAGGGCACACCTCAACTGCTATCATGGCTCTATAAATGGAGGAAGAACACAAGCACAAAGAGCAACCAACACAAAACCAAGTAGCAACAATTCATAGCTCTATTTTGTGCTTTGTAAGCCTATCTCTTGCATTTTTGTACTCTAAATTGTATATCCTCTCATCTTGAGAGATTAGAATTGGAGAGCTTTTCACTTGTATATCTGCTCTATCAAGAGAGTATATTGATTGTAAACACAAACTCCAAACACACAAAGTTATTCACTCTAGGTTGAGTGGCTGTTCACTCTAAGATTGAGTGGTTACAAAGGTTGTGGACTCAACCTTTGGGATATTGTGAGATTGAGAGATTGGGTGGGTTGCCCTTATACTTGTGAGGATTGGGTTCTTGAGTGTGGGACACTAGGAAGCCGCAATTGCTCAAAGTTGTATCTCTAGTCTACAATAGTGGAAAATCCTCTAAGTGGGTTGCTTAGAGGCGAGACGTACACCGGATTGGGTTGAACTCGTTACATCGGTTTGCAAGCTTCTCTTCCTTACTCTTTTACTTCCATATATTGCATATTTGCTGATTGGTATTGTTTGGCTAAGAAGAACACACTTGAACTTGCTTAATTTGCTTTACTTTAGATATTGCACACCAAGTGTTTGCTAAATTGTCTCAACAATACTTACCTCTTGTAGTGCATTGCATATCATTGTTACTTGCTTTCACTTGCACAATCTCATAAACTTGGTTATAGAAATCAATTTCAAAGGCATTCCAAGCAAAAGTTTTATAACTTAATTCACCCCCCCTCTTGAGTATTGAGGCCACTTGAACAACATGTTGTGATCTATTTGTGGTTTGATTTTGTGGCATATTCTGATTCAAATGTGGACCTTTCTGCCATGAAAAATTGGGGTGATTCCTATAGTTAGGATTAAAGGAATTAGAGGGATAATTCCTTTGGAATTGTTGCTGCCCCATATAATTCACTTGCTCGGAAGGCACATTTGGATCACACATTCCATTTTCATGATCTCCACCACAAAAATCACAGCTTACCATACAAACTTGACTCGGCTTTTGAAGTTCTAAAATTTGTACACTTAATTTCTCTAAAGCCTGAGTCATCAACTTACTCTGAGCCAAATAAGCATCCTGTGCTTCCAATTCTAGTATCCCTCTCTTAGGGATTTGGCTTCTTTCACTAACCAGACACTCATTATAAGCCATAACATCAATCAGCTCTATAGCTTCTTCTACAGTTTTGGTCGTTAATGAACCTCCAGCTGAGGCATCAATCAAGACCCTAGTAGCTGGTCTTACACCATTATAAAATATAGTGACTTGCTGCACATCAGTGATTTGATGATAAGGACATTTCCTTAAACTCTCTTTATATCTATCCCATGCTTCCATTAAAGATTCACCTTCTCTTTGTTGGAAACAAGTGATTTCAGTGCGCAACTTAGCATACTTGGAAGGAGGGAAATACTTAATCAAAAATTTTCTTTCTAAATCCTCCCAAGTGGAAATACTACCTCTCGGTTGGCTCTACAACCAGGCTTTTGCTCGGTCCCTTAAAGAAAAAGGAAATAATCTCAGTCTAATGGCATCTTCAGGGACTCCATTCATTTTCACAGTATCACAAATTTGGAGGAAGGTTACTAGATGCAAATTTGGATCCTCAACCTCACTTCCTCCGAATTGATCATTTCTAACCAACTGCAATAAAGCCGGTTTAAGTTCAAAATTATTGGCTGCAATCGGAGGCCTAAGGATGCTAGATTGCGATCCTTCTTCAGTCGGCCTGGAGTAATCACCTAATGTAACTCTCCTCTATTCCATTTCTTTTTGTTCTTTTTTCTTTTTCTCCTTTCTCAACTTACACTCTAACAAATCAATATCAGGATCAAAGAAGAAAGGCTCTCCTCTGTTCCTTGACTGCATACACCAAATATTAAACACAAGAACAATTCACAGCTACTGCAACAGCTACACAAAAATAAACTACTACTACTATACTAAAAACAAGAATCAGACTACTTACTAAATGCAAAACAAAATTAAATGGTTCAGTCTAGTACCGGTCCAAGGATTGTTGATATTACTCAATAATCCCCGGCAACGGCGCCATTAACTTGGTGTGTAAAATCCTGAGTCATTAACTCGGAGGATTTATTCTCTTGGCAAGCGCACCAGTCGTTAAAATTGTAATATAATTGATCGTCCCACAGGGATTATGGTAATTACCTCAATCTTGGACTGATACAAGCTGAACCAACACAATGCACATAAGATTCATTCGGTTTTTGTTGATTTTATGCTTTCTATGTTTTTGTATTTTTCAGAGACAGTGTGAAGGATGAAATACGATTAGTAGAAAGTAGGTTAGGATTGCTTCAGTTTACAACTTCATCAAGAATATACAATTGAGGTTCAATCAAGCTTCAGACATCAAGAGGACAATCTGTGAGTGGTTATTCCCTAATTCCTTAGGTGAAAAACACTAATTCCTATGCATCAAACCTTAATCCCTTAAGTGCTCAACTAACATACGAATCTAATGTGAAATTGGAGGTTGAACTCTAACTATTCACCTAATTGCTAGGCCTGAATTAGTTAGAAAGCTGGAAGTTACCTAAGCTTCAACCATGATTCCTCACTGGTGAAGTTCTTCATCAGATCTGGATTTATCAATCCAGCAAAGCAGATCCACTCCTCAGCTCATTCTCCTTAAGATCTAGAAGTCAATTTCCTCAATACACCTTTAAGATTTCATCGCAAACCTTCGCAATCCTAACCTTAGGGAATTAGAAACCCATCGACATGGATTCTATCGAAGGAAGTTGAAAAGACATGGATGAGAGAATTTAGAGAGAGAAAGGAATTAGTGAGAGATTGGAAATGGAAAATGAATCGTGTTCTATGTTGTGCTCTGTTCTTTGTCTGTCCCATTTTACAGAGTATGTACAAGTATATATATGCATCTAACTAACTAACTAACTTAACTAATCACTAAGAAAGCTTAATTAATAATTACACTAACTAAACTAATTACATAATTACACAATAAATAACTAATTACATCTCTGAACTTAAATTACTAAGGTACAAAAGCAGAAGACAAAGCAGCAGGAACAGAAATGGTGCCGAGCGTCTTTTGGAGGGAACACAGTGTTTAAATAACTGCCTTCACGCTTGAGCGTGAAAGGCTCTCGCTTGAGCGCTCAGATTATTCAGTCAGCATTCTGAATTTAAAGTATTTTTCCATCGGTGTTTTTAAAGTCTCGCATGGGTTCTTCATTCAGTATTTTGTTCCCTTTTGCGGTCGGTGTTTTGAAGTCTTTTTCAGTCGGATTTTTGAAGCCTCACTCGGATTTTTGAAATCTCGCTCGGATTTTTCTCCCTTCTCTTTTCAGCTTAAGCGCGGCTTTTTCCTGCACCAATAACAAATAATTGCCTAGCATTTGTACGCTGGCTGTCTAGTGTTTTCACGCTGAGTTAGTGAAATTTTAAATAAACATAATTTCTTAACTAATTAATGTTTTCAATCATTTTCTTACATAAATTAAACACTTTTGAAATAAATAAATAAAATACAAATTATTAACTATTTATTAAATAATAAATCTAAACTAAACAATAATTAATGAATTATGTTAAATAAAAGGTGAAATAATTAAGTCTTTTCAAGACTTATCACTCTCCTCACTCTTTCATCTCACACTACCTCTTCTTCCTTCAATCTCCCAAGCTTCAAGAGCTTCCCTCTCCATTCTCTCATTCTCGTCTTCTCTACATTGTTTCCTTTTCACGACCATGTCTTCCTTACGCTCTGTCAAGAGGGCACGGTCCTCCATGGCCCCAGCTAACAACCCCTTAGACTTCTCCAGATTTTTCTCCTGTCCTAGAGACCTCTAAAATTTTATTAAGAATTTTTCTAAGGAAGACATCATCTCTCCCCACTACATCAATGAAGAAATCTTCAACCATCCGAGCTTCACCTTCACCCAAAACCTCCACCACTATAACCTTTTCCCTTTCCTCACCCTCAAGGAGGAACTTTACTATCCAGAGCTTGTTAGAGTGTTCTACTGCAACCTAAGGCTCGTAGATGGGTTGCTTAAATCCAAGGTCAAGAATGTGACCATAAGACTCACCAATGCTAGATTGGCAGAAATCTCTCTTCTTCCGCTCAATGACGCTGAATTTGTTGGACGAGATCCCGAGGACGAATGGGACTTCAATGCCATTGCTGCACGCCAATCGCTATAGAGAGCTGACCTCCCAAGGAGCAACCATAAGTTGGTAGGTCACCTTACTATGAACAACCGTCTTCTTCACTTTTTTCTAGTAAAGATATTGGTTCCTCGTGGTGGGAACTATGCTTTGGTAGAGGAGGACGATGTTCTCCTAATGTGGGCAATGCAAAACCAAAAAATATCAATTGGGTTCAAATGCTCAAGCTGTACATGCTCCAAGTCAAACACCAGCAAAAGCTTCCCTACGCCATCTTGCTCACTAAAATTTTTAAAGCTGTTGGAGTTGATTTGGCTGGCGAGTTATCAGAGAAGGTGCCTCCCAAAGCTTGCATTGGCACCCACCATCTCACAAAGCTGGGCTTAATGCTTACTCATGGGGTTTGGATGTCCAAGATGGATGGACTACATGCCAATGCCCCCTATGAAGCCCCTACTGATGAACCGGTCCCTCCTCCTCCTGCACCACAAGCTGCACCAAACGTCCCCGCTGACCCCTTCGCCTCTCTCTATGCACACCTTGACCGTCGGTTCGACCAAATTGAGAACTCTCTTCAAGAGTTTTCAATGACTGAGCAGCAACACTTTGAAATGATGCAACAATGTTATGATGAGCTGTCTCACCAGATTTCTGAGCTTCGCTTTTTTAATCCGGATAATTAGATCCATTTTATGAGTTTTGTTGTTTTATGTTCTGCACAATTTCCATTCCTATAATTTCTCTTTCTGCTAAAATGAATAAAAGCTCTTTATTATATGTCTCTATTTGAATTATTATTTTTTGATGATTCCAAAGGGGGAGAAGTACTTGTTCATCTGCTTCCTAATAATAAGAATTGACTGCTGCAAATAAGTGATAATAACAAGTGGTTAATTTGGATAATTATCTCTAAGGCATAGATTCCTTTAGATATGGAGAGATTTGAAATACTAAGAGATAATGCAAAAAATTTGAAATATTGATTAAGAGATAATATAGAACCTGAAAATAGAGATAATGCTCAAGAGATAACAGTTTGGATAAAGTGATAACATTGTGCAGATTTTGAATATGCTTTTGCAGATAGAATTAGAAATAATAGATAAGTTATTTGAACTAACAACCCTCAAGAGATGAACACTGTTTGTCATCATCAAAAAGGGGGAGAATGTGTTTGAATATGCTTTCAGGTTCACAGATTTTGATAATGACAAAGGAATATTGAAGAAACTCTTGGAGAAACAAGAAATAGCATCAGACCTACAAAAACACGCAGGCTAATCAATTACAACGACAAGAATAATCGATTAGGAAGCCTCTATTTGTACACTAATCGATTAAACACATGAGAATAATCGATTAGGAAGCTTCTGTTTGTACACTAATCGATTACACCAACAAGCATAATCGATTACTGAACCTCTATTTGATTTAAATGCATCAGGTATTTGAGCTAATCGATTGCAAGACATCATCTAATCGATTACAAAGCTACTGGAATAACCACTAATCGATTATATACAAGGACAATCGATCACAAAGCTGCGTAATCAAATTAAAGGCATCAGGTGCTAGTTCTAATCGATTACGAGACAAGACTTAATCGATTACCAAGGTTCTGAGTTAAAGCTAATCGATTACTATGTATAGTCTAATCGATTACAGCACGAATTACATTGAAGAATTAAAAGTGTAATCGATTACAGCTCGAGGCGTAATCGATTACGGTAGTCCCAAAAATTGGGGAAAGTGCTTTTTAAGTGGAAACCAACTCATTTCTCCACAGATCTCAGGCACCCATAACCTGTAACGGCTAGGAACTCCCTTATGCTCATCTCCAAGCCCTATAAATGCAAGACTCCTTCAAGCTACTCAGAGTAACACACAAATCCATTAAAAGAAAATCAATTCTTGAGTCTTGTGAGTTCTATTCTTGTATAGTTTCATTTTTCTGAAACTTAGAGCTTAAACTTATATATTCTCTCTTGTTGAGAGCTAGAAATAGTGTGAGCCTTCATTTGTATATCTACTCTATTAAGAGAGTTACTTGCTTGTAAACACTACACCAAACACAAAGGTTTTCACTTTAGGTTGAGTGGTCACAAAGGTTGGGGTTCAACCTTTGGGTATTGAGAGTTTGAGAGATTGGGTGGGTTGCCCTTGTGCTAGTGAGGATTGAGTTCTTGAGTGTGGGACACTAGGAAGCTGCAATTGCTCATAGCTTGTAATCTCTAAACTTCAATAGTGGAAATCCTTCAAGTGGGTTGCTTGAAGGCGAGACATACACCGGGGTTGGTGGAACTCGTTAAATTGGTTTGCAAGCTCTTCTCCCTTACTCTTTTACATTCATATACTACATTTTATTGATTTGTGTTGGTTGATTGTGATTTACATACTTAAGCTTGCTTGAATTAAGTAACTTTGAATATTGTACACTAAGTGTTTGACAAATTGCCTCATCCATATTTACCTCTTGTTCTGCATTGTCTTTTGTATCTTACTTGATCTCACTTGCCTAATCTCTATACTTGTAATAAAAGAATCAAGTTCAAAGGCATTCCAAGCAAAGTTTTAAAAACTCAATTCACCCCCCTCTTGAGTATTGAGGCCACTTGAATAACAATACCTTAATTCAAAATAATGTTTATTTTCACTAAACAGGTTCAAAATTAATAGTAACATAACATCATAAAACTTCAAGACTACATAAGTTTGAAAGAAATAAAAACCTAAAATGCGCCAGCCCTTTATTGTGCACCTTACGCTACACGTCAGCCTCACGCGTAGCGTGGGCATGACAGTAACAGCACCTGATGCTGTTACACATTTTAAACCATTTAACCAACTTCTAACCTACCAAATTGGCCTGTTTTAGATCCGATTGCCATGAAACTTCACGGGCCATATGTTTTCCCCATTCCAGAACTGTTGGCGCCATCCGTTTGTGCAAGTTATGTGCAAAATGCAGATTTACTCAATTAGGTGCAAAACTCTTGCACCAAACCTCCTAAATGGATTCCAATTGTGTCAAAGCTAATGCACACATATTCTAAATGTCCTAGAGGACCTATCGGTACCTTCCAGGGGTCTTTCTTAATTTCATCTCTATTCACTATATGCATAACCTTTAAATCAATCAAACATCAATCATATCACGCACACACATCAATCATGCATCGTTCAGCACCTGCCCATAGCATTCATCATTCACGTACATTGGCTCCGTGCCACATTTCATACCATGCACATTAAACACATTATCATAATTAATTCATCACATTACACACCATGACAATCTATTGTTATTACACTCCTAAGCATGCACTTTTATATATTACATTCATTCATTCATTCCCATTCCTTGGCATCAATCTTCCACTTGGTGCACCTCCGCGGTATTAGCATTATCCCTGTCATTGGTCACTAAAATGGAACAACAACAAGGGTAATTGTTTGGAATATCATAATTAATATAGAATGAAATAATAGACCTAATAATACCTACAATTTACATCATGAAATGATTTCCTCCAATTCCCTGCACTCATTCATATAAGTGTGCATAAATATATATACTCATATACCAGCCATCTCTTTTCATAATTCCCTATTTCACAACCACACACATATGTATATCATTTCAAGGTGGAAATATCACACACGCATATAAATATTACTTTCATCATTCAAATCATTGTTCACATCAATTAAAGTAGTTATTCAATTTCATAAATAACTCCATCAAGATAATTCTTTATCAAACAATAATATAATCACATTTAACATACTTATAAAATTATATTAATTATATTTAACCACTCTATATTGTCCCCAATATTTTCTAAATAATTGCTAAGCTTCCCGAAGCTATCATATCATCAAATCCTAATTAATTATGACCCGAACACCCCCTTACCTCGATTCCAAGCTTCCACAATTTGCTCGAGGTATCGGTTGCGTCTTTTGGTCACTTGATTCACTGCTCCACCTCTGAATCCGATGCCCACTTCGCCGCTCGCTTGACCAATGCTCGTTCCGGCACCTATAGTTACCGAACCACTAAACCAATTAGTATATTTCCTTCCTCACACTTCCAAACTCATTACCCAAGCCTTTCAACTAACTAAAACTCAGAATCAAAACCCCCAATCATCACATGCATACTTAGATCCATGAGAGGGAGAGGAAGAAACTAGAAATTAAAGATCCCACATGCCTTACCTTGGTTCCAATTGCCCAAAACCTTAAGAATCCACAAGTCCCAGCAGAAACGCCTCAGAGGAGAAGAAAATAAAAGAGAAAAGGTTCTGCTCGAACTATTTTGCATGCCTCGATTTTAAACTGATCACGACGCTAATGCTACGCATCCCATTGGCGCTACGCATCAACTTATTAATTCCTACCTAACACTACGTGTCCCATTGGCGCTACACGTCAGGGTCCTGATGCCATTTTCCTAAAATTCCATTTTCCACTTAATTCCTTATATATATTATTATAATTATAACCCAAATAATATATTTATTTATTTCCATTTATTTTCTAATATTAAAACATCAAGGATGTTACACTGGGTCACAGGTTCCAATGAGAGGGGTAGGGGGAAAAGGACAAAGAGTGTCTTCTAAGCCCTGTGGAATTACTTGGGTTACTAGGGACTTAGATGAGGAAAGCAGCGCTGAGTTATATGTTTCTAAAGATGTACACTTTTACAACAATGTAAGCGGTTTTAAACACATCATAACGACAATGGACACTGAGGAAGGCAAGGAAAAGGTGGTAAAAATAGTGTCGGGGTACTTGTTATTACCCATCGCATCAACCGGAGAGGTTGCTAGAAGAAAACCCTTATATGTGGGTTCAATGGGAAATCATGCCTGCGCGAATAGAGGTGGATAGAGCTTAAATGAATGATGTACTCTAGGGAGAAATATAATCAATGGTATACCGTACTGCCACCTCAAATATAAGATCGTATTTGCCACGTTCCGGGGAAAGGACAATCTACATGTACGAGATGCTATTTACCCATCTTGGGGTACGTTTCCCCTTAACCAAGTTTGAAATAGAGGTGCTCTACTTTCTAGATTGTGCCCTCACTCAACTTCATCCCAACGGGTGGGGATGGGTGCAGATCTTGGAAGTGATGAGGGAAAACTTTAACTTCATCCCCACTGTCGTAATGTTCTTCTATTATTGTCGAGTCCTTTGAAGGGCCAACAAGGATGACGACTTAACTGTTAGGGAATCCCTCTTGGTATTCGTAGCGGGAAAAACAAGGATTCCCAAAGGATTTGTAAAGCACCGTGTTTCAAAGCATAAGACAAACAAAAAAATTTACGTTTTAGGATTACCTCTTGTAGAAAAAACCGAAGCAGTTTTAGCTTCGCCCTTTAGGAGTCCACACGAGCACTCCCACCAGAATTGCTACACCTGCTGATGATGCATGATTTATCCTTAATTCCTTGCTTTAAATGTGTATAATTTGCCATTGATAATTGTGTAATATTATGCATTTTAACACATTTTCATAATTCAAGCTTTATTTAATATTTGATCTTAAAATAAATTAGGGGATAATCTTTAAATGGAAATAATAAATCTTACTTGATTTCCCTTATATTGTAGTGAATAACTGAGGTTGCAATTGGGAAATTATGAAGTTGAGCATCAGGGCTGACGCGTAGCGCCAGTACCATGCGTAGCATGAGACCTCAAGAGCTGACGCGTAGCGTCAAGCCTACGCGTCACGTCAACAGTGACGAGGATCCCATTAACAGGCTGTGTGCAACTTTAGAAGTGGGGGATTTATTTATATTAAACACATATTGGCCAATCCACTATAGACATACGGCACTATCTCAGTGGGGAACATGCAGCACAAGTGTCTAAGCATTATTGAAGAATTATTGGAGAAAATAATGTATTCTGAGTCAGAAAACCTCACGCGTAGCCTCACAACTACGCGTAGCGTGGAAGCAAATTCGCAACCCTGACGCGTAGCGTCCGCGTTAGCAAGAGACCTTTACCTTTGCTTTCACTATAAATAGGACCAATGCCAAAGGCTTCAAACACACCATTCCTCCAGCATATTCATTCGGAGTAACAGAGGTACAAAGCCTCTAGGAGGAAATTCTTCTCTCCTATTCCGGGTTTAATCTTTCTTTTTAGTTTGTTTTAGTTATGAAGGGCTAAAACCCTTAGATTGATTTTCTTGGAGGTTAATGTAATGTTATTTTTGAGGTTTTGATTTTTAATACGTTTCCTTGTTATTAATCTCTTCATAATTCTAGCTCAATTATTTAATGTCTTTATTGTTTAATTAAGTTGTATGCTTAATCAATTTAATTATACAGTTAGAATTGAATAAGAATTATATTAAGATAGATTAAGAAATATACATGCTTAATGAATGTTTCAAAATCAATCTTGATAGTTGTGGTTTGCTTAATTCCATAACATTGAAGTTAGATTATGTATGTAGGCGATGTTCTATATATGTTCAATAATTCCTAGAATTTAAAATCTTGACTCCTTTTGCTTAATTAGGATGCTTGATTAAAATCTTCATTTTTTATTCGAATGAAAGTAAAGGAATTATGAATTAAAAGACGCTTAGTTGATTAATTCAAATTGAACTAAGAGATCAATAATAAGGAAAATGTATAGAATTCTTTTCAAATCCAAGGATAAAATAAATTGCAATACTCCAAGAAAATCAACCGTTTGTTAATTATTTGTTTCATACTTATTCTATATTCTAGTATTCTGTATTAAATCTTTTATGACAATCAAACGAACCCCCCATTGTATGCTTGTTGAACTTCTATCTGTAAAAATAAATTTTGTTTGTTAAATTTTAGTTTCTTAAAAATTAGTTAAAGACTTGATTTTCCTAGATTTTTGTGTTGATCTTCGAGAGAACGACCTAGGTTGACACCCTAGTACTACATTAATTAATTTTAATGTACTAATTTGACGGGGCCATGATAGCCTCACGTCAAATTTTGGCGCCGCAGCCGGGGATCAATGATCTTTAGGAAAATTGTTGTTTTAAATTAATTTCTTAAAAAAAATTATTTGTTTGTTTGTTTTATTTTATTTCTTTTGTATGATTTAGGATTCTTGTGATATATTGCTCATTATCATGAAATATCTTGTTGTATGCTATGTATGACTAGAAGAACTTTTGGGCATTTATATTCATTTGATCCTGAAATTGATAGAACTTTTTATAGATTAATTAGGGAAGCTAGATTTAATAATAATTTTGTTAATATTGATAGTGATAGTATTTCATCTGAATCTGTAGAAAATAATTCTGAAAATTTTTCTGATATGGCTGGACCTCGTGAGAGAACTCTTAGAGAATTAGCTGCACCCGAATTCACATACGAAAGTTTACGTATTCAATATCCTGAAGAGGATGTCCCTTTTATGCTTAAGACCGGACTTATACACTTGTTGCCTAAGTTTTATGGTCTTGCGGGTGAAGATCCGCACAAACACCTCAAAGAATTCCACATTGTGTGTTCCACAATGAAACCCCAAAACGTTCAAGAAAACCATGTCTATCTTAAAGCGTTTCCTCATTCTTTAGAGGGTGTTGCTAAGGATTGGCTCTACTACCTTGCTCCAAGATCAATCACAAGTTGGAATGACTTAAAGAAAATGTTCTTGGAAAAGTTCTTTCCTGCCTCTAGAACTACTGTAATCCGGAAGGACATATCTAGAATTAGGCAACTCTTTGGAGAAAGTCTTTATGAGTATTGGGAAAGATTCATGAAAATCTGTGCAAGTTGCCCTCACCATCAAATTTCTAAACAACTTCTTCTTCAGTACTTCTATGAAGGTCTGCACCACGTTGATCGCAACATGATAGACGCGGCAAGTGGAGGAGCTTTAGGAGATATGACTGCTGCTAAAGCAAGGAACTTGATTGAAAAGATGGCATCTAATTCTCAACAATTCAGTATGAGAAATGATGCTTTCAAAAGTTCATATGATTCAAATTCTAGTGCATCTGGCATTAAACTAGAGAGTAAACTTGACGCTCTCACCACTCTAGTCACATAATTGGCAGTAAACCAAAAATCCATGACTGCTAAAGTGTGTGGCATCTGTACTTCACAAGAGCACCCCACTGATCGTTGTCCTTCTCTACAAGAAAAGGGTAATCATAATCCCCAAGCCTATGCAGCTAATATCTACCATGATAGACCTCCACAACAACAACAACAACATAACCATGACCTTTCCACCAATAGATACAATCCAGGTTGGAGAAACCATCCAAACTTGAGATGGGTTAACCAACAACAAAATCCCCAACCTCCATTTCAAAATAATGCACCAACCTTCCAAAGACCTACACCTCAACCATCCACAAGTGGCCCTTCTTTGGAAGAACTGGTGAAACAAATGGCTGCACAAAACTTGGAGTATCAACAGAGGAATGATGCCACCATCCAAAGTTTAAGCAACCAAATTGGGCAATTGGATTCATCATTGAACCAATTACAATCTCAGAACTCTGACAAGTTACCCTCTCAACTAACTGCAAATCCAAGAAACGTGAGCGCAATTCAGTTAAGATCAGGTAAGAACCTCGAAGCACCTATACCCAAGGAACTTGAGAACAAACAGATGTGCCTATAACAGTTGAGAATGGTGTACCTTCTTTAAGCACAAGCAAGTCTGAGATGCAACCGCCCTAAATCCCACCTCATATCCCTCTTCCTTTCCCACCAAAAGTAATTCCAAGTAAGAAGATGGAAGAAGTGGACAAAGAAATTTCGGATACTATTAGGAGAGTGGAAGTAAATATACCTCTTCTTGATGCAATCAAGCAAATTCCCAAGTATGCTAAATTTCTGAAGGAGTTGTGTACTCACAAGAGGAGACTCAAGGGAAATGAAAGAATAAGCATAGGAAGGAATGTTTCTGCACTGCTTGGTAAGGAAGTTCTGAATATTCCTGAAAAATGCAAGGATCCAGGTACGTTCACTATACCCTGTATCATAGGCAACAACAAATTTAAAAATTGTATGTTAGATTTAGGAGCTTCAATAAATGTGATGCCTATGTCTATTTTCAAATCTCTGTCTCTTGGGAATTTACAACCTACTGGTATAGTTATTCAACTAGCCAATAGAAGTACTGCTTACCCTGCTGGAGTCATAGAGGATGTTTTGGTTCAGGTAGAACAACTTATTTTCCCTGCTGACTTTTTCGTACTTGATATGGAAGAAGGTATGTCTCAAATTCCTGTTCCTATCATTTTGGGAAGACCATTTTTTAAAACAGCCCGAACCAAAAAAGATGTTCATTCTGGAACCCTCTCTATGGAATTTGGTGACACTAGAGTTCAGTTCAATATTCTTGATGCCATGAAATACCCAACTAAAGATTATTTTGTTTTTCATATTGATATAATGGATGAATTAATTTGTGAATATCTTTCTGATATCTCTCAAAATGTTGATTTGGAATGCATGGATGATTTTGAGACGCCCCAAAAATAAGGGAAAATTTTTCACGTTTTTGAAAAATATTAATCAATCAATAATTAGAGTGATGAAGTATTATCTCTATTCCCCTGGATCTATAATAAACCACTCCCATATATGAAGATATGAGAGGGTGAGTTCAAAAGATTATTTTATAATAACTTTTCTAATTAAAAACAGCGGAAGATTCAATTGATTTAATTATTGACTGATTGATTTTCAAGAGGGGGAATTTTATGAAAAGTGGGATGTAGTTTATATAGCCTAGAGGTCCAATTTATACTCCTTAATATATTTAAAGTAATGTATAAAGAGGGAATAATGCATAGGAAACAAAAATCCATTTAAAATAACAAATATGAGCATCAGGGTGATACTCGCTCAAGCGAGATTCCATCCGCTTGAGCGAGCCAGCGTAATAACGCTTGGGCGAGAGGAGGGAGAGCTGAGCGAAAGAGGTAAAACAAGCATCAGGGCTCAGCTCGCTTAGGCGAGCCCTGTCTCGCTTGAGCGAGATGCAAAAGAATGCATTGAGCGAGGCAGCGAGACGCTTAAGCGAAGGAAGGAGTTTGCATCAGGTACGAATCTCGCTTGAGCGGCACATTACTCGCTTAAGCGAGATTGTTCCAGAAACGAAGATAACTCACTGGCCAATTTTCGTTTGGGCGAGGCACCACTCGCCTGGGCGAAAATCGTCCAGTATCAGAATTCTTTCCCCTCGCTTGAGCGCTCACTCCCACGCCTGAGCAAAAATTGTCCAGAATCAAACCTCTGATTCTGAGGCAATTTCGCTTGGGCGAGTTGGCCATCCGCCTGAGCAAATTTGGGGCAGAAACGTATCCCCCGTTTCACAACAATCTCGCTCGAGCGAGATTCTCACTCGCTTGAGCGAGTTCTGCAGGACTTAGGCAGAAAACGTGAAATTGCATTCCAACACACAACCTACCATGTTAAAACTCAATCTATTGCAATTCATTTAATTCCTACAAGATTTACACATGTTATGACACCTTTGGAACTTGCTTCATTCACCATTAACCATTATCATTCATTTTAATTCATGAAATTGTGAGGAATCCAACACTCCAATTCATATAATGTTATAATCTAAAAACCACATAATACTTTCATTGAATCAAATAACCTAAACATCATCATGCTAATATTAACTCCATACATATAATCTAAATTCAACATCATCTCACAAGATCCATACATGGCATAAAAACACAGGAACCCTTCATTGATCAAATTCAAGTATTATGATCCATTCTTTACATCATTTGGGTCATGAATGAAAATTGGCCTTACACACACATGTCCAATTTTCTCCCATGACCTCCAAAATTATCAACCATTACAAAATTGAGTATATAACCACCATATACTCCACAAAATAAATTCATGCCGGCCAAGGCTTACACAATCCCATTCCATATTTACCTCCTTCCAAACTCGACCTCCAAAAACTGTAGGATTTAAGTCATACCTACATCAACTTTAAAAATAGCAACGGGGAGGTGAGTAACATAATCCAAATGAATTAAAGTCATACATTATGATAAAATACATGTATACTTGCACAAATATCAATCATTACACCACATCATACATCATACATAATACATCTCATAATCTCAAGTATACATTCACAATTTCATTCATTTGGATTACCAAACACACACATAGGGTTAGTATCTAACTCTCTCCCTTTCCAATCCTCATTCATCCATTGCCCCCATGGGCTTTCAACTAGGCATATCTCCAGCTATATGCAAATGTTCTTAAAGCTAATGCATATGCACAAGAATTTCTCATCAAACAATGCGGATCTGACTATGGGAATATAACTTTAATTCAATTGTGGGACAAGCATAGGTGTGCTACTATGCCCCTACTACAGTAGAAACATTATGTACTCATATATCTCAATTTTATGCATGCTTACATCCTCATAATTTTTACTGGTACCAAACCGCTATCGCCTATCTGTAGCACTAGTCACCCCGTGACTTGCGGATCAACATCGTGGCCTCAACTACCACAAGTGCTACGGGCCCTTCCCGAACACACATCAAGAGAGCCGTGTCCCGTCGGACACCGAGGTAAACTCGCTCACCATAGAGCCGCCCGCCTACTGGCCTGCCACATAGGGTGCCTCGTCACCAAACTATGGACAGCTTCGTGACTCATACACCGAGTCACAGGGGAAAATCACAATACGCTCGTGCACTGAACCGCCCTCCCACTGGGCCCGCCTAGTGGAACCCCCTAATATTCCACATAGACAGCTATGATATGCCATGGATGCAATGCAAATGCAAATCAAGTGCATCCTCACACTATGCATCCTAGATGCCACTCCACAATCAATCATTCACCACCACCACTTGGTGGATTTCAATATTCTCATCATCCTTAATTATTTCCAATTCTCCTCAATGCTTATACTCATTAATAGTTAGTGGCATAAACATTCAATAGATCATACACATATCTTTGGGATATTCACATCACAATTCCAATCCACACATGGTTTCAAACCATCATCATACTTCATTAATATAGTATCATCACAACACCACAATATTATCCTAAATATAATGCCACACAATAATTATCATTCTAAATGCATTCCAATCATAACATTATGACATCATCCATTCAACAATCATCAAAATAATCACATATACATATTTTCACATCACCAATGGATGAAATCATGCATTTAGAAAAGTTACCCCCTCCTACCTCAAGTGAAGTAGTGATCAACGCGGTCCGATGGTCCCGCCTCGTCAATGGGGTCACTTCCTCACACCCAAAAACAAAATGGGTTTCCAAGGGAGGATGGTGACACGAAAATGAGGGAAGGAGAAGAGAAAGAATTCAGCTTCAATAGTCTCCTTCAAGCTCCACCAAACGAAAATGAGAGGAAGTGGAAGATCAGACCAAACTTGCTAGAGTTTTTGGAAGAAGGAAGAGAGAATGGAAAAGATGATGAAGAGAAAAAGAAGTGAAGTGTAATGTCCTACACCTTCAGCAAGCATACGTGAATAGGAAGGAAAAATGGGGTTTTCAATTTTCTTTTAATCCCATTTATTAAAACTTCATCGTTTTATAACTAACAGACTCTTCGTTTGGGCTCAATACTTCATCCTAAAATTATTCCGAATGTATATCCAGATTCCCAATATTATTCTCTACAGCCCTGACCAATATCATCTCATTCTGAGATACTTGGTCCGACACCCATATTTCAACCGGGCTCATTTTCAGCTTAACCGGTCTCCATAAATTACCAACAATTCCCATAAATCTTAATTTAATTAATTTCAATTTATTGGGACATTAAACAATTCATATTCAACTTATCAATATTTATTTTCCTTAATTAATCTTCTATTTTAAAATTCGGGATGTTACAGATTCAAATAATTGTTTTGCATGCAATGATTCTGGAAGCTGTGATATTTGTGCTGAAATTGATAAATACATAACTTCTGATTCAGAATTATTAAATATGCCTGTTAATCATAAAGAGCTGAAAGCAGGATTTCAAGACTCTAACAAAATTTTTTAGGAGCAAGCAGCGGAATCCAAATCTGCTTTGTTAGTTCCATCTATTTTGCAGGCTCCTAAGTTAGAATTGAAACCCCTACCTGAGAACCTCAAGTATGTATACTTAGGGGATGATGAACAGCTCCCAGTGATAATTTCCACTTCTCTTGATGAAAATCAAGAAGAAAAATTGTTACAGGTATTGAAAAGACACAAGAAGGCTATAGGATGGACATTAGCTGACATACCTGGAATTAGCCCATCCATGTACATGCATAGGATATTTCTGGAGGAAAATGCTAAAGCAGTGAGACAACCTCAAAGGAGACTCAACCCTGTAATCCTTGAGGTGGTTAAAAAGGAGATTACCATGCTTCTACAAGCAGGAATCATTTATCCTATCTCTGATAGCCGATGGGTGAGTCCGATTCAAGTGGTTCCTAAGAAAACAGGGATCACAGTTGTGAAAAATGAGAAGGATGAATTGATCCCTACCAGAGTACAAAATAGTTGGAGAGTCTGTATTGACTACAGGAGACTAAACCAAGTAACAAAAAAGGACCATTTTCCTTTACCCTTCATTGATCAAATGCTTGAGCGTCTTACAGGTAAATCTCACTACTATTTTCTTGATGGATTCTCTGGATATTTTCAGATTCATATTGCACCTGAGGATCAAGAAAAGACCACATTCACCTGTCCCTTTGGCACATTTTCTTATAGGAGAATGCCATTTGGCCTATGCAATGCTCCTGGAACTTTTCAAAGATGCATGATAAGTATTTTTCATGATTTCATTGAAAATTGCATAGAGGTGTTTATGGATGATTTTACTGTCTATGGATCTTTATTTAATGCATACCTTGATAGTGTAGATAAAGTTTTAAACAGATGTATTGAAACTAACCTTGTCTTGAACTATGAAAAATGTCATTTTATGGTAAAACAAGGAATAGTTTTAGGGCATGTAATCTCTGAGAAAGGAATTGAGGTAGATCCTGCCAAGGTAGAAGTTATATCACACTTGCCTTACCCCTCTTGTGTTCGAGAGGTTCGTTCTTTTCTTGGCCATGCAGGATTCTACAGAAGATTCATAAAGGATTTCAGCAAGAAGGCTAAGCCACTATCCAGTCTGCTTCAAAAGGATGTGGTATTTGATTTTGATAAAAAAGTGTAAGGAGGCTTTTAATTGCTTCAAGCAAGCATTGACCACTACCCCAATAATCCAAGCACCTGATTGGACAGCCCCATTTGAGTTAATGTGTGATGCCTCTAATTATGCATTGGGAGCTATCCTTGGTCAAAAGATTGACAAGCAGCCTAGGGTCATCTACTATGCATCTAAAACTTTAGATGCTGCCCAGGTAAATTACACCACCACTAAAAAAGAGCTCTTGGCCATTGTTTTTGCATTAGATAAGTTCAGATCTTACCTACTCAGTTCTCGAGTAGTTGTCTTTACTGACCATGCAGCTCTGAAGTACTTGTTGAAGAAAGGTGAGTCCAAGCCAAGATTAATCCATTGGATGCTTTTGCTCTAAGAGTTTGACTTGGAAATTCGTGACAGAAGTGGAACACAAAACCTTGTGGCAGACCATTTAAGCAGAATTGAGAATGCTCCTGATTCGGCACCTATTCGGGATTATTTCCCCGATGAACAACTCATGAGTATTTCTAACTCTCTTGGTACACCATGGTTCACTAACATTGTAAATTATCTTGTTGCTTCTGTTTTTCCACCATATGCATCCAGAAACCAAATTTCAAAATTAAAAAGTGATGCAAAATATTATATATGGGATGACCCGTATTTGTGGAAATTGTGTAATGATCAGGTGATTCGAAGATGCATTCCTGATCATGAGATAGAATCAGTTCTTCGATTCTGCCATGCTTCACCAATTGGTGGACATTTTGGTCCACAAAGAACAGCAAGGAAAGTGTTGGATTCTGGTTTATATTGGCCCACCATTTTTAAGGATGCATGGAGAACTTGCAACACCTGTGAGGAATGCCAAAGAACTGGTAATGCTATCACATGGAGACAACAGATGCCTCAGCAACCTATGTTATTTTGTGAAGTATTTGATGTTTGGGGCATTGATTTTATGGGTCCATTTCCTCCATCCTTTGGTTTTACTTACATTTTATTGGCTGTAGATTATGTTTCTAAATGGGTGAAAGCTAAAGCCACTAGAACTAATGATGCTCGAGTTGTTGTGGATTTTGTTAGATCTTAAATTTTTTACAGATTTGGCATCCTGAGAGCAATCATTAGTGATCAAGGAACACATTTCTACAACAGGACCATGCAAGCTATGCTCAAGAAGTATGGGGTTGTTCATACAGTCTCTACTCCATATCACCCCCAAACCAATGGACAAGCAGAAGTCTCTAACAGAGAAATCAAAAGAATCCTGGAGAAAATAGTACAGCCTAACAGAAAAGATTGGAGCAGGAAACTGGATGACGCTCTTTGGGCACATAGAACAGCTTTTAAGGCACCTATAGGAATGTCTCCCTATAGAATTATTTTTGGTAAAGCATGTCATCTTCCAGTGAAGATTGAGCATCGTGCTTACTAGGCTGTAAAAGCTTGCAACTTAGCACTTGATCAAGCAGGTGAAGAAAGGAAATTACAACTGAATGAGCTTGATGAGATCCGTTTGGCAGCTTATGAGAATTCAAAATTCTACAAGGAGAAAACAAGGAAATTCCATGATAGCTCAATAGCTAGGAAGGAATTTACTGTCGAGCAGAAAATGCTACTGTTTAATTCTTGGTTGAAACTGATGGCCGGGAAATTGCGCTCCAAATGGGAAGGACCTTTCATTGTCACTAATGTATTTCCCCATGGAGCTGTTGAAATAAAAAGTAAGAACTCCAACAAAAGCTTCAAGGTTAATGGACAACGCTTGAAGCCATTCCATGAAAATCCTTCACTTGTAGATGTCACAATGGAGGAACGTGTTTTGGGGGAACCACTTCTTGATTCCCCTTGAGGGAGTTTTTCTTACCCATCTCTTTACTTTTTCATTCTATTGTCTATTCTGTATGCTCTGTCTTACATTGAGGACAATGTATGATTTAAGTGTGCGGGTGGGATCATTCATGTGTTGTTGATTTTATTATCTGATTAATTTTGTGTGACTATTTTTCAAAAAAAAAAGAATTAAAAATAAAAGATTGTCTGTGTTTTTGTTTTAAAATGACATGTTTTATTGGAATTTTAAGATATGCATGAGTAACAGGTAAATTCTTTCATGTCTGATATAAGCTTAATGATATGTTATAATTTGAACTCAAGCATTTTTGGTATGTTGAGAATGACATGATAATTGAGAGATGATCATATATGATGGAATTATACCTTATGAGATTTTTGAGCCTTAAAAATTTGATGGATCATTTTAAACCATCTTAATCCTTTCGTGTGTGATTAATTCCTGAATGCTTACATCCTAATCTTTGTCTTGTTTCTTGATGATACTTGAAACTCATAAGAATGTATTTGAAATGACATAGGCATTCAGTTCAATTGAGCCACTAAGCCATATAAGCCTACCATGAATAAATCATCCTTTGTTAGCCCCTTTGAGCCTATTTAACCATTTCTTTGTTGCAGCTCAAATAAGCCATGGATGAAAAACCAAAAATATACCTACCTTAAGGAATATATTGGAGCTTTGGAATCAAGTCAAAAACAGGCATTCAAATAAATGTGGGGGTGTGCAAAAAGGAGTCGAAACTCTTGTTCCAAGTGTTATGCAATCTCATAAAAAAATTGAATGAAAAGAAATATATCTTGATGATTGCGACCAAATATCATACAATAAATGTTTTACCCTCACTGTTTGCCAGTTAAATTAATTGCTCCATCATTCTTTTTGGTATTTAAAACTTATTTATTAAAAAAAATAAAAAATTTACCATCCATTTTAACCTTGGCCACATTACAACCTTAGAAAGCCCTGTTGATCTATACATGCATTTGTGTCGATTGTGGAATTGAGAAACTTGACAAATTTTTAGACTGTCTATTTTTCAGGAAATGTTTTGAGAGTACACACAAACCTTAAACACTTGAGAGTTGAGAGTATATCTTGTGAGGTTCTGTCACTTATGATTTTCCTTTCAGTTTAATTTAATTTTCACATGCCTAAGTGTTTGGATGATTTTCATATATATCTTGATGCTCTGTATCTTGCATGTTGAATAACTCTTGTTTCTTTGTATATTCCTAAAATTTCATGATAAGTATGCCAATTCTGTGTGTTATTGTTTTCAACTTAATGTTTACAATAAATTGTGATACTTGCTTTTATTCTGATTTTGCCCGGGAGTGCAAAAGAATAAGTGTGAGAGTATCTGATGATGCATGATTTATCCTTAATTCCTTGTTTTAAATGTGTATAATTTTCCATTGCTAATTGTGTAATATTATGCATTTTAACACATTTTCATAATTCAAGCTTTATTTAATATTTGATCTTAAAATAAATTAGGGGATAATCTTTAAATGGAAATAATAAATCTTACTTGATTTCCCTTATATTGTAGTGAATAATTAAGGTTGTAATTGGAAAATTATGAAGTTGAGCATCAGGGCTGACGCGTAGCGCCAGTACCACGCGTAGCATGAGACCTCAAGAGCTGACGCGTAGCGTCAAGCCTACGCGTCGTGTCAACAGTGACGAGGATCCCATTAACAGGTTGTGTGCAACTTCAGAAGTGGGGGATTTATTTATATTAAACACATATTGGCCAATCCACTATAGACATACGGCACTATCTCAGTGGGGAACATGCAGCACAAGTGTCTAACCATTATTGAAGAATTATTGGAGAAAATAATGTATTCTGAGTCAGAAAACCTCACGTGTAGCCTCACAACTACGCGTAGTGTGGAAGCAAATTCGCAACCCTGACGCGTAGCGTCCGTGTCAGCAGAAGACCTTTACCTTTGCTTTCACTATAAATAGGACCAATGCCAAAGGCTTCAAACACACCATTCCTCCAGCATATTCATTCGGAGTAACAGAGGTACAAAGCCTCTAGGAGGAAATTCTTCTCTTCTATTCCAGGTTTAATCTTTCTTTTTAGTTTGTTTTAGTTATGAAGGGCTAAAACCCTTAGATTGATTTTCTTGGAGGTTAATGTAATGTTATTTTTGAGGTTTTGATTTTTAATACGTTTCCTTGTTATTAATCTCTTCATAATTCTAGCTCAATTATTTAATGTCTTTATTGTTTAATCAAGTTGTATGCTTAATCAATTTAATTATACAGTTAGAATTGAATAAGAATTATATTAAGATAGATTAAGAAATATACATGCTTAATGAATGTTTCAAAATCAATCTAGATAGTTGTGGTTTGCTTAATTCCATAACATTGAAGTTAGATTATGTATGTAGGCGATGTTCTATATATGTTCAATAATTCCTAGATTTTAAAATCTTGACTCCTTTTGCTTAATTAGCATGCTTGATTAAAATCTTCATTTTTTATTCAAATGAAAGTAAAGGAATTATGAATTAAAAAGACGCTTAGTTGATTAATTCAAATTGAACTAAGAGATCAATAATAAGGAAAATGTATAGAATTCTTTTCAAATCCAAGGATAAAATAAATTGCAATACTCCAAGAAAATTAATCGTTTGTTAATTATTTGTTTCATACGTATTCTATATTCTAGTATTCTGTATTAAATCTTTTATGACAATCAAACAAACCCCCTATTGTATGCTTGTTGAACTTCTGTCTGTAAAAATAAATTTTGTTTGTTAAATTTTAGTTTCTTAAAAATTAGTTAAAGACTTGATTTTCCTAAATTTGTGTGTTGGTCTTCGAGAGAACGACCTAGGTTGACACCCTAGTACTACATTAATTAATTTTAATGTACTAATTTGACGGGGCCACGACAGCCTCACGTCACCTGCCAACTGCTAGTTTGATGACGTGTAGCTCTTGTAACTTTTGCGTAATTGTGTCTCTTTAGATGAACGGCCTATGAGCATTTTATGCTCTATTTATAGACTTAGGTTTAACCTAATTTGTTCTCTTTAAAGAGTGGGCTCCTTACTCATTCTGAATGAGTTAGGCCCAATAGCTTTATTTTAGTCCAACTAAAATAAAACAAAATATTTTCTAATAGGCTTACTCTATGTGTGTGACCCTATAGGTAAAATACTCGGTCATATTAATAATAAATTATTTTATTATTAATATAAAATAAGAGTGGCATCTAGTAATGCATCATTATGTTCGAATATTATTTAATATCAACATAACTTATAAGTGATAATTATTTTATATGTTTGTTCCTTTTGTCACGATATCCTAATTGGGCTCAAGGCATGGTCGCGTCATCCTTGTACGACCCAATTTATTTTACTTGATACCGGAGTAGACTTGATCTGAATAAATATCTAATATTTATTCTTTCTAGCATGGTCATGCATTTCCTTAGTCTCACTCTATCAAGTGGCCTACAGATATCACTCCTGTCACATAGGAGAGATAAATCTCATCTACATCACTTACACCCCTCTGCATAATTTGTTTATTGCCTAATCATAACCTTTATAGTCCTCTTATTACAGAAGATGTTTGATTGTATTAAAACAATAAACTCCTCATGTAGGAATCGTAGTGACTTTCGGTCGAAGGACTACATATACCATTATCACATTCAGAATCGTTTATGACATTCATGTAACGATCCATGCAACGTTCTCATGGCGGGTCTGTCCAGTACATCATTACTCTTAATGTGTACCTGTGTGAAGACTTGATATCATTTATATCTATAATCTGTGAGATCAGGTCATTAGTATACTCACACACTAGTCTCAATGTATTTACATGTCTCCACGTAAATACTTAACTAGGGACATTTTAGGAATAACTTTCATATGACCTATTACTCCATGGATAAATACGTTTTAAAACAATTTTAAACTGAGATACTTATTTTATTGATAAGCAAAAAAATGATACAAATATAAAAGCATAAAAGTTCATAGTGCATACACCAACATTAACTTACATCAAAAGGTCATCTTAGAGTTGTTAGTGGCCAAAAAAGAGATCGGGTGTCTTAAATTTTTGAGTAAAGAAGAAGAAAAACTCTAGGGTAACTAAGACCTAAAAATAATTGCCTTAAAGAAGTAGGTGGAGAGGTTGGAGTCTGAAAAAGGAAAATTAAAGCAGTTGAAAGGGGAGGTTGGCCAGTTGAGGGTAGAAAACAAAAAATGGAAGACAAGGTATGAGGAAGTCCAGGCTGAGATCCTCCATTAAATTGAGGTTCATATCGAGAAGGAGACAAATTGGATTAGGGAGAAGAACAAACTGACTACCGAGGTGGAAGAACTTAACAATAAGCTTTCAAAAACCACTTCCTTCCACGAAGCACATGAGGAACTCCAGGAGGAGGCAACAACAAATTACAATAGGGCGGTGGTGACACTTCAGCTATGTGATACCATAGTTAGAGAATCCTTCAGCATGACCATAAGGAAGAGCTAAGGGATTAACCCCTACCATGAGTTCCATGGTGGTAAGTTATATGTCGTGGTTGACAAAGAGCTAAGGGAACATGAGGACATCCCTTATGTGCTAGTAAACTTGCTAAAACTGTAGAGTATGACTGCTCAGTTTGGCTCCTCTACAAGCACAGATCAAGTTCCTTCTTCATGTGAAAAAGTAGAAAAATGAAGAATGCCTAAATTTTTAAAATAAGCTTACATGTTTTTATGCCTCTTGTAACATCCTAAGTAATTAAACTTAATTACTGGTGATATATAAATATTAATTAATAAATTAATTAGATTTTGTTGGATCTTTCTAAATGATTATAAATTAATTCGAAATCATTTAAAGGTGATAAATAAAATAAATTAATTTTGAATGAGTAAATAGTAGAATTTAAATTAGAATAATGAAGTGATGGTAAATTTTAATTTACCATATAATAAAAGTAAATGTTTTATTAAGAGGTTATAAAAAGAAAATAGAAAAGAAAGTATGAAAAGACCAAATCACCCTTAATAATATTAAAACACCATTTCCTTCTTCCTCACGATGCATTCACGCGTGTTTTCCTCTTCTCCTTCACCTCTCATGGCCGTGAGCTTCAAGGCCTTAATTAGCATTCAACTTGGCGACAAAATTTGAAATTAACTGTTTTTGAGACTGTGACAGTGGGGGGAGTATAGAGGTACCTTTAATTTCATCATTTCTTTCTTCCTCTATATTTCTCTCTCTAAGTCGTGCATGGCTTTTGCTTAGGGTTTCAATTTTTGGCAATTTTAAGGCAATGCGGAGCTTGATAATGATGCATGTTGTCATGGATGTTAATAACTAGCTAATGGGTCATTATTACGGCGTAGTTAGGCAATGAAGCGAAGGTCGTAACGTCGTCAAGTATAGCGGAACTTGGAGCAATGAACGGAAATGAAAATGGTATTTTGAGGAAATCAGCGAGTGTGGAGTTGGACCAGAGACCTTGCAAGCATGGAATAGAAGTAAGGGGGTGTAATGAGTTAAGATTAATATAGAAATTGTTTACGCCAATTGGTGTATAGGAAAAGGGTAATCATACCTGTTGTTAGTCATTTGGGTAATTTTAATGACTCTAGCAATGATTAATTAAAGGCTAATGAGAAATTAAATAAATAATTGAAGGTAGTATAGGGAATTATAAGAATATAGGTACAAGGATAACAAAGTATGAAATGAACGGTGGACTATAATTGGTTATGCATATATATATATATATTCATACATGTATATGCGTGATGTGGGTGATTGAATGAAAGATAAAATAAAGTGTGATAAATTATGGTGATAATTATATAAATTGTATCATTATAAGAATAAGATGGTGTGAATGAATATGAAATTATAATTGTGGTAAATGAGTTGAATAAGGAAGTGATGTAGGCAGAAATTATCATATAAATATATATAGTAATGAGATAGATGGACGATGTGATGATAAATTTAGAGATATAATGAAAAATGAGTATGTTGTATTTATCTACACACACATACATATTGAACTGTTCTTTACAGGGGGTGTAGAAGTATGCTTGTAGAACAACTCAAAATATACATATAAATGTGTTTTTGATACAAAGCAATGTGCATATAAATGTAAATACGGAGAGTTTTTGTATGTTGAGGCGGAGTGCAATGTACCCTGGGGCGGTGTCACAGTCCGCCTGACGGGATCTACGTTGCCTTGACCCGATTGGGGGTGGTACCTGCAATCGTTCTCTGACGCTCAAGTCAGTATTTCAGAATACTTAGAGACTTAGAAAGACAGTCAGAGAGAATTATGCAAGTAAGAGAGTGTAAGGTTCAGAGAATGGGAAAGAGAGATCCCTTATACCTTTTCGAGAGAGGTTTATATACCTGTTACTGGTGCTCCATTATTGGTAGGACCCGCTCCTTGTCTTCAGGCATAATGCTGAAAAGGTGGTGGGTCCTTGCGCCGTTTACATGCACCATTATTGTAGTAGGTATCACCACTTGTCTGAAAAGCGTTAGTGCTTTAATATTTTATTGTTATTTCCCTTTATGCGTGACAGCGTGATTCCCATTATTAACCTCTCAAGACAGAGTCAATCTCGTGCCGGGGTTGTGAGTATGGGCTCGCTACGCAGTGTGGGAAATTCAGTATTCCGCCAATATTGAGTTTATGGCTTGGCGGAGTAACAACTTTGGCGGGGTTACGTTCCTTGGCGGAGTAACATGCCTTGGCGGAGTAAGGTGCCCTGGCGGTATGTACTCCGTATAGAAGTGATTATAATGTGCTCAATCGCATACTCCTCTTATTCAAAATGCTGATCTGGCAAAGCATTAAAGCCATGCTCTTGGGGGCCGGTGTTAGGACCGGATCATATGCCCCCTAGCTTGTTATAGTGACTGGCGGAGTCACTTTAATGAGCTATAACACTTTAAGTTTAGCTTTTGTAGGCATGGGTTTAGGCGGCGCTTGTTATCTCAGGATTTATGGACAAGTGTTTTCGTGCATTTATTGGCTGTCACTACTTGACACGCCTGTCATTAATGCGCCTCGAAACTATGTTTTTTATTCTTCAGCCTCCCATTGCCACGTATGCCCTCGTAACGATTGCCATTCCAATGATGGGACATAAGTGCGCGTGATGGCAATTGAAAAACATTTTCGAGGTTATTACCGTGGGCCTTGGATTTTGAAAACGTGGCCCATGAAATATCTGCCCTTAGATATATCTATTGGTTTCAGCAAAAAAAGGAACCGTCAGTGAGACAAATCCAACGGTTGTAAACGCATATTTCAATTTTAGAACCGTTGATGAGATTTATCTAACGGCTGCAAACACATCTTCGAGATTTCTGAGGATTCGCTTATTTCCCCCCAAGCCATGCCTATAAATAGGTAAACTCTCAGAAGGGAAATGTTTTGCTTCATCTCTCACTTCGTATTTGTTCGCTGAAAGTGTTTTTGCTACTCTCTTGCGAGTTTATCAGTGTTTGGAGTTCTTCTATCTTTCAGAAGCTTAAGGTACTTGCTTCTTCCTCTTCTTTGCTTCTTCATTTCCATTGGGTTAGCTTTAGTTTTCCTTTTTGTGTGTTCGTAAAAAGGAAGATGAGAGGAAAGAGGTCAGAGTCTCATTCTAGGGTTTCTGTTCGTCCCATGTTTTCTGATATTGAGAGTGAAGATGAGGCTTTTTATACTGGGAGGGACTCAATGTTTTACGGCAGCGTGGAGTACTTTAGTAATGCTGTACATTCGTTTGTGTCAGGAGGTGTTTCCCATACACAAGTGCTGACAATGGCAGAGTGTCAAAATGTCGTGTTGCATGGACTGGACTGGGAGAAGACGCTTGAGATTGACCCCTACTGTTGGGTTGAGGAAGATGTTAAGGGTACTTCCTCTCGCCATGCAACA
Organism: Clitoria ternatea; assembly: GCA_037962975.1. NCBI lineage: Eukaryota > Viridiplantae > Streptophyta > Magnoliopsida > Fabales > Fabaceae > Clitoria > Clitoria ternatea. The sequence goes on from CM075669.1 coordinate 111,538,342, forward strand.
ACTAGTGGCGGTGTAGTGGAGTTCTCTGTGCCTATCTGGAAAGATGAACGGTATGAAGATAGGTTCATTGTTCGCTCTCCCAAGACGTTCGAAAGGATTTGCCATCGCCCTCAGAATAATCATACAATATATATGTACGATATTCTGTTTACTCAGCTGGGGGTGCGTTTCCCATTGAACAAATTTCAGATGGGCGTTCTTAGGTTCTTGGACTGTGCCCCTTCTCAGCTGCACCCTAATGGTTGGGGGATAGTTCGTAGCTTTGAGGTGATGGCTGAGCATCTGGAGTTTACGCCCACTGTGGCGTTGTTCTTTTCTTTCTGCCGCATCATGAGGAGAGTGAACGTTAAAACGGGCGGCATGGGCTTTGTAACCCTTCGGGCGGAGCCTAAGATTTTAAACTTCACGGCGTTCGCCGACTCTGCCAAGGAAGGCGGACTTCATTTCAGGATGAGTTTTGTGAAGGTGTCCGTTAGGAAGGACAAGCCCGTCTTCTGGCGGAGTAAAGAGGGAGTTGACAAATTCCCAGTAGCTTGGACTCATGAGCACTTCCTCTTGACTAAGCGAGCGTATGAAGTCGAGGAGAGTGCTCTATCAGCTGTATCTGTGGAAGTACTCTGGGCGTTGAAGGAGTACAACTCCGTCCACAAGCTGATTCTGTGTCGAAGGCTGCTTGGGCGGGATGCCCCAGGATACTTGAGTAATATTTCATTATTAACTATTCCAATGTTGAGTGAATATTGTTTCTATTCTTCCCTGCCTCTTCTAACTGTGCTCATATATGTTATTTTGCAGGAGAGATTGCTGAATTCCTTGGGATGGAACGCATCAAGCAAATTCGCATGAGCCGCAGGGAGATTGATGCAGAGAACAATGTGCAGCCCAGGAGGAGTTTGGCTGCTGCATTGACTAAGACTCTTCCCTTTCCTGCATCCACTAATATAATAAATTTTGAAGGTGGTGCAGGGTCCTCAACAGCTGCTGTTGAGAGGCGTTCTAAGAAACGCCAAGAACCAGAAGCTGCTGAGGAGGATGAAGAGGAAATAGACCTCCAGCCTTTGCAAAGAAGGAGGACCAAAAGCAAGAAGAGGGTTGAGGAAGGAGCATCAATTGATGCTGCCATTAACTTGGAGGAGACTCCGGAAGTACCTGTTGTGGGTACTTCTGCTGCTATGGGCGGAGTTGAAGGCGCCCTTGAAGAAGGTGTTGTGGGGGAAGAAGTAGAGAGAGTTTGAACTCCAATCCATGCTGTGGAAGATGAGGCAGAGGGAGTTCAAGCTTCTCCGGGCCAAGCTGTGAGAGACGAGGCGGAGAGAGTCCAAATTTCCCCAGTCCGCCCATCTGAAGATCCCGCCTTGAGCTTAACCTCTAGAGGGGCGGCAGTTTTCTTAGTCGATGTTCCAGGGGAGCCATCTAGGCGATCCGTCTCTTTGCCCCTGGCAGGGTCTCGTATGAACCCTTATTTGTATTTCACAAATGTGGGATCCCACCAGTCAGAGAGGCGTGATCCGGACTTCATTCTCCGCCCAAACATCGACTTTGAGGAAGTTGCAGATGCCACTGCTGCTGCAAGGTGGCATCTTGCTGAAATTGATGGTTTCCTTGCTTCCGTCCCTCGTATTGCGGAAGTGGCTGCTGAAGCCAACATGTTCCAAGAATCTTTTCATGATTCTATTGAGAAGATACGCAGCTTGGAACATGATAATGAACAACTGTCGGAGGTGATCAAGGCGAAGGATAAACACCTTGACACCGTCGACGCCAACATCAAGAAGCTGGAGGAGGAGCTGGCTCGGGTGAGAGCTGACAAAGCTTTGCTGGAAAAGCAAGTTTCCGGCTTAAAAGAGCAAAACACAAAGCTGGGCGAGGAGGTGAGTGGCCTGACCCAGGTGAGGGCTGACAATAATCTGCTGAAACAACAGATTTCGGACTTAATTCAGCAGAAACAAAAATTGGGCGAGGATGTAAGTGAGCTCCAGCAGAGGTTGATTTTCCTTGAACTTGATAAAGCCACTGCTGAAGATGGCTGGGTGGCGGAGTTAGACCAAGCAGCTACTGCGTACACTAACCTTGAAAAACAGGTTGAAGGGTTGCAAGCTGAAAAAGCTACCTCTGATGCCGCCAATGAAAAGCTTGACAAGGAGTTACAATCCACACTGGATGCGGCTGAGGCAACGATTGATGATGCTTTCAGCATGGCTGTTCGTCAACTCCGTTATCGCAATCCAGGCATTGCTCTGTCCACCACAGGCATTCATCCTTACTATGAATTCATCAATGGAGAATTGATGGTGCCTGTTCAAGGGGGTCATGCTCCTGCGCCCAGTGTTGAATATGTTTTGGCAGACTTGCCTCCCTCCCAAAGTTTAATCAAACCTGGTGAAGGTTAGGCCACCTCTGCTCAACAGGAAGGGATGCCGTTCGACCCTTGAAGACCAGCTCTTGAAACCCTTCGCAAGCTTTTGTTTTTATCAGCATTTTAATGATATCGCCTTATTCCAGGATAGGCTCTGGATTTTTATTAATATTGGCAATATTCAATAAAACATATTTTCTGCAAATGTATACTTGTTCATAGAAGTAGTGTTTAAGTCCGTCGTATTTATGCCTTGTAAAATGATATTGAGAAGGCGGAATATTACTCCGTCAAGCCATAGGCTCAACACAGGCGGAATATTCATCTGAGGACTTAATGAAATATGACTAAGTATAACGAGGCGGAATAGCCTTTTTGCAATTCTGGTGAAGTAAAATTCAGTAAGGAGGCGAAGTAGCCTCTTAGGAATTTCAATGAAACAAATTCAGTAATGGGGTGGAGTAGCCTTTTTGAGAATTTAACTGAAGTAATTTCAATAATGAGGCGTAGTAACCTCTTGAGAATTTCATTGAAATGATTTTAATAGTGAGGCGTAGTAGTCTCTTAGGAACTTCAATGAAACAAATTCAGTAATGGGGCGGAGTAGCCTCTTAGGAATTTAAAAGGAGTTGGATTCCGTAAGAAGGCGGAGTAGCCTCTTAGGAATTTAAAAGGAGTTGGATTCCGTAAGAAGGCGGAGTAGCCTCTTAGGAATTTCAATGGAGTTGGATTCCGTAAGAAGGCGAAGTAGCCTCTTAGGAATTTCAATGGAGTTGGATTCTGTAAGAAGGCGGAGTCCGTAAGAGGGCGGAGTAGCCTCTTAGGAATTTCTATAAGGTTGGATTCCGTAAGAAGGCGGAGTGGCCTCTTAGGAATTCCAATGAGTTGTATTCCGTAGGAGGGCGGAGTAGCCTCTTAGGAATTTCCAAGGAACTGGATTCCGTAAGAGGGCGGAGTAGCCTCTTAGGAATTTCCAAGGAACTGGATTCCGTAAGAGGGCGGAGTGGCCTCTTAGGAATTTCAAAGGAATTGGATTTCGTAAGAAGGCGAAGTGGCCTCTTAGGAATTTCAATGAGATTGGATTCCGTAAGAAGGCGGGATGGCCTCTTAGGAATTCCAATGAGTTGTATTTCGTAAGAAGGCGGAGTGGCCTCTTAGGAATGTGCATGAGATTGGATTCCGTAAGAGGGCGGAGTAGCCTCTTAGGAATTTCAATGAAGCACAATTTTACAAGTGTTGAACTTACTTGAACTTGTTGGGTAGTGCTTGAGTTGGTTGCTCATGTACTCCGTAAAACATTGGCAGTTAGGCGGAGTCAAGCTTTGGATGGAATGTTCATCCTTTTGAACTTGGACCGGAGTGTAACTCCTGATCAAATGAAAATTGTTGAATCCAGGATTGCTATGGTGCAGTATATAGCTGTGACACCGATTCATCCTGCAAGAAATTGGTTAAACCTTTGAGGCGGTATGGTGCAGCATATAGCTGTGACACCAGTTGTTTCTGCAAGAAATTGATCGTACCTTTGAGGCGGTATGGTGCAGCATATAGCTGTGACACCAGTTCATCCTGCAAGAAACTGGTTGCGTTTTGGAGTTAGCGTAGTGCAGCATATAGCTGTGACACCAGCTCTTTCCACAAGAAGCCTGCAGGACCTTGGGGACGAATTAGTGCAGCATATAGCTGTGACACCAGTTCTTTCCAGAGGCGGCCTGCAGGACCTTAGGGTCGGTATGGTGCAGCATATAGCTGTGACACCAATACTTTCCCCCCAAGGAGTTTTCTGGACCTTAGGGTCGGTATGGTGCAGCATATAGCTGAGACACCAATCCTTTCCCCCCAAGGAGTTTTCTGGACCTTAGGGTCGGTATGGTGCAGCATATAGCTGAGACACCAATCCTTTCCCCCCAAGGAGTTTTCTGGACCTTAGGGTCGGTATGGTGCAGCATATAGCTGAGACACCAATTCCCCCAAGGAGTTTTTGTTGACTCCGTTTGCGAAGCGTTGTTGCATGTTGGAGTCATTGTCTTATCTGCATGGGAATAAATTCTGCCATGGATAATCAATTCAAAGTTAGAGTAAAGATTGAATGCAGGAAAGCATTTAATAATCCGTTCAGCGTGATCAATATTGAGGTCGGATTGAGTCTTCAAAGACTTCCATCATAAGGATGATGATGGGAATTGTTCGTACCAGGAGTTTTATCGTCGAATCACTTCATAAGTGATTGAGATCATCCGTCTTGGGGATGTGTACGATACCAGGAACTACATCGTCAGGTCACATATTAGGTGATTGAGATCATCCGTCCTTGGAGCGTGTATGGCGCCAGGAGTTACATCGTCAGATCACAGAATGGGTGATTGAGATCATCCGTCCTGGGCAAGTACACAACGTCAGGAGTTACATCGTCATATCACATAATGGGTGACTGAGGTTATCCGTTCTGGAAAAGTACACATCGTCAAGAGTTACATCGTCAGATCACAGATTAAGTGATTTAGATAATCCGTCCTGGAGATATTTTTCAACCATAGGAGTACGGATTGTGTCTTCAAAGACTTCCTACAACCCATGTAGTCTTCGAATGGGGTGATTCACTCAGTTATACCTTCGAAGAGGTTCATCGCTAACAACGGATACATTGTTAGGATCATCCGTCCTGAAGTATCTTGTCACAACAGTGTTGTGCATCGAATAAAATCATGAAAACAATGGGTGAATCATTGATTATGAATTACAAAAGAGAGAAAGAGAGATGAATCAAAGTTATGACTCATTAGACCTTCTTGGTAAAAACCTGATCTGGATCTGCTCTTATCACTCCATTGTAACGTTGGGGATTTCTCTCTTGCCGCTGTTGCTTCCAAGTGCATTTCAATGCTCACATACTTGGATACTTTTCTCTTGAATTCTTCGAAATTCACTGGAGGATTCTTTGCCAATGACATGGCAAAAGCAGAGCTTGGTTGCAAAGTTTCTATTGCTATATGCAATTGAAGTGCTTCTGCTAAGTTTGGAACAGCAGCTGCTTCCCTGTGAAACCCCTTCAAGAAGTCCTTGAGAGTTTCATGCTCCCCTTGTCTAATCTGAGCCAAGGTATGAGATGTTCTGGGAGTATCATTGGAGATGACAAAGTGGTCAACAGACGCTGTTGCCATTCCTTCCCATGAGTTAATGGAACCTGATGGTAGCTTCCTGAATCAGTTAAGGGCATCATCAACAAGAATCCGAGGGAACATCCTGCAAATGACATCTTCATCTGCCCCCAGGTCATGGCTTCCCTTCAACTGTGGGATATTTGAATACTGGGGGGTAGAGGATTTTTCTCCCTCGGTTGTGTGATGTGACCCCTTGATCAGAGACATGGCTCTCTCCTCCACGCTCTTTCTTTCGCGTTTCAATTCCATCAGTTCCTCCCTCAGCTTTCTTATCATCTTATCCTTTAGATTTGGTGCTGAAACCTGCACCATTCTTCTTGAACTTTCCACAGGCGATTCGAGAGCTAAGTGCCTGTTCACTGGTTGTTCCTGGGCAGTGATGTCTTCCACGTGCCCATCTGGTTGGTTTCTCCCATTACCTTTCATAATAAGAGACCAAACTTCTTAAACGAGAGGTGGGAATAACTTTAACGAGTCCCACTGGGCGTGCCAATGAACTGTTCTTTACAGGGGGTGTAGAAGTATGCTTGTAGAACAACTCAAAATATACATATAAATGTGTTTTTGATACAAAGCAATGTGCGTATAAATGTAAATACGGAGAGTTTTTGTATGTTGAGGCGGAGTGCAATGTACCCTGGGGCGGTGTCACAGTCCGCCTGACGAGATCTACGTTGCCTTGACCCGATTGGGGGTGGTACCTGCAATCGTTCTCCGACGCTCAAGTCAGTATTTCAGAATACTTAGAGACTTAGAAAGACAGTCAGAAAGAATTATGCAAGTAAGAGAGTGTAAGGTTCAGAGAATGGGAAAGAGAGATCCCTTATACCTTTTCGAGAGAGGTTTATATACCTGTTACTGGTGCTCCATTATTGGTAGGACCCGTTCCTTGTCTTCAGGCATAATGCTGAAAAGGTGGTGGGTCCTTGCGCCGTTTACATGCACCATTATTGTAGTAGGTATCACCACTTGTCTGGAAAGCGTTAGTGCTTTAATATTTTATTGTTATTTCCCTTTATGCGTGACAGCGTGATTCCCATTATTAACCTCTCAAGACAGAGTCAATCTCGTGCCAGGGTTGTGAGTATGGGCTCGCTACGCAGTGTGGGAAATTCAGTATTCCGCCAATATTGAGTTTATGGCTTGGCGGAGTAACAACTTTGGCGGGGTTACGTTCCTTGGCGGAGTAACATGCCTTGGCGGAGTAAGGTGCCCTGGCGGTATGTACTCCGTATAGAAGTGATTATAATGTGCTCAATCGCATACTCCTCTTATTCAAAATGCTGATCTGGCAAAGCATTAAAGCCATGCTCTTGGGGGCCGGTGTTAGGACCGGATCACATATATATATATATATATATATATATATATATATATATATATATACACACACATGTTGGTTAGTAGTGTAAATGCCAAAATGATGTAATAACGATAATGAGAAATAATTGTGTATATGTGTGATTTGAAGAGATGTAAGTAAGTAAGATGCGTGAACATGATAGTAAGTAGACGTTGTATTGTATATCATGAGTGGCTTATGTGTGTGTTGATAATTAATAACATGATGATGAATAATTATGTATGATATAATGGTAATGATGAGGTTGATACTATTATTGTGATAATGATGACGAAGTAACATAATGTAATGCTAGTTGTTGATTGATGAATCAAAGTTGTTATCTCTTATGATAGGTGGCAGAGTATAAATGATGTTGTTGATGATTTGGTGGCCTGAGTGGCTTATATAATTTAATGGTTCAAAGTTAGACTTAGAAGGGGGTTAAACAAGTCATAGACTCTTTTGCGGAATTATGAACCTTTAATGCGTAGGTAATCAGACTTGATAAAACAGTTTTGGAAAGAGCAAGGTAAAAAGAAGAAGAAACACCAAAAGTTTATACTGGTTCACTTCCAACACAGAAGCTACGTCCAGTCCCTTCTAACTTGAAGGATTTCCACTATTGTAAAATCTCCTTTACAATAACAACACCAGACCAGTGCCACAAATATTCTTGACTCTAGCCACTTCTGGCTTAAACCCAAATATTCTTTCAACAAGCCACTCTTGGCTCAACAACGCAAGTATTCTTTCGAAAGCCTCTTCAAGCCACAATTGTTTCCCAATGAAACTAAAAGACTGGTAACTCACCAAACTTTTCACACTAATTGATTTGTAACAATGAAAAATAGAAGTGTTTAGCAAAACTTAATGTATGTAAGGATTACAAGAATATGAATAGATACACTAAGTTAAGAAAAAAAAAAGCCAAGGTTTGTTAGAACAAAACAACAAAGAAGGCCTTTGTCTATAAGAAGTAGGAACAGATTAAATGAAGTCTAAATATTGACTTTTAATAAATCAGACTTTTGATCAGATAGACTCCCCCTTTGTCTTGTAACCTGTGTACTTAATTTTATAGTTTCTGATACACTTAGTTAGACAGGTTAGATCACACATAAGTAGACTTCATTTAATTAAAATACATTGATGTGTGTTATTAACAAATACCGGGTTTGGTTGTAGTGACATATACTATGGTCTGGTCCAAATGTTAACTACTTTTTCAACCAGACTTGTTATCAACATAATTGTCCCAAGGTGATGGCTGTATATATATATATATATATATTCTATATTAATTCCTAATTCTAGTTGTTCATCTCCTTGCTATGGTTTTTTAGTGATTTATAGTAGATTGCAGATGGACACCGTAGAGACGAGTTCTAGATGAGGTCGTGGTGGAGTCAATGCCAAGGAATAAAGCGTAATTGATGTTATTATACGGATAAATCTAGCTGAGTATTAGATATATATGAAAATTTAACTTGGTGATTATAGTGTTGTGTTTGAATTTCAAATTTTGATCATGGTGTGATGATTAATGTTTAGTGATTGCGTTTGGGTGATTTGATGATGAAAACTTAGTATGTGGATGTAATTTATGTGTGTGGAATCTATTTGTTAGATGGCATTAAGCCATATGGGTGATAATTTAGATTGACTGGCACTGAGCTATGTTTAATTTGTGATGATTTGTTATGGGCAGGTGTTGTTGATTTCCTTTGGCATTGAGCCAATATATGTGTTGAATATGTTATTCGCATAAATGTATATATGGTATGACTAATGGATGATGATGATAGGATTGATTACTTAAGGGTTAAATAAATGTACATTGCATCCTAGATGGAGCATAGGTGAAATACGTATCTGAGTAGGTGAAATAGTGATCCAATGGGAACAAGAACCCTAGAGGGTGTTGGTAGCTCTCTAGTGTTAAATGGAAACTGTTAGAAGTGTGGAATGGTCAATTATAATGCATTTGATAGTGTTCATGCGCTAAAGTTGTTAGAAATTGGGTTTAATGCTTTTTTACACATATCTTCATTATACGTTGGAATTTTGGCAAATGGACTACTCCAGTAGTTTTGGAATGGGGAAAACATAGTGCCCATGAAGTTTGGTGGCAATTGAAGTTGAAACAGGCAAGATAGGGTGCAAAAAAGTTAGTTTTGAGGTTAAAATGTTGATATTTTCGCTCAAGCGAGCCAATTCTCGCTTCGCTTGAGTGAGTCTTTAAGTGATTTGGGGGGTGCTTTCTGGGTAAATCTCGCTCAAGCAAGGATAATCTCACTTAAGCGAGAGTCAAATGGTTGGTTTCTGTCAAATTTTCGCTTGAGTGAGCCTCACAGGTGTCGTTTCTGTCGAATTTTTGCTAAAGCGAGCCAATTTTCATTCAAGTGAGATTCAAATTTGTTTTTGCTCCCTTCATAAAAGTTGTAAGTAATTGAGTTGCGGTTGTTTTGCCACCAGAATCGTGTCGATTGGAGGCCTGTAGCCCAAGTTATGCCTAAAATACTACAGGGTGTTTAGGCTGAACATTTCAGGTGGACTGGTTCCATAATTTCGTGATTTGGGCAATTTTAGGGGCACAGTTGGGCCTCGGCTCTTTCATAACAATTGTAGATAATTGAGTTACGGAGGTGTACCAATTGGATTCACCTCGATTGGAGTCTCGTAGTTTCGATTATACGTAAATTACTGGGTAGTGCGCAAGTAACTAGCATGTTGAAAAAAAATTTCTTTAAACTTTTTCATATCATGGGTTTAGGGATGGCAATTTAGGCCTTGCCCGCGAGCCAACCCGTTTGAACCAATAAAAATAGATGGGTCGGGCCAAGAATTTGAGCCTATTTTCTTAAATAAGTCTGACTCATTTTAACCTGTTAAAAAATGGGCCCTATGCGGTTGGCCGGCCCGGCCCGTCGGGCCAATATTAAAAAACAAATTTATACTTAATGTATAATTTATATACGTTAAAGAGGCTATGTTTCTTTTTCTTTCTCTACGTCATCCCTAAAGCATTTCCTTTTACTTACACTGTACTTTTTCTACTTTCTTAATTTATATATGTTATTATGAATTTATTAATATAATATTATAAAATATAAATAAGTATTGTTTCCATTTAATGTAAATATAATTTATTTAAAATTTAAAATAAATTATGTTAATTATAAAAAAACTAGTTTTAAAAAAAGGTAAAATTTAGTTTTTATATCTAATTTTTTAAAACAAAGAAGACTTAAAAATAATAGAAATTTAAAATAAAAAATAGCATACATAATTTGGAAGAAAAAAAATGGGTCGGGTCGTTGGCCTATGAGTCACATAGAATATGGGTTTGGCCAATGTTTTTGGCTCGTTTTCTTGTTTTGGTTCGGCCTGTCTTGGCCCGTATTTTAATAGGCTTATACGGGCCTTAACCGAGCCCGACTTGTTGGTCCGTTTTGCCACCCCTATATGGGTTGAGTTTTTAGTGTTTACCACATTATTTAAAGTTGATTTGACTCAAATTAAGTTTAATACATTATTTAAAATCTAAAAATTAGGAGGGACGTTATACCTTTACTCTGTATTCTCTGCCTCTTGCATCTTAAAACGCAGATTTGCCTCATCACCAACAACGATCACCATTGATCTCCACTGATCTAGGCCGTTTGATTCAATCACCAAGCTTCGACAGTTTAATGACCATCACCAACTCCGATCACCACCACTGACATTTCAGACTCCGGTAAGTTCAGTTTTTTTTTGTTTTGAAATAGAAATGGGAAAAGGGGAGACTTGTGGTGTGGTCCGTATGGAATGGTGAAGGTAAAGCCACGAGGGCTGAATTGAGAAAGAGCGTGTGGAGAAAGAGCGTGTGGAGTGACAGATGGAGACAGAAAGGCGTAGGGAGGAAATGAGAGATGAGTGTTACGTTGCGTGCGTGTGAACAAAAAAAGAGGGAGGGGTGCGTGATAGAGAGGCGTGGTATAGATGGGAGATAAAGAGGGAATTATGATGAATAAAATAAGAGGAAATGAGAGTGTGGTGGAATGGAGTGAGATTGTGAAAAAATAGAGAGGGAATTGGAAAACTAAAACAGAGGGTGGGAGAGGGAATGAAAAAAATATATTGATGGGAGTGAGGAAAAAATTGAAAGACGATTAATTAATGATTTGATTGGAAAATATTATTAGATAATTTAAATTAAAAAAATATTTAATTAATTATTAGATTGTAAGATATTATTAGATAACTTAGATTGAGAGATAATTAATTAATTATTAGATTGCAAGATATTAGATCATTTAGATTGAAAGATAACTAATTAATTATTAGATTTTCTTAATTAATTATTAGATTGTAAGATATTATTAGATAATTTAGATTGAAAGATAAGTAAATAATTACTAGATTGCAAGATATATTAGATATGATTGGTTATAATATTTTAAAAAAGGGAATGTTGTTATCTTTAAATTGAATAAATATAGAACCTATTAGTACCATGTATCATCCTTATACATTCTAACGGTTCATACTAAATTTTGTAAGATTTCTTTCAAACTATATAACATTTCTCTTAATTAATTGTTAAATTACAAGATATTATTAGATAATTTAGATTGAAAAATGATTAATTAATTATTAGATTGCAAGACATTATTAGATACTTTAGATTGAAAGATAATTAATTAATTATTAGATTGCAATTGCAAGATATTATTAGATAATTTAGAATGAAAGATAATAAAATTAATTAATTATTAGATTGCAAGACATTGTTAAAGTAAAAGAAATTATTATAACTGGAGTATAATTATTAGATTTCAAGAAATTTATTATAAAATTTTCATTAACGGTTACATTTTTTATATGTGCGTGTACGTATAATTTAATTGTATTTTAGTGATCATTTGTATACAGATTAGTTAAATAATGTCAACGCCAGATAAGTTTCCAACCGGTAGAGCTGAAGGTACTCCTAGTGATGATATTGGTTGGCATTTTGGAACACTTGTACCTAGGAAAAATAAGAATAATATGGTCTGCAATTTATGTGGGAGAATGATAACCGATAGAACTACTTGATTAAAAGAACATCTAGCACATATGGGTGGAGAAGTCAAAGGTTGTGGTAGGGTAAATACCTTTATGAGGTATTTACTAAGTGTTGTTGTAGAGTTAGGCCTAAGCGTTAAATGTCCAACTCCTTATGAGGTTTTAGAGGTATACCTGGAGAGTGAATATCAGTCCATGCAAAAAATGGACACAACAATTGAAGCCAATATGGAAGGAAAGAAAGGTCACTATAATGTGCGATAGTTAGACAAACAATATAAATCACATGCATATCATGGATTTTCTAGTGTGTTGCAGTCAAGGTATAGTCTTACTAAAGTGGTACATCTCGTTGTTTGGATTTGTGCTTAGAAGATATGCAAATTGGATCAATTGTGATTACCAGATCTTATAATAGATGATGCCTTAAGCATAAAATCTTAAGGTAATATAGGTGGTGTACCCAACCCTTTATATACTTTTATGTCGTTCTATTGTATTTAATATGTGACTCCTTAACAATTAGAAATCATTTTTTTTTATAATTTATGTGAAATGTGAATAATTCAAGCCCACAGTCCGTATCGCAGCATAGACAATACTCGCTACTGCAAAATCCACAAGGCCACCGCAATTTAAAACCTTGGATGGGAGACTTTAACGAAGTCTTGCTTTTAACATAGGTGCAGGGGGTGATTGATTTATGTGGCCTCCTGGACTTAGGTGTTGTAGGAGAGTGGTATAAGAAAGGTGGCGAAGCTTCTTGATCAAGCTCTAGGAGATATTGGGTAGCCTATGATGTCTAAGGACGCAATGGCCCAAGTGTTGTGTAGAGCTCATTCAGATTATTCTCCTTTCTTGGTTCACTTGATGGAATAGGATAAGGAGCGTAGGGATCGTTCTTTTAGGTTTTTGGCAAGTTGGGATACTCACAAAAAGTATGAAGGGGTGGTAGAGAAGGCTTGGCAGAACTCAAGGCCTTCCTTTATGCACCATCTTCAGCAGGTGCGAGTTGACTCCGTTTGAAAGAGGTGGAGCCCATGCCCACTTTACCTATGTTGAGGTTTGAGGTTTGAGGCGAAACTTCAAAGAGAATATAATGAGATCCTTAGGCAAGAAAAATCAACTCAAAGGGTTGCCAGGAGGAGGAGTAATAATGTGTTTTGGTTATATGGACGTAATCGAGAATGGTGTACTAATATAAAGAGATGTTGAAGCAAGAGGCTATGCAATTTTCTTAGTATCTCTTTTTTCCTTCTATTAAGTCTAGGGATAGAAGGATGCAATTACCTAATACCCTGAAACCCAATGAGGTAGGGAGCAGATTGACTGCACCAGTGATGAAGAGGGAAGTGAGGGAGGCTCTGATGTGGCCCTAGGACTCGATGGATTCAACCATATTTCTTTAAGAAATATTGGGAGGTGGTGGGAGATGATCTTTGGAAGACCATTGGAGGCGAATTCTTATTGGGGAGTGTGGATTTAGGGGTGGTCCATTGAAACCTTGGTGGTTCTGATCCCTCTTTTCTGAAAGAATTCAGGCTGATTAGCTTATGCAATATGGTGTATAAAGTGATCACGAAGGTGTTCGTGAATCATTTGAGGCCTTTCTTAGAAGATATTGTTGGCCCTCTCCAAGGAAATTTTGTGCAAATGGTTATGCATTATATGTATAAGACAAAAGAAGAGGAAATGGGTCGTTGCGTCAAGATGGATTTAGAGAAGGCATATCATAAAGTAAACTGAGATTTCCTCCTTCATGTTCTTATGGTCTTTGGTTTTCCGAAGAGTATAATTAAGCTGGTCATGTGTTGTGAAAGATCTTCAAACTTACCTCTTCTTCGGAATGGTTCTCGGATGGAGTCGTTTCCTCCTATCCGAGGTTTGTTTATCTAATGTATGGTAATGTTAGCCTTATCGATCCAAAACACGGGGGATATAGGGGAGTGGCATCCAATTAGTGTCTCTCGGGGAGGGCCACCAATCTCGCATTTAATGTTTGCCGATGAAATGCTACTATTACAAGGCCTACAAAGTCGCAGGTTTGATATTGTGTCAGAGACCGTTAGAAACTTTTGTGAGTATTCAGGTCCCAGGATTAATTTGGAAAAATCAAAAGCTATGTACTCAACGAATGTATCTAGAAGTAGGTGACCAATATTCTAGGCACAACTTCGCAAGGTTGTGCTTAGGTTGTTTGTTTTGTTCTTTCTTTTCTTTTCCCACAAAAAAAAAAAAAAAGTGGTAGATGTTACTGAAGTGTGCCATTCACAGTTTATCCAACCTTATTTGTGAATCTAGAACAAGAAAAAATGAGATATCAGCAAATAGCTAGGCTTGGAGGAACCATTTAATTTCCGAATGAAACCTTTATTACGCAGCAAACTTAGGAACACATTGATTTGATATCACAAACTTTAGGGTCAGGTATAAATTTTAAGAGGTCCATGATGCAATCAAACATGTGGGGGTGTGATTTCTTCAGATGGCCTGGTTTCATTGTTGAGTTTTCTGCCCCTTTCACTTCTACTGTTGTCAGCAAATTTCAAGCTTGCATGGTGTGAGCCTTTGTCCTGTTCCTTTGAGTTCCACTCACCCAAGTAGTAATCTTCTTCTGTGACCTTCTTAGATGAGGGACCAAAGAACATCCCTCCCCATTGTGGAAAGTAGATTAAGCATATTGGCAGGGTGCATATTATCATCATTACACCCATTAGAGTTATTCCCCTTTCCTTTGAAAACTTTGATCCTTTGAAGAATATTAGCTGTGTCACAACTGCACCCACATTGCCTCCTCCTCCTGTCATTCCAGATATGACCCCTAATGACCTGAAGATGAAAGTATATATCATTAGTTCATTACAAATTTATCAGACAAAAAATTATTGCCATAGTGCTATGCAATTTGGTTAATAAGTAATACAACAGTGTTTAATGTGAAGAAATTTGACCAACTTCGAAGCTTGTGTTATTTTTGGACTTACCTGTGATTGCACATACTTATTGACAGGAAAAGGCTTTAGGAAGAGGAGCATCTAGCCATATTAACATTATAAGCTTGGAACCATTTGTTGGTCAAAACAGAGCTGTGAGGAATTATCTTTAATTCCTGTAAGAAATCTAAAGATGATGCTGATGCATGAAATGATGGAACATGTGTTGTATGTCAAAGAATCATATGGCTTGTCTTAACCAGTTACATACGTAAGGATGACTCAGCATACTGCATCTAATGATCCGAATCCCTCTAATAAATTAAACAACTAAATTAACAGTTATTTTTTATATTCCCCCTTTGTGGTTAGTCCCAGTCTGACAGATAGTTATTGACCATTACCATAATGGAAACATTGAATTTGTAAAATTTGTTAAATAATTCTATGGGTAGAAAACAATTTCACATTTGTGGCTCATAGTCTGAAACTTAACAACTAACCACAATGCTATTGTTGAATATTTTAAAATCTGAGGGTAAGTAAGTACACCAAATCAAAAGAATAAAAATTTTAATTATGACTGAACTGATAATAATAAAATATAAAATCAGACTGAAAAAGTTTTAACAGCGTTGTTATTAACAATGTTACTGTTAGCTAACACCACTGATAGTACATGATAGTGTGGAAAAGGGAAAGCAGTTGATAACAATACTAAAGATAAAAACCAAAGCGATTTTGATTGAAAATAATGAGTTCGCAACGCACCTTCTTGATACAAATGGAACAATTCCAAAGGTCATCCCACATGCTGCTTGGACAAACACAGAAAATACGATCATGACAACAATTGACACACTCAAAGATCCAACCAAGCCAAGGATTATGCAGAACACACCAGCCAAGGTTTGGCACAACCACAAGGCCCACAGCCTACCCCTCATGCCAAACCTCTTGGCCATAACATCTGACAAATATCCCCCACCAGGCCTAGAAATTATGTTAGCCAAGCCAAAGCTTGCAGCAATGATTCCAGCCGTGTGGAGTTTAAGATTGAACCTGTCATAGAAGTACTCAGCTATGATGTTGTCTATGGTCAACTCCACCCCAAAGCAATAGCCATAAGTCAACGCCAGGATCCAGCCTCTATAATTAGTGACACCATGAAACAACACTCTTGAAAATTCATCTTTTGCTTTCTCCCCTGACTTTTTCAAGCGGTGGAAGTTCCCATCTGGCATGTCTTGGCCAAAAAGCAATATGTTGAATGCTGTGAGCATTTGGAACATGGCAGGAATAAAAAATGCAATTCTCCATGCTGTGAATTGTGCAGCACCAATGTCACGGATGAGGGAAAACACAAGGGGCATGATGAGTTGTGTGGCTCCTCCTCCAAGGTTACCCCATCCACCAGCAAATCCATTGGCTGAACCAACCACAGGGGCAGAAAACATGGAACTCATCCAGAACTGTGTGGACACAAAAGTGGCCAGGGAAAAACCAGTGAAGAAACGTACAAGAAGGTAAGTGGTGGCTGAGTTGATGATTGAGGTGAAGTACACAAATGGTGCCGTGAGGAGGATGAGTGAGGCAGAGGCAAGGCGTGGCCCAACCATGTCACAGGCTGTTCCCATTGCAATTCTTGCAAAAACAGCACCAGAAACTGATGCCACCCCTGCATTTCCAATGTCAGTGGCTGTGAGGTTGAGGTTGTCACGGATTATGGGAAGGAGGGGTGGTGCAGCAAAGCTTGACACAAAGCATGAGAAGAAAGATACCCATGATAGATGAAATGCCCTCATGTGAGGCTTGGCTATGGAAAATAGCCTGAATTCTGTGGCCTTGTGTTCACTATCCACAGGAAGTGCAAACTTTTGTTGTTGTTGAGATTCATTCATTTCTGCTGGTAGTTCAATATCCATGCTTGTTGTCCCTTTGGTTGAACTGGCCTAAGAAAACAAGGGTCAGTGTTGAACTATTGCTTTGGAATTTATATACAAGACCCAAGATTGTGTTTGTGTGTGTGTGTGACACCAAGTTTTTTCTCTACTGTTATGAGCACTAAGTTAACAAAGCCAACCACTTTTTCTGTCTCTTGGCAGAAAAGTGAATGAGAATATTTCATGTAGATTGATGAGATTTAGAAGGTGCTATCTGCTAACAGATAGAGTCTTCTTCTGATCTTTTTGGTAAGTCTTCTTCTGATCTAAGTTTACAAGCAATTTATTTTATGCAATTATCTACTAGGAAACTGGGATATTCCTTTGAGGCATATCAGGAAGAGTGATGGAGGTACTGAGATAGCTAAGTAAAAGATAAAAAAATTGGCAAGTGTAGCCTTTTGAAGGCTGGCAGGCTTTGAAACTTTCAGAATCTGAGACTCGGAGAATTGTGTGTCTAACATTTGACTTTTCATACGTGAGAGAGGCACAGTTTGGAGCTCAAATCACATTGTTTTTGATGTGGGAAGAGTGAACCAGGTTGAAAATCAAGGACAAAAAGAAAGGGACTTTTTGGAATGAAGCATAAGATTCAAATTTTGACTAATAGTTGATGGGGCTGCCTAGAGGTACGATGTGCATTACATGCCACAGAACTGCTTGAAGGAAAGATCCTAGCAAACACGTTGAGTAACATGCATTGACGTTGAAGAGCCCTTTTTTCAATTGTCAAAAGTTTTAGCTGCCTCTCAAGTTAGATACCCTATCTTTCATCGGTGCTAAATGGCAAAAATAATAATTAATATTCTATTAAAATTTTAAATAAATAATGAAACAGCTTCTTACCCCATTTATCCCACTTCATTCATTATTTACCGTAAATCCAAACGCACACTCAGGATTAAATATTGGGAAGTCTTCAAGTTGACAATGAAATACAGTTTATTAGAAGTGTGAAATTGACGAAATCGCATTTATTGACAATTGTGTCCTTACACTTCTCTGTTATCATGGAGCACTTGCATATATGGTAGGTTTCAACTTTCAATGGCAGGGAATTCTTGTTCTTAATTATGCTTATAGTGTATATTTTATATTTTTTGTTTTAAACGTGATTATATAAGATTTAAGCAAGAGAAACGCACAACTAATCAAAAAGTAACGGGTGTTAAAATGTAAAAAATGGTCAGATTAAAGAACTTCATGTGGAACACGATTGAGGGGACAAATTTACAAGTTTTGGATGACTAAAAACAGAAGAGTGAAACGTAGAAACAAAAGAGAGAAAACATAGAGAACAATGCCAAAAGAAAGCAACAAGTTTGAAAACAAGAATGTTGCAGGACGGCTAAAGATACTCCAAAACTCACTATCAGAGATGTTGTCAAGTATGTAGCCACCTCTCTCAATCCCTTTAGTGTCTTATTTCCGCATGAAACATAAGTGCATGTGAATTTAAAGATACTAGAATGAGTTATCTCTACCGGGTAAACTAGTTAAATAAGTTATATGATGAATTAAAAAAACTTTTTTACTCCATCAATTAACTTAAACCTAACTTATTTAGATTAAAAAAACAACAACTGGTTTATTGCACTAATAAAAATACTTTAATTGTTATTTTAATATTTTTTTATGATTGTTTTTAAGAAAATTATTTTTAATTGGTTATAAAGAAAAATGAGTCATTAAAAAAAATAATCAGTAACTCTTTTTTCATTAAAAATGGGCTATAAAGCCTGTTAGTGTTTGTTGCAGTGTTAGGAAGTTGTTAATTAGTTAGAATTTCCTTCCTCACTTATCTCAGATGTAAATGTATATGCACTCGCACACTCTCGGGTATACCTTTACTCTCCTAACTTTTATAAGCTGGCATTAACCCACATGTTACAATGCCTTCCTTTTTAAGTATGACACACACCATATTCCTGAGCAAAATAACCGAACCCATTCTTAACTATTGAAACCACCGATCAGAAATTAGGTGATTGAAATCGGGTTAAAATGGGTTTGTTATACTCATGTACCAGAGCCCCACAGAAAAGGGAAAAGCCCATTTTGTTTAGAAAAGAAAGAAGGGGATTGATTCTACTTTTTCCATCACTTCCCATAACACAGTACAAACAAGGGTAAAACACAGCTCTTCCCTTTGGTTCCTTTTTTGTTCCTTCATCATTTAACGTCTTCAATCCAAGTTCACCCCTGAGAATATCCACCCACAAACCTGATACCCGAGGGTTTTGATCGGATTGGCCTTTTCTACCCGAAGCCGAAACCGACCACTGATTATCCCTATCACACCGAAACTATGGGAAAACTTGATAGGGGTAGACAAGGCATTTCAATAATGTTGACTTGTTCTTAAATTATTGAAAGTGAAACCTAGAATGAACGCATGATCAAGGCAAGAAAATTAAAATATTCAAAGGTATATTCAGAATCTAATGGATGTTATTATACGGGAATTGTGTCCTCATTTAACGTCACATGGATAGCACACTTCACGTTGAAAATGCAACATGATTATATATACGCCTCTCGGGGAAGATGGAACAAATAATATCAAGCTAAACTTTAAGAGGTTTGTTATAGCTTCTTCGGATGTTATATGCCTGATAGGTACTTAATCGTAAGGTTCGTTCTTTTTAAAACTTTAATTTGCTTAAAAGTTTATTTAAATTTGTAATAATATCTATCAAATAAATCTATAAATATGTAGATCTAAATATATTAAT
Organism: Clitoria ternatea; assembly: GCA_037962975.1. Lineage (NCBI taxonomy): Eukaryota > Viridiplantae > Streptophyta > Magnoliopsida > Fabales > Fabaceae > Clitoria > Clitoria ternatea. The sequence goes on from CM075669.1 coordinate 111,557,867, forward strand.
AGTCATGATTTTTAATATATAAGACAAATTTAAGTATGTTAATAAATATATAATATCAAATATTTTACGTAAAAATTATAATAATACTTGTTATTTATATTTATTTTGTTAAATTTAAATGACTTTTGAATTACTTAAAATTTAATATATTTAACTAAATAAACTCTTAAAAAATCTAAACCTACTTCATTTCACAATCTAACACGGTATGACGTCAATATAATGAAGGCTAACCTACATCCTTGTCAAACACCTTAACGTATTTTCATCCTACGATACCTAATAATCTAGTCTAGTTCCTCGGTTTGAAATAATAAATATTGGACAAAGTCAAAAATATCATCAGAGTTTGATTTATCAAACCTGCTATCAAATGTATGTTTGGTACTCTTTTCTTTAATATAAAATTAAAATGATGGTAGGAATTAAAGTAGAATTGTTTGGTTAAAAAGGAATTCTCAACACTATATCCATGCGCAATCTTTAAAGACGTTTATTCAATTAATGTAGCGCATAATGTAAAGGCTAAATACTTATCAATTCCTTCATTAATTGGTTAATAATAAGTAAAATTAAAAATTTTAAAAGGATTTAAACTCTTCATTATCATGACCGGGATAGTGACGGAAGACCAACCGTAAAAAGAGAATAAAAGAAAAGGTTTCAAAATACTTTTAAAAAACAGGGAGTCGTACTAATATTTTTTAAGGATAAAATATCAAGAAAACCTTTGTTGGTTGTAAAAAAAATGAAATTCTAAGTTCGGGAGCCGAATTACAGGTGAAGAAAGTATAAGAACCCGCACTATCCGTTATAAAACGGTTACCTCAAATTGATTGTCCACATTTTTAATTAACCCAAAAATCAATTTAACCTCTTAAGAAAGGGAACAAACAATACGAACAAGGAAGAAATAATTTTTTTAAATAAGGTTAACAAGACGTCTCGTCTAAATTAATTTTAAATCCAACAACTTAAAATAATAGCAATATTAATTAAAAAATAAAATAAAAGATTAACAAGACGTCTCGTCCAAATTAATCTTAATTTGTACATAATAAAAATTAAGAAAGTTAAAATAAAATAAAATAAAATAAAGTAAAATAAGATAAGATAAAATAAAATAAGGTTAAATAAAATAAAGTAAATTAAAAAGAAATAAAAGATTAACAGGACGTCTTGTCCAAATTAATCCTTTTTATAAGAAGTATTATTATTTAACAAATAAAAAAGAGATTGAAAATATGAGAAGATTAACAAGACATCTCATCTAAATTAATCTCCTCATAGTAAAATGGTGTTTTTAAATTAAATAGTGATAATATAAAATTAATCGAAATAAAGTGAAGACACACGAAAATTACTAAAAGGAAAACGAGCCAGACAGGAATTATTCTCGCCCCTACGTATTCCTGAGTATGTTGGGAAATCAGGGTTACGTAGTTTTTAGATGGAAATCAATTTTCAAAAATATTTTAGGGCATTTTAGATTTAATTTAATTTTTAGTAGCAAAAGGATATCTATTAAGAAAGAAAAATACAAGACGAATAAATTTGTACGTGTATAAACATTTCATTCCAAAAGGATATTTATTTTTTTATACCTAGGAAAACTTATATTTATTTTTAGAAACTGTTTAGAAAGGAAATAAAGTTTCAAAATTAGACTAAGAAACTATTTTATTTATTTGTTTATTACTAACTTATTTTTATAAGCTAACAAGTAAAAATGAACTAAATATATTTAAAAAGGTATTAAAATAAATAACCACAAATAAGTAACAATAATTAAACAAAAAAATAAATAATAATAAGCAATCGTTGGTTGGTCTAGTGGTGCTAGGGGCTAGACTTTGGTAGGGAGGTCCAAGGATCGATCCCTCATAACTGCAATTAGGAGGAGTGCAAAACCTTAACCCACGCAGTGGTGAGTGCAAAACCTTAACCGCAGGACAAGCTCCGAGCCAGATTAATTAGGGTGAAGAGCATGAAGGGTGTGGCGACGGAACGCAGTGGTGGTGACAACGGTTTAGTGAGGGACCATGGTGGTGGTGGAAGATAAAGGGGTGGTTCTTTTTTCTAGTTATTTTGCTTGGTGAAGAGAGGAAGAAAAGATAAGAGGGTCTGAAAACACAAAAGGGGAAAGAAAAAAGAAAATAAAAATAAAAATGATAACAGTAAATAATAATAATAGTAATAATAATAATAATAATAATAATAATAATAATAATAAAACTATAAACGGTATTCACATTCATTAATTGATTTAGTATACTAAACCATTATTACAATATAATATATATATATATATATGTCATATTTTATATTAATTTATATATAATATGAATGTAATAAGTATATATAGAAAAATATAAATTTATATCATATACTTTTTAAATATAATAATTATAATATATTTAAATATAATTGTTATTATATTCATAAATATATTTTTAATGATAAAATATATTATATATTGATAAATATATATATATATATATATATTATCACTATTTTAAATTACAATGTCTTTGTAAATATTAATATTATGAAATTATTATTATATACTATTTTTTATAATCTCAATACATTTGAAATAATTATTGAAAAGAACTTATATATTAAAGTTATATAAAATAATGATTGAAATATATTAAATATTAAATATTTTAAGTTGCTATATTATTTATGGATATATCACACATAATATAATTGAATTGTAATCATATGCTTAATAATATAATTACATGTATTATATTTTTTATTATAATTTACAGCAATAATGATTACTATATAATTGTAAATGATAGTTAAATTGGGGAAACTTCATATGTTGGTGCAATAAGGGTTTTAGAAATTGGGGAAAGGGGTGCGGAACCAGGACAAGGAAACAAAAGGGAAAAAAAGGTAAGGTTTATATATAGTGGCTTGGCGGTTCATTGTGGAGGCAATGGCACCTGTGGATGGAGGCACATTGATGATAAGTACGTAATGGTAGTCGACAATGGTGGTGGGTGGTGATGAGAAAGAAAGGGAATTGATAAAGGTAGGGGAAAATGACGGGTAGATAAAGAGAGAGGAGTATGGGTGATGGTCATATCACATGTGCTGATTTTAAGGTCTCTTATCCAATAGGGATAAGTTTGTCATGTGTTAGGTAATTTAACAGTTTTGGGATAAATTTGTAAATGTTTGAAAACTTGAAGGACTAACTTGACAGAAAAAACTTAAACAACTAAATTGGGGAAAATATAAACTTAAAAAATCAAAACATCATTTTCGCCTAATACAAAACACAAGGATCAAGCCTTAAGAACGCCAAGAATTAAGAGTAACCCCTCAAGTAAAGTAAGTTATTTTAATTACTTTGACTCTTCTATTAAGTATCCACTGACTTGACTGTTAAGGTCTTTTTAAGTGCACACCTATTAGAACCAAGATTGTTGGTACCCTAAAGTTTTGATTAATATCAAATATAAGGATTTAATGAAAAAGTTTGTTGAAAAAAGAAACATGTGTGTTAAGTGTGCAATATCCTAATTATGTTAAAACAACAATCGAAAATTTTGTAGCTCCAGACTACCAAAAGTCTAAAGTTTGTTGAAGATCAAATCAAGTCTGTAGAAGACAAAGTTTGTTAAGATGACTCAAGGACAAAGAGAATGTGTTCAAAAGAAATTATCACTTAAAGGCTGTTATGATAGGGGATAAAAAGTTATACTTTTTGAAAGATGTAACTTGGTTTTCCACATGTAGGTTTGTTGCAAAAGAAAGCATAAAACATATTTTTGCTAAATAAAAATGACAACCAAGCAATGTCCACGTGTTGTTGTACCCGCTCTACTATACCAGAAATGTTGTTTTCCTTCTTTCTCCGATGTTCAAATCAAGAAAGGCTGTAAATAAATATCAAGATCTTAGAAGGAAAGTTGGTGAAAACATTAAAAATCAAGAATCATCCTTGAGATTCTCATATGCTTAGCTTACACTCATTTATAAAACAATCTTTGATTGTTTTAAGTGTCCAAAGTTTGTAAAGTATGTTAAAAATTATTCTTAGGTTTAGGAGTATATAAAAGTTATCTTAGCTATCTTAGAGCTTCATATTGTAAATCTTTGGATAACATAAAGTTTTGCTAAGTTTTTCAAGAAATAGTGTTGGCCTAAAGAGACCTTTAAGAGAATATTTGGGTTAAGTGTTGTTGTGTTTGTGTGTGAAAAAAGAATTTAATTTTTAAAATTGTTTTAGATCTCGACAAGCTTACATACCCATAGGCAAGCACACATGTCAATGTAGTATAAAGAGTTTTTAAGAGCCCAAAAATGTCGAGCACACATGGATTATGTGAAAAATAAGTACGCATTCACTACTAATGCTCTTTGAATGTTAAGCAATTGCAATGAGAATTGTTCTAGAGAAAAAGAACAGTTATTAAGACAACAAGCCTAATAAAATAAAAACAAAAATATGGAAAAATCACAGTCTTATGTTTTAAAAATGTCATTGGGACTTCAATTTCACCATATGATTTCACCTTTTCATTCCTCACATTCTTTGATTAAACTTGAGTATCTTAACTATGTCGCCAAAGAATAATCAGTATCTTAACTCAAGTAACTTAAACAAAAGAATAATCAATTCATTGATTTAGTGAAGCATAAGGAATATCATATCAATCATAGTCAAGAAACAATAAATATTAAACACAATACTCATTCATAACTATGCAAAAAGGGGTTCAAAAGGATTGCATTATAAAAATTCACCTCAACCCTTAAGGCTAGGGAATTTAGCCACTTATGTTTATAGATAAACGATAAATAACAAAATTAAACATAAATCCTACTATGTATACAAAGTAAAGAAACCACCCGGATACATGACCTGTACATAAGGGAGGTGGCTCTATGAGATGAAGGAGAACTCTTGATTCCTCAATGCTCTATGACCTAAAGAAAGATTCCTAGTGTGAACTCAAGAAGAAGGAAGAAGATGGTGGAAGGATGACGCCTATCTCTAAGCACTGTGTCATTGTCTCTGTCTGTTGTGTGTGCTCTATGTTTCATTCTCCTTGTTCTAGGGCAATTAGACTATGAAAACCCTGAGAGATAGTGGATTAAGCCTAAGAACGTGCACGAACATGGGTTGTGTTCTCTTAAATACAATTGTGTTCATAAGTAACATGAAAGTCTTCAACCTACCGAGATGACTTTGTTTGAACAAACACAGGTTGTGTTTAATCATGTATCTACTCCTTAGCTCATCCTAGTACACCTTTTTAGGTTTATTTGGTCTAATTTCACTCCAATTTCTCAAAAGTGTGGCCTCTTAAGCTAATCCTGCAAAAAGAAGAAACTTTAAGGCCTTTTATCATAAAACAACTACATTCTCACCAAAAGGCATACAAAAAATTATTAGATAAAGTGGCAGAATGACAATTTATCAATATCCTTAAACTTAAACAATGTTTGTCCCCTAAGCAATAAAAATGTGAGAATATAGATAATTTTAAATCTAAGAATCAACAAGCAAACAGGTAGTAAAGATATATACAATTTCCTAGTCATCTTAATGATGCGATGACCTAATAAGACTTAACAATCCATTAAATATTCTTTCAATGAAAAGGAATAAGTTATAGTAAGATGGAGGGAATCACTCAACCTCTTCATGAAAACATATTGCAATAGGTTTGCATATAAAGCTTAAATATTCACTAATATACTAGGAATCATAAGGTCTTTCAAAGCGTGTAACATGGCTAAGGGTGTAACATGGTTATTGATGTAATGGTGGGAAATGTTTCATCGCTAAACTAAAATACTTAATCAAGCCCAAAACTCCTTCCCCCTAAATCTCTTGTTTCCCTTTCTACCCTAACCTTATCCCTTTCTCTATCTCATCCCCAACCAAGGCCTTTGCTGACCACCCAAAACACTAACTGATGAAGCTTTTGGTGACTAATTGACTAATTGTGAATTATGCCCTATATTTTCAATAAATTAAAACACTTACTACTAACTAAATGTTATGAATTATGCCTCATATTATCAATAATCAACTAATTATGATGACTTGAAAATTCATGTGTAATGTAACTGAGTTTTTTCATGAATTTGTTCTTTTAGGTTTTGTTTCAATTTTTAGTTAGCAAGTTTGAATTACTAGTTGGTGGACAAATAATTCTTTTAGATTTCATGTTTTTCCTCCTCGTTTTAGCTTAAAAAAAGCATGAAACTTGTGGTCATGTATTTGATTTGAATATTTAAATTAATGACGGGTTTTTCCATTGGGTTGTTAGTGGACAACCACATCACCTTTGGAGAGAGAAAATGACATGTGGGTGAATAGGTCAATTACAAGCGTTGTGGGGGTGGCTATTTGTCATAGAATTTGATCTAGTGTCGCTAATCAATTTTGTGACACCCACTTTAACGACATAATGTTGTAACCAATTTGCCACTAACTTTGAGATATCAAATTTAGCAATTGATTAGTTGTGTCGCTAACACACTTTTTTTGGTAGGGTGTGAGTAAGAGCTAAGAGTGATAGAGCAAAAATGAAATTCAAACCTTTATGAATCCTTTGTAAATCGATGATGATGAAGAAAGCGTGAGAAATTGGAGAAAGCATCAAAACCATATTCAAGGTAAGGAAAGAAATCTAAAGTTATAATGAAATTGGAACCAATAACCAATGATCTGGATCCATGAACTAGCGCGAGAGTAAGTGTAATTCAACGAAAGTGAACAAGTTTTGTATGGGAGGGTCAAGAGTGAATGGGTTGAGCAAAAGAAAACTGTAAGAAGGGAAAAGTGGAGAAATGTTAGAACTTTTTTCGAGCCAAGTTCTGAGACTCCACAAGAGACAATCTCTTAGATTAATTCTGATTTTTCCTTTTTTGTTAATTGTAGCATAGACTTATTTAAAGAGCACAGTCAAATAGAATCCTAATCTTGTACCTTTAGAGATAACTTTTGATGATATATTTTAAATAACTAAATCTAAAATAAGCTAATGAGATAACATAATCAAGAAAATTCTATCGTTTGCTAAACAATGAAATCAACTGCCCATGAAGGTGTGTCTTAATCTTTGGTTTTGTTGCCTTATTTTTGTGGGTCGTAACAAGAAAACACATCGTGGTGAATTCACTTTTTCTAAAGAAAAACATAAATAAATTCACTATAGTCACAACAACACAAGTGAATCATAAACCCTTTCAATAGTTACATTAACCTCTATTAAATAACCCTGATAATAAATATTTGTTCTTAAAGTGAAAAAATAATTTGTTAGCCTAAAAATGTAAAAAATTCAACTTATAGATTATAATAATTTTTTAAAGTATTTTACAAGTTTGAAAATATTGCCCTACTAAATTTGAAATAACAAGAGTGAAACATTGAAACACCATCGTGCGTTTGCATTCAGTATTTTTGAGTGTTTGGCTTCGTTTAAAGTGGCAGTCCCATTTACTTGAATAAATGCATGTTGAAGGAAAATAATTGCAGTGAGTGAAGGGAACTAAGAGCCCGTTTGGATTGCTCATTTAGTTGGTCAAACCAACCCCAAAAATAAATCCTACGGTCAAACGGAGTTTTGACTATCTCGAACGGCGTGAAGGATCAATATCAACCCTTAAATTTTTCCATTTCCCCAACTCTATTTCCCCAACTGAAAACCAAACGGACCCTAAACCTTCAACAGTATGAGACACGCCCAACATATCTTCTACGTACTTTAATAATTATTTATTGATCTCGCATTATATGGTAAGTAAAGCACCCTCCAAATGACCCACTCTTAAGTTAATCCATACTGAATCATGCTTCTCTAAGCAAAGTTGCTCCATGACGAGAATATTCCGCTTCCATGCCTTCCATGTATCACGCATATAACCTTTTTGTTACTTATGTCTTTTTCTCAAAAATAAAAATAAATTCAATTTAATTTTTTTAATTGATTCATCCAATTGTTAACTTTTGGAAATATACTATCATTATTTAGCATTGACATTAAACATATCTAGCCAGCCATGCTATATTGACCCCGATTTATTTATTTATTTTATACAATTGGAAACAATAAGATTTTAACTTATGGTGGCCTCCTGTAAACTGTCAAAATGTTTCACCACTAGGTCAAGTTTGAGAGTATATTGATGAAAATTTTGAAATAATGCATAATAAATATTATTTCAAAAACATATAAAACTTATTATGCCCAATATCAACAGTTAGAAAATTAAACTCAAATTTAGTCATATATAATTATTGAAAATATATTTTATCCATTTTAACATCTTTTCCCTGTTTTTCTCCATATTTGGCTTCCGACATGTAATCATTTAACGACCATTTTGGTCAGAAATATTGTAAGGTGGGTATATATTGAATATATTTATAAGCATATGCTAAAAGAGAAACTAATTTTTGGTACATGGTATTTTTAGGGTTCACATAATGATCAATATTAAATTTACAAAAAAAGACAAAATAACTGTCAATAAAAACAATTTCTATAAAACTTTTATAAGTTTTTGCTTTATTCATGGTTCATATAGCAAAAAAAGTCAGCTCTTAAAGTATTGAGAATTTTAGACCTATTTATTTTATTGGATCTATGAATGAAGTGTTGTTAAAGGTGTTGAGTGGTAAGTTGTGTGATTTTTTTAGACTCAATTTACATTCATTAAAAGGAGATAGTTGCATGATAGTGTGATGATAGCAAATGGGCTGGTGTGTGACTTATAAAGAAGGAAAAGCAATTTTATTTAAAGAAAATTTGGTAAATGCGTCTGAGTCTATTGATGTGATTATAGATTTATTTGACATAATTAGTGGATAAACTAACTAAAAGTTGATAAATGTTAGAATTCTCTCCTTGAACTATGGTGTACAAGTCACAATGCATAAGAAATGAGGATGAATATTTCAAGGTCTTGGAATTTATCTTTTTGACTTTGAGACATGCATGTTCAACTTTGAAGAATGCACTGGAAGTTTTTAGTTCTCCTTGGAATTATCGAGATTTATTAGCCTTCATTAGAAGTCTCTAGATCTCTTTGAAAAAGTCGCATTCTTCTCCCATAAATAGGAGAACTTGTGAAGAGTTAGACATATATCCAAGTGAAGAAATTAGAGCTAGAGAGCTTTTATATTCCTCTTTGAGAGAAAGAGAGAGTTCCATAGAGAGAAACTTTGTATACCATCCGAGAGGGGAGATTCATAGAGAGATATCCTTAGAGATTGAAAGAAACACTTTGTAATTCTATTTTTTATAGTGAAGAATTTTAACTGGACTAGGTCCCGTAGTTTTTCCGGAGAGGGTTTTCCACGTAAAAATTTTGGTGTTCTTCTTCTCTACTTATCTATTTTATTTTTCTATGCTTCCACATAGTGCCCATTTTGCGTTCACAGATAAGGGAATAGGTACCGGTGTTCCCCAACAATAAGTTACTTTAAAGCTTAAAGCTGGTAGGAAGAGATCAATAAGCTAGTTGATTAAATTAAATATACTTGGTAAAACTAGCTATTTAATATAAAATCACATAGAAAATATATATTTTAAAAACTAGATATATTGAATTTTAAAAAAAATATTTAGTAGACATAAAAGTGTATAAATTAAATTAAACTCAGAGCTTATAAACCCAAACGTTAATTTAAGTAGCTTTTAGAAAAACACTACAAGTTACTAAAATAATCTCCTTAACCAAATGAGACTATTTTATCTAACAAATTTTTAAGCTAATAAAATATGCTATAACCTAGTTTAAATCGTTACTCATGACCTTACAAATATGACCTATTTAAACTATGTTATATGTGTATAGAATTATAGTTCCTAATAAAGTGAAGTGGAAGACATAAATATCTAAGTGCCCGAGCTCTACTACTACATAGGTGTTTAAGACAATGTGACCCTTTATCACCTCTTTGTTAGTGTTAGTTGTAGAAGCTGTATTTTATTGTTCAAATAGCATAAAAGTTGGTTAGGTCCAAGGAGTGTTAATTGGATAAAAGGATGTTAATGCTTCACTTCTATAGTATACATATGACGTACTCATTTTTAGAGAGATATCACTTGATAATATGCTAACAATCAAATTGATATTAAAAGTGTTTCAACCATTATTATTAAAACTGAACCGGTCTAGTCAATCCGGCCGGTCTGAGTCAATTCTTTAATACTACCAGTTCAACCATAATTTGACCCTGATTTGATCATGGTTTACTTGAACTAGTGTCTTCACTGGTTCAATAAACCGGTCTGGTTCTAAAAACATTAGTTTCAATAATCTTGATGGTTGGAGATGAATTATGCAGAATGCACTGATGAGTGTAAATTTATCAAATGAAGTTTTAGAAGTGGTGGAAAGTATTTTGCAATATAAGGTGAATTATATACTTTTCAAGTATTTAGGGTTATCTATTAGAGCAAATTCAAGTTTTCTACAAACATGGAGGCCAATTGTGGTGTTTATTTTATATTATCAGCATTTTTAATTTTTTATAACATTTAATCCGGTCTCGATACCGGCACTTGGGCAAGGGCATCATTTCATCTATTCTTGCCAGCTCACCGGTGTCATAGGTAAAAACCTCTGGACTGTTAATCTGTATCAGACGTTCTTCTATATCGGATTATCCAGGTCAGTGCCTCACACACCAGAAAACTTTCATGTCACCCGACAGAAAGTACAAGGTACAGGTACGAGGGAACGTTCACAAGAGACACGGAGCCACCCGCGTCGTGTGTCAGAATCATACACTACACAATGCACTATTGGTCCTCTAACCCTAGAGACTTTTCATTCTCCATGCACGTATATAAATACCAATAATTTCACTACTCTGGTACGTTAGATTCATTCATAACTTACACTTGAGAAACCTTGATTTCCATTGCTGGTTACTGACTTGAGCGTCGGAGAATCTTCACAGGTGACACCACCTTTTGCCCCTCATCAACGCGAAAGCCCGATGTGAAGGATCTCCAGGACTTCAAGACCTTTATTCTCCCACTGAGATAAAGGACATAATACTGAATACCCACTGTACCAGTGTACAAATCACTCCAAACAATTGACTTTTGTGGTTGGTCCCACACCGGATTGTTGACCCCGGTTTAGACCAGTTCATTGGTATGCCCAGTGGGACACGTTAGAGTTATCCTACTCATTGTAGAAGTTTCGTAGTCTACCATGGAAGGAAATGATAGGGATTTCCCAGAGGGGCACATGGAGGATGTCACTGCCCAAGTTAATAGGCGTCTAGCCTTTGAGTCCCCTGTAGAGAGCTCGCGAAGAATGATACCTGTGGAGGCGTCTAGCCTTTGAGTCCCCTTAAACTAGCTCAGAGCTTCTCCAATCAATGTGTGAGGGAACATGTGGCACATGACATCCTCCTCAGCTCCTAAGAACATTGCCTCATAGGCATAGGCATCTAGCCTTTGAGTCCCCTCATAGGCATAAGCGTCTAGCCTTTGAGTCCCCTTATAGGCATAGGCATAGGCTGGTTATTGGTGGCTCAAAATTAGAAAGGATTGTACAGAATTTGTGAAGAAGTATGATCCTTGTCAAAGGTTTTCTAACCTTCATCACACACTAGCTAAGGAGCTATCCACATTCGCGGTGCCTTGACCTTTTTACCAACGGGGTTTGGACATCTTGGGCCCATTCCCTACTGCTCTTGGGGGCATCAAGTACCTCATTATGGGGGTCGATTACTTCACTAAGTGGATTGAGGCAGAACCTATGGTTCACATCACTTCAGCTCGGACCAGGCGTTTTATGTATAAAAATATCATAGCACAATTCAGGGTACCAACACGGATCGTCACTAACAATGGCATCCAGTTTATTGACAAGAAGTTCACAGAGTTATTGGAAGGATTTGGGATAGTCTAAATTTTCTCATCTGTTAAACATCTACAGACCAATGGTCAAGCTGAGGTAGCTAACAGAGAAGTGTTGAAAGACCTCAAGAAGTGACTGGGAAAAGCCAAGGGTGACAGGACCAACCAGTTGTGCCACGTCCTCTGGGCCTACCGCACCACTCCGCACTCTTTAAAAAATGAGTCCCCATATTGTCTCACCTATGGCATCGAGGTCATGATATGGGTAGAGCTTCATACAACCTCGACAAGGGTGGAGTACTTCTAAGTGGAAAACAATAACTCTAATCTGGCCTCAGAACTCAATGTTGTCCAAGAGCTTAGGGAAGATGCATACGTTAGAGACCGGACTATTAAAGCAAAGGCCTCTCTAAGATACAATAAGCGCGTCTAGCATAGAGCTTTTAATGTTGGAGATCTGGTGTTGAGAAAAACAAGCGTGGGGAATAAATTTGCGCACCAGGGTAAGCTGACACCTACTTGGGAAGACCCTTATCGCGTATCCGAGGTTGCTGGCAAAGGATCATACCGGTTGGAGAACCTTGACGGCACACCGATCCGCAACAAATGGAATGTGTAGAATTTAAGAGTTTATTACAACTTGTTGGTAAGCAGACATGTACTATTTTTCCTACCTTGAGCTTTTTCCCATTGGGTTTTTCTCAAGAAGGTTTTAACGAGGCATGACCCCAACTACATTTCAATTGTACATTATTCATTTTATAATGAGAAAGTTCATTGTCAATTTCAATTGTCTTGTTACTATTTTTTACTTTATGTCTTTAAGCTTTGCGGACGGTGTGGACGTGACCCTCTAGACGAATAATCTCATTTACACATTCTGTAATTAACGATACAACTCTATGAGCGATAGCCCGACGAAACTTCACCCCAATGAGAGGCAAGGATTGGACCTTATTTAAGGCCATATCGGACCCCAACGTAGGGTGCAAGTTAATTTCTCGTCTCAGTTACCTAATCCTTAACTAACGACATGGCCTAATGAACGGCGTGGAAAATAGCCCCAACGAGTGGCGAGGATTGGTCCTTATTTAAGGCCATACCGGACCCAACGAGTGGCACCCCAATTACCCATTCTATAATTGGCCAATAAAAATAATCCTCTAGATGGATAGTCTCAATTGCATATACTATAATTGACGACATAACTCTATGAGTGACACTTCAAGTAATTTCACCCCAACGAGTGGCGAGGATTGGTCCTTATTTAAGGCTATGCCGGACCCCAACGAGTGGCACCCCAATTACCCATTCTGTAATTGGCCAAGACAAATAATCCTTTGGATGACTAGTCTCAATTGCATATACTGTAATTGACAACATAACTCCATGAGCGACACTTCAAGTAATTTCACCCTAACGAGAGATGAGGATTGGTCTTTATTCAAGGCCATACCGGACCTTAACGAGCGGTGCCAGTTGTTTTTTGTGTAGAATAACAAGAACGGCTTAAAAGATTGACGTTGTATGAACAAACACGTAAGTTTAAGGTGAAGTAAGAAAATCAAAACCCTTACGAGAAAGCTCTAAGGTAAACATCTCGTTAATTATACAGTGAGATATGCAGAGAAATATCAAGAGGGTCGACATGGCAGAAAGGAAGGTTGTATGTATGCTAAGAGAAATTGTCAACACCGGAGTTGATCCCGGAACATAGCTTGCATAACATGTAAAAGTTTTTAATACTGGAGCTGATCCTGGAACACAACGTCATTTACTAACTTCAATTAAGAGGGAAGAGCGTCATTGGGAATTTCTTCGTGTGCTTGGGCATCCTCTGGGGCCTTGCCCTCCTCTCCTGCTTTGTCCTCCGGGATCTCACTCCCTCCGGTATCCTCTCATTGGGTGTCTTTGTCAACGCCCTCAGGACTAGGAGTGGCAGGAAGAGGCTCCATGCTTTGACCCTCGGGGAGAGGTGGCAGCGTATATAGGACATCGTCTGGTTCGACATGCTGGTCATCCTTCACAGCCACCAGTTTTCCTCTGTGAAATTCGTAAAAAGGATGTATTCCATTAAGGTTAAATCTCACGTCAGGATTCCTGTAAAAAATTTGACGCACCGCCAGCCCGAAGGATTCATCCGCTACTTGAGTACAGATATTTATAGCTTCTTTGGCCTGGGCCGTAGCAGCGGTTAGATTCTCCCTCAACCGGGTGTTTTCATCCTTAAGCTGATTGGTGTTGGAACTTTCCAGCTTTAGATCTTCAATCTGACGAAGTAATTCTTTCTCCCTCAGGGCCCACTCCTCAACTTGTTTAGAGAGCTTAGCCTCTGAGGCCTGTAAGTCCTCACCTAGCTTAGCAGATTTTTTCTTTTCTGCTTTAAGGTCCTCCTTCAACTAGGAAACTTCTTTGGCCTGCTCCTGTAGCTTGGACATCATCCCCTCCAGCGTCCTCACAGTATACTTTAGCCCACCGACGTCCAACTCTAGTCTCTCGATGTACTCCCTAGATTTTTTCAGACTGTCTTCGGTGAGCTTTATAGTGGCCCTGTCCTTCGTAGAGGCAATTGTCAGCTGTTCCACCTTGGCCCCCAGCTTGTCAACCTCAGTGACGTTGTTCGCCATTCTGCTAAGAGAGTTGATGAGGCCGGACAGCTCAGCTAATTGCCATCTCTCAGCCTCACAGGCTTCTTTGATTTCCTCAACTTCTAATGTTGGCCTCAGCTTGTAGTTCGGTTTTAGAAGTGCGGCAGGCATGGACCCCTCATACGTGAGGAATGGCATTAGAAATGAGGTGGTGGAAGGAGAGCTGGACACCAATGGGAAGGAATGGCCCGTAGAAGGCTTTGGCCCTGCCATAAAAGTAGGTTTGGGTGAGGTCGTAGCCGCAGTCTCCACCTTTTTCCCTTTAAAGCACTGGTCATACCAGTATCCTCTAACGTCCTTTGCTTTTTTACCAGCAGAGAGTGACGAGATTCCTCCGCTCTGGCATCTTGGCGGATCTTCTTGTTCTTCTTCTTCTTCCTTTTTGGCTCAGCCTGGGGTTGCCCAGCTTGCTCGCTTGGTTTCCCAGCCTCGTCATTTCCTTTTATCAGAGGAATCTCACCGGTCGCGGATGACGTCAGGAGGAAGGTTTTAGCTTGTGCCCTGACGGTATTCCTCTTTGGTTGGATATTGTTCTCTCCAGCGGACAGGCACGTATCAACGATCATAGATTTTAACTTGTTCATGGCGGAGGATGGTTCTTCAATTTGCTCTGCGTAAACAAACAAAAAATACAGTTAGTTTTAAGTACAATAAATATCAACAATCAAATGATTAAAGGAAAGGAATTGTGAATTACTAAGATATTCATTCCGGATGGAATTACTCCCCAGAAGACATTTACAGGAAAATGCTTTGCAGGATGTGGTGTATGACTCAAGGGCGGCCAACACCTTCACAGAGTAGGGAGACAGTTCATGTTCCTCCGTGAAGTAAGCTTGAGAGGTTAGCAAGAAGTGCTCATGGGTCCAACTCACTGGGAATTTGGTGAGGCCGTCCTCCGTCTTCTAGAAGACCGGCTTGTTCGGCTGAACCCAGATCCTCGTGTAGTAAGATTTGAAGGATCTACCATCCAACTTGGCAGACTCCATGTAGGCCTCAAAATTTACCAAATTTGATTTGCATCGGAGAGTAACGAAGATTATTTCACCCTTCTTATTTGCTCGGTGTACCTCTTGGCAGTAATAGAAAAACATTGCCATCGTGGGTGTGAAATTGAAATGCTCTCCTAGCATCTCCAGTGCACGGATAAGACCCATCCATTGGGATGCACCTGGGAAGGGGTACATTCCAGGAATCTCAAAACTCCCATCTGGAACTCCGTCAAGGGAAAACACACTCCCAAGTTTAAGAAGACAAAATCATGCATATACACGGAGCGATCGTCCGACATAGCATGGCATATTCTGTCAGCAGGACGGGGTGCAAGTACCCAATATCGTTCTCTCAGTCATTCTTTTGTGAACACTATGAACCTCCGAGAGAGCCTTGCTCCATCTTCCCTGGCATGTCGGGATGCCATTTCACGTACTTCATCTTTTAGCCAGTAATAGGGGTGCATCGCCTGGAGCTTTACCCAATCCAATCGGTGTGCCATTACATTTCTGCACCCCGTAGTAGTCTTAAGAATGGTGGTTTGTCTAGAGGTTCCTTTGCTAACTATTTTACGAATGGCAAGGTTGAAAATTTGGGAGCTGCTATAAAAAGCCACATCGTCAGAGAGATAACAGTCGGCACTCACCTCGCTCCCAGGCTAGCCCCTGAGCTAGAGGAGGAGTCCAAAGGGGGCAGTACCACCCTTCGCCTCGAGTGAGACGTATTCCCCCTTGTTGGACGACGTGGCTCGGCCCTCGAAGGACTTACAAAAATCCTTCCTCCCTGATAACCTGAGGGCCTTGTAGGGACTCTTCCCCCTCTCTGAATGGGACCTACGCGATCTTGCCTAGAGCAGATGATGATTACACTAATGCAGAAGAATGTAACCGAAGAAGGGAAAGACGTGGTTACCTAAAGAGTTTGAGAGTAGGAGATGGTGAAGAACTTCACTAAGAACGCGGAATAGCTTCTTCTTTAGGGAGAGATTTGAGCAGAGTTTCCTTAGGTTAAAAGCAAAGTGATTTCCACAGAGTGCCTAAATCCCCCTTTTATAGATATGGAGGGGGCACAACCACTAGACAGGAGACACGTCATTTGTCAGAAAATGTAGTGCTTCGGGGGACAAATGACGATGTCATTTTGAGCCAGGGGGCGCGAAAAGGGTGTCGTTTCGTGAAAAGTTTAAATCTAATGGGCCGGAATTTTTGAATTGTAGGCCCATGACCAGTGACCCACGACGGTTATACTCATGGTTGTAACCAACATTACTCACGTGTAAATGGAAATAACTGCTCATCATTAGTGGCGTCTCAATGCTTGGGAGTTACAAATTTTAAAACCCAAGGTTTGTGAAGTTCAAAAGGTTTTATAAGTTATTTACACGAAAGCAAGGCAGTGTCTGAAATCGGTGTCCATACTTACAAAAGGAACCCCGGAAGGAAGCTATTGGGGCTGGTATCTGCATTTGTAACTCGACAAGGCAACGTAGCTCGTATGAGTAACTTACTCAATCCCTCACACAAGCTAGGGGACAAATGATCCGGTCTCGATACCGGGACTTGGACAAGGGAGTCATTTTATCCGTTCTTGCTAGCTCACCGGTGTCGCAGGTAAAAACCTCCGGACTGTTAATTCGTATCAGACGTTCTTCTATACCGGATTGTCTAGGTTAGCGCCTCGCACACCGGAAAACTTCCATGTCACCCGACAAAAAGTACAAGGTACAGGTACGAGGGAACGTTCGCAAAAGACGCGGAGCCACTTGCGTCGTGTGTCAGAATCCTACACTGCATAGTGTATTATTGGTCCCCTAACCCTAGAGACTCTTTATTCTCCATGCACGTATATAAACACCAACGATTTCATTACTCTGGTACATTAGATTCATTCATAACTTACGCTTGAGAAACCTTGATTTCCATTGCTGGTTACTGACTTAAGTGTCGGAGAATCTTCGCAGGTGACACCACCTTTCGCCCTTCATCAACACGAAAGCCCTGTGTGAAGGATCTCTAGGACTTCAAGACCTTTATTCTCCCACTGAGATAAAAGACATAATACCAGATACCTACTGTACCGGTGTACAAATCACTCCAAAGAATTGACTTTTGTGGCTAGTCCCACACCGGATTGTTGACCCCGGTTCAGACCAGTTCAACATTATTTATCATTCTAAGATACTCAAATTTTACTTTAAAAGTTATTATGTAATTTTAACTTAAGTTATTCCACTATTACAATATTTCATTTTAACAACAACTTCGTATCCTTATTTTTAAAATTTTTCTAATTCAGTGATTTGACAACAATTTAAATTAAGTGTTAATCATTTATAATAATGTTTAGTGATTTGGTGTTATAAATTTTCTATCGATTTTTATAATTTTGAAAAAAGAAAAGAATGCCGCACGTAACTTGGCACTAACGTCTCCTTCTTGAAATTGGGAAATTTACTAAAATAGGGTAGAAAATAAAAAAAAAAATCATATTTAAGGTGAGTTTCAAAATATTTTTGTGTCTAGGGTTGAAAGTGTCATGTCATTTATTACATTTCACCCTGCCAAAAAATGAAACGCATATTTCGGAACAGAAAAAGACGAAATCCATGGGGAATGGACAAGTGGCACGCCTGCTGCAGTATGTCACCTTTCAAAGGTACAAAATAGGTGTCTTGTTAGCGTAGGGGCCTAGGGAAAACGTGGAATCCTGGACATGGTAGTATTTTGTCTGATGGGAGTGCGAAGCACATGCCAGTCAGTATGGGGAACACGCAAACTCTGATGTGACGTTGACCTGACATTGATTTCGTCTTTTAGGATTGAGAAATGCATGAATTTTAAATTTTCACATATCGCTGACGCTATAAAAGGTAAGCCTGTGTGATGCTTCTTCTTCTCCATCTCCAGCACTTCTATTTCACTTCCTTTACATTTCTTTAAAGTTTTAAATTTTGTTTTCCTGCAAGTGATCTTCTGTTTGGCTTCTTTTCTCTGAGATTGTGTGTAGTGTATTGTTGTTGTATCCGGATTTAAGGTATATTTTAGTTAGAGTAATTTTAAACTTTATATATCGTTCTTTCCTTTCTTTTAACCAAAATTTTTTATTTTTTACAAAAAAAGTGATATAGATTAATATATATGTTAATATATAATATATATAATAATTATATATATACTTTATAACCAAAACTATAATAATATTCTCTAATTTTTAATGTATACTACTATACGTGTTATATATATATATATATTAAATTATATATTTTTAGTATATAAATTATATATATATATATATATATTATACAGTAGTATATATCATATATGAATGTATTATATACGAATATATTATATTATAAATATGTATGTATAAACGTACTATACATTTTAATATTTTAAATATATAAATGTTACTGTATAATATATATATAATTTATATAATATATAAATGTTATAGAGATTGTAAAGTAATTTAATGGGTGTAACATATAAATATTGTAGAAATTGAAGGATGGAGTCTTTGTCCTCATCCCAAGCATGTGAAGTGCACCCTGGTCTAGAAAACCCGTCACTTTTGAGATTTTAAAATGTGCATGTATCAGAACCGATATGGAATGGAAAAGTTGATCGAATTTTGAATTGCAGATAGGCATTGGTATTTCGTAATGGTAGAGGGGGTGTCTCGGAACAAATTGTACCATTGCTAGAAAGAGCGGGATTTCTTAGTGTTGCACAACTCCACTTTTTTCAAATAGAGCCTGCACTCATTATGCTCTTGTGGAGAGATGGATACCCAAAACACATACATTTCATATGCCACCTAGTGAGTGCACCATTATGCTTCAAGATAACGCATATGACTCATCCCAGTCTCCAAAAACACAGACAATTGTCTTTTGTTTGGCCTTCCATGCCTTGCTGTATGAGACCTTAAAACCAAATTGACTTGTGATCCATTCGTGTATCAATGAAATGGGGATCGACAGGTCATAGTTCACTATCCTTATAGGAATAATCTATATAGTGACTAAGTAATCTCCAACAAAATCATATACACATAATTTATGGTTACTAACCTAGAATGCATGAATAGATAAATTCAGAGTCCAATTTGGATGATCTTGTGAAAGTCCAATATTTACGTAAGTATGAGGACCTCCCCACTTACTTACCACCCACACATTTGTTTTTTAGATAGTAATGCCTTCATCCACCAAGGATAACCGTAAACTTGATTTGGACATTTTATAGTAAAAAATGTAGGTTTGGATTCACCTATAATATAAGTCTGATTTATCCGCATGACATATTGTTTAAGGCCGTTTGAGCTACACTTTTTAATGGAAATTTCAATTTAATATAAAGTTCATCTCCAACACGCCATTTAGGGTGGTTACCAAACCCTACGAAAGTATTCTCCTCATCTGGGTGCTCCCAATTAATATTACTATAATGCGGTGATGGACTCCTCAATGTCATTCCTCCATCCCCTATAATTCAAGTCATTGTCACCTCTCAATGTACAATACAATGTACAATACATTATTCGATCTATAAAAACCAATGGAGGCTTATAAATACCACTGACCTGTTACTATAGCCACACCATGTTGGTGTTTCCGGTGTGGAATCAAATTCACCTTCAACATCTATGCCCATTTCACCATCGTTGGGGACATTACCTTCATCGACTCCATCATCCTCACTACTTTGACATTCCTTATCAATAATGAAATTTAGATCATCGTCATCTAATAAACTAATATTCACCTTATCTGATGTAGGCTCTTCATGCACTTTCTTGAAGAGAGATGGATCTAGGGTTCTTTCTCCTATCTTCCTTCAAAGTAAGCTTGAGAACTCTTCTTCTTCAAGGCAAGGAAACTGAAAAATCTAAGCCTAAGCTAGAGGAATGTGATGCCAAAACAAAGGAAAAGAGAGTGGAAATGGGAGGAGAGAAGGTGGACAATGGAGGAAGGCTTGGAAAAGAGGAGAGGGAAAGGTTGGAGGCCACTTCCTAAGATGGAGGAAGATAACTCCACTCACCACCAAGGGAGGGAGAAACCCCTTGGATAAGAGCTTGAGAGAGCTCTCAAATTCTAGAGAGAAGGAGGAGAATCTCTCACTAGGAAACACTTAAGTGCTCTCAAATTTTGTAAAATGAATTAATGGTGCTTGATTACAAAAGGAGAAGCCCTTATATAGGCCATGGAGGATTTCGGCCAAGGACTAGAAGAGTGGGCTTGAGCATGACTCCAAGGCCCATTAAGAGAAAAGATGAGCAAATGGCCTATACATGGCCCAAAAGGAAAAGTACAAGGCCTAAAAGTGGCCCATTTGACCTTGTAAGGCCCAAAGCTATCCTATAAGCCTAGAGAAACTATTTAGGAAGTATATTACAAGTAAAGTACACATAGATCCTCATAGGTTCCTTATTGGGCTTAGGCCCACTAGAAGAGAGAAAAGAGAAAAGGGCTTTATGGATGCTCTCTTTGGCCCGTTTGGTCTTTGCCCTTGTGAGGGGACCTCTATATGCCTCAAGTCCTTTCTCCAATGTAGTGCGAGGGTCTTCCTTGGGTATGTCCACATTATGCTCCCCCTCTTCAAAAGGATTTGTCCTCAAATCAAAGACATCATCCTCATCATCTATATCAAAGGGAGACAAATCAGAGATATTAAAAGAAGCACTCACACCATAATCGCCTGGTAGATCTAGGACATAAGCATTATTATTAATTTTCTTGAGAATTTGAAAAGGCCCATCACCTCTAGGGTTGAGTTTGGATTTTCTCAAATTGGGAAAGCGTTCCTTTCAAAGATGTAACTATACCCAATCTCCAACCTCAAAGGTGATCTCCTTTCTTTGTTTATTTACACAACGAGCATAATGTTCATTTTTAGTTTGTATTTGGTGTCTAACATTCTCATGAAAATCTTTGATAAATTGGGCCTTTGCCTCTCCATCCATATGAAGGACAGAGTCAGAAACCTCAATTGGCAAAAGGTCCAAGGGTGTGAGAGGGTTAAAACCATATACAACCTCAAATGGACTATGCTTGGTTGTGGAGTGTTGTACCCTATTATATGCAAACTCAATGTGGGGTAAACACTCATCCCAAGATTTCACATTTTTGTGTACTAAGACCCTAAGAAGTTGTGAGAGGGTCCTGTTTACGACCTCTGTTTGGCCATCCGTTTGAGGATGACAAGTTGTGGAAAAGAGGAGTTGTGTTCCTAGCCTTGACCAAAGAGTTTTCCAAAAATGGCTTAGGAATTTGGTGTCCCTATCAGAAACAATGATTTTGGGTACACCATGTAATCGCACAACCTCTTTAAAGAAGATCTTAGCAATATGACTAGCATCATCAACCTTATGGCAAGGGATGAAGTGAGCCATCTTGCTAAACCTATCCACAACCACAAAGATAGAATCCATTCCCCTTTGGGTCTTAGGTAGGCCTAACACAAAGTCCATTGATATATCAATCCAAGGTGCACTAGGTGTTGGCAAGGGAGTATATAAACCACTAGGTGAAAGTTTTGATTTAGCCTTTCTACATACAATACACCTAGAGCAATGTTTTTGAACATCCTTTTTCATTTTGGGACAATAAAAGTGTTCATGTAAGATAGACAAAGTTTTATCTCTTCCAAAATGACCCATGAGTCCTCCCTCATGACTCTCCCTAAGTAGCAGATCCCTTAAAGAGCTTCTTGGAATACAAAGTCTATTGGCTTTAAAAAGATAGCCATCTAAAATGTAGAAGCCTTTATGAGATGTAGAAGTGGAAGATGAGTTAAAGATGTTTGAAAAATCAAGATCATTTGGGTACAAAGACCTAATTTCATCAAGCCCAATAACTTTGGCTCCTAGAGAGGTAAGTAAAGAGTGCCTCCTAGATAAAGCATCAGCCACAGTATTGGTTTTGCCATTTTTATACTTGATGACATAAGGAAATTGTTCCAAATACTCAACCCACTTAGCATGCCTTTTGTTTAACTTATGTTGCCCTTTGATGAATTTCAAAGATTGGTGATCACTATGTATCACAAATTCTTTTGGGATTAAGTAGTGCTCCCAAGTTTGTAGGGCTCTAATTCAGGCATAAAATTCCTTATCGTATGTGGGATAGTTAATAGTGGCCCCATTAAGTTTTTCACTAAAGAAAACAATAGGGTGACCTTCTTGTAAAAGCACAGCTCCTATGCCCACATTTGATGCATCACACTCAAGCTCAAAGGTTTTAGAAAAATTTGGAAGTTTTAAAATTGGAGCATGAGTGAGCCTATCTTTGAGATCTTGAAAGGCTTTTTCTTGCCTAGGCCCCCACACAAAAGAAACATTTTTTTTAACCAACTCATTTAAAGGGGAGGCTAGGGTTGAAAAATCTTTCACAAATCTCCTATAGAAACTTGCGAGACCATGGAAACTTCTTACTTCACTCACATTTTTAGGTGTAGGCCAATCTTGGATTGCCTTAACCTTAGAGTGATCTACCTCAACACCTCTAGAACTAACTACAAAACCAAGAAAGACAATGGAATCCATGCCAAAAGAACATTTTTCAAAGTTAGCATAAAGATTGTTTGTTCTCAAGGCAAGCATAACTTGTCTTAGGTGGATTAGATGAGAGGTCATGGACTTTGAGTACACAAGAATGTCATCAAAGTAAA
The DNA here is from genome assembly GCA_037962975.1 of Clitoria ternatea. NCBI lineage: Eukaryota > Viridiplantae > Streptophyta > Magnoliopsida > Fabales > Fabaceae > Clitoria > Clitoria ternatea. Next base: position 111,581,042 of record CM075669.1, read on the forward strand.
CCACAACAAAATGCCCTATGAAATCCCTTAAAACATGGTTCATTAGTCTCATGAAGGTACTTGGTGCATTAGTTAGGCCGAAAGGCATCACTAACCACTCATAAAGGCCAAGCTTGGTTTTAAAAGCGGCTTTCCATTCATCTCCCTCTTTTATTCTAATTTGGTGGTAGCCACTTTTAAGATCAATCTTGGAGAAGATTGTAGATCCACTAAACTCATCTAACATGTCATCAAGTCTAGGTATGGGATGCCTATACTTGATGGTGATGTTATTAATGGCTCTACAATCTGTACACATTCTCCATGAACCATCTTTCTTGGGTACAAGTAAAACCGGTAATGCGCAAGGGCTTAAACTTTCTCTAATCCAACCTTTGGAAAGTAGTTCATTCACTTGGTTTTCTATTTCTAAACTTTCCTTAGGGTTGCATCTATAGGCCGGTCTATTTGGTAAACTAGCCCCAGGAATAAGGTCTATTTGATGCTCAATGCCTCTAATAGGAGGTAACCCTTTTGGAATGTCTTTTGGGAAGAGGTCTTTAAATTCTTGCAAGATATTTTGTATCCCTTTGGGCAAGGGGGGAGGAGAGGTGCCCATTGAACACAAGGAAGTGTTAGGGATATCTTTTGGATATATGATCAAGCAATGTTTTTGTGAAAACATGGCATGTTTCACATCATATTTAGTTGCAAAGAGATTAGGTTGGGAGTCATTATAGACAATAACTCCTTTCCCTTTATTGTCTTTTTTGTTTTTCTTTGGTTTTTCTAAATTCATATGGGAAGAAGATCCTAACTCTTTTTCTCTCTTAGCTTTCATTTGGATTTGGTCTTTGGCTACTTGTTGTGGAGTTAGAGGATGTAATACTATCTTCTTACCATCTAGTTTAAATGTGAGGGTGTTAGTGAACCCCTCATGAAGGACCTTCCTATCAAATTGACAAGGCCTTCCTAATAGTATATGGGTTGCTTCCATAGGCACTACATCACATTTGACTTCATCTCTATATGTGCCTATGGTGAAATTGATTAGGACTTGCTTATTGACTACCATTTCCCCTTTTCATTTAACCATTGTAATTTATAGGGACTTGGATGGTCTATAAGCTCTAATCCCATCCTTTTGACTAGTCTTTGGCTTGCAACATTTGCACAACTCCCACTATCCACAATGAGAGAATATAATTTGTCATTAATATAACATCTTGTATAAAAGATGTTCTCTCTTTGTGTTGTGTCATCGAGTTTTACATGACTACCAAGCAACCTTCTAATCATGTATAACTCACCATCATCCCCTAAAATATGCTCACTGTCACTGGAATCACTACTAGAGTCATCACTTGAATAGTGAGAATCAGAATTAGACTCTGATTGACTTGAGTAGGTTCCATTGGTTTTTAAAATCATTGTTCTTTTTGTTGGACAGTCTGAAGCAATGTGTCCTCTTCCAAGACACTTAAAACATTTTATGGAAGAAGATCTAGAGGATTGTGGTTTTGATGATGGTTCATGCTTATCATGTTGATTGCGAAAGACTTTGCCATTTTTGTGTAACTCACTTTGGGGTTTAGAGGAGGAAGTGCCCACTTCTCGCTCTCTAGGGTTTCTCTCAAACCTACCCTTATTTTCTACCCATTTTAACTTATAGTCTCTATTGTTATCCCTACTATAGGATTCTCTTTCCTTAAATTGGTTTTCTACTTTGGTGCATTGGTGGAGTAACTCTTCTATATCCACATGTGGAAGGAGTTCTACCCTATTTTTGATGTTCCTATTAAGCCCATGTAAGAACCTATGCATTAGGGTTTCCTCATCCTCTTCTAGATTGGCTCTAATCATGGCTATCTCTAAGGCTTTATAGTAATCTTCTACACATTTGGAGCCTTGGGTGAGCCTATTTAGCTTTGCTAATAGTTCACCCCTATAATAGTTAGGAACATATCTTTTTCTAAGGAGAGCTTTTAAGTCTACCCAATCATCTATGGGAGGGAAGTTGTCTCTTTTTCTCTCCTTACAAATTTGAGTCCACCAAACTAGGGCATAATTTTGGAAAAAAAGAGTTGCAATCCTAACTTTTTTTTCATCTTTTATTTGATGAGAGTTGAATATTTGTTCTACCCTCATCTCCCACTCTAAGTAAGCTTCAATGTCACTCTTTCCATTGAATGGGGGAATTTCTAATTTTACCTCTCTTAAGCCTATGTCATCTTTTCTATGTTCATGGTGCCTTCTTTGTCTTGTTTCTTCCTCATTATCACTATTGTTATGTCTTTGATTTCTTTGTCTATGCCTAGTTCTAGGGGGTTCATTATGCTCAAGATTGTTTAGCCTAGCATTAATGGTGTTTAAGCTATCCATTATGTTATGAAGCATGCTTTTGTTCTCCCTATCACTAGATGACATCTTTTAATGTTGTCAAGGGAATTCAAGACAAAAACAAAGTATGTATAGACAAGCTAGTCGAGGAAGATGAATGCAATACAAGTGAAAAAAACACTTCAACAAACCTAAAATATCAATACTAGGTTTCTATCCTAAAGGGAAACAATGTCCTAGGTTGTCTTTAACTAGGTTAGTCCTATGTTGCTTATGTAAATCCTAAGTTATCCTTAACCTAAGTTGATTATGGTTGTCCTAGGATGTTGCTAGTGATTAACTAACCCTAGACAAGCCTAACCAAATTCGGTTTTAAGAAGTAGTTAACCTAAGAAAAATTAGTTCAACTAACTAACTAAGTCTATACAACCCTAACCAAAAGTAGTTAATTAGTTATGGAGGTTGTAACAAAGTCTAACCACTATAACTACCCAACTAATTCGGTTATGTATTAGTTAACTCAACTAACAATTAGTTATGACAACTAGAATTAGTTCTAACCACTAACCAATTAGTTAAGACACTCAACTAACTACCAACTAACTAACTAATTATAGTTGTAACTTCTAACTAACTCTAACCAATTAACTAAAAGTAGTTAACAAATAAATGCACATGCACTATCCTAATTCGAAATTTACTAAGCTAAAGGAAAGTTATAATGTCCAAAAAAGTCCAATGTCCTTGTTGTGTCCAAAATACAAGACAAAATCCTACTACACAAAGCCTAAGAATTGAAAAACTTTGCCTAATATCTACTAGTTACAAAGCTTTTGCCTCCTTTACAAGTGTCTTCACAAGTCCTTCTTGATGTATAAGCTCCAACTTTACCTAGCAAAAGAACAAGACAACAACTCCAAACAAGATTTGGTTAATGGAAATCACAAAGAAAACTTTAAACCTCTCAAAAGTGTATCTCTCAAGTGTATGCCTTCTCTTAGAGATTATTAAGCTCAATCAATTTCCACACCAATCTCAAGTGTTTCAATATGCTACCCTCACTTAATGGAGAAATGGAGTGATCTTAGAAGTTCAAAAAAAAAGATACAAACTCAAGACAAAACTTTAAGAAGCAAAAATGACAAACTAAAAAGGCTTAAGAAATAATGGCTACTCAAATGGAATAGAATGAAGGTTCAAAAGTTAACTTGGAATGACAAGACTCTACAAACAAATAAAAGTTCAAAAGAATGAAAGCTAACTTGGAATAGAATTGAAATTGACAAAACAAGACAAACAAGCAAACAAATACAAGAAACAAAGTTTAAGGTATAACCTAGCCTAGAAACTCTAGAGTTGCAAGAATAAGCAAAGAAGTCTTAATGAACAAGTCTTAGAAATGTCAAGTAATGAAATACTTTTCTTTTGGTATTGGTAATTTTGAAATTTGGTGATGATGTTTGGTGTCTCAAATTCAACTTTGTAATGAGGCTTTCTCTTTAACACTCTTTTTTTTCTTATTTGGTACTTTTCTTTTCTTTTGATACTTTTCTTTTCTTTTGATACTTTTCTTTTGCCTCTCAAAATTTCAAGATAACAACACCAAGTTTATAATACCAAAACCAAAATGCACAAATGTTACTAACAAGTTCAATTAATGCTTCTTGCTTAAGGCAAATTATGCAACCTTCTCCTAAATTGAAGTATAGGAGGTGACTAAAATTCTTTTTGACAAGTTTTGTATTTTGATGCAAGCAAGATGAAAATAGGAAAGTAAAAGAGATATCCTAATAGTGCAACAAAATTAAACCTAGAATCAAACTAAGAATAGAAACTAACAATCCTAAAAATTGAGTTGACTTTGGAGTGTCTTGAATGTGAGACCTCCCAACACTAGAATGGAACCTTTGTAGGAGCTAATCAAGATGCTTGAATTGCCCCTAATCCACACGGTTTGCACACTAAAAAGGGAGAAGCAATTAACTTCCTAGAACTCTAGAAAAGGTTCCACATGGCACCTAACTAACTTCCTAAATTGGCTCTAACTAACAACTAACAATTAACTAACATGTAACAACTACCTAACCACCTAACAACCGAATTTAACATGTGCCAATTCTGAAATTTTAGAGACCAAAACAGAATGGTAACAATTGCTAACCGAAAATGACCATTACAAGATGCAAAGATTGAAACCACAAAGAAACTATCACAAAAACTCAAAAGAACCAAGACTTTTTATGATTTTTTCTATGTTAACATGGCATTAATAAGGCATATGAATGACTAAGAAACAGAAATCCAGCCAGCAAAAGAAGTGAAAACCGAAAATTAAAATGGAAGAGAAGAAGAAAAGAACCTCCCAAGGCTCAATGATACCACATGATGTAGGCTCTTCAAGCTTACTTTGAAGGAAGATAGGAGAAAGAACCCTAGATCCATCTCTCTTCAAGAAAGTGCATGAAGAGCCTACATCATTATCCACCACCAAAAAACATGAAAAATTAACAAATATATTTAACTGAAAATAAATGGTAAAAAAATCAAAGGATTGATTATAATAGATTGTCACCAACACATACTTGTAGCTTGTGTAAGACATTGTGAGCTACCTCCTTGTGTGTGCCGCAAAGAAGACCCCACAATATCAAGATCAACATATATCTCAAGTGCCGCTAAATTCGATTATAACTCAAAAATACTTAATAGCAGCTGAATCTCTTCATCATCATTTATTTGGAATCCTAAAAATTTATTTTTACTTTGATCAATAATCACCTTACTAGTTAATTAGGTAATTACCTAATTAGCTTCGAGTTTTAGTTTAGCAATAATTATTTTTTTAAGTTGCTCGACTGTAATACCTTGCTTGACCTGCATCAATCTAGTGCTACCTTCAAATGTATAACCATCTGGACCTTCAAATTTTTGCCTGTTAAATTAAAGAATCAATACAACTTGTGAAGCCATTTTTAAAAAAACTACAACAATGGTTTATGAAGTTGGACACTGGTGGTAGTAAGAAAAAGGGTTAGAATGGTAGCCAGGAAAATGGGTAATTTATAGAGGTGGAACGCGGACACTGACAACTATTTCTCATTTTGAGGATGCAAAATGTCAATATATTTTCGTAATTCAAGGTGATGAAATGTCAACCTTCGCATTTCAAGGTGACAAATTAACACGTGTTAGCCTGACTTGCATTTCACTTTATCAAGGTGCGAAATGTCAGTCAGACATCATGATTCCCTATTTTCCCTAGGCCCCTGTACTGACAAGACACTTATACCTTTGAAAGATAAAATAGTACAACATGCGTGCCACTTGTCCACTGGCCATAGATTTTGTCTTTTTATGCTTTGAAATGCGTGTTTTGTTTTTTGGAAGGATGAAATGTAATAAGTGACATGACACTTTCAATCCCAGACACAAAAATATTTAGAGAATTACCCTAAATGTGATTTTTTTAATTTTCTACCTTATTTTAGTCAATTTCCTCTTGAAATCACTTCTTCTCATTCTCTCTATTTTGATTAGGTTTTTCTACAAGCACAATGTAATTGGACTTGCTATAATCTATATACAAGTACAACTATTTTTCTCTAAATTCCTTCTTTTTTTCATTTCGGTAACTCGCGATTTCAAATAGTTTTTTTAGTGTCCCGTGATTCATTTGTTTATCTCTTCTTTTAGTTCATAACACAACATGCTTTCTCTCTTTTGTCACTGAGGTATGTGCTCTTTCAACTCTGCACTTATCCAAAGGTTGAACCCTCTCTCAATAGTATTTGAATGTGATGTTAATACTCTTTAACCGATTCATAATTCTCTCTTTGTTTTTGTTATGAATCTCTATTATGGTTTGTGCATGTTTGATCCCTAGATGAAAATGAGGAACAATCAAACCCTATTTATCTTCTCAATTTGTATTACTTTTAATTTTAATTAATTCCTTATGTTTTTAATCATCTCTATTTTCTTCATGCATAGTCATTGTAATGTTTAGTAGCCGAGTGGAAAAATCACAGTTCTATCTTTTATTTTTTCTTTTTAAATTGGATATTTATTGTTGTGTATGATGTTAATGTATATGGTGGAGTATTAAGTGCAAGTGTGAATGCTTTGTCAATTCTTCCCTTTTGAAAGTATATTGATCCATTTCAACCAGAATTTACACATTTTTGGTTGAATGCAACAAAGACTTAGTCAATGTGTCACACATCCTTATAACTATGAGTTGATTATAATAATGGACATATTTTGCAGCATACCTTCATCAACTATGCAAAAAATTAATTAACTTGAATGAAGCTATTTTGTTTTCATGCTAAATCCATATGTAAGGCTTTGAGAAGCAAGAATTTAAAATATATATTGAACCCTAAAATTTTGTTTTTGCATTCTTCTGTCAAGTTATTCTAAAGTAACTTGTGGTAAACTATAAAAACAAAATAAGGTGAGCTTATTGCTAACTTTCTGTTTGTTTATTTTAATTAGAAGGTGAACTTATTTCTTATTGCTGGTTTGATCTTTCTTTTTAGTCACATACAGAGTAATGGCTAAAAATGTTTAATTTGGTTACTTTTTTAATATTGTTTTGAGTACTGCTACTATCTTTCTCGATAAGGTTTGTCTCTTGGCCAAGGGAAATAACAAACTAGAAGTTGGGCTTATTTTCTACTTCAAGGATTAATATTATGATTGTCTTTTGAGTACTACTTTTTTGCTTCATAAAACTAAACTATGCATTGTGATTCTCATATTATTATGAGTATTATTTCATTACCGCTCATATTCAAAAAGTATTTAGTTACTTGACCAATGATTTCTGATTGATATCATAGAAAGCTCCCCTTGAATGCCATTTTGAGTTATGATTGTTGAATGTTCTATTTTACTTTTCATGCTAAACATCTCTTTCCTTTTTTACCTCACCATGATTTTATGCGATAATTAAGTTCCATTTTTATTTTAGTTTTGTCATATGCTTTGTTGTTGATTTGTTATTTGCATTTGAGCCAATTAAACTATGTCAAAGTCTAATTTATTGTTTTGATATAGAAAGACTTAAAAAAACAAAATAAAGTTTTAGCTTGCAAAGTGATCAATCCCACTTGGTTTATTTTGTCTCATAAGATTGTAATCAAGTAGGTAACGTTTCATCACTCAAATTATAGCGTTTCACTTATTTGGTTTTTTTTTAAATTGATTTTGATTTAAAGAAAAGGATCAATAAAGATATATATAACAGTAATAATAATAATAAAATTTTTAATAAATAATGGCAATGATTGAGTTGGTGAAAAGAGTTCTATAGTTCATTTAAATATTAGAGAAGTTAGTTAATATTCATTTAACTAATCTTGGTTGTTTTATTTTATATCTTACTATATGTGTAAACTGAGTTTAAAATTACTAGGCATAAACTTCTAAATATGTGGCCTTTGTGGAATATTTTGTCATTTTTTTAATAGATATTTTGAATTCTTTTACAAGAGAAAAGTCATGGACAAGGACACTTGAACCAAGATCTTCTCACAGGAACATTGATGGATCAAAAAAAATGTTGATTTTTCTTTTCATATGCTATATAAGGATATCAAATTTTATGTCCTTGTAAAAAGTTTAACAATTATTTATGGTGAAACCAAGACGTGTTTGAGCATTTAATTTGTGTTGGATTTGATAGTAGTTATAAGAAGTGAATTTTTCATGGGGAAGGTGGATCTTAAAAAGAATCTATGATGAGGAACTTAATAAGTTTAATATGCATGATAATTTGGATGGGCTTTTAGAGGATACCTTCATGATGCTAACAGAATTCAAGGAGAGTGAGTTTTATGTCATCTTACATGAGGATAGTGAAATGCATGATACTGAAACAAAAGTTTTACAAATTGATACATAATAATCACCAAGAAATATACCCAGGTTGTAAAAATTTCAAAAAAGCTATCCCTTGTTGTTCGTATACTCCATATTAAGCATCTAAGTGGTTGGAGCAATGTATTTTTTTAATATTTTACTGTAATTATTGAAGGAGTTACTGTCTGAAAACTCTCGTTTACCATAGACATTCAAATACTACAAGTTTATCATTAAGGATTTAGGTTTTACCTATGTAAAAATACGTGCATGTCCTAATGACTATGTTCTTTATTGGAAGAAGTATGAGAATAGAGATACATGCCTAAGAAATCAGAGGTTCAAAGTTCTAAGAGAAAGGTTTCTTACAAGGTAGCTTTATCTTTTATTCCAACCAAAGTGTTGAGGTATTTCTCTTTGAAACTAAGGATTAAGAGGTTATTATGTCATCAAAAATGGCTAATTCAATGAAATGGCATGAAAGTGGTGCACTAAGGATAGAAAATTAAGGCACCTAATAGATTCTCTTGCTTGAAAAACATTTGATTCTTTACACCCTAATTATGCATTAGATTCTTGAAATGTGAGGCTTGGGTTAACAAGTGATGGTTTTAATCTATTTAAAGTAATGAGCAGTAAATATAGTTTTTGGTCAGTAGTTTTGATGACATATAACTTACCTTGGTGGGAGTGTATAAGGCAACCTCGCTTTATGTTGTCTTTACCTATTCCTGGTCTTTTTCCCTCAAGAGAGATAATGATATCTATTTGCAACCTCTAATTGATGAGCTAAAAGAGTTATGGGAGAAAGGTTTTGGAATCTATGATGCCTCTAGTAAGGAAATATTTTGTGCTCATGTTGCATTAATTTGGATTATAAGTGACTTACCTACTTATACTATGTTATCAAATTGGCATACAAGTGGAAAATTGACATGTCCAATTTGTAGCTATGACAAGGTATGCTACATAGGTCATCAAAGTTTTTTGACTTAAAGCATAGGTAGCCAAAAGATAAAAAGTAGTTTAATGAATTAAAAGAATTAAGAGTAGCACCAACATTGTTATCGGGGTCTAGCATATGGGAAATAATAGATGAAAGGATAAATGTATTTGGGATAACTCAAAAGATAAAAGAAATTAAGGGTGATTCATGGACCAAAAAATGTATATTCTTCGAGTTGCCTTATTGGAATACCAATTTGTATCATCATAATCGTGATGTAATGCACATAGAAAAGAATATTTGTGAGCCCATGATTTGTACACTTTTGAATTTAGATGTGAAGTCAAAAGATCATCTTAAGAGGGAGCTTCATCTGAAATAAATAAGACCAAATAAAATCCTTTTGCCACATGTACTGTTTACACTTTCTTCAAAAGAAAAAGACATCTTTTGTGGTGTATTGAAAGGAGTGGAGTTTGTTGAAAAGTGACCTTACACTTCAAAAGGGGGTGAATTAAGTCTTCAAAATTTCTCATTTTTTATGGAAGTAATTAAAAAAGAAATGTAATTTTAAATTACTCTTAAATAAATAAAGGATCTTAAAAGAAAAACGTTGAGAAGAAAAGAATAAATAAATATGATAAAGAAAGAGTAAGCAATAAAAATAAATAAATAAAAAGAGTGGAGAAAAGAAAGAGCACACTGTAATGTATCCTGCTTCAATCACCTCCACTATGATCTACTTCAGTCTCCCAGCCAAAAGGCCTAGAATTTTTCACTATAATTTGAAATGGTTACAACGGTATCTGTTTACAACTCTTGGACTACCTATCCAAAGTTAAAGCTTCCTTACACCATATTTCCAATCCCAACAAGGATTCATTGGTCTCAAGAGTATCCTAGAGAAGACTTTATTTTACCCCAGGCCCAAAACACTCTTTGTCCAAGAGTAAAACTCGAAAGAAAGATTATAAATAACCTTATGACAGAAAAGAGAAAAGACAAGTAAAAGAGGAAAACTGACTCATGTAAGAACAACTATGTAGTGTAGTGAATATTTTTGAAGCCTGGGCATTTAATTTATATGAAAAAATATTGCCTAAAAAGCAGGTTTCCAAAAATAAGATAGGTTTCCACAGATAATTTAGAAGCCCAAAAAATAAGGCTCATTTGTATGTTCGAACTAGAGGCCAGAGTGGTTCAAACCATGGTTCACCTAGTTTGGCCCAAAACACCTCAAGCTAGTCTAGAACACTCGTTTTTTACTCTTATCTCATTTTGGTCCTTTTCAAAAATATTTTAAAATGCAGCCTAGTTTTCCCTTGCTCATTTTTAGGGTCTTTACCATCTTAACACATAATTAGATATTCTAAGGCCAAGCTTGAAGACACATCAACACTTGAAGCTCTTTCTGCTCTTTAGATCTAAAGCTCCATGTATAAACTTCTTATATATGGGCGTGTCTTAGAATTATTTCTTTACCTATAAGAAATATTTCCTTGCCTTAGTCCATTTAGTCTTAGGATTTCTTTTTGGTTTCTCATTATCGAAACCTGTCTACACACATAGGAATTATAAAGTTTACAAAGACTTATATCTCCAATATTTTTTGTTGTGTTCAACATGAACAACACAAAATTAATAGGCTTAAAAGTCATGATTTTCATATATTGATGCAAGACGTACTTAAAATAACAACATGAAAAACTTTACCAAAAAAAGTAGCAAGAATGCTAATTAACTCCAACTCTTTCTTCAAGCTCTTATGCTTTAAAGTTATCAAGGTGGAATGATTTGAATGTTTGGATCCTCAAATAGCACTAATTCTTTATGAACTGAGAGAATTTTTCCTCCATCTTTTTTTTGTTCTAATGATTCATTAGTCCTTGCATTTAGCATATTAAGCTAGAATTATTGGACTTGTGCACTACCAATGGATGTACCCGATTGAAAGGTAAGAAACTAGTAAAGTCCATTTTAATGTACCTATTTTTTATTCCTATTCTCTTAAGTTATAATTTTTTAAAATGTTTACAGGTTCCTTCTCAAATTAAAGAATTATTTATGTAATAGAAGTCGTCTCGAGGCTTTTATTGTAAGAAGGCATCTTATAGGTAAGCGTTTAACATTGTGTTCAAGGTACCTTAAAGATAACATTCAAATAAAGTTAAACAAGCCACCAAGAAATTTAGATGGTCTAATAGGGGATGGAGTTATAACAAGTATTGAGCCACTTATATGGGAGCAAGCACACATATGTATTATTTAACAGTGATATCATATAGCCATATATTATAAGTATAACAATATGCATCTAATTTATTATCTTTCATATATTTTCACCTTGTTAAAGTGCCTTAATATATGTATTTTCTATACAAAAAAAACATGAGGAATTGGTTGATAACCATGTTTATGGTGATTTAATGGGAAAATGGAATAAGGCAAAGGATTAATGCCTTTCTTTTCATGAATGGTTTGAAGATTATGTTATGAATTTTGCTGTTAAGAGGTTAAATGGTTGTTTAAAGGACCTAATATTACAGCTAGAAAATTTTCTACTTATGCGATAGATGGCTATAAATTTGTCGTTGAAGGTTATGAAAGAAAGACACAAAATTTAAAAGTGATGGTCAGTTCATCTACAATAAGTTTAAGAGTGTAAAAGATGAAAATCCTAAAGTGGAAAATATTACATATTATGGAGTTTTGAAAGAGATAGTTGAGTTGGATTATTGTAGGCATGACAAGAATGTGTTATTCAAATGTGATGGGTTTCAAAGCAAACAAGATGGTTTTGGGTTGATTCTTATAAATTTTGCAAAGATGATTTATGAAAATGACCCATTTGTATTTGCAACTTAGGTAACACAAGTATATTTCATGAAAGATCCAAGTGATAATTGGCATGTCATTACTAATACCATCCTAAGAGACTTGTGTGATATGTTTGGTGATTTAGAGAATGGTCATAAGGAAGATGAAAATGTTAATTGGGTCAGGGATGATGTACCCGGGACAATAGTTGATTATACTTAGATTTTAGTTTTTCTTCCCATGAGTACAATATCAATGTCTAAATTCAAGATAATAGTTTTTAGTTTGAATGTACTGAATTATATATTATATATTATGTTGAATTTCCTCATATGCATAGACATCTATAATGTGTCCTTTTACGAACATATAGAAAATGAGTTGTTCCTTTAGACTTATAGGGAACAAGGTCTGTATTTGAAACTCAAAAAATAATTGAAGAAATGAAAAGAGATATTGAAACAGAGATGCAAATCTTGCAAGATGTGAACACCTTTATTTAATTTTAATTTAATAATAGTTTATTATTTTTCTTTTCCCCACCATCCCAGGAAATCAGACCAGAACCTGGGTCTGGTTCCCCACTAACCCCTACCAGACTTCATCTTCTTCCCTTTCTTAATCCATATCATCCTCATGAGAAAGGGGACCATCATCCATCACCAACTCACGCAACGAGAAAACCAACAGAGCTTCATCTCCTTCATCACCATTAACAATTCAACCACCAAACAAAAAAAAAACAGAACCAAACAGCAAAAAAAAATCATAGAAACAACATTCAACAAACAAAAACAAAAACAAAGAGAACATCTTCATTTCCTTCAATTCTCTATCTATTAATCAACCCCACTAACTCCATCTTCATCACCATGAACCTGCAAAGCAACAACCCAAAATATCATATCACCTCCAACAATCAAACAACCATCTAAAAAATAAAACCAAAAGCAAAAGAGAAAGAGGAAGAGAACCCCAAAACTGTCGGCCACTATCTCTGCCGGATGGCCAGAACCAAGCCAATTTTCGTCTCCGAGGACAGGCCACCGATCTCCTCCGCTCCCTCTCCCTCGCCGCCGAATAGCTTTCCCTTCCAACGCTCCACCGCCACAGCCACCGAGCTTCTCCCTGCGAACCGGCCTCTACGAACCGCCGGCCAGCTCCATGCCGGTCTCCCTCTCCGTCGTTCCATTTCCCTCTCGACCGGTCTCTCTCTCTCTTTCTTCCTCCTCCGGATCTCTCTCTCAATCTCCCTCCTCTTCACTCTTGGTCGATTCTCTCTCTCTCTCTCTCTCTCTCTCTCTCTATTCCACTCTCTCACTCTTCAAACCAGCCTCCCTCTCCTGATAACTCACTTTCTCTTTTGTTTTCAAATGTGTAAACCTTAATGGGTTTGTTTAGGGTCCCATTCTCTTTTTGTTTGGTATGGGCTTCAGGTTTTTGAGGCCCAAATGTGCCAAGAGACCATTTTCTTCAAAAAAAATAAGGCACTTTTGGGTCATTGTTCCTATTATTATTATCAAAATCAATTTTATTTCATGTTATTAGAGCTTTTAAATGTTAAAGGATTTTTGAATAGGAAAATAAATTTTATTTCATTTTATTATTGTTGTTATTATTATCATTATTTTAAAGTTATTAGTGAGTTTTCTTTATTTTGTTTCTAAAGAGTAAGGAAGAATAAATAGTTTTCATTAAATCTAGGAATAAAGTGTTAAAATAAACGCTCTTTTAGGGATGAAAATGAGTATTCTAATAAGAATGTTGAAATCTATTTTTTTTAAATAAGGATTAAAAGGTTTCCTATTTATGTTAAATTTTTTTTAAAAAAAAACATATAATAATAAAAATATAAAAAATTATGGATCCTTTTTAGAGTGAAAACTAAATAGTTTCTATCTTAAATTGAAAAACTAGGTATTTGTCCTTTTTAAAGTAAATGTCTTAAAGTCTTATAAGCAATGTCGTGCAAAATTAATTTTGCCTACATTTGCGATATAAGACTTCGAAGGTTTATGCACGTGCGATCTTACTTCGCCTTGTACTTCTCATTCCTCATGAATTTTTATTAAAAAATTAATTAAAACATTTTTAAATATAATTTTAAGTATTTTCTCAAATTTAATTCAAAGAACTACGTAACCCTGATTTCTTAATACACTTGAGAATACGTAGGAGTGGGAATCAGTTCCTGTCGGGCCCACTTTTTCGTTATTAATTTCTCTGTCTCTGCTATTATTTCAATTAATTTTATGTAGTCAATATTTTAAATTTTATTGTCGCAAGGAGGTTAATTTAGACGCGACGTCTTGTTAATCTCATATTCTTATTTAAAATAATATTTTCTTTAAAATGAGGTTAATTTAGACACGACGTCTTGTTAATCTCATGTTTTAATATATTTTTTAAAATAATATCTTCTTTAAAATAAGGTTAATTTAGACGCGACGTCTTGTTAATCTCATATTTTTTTAAATATTTTATTAGAATATTAGTTTCTTTAAAACTAGATTAATTTAGACGCGACGTCTTGTTAATCTCATGTTTTTTTTAATACTTTTAATAAAAAATAATATTTTTTAATCAACTTTATTTTTTTTACTTTATTTCATTAATTTTATTTTAATCATTAAATTTATGTACAAATTAAGGTTAATTTGGATGAGACGTCCTGTTAACCTTTATTTTCATTCTTTTTTACTTTTTTCCTTATAATTGTTGTTTTGTCGAGTTTCTTACTGTCATAGCTTTAATCTTCTACTGTTATTATTTGTTTTTTACTGTCACTATTTAGTCTTCTATCATTACTGTTTTCTTCTTTCTTACTGTCGCTGTTTGGTCAAATTTCTTACTGTCACTATTCGGTCTGTTTTGTCTGTTTGTATCTGATTTGTCATTTTGTATGTTTCTTTTCATAAAAGAAGTTAAAATAATTTCTAGACTATTTTGAAATAAGCGCTATCAATTTGAGATAACCATTTTATAACGGACAGTTGTGAGGTGCTAATACCTTCCTCACCTGTGATTCGACTCCCGAACTTAGAATTTCATTTTCATAACCAGTGTTTTAAAAGAGGTTTTTCCTGATATTTTTATCCTAAAAAATATTGGTGGCGACTCCCTGTTTTCTTTTCGAAAGGATTTCGAAACCCGTTTTATTTTTTAAGGGTCGGCCATCCCGTTACGATCCTGGTCGTGACAGATGGCGACTCCGCTGGGGACTTAGAGAGTCAAGCCAATCAAGTTGATAGCGCATGTTTTTAAATAGTCTGTTAATTATTTAACTTCTTCCTTTATTTTATTTTCTATCAATGTTTGTATGTGATTTCTGTTTTGTATGTATTTTGTCATTTATGTTCTGTTAATGTATGTGTGATTGTTGAACCCTAGGGTAGACAACTTTATTTTGTTATTGTTCTGTGTTTGTTCTTTGTGCAGGATGGGGTAAGGTACAGGTATTGAATGCCCTTTCACACACTACACTCACAATTTACACACACTTATGAGTGGCGCCCTATACCCGGGCCCCAAGTGAAGCTTAAGTTAGGGGAGGTTGGTAGCGGTGTCATTTGGGATGTACTTCTCATCCAACGATCGTAAGAACCTCAACTAGAGTTCGATCTTTCATGATGTACGCACCTAGTAGATTCCCTACTGTTGTGTTCACATCATGAGTAGGATCTTGGCTCTAGTGACCTTTTAGAAGTCTAGTGCAAGCCACCCAATGTGAAGAGTCCACTATTAGACAGGCTATAGGTCCCAGAAAAAGACTTTTAGAAAAACCTGACTTAGGGCACAAAAGGGCAGACTTTACTATACTTTATCTCATTCTCGCTTTCGCTTTAAATCCAAATTGATGAACTGCTTACCCGTTCAAAGGATTACTTTATTCCAAAAATGACTCACTTTTTTAAAAAACTAGTAATCCTTTAACGGATGAGCAGCTCCTTCTCTTTTCGTGTACTTCTGAGTCCTGGGTTATAAATCTTCCCAATCGTCAAAATGAAAATGAAAACAAAAATTCTCTTCAAGCAAAGTATTGATGATGTTTGGAAGATCCATGACCCACACGACTTTAGTTTCACACGAGTTTTACCGACCGCTACTTCTCAAAGTGAAAATGTTTTCCAATAAACTAATAAGGAAGTAGCGGTTTACAAAACATGACAGTAACTGAGTTTTTCTCATTTCTCTTTGTTCTTGCAAGAAGTTGTTTGGAACTTAGCGAGTACCTTTGAGCAATATGGAAATTAACATGAAATCCGATAGTTGTGACACAAATGTAACCGAATTAAGAAAAATATTGCACATTAAGGCCAAGAGGATCGATATGGGTAGTCTACAAGCAATGGGGAGAAAATTAAACTTAACATAGAAAATGGCTTTTACAAGAAAGTATGGGAGGATTCTAAAGCTCTTAGAAGTGGAAGTGCAAACTGAGGCGATCACTGCCTTAAAACAGTTCTATGACCTACCTCTTAGATGTTTCACATTTAGGGACTTTCAGTTGGCCCCATCTATTGAGGAATTCGAGCAAATCTTGGGGATGCCTTTAGAAAGACAGATACCTTACCGTCATCTTGATCATCATGCAACTGTCACTTCCATCGCCCGTGTTCTAAAGATCCATCCCAAAACCTTAAGGAGTGTGTAACTGAATAGAAATCAGACTCCTGAATTCACTCAGGAATTTCTCGAGAAGCATATGCAGGTCCTGGTAGAAAAGGAAGATTGGGAAGCCTTCATGGATACTCTAGCTATTACCATCTACAGTGTTGTCTTGTTCCCCAACATTGATAACTATGTGGATTATGATGCTATCACTATGTTCCTAGCTCGCAAGCACAGGCTTGAGAATCCTGTCACAGCTATATTGGCAAATGTGTACTGTACTATGGATTTCTACCATACACAAGGTGGTAAGATAGTTATTTTTTGTCTACCTACTTTGTATGTATGGCTCACATCTCATGTCTTCCACCAAGTCTGTAAGGCCGAATGCCCTGTTTCTGATCTAAAACTGTGCCAACTAGCGGTGAAGAGCGGGCGTGAGTGGGCCAATCACCTTGTAGGGCTCACGGCTGAGAAAGTCAGATGGTATCCCCAATGGTTGGAAGTTGAATCAATCGCTCATCACTACGGAGATTACCCAAATGTTCCCCTTATTGGTACGTAAGGATGCATCACTTATAATCCCATCATAGCCAAGCATCAGCTAGCTTATCCTTTGCTTGGACTACCTGATGAATAATGGCTCACTCTTTTCATCTTGTATTACTCAAAGGGAAGCTATGCCTCTGCCATTTGGGATATAGCGAATACGTGGAAGAAAGTCCACCGAAAATGAAAAGAATTAGGGGCCCGAAGCCATGCTGTGAGAGAAGAATATCATGAATGGATCCTGAATAAGGTCTCCATTGTTAAATTACCCTTTAGAAGTCCCTCTTATCTCCTGGTAAGCACTCCTGTTCCACCACTTGTCATGGAAGATAAAGCAACCAAGGCACTAAAGACCAAAATAGGAGAGTTGACTGCCAAGAACAAGAAGCTAGAGGAAGACTTGTTGAGATGTCAGCAAGAATACACCCTTCAAAAAAGGGAGAACTTGGAGAACAAGCAAGCCATTGAAGAAATTAGAAAAAAACGGAAGGTTGAAGAAAACAATATGATAAAACAAGACCAATGTCTTCGAGTGGCCAACTCTCAGCTGAAAATGAAGAGCAAACAAAGTGATACCATCTTGGCAGAGAAACATCTTCTGAAAGATATGTTGGCTCAATCCAAAGAAAATGAGCTAAATGTCATGGTGCAAAAGGAGCTTCTGCAGTCACAAGTCCACAAATTGGAACAACAGCTTAGTGAAATGGTGAAGGCTTGCGAGCAGGAGATAAATGGGGAGCGACAACGCACCATGAGCATTCAACAAGATTGTCAAGAGGCCATACGCCTCTTGGAAGCTGAGTTAACACAACGAGATGAAACTGTTTACTCATGGATGGATCATTTCGCTAATTTGGCATATCTGGCTAACGGGGCTCTAGAAGACCTCCTGCTTTTACTAAAACAAGCTGAAGAAATTGCCAACCCTCTCAATACTCCTAAAAAAATTACAACGTTCTTAGATTACTGCAGAGGACGAATTTGTAAAATGGGAAATGATTGCCCGAGCCAGGAATGGCTAATTTATTTTCCTACATTATAACCCAGCCCTTTCTGACAGTGATGTACCTTTTTTTATGGAATTTTGAAATGAAGGATTCCTTTGTCTCCACAACTATCTCATGTTAATTTCTATTTAATGCTTTACTTAGTACTTTTGAATGTGACGTTTTGAGGAACGGTCGAAGGATTCGTCAAGTTCCGACATCATTTCCTGCATCATCTCGTTTTACTTCTCTTGATTTTGTTATTTGCTTGTTTTTCTGAATTATGGTATTCCCTTCTTTAGACAGCATAGGGACGCACCCTTACGGAACCCGACTACAAAAAAAGCTCATGGCTAAAACAGAACAAATGAATGAGAGCCTCAAGAACAAGAATAATCAATTAAGGGAACGAGTGGCAGAACTAACAAAGCTCCTGGAAAAGAAGATCACAGAAGGGGGCTCTTCTGCAGGGAATGAGGAACAACTATCTACCCCACTACATCCCCCAGGTTTTGGTCCGACACCGGGCCAAGTTGTAAATCCCACAACAGTTCCCCTCACCATTAATATTGGGAACCCCAATCAAGCTGCTGACCCTCACACCAAGACTCATGACTTGTCATATGGTTATGCGCCACCACACACTTTCATTGGCCCAGACGGTAACCCTGTACCCTTTCCATAATATAGCTTACCTCCAGGATATTTCCCTCCTCTATCAACTAACCCCCAAGATGGAAATACCCTACAATTAATAAATCCCCAAGTTCCGAACCCTACCCAAACAACCATTCCGCCAGTTAACCAAGCCCTAGGTCCTCAAACCACCCAAACAGCTCAACCGATCCATATTGCCCAAGCGACATCCCAACCACAGGGTCCTGTGCTAAACACTAGCCTGATGAACCAAGCTCATTCGACAATGCCTTTTTACCCATATTACCGTTACCCGTATGGGTACATGAACTCTTACACTGCTAACCCATAAGGTGTGACTCAAACGATAAATCCGGTTATTGATCTTGGCACAACCACAGATTCCCAGCAAAAGGGGAAGATAGAGATCTTGGAGGAGCGATTACGGATCGTGGAAGGTGTAGAAGGCCTTGGCTTAACAAATGCTTTTGAACTCTGCTTAGTTCCAGATGTTATTATCCCACTAAAGTTTAAAATGCCAGATTTTGACAAGTACCGAGGGATAACTTGCCCTCAAAACCATCTTACAATGTACTATCAAAAGATGGCTTCTCATGCCTCCAATGACAAGCTGCTGATACGTTGCTTTCAAGACACCCTAGCTGGGGTTGCACTCACTTGGTACACTTATTTGGAATGAACTCACATTCGCTATTGGAAAGACCTGGCGGATGCCTTTTTGAAGCAGTACAAATATAACTTAGACATGGCGCCTGATAGAATTTTGCTCCAAAACATGACAAAGAAGGATAATGAGACATTCAAGGAGTATGCACAATGCTGGCGTGAGACGGCCGTACAAGTAGATCCCCTACTCTCGAAAAAAGAGGTAGTGACCATGTTTATTGACACACTCCAATCACCTTTCTACGATAGGATGATTGGCAGTGTTTCATCCAATTTCTCTGATATTGTTATTATTGGAGAAAGAATAGAGAGTGGTCTAAGGACAGGGAATATTTCCAAAAGCTCGTCCGGGGCACCCACTACAAAAAGATCAGCACCAGGTGAGGGGAGAAAGAGAGATGGGGAAACCAACTCCATCTCTTATGACCAAAGGAAAGCTCAATCCAGATCATTCGGCCCTTCCACTTTTCAACATGCCAATCACTTTCCTCATGCACCATACCCACATATGGCAGCTGCTGCACACAACCAGATCCCTTATCCCGCCTCACCATAATCCCACTTCCGTCCACCCATCATTAGGGCGCCAAATCCATAGTCAACGTCATGCAATCCCCTGCAACAGTGGTCTCAACCCCCTAATCCCAACAAAAACCAAAGAAGACCAAATAATGAACGAACACCGGCCCAATTTGACCCAATTCCTATGACATACACTGAACTTCTACCTCACCTTATTCGATACTCCCTTGTCCTGCTAAACCATTGGAACCTCCCTACCCTAGGGGATATGATCCAAATGCCCGATGTGATTATCACGCTGGGGCACCCGGGCACTCCACGGAGAATTGCATGGCCTTAAAGTATAGAGTACGAGATTTGATCAAAGCCAATTGGTTAGATTTTAAGGAAGGTATTCCAAATGTGGCCACAAATCCCTTACCCAACCATCAAGGTTCTGGGATTAATGCTGTGGAAGAAGATGAGGAGCGCGTGACAAATGTCTCTAACGTCAAAACGCCATTGAAGGAGATTCATGCCCAATTATTCTGGAGAGGTTTAATAAGAGAACCTTGGGACTGTGAAAATGATAATGAGCAGACTGTTAGCCACCAAAAGTTTTATAAGGTACTCTAGGGACTCATGGATAGTCATATCTTCCAAGTCTATAAGCACCGTGACAGTGATGTGAACATGGTTCATGGGCAATCAGAAATGTCAGTTCCTAAGCCACTGGTAATTTACTACACCAAGAACCCCCTAACGACTATAACTCCTATGCATCAGCCTGTCACAATCCAAACACCTGTTCCCTTTGCGTTCAAAGATTCTCGCACTGTTCCTTGGAAATATAATGTGGAAGTAATAGCTGAAAGCTCAGAAATGAATGACCCATTTTTGTCAAACATATCAGGGATAGGAGGAGTGACCCGAAGTGGTCGAGCTTATTCCTCACCGAAATTAAGGAAAGAACCAAGCCTAGTGAGTGGAGCTGGTAGTAGTGGGAAGGCCAAGTTGGTCAAAGGGAACATTGATGGAGAAATTAAAAGAGCTGTGAATGATGAGGAAGCTCAGGAATTTTTGGAATTTATTCGCCAGAGTGAGTACCAAGTGATAGACCAACTGAACAATACCCCCGCAAAGATTTCCCTCTTATCACTTTTGCTGAATTCTGAGCCCCATCAAAAATTTTTGATGAAGATACTTAATGAGGCTCATGTAACTCACGACATCTCCATCGACAAATTTCAAAGAATAGTGGGGCACATTGCTGCTGACAATTACCTATCATTTATAGATGACGAGATACCCGTGGAGGGATTGGGGCACAATAAAGCCCTTCACATCTCAGTTAAGTGTCGAGATCACATATTGGCGAAGGTGCTTCTCGACAATGGGTCATCGTTAAACGTCATGCCAAAATCTACATTGGCCAAGCTCCCTTTTGATGGGACCTATATAAAACCAAGTTTGATGGTGGTGAGAGCATTCGATGGCATTAGAAGGGAAATGATAGGTGAAATTGAGCTTCCAATTCAAGTAGGGCCATGCACTTTCCAGGTTCTCTTCCAAGTGATGGATATTATGCCTGCCTATAGCTGCCTGTTGGGTCGGCCCTGGATCCACTCAGCTGGAGTGGTTCCCTCTACTTTGCACCAAAAACTAAAGTTTATTATTGATAATAAGCTAATTATCATTTCTGGTTAAGAAGATTTTCTGGTCAGTAAACCCCTATCCACCCCCTATATCGAAGTTGCAGAAAAGGCACTTGAAACTTCCTTTCAAGCTTTGGAGATTGCAAATGCCACGTAGGTTGGAGAAGGAAATGTAGAAATGAAGGCCCATATGCCAAATACATCCCTGATGATGGCCAAAATGATGTTACAAGGAGGGTATCAACCTGGGAAAGGCTTGGGCCATGGCTTGAAAGGGAGAATAGAACTGGTGCATCTTCCAGAAAATAAGGACAGGTATGGTTTGGGATACCGACCTTCAGCAGCCGACAAAAAAGGGTAGCAGAGGAAAAGAAAGAGAGGAGGATTGCCCATTTAGAGGGTCGTGAACCCCGCATTGCTAGAGCCCCCCTATGTGACCTCTACCAGAGCTTCCGAAGTACGGGCCTGACACCCCCTGATCAAGTAGCTACTATTGAAGATAATCCCTGTGAAGATGGAAGCTTTGTGATCCCTTGCTCACCAGACAGATATCTTTGTAATAGGGAAGCCATCGAGCTACCCACGACTTTAAATTTTCTATCAAAGTAATTGGCATAACTTTAATGACTCATTGACCTCATTGCTATGCCTAAGGCTTTGGGGTATTTTTCTGTAATAATGGTAAACACATGTTTTTATCATTTTTAGTTTCCATAATAAATATGTATCGAATTCCAATCCTTCTTGCTTTCTCTATCTTTGCATTGATTCCCTTATCCTTTACTTATTCATTTTTTTATTATTCACCATAATAACCTGAATAAACACAGATCTAAAGATGATCCTCTTGAGAATAATGAGCTTGCAATCCCATTTCATGACTTTGACCACCCGGTTGAGGAATATTAGGAAGTTTGTGATCCTTTGCCTGAGTTAACAAGGTTATTGGGATAAGAGGACAGAGAAATTCAGCCTCATTTGGAGATAGTTGAGATTATTAATTTGGGGAATGAGGAGAATAAGAAGGAAGTCAAGATTGGTACCTCTTTGAGTAAGGAGCGGAGGCAAGAACTGATTAAGCTGTTAATGGAGTTCCGCGACATCTTCGCTTGGTCTTACCAAGACATGCCCAACCTTCATACTAGCATTGTTGAGCATAAATTACCATTGAAGCCAGACTGTCCCCCGATAAAGCAAAAACTGCGCCGAATGAAGCCCGAAATGCTATTGAAAATCAAAGAAGAAGTTAAGAAGCAGTTTGATGCCAGATTTTTAGCAGTGGCAAAGTATCCTCAATGGGTAGTAAATATCGTCCCTGTCCCAAAGAAAGATGGAAAGGTACGAATGTGCGTAGACTATTGGGACCTAAATAGGGCTAGTCCCAAAGACGATTTTCCTCTGCCACAGATTGATGTCTTGGTTGATAACACAGCCCAACATACCATCTTCTCATTCATGGATGGTTTCTCTGGGTATAACCAGATTAAGATGGCACCCAAAGACATGGAGAATACCATATTTATCACCTTGTGGGGCACCTTCTGTTACAAAGTGATGTACTTCGGTTTAAAAAATGTTGGGGCAACCTACCAAATGGTAATGGTGACCCTCTTCCATGACATGATGCACAAGGAGATAGAGGTTTATGTGGATGATATCATTGCCAAATCTAGAACCGATGAAAAGCATATTGTTGATCTGAGAAAGCTTTTTGAAAGGCTAAGGAAGTATAAGCTCAGGTTGAACCCGGCCAAGTGTACCTTTGGTGCAAGATCAGGCAAACTGTTAGGGTTCATTGTAAGCAAGAAAGGAATAGAAGTTGATCCTGACAAGGTCAAAGCGATTCTCAAAATGCCTCATCCCTGTACAGAAAAAGAAGTCAGAGGATTCTTGGGAAGGTTGAACTACATTGCTCGGTTTATCTCATAATTGACAGCAACTTGTGAGCCGATCTTTAAGTTACTCCGTAAGAACCAACCGGCGCAATGAAATAAAGATTGTCAAATGGCTTTTGAGAAGATAAAGCAGTATTTACGGGAGCCACCGATCTTGGTACCGCCGACTCCTGGAAGGCCATTTATCTTGTATCTAACAGTGTTGGATGAATCTATGGGTTGTGTATTGGGGCAACATGATGAGACTGGGAAGAAAGAACATGCCATTTATTACTTGAGCAAGAAGTTCACTGACTACGAAATGAGGTATTCGGCTCTAGAGAGAACTTGTTGCGTATTAGCATGGGCAGCCCGACGTTTAAGGCAATATATGCTAAGTCACACTACTTGGCTGGTTTCCAAAATGGACCTTGTCAAGTATATCTTTGAAAAACCCGCCTTAACCGGAAGAATCGCTCGATGGCAGGTTCTATTAACTGAATATGACATAATTTATGTCACTCAGAAAGCCATAAAAGGGAGCGCTTTGGCGGACTACTTAGCCCATCAACCCATAAATGACTACCAACCCATGCACTTTGAGTTCCCGGATGAGGATATCTTGGCATTGTTTAATGAAGAAGACACCCAGAAAGACAAATGGATTTTGAGATTTGATGGAGCTTCTAATGCACTGGGGCATAGGATTGGGGCCATCCTAATTTCACCAGATAAAGAATTCATCCCTGTATGTGCCGGACTTTATTTTAACTGTACTAATAATATCGCCGAATATGAGACATGCTCTCTGGGGATCCAAGTAGCATTAGATGTAAAAGTGAAGAAGTTAGAAGTCTACGGGGATTCCGCCTTGGTCATTCACCAACTAAAAGGCGAATGGGAGACTAGGGACAACAAGTTAGTTCTTTATCAAGCTCACATCAAGGAGCTAATCAAGGAATTTGATGATATCTTTTTTCACCATGTCTCCCGGGATGACAATCAAATGGCTGACGCTTTGGCCACCCTTGCATTAATGTTTAAATTGAGCAATGACTGTGATATGCCCCTTATTGAGGTAGAAAGACACAACAAGCCCGCATATTGCCAAGTAATAGAAGAAGAGTCAGATGGGAAACCATGGTACTATAAAATCAAGAGATATATCCAGAGTCAAGAATACCCTGAGGGCGCCACAGAAAATGACCAAAAAACCCTAAGAAGGCTAGCAATGAGTTTCTTCTCGAACGGTGATGTTCTTTATAAGAGAAATCATGACTTTATCTTTCTTTGTTGTGTCGATACTGTTAAAGCAAACAAGATCATGGCAGATATTCATGAAGGATCCTTTGGAACTCATACCAATGGGCATGCCATGGCAAGAAAGATCTCGAGGGCTGGATACTATTGGATAACCATGGAAGCTGACTATTTCACTTATGTTTGAAAGTGTCATAAATGTCAGATATACGCTGATCATCTTCACACACCCCCATCATCCCTGAATGTCTTATCAGCACCGTGGCCCTTTTCAATGTGGGGGCATGGATGTTATTAGACCCATTGAGCCGAAAGCTTCAAACGGTCATCGTTTCATCTTGGTTGCCATTGATTATTTCACCAAGTGGGTGGAGGCAGCTTCATACGCCAATGTAACAAGAAATGTTGTGGTCAAATTTGTCAAGCGAGAATTGATATGTCGGTATGGCTTACCAAATCAGATCATTACTGACAATGGCACGAATTTGAACAACAAGATGATGAAAGAACTGTGTGAAAGCTTTAAGATTCATCATCACAATTCCTCTCTTTATCGACCGAAGATGAATAGGGCAGTTAAGGCGTCCAACAAGAACATTAAGAAGATCGTACAGAAGATGGTTATAACATACAGAGACTGGAGCGAGATGCTCCCTTTTGCTTTACACGGGTATCGTACCTCAGTCAGGACTTCGACAGGGGCAACTCCGTTCTCTCTAGTATATGGTATGGAAGCGGTTGTACCATTTGAGGTAGAGATTCCATCCCTTAGGGTAATAATGGAGGCGAAACTAAAAGAGGCTGAATGGGTCCAAGCTCGATATGACCAATTAAACCTGATAGATGGGAAGAGACTGAATGCCCTCTGCCATGGTCAGTTGTATTAGAGGCGTATGAAACGAACATGTGAAAAGAAAGTACGACCTCAACAATTCCAAGTAGGGGACCTGGTCCTTAAGAAAATTTTGCTAATCCGAAAGGACAATTGAGGCAAGTGGACACCTAACTATGAAGGTCCATATGTTGTGAAGAGAGCCTTTTCTGGGGGAGCCTTGATACTCACGACCATGGACGGTAAGGACTTACCGATGCCCATAAATACGGATGTGGTCAAGAAATACTTTTCCTAAAAAAAAGAATATCAAAACAAAAATAAAAGAAAAAAGAAAAGTAAAAAAGATGCTCGCTAGGCTGAAAACCTGAAAAGGCAGCCTAGGCAAAAGTTAAAGCGGCCTAGTGAGTCAAAAACCTAAAAAGGGGGGCTCAGGCAAAAATTAGGGTCAAAATCCTGACAGTATCTAAGGCTTCCCATGCAAAAAGTGCGAGTCCAAACTAGGGCACATAGATCATGACTGAATCACTTTCTCAGAAGCAGAGTCGAAGGGTGAGCTTGAAGTCATGATATGGGGTTTAAGATGCGCGTTATCCTTAGAGGTTCACTAGAAGATCAGCAAGCTTTCCCTATTTCATCTATTATCATCCTGTGTATTAGACTTCTTTTGTTTTCCCTACTTCCCTCTCCCTGTACCTACTCAACTCGTGAATAAATTTCACTCTTTTTCGACACGTGTTTATATTGTGAATTTCATGGATATGATAAGAGATGTGTTTTCCTTTACCAAATAAAATAAAAATTAATTATTTAAAGTTGTAGGGGGTAAGATGCTCCTATTGCTCGATCTCACCTCAAGCAATCATTATAAAGACTGAGCCCAGACACGCTCTTTGAAGCTAGAATTTCCTCGTTCTTTCTGTTCAGTCATGAGTCGCCTCAAGTCTGTAGGGATCATGGTTCTGTGGGAAGTCTCCTCAGATTCTTATTTGTTTTACTTTATACTACTAACTCTTTTCTGCAGGTTATTGTAACAAACAGTCATGTCGAGTCTCGACAACTCGATCAAGTTCTTTTCCCTAGTAGGATTACGATCGCCAAAGTTGGCACTTCATAAGACTTTTCCTCCTTAATCACCAAAGTAGGAAATTCTTAAAGTCTTCTCCTTATTCACCAAAGCTGGCACTTTTCAAAGTTTCTTCCTCAATTGCCAAAGCTGGCACTTCTTAAATTTCTTTCATCGCCTAGGATGGGCACTTCAAATTTCTTTCATCGCCTAGGATGGACAATTTCAAATTTCTTTCATCGCCTAGGATGGGCACTTCAAATTTCTTTCATCGCATAGGATGAGCAATTTCAAATTTCTTTCATCACCTAGGATAGGCACTTTAAATTTCTTTCATCGCCTAGGATGGGCACTTCAAATTTCTTTCATCGCCTAGGATGGGCAATTTCAAATTTCTTTCATCGCCTAGGATGGGCACTTCAAATTTCTTTCATCACCTAGGATGGGCAATTTCAAATTTCTTTCATCGCCTAGGATGGGCAATTTTAAATTTCTTTCATCGTCTAGGATAGGCACTTCAAATTTCTTTCATCGCCTAGGATGGGCAATTTCAAATTTCTTTCATCGCCTAGGATGGGCACTTCAAATTTCTTTCATCGCCTAGGATGGGCAATTTCAAATTTCTTTCATCGCCTAGGATGGACACTTTCAAATTTCTTTCATCGCCTAGGATGGGCACTTTAAATTTCTTTCATCGCCTAGGATGGACACTTCAAATTTCTTTCATCACCTAGGATGGGCAATTTCAAATTTCTTTCATCGTCTAGGATGGACAATTTTAAATTTCTTTCATCGCCTAGGATGGGCACTTTAAATTTCTTTCATCGCCTAGGATGGGTAATTTTAAATTTCTTTCATCGCCTAGGATGGGCACTTTAAATTTCTTTCATCACCTAGGGTGCGCACTTCAAATTTCTTTCATCGCCTAGGATAGGCAATTTCAAATTTCTTTCATCGCCTAGGATGGGCACTTCAAATTTCTTTCATCGCCTAGGATGGGCAATTTCAAATTTCTTTCATCGCTTAGGATGGGCACTTCAAATTCCTTTCATCGCCTAGGATGGGCACTTCAAATTTATTTCATCGCCTAGGATGGGCACTTTCAAATTTCTTTCATCGTCTAGGATGGGCACTTCAAATTTCTTTCATCGCCTAGGATGGGCAATTTCAAACTTCTTTCACAGCCTAGGATGGACAATTTTAAATTTATTTCATCACCTAGAAGTGGCACTTTTAAGCTTCCATTGCCAAGGATAGGCACTTTTATGATTTTCTGTTTGCCAAAGCTGGCACCTTTTCAAGCTCTCATCGCCAAGGCTGGAACTTTTGAGTTTTTCAATTGCCAAAGTTGGCATTGTTTAAGTTTTCTTTTTGTCAAAACTGCCGCCTCTTTGAAGTTGTTGATGTCAAGATCATCTCTAAAGAAAGGATGTTCACGTCTTTACTTCCTTTCCTCGATATGAATGAATCATTCATATTATCGCGAAAAGAAAGTAAAGAGGGGAAACTGTGAACACCTTTATTTAATTTTAATTTAATAATAGTTTATTATTTTTCTTTTCCCCACCATCCTAGGAAATCAGACCAGAACCTGGGTCTGGTTCCCCACTAACCCCTACCAGACTTCATCTTCTTCCCTTTATTAATCCATATCATCCTCATGAGAAAGGGGACCATCATCTATCACCAACTCACGCAACGAGAAAACCAACAAAGCTTCATCTCCTTCATCACCATTAACAATTCAACCACCAAACAAAAAAAAAACAGAACCAAACAGCAAAAAAAATCATAGAAACAACATTCAACAAACAAAAACAAAAACAAAGAGAACATCTTCATCTCCTTCAATTCTCCATCTATTAATCAACCCCACCAACTCCATCTTCATCACCATGAACCTGCAAAGCAACAACCCAAAATATCATATCACCTCCAACAATCAAACAGCCATCTAAAAAATAAAACCAAAAGCAAAAGAGAAAGAGGAAGAGAACCCCAAAACCGTCGTCCACTATCTCTGCCGGATGGACAGAACCAAGCCAGTTTTCGTCTCTAAGAAAGAGGAAGAGAACCCCAAAACCGTCGTCCACTATCTCTGCCGGGCGGCCAGAACCAAGCCAGTTTTCGTCTCCGAAAACAGGCCACCAATCTCCTCCGCTCCCTCTCCCTCGCCGCCGAACAGCTTTCCCTTCCAACGCTCGACCGCCACAGCCACCGAGCTTCTCCTTGCGAACCGGCCTCTGCGAATCGCCGGCCAGCTCCGTGCCGGTCTCCCTCTCTGTCGTTCTGTTTCCCTCTCGACTGGTCTCTCCCTCTTTCTTCCTCTTCTGGATCTCTCTCGATCTCCCTCCTCTTCACTCTTGGTCGATTCTCTCTCTCTATTCCACTCTCTCACTCTTCAAACCAGCCCCCCTCTCCTGATAACTCACTTTCTCTTTTGTTTTCAAATGTGTAAACCATAATGGGTTTGTTTAGGGTCCCATTTTCTTTTTGTTTGTTACGGGCTTCAGGTTTCTGAGGCCCAAATATGCCAAGAGACCATTTTCTTCAAAAAAAAAACATAAGGCACTTTTGGGTCATTGTTCCTATTATTATTATCAAAATCAATTTTATTTCATGTTATTAGAGCTTTTAAATGTTAAAGGATTTTTGAATAGGAAAATATATTTTATTTCATTTTATTATTATTGTTATTATTATTATTATTTTAAAGTTATTAGTGAGTTTTCTTTATTTTGTTTCTAAAGAGTAAGGAAGAATAAATAGTTTTCATTAAATCTAGGAATAAAGTGTTAAAATAAACGTTCTTTTAGGGATGAAAATGAGTATTCTAATAAGAATGTTAAAATCTAATTTAGATGCGACGTCTTGTTAATCTCATATTTTTATTTAAAATAATATTTTCTTTAAAATGAGGTTAATTTAGACGCGACGTCTTGTTAATCTCATGTTTTAATATTTTTTTAAAATAATATCTTCTTTAAAATGAGGTTAATTTAGACGCGACGTCTTATAATCTCATGTTTTTTTTAATATTTTATTAGAATATTATTTTCTTCAAAATGAGATTAATTTAGACGCGACGTCTTGTTAATCTCATTTTTTTTAATACTTTTATTAAAAATAATATTTTTTAATGAACTTTATTTTTTTTATTTTATTTCATTAATTTTATTTTAATCTTTAAATTTATGTACAAATTAAGGTTAATTTGGATGAGACGTCCTGTTAACCTTTACTTTCACTCCGTTTTACTTTTTTCCTTATAATTGTTGTTTTGTCGAGTTTCTTATTGTCATAGCTTTGTCGTTTCTTACTGTTACTGTTTTAATGTTCTACTATTATTATTTGTTTTTTACTGTCTGTTTAGTCTTCTATCGTTACTGTTTTCTTCTTTCTTACTGTCGCTGTTTGGTCAAATTTCTTACTGTCACTATTCGGTCTGTTTTGTCTGTTTGTATCTGATTTGTTATTTTGTATGTTTCTTTTCATAAAAGAAGTTAAAATCATTTCTAGACTATTTTGAAATAAGCGCTATCAATTTGAGGTAACCGTTTTATAACGGACAGTTGTGAGGTGCTAATACCTTCCTCACCTGTAATTCGACTCCCGAACTTAGAATTTCATTTTCATAACCAGTGTTTTAAAAGAGGTTTTTCCCGATATTTTTATCCTAAAAAATATTGGTGGCGACTCCCTGTTTTCTTTTCGAAAGGATTTCGAAACCCGTTTTATTTTTTAAGGGTCGGCCATTCCGTCACGATCCCGGTCGTGACACAAGAGAAAGTAAAAGAAGACATCATGAAAGCAATGAAAGAAGAAATTTTAGGTGGTTTCAAGATACTTTTGATTGAGTTACAAAAGTGTTTTCCAAGAGTAGCAATTCTATATCTATGTAGTATTTTCAATGCCAATGTAAATAAAAGAGTAGCAATTGATATATATTCTTTTGCCAATACTCATTGTGAAACTGTTAAAGTATGTTTTTATATAAAATTTGACTTGTGCCTCATCATTACCACACTTGTTTTTATGTGTACAAATGATATCCATTGTTCCCTTAATGCAGGAAAAGAAGTCCATTCCTAATGGTTTTTAGAATGAAAAGGAGTACATAAACCATGAGAATTTTGAGAGAAAATGGGGGAGCAGGGTAAATCATTGTCCAAGAGAAAGAGAGCAACAAAAGTTGGGTCCACTAAGTAGCCTAAGCTTGAGCCTAAGCTTATGGAATTGATAGAGAAGACAGAGGTAAAGCAAAGGAAGGCTAAGACTGCTGAAGTTTCCTTAGGGATGGGGAAGGTATTGTTTTCTTGTTTAACACTTTTTCTTCTAACATGAACTCAATGGGAAATTTGGCATCTTAAACTATTTTAAAAAAAAATGTTAATTATTTAACTTCCATAGTCATTAAACTCATGAATCGATTAATGTTAAAAATTAGTTCCTCTATTGTGTTTGGGGCCAAAAGGTGATTGATTTGTACTGCTATAGTGGTGTTAGAAAGCTATTTGCTATTTATAACGTGTCTTGTATATTTTATATTTTGGAAATACTATGTTTTGTGTCTTGATATGTCATGGTATGTGTGTTTGTATGAAGATGTGCATGAACCAAGCTTGCAAGGATAAAAATTCAATTTTGAGTGTTGATGTTGTTTTTTGCCTCGTAAGTTACCATAAAAGGTGCAAATTTCTAGGATAGGGAGACTAGGATGCCTATTGATGTGATTGATTTTGTGTTTTGATCATAGTAGTTGCATATTTTTGTTACATGTGCAAATTACTTTAAACTTATCCAGTTTTTCTTTAATGCAAGCAAAGGATATTCATGTTATTGTTCAAAATAAAAAAAGAAGGCACACCATGAGAATTTTGTTAGCAAAAGAAGAAAATAAAAAAAAGGAAAATCTCATAAGAAACAACATATGAAAGGTAAATAAAATGAGGTTGTTATTTTTCTTCTTTTTTCTCTCTTGATTTTTTTTTAATTTTTAAGTTGTTTGTTTTAGAATCTCATCATTGCAAGCTCTATTAAGAGGCTAATAAATTGGTGAGCTAACCCCTATCAAATGACTCTTTTACAAACATTTTTAGTTCTATTTTGTACTTTGTTTTCTAATATATTAGTTGCTTTTATTGGTTTCAAAAGCATGAAAAAGAGTGACTTTGACGCCATATCATTTTCAGTTTATTGAAAAAAGATACTAATTGTGTATTGAATTGTGATGGGTTTCCTTCTTTACCACTATAGTTGAAATGAAATTCTTTTTGGGCAACACAACATCAAGGTCGATAGCAAATTACTCTTTATGAGATTTGATTTGATATTTGAATACGAGGGTATACAAGACATTTGCATTTCATCTCTATAGTATTTTTTTGTTGGATATAATTGAATGGTACTCTGTATCTTTTAATGTAAAAGGTGGGATGATAAAGCCAAAACCAATCAATTATCTAGATACTAGAGTTGAATATATTTACAGATGTATGATATGTCATTTTACAATGTGGACTTTAAGGGTGTTCATCAACCAATTCGAACAGCTAAAACTGCTTAATTGATCCAAATAAAATCAAAATCGAACAAACCAAAAACTGAAAAAACCAAAACTATAAAAAAAAATCGCTCTTCCTAGTCGGTTCGGTTTGATTTTAGATTCCGCTTATGGAAATTGAACCGAAACAAATCAAACTACACCCTTATTACATGTGCGGTGCATTATACATGTTTCGTTGAATCTGTTCCATGTCCTTTGCTAAATAGACTTTATTTCTTTCATTTTAGTCACTTATCAATGATTTACTTATTGATAATTTCATTGAACTAGTTGAAAACTTGAGATGTTTTACTTATTAATGATTCTAGCATTGTTAAAACTTAAGATATTTTTTGAATTGCTATAATTATAAATTTTATTTGATTTGCAAAAATTATAAATTGATAAAAATGAATAAACTGATCCAATATGAACTGCATTTGATCGAATTAGATAGTGTCATTTATTTCAACCGAATCACAGCTTAATAAAGTGATCAGATTGGATGATATTTTATTCCAAAACCGAATAAATCTGGATTACAAACACCCTAGTGAACTTATATAGCACACTACATAAATATTACTTTGGTATTAAGATTATATAAGTTGCACTTAGTCATTAAATTTGTAGGCCATAGGCATACTTTACTGGTACTTTGGTATTTGGATTGGTTAGGATTTAAGAGACTATATGCAAAACGAGCTTATGACTCAACAATTAAAAAATCATAAACTTTTTTCAAATTTACTATAAAATAATTTTTTAAATATTAGAAAAGAAATAATCTGGTTACACTTTCTGGATGCAACTAATAATGTGTTAAACGTATAACAAAAACTATCCATATTTTTTAAATAATACAAACCGATCCACTAACAACATTTTTGAATTGTTCGTGTCAGATTGTTATCAAAATCACTTAGCCACATGGGCCTTTACTACACCTGCAAAAATGTTTCAGTTGTAAATAACATTTTTATAATTTATCTATATTTTTTAAGCGTTCCTAGAAATCAAACAAGCAATAGTGTTCATAATGTATTGTTTCATTAAAATTTTAATATTCTATTATATTTTCATTTTTATATAAATATTAAAATACGTTATAATCTTAATAAACTTATGTATTTATAGAAAATTATCAAATTTTAATTTATTTATTATATAATATAATATTTTAAATTTATTTTGAATCATTAAACTGTAGCCCTACAGTTACATGATTCATCATCATGTTTTATATATATATATTGACATCTTGCTTCTTCACATGTTTATTAAACATTCACCTTATTATATCTCTTTTTTATTTGATCATATTTTTATTTTTCTATCTTAATTGTATTTTCTTTCAATCCTTCTACTTCACCCAACGATCAATCTATAGAAAAGGGTAGAAACCAAACTTTTTCCTATTTAATTTTAATTTTCTATTGTTTGGTCACAATATTTTTTTGGCTCTAGTCAACATATTAATATTCATTACCTTCAAAATTCAGAGTTGGGCCTATACATTTATTAGTGGGCCTTTCTAAACTGAACCTATGGCTCGGCTCTAGCTGCTCACCTTTTGCACAATTGCTTTTAGCATTATTCATTTTTATTGTTTTACATGATTCCTTTTTTCGTATAAAATTTTAAACTTTTTGAAAATCAGCATGGAATTTTTTCTAAAATTTGGAAAGTTAAATTGATATATTTGACTTCTAGACAAAATATAAAATCCAGCGACAAAAAATTAATTTGACTTCCAGTATCTAAAATACAAAAGTTATGTTTTTGAAATTTTAGAATAAATTCAACTTTTAAATAAACCCAAAAGTTTATTTATCTAAGAATATATAGAAAATTAGATTTATCTAAGAATGATAGAAAGTGAAGTATTAGATTTATCTAAGAATATATAGAAAATTAATAATAACAATTAATATTAATAGTAAATTTCATTAAAAAGATGTAATAACAATGAGACGAGAAAGAAGATACCTCATAGAAGCAGTTCTATTCTTTTTTACAAAATGATGAAACTATTTGGGAAGGAACAGAGCAAATGACAATGAGAAGTTAAGTGCTATATATAAACTACATCCACAACCCTTCATTCATTGTAAGTGCTATATTTAATTAAATAAGTAATTGTTGTAGAAAATCAATGAGGCCAAAAGAGATGAATCAACATGCAATTCATTGAAGTGCCCAACAATGATTTCATTAATTGTTATTAATTTTAGGATTAAAAAGATATTTTTGGAATCCAAAATGATAAATTAATGTTTGCATTATTAGGTGAATCAAAGTATTGCAATTTTTTAATAATGCATTTAAACTTTCCCAATGATGTTTCTACTTTCTAATGAGGTATATGAAATGACGTAAACTTTATCAACCTGATTGAAAATTTCTACCTAAAGAAATATACTATTAATGATCATTGTAACTCTACATTTTCTTCATCAAATAATAATAATTATAATTATCATAACCATAATTAAAGATGGAAAATTGGTCCAAACATACTTGCAGAATATGGTTCAAAATATGAAAGGCCAAGTAAAAATTATGCAAACTTACCCAAATAGAGTTAATTTATTTAACTGTAGTATTATTATTAAAAAAACAATAGGTCCATTTTACTCCTTGGGCTTTATCTTTATCTTTACTTTTTTGAGAATTTTGTACTTGACGTCTATGTGCCTCCAACATTTATGGCTGGTGATATTTCAACATTATCAATAAATCTCTTCTAGTAAGTTTGCTCAACAAAGTCTCATGATCACCGTCTGATAAAAATTCCTATATCAATATGATCGAGAATTAATCTTAATTCTTCTAATGATTAATATGAATATTTAAACTAAAAAATGATCCTTCTCTGATAAAAGTATTAACCTCCCTTGTAAATTACAGGATGCTACAATTTGTGCTAATGAATGAACCAAATTATAACAAAAACATATTCTAATATCAAACATTAAAATAATGAATGATTAAAACTTATGCAAATTCATAACATAATATTGCATCTAAGTTGAATAGTTTACACTAAACATAAAACAATGATCAAATTAGGAATAACATTTAAATATTAAACATGAATAAAATGTCTTACTTCAATTTGTCAACACAACTTAATTTTAGAGGCTGAAAATTCATGCTCAGATGTATCCTATATAGAAATAAAACAAACATTTAAAATATATCAATGATAAAATAACGATGTAAAAATAGTTAGTAATATGAATTAGCATAAGTATTTGATGGTTCAAAGTTGGACTTAAAAGGGGGGTTGAATAAGTCTTAAACTCTTTTTCGAAAACTTTACAGACTCCTGAACAAGTTAAATGAATTAACAGACCAAAGAAGGGAATAGAGAATCATGCAACAGATTTATACTGGTTCACTTTCAATGTAAAAGCTAGGTCCAGTCCCTTCAGACTAGAAGGATTTTCACTATTGTAAAAAGCACTTTTACAATAACAACACAACATCTGTGCCTCAAGTATTATTGACTCCAGCCACTTCTGGCTTATAACCCAAGTATTGTTTCAAAGAGCCACTCCTGGCTACAGACACCCAAGTATTTTTCAAAAGCCTCTTTAGGCCACACGTGTTTTTCCCATATTAACAGACTTTGGCAACACACTAGATTTTATAGAAAGGAATGATAGAGAGTTTGATGTTATAACAGATAACTCAACGTACAAGTATATGAAATGTTAAGATAGGTGCACTGAGCTACAAACTACTATAAGTCAAGGTCTGCTAGAAGTAGAACTACAAAGAATACTTATGTAGTAAAATACAAGAACTTAGAAACTTTTAAAAAAAAGTCTTTCAGACTTTTGGTTTTTGAGAGATCAAAGAGTGTTCAATGATGTGAACCAAAAAAAAATTGAGTTTGAAAGCTTCTTGTATTTATAGGCTTCTTAGAGATAGCCATTGGTTCAACTTAAAAAATGTTGATCTTCTCAAGGATAGTGCAGGCAACGAGTGTAGAGACATGCTCTAGAGATAATCCTTTAAATGGGTTACCTTGATAGACTTCTTGAAAAGATCCTTTTTTGCTTATCGATTTTAAGCAAACAGGTACCACTTTGTAGCCATTGACCTTAGGCTATATAACTTGCATAGATTCAGCTTTTACTGACACATTAGGATATGTGAGACAGTTTTCTTGGTTCTTGCGAGTAGGCCTTCAACTTTTCTGTTCATTACTTCTTTAAGGATGGACACAGGTTGAGTTGATAAAGTCCATGCAGGTCCTTATTTAGAGAGGAAAGATCATTTTTAGACACTTTTAGAAGAGGAAAGAGAAAACATCTCAAGCTCTGTAGCTTCAGAAGGACTTGATCCAAAGAAGCCTTCAGTGAGTACAAACTCTCCTTTTCAATAGAGAATTGAGTTTTACGAACTCCCCCTGTTCTTTGCAACTAGATTTTACGGACTTCCTATCACACTTGAACAGAATAGTTAGATAAACCAAGCATACAAACTCAATTTTAGCTAAGAGTCTTGATGTATATTATTAACAAATCACATAGGGTTTAGACTTCTTAGTCTTGAATTTAGACTTGATTCTAACAATCTCCCCTTATTTGTTTATAACAAACATCAATTCTTTTAGATAAAATGAGGTCTGTATTACAGAGAAAGTTGAAGCACTGAAATACTTGATTTAGAATAACATGAGTTGTTATATTTTTCAGTTTTAAGTCAATCAAGTTATTCACATATAACAGACTTCAGTTATAAATAATAAATGCTTTGAAGAAAAAGATATGCAAACTGAATGGATTATTATGTATGTAAACGCAATGTATTACATATAACTTAAAAAAATAAAGAACTACAGACTATAGACTGAAACACATTCCTATCTACTTAGACTTATTAAATACTTCATACTTCTTCCCTTTTTGGTATCAACAAGAGGAGGGACATCACAAAGACTTAGCAGCCTTGAGAGGGGTAAGAAGACACTGTAAGACAGAAGCAAAAATAAGTTGGGAAGTAGTAGCAGACACCAAAAGTAAATGACCAATTTTACAACAAAAGAAATGAGGGTGGTCAGTGATAACAATGGGGGAACAGATAGAGGGAGAAATAATGGCTCTGGAAGGATCCCAAAAGGTAGGATGAGTCTGAGCTATTCTTCTAACACGACCCTAAAAGTTACAAATATCAATCACAATTTCTCCAACAGTAGTACTACAGACTTGATCACGTTCCCAGAGGTAGTATACCTATAAAAGTCCTTGGGTGTGCCCATTTGGAGAGCGGTCTGAATGAAGAATCTCCAAAATGTTATTAGGAAGCTTCTTTACAGTCTGCATGTACCAATCAGGAGTAAAGGGAACAAAGATCTAGACTTTCTCCTTTAACTTATTGGTGATAATCCTCTAGTTCTTGGGCATGAGATAATCTGGATAATCCAAGAATCGAGCTTGAGGCTTGGCAAAAGCTTGAATCCAAGGTTTAACAGGGAGCTTGAGATCTTGGATGAGCTGGAAAGCCTCTTGTTGCATACAAATTGCTTAGGTAGAGGCAAGGAAGGCAGGGGAGTAAAGGTAAGGGTTGGATATGAGCTCTTCAGGAGGGATAACAGGGTGGAATCTAGACCAAGGAAAAATTCTGTCTGTTTATAAATAGGGAATTCACCAGAGGCATGATAAGGGAAAGAACGACCAGGAAGTTGAGGTCATCATCCAATACAGAGGATACATGGATGGGTTGAGCAGACTGTTCAGCAGGAGCAAATTCAGACTTCTTGGTGGGAATGGATCCAGACTTCTTGGCGGAAGTCTTTTCTGCCAAAACATAAACTTTTGAAATTTTAGGCTTCTTATACTTAGGTGGTTCCACACCTGGTTCAGACTTAACTTTCCTCTTCAGAGGAAATTTCTGCACTTCAGTAGTGGTTGCAGCAGGTTGATCTAATAAAGGAGCGAAGGATGACAGCTTGGTGAGCAACAGACTGCTGGTCATCCAATCAATTACCGATTCCAGGGGCATATTCTCAAGCTTAAAGATCTTCATGAGAACAACTAGGTAAGGCACCTTCTTTTGCTTCTTCATAACAGAAGTTGTCATGTAGGTCAACAGAATATTGGCAAGATTAACCCGTTCCTTTATCAGCATATGGTACATGTACAATTTGTCCAACTTGGATACTGTATCCTTTATAGACTTCATAAGATAGAACATATGACATATCAACAAATGCAGCATCTTGGCTTTGGGCAACAGAGTTCCAGAAATTGCTTTGTCCAGACGAGCTTTTCCATACAAAGCTTCGTTGATAGTGAAACTGAAAACTTTAGTAAACTCAAAGTCTTTATGAAGACAATTCCTCCAGGGTTACACTATAGCACAGTCACCAACAAGTCTTCAGATATTTCAATCTGCTTCCCACGCAGAGTTCCAACCAAGATACACTTTATCTTGTCCATTGAGATAGTTCTCCAGAACACAAGAGCAACTGATGGAGAAAATGGTTCCTGGTCTAAACAAAAACTGGTCTAGCCAATGCCTTCTACTTCAGTAGTGACATCGTATCCTTCGATTGTGTGTTGAGCAGCATCAAAGTAAAAAGACTCAATAACATCCTTAACCGAAAGTGAGATTCCAGCCATTGTAGAGAGAAAAGGAAGAGTTTTTGGAAGAAGAAGGGTTTTAGGGCAAGAGGAAAAAGCTTGAAGAAAATAGAGAGAGAAAAATTTGTAGAGAAGTTACAGAGAACGTGAAAGGTTGTGCAGAGAATGAAATGGCAACTAAAAGGGGTTATTTAAAGGCAACATGACTTAATAGAGGGAAAACAGTTTCAGAAACTGTTGTATTCCAAGCAATAACTGAATGCCATATGTTATGGAAAAATAATTAAATGAATAAATAAAAGAATTTAAATGAGGCAACAAACTACGTCTCTCAGCATAGAAGTAAAAAAATGAAAATTATTCTAAGTTAGGAAGCATGCAGACCACAAATATACAGACACTTCAATCACATAATATTACGCAAGTTTAGATTATATTTGATAAAAGCAAACCTAGCTTCTGCTAAAGGTTTAGTGAAGATATCATCCTATTGGTAGTTTGTATCCAGGGTGCCTTTCTGAACATAGTCACGAATGAAGTGATACTTGACTTCAATGTGCTTTACTTTTGAGTGCTGAATAGGATTCTTTGATAGATTGATAGCACTAGTGTTATCATAGAACACAGGAATATCTTCTTCCTAAATTGAATAGTCCTCCAATTGATATTTTATCCACAGAAGTTGTGAACAACAACTGGCTACAGACAGGTATTCTGCTTCAGCTGTAGAGAAGGCTACTTTGCTATTGAGTGCTGAATAGGATTTTTTGATAGATTGATAGCACTGGTGTTATCATAGAACATAGGAATCTCTTCTTCCTAAATTGAATAGTCCTCTAATTGATATTTTATCCACAGAAGTTGTGAACAATAACTGGCTGCAGATAGGTATTCTGCTTCAGCTGTAGAGAGGGCTATTGAGTTATATTTCTTGCTACTCCAGGAAATCAAGCTAGTTCCTAGAAAGTGACATCCGCCACTTGTACTTTTCCTATCTGATCTATCACCTGTAAAGTCTTCATCATAGAATCCACGAAGAGAAAAAAAGTCTGTTCTCTTATAGAATAGCCCAAGGTTAGTGGTACCAGCAAGATACCTCAAAATCCTCTTCACTGTAGACAAATGTGATTCCTTAGGATCTGCTTGATATCTTGCACAGACACATACACTAAACATTATATCAAGTCTGCTAGATGTTAAATACAATAATGATCTAATCATTCCTCTATATAGAGTCTAATTGTAACAGCCTTGATTTTCTAGAATGAAAGTCTAAACCCTCGAGACCTTCAAGGTCCTTTGTTGGGTATTTTAGGAGAACAAGGCTTAGGCCTGATCCCCAAATCATCCTAATAGTGTGAGAAAGTGAGATTTAAGATAAGGTAAGCAGTTAGTTGATCAGTCAAGTGAAGTCAACAAGTAAGAAAAGTTGGTGTTAGTATGACTCCTAGAGGAGACTTTCAATTTATGATGAATTATGTGAAGGAATGAATGTATTTAAATTGGCAATTTATCTATTACTGAGATAATTATATTTATAAACATATTTATATTGTTATTGCTAGACAAGTTATGAATGATGCTTAGTTTTGATAGTTATAGATAATGATAATTAATTTTGAATTAGAATGTTTAGAATTATCTAAGTAACCGGATTTGATTTTAAGATTTAGTGATTTATGAAGGCCAAGATTTCATAAGACTTAATTAAGTTTCCTTTAGTAAAACGATTATCGAATAATGCATTACCTTGATATTGGTGGATAAATAAATATTATTTCTAAAGATTTGGTTAATGAAGTGAAAATATAAAATATATTTTTATTAACGTTATTAGTAATAAAATATGAGAAATATAATTGTAATAAAGTTTAGTTAAGGGATTAATTATTATTATTATTATTATTATTTTAATAATAAACATCGCCCAATTTCTCAAATTTGAACTGTGGAACCCAGTTTGAGGTCGGACTCTGGTCATTTGACTCGAGACTAGTAATCTAGTGAGGAAACTAGTCCTCTTAGGATCGTTTCGTGAAAAATCAAGGGCACCTTACTCGGCCTAACCGGCCAAATCAGAATCTTAACACTTCCTACGTTTGACCGTTTATATACTTCAGAATGTCCGATGGTGACACGGTCAGTCTCTGGTAACTCATTTAGAAGTTTTAGGAACTTTTCATAAAGAGGCCGAAACCCGGTTCGGACCCTAGTGTAACATCCCGATTTTTATTAATTACTGATTAATGGTTAATTAGATTAATTATTGAATAATGATAATAATAATAATGTTGGAATTGACCATGGTGCCCTCAGTGGTGTTATGAGAACTTCGGTTCTCTCTCCCTCTCTCTCTCTTTTGTCCACGTTGGAAGGGTGTGATGATGGCTGATGGGACATGCATTAATGAGGACGTGATGGAGCTGAGTGGGACGCTGATGGGGGCAGTGTGATGATAAGAGTTGGTGCACATTTCCCTTCTCTCATTCTCTTTACTTCTCTCGTGTTGCATGCTCTGTTGGGGAGAGGAAACATTCCTCCTTCTCCCTGGTGCTCCATGAAGCTCTTGCTTCTTCCTCCCCTGCTGCCTCACCTTCGTCTTTTCCTTCATCTTCTTCCCCCACTCACGAACTGTGTTGGACCGAGTAGAATGGTGTGGCTGTGTGAGGGACAGCGTGGTGGAGGAATCAGCGTATGGCTGTGTGTGGAGGCTAGGTTCAGGTTTCTTCCTTGTTCCCTGGTGATCCTTCTTCTCCTCCTTCTTCCTCTATGTGGTGAGCTGTTTGTGGCTCGGTTGGGAGCCAGCAGCGTATGGTGTGCCTCGGTTGTGGAAAGATGATCCACTGTGTGAGGCTGTGCTATTTGTGTGAAGAAGGCAGAGATGGATGGTGCATGCATGGAAAGCTTGGAATCCTCCATGGTGGGGAGGATGGTGCTGTTCGAGTGAGGAACAGCTTTGAGACGTGCTTGGTGGTTGTTGTTCAAAGTGTGGAACAGCATGGTGCTGTGTGGCTTGGAGGTTGAGATCCTCCTCTATTTTTTGCCTGAACGTGAGGATGCTTGGTTGCATGGTGGTTCTCCACTGTTGGTGAGAATGATGTCATACCTTTGAAGCTGTGATGCTTGGGTGAAGAGGAGTGTTGGAATCCTCTACTGGTCGTGGGAGAAGATGATGTTGTGTTTGGGAGCTTGGTGGTCCTCCGAGCGGTGAGCGTGTTGCTGGGACGACTGGGAGCCATGTTGGCTCTTCCCACGATTGGAATGCCGAGCAGAGTGCTGCTGTGGTTGGGCCGAGTGGCCATGTGACTTCTGGAACGTCATTCCAGGTAAGGGGGGCTTTGCATCTCAAATGCATAGTTTATGGACGGGTTTTCGGGTGACATTATTGCACTGTGTTGTGTTTGTTGGATGCTGTATGTTGTTGAGTTGAACCCAGATTGATGTTTATTATTTAAGTTGTGCATGATTATCCGTCCAAGAGAGGTATGATGATATTTGTGATGATGTGAGTTAATGCATGAGATGCATGTTATTTGTATTATGAATGCCGAGTGCATTGTGTGGTTTGTTATTGGTCCCTATGTGTGTAATGGTATGAATAAATACATGCAATGCATGATATTAAATATGTGTATGTTGAGTGCATAGGATGGGGACTGGCATGATAATTCCGAGTGGAATTTTATATAAAATGACATGTGAGGCTTAGAAATACTAAGGCCGAGTGGATCCCATGAGATAGCATGAGATGTGTGTTGTAAACAATAAATCCGAGTGGATGGCATAGGATTGCCGAGTGCATGAGTTGCTAAGTCATCTGATTCGCTGTGGAAATGCCGAGTGCATATAATGTTGAATGCTAATTACCGAGTGGGCAATCGGATGAATACGTGTGTATGTTGAGGATTCATAGATTAATCCTAATATAATTGAAGACCTCAGAGTTGGACTCGAGGCCATGCTGAGAGCATGAGCATTGTATGCTTGATGAAAGTCCTTGGGTTGGACTCAAGGCAAATGCCGAGTGCATTGGCGTTGGACGCCGAGTGAATGTGACTGTATGCATCCGATTC
Source organism: Clitoria ternatea (assembly GCA_037962975.1). NCBI lineage: Eukaryota > Viridiplantae > Streptophyta > Magnoliopsida > Fabales > Fabaceae > Clitoria > Clitoria ternatea. The sequence goes on from CM075669.1 coordinate 111,623,860, forward strand.
ACCACTGGAATAAGTTGGATGTCTATTACCGATCGGCAATCAGATGACGTTAAATGGAATATGATTAAGTCCTGGAGCTAGGCTCAGGCAGACTCCGTGAGCATGGCTCGGAGTGTGGATATTATTTGATATAGAGCTGGGATAAATATGAGGTGAAATCCGATTGGATAAGTAGATGTTTGTTAAGGATGTTAGGCTTTATAGCCGAGTGAAATAGGTAAGAACCCGATTGGAGATGTTTGTGTTTGTTCATATTTAAATGGCAGTGTGTATATTTGATTGATTGATGATATATATTTATATGTTGTGGATTCAGAGATTAATCCGAGTCAGTAACTGTCATTTAATATGTAAAGCTCACCCCTACACCATTTTTCAGTATGTGCAGGTTGGATTGGATGATGTGATGGCCTTAAACCCGAGTATTGGGTGTTTATGATGAGGCTGTGTACATAATGTAATGTACCGAGTGTGTTTTGATGTATTAAAGCCTTGGCCGGCTCATAACAATGTTGTATAATGAATACAAATAATATATGTATTGGAATCCGAGTGCATGTTTATATATAAGATTTACATTGAAATCATGTACTTGTATCGGATAATGGGTGTTGGTGAATGAATAATGTTAAGGGAATAAGCATTCCGAGTGTATGATTATATATATATATATGGGTCGGTAGACTGGAATTGTGGATAGGTTTATATTTATGAGAATATATATATACATAAGGGATTTATGTTGATTTGATGCTTCTTACCGACTGGATTGTGTTGTTGAATTATTTGAGAAGTGTTGTTGATTTATTTGAGGAGTGTTGATGAATAGAATGATGCTAAGTTAATAAATTCCGAGTGGAATATTATTGTAAGAGCTGGTCTGAATGTTGAGGCTTAAGTATATGATCTTTCCGAGTGTGAAGGCATAAGATAATTCCGAGTAATCATAGGCCTAAACATTACCAAGTGAAAAATATGGATTAACCCCGAGTGGGGAATGATTTTGTATAAACCCGAGTGGAAATCTGAGTGAACCTCTCCGAGGGAAGAGTTGTTATGATGGATTAGATTGGATATATTCTAAGTGTTTTATATATATATAATCCGAGTGAAAGTTATATATGTATTCCGAGTGGAAGACCGAATGGGTGTTGGTCGGTCTTGGAGTTAGTTTACTGAGTGAAATACCGCTCGAAAGATGAGTCGGTTTTTGAATGGGTTTCCGAGTGACTTAACTTGATAATATTCCGAGTGAATGGGTAACGAGCTGAGTGATCTAAAGGTTATGTATTCTCCGAGTGAGAGAAATGATGAATATACCGAGTGGTAGGTGTATGGTACATTCTGATTGAATGTGGTTGGAATACACCGAGTGGTGTTTGGTTGGGTGGTAACCCGAGTGAGGGAAGTTATTGGACTCCGAGTGGAGTAAATTCATAGATTCCGAGTGGAATTATTACTATTTTTCGAGTGGACCATTACGTGGCCTCTGTGGATAAAATTGAGTGACTAGGTCATGGGCTTCCGAGGGAGGCAAGTGTTGGGGTTGTTCCCGAGTGAATGGAACCCTTTAATACCGAGTGGACTAAGTCAAACCCTGAGTGATGGGATTGCCGAGTGTAACTTCTCGTTTCAGCGAATGAAGGATTCGCTCCAACGAGTGTGTGTTGTTGGAAGGCTTTTGGATCGGCTTCGCCTAAGCGAAGGGGCGTTCGCCCGAGCGAGTTGGGCTGTCGCCCAAACGTGCTGTATCTCGCTTGAGCGAGTGCACGCTGTATTGTGGGTTCGCTCAGGCGCCGTTTGTCCTTCCGCTGTGAATGGTTTTCTTTTCCTTTGCCTTCCCTTCTTCTTGTGGCTTGGTTTTGCATTGTTTCTATCTTTCTCCAAGATGTACTTTGGGCAGAGTGTGAATGTTTTGTAAACTCTAATTTTTGGAAGTTTTGGTCCTTATCTGGCCCGGTTTTCATGGTCTATGGACCCGGCTCTCATATCTTCATATATGAGAGTGGCTTATTATAGATCCAGGTATTTTTCTAAATTGGGAAAAATTTTCCCTGTTTCGGGTTTATTTATTTGTTAAAATTAAGGGTGTTTTACCTATCACCCCTGTTTTTCTATAAAGTCATTTCTTTAAAAATCGTTTTAAGACTCGACCCGAATATCTTTAGTGTTTTGGACCCAACTTTTGCGTACGACCTTGGAATTGAGCTATCTTGGTATCAAACTCTTTGTTTTGAAAAGAACTTCAACCTTTGTTTAGAATTATCTAAGTAACCGGATTTGATTTTAAGATTTAGTGATTTATGAAGGCCAAGATTTCATAAGACTTAATTAAGTTTCCTTTAGTAAAACGATTATCGAATAATGCATTATCTTGATATTGGTGGATAAATAAATATTATTTCTAAAGATTTTGGTTAATGAAGTGAAAAGATAAAATATATTTTTATTAACGTTATTAGTAATAAAATATGAGAAATATAATTGTAATAAAGTTTAGTTAAGGGATTAATTATTATTATTATTATTTTAATAATAAACGTCGCCCAATTTCTTAAATTTGAACTGTGGAACCCAGTTTGAGGTCGGACTCTGGTCATTCAACTCGAGACTAGTAATCTAGTGAGGAAACTAGTCCTCTTAGGATCGTTTCGTGAAAAATCAAGGGCACCTTACTCGGCCTAACCAGCCAAATCAGAATCTTAACGCTTCCTACGTTTGACCATTTATATACTTCGGAATGTCCTATGGTGACACGGTCAGTCTCTGGTGACTCATTTTGAAGTTTTAGGAACTTTTCATAAAGAGGCCGAAACCCGGTTTGGACCCTATCACCCCCCGTTTTTCTATAAAGTCATTTCTTTAAAAATCGTTTTAAAACTCGACCCAAATATCTTTATTATTTTGGACCCAACTTTTGCGTACGACCTTGGAATTGAGCTATCTCGATATCAAACTCTTCGTTTTGAAAAGAACTTCAACCTTTGTTTCTAGCCCCGAACTCCGATTCTCGCCCCGTCAACCCCGAAATCAAGGATTAAGCATATTCGCCTTAAAATTTTGTTAATAGGACATTTTTCCTTGCACTTGATTCGAAAAAAATTCATAACTTTTTCATACTACCTTCGATTCATGTAAACTTTGTCCCAAAATCTCCATAACAAAATTATCTACGTTTTCCATGAAGAAATCAAAGGCTAATTCCAGGTTGGTACAGTTTAATGAATCTTTATGACTCATTAACTGTTTCATTTTTATACTGGCTGTTTGTGGGAAAACTCGCGTATCTTTCTCGTCTAGTACTTAAATCACTCTATTATTTTTGCTATGGATCCATATTAAGGAACTATACAATTATTATGAAGGGCCCAAAACTCAATTCTCAAAGTAGAATTTTTGGCAAATTTATTTCTGAGCATCTACCTGATTCAGAAACGTTTGGGACAGCCTATCGTAAATCGGGCATATCTTGGGCTACCGATATCTGATCATTGCGTATGATATATCAATTTAAAGAAAAAAAGAACTAAAACTTTTGTGTTGGGAGTTTCCTCTAATTCTGACTCTACAAATTATCCAGATTTATTATTAACGTGATTATTTTCAAGTTCATGAAAATCCTACACACTTTGGTTTCTTGCCCGGCAAGTTAATTTTTTGACCACCTTACCACCCCTGGACACCCCTCTGGACAAGTGTCACCTTATAGCCTTCCTCTTCCACTCAGCCCATCACCCCTCCCTTGGCCAATCAGGTTTCATGCAAGAAGTAGCCCTTATCATCACACCTACACCATCCATTACCTCACCTTACCTCCACATCATTGCACCCTTCTCTCACCCTTCAGCTAACGCCCAATTCCCCCACAATCTCTTCTCATTTCAGAAACTCAAAAGTTTCAGCCATCCTTCTCTTTCTCTAACCATCTCATATCACTACCCAACCTCTATTCCCTTCCATTTTCATGAGCACACTTCACCATCATCCACCTACACTAACCTAAATTCTATTACCTTTTCTCCTTGCTTCACCATTCATGGTCAGCCACCACCAATCAGCACCTCCTCCATTCTTTTGTATGTCATGGCTTTGGAGGAGAGAGCCCATTTTCTCATCTTGAAAGCCACTCAAAAACCGTAAGCTCCTCAAGGCTACTCTAGGTAAGCTTTGTAAAATTTTCTTCTTAATCTTGTTCTTAAAGTGTTATGGTCAAATTCTATTTTGTGAACCAGAAAATTAATGACATTTCCTTGTTGAATTGAAAATTAGAAATTTCAATCATCCACTCCATTTGTTGAGGCTCCAAGGCCGTGAATCCTCTTAGACCATATAAGGGTGAGTTTGGCAAAATTTCTTCATTGGTTATTGTTTTTGAATTTTTGAGGTCAACTTCAAATTTTGATTAAATTTTTTTAGTGTTGGACCCTTGCCATTGAAGTTGAAGCTGTGACTTCCCCCTTCTTGTTCTAAGCTTGCATGCGTTTTTTTAAGGAATCTGGAGGCTTAAACGATGATCGGAGTGCGTTAGGAACGAGCGGTAGAAACTTTGACAAAATCTCAAATTTCTCTCTCCGAACAACAACTTTAAAATGAGGTAAAATGGGTTTCCATCTCATTTGATTTCAATTCTGGCTGTGCTATGATAATGCTTGTATAATTGGGGGCTCACGTTTCGAATTTCGTTGCAATCCAACGGTCAGATCTTAAATCGTAGAATTTTTCGTAATCGACGACTAAAAGTTACGTTTTCGAATTAATTGACATTCTAAAACTTTATTTGGCATAGTACGACGTTCGTATACTCGAAGGAATTTTATTGCGATTAGTTACACGAAAAAGAAATTAGAAAAACAATTAGCGTTTAGGCGGGCTCGGTTACTTTCGATATGATTGTATTAAATAAATTTTTAATTCGGATATTATTATGTAATTTGTAGTATATTTTCCGGTAAGCCCTGCTATTAGATAAGTTAATTACCCGTTAATCAACATCGAATTATTTTAAGAAATATCGCGTTCAGTAAAAGAATTTTTGATCGGATAATCACAAATTTTTAAGTTACTCAAAAACATTAAAATTAAGGAATTAGATTTTTGAAGATTTCTTAAAATAATATGACTTAAGAATGGAAAATAATAAATTTAATTTTTGGAAGAATTGATGGTGAAAAGTTCTACTCTTGGCTTTCTAAATAAGGATTTCTTAATTTAAGCAAATAAATGTACTTTCATTTTTCAACAATTAGATTTCAAAAGAAAATGGATGTAGTGTTATTACTAAACAAATTGAAGATTTTATTTAAGATTTCCATAATTTAGGCCCAAATAAAGATTTTTGGAGGAAATGAAAATAAGTGAATTTTCGCAATAATAGATACTAAGAGTAAAAAAAGAAAATATTAGTAACAAATGTTAGTAACTACTTTAGTGACCACCTTAGAGACCACTTAAAAAAATTAAAAATTGATGGCTTTAGATATTAAGAAAAAGGATGGACTTTAAGGAGAAAATTTTACTAGAAAGAATAAATCTAAGAATTAATGATATTAGAAGGTTTAAGAAATTGGAAATAAAAGATAACAGTTTAGAATTTAAAATTTTGACTAAGATTCTAAGAATGATTTTAATAGATTAATAAGCTCATTATTTAAATGGAGTTAGAACTGAAAATTTTATTTTTATTTTTGGGTAATAACATGGTAGAAATCAAGTTAATCACTATGGTTAGAATAAGGAATTAAAGGAAAACTTTGATCTAGATTAGATTAGTTAACAACTAAGAAATGAAATCTTTGTTATACTAAATTTTGGTATTTAATAAAATAAATAGGATTGATTAAATTAGTTAATGACTAAGTAACATCAAGATATTTTGCTTTAAAGAAGTTTTAATTCCTTGAGTAGGTGAAATGAATAATTCTAAAAGAAAAGGATTAATTATAGTTATGAAAATGGAATAACTAAATTAATTATCAGGAAAGAATTATTTAGTCTAGTAAGACTAAGTTTAAGGAAGATATTATAATTAGAAATAAGGAATTAAAAATAAGGTAAAAAGGGATGTATAACTTATTTAGAGGAGAAAGTGTTAAATTTAAGATTTATTCAAGAATAACAGAAAAGGAATAACTAATGAGATTAACTAAAAATCAACTAAGTACTTAGCAATGGTATGTTAAGTGATAAATTGATAGACCCATTTTACTTAGTCAAATATAAAGAGTTATAAACAATTTTAAATATACACGAAAGTTTACCGTACTATTAGATGCACGACCCATGTACTACCAAAAAGACTTGCGACAACATGACCTTTATGAATGCCGACCTAGTAAAACGATTATTAAATTGTGCGGTAATGTAAATGGTTGATGTGATGTATTGGTGGATATATAATTGTGAATGATATATCTACTAAATGAATTTCTTTGGTGAAATTTATGTGATGCATGAAAATCTTAAATGATGTGTATGAGTGTGGGGTATTAATATCAGTAAGGGTTCCAATGTGGTTGGATGAGAAAGGACTCAAATGCAAATGAATGATGTAGAAACGGGATACCCATGATGTTGAGTTATAGAACCTCATTTCATCTTTAAGAGTTGGAAAATAAATTACAAACTTTTATTAAAAGAAAAGGAAGGTTGAAAAACATTTGATGTTAAGAGAAAGATTCAACGTTAGAAATGAAATGAGAAAAACCCTATTGAGGAACCACTTCAGAATGAATATAAGAGTTGGGACATGCATCATATTTGGTGAATAAGGGTGGCGTTGAGAAACTCCCTAGAGCATAATAGTGAGGGGTACACTGAAGAATCTACCAGCGCCTCGATACCCAAGGGCAGTCTAGGGAGTATATCGAAAGTGGGAATTCCAAGTGGCATCGGATTCGCGCCCGTCGCCGGAAAGCCTGCGAAAAACCCTGATATACTTCGACAAGAGGCGGGATTTTCTATGACCGTGGAGAGCTCGTTCTATAGAGATTATGATTGGCCATTTTGTGATAAAGTACTATGTGTCCTTACCTTTTTTGAATACCAGGCTGAGGAGAGCTCCGGTCACTCTAGTGGACGGGGAAATAAGGCGAGATCTGATTGACGGTGTTTTGTTATTGACGAAGAAGCATGCATCATACCAGTATAATATTAGTAAAGATACAACATTCATGCATTTCATTAAATTATGGTTATTTTAATGTGTTGATGTAGCAAATTGATAAATAATTAGGAGGGGTTTAGTAAGGAGTGACAGTGGTTAGATAACTTAGATATTCATAGGGTCCCCAAAGGAGTGTAGCGGGCTGATTGATACTAAATGTTTTTATGGAGATGGTGACTCACCTTTATAATTGATTACTCCAGACCACCATTCAGCCATGTTTATTGTACTAGAGGAGCAGCACGTAGAGAAAACCAAGCAGGTCCCGGTCGGTTAGCGGCTATTCCAGAGGATGCTCTAGTAGATGTACCACTACCACCACCTTAGTAGGACACAGAGAGATGCTATGACTGAGACGCAGAGGTCATAGAGACTTCAGTTAGGAGGTATGGTGATCCACCTCGACCCATGAGCATGGCAGAGCTTAAGGAGATGTCCGAGAGAGAGGAAGCTTTATTAGCGGACCCCCTCAACTTTCATCCACTACCAGCTCCACTCATGGTCCTGCCTCCTATCCAGCCAGTAGAGGCTCTAGCAGTACCAGCCATAGATGGTGTAGTTCAGAGGAAGCCTACACCCGAGTATATTCCACTTCCCATGGAGGAGGATGAGGAAGAGGATCCTGAAGAGCATCCCCTCGAGGACATGCCAACAGGCTTGGTAGACCCTGTAGCACTCCCAACCTTACCTCAGCAGATTCAGCAAGCAGTTCCTCTCGCAGTTCAAGAGGCAGGTAGGGTCGAGAGCATTCCTATGATGCCGGGAGTTCTGATTATAATACCGATGGAGATATATCTAGTGAGGCAACAGTGGAACCACTCCCAGGGCTTTCTTTGACATATTTACAGGAGCTACATGTATGGTGAGACTGAGGAGTACATCAAGATGTCAGCTACGGCCCAGAGTCTTCTTGCCGAGGCTTATGAGGCCTATATTAGTCACAGGAATCAGAGGATCCACGATATCAGTGATATACCATCTACTAGCACCGCCCCTCCAGATTATTCTAGATTGGCATCTGCTTCTGACCCGCCTGTATCTCCGTGGTCTGATGACGAGTTTCTAGAAGGAGACACGTAGTGATTAGGTTTATTTTGTTTATTTTCATTCCTTGTCTTTTGTTTAGGGAGCCTGCGTGCCCCTCTTTTATTTTAGTTGTACAGTTTTGACTTGGCCAAAGTATATATATAATGTTTTGTATATATGTATGTTATGCTTTTGTTCCACCATGTATTAACTTGTATATATAAAACAATTTCCACATTTTTCCTAAATTTAGTAACCTCTTAGTTAACCAAGGTAATCTAGTGGAAGAGATTATCTTAGTTAACCAAGGGTGTTACACTGATCCATTGATGTACCAGATTCATCCTTGCTTATGATGAAATTTGGATATATTGATGTACTCATAGATTTGGTATCAGTCATTTTAAATTTTATAAGCAACTCTTTGGTATACTTTTGTTGATGAATAAAAATTCCTTAAGTAGTCTGTTTGATTTGCAGACCAAGGAAGAATTTGAGTTCACCTATCATGCTTATCTCAAATTCAACCTGTATAGTTTTCATAAAATCTTTGCAAAGACTCTCTTCAGTAGCACTAAAGACAATGTCATCCACATAGATTTGCACTATAAGAAAGTGTTTATATGAGCCTTTTCTAAATAGAGTTGTATCAACCTTTCTCTGAGTAAAGCCTTTTGATTTTAGAAAAGAACTAAGTCGATCATGCCAAGCTCTTGGTGCTTGTTTCAGACCATATATATAGTGCTTTACTTAATTTAAAGACATAAGTTTCAAAAGATTTGTCTTCAAACCCAGGTGGTTGCTTTACAAAAACTTCTTCTTCAATAAAGTCATTTAGAAAAGCACTCTTAACATCTATTTGATATAATTTTATCCTTTTAAAAGCAGCAAATGCAAGTAAAATCCTTTTAGCCTCAAGTCTAGGTATAGGAGCAAACGTTTTAGTGAAGTCTATACCTTCTTGTTGATTGTAACCTTGTACTACAAGCCTTGCTTTATTCATTACAACTTTGCCATCTTCATCTAGTTTGTTTCTAAAGACCCATCTTGTTCCAATGATGCTTTTGTTTTTTGGTCTTGGAACCAAGGTCCATACCTTGTTTCCCTCAAACTGATTAAGTTCTTCTTGCATGGCTATTATCCAGTCAGGATCCTCTAGAGCTTCTTCAATGGTCTTGGGCTCAAGTTCTAAGACAAGTCCCATTGATGATTGGTTGTGAAGTCTTAACCTGGTTCGGACTCCTTTAACTTGATCTCCAATGATAATGTTTGAAGGATGATAGGTCTTGAACTTCCATTCTCTAGGATTTCCAGGTTCAGCTACAGTCTGTTAATCTGATTCTTGTTGTTGATGAGTTATGGAGTCTGATGGTTTAGGTTCTCCTTTAGGTTGTATAATTCCTGCATTATCACACTCTAGATCTGTCAATTTCTTGTCAGTCTTTGTTAGATCATCAAATCTTACGTGCATTGATTCCTCAATGGTTTGAGTCCTTGTATTAAAGACTCGATAAGATTTTGATGTATTTGAATAACCCATAAAAATACCTTTATCACACCTTAAATCAAACTTTCCAAGTTGATTTCTTGTGTTTAGGATATAGCATGTGCATCCAAATGAGTGAAAATATGATATGTTGGGTTGTCTTCCTTTCCATAATTCATAGGGAGTTTGATTCAGTATTAGTTTGATAAAGACTCTATTTTGAATATAACAAGAAGTGCTTACAACTTCAGCCTAAAAATATTTTGGTAAGTCATTTTCTCAAAGCATGGTTTTGGCCATCTCAAACAGATTTCTGTTTTTCCTTCCACAACACCATTCTGTTGAGGTGTTCTTGGAGAAGAAAATGTATAAGAGATGCCTGCTTTGTTACAAAATTTTTCAAAAATTTCATTTTCAAATTCTCTTTCATGATCACTTCTTATTGTAGAAATATAGACTCCTTTTTCAAACTGGATTTTCTTACAGAAAATCTTGAATACTTGTGTAGACTCATCTTTGTGGGGTAAGAAATAAACCTATGTCATTTTGGTGTAATCATCAACAATGATGAAACTGTATCATTTTCCAGCAAGGCTTTAAATTTAGGATGGTTTGAACAAATCCAAATGTAACAGTTCAAGTGGTCTATTAGTGGAAACAACATCCTTGTTTTTAAAAGAAGTTTTGTGTTTTTTCCCTTTTGACATGCATTGTAGGGTCGGGATCCATTAAATGAAATTCTGGGTAGTTCTTTAACTAACCCCTTTCTGTTAAGCTTTGAAATATGTTTCATGCTAAGATGTCTAAGATTTTTATGTCAGATCCACTTCTTTTTAGACGAGGAGAATAAACAAGTTACATTTTAACTATTCTGTTCACCCAAATTAACCTTATAGAGGTTGTTTGGGCCATAACTCCCTTATTTCTTAATGAAAATTTTTATGCCATATATTAAATTAAAGATATCAAAAAGATCTAAAACTTTTATGTTTATCCCATTTTCAAATACGGCTCAAAAAGACCCTTAAATCCATGTACAAGTTGACGCCCCAGAACTGGACACCTCAGACCCTTCATACAACAAGAACCAATCACCATCTTCCATCCATGGGACACTTGTCTCACCCTCTTGAACTGCTTCTTCAGCAAGTTTCCACTACTTGCTTCCTAAGGATGTCATGTTATCATGACATAATGTTGTAGGAAATTCTTCAATTTTCTAGCCTTTAATTATTGGATCTTCTCCTGTGGCTTGCTTAGATCCAAGAGACTTCTTAAAATGGATATGAAGCTCATGGAATTTAAGGATGGAAGAGTAACCAAATCAGAAATGCAATGGAAGCTTGAGGGTGAAGGAATCTAGTGGAAGAGAAGCCTAGATCTAGAGAGGTTTTGCTTAGAAATGAAAGAGATGAAGAGGCTAGTGTGGAGAGTAATGGAGCCGCCACTCTCTATGAGGTAGAAAGATAAGGAAAAGTTTTTTCACCACCCTTGGGAGAAGGCCAAGGGATAAGACTAGAGAAAGGAGCCTAGTGCTTCTACTTTCTAGAGAGAAGGGAGAGTTTCTCACTCTAAAAGTGTTTAACATTTAACTTATGAGAGATTAATAAAGGAGAGGAGCTTATATACTCCTTCTAAAAATTCGCCCAACTCTAGCTAATTATGGGCCTTGGATTAATTCCTAAGGGCCAATGCTAAAGCCTACTCAAAAATGGCCCAATACAAGCCCAAATACAAAAAGAACAAGGTACAAGGCCCAAAAGTGGCCCAAAACCAATAGGTATGCAAAGCCCAAACCAATTCCTAAAATAAAATCCTAATATACATAGAAATGTAAAGAATGAAAGATATTTACAAAATATGTGTGGCCTAATGAAGAGGCCCAAAGGAGGCCCAAACATCAACACTAAGCCCATTACCCTTCTATAGAGTAAGAGAAAAGGGTAAAGGTCTTCAAGAACTCCTCCTTGGGCTTCAGCCCACTCAAGATATCCATGGAAGAAACTAAATGATTTTAGAGGCCTTCCCTTTCTCTCTTGGCCCTTAACCTAGTCATAGGGCCCTTGAAAGCAACCAAGGCAACCTTCAAAGATTATGTAGGATCTATAGCTTCCTCCTGGGTGATAGCCATGTCATGCTCCCCCTCCTCAAAAGGATTTGTCCTCAAATCCAAGGCAACCTCATCCAGCTCATCTACAACATAAAGGGTAAGATCAGAGATATTAGAAGTAGCACTAACCCTATACTCACCAGGGAGGTCAAGTACATATGCATTATTATTAATTCTCCTAATGACCTGAAAAGGACCATCACCTCTAGGATTGAGTTTAGACTTCCTAAGGTTAGGAAAGCATTCTTTCCTTAAGTGAAGCCATACCTAATCTCGAACATCCAAAATAATTTCTTTTTTCTTTCTATTGACACATCTAGCATAATGGTCATTTTTCTTTTGTATATGGTGTTTAACCTCCTCATGAAGTTTTCTAACAAAAGATGCCTTTGCCTCACCATCCATGTAAAAGATCTTATCAGAAACTTTTAGAGGCAAAAGGTCTAAAGGAGTAAGGGGATTAAAACCATACATAATCTCAAAAGGACTATGCTTGATGGTGGAGTGAACTACCCTATTATAAGCAAATTCTACACGTGGTAGACACTCATCCCGAGATTTGACATTCTTTTTTAAAAGGACTCGTAGAAGAGTAGAAAGAGTCCTATTGACAACCTCAGTTTGGCCATCAGTTTATGGATGACAGGTGGTAGAAAAGAGAAGTTTAGTTCCTAGCCTAGCCCAAAGGATCCTCCAGAAATGGCTAAGGAACTTGGTATCCCTATCACTAACAATAGTTCTAGGGATCCCATACAAGCGAACTATCTCTTTAAAGAATAGTTTAGAAATATGACTTGCATCATTAACCTTATGGCAAGGGATGAAGTGAGCCATCTTACTAAATCTATCAACCATCAAAAATATAGAGTCTATTCCCTGTTGGGTCCTAGGTAACCCAAGGACAAAGTCCATACTAATTTCTACCCAAGGGGAAGTAGGAATAGGCAAGGGAGTGTAAAGGCCATGAGGTGAAACCTTAGATTTGGCCTTTTTACATGCAAAGCACCTGGAGCAAAGTCTTTGCACATCACGATTCATATGGGGCTAATGCCCCATGAGCCCTCCCTCATGGCTTTCATGAAGTAAAAGATCTCTAATGGACCCCCTAGGAATGTATAGCTCATTGGCTTTAAAGAGAAAACCATCTAAATTGTGGAATGAGAAGAACCACAAGAGTGGTAGGCATTAGAAAAGTCAAGGTCATTTGGATACAATTCTTTTATTTCACCAAGACCATGAAGAGTGACACTCAAAGAAGAAAGAAGGATGTGCCTTCTAGATAAGGCATTAGTTACCACATTAGCTTTACCACTACGGTGCTTGATAACATAAAGGAATTATTCTAAATACTCAACCCACTTAGCATGCCTTTTGTTAAGCTTATGTTGGCCCTTTATATACTTAAGTGACTTATAGTCACTATGAATGACAAACTCCTGGGGAATTAAATGGTGTTCCCAAGTTTGAAGGGACCTAATTAAAGCAAAGAAATCTTTATCATAAGTAGGGTAATTAAGGTACGCCCCATTACGATTTCACTAAATAAAGCAATGTGGTACCCCTCTTGAAGCAAAATCACACCTATGCCAACATTAGAAGCATCACATTTAAGCTCAAAAGTTTTTGAAAAGTTTGGAAGAACAAGAATGGGAGCATGTGTGATTCTATGCTTAAGGTCTTGAAAAGCCTTTTCTTGCTTTGGCCCCTAAAGGAAAGGAACATTTTTCTTAAGCAAGTCATTAAGGGGAGATGCCAAAGTAGAAAATTCCTTTACAAACCTCATATAGAAGTTAGCCAAGCCATGGAAGCTTCTAATGTCATGCACACTCTTGGGGGTAGGCCAAGCACTAATTGCTTTTACCTTATCTTGGTCAACTTGGACCCCTTTGGAACTTACTACAAATCCAAGAAAGACAAGGTGATCCAAACCAAAAGAGCATTTATCAAGGTTAGAAAAAAGTTAGTTTGCTCTTAAGGCAAGTAAAACATGTCTAAGGTGGTCAAGGTGAGAGTCCATGGTTTTAGAGTAAATGAGAATGTCATCAAAGTAGACAATAACAAAATGCCCAATGAAGTCCCTCAAAACATGGTTCATGAGGCGCATGAAAGTGCTTGGTGCATTGGTCAAGCCAAAAGGCATAACCAACCACTTATATAATCCAAGTTTGGTCTTAAAAGTAGCTTTCCATTCATCCCCTTCCTTGATTCTTATTTAGTGATAGCCAGTTTTAAGGTCAATCTTAGAATATGGTAGACCCATAAAGCTCATCCAACATATCATCAAGTCTAGGTATAGGATGCCTATACTTAATGGTGATGTTGTTGATTCCTTTACATTGGTCAAGCAAGGCTTGCTTCACATCATGCTTAGAGGCAAAGAAAGAAGAGTGACCCTTGGAATCTTTGAAGTTGAGGATCCCTTTACCCTTATCTTGTTTAGTTATTTGTTTTTTATTTTTTTTTGTTTTTATGGTTTAGAAGGGGAGGTGGAAGGCCCAACCTTTCTATCCCTTTTTAACTTCATTTGAAGTTGGTCTTCCAAAACTTGTTTGGGAGACAAGGGATGCAAGACAAACTTTTTATTATTATGCATAAATGTAAGGGTGTTAGTGAACCCCTCATGGGTGACCTTTTTATCATATTGCCATGGTTGACCCAATAACACATGAGTGGCTTCCATAGGAACCACACCACACCATATTTGATCATGGTATGTGCCTATAGATAGAGAAAGAAGAACTTGTTTGTTCACTAACATTTCACCCTTTTCATTAAGCCATTATAGTTTGTAAGGTCTAGGGTGATCTATTAGAGGACAACCAAGTTTGTGAACTAGCCTTTGGCTAGCTACATTGGCACAACTTCCACTATCCATAATGAGAGAACAAAGTTTTTCTTTAATGTAACATCTTGTGTAAAAGATGTTCTCATGTTGTGTAGTGCCATAATCCCTTATGTGACTTCCCAGAAGTCTTCTAATCATAAACAATTCACCTTCATCTCCTAGAACATGTTCACTTTCATAGGAATCACTATTGCAGCTATCACTAGAGTATGAAGAAGATGCTTCCTGATAGCTTGAATAGTGATCAATGCCTTTTAAAATCATAACTTTTTTTGTTGGGAACTGAGAGGAAATGTGAGTTCTTCCTAAACATTTAAAACATTTAATTGAACTTGTTCTTGAAGAGTTGGGTTGAGATAAAGAGTTGTTATTCCTATAAGGGTTATTTCTAGAAGGTCTTATAGGGGTATGATCTCTATGAACCTCACTTTTGATCCTAGGAGTTCAAGTACCCACTTCATGCTCCTTACCCAAAACTACCCTATTTTGGGATGGAGTCTTCCTTGCCCTTCCACCTAGGCCTATATGTTTTTGACTCTCTATTATAATATGAAGCTTCATCTATGAGTTAAGCTTCTACTTGTGTGCATTGATGGAAAAGCTCCTCAATGTCCACATGAGGTAAAAGTTCCACTCTCTTTTTAATATTATGATTAAGGCCATGTAAAAATCTATACATGAGGATTTCTTCATCCTCCTCAACATTGGCCCTAATCATAGCCATCTCTAAAGCCTTATAATAGTCCTCCACACTCTTGGACCCTTGGGTGAGTCTATTGAGCTTGGCCAATAGTTCACCCCTATAATAGGAGGGCACATAACGTTTCCTAAGTAAGGCTTTAAGATCATCCTATTCATCAATGGGTGGGAGATGGTCTTTCTTTCTTTCCTTAAGGATTTAGGTCCACTAAACTAATGCATAGTTTTGAAAGCTAAGGGTAGCAATCCTAACCTTTTTCTCATATTTTATTTCATGGGAGGTCAAGAGTTGCTCAACTCCCATCTCCCAATCAAGATAGGTTTCAACATCACTTTTGCCATGGAAGGGTGGGACCTCTAGCTTGACCTCTCTCAAGTCACCGTCCTCATGGAGCCTAGTATATCTCCTACGATGCCTATGTTCAATCTCACTATAGTTATCATGATGTCTATGCCTATGTTGTCTATGATCAACCTCACTAGTGTCATCATATTGCCTATGTCTATGAGTTCTATGATACCAAGGGTTCTTTCTCTACCCTCCCCATTTTCTAGGTTTTCTAACCTAGTGGACATGTTATTAAGTTTATCTAAAATTAATCTCATGTGGGAGGGGGGGTTTGTTCTCTACCCCTCTCACTAGATAAAGACATGTTATAATGCAAAAATGTGAGTGATGAGATACTAGTCATTTCACTCAATTGATTTTATCCTAGAAAAGACAAATAACACACAAAACAATCAAGAAAAATAAAAGGAAAGTTATTAGACAAGAACTAGTCATTGTGTAAAAATTTAAACTAAGCCTAGCATGCAAGAGCGCACTTATGCTAACTAGAAAGCAATTAAAGCAAACTAGTCGGATGGTGCAAAAATATAAACTAGGCCTAGGATATCAAACCGCACTTACACTAGTCAGATGCAAAAAGAATAAACTAAATCCTAAGCGCAATTACTCCTAATCAACTAATTAAAGGAAAATTTAAGTCCAAAGTCCAAAGTCTCTAAAGTCAAAATACAATGACTTAACAAAGTATCAAAATTTGAATCCCCAAAATATAAGGGAAAAGAAAATACAATGTAAAAGAATTAATTCCTTATTTATTACAAAAATTACTCTCCAATACAAAGGCTTCCAAAAGTCTTCAAGTCCACCAATGATGTCCACCAAGCTACAAAAGAAAGACTTGGAAACTCAAAGTAATGGTTAGCACAAAAATAAGAGAAAACAAAAAGAAAAGTGTTTGCACTCAAGCTCTCAAGTGTATGGACTCAAATGTCTACTTCCCTCAATACTTGTAGATTGCACTAGATCAAATCTACTTAGTCAAATCTCAATCCCTTCAATATGCTACCCAAATAATAGTGACTCACTAATCCTTAATCTTAAGAAATCCAAGAAGTGAAATACTCAATGGACAAAACTAGAGAGAAAAAGATAAGCAAGCAAATGACAATTAGGAAGCTAAACCAAAAGGATTAGAATGAGACAAACTAGAACTTGACAAGAAATAAAAGGTCAATAAAAGAAGGCACACAAGAGTATAAAATATTATGACAAACTTGAAATGCAACAAAGACAAACTAAAAATTAAATGCAAGAAAGAAAGTAAGCACACAAAAGGCAAATTAGAAACTCTAGAATGCTTGAACTTCACCAAAAACTTTGTATAGCTTTCCAATTGAATTTTCCTTAAACAATTGATCAATTATGCACTAAATGAACACTATAAGCTACTGCACAAATGAAAATATAGCTGCTGGAACTTTTTTCTTTTTCTATTCCATGTTTTTCAATCACTTTTTCCATTTTTTTTTTGGTAAAAAAATGGCCTAAACAAATATAAGAACAAATGGCCAATGAACTTTTTAACTTTTTTCATTTATTTCTCTATTTTTCTAAGCTTTTTACTCTATTTTTTATGTATTTTACTGTAGCAAAACAGATTTGACAATTTGTCCAAAATAGTGCACAAACAAGGCATAAAATGGCAACCTACACAAAATGTAAAGCAAGCATCTACTTCCAATTCAAAGAGGCAATAGAACGCAATTTTTTATGCATAAAAAGACATCAAAACAAGTACAAAAATAGAATGCAAAGATCAAGATATAGCTACTGGAAAATTGAAATTAAACTAGAAAAACTCAACCTAAAAGGAAAGCTAACAACCTACTAATAACAAGGCACAAATGTCACCTTAAAGAGAGGTGATCTTGACACTTTAGGAGCTTGTTAGGCACTTTAAAGGAAGACTTTAAAATTCCTAAAGAGTCCAGCCACAACACAATTAGCAAAAGCCAAAGCAACACACCTAGAAAATAAAGGAAACAAGTTCCTTACCTAATACAATTTCTAAGGAAACTAATGAACAACTAAACAAAGAAGCAAACACCTAAGAGGCACCTAAATTCCACATGAAATTCACAAGGTTCAGATATGAATTTACATTTATAAATGATTAAATGACACAAAAACAACTCAAATGCAAAGAAAACACAAGAAAAGACAAGGCAATGCATGTTACTTGAAGTAGAAGGCACCTTAAGGTCAAATCTTTGACCAAAAATGTTTTGCTCCAAATTTCATACAACTTTGAGGTTAAGTTTTGGTCATGTGCAATAAGAATATTTGTGAAGACACTTCTCAAAATTCAAAGCCAAAAGGTGTAGATCTCAAACTTCAAGTAAGCATAACTTTTTCAATTTTTTGAGTTTTTAAGCATATGATATATGAAAATTTATCTAAAGAATGAGAGGAATTCAGATTTGGAACTAAAATTTCAAGAAAAATACTGTACTAAAACAGATCTAAGAAAAACAAGAAGACTTGAGACTCATGATACCACATGTTGTAGGAAATTCTTCAATTTCCTAGCCTTGAATTGTTGGATCTTCTCCTTTTGCTTGCTTAGATCCAAGAGACTTCTTGAAATGGATATAAAGCTCATTGAATTTTAGGATAGAAGAGTGACCAAATCAAAAATGCAATGGAAGCTTAAAGGTGAAGGAATCTAATGGAAGAGAAGCCTAGATCTAGAGAGGTTTTGCTTAGAAATGGAAGAGAAGAAGAGGCTAGTAGGGAGAGTAATGGAGTTGCCACTCTCTAAGAGGTAGAGAGATAAGGAAAAGTTTTGTCATCACCCTTGGGAGAAGGCCAGGGGATAAGACTAGAGAAAGGAGCCTAGTGCTTCTACTTTCTAGAGAGAAGGGAGAGTTTCTCACTCTAAAAGTGTTTAACATTCAACTTATAAGAGATTAACAAAGGAGAGGAGCTTATATACTCCTTCTAAAAATTCAGCCAACTCTAGCTAATTATGGGCCTTGGATTAATTCCTAAGGCTCAATCCTAAAGCCTACTAAAAAATGGCCCAATACAAGCCCAAATGTACAAAGAACAAGGTATAAAGCCCAAAAGTGGCCCAAAACCAATGGCTATGCAAAGCCCAAACTAATTCCTAAAATAAAATCCCAATATACCTAGAAATGTAAAGAATGAAATATATTTACAAAATATGTGTAGCCCAATGAAGAGGCCCAAACATCAACACCAAGCCCATTACCCTTCTATAGAGCAAGAGAAAAGGGTAAAGGTCTTCAAGAGCTCCTCCTTGGGCTTTGGCCCACTCAAGATATCCGTGGAAGAAGCTAAATGATTTTGGAGGCCTTCCCTTGCTCTCTTGACCCTTGACCTAGTCATAGGGCCCTTGAAAGCATCCAAGGCAACCTCCAAAGAGTGTGTAGGGTCTATGGCTTCCTCCTGGGTGATGGCCATGTCACAAAACCATGCCACCATGATCTTACACCACGCCACCTCCTTAATCCTCTAATAAGATTTCATGCAAACACCAATTAACATTATGTCACCTTAACTTATCACTATTCATCTTACTTCATTCTCCATCACGGCAGCAACCCTCTCATTCCCTACACACCCTTTCAATTCTTATTCTCTAATTTCTCTTCCCGTTCACCACTCAAAAAAATAAAATCAGCCACTTATCATCACAACCAACCACCATAATTTCTGTTATCCTTCTCCCTTCTTCCCTTAAACCCGTGACTACCCCCACCAAAACAACCACTATCCTTTCTTCTAATCACCTCTTAAATTCATCATTCAAACTCCATCCACCAAGTTTTGTCACCTCCTCCTAACCGTGACCATCCAAGGCTACCAAGGTAAGGCTTTTGCATTTTAATTCTTGGATCATGTCTTTACATTTCTTGGGCCAAAAATCAGCTTGCAATCTTGAGAATTTGGAGTCTTTTTCTTTATTTTTGGGGGCCTAAAACCGTGACTTCACTTACTAAATTTTGGGTGCATGTTGTGTTTTCTTAAGATTGGGAACGATCAGTGACGATTGGCGACGAAACGGTAAAGGATTCAGAGCGAACGACGGGCCATCAGTAACTAATTTCTTTTAACCAAATGAATGCATGGCTATTTTGATTTTCTAGTTGCTGGCCGTGACCCCTTTGATGGTTGAAAAACTCTTGCATGTTGATTTCTTAAGGTTCCAAGCACGATCGGGCGCGATCGGAAGCAATCGAGACGTTTAACAATTTTTCAGCGAACTCACCATCTTTCTTCCTCTGGGACAGCCACTGTCCAGCAAAGTAAGGGGGTCTTTTCCTCATTTGATTGCATTTTCGGTTGTTCTATAATATTGCTTGCATATTCGGGGACCTCTGTTTTAAATTTTGTCACGATCGAACGGTTAGATTTTAAACCACGAAGATTTTCGTAATCAACGGTTAAAATTATTACATTTTTAAATTTATGGGTATTTTATAAATTTAATTGGCATAACTTAACGTTCACATATTCAAAGGGATTTTATCACCATCAGAGTCGTAACGAAAAAAAATTTAGGAATTTTAGTGTCTAGGCGGGCTCGGTTTTATTCGATTTAGTTGTATTATTATTATTTAAGTTTTACGGTAACGATATGTAATTTATAATTTGTTTCCGGTAAGCCCCGTTATTAGGAATTAAATTATCTCCACGTATCGTCTGGATTATTTGGACGACGATATGCTTTTTTAAGAAAATTTACCGACCAGACGTTTCCGATGTTTTATCTCACTGTTTTAGAAAAAATGAAACTGATTTTAACATTATAAAGTTTTATGAAAGATGATTAGATAAATTAATTGATTTTGAGAAGTGGAAAATTTTATGTAAAAGAGGTTTATCGACAAATTTTGTAAACTAAGAATAAGCGACAATTTTTGAAAGGTAAGGAATGCTAGAACTGAGAAAATAAATGTGACTAATTTTAGTGGCTAAATTTAGTGACCAACTAAGAACAATTTTAAAATAGGATTTCAATAAATTTTATAAGCTAAGAAAATAAAAAGAGATAAAAGAAATTTTGATACGTAACAAAGAAATGGATATTCAGATTTAGAAAAATTAGTGACCACTTTTGTGACCACTTCAAGTAGAATAAAAAGTGACTTCAGGAACTAGATTAAATGAAATGAATTTGGAAAAAGAAATTTGAGTAGGAGATGAATATTTGGGGTTAAATATTTTAATGGATTAAATAGGCTAAGAATAAAAAGAAATGGATAGCTAGAGTCTAACTTGGAGTAAGTTATAGGAAAGGATCTTAATAAATTAATTAAGGAAAGGGTCACACACCTAAATAAAATAAATCTAAAATCTGGAGTTCTAATAAAAGAAAATGATGTTAAGAGTTAGAAACCTAGGTAACCGTTAAAAGTAGGAGAAAATAAATAAAGGAGTTTTTATACCTAGAAATATTAATTAGCTAAATAAGAAAAGATTTTTGGACTTAGACTTATAATAAAAAGGGACCAGACCTATTAATTAAATGGTGACTTTTAGTAATTAAATAATAATTGACTAAGGAGACGTAATTTCAGGATATGATATACATAAAATAAATATTTATGCTATAGATAAAGAATCAAAATTTGGACTTGAACTAAGTAATAACAAGAAATAGAATAAATTAGATAACAACTTTTAGTGACTAAGGAATAAAATGACAAGTTCATATCATAGAGGTTAGAGCGGCATCTAAGTTCTTAAGCAATACATCAACACCATAAGAAGTAAAATTTAGTCGATTAAAAGAATGTAACTAAGGAAGTAAATTAGTTAATAAGTGGAATAAAGAAAGAGGTACAAAAAGATAAGTAGTGATGAATCTAGAAAGAACATCACTAAATTGATAATTATACATAAAGAATTAGTGACCCTTTTAGTGACCAAGGAAACGGGTCATTCAACTAATAAAATTTAGTTGGATCAGTAAAGGAAAATCAATAGTGAGACCACTTGGCGATGACTAAAAAGTTCATAATTGGACCTTAGGAGATTAATTGAGTAAAGAGATAATCATACCTAATTAAAGAACAAATAAAAATTACATAAAGAATTAAATTTAGTGACAGTATGCCTTTAATAACGAACTAAATTAAGGAAATGCTAATTACGTGACTTAGATAAACAGTAAGGATATAATGTGAACGCTTGCATCTAGTTTCCTATATAAGTAAAACTTTAGTGACGTTAAATATATGATAACTTGTTAAGACATAGTGGATACCGATATGTATAGTGTGTGGTGTGCCTAATGATTACTGTGTAATTGTTTCTTAGTACAATCAATGCTACATGCAACATGTTACTCATTAATTGGCTAATGTGATTAAATGTGTGACTGTAAATGATTGTGTACATAGATATGTGTGTTAGATATGTAATGTACATATGTGATGAAATATGTGATGAGTATGATATGACGACATGTGTATGGAATATGAGGTGGTAGAAATACTTAAAGAATATCATGAGTTAACGAAGCAAGTGATATGACGAATAACACTTGTATGATGCATTAAATGAATATGTTGAAATAAATAAGAAAAGAATGAATGAAGAAATGTCTCGATAGGGATCCTGAGATGACTAAATTACAAAAATGATGTGATAAGATTAGATCGGATCCGATGTGATGATGAGTGTTGGAGCACCAATATGCCCCGTGGTTTTCTAGAAATGTGAGATCTTGTTTTATTTCTAAGTGTCAGGTAAGACCATTATGGACCGAGGAATTTTGAGAAAAACAAAGAAAAAATTAATTAAAATAGACCCGACGTTAGAAATGAAATGGAGTCATTGAAGGGATCCTATTGATGACTAGTAAAAGAAATTGTATGTTGTATGCATCATACATGGAGAATAAGGGTGATGGACAAAAAACTCCCTAGAGCATAACAGTGAGGGGTACACTAAAGAACTGTCGCGCCTTGATTCCCCAAGGGCGATCTTGGGAGTATATGGGAGTCGAACCTGCAAGGCTCAGATTCGCGCCGAAGCCGGACAGCCCGTGGCAAACTCTTATATACTTTGACAAGAGGCAGGAGGTATCAATGGCCATGTAGTGCCTGTTCTGAAGAGATATGTTTTGGATCCCTGGTTGATGGGGCTGTGAGTCCTTACCCTTTCAGGAAAACAGAACGTGGCAAACTCCGGTCACTCTAGTTGGATAGAAAGGATAAGGCGGGACTATGATATTTATTGTATTGGGAATAATGAAGAGGAGATGGTCCCACATACATCATGATGACTAATAAAAGATTGGAAATAACGAAATGAACTCATGCACTATATTATTGTTCTGAGATTGTGATTGCTCATTGTTTGAGTATGATGGTATAGATCTTAGAAATCCTGAGAGGTGCATGGGAAAATAGAAATGGTCAGTTAAGATCAAGAGTGGTGAGATAACTTAGAATGTATCTTAGGTACCTCAAAAAGAGTGAGAGGGACTCAGTCTTGGATTGTTTGTGTTGTATATGGCGCAGGTGTCGTTGAGACACCTTCCCGATTGTTGTGGAGGTGAAGACTCACCCTTGTGTTTGAATATGTGTTTCAGGTTGTATAATTTTGATAATGACAAAAGTAACTGAAGAATCATGGCAAAGAGTTCAAGTTTTCATAAAAGTATAACTGCAAGGATGAAAATAGAGAAGAAAGCATCAGATTTGCAAAAACACGTAGCCTAATTGATTAAGGGTCATATATAATCGATTACAGAGCTTCTGTCTAACAACTAATTGATTACCTCATCAAAGCTAATCGATTATTGAGGTTTTGTTTTGTCACCTAATCGATTGCATCAAACAAGATAATCGATTACCAAGGTGAGAAAATGAATAAAAAGCATCAGGTGCATCTTCTAATCGACTACAAAGTAGCCACAAACAATTACCAATGTTCTGTGATGTTACTAATCAATTGCAAGATAGAAAATAATCGATTACAGAGTTTCTGTTTGACCCATAATCGATTACAACCAAGTCACAATCGATTACCTTGTTGATTAACAAAATTAAATGCATCAGGTACCACTCACAATCGATTACAATGTATGAACAATCCATTAGCAAGGTTCTGTCTCTTAGCTAATTGATTACATGGGATATCACAATCGATTACAAGACAAGTTTCATTGAAGAATTCAAAGCATAATTGATTACAGCTCAAGGCGTGATCGATTACGATAGTGTCAGATTTTGGGGAAAAGTGTTTTTAAGTGGGAAACCAGCTCACTTCTCCATTTTCAATCCGATGCCCATACAGTGCAACGGCTATGAAGACTCTAGGGCACCTCTCTAAGGCCTATAAATGCAAGACCCATTCAAGCTATGAAAAACATCAAAGGGAAATCATGCATAGCTTACATTTGTGCCTTGTGAGTTCTATTTCTTTGTGTAGTTTCAATTTCTGAAACTTAGAGCTTAAATTTGTAAATCCTCTCTTATTGAGAGTTATCATTGTTAAAGTTTTTCATTTGTTTATCTACTCTATTAAGAGAGTCAATTGATTTTAAATTCAAACACCAAAACACCAAGGTTTTTCACTCTAGGTTGAGTGGTCACAAAGGTTGGCGTTCAACTTTTGGGTATTGAGAGTTTGAGAGATTGGGTGGGTTGCCCTTGTGCTAGTAAGGATTGAGTTCTTGAGTGTGGGACGCTAGGAAGCTACAATTGCTCATAGCTTGTATCTCTAAACTTCAATAGTGGAAATCCTTCAAGTGGGTTGCTTGAAGGCGAGACGTACACCGGGTTGGTGGAACTCGTTAAATTAGTTTGCAAGCTTCTCTTCCTTACTTTCTTGCATTTACTTGTTATATTTGCTTGGTATATTGATTTGATTGTGATTCCATTAATTGAACTTGAGTTACTAGGCTAAGTTAAGGTATTGCACACCAAGTGTTTGACATATTGCCTAAGTGACATTTGCACATTGTTTTACATTGATTCTTGCACTGCACTTGCTATATCTTTCATACAAGCATATTTTGTGAAAAGGGAATCAATTTCAAAGGCATTCTAAAGAAAAGTTTTTAACCCTCAATTCACCCTCTCTCTTGAGTATTGAGGCCACTTGAACAACAAGTGGTATCAGAGCTTGACTCTTGGCAGATCAAGCTTAACAGCTTCAAGAGAACAATGGCCTCTAATTATCTAAATCTTTTTCCTAAGGGTGGTGCCACAAATAGACCTCCTGCTTTCAATGGGGAAGGTTATGCATTTGGAAAGAAAGGATGAAAATTTTTGTGCAATCAATTGACTTAAAAATTTTGAATGCCATTGAAAAAGGTTCCTTTATACCAATGCATGTTGTTGATAGAAAACAAGTAGAAAAATTGATGGATGATTGGACCAGCAAAGAAGAAAAGAAAGTCCAATATAATTACAAAGCCAAAAATCTAATCACCTTAGCTTTAGGCCCTGATGAATTCTTTAGAGTAGTTACATGTAAATCTACCAAGGATATATGGGATACCTTACAAATAACCCATGAAGGTACAAGTGATGTTAAAGACTCTAAGATTAGCACCTTAACTAGTCAATATGAAAGCTTTATAATGAACTTCAATGAATCTATTTTAGATCTTCAAAAGAGATTTACCTTGATTATTAATCACCTCATTACTCTTGGAAAATCTTACACTAACAAGGAGCTCATCCATAAAGTTTTGAAAAGCCTTACTAGGGAGTGGCAACCTCTTGTCACCACTATCAAACAATCACCAAATATAAATGATATGTCTCTTGCTACATTGTTTGGTAAGTTACAAGAACATGAACAAGAGTTGAAAGAATTGAAGATGGCGGAAGAGGAAGAAAAGTCTTCCAAGAAAAAGGGACTAGCTCTCAAGGCCACTTCTATCAATGAAGAAGAATCCGGTAGTGAGCTTGATGAAGAAGAAGAGTTTGGACTATTTATGAAGCGATTCGGAAAATTCATGAGAAACAAACGCTTCCAAAGAAGTTTCAAACCTCAAGGTAAGAAACCTATTTCTAATGAAAATTCTTCCTTACCAAATTGTTTCGAATGTGGCAAGGAAGGGCACTTCAAGGTAGAATGTCCAAACCTTAAGAAGAAGAACAAAGAGAAAAGAGGAAGAAGAAGAGCTTACATTGCTTGGGATGAAAATGAAGTGAGTAGCTCAGAAGAATCGGACAATGAGGAAGCAAATCTATGCCTCATGGCAAATCATCAAGATGAAGATGATGAGGTAAGTTTTCTTGACTTAGATAAAGATGAATTGCTTGATGCATTTGAGGAATTATATGACAAATTTGTTAAAATTTCAAAGTATAAATTGTCTAGGAAAACCATTGATACTCTAGAAATGCATCTCATGGAGCTTAGTAAAGAAAATGAATGCTTGAAAGAGAAAGTAGCTAAGGCTCAACCATGTTCTAAGACCAAACCATGTGAATTTGTTGTAAAATGTGATCATCTAGAAAATAAAGTCCTAGACTTGAATACAACTCTTGAGAAATTCACATATGGTAGAGATAATTTAAATGTTTTACTTGGAAATCAATGATGCATGTTTGACATTACAAGAATTAGGATATAATTCCACCAAAAAGGAAAAGCATTACAAGAATTTCTTTGTGCCACCTAGAAAATCTTCATCACCATTTACTAAATGCAATCATTGTGGCACTAAGGGTCATAATACTTCAAATTGTCATATTAGAAAATTTGGACCAAAACTGGTAAGAAATGTGTAGGTTCCCAAAGGGACATTACCACAAGCTAACCAAAAAGGACCCAACATAAAATGGGTACCAATTTCTCTAAACTAATTCTGTTTTGTAGGTATGCTACAAGGCAAGCAACACCCATTGGTACTTGGATAGTGGATGTTCAAAGCACATGACGGGAGTTATGAGCAAATTCACGACATTCACTCCTAAAAGAAAAGGAAGCGTCACTTATGGGGATAATACCAAAGGAAGAATACTTAGTATTGGAAACATTGGTAAAATTCTTCTACTACAATTAATGATGTATTATATGTTGAAGGACTCAAAACATAACTTGCTTAGCATAAGTCAATTATGTGATAAAGGATATAGAGTATTATTTGAATCTAATTGTTGCATAATTGAAAATAAGCTAAACAAGGAAGTTAAGTTTGTTTGTAAAAGAATTGATAATATTTACATGATTGATGTTGATAGTTTGTCTTTAAATGATGTGCAATGCTTCATGACTAGAGAGGATGAATCATGGTTATGGCATAGAAGAATAACACATATACATATAGACCATCTAAACAAACTTGTTTCTAAAGAATTAGTAATTGGTCTGCCAAAGCTCAAATTTGAAAATAAATTTTGTGATGCATGTCAAAAGGGAAAACAAGTAAAGGCATCTTTCCAAGCTAAAAATGTTGTTTCTACTCAAATATCTTTACAACTTTTGCACATGGATCTATTTGGACCATCTAAAATCAAAAGCTTTAGTGGTAATTACTATGGTCTAGTAATTGTGGATGACTATTCAAGATATACATGGACCTTGTTTCTTGCTCACAAAAATGAAGCATACCATACATTTAATAAACTAGCCAAGGTTATCCAAAATGAACAAAATTCAAAGATTGCATCCATAAGAACCGATCATAAGGGAGAATTTGAAAACCAATCATTTGAAAAGTTTTATGAAAAACATGGTATTGAACATAATTTTTTAGCTCCTAGAACTCCACAACAAAATGGAGTGGTTGAAAGGAAAAATAGATCTTTGGTGGAACTTGCAAGAACCATGTTAAATGAAAATAACATTACAAAATATTTTTGGGCCGATGCGGTAAACACGGCTTGTCATGTTATGAATAGATGTTTGATTAGGCCTATTCTAAAGAAAACCCCCTATGAACTTTATAAAGGTAGAAAACCAAATATTTCTTATTTTCATATATTTGGATATAAATGCTTTGTACTTAACAACGGAAAGGATAATATTGGAAAGTTTGATGCAAAATCTGATGAGGCAATCTTTCTTGGATATTCACCATCAAGTAAATCTTATCGAGTATTTAACAAACAAACTAATACTATTGAGGAGTCAATTCATATAAAATTTGATGAAAATAGCCATAACTCTCCGAGAAAGGAAGATTTTGATGATCTTGTAGATACCCTCCAAGAATTAAACTTGGATAACAAAGAAGAAGACAACAAAGAAGAAGACACAACACAAGGTGTAGAAATTCAATAAAAGGAATGGACCACCTCAAAAGACCATCCATTAGACAACATTATAGGTGATATCACTAAAGGTGTAAGTACCCAACGCTCTTTCAATACTTGTAATCATTTAGCGTTTGTCTCTCAAATTGAACCTAAAACCATTGATGAAGCTATTATTGATGAACATTGGATGTTGGCCATGCAAGAAGAACTAAATCAATTTGAAAGAAATGAAGTTTGGGAACTAGTGCCAAGACCCAATGATCACCAAATAATAGGAACTAAATGGGTATTTAGGAACAAGCTAGATGAAAATGGAGTAATAACTAGAAACAAAGCTAGGCTAGTAGCTAAGGGTTAAATCAAGAAGAAGGTATAGATTATGAAGAAACATATTCACGTGTAGCTAGGTTAGAAGCCATTAGATTATTATTAACCTTTGTAAAGACTTTAAATTGTACCAAATGGATATCAAGAGTGCTTTCTTAAATGGATACATTCAAGAAAAGGTATATGTTGATCAACCTCTTGGTTTTGAAAACTATCAACTTCCAAATCATGTTTTCAAACTAAGAAAAACTTTATATGGTTTAAAACAAGCTCCAAGAGCTTGGTATGAAAGATTGAGAAAATTTCTTTTGAAAAACAATTTTGAAAGAGGAAAGGTTGACACAACATTATTCATTAAGCATAAAAAGAATGACATACTCTTAGTTCAAGTATATGTGGATGATATCATTTTTAGTGCTACTAATGAATCACTTTGCAAGGAGTTTGTTAAGTTAATGCAGGATGAGTTTGAAATGTCTATGATAGGAGAACTTACATTCTTCCTTGGACTGCAAATTAAGCAAGCTAAAGAAGGTACATTCATTAGCCAATCCAAATATTACAAGGAGTTGCTTAAGAAATTCAACATGGACAAGGCAAATGAAATTGCCACACCTATGAGCACTTCATGTTATTTGGATAAGGATGAGAAAGGTAAGGATGTAGAACTCACAAAGTATAGAGGTATGATTGGATCCTTACTTTAATTAACCGCTAGTAGACCGGATATCATGTTTGTTGTTTGTATGTGTGCAAGATACCAAGCATGCCCAAAAGAATCTCACCTTACTGCCGTAAAAAGAATAATGAAATACTTGGTTAGAACTCAAGATGTTGGTTTATGGTACCCTAAAGGGGTTGAATGCACTCTTGTTGGTTATTCTGACTCTAATTTTGTAGGATGTAAACTTGAAAGAAAAAGTACTAGTGGTACTTGTCACTTGCTTGATAGTTCTCTTGTATCTTGGCATAGCAAGAAACAAGTAAGTGTTGCATTATCCATAGCTGAGGCAGAATATGTTACAGCTAGTAGTTGTTGTGCTCAAATCCTTTGGATGAGACAATAACTTCCCAATTTTGGTGTTATGTTAGACCATGTGCCTCTCAAATATGATAACATAAGTGCCATTACTATTTTAAAGAATCCTGTGATGCATTCTAGAACCGAACATATTGAGATTAGACACCATTTCATTAGAGATCATGTGTTAAAAGGTGATTGTGTGCTTAAACATGTTGAAACCTCTAAGCAATTAGCTGATATCTTCACAAAACCACTTGCAAAGAAGCAATTCATACACATAAGAAGAGAGTTAGGAATTCTAGACATTTCTAATTGTGTTTAAATATTGATTGATATTGATGATTCTTTGACTTATAATGTGTTTGATGAGTGAAAATTGGTTGATTGATGAAATAAGTATGTTCTATTCCATAACAATTGAGTCCTTAATGCTTCTTGATTAAAGAACATGTGTTTTCAATATTTCTGGGTTGTCATAATCGATTAGATAGCTTCATTAAATCGATTAGAATCATTCTGTCTTAACCATAATCGATTAGATAGCTTCAAATAATCGATTAGTAAGTCTCTGTGTTCTAACTAATCGATTGCAAAGTTTCTATTTTTAGTGCAATCGATTACACAATCCATTACTCGGTTTAAAAACGTTCCAGATTCCCCAGGAAACACATCCTAATCGATTAGCCTATAAGCATAATCGATTAGAAACGCACCAGAATTGTAATAATAAATGCTTAATCTGAATGCCATCATTCCCACTCAATCCTAACCCTTCATTAACTTCGATGCTCACCCCCTAAAGCTCCTCCTAAATCCTATATAAACCCCTCCTTCACCACTTCTATCTCACACCTTCCATACTTCTCCTTCCTCAATCTCTTAAAAGTCTCCAACTTCTCTATTTCTCTTCTTCTTCTAACTTTCTCACCATGTCTTCCTCTAGAACAGTGAAGAGTGCTAGGTCCTCTGCTGCCTAAGTCAACAACCCCCTAGATTTCTCAAGATTCTTTACCAATCCAAAAGAACTCCAAAACTTCATCAAGAAGTTTTTCGAAAAAGATATTATCTCCCCTCAGTACATCAATGCCGAAGTCTTTGAGAACCCAAGCTTCACTTTCACCCAACTTCTTCACCATTACAACCTTCTTCCCTTCCTCACTCTCAAGGAAGAATACTACTACCTGGAACTAATGCGAGTTTTCTTCTGCACTCTTAAAATGGTGGATGGCCATCTTGAGGCAAGAGTAAAAAATATGACTCTTAAGATAACCAATGAACAACTTGCAGAAATCACTCAACTCCCTCTCTCAACTGCTGAATTTGCCGGTGGATACCTAGAAGATGAATGGGACTTTAATGCCATTTTTGCTCGCCAAACCCTTTGGAAGGCCAACTGTCCCCTTAGTAATCATAAACTGGTAGGCACCTAACTCTCAACAACTGTCTCCTTCATTTCTTCTTAGTCAAACTCCTTGTTCCTCGTGGTGGAAATTATGCACTGGTTGAAGAAGATGACGTCCTTTTGATGTGGGCCATCTTAAATAAAAAAGAAATCAATTGGATTCAACTACTCAAGCTCCAAATGCTCAAGGCCAAGGAACAACACAAGCTTCCTTATGCCATCCTTCTCACAAAAATTTTCAAGACATATGGGAGATATTGCCAGTGAACTTCCTGAAAAAGTATCTTCCTAAGCCTGTATTGGCACTCATCGTCTCACCAAGATGGGTATGGTCAATGTTGGAGGACGATGGATATTCAAAAGGGATCGTATCCATAGGAGCAGTCCTTTCAAAGAAGACCATGTTGCTTCTCCCATTGCTGATCCTACTCCTACACCTCAAGGCGAATCGTTAGCTCCGACTGACCCCTTCACCTCCCTCTATGCTTATCTCGATCAGCGCTTTGAAAGAATTGATAACACTCTCCAACAGTTCCAAATGACCGAGCAACAACATTTTGAGCTCATGGAGCAACGCTATGAGGAGCTCTCAAACAAAATTTCAGAAATGCACTTTTTTAATCCTAATAATTAGATTCCCCTTGTTTTGGTTGTTTCCCATTCTACAATTTCAATTCCTGCATTTTGATTATGTATCTTTCCCTTATTAATGAATGAATGAATTTTCCCTTTTACTTATTTCTCTGTTTTATAATGCCTTATTTATTTTTGATGATTACAAAGGGGAAGAATATATATAAGTTTTAGTGTTAGTGTTCTTCTAAAAACAACATGTGATTCATAACAAGTGAAATATGTTAACAAGTAGCTTGGCTTTAAAATCAAATGATCATGTATGATTAACAAGTGGCTCTAAGTGGTTCTAAAATCAAATGATCATGACTAATTCTAAGTAGTTAATTATTCACTTTCATGATTCTTAAAATTATGCACAAACTCCTCAAGAAAGGGGGAGAAAAGTTTATTTGGACTAACACCCTCATGATATGAACATTGTTTGTCATCATCAAAAAGGGGGAGAATGTGTTTGAATATGTATTTCAGGTTGTATAATTTTGATAATGACAAAGGCAAACTGAAGAATCATGGCAAAGAGTTCAAGTGTTCATAAAAGTATAACTGCAAGGATGAAAACAGAGAAGAAAGCATCAGATCTGCAAAAACACGTAGCCTAATCGATTACTAGGTCATATATAATCGATTACAGAGCTTCTGTCCAACAACTAATCGATTACTTCATCAAAGCTAATTAATTATTGAGGTTTTATTTTGTCACCTAATCGATTGCATCAAACAAGATAATCGATTGCTAAGCTGAGAAAATGAATAAAAAGCATCAGGTGCATCTTCTAATCGACTACAAGGTAGCCACAATCGATTACCAATGTTCTATGATGTTACTAATTGATTGCAAGATAGAAAATAATCGATTACAGAGTTTCTATTTGTCCCATAATCGATTGCAACCAAGTCACAATCGATTACCTTGCTACGTAACAGAATTAAATGCATCAGGTACCACTCACAATCAATTACAATGTATGAACAATTGATTAGCAAGGTTTTGTCTCTTAACTAATCGATTACATAGGATATCATAATCGATTACAAGACAAATGTCACTGAAGAATTCAAAGTGTAATCGATTACAGCTCGAGGCATAATCGATTACGATAGTGCCAAATTTTGGGGAAAAGTGTTTTTAATTGGGAAACCAGCTCACTTCTCCATTTTCAATCTGATGCCCACATTGTGCAACAGCTATGAAGACTCTAGGGCACCTTTCCAAGGCCTATAAATGCAAGACCCATTCAAGCTATGAAAAACATCAAAGGGAAATCATGCATAGCTTACATTTATGCCTTGTGAGTTCTATTTCTTTGTGTAGTTTCAATTTCTGAAACTTAGAGCTTAAATTTGTAAATCCTTTCTTGTTGAGAGTTATAATTGTTAAAGCTTTTCATTTTCTTATCTACTCTATTAAGAGAGTCAATTGATTGTAAATCCAAACACCAAAACACCAAGGTTTTTCACTCTAGGTTGAGTGGTCACAAAGGTTGGGGTTCAACCTTTGGGTATTGAGAGTTTGAGACATTGGGTAGGTTACCCTTATGCTAGTGAGGATTGAGTTCTTGAGTGTGGGGCACTAGGAAGCTGCAATTGCTCATAGCTTGTATCTCTAAACTTCAATAGTGGAAATCCTTCAAGTGGGTTGCTTGAAGGCGAGACGTACATCGGGTTGGTGGAACTCGTTAAATTGGTTTGCAAGCTTCTCTTCCTTAATTTCTTGCATTTACTTGTTATATTTGCTTAGTATATTGATTTGATTGTGATTCCATTAATTGAACTTGAGTAACTAGGCTAAGTTAAAGTATTGCACACCAAGTGTTTGACATATTGCCTAAGTGACATTTGCACATTGTTTTACATTGATTCTTGCACTACACTTGCTATATCTTGCATACAAGCATATTTTGTGAAAAGGGAATCAATTTCAAAGGCATTCTAAAGAAAAGTTTTCAACACTCAATTCACCCCCCTCTTGAGTATTGAGGCCACTTGAACAACAACCCTTACGCTAAATTTTTCCAGACATCGTAGGGTGGACACAGACTTCACATCGAGGACCAGTCAAGCTCTTCTTGGACCACGGATGAATAGAATAGATTATTTTATTTTCACTTATGGGAGCCTGTGTGCCCCTTTACTTTCAGTGTGTACAGTTACTGTTATGACCATGTATTATATATGATTATTTTCTATATAAAGTGTATCTGTTGCACCAAGCTTTTTTTGTACACAAAAAAACTTCCACATTTTTCTAAAACTCGTAACCTCTCAATTGACCAAGATAATCTAGTGGAAGGGATTGTCCTAGTTAACCGAGGGTGTTAAAAAAAACTGTTAAAACAGATTTTTGGCAGTCCCTTAACTAAGCCCTTTCTGTGAAGTTTTGAAATATGCTTCAGGTTTACATGCCCAAGCTTTTTGTGCTAGATCTATCTCTTTTTAGAGTTTGAAAATAGATATGTTACATTTTGATCATTCAGTTCATTCAGATTAACCTTGTATAGGTTGTTGTGTCTGTTTGCAGAAAAGAGTATGGTTCCATCATGATTGATGACAGTACACTTCTCTTTATCAAGTGAGACCTTGTACCCACTATCACAAAATTGACTTATGCTAAGCAGGTTATGTCTTAGTCCTTTAACAAGAAAAACATTTTCAACAATAAGGGAAGAAACTTTACCAAAGGAAGAAGGTTATGTCTTAGTCTGCTTTCCCCAAAGGTAATTGTTCCTCCTTTAAAGTGTTCTAGTTCTAGGAACATGACCTTCTTCCTGTCATATGATATGAGCATCCACTTTCTAGATACTAGTGTTGATGCTTTGTTTTTGTCTTTAAGCACATCTATAATAGGAATAATCAATGATTTTGGTACCTAGATCTTTCTGGGTCCTACATGGTTAGTAATCTTTGTATTTCTTTTCTGACAGTCATTAATTACATGACCATGCCTTTTACAGTAATTGCATTTTACATGCTTCTGTTTCTATGGAACAGATGGAGGAGAGAAAGATTGCTTGAGATCAATTTGCTCAACATAACCTAGACCAGGTCTATCATGGCCTTTAAGACATTTTCCCAAAAGCTTGTTCAGATTTTCAGTGCCATTAACAAACCTGCCTAGGTTTAAAATGAGTGAACTCACTTGTTTTTAAAGCTCGTTGATCTCTTGAGTCTAGGAGCTGCAACAGACTTTAGTATTGTTTAACTCAGTTTTCAAAGAATCATTTTCTTTCTTGAGTCTGTGTAGTTCCTCAAGAGGTATTTTTTCTCTTTCTTCCATCTTATTCTGAGTATGTTTATCCAAACTTTCTTCTTTTAATTTTGAAATCTAGTTTTCATACTCAGTAGTCATATCAACTTGCTTTCTTTTCAAATTCTTGAAGTTTTTCAGTAATTTTGAGAAATCTTTAAGCAAAATATCATAGTTCTCTTTAAGTTCAGAATAACTTACTTCCTTCAGAATCTGAGTCGCCTGAGCTGGCATCTGAGTCTGAGTCAACATCAGTTATGAGACAGATCTAAGTAGACTCTATCTCCTTTTCAGACTCACTCAAACTGGATAAGTTCTCATCATCCCATGTGATCAACCTCTTTTTCTTCTTAGGGAATCTCTTCTTTTCTCTTCTATCTTTTTTGTCCTTGTTCAAGAGAGGACATTTTGCCTTAATATGACCTGCCTTTCTATAGTTAAAACATTCCAAAGCATATTTGTTAGTTTTAAACTTAAATTGAGATTTACCTTTATAGTTTTTCCTCTGGAACTTCGTAGGTTTGCATTTATTTTTCTTTAGCAGCCTGTAAAATCTACTTGTTACGAGGGCAAGCTCCTCATTTGTATCTACACTATTTACATCAGAGTCTGTGTCTAAGCTGGTAAACTCTACAGCTTTAAGAGCTTTTGACTTGCTTGAGTCAGCTAACTTCAAGGCAATGCTCTTAGAGGTGGAGAGTTTGGCAACCTTCTTCTGTTTTAGCTTTATCTTATAAACTCTAAGCACTCTAAGGAGTTCATCAAGACTCTGGGTGCTGAGATCTTTGGCTTCCTCAAGGGCTGAACACTTTGCATCAAACTTTTCTAGTAAACTCCCAAGGAGCTTGACATTTATGTCCTCAACTAAGATAGTTGTCCCTAAGGCCTGAAGTTCATTAAACAGAGTTTGGAATCTTCCAAACATTTTATCAATAAACTTATGCTCCTCCATCTTGAAGTTGTCATACTATTTTGTCAATAGTATTTTCTTTGATGCCTTGACATTAGAGGTCCCTTCATAGTTTTATTCTAGAGCTTCTCAGACATTCTTTATGGTCTTGTAACTGAATACTTTGTTATATTCAAACTTGCTTAAAGCATAAATAAGAAGAAATATGGCCTTTGTGTTGGCTTCAATCTTTTTCATCTCTTAGTTAGTCCAAAGGTCTTCTTGTTTGGGCTTGCCATCAGCATCAACGGGCACATGGTTATCACCATTTATTATAACCCCCCACAGACTATATTGGTAGACTTGATGAACATCTTCATCCTGTCTTTCGAATATGGATAGTCTTCCCCTAGGAAGGCTGAAGGTCTGTTTATGGAGGATCCTTTTGCTATGAGCTGGTCGTTTTGAAAAGCTGTCATGAATCTTTATCCTTTTCACTAATGGGAGTAATCAACCCGAAAGGACAAGCTTTGGTACTAACTAATAGTTTAGAGTCAAACTTAGAAAGGGGGTTGAATAAGTCTAATACTCTTTTTGTGCGGAACGTAAACTTTTTTCAAATGAGAGATGCAGCAGACTTATGAACCCGACTTTAAGAGATAAAGGGAAAAGAGATAACACAAAGCAAATTTATACTGGTTCACTTCCAACGCAGAAGCTACGTCCAATACCTTCAGATCTGAAGGATTTCCACTATTATAAAAACATCTTTTTACAATCATAGCACAACCCATGCCACAAGTATTCTTAACTCTAGCCACTCCTGGCTTAATCCTAAGTATTCTTTCAACAAGCCACTTCTAACTTAATACCTAAGTATTCTTTCAAAAGCCTTTTCAGGCCAAACAATGTTTCCCACACAAATTAAGACTGGCAACACACCAGACTTGACACATATAGAAGTTTGAAAAGTGTGTTTATGTTATAGAGAACTTAGTGCACAAGAAGATACAAGTTAAAGAACAAATACACTAAGTATGAAAGGTAAAGACTACGTCTACAAGAAGTAGATATACAAAGAGAGTCTTTGCTTTTGAGAAGAAAGCTTAAGTAGATTGCTTAAAGATTGATGCTTTCACGCGTGAGTTCTTCAAACTCATTAACTTGTCTAACTTCTTTAAAGTCTGGATTCACTTCATATTTATAGGCCAAGGAAGATGATCGTTGTTAATCCATTGAAGAGAGATAGTCGTTCATCTTGTTGACCTTGAAGTTAAGAATAAGACCAAAGGTGTGAAACGAGGTTCTTCAAAATTTGCACTAAAATGGAGTTCCCCAAGTGCTTTATGGTAAAAGCCCTTTTGTTTCCTTTCTTCTATTATGAACTAATGCAAAAATGACATGGTTGACCTTCTGATTTCTTTCTGACATAAGTACTGATCTCTATCATCTTTTTGATTTACGCAGAGTGGCTTCCTTGATTTCTCATCCACACAGTTATTAGTTCTTGCACTAATTTGTCTCCTTTCCTCTTTTAGTGATAAGTACAGCTTCTCTTGATCATAATTCAGTTCAGAGCATCTTTGAAAATATCCTTGCATTTGTTTGATGCAAGCTTTAGAGTAACATTCTTAATGCTTCAAAAGTCAGGGGTCTAATGATGAAGCAAATATGTGCGCTGAGTTCTGAAAGTGGATGCATATAACTCAGCAGTCTAAAAGTTTGGACGGGCATACTTGAATCAGACTCTTCTTAAGCATTATTCTAGTATCAGACTTTTCTTGAGACGAAATTGTATGCAAACTACTTTTGTCCTAGGCAGACTTGTTTTGAAATATTCTGCACTGCTTAAGGAAGACTTTTTATTGGTGGAATCCACCTTTTATTTATAACTTATGATCATAGATTTTGTAACCTGAAACACTTAATTGAAGAGGTTAAATAACACATAGGTAG
Organism: Clitoria ternatea; assembly: GCA_037962975.1. NCBI lineage: Eukaryota > Viridiplantae > Streptophyta > Magnoliopsida > Fabales > Fabaceae > Clitoria > Clitoria ternatea. The sequence continues at coordinate 111,661,212 of CM075669.1, forward strand.
ACTTTATGTTATTAACAAATCTTAGGGTTTAGTAGATAATAACCAAGGATTTCAAAATTCTTTACAAATCAGACTTGGTTTTGACAAATAGATATAAAGAAGTCGGATCAAACTCATCAAATGTCGTAATATTTCAATAAATGCAAGCATGCAATTGTAAGGTCAAAATGGGAAATACGTATATGAATTCTATGTAGCAAACTCCATCAGGACCAAAGCACAAAGGATACCAATAAAGAAAGAATTAATTGCTTATTCAAGGATATTTACTCGAACATTTGATTTTGTTCACAAAGTGCTTCATTCTATACATTGATTCATGGAATTAAGCAAGTCATTGTTGGTGCCATTCATGTGCTACTTGCCCAGTCATTGGAATTCTAACCACAACATAACTGTGTTTTTGGAAGTAATTAGCAATAGCGACCATATAGTCTAATAGATAGAGATATTGTTACATTACATTTTGTGGGTAGGAGGAAAAGAAAACTAATATAACATATTGATCTTTCATTATATTCCATTACACTGTAATAGAATTTTTGTAATTATGAGAGAATAATTTAGTCATAACTAAATAAATAGAAAAGGCCATAAAATTGAAGAAAACTTACAACAAAGCAAATTTTCTATATGGCAACTTAAGTTTAAAATGTTTTAGTTGATGTGGTGACTTGAGAATCCTTACTTCCAAATTTATTGATTATGAATAGATAGATTAAATTTTGCAACCGTTTATAATTTTTTAAATTGAATAATACTTTATTTTAAATATTGTGATGTCCCGCCTAAATACTTAGAATTAATCCCTAAGGTTTAATAAAAATTAGGGAATTTTTTTCACGATTACAGCAACCCTAGTGAATTAGTCCTAGAACCTAAATGACACACAGTTTAACAATACACACCACAGAAATATATACTATAAGCCCTAGCTATAGGTCCCTAACAAGGTATCTGTCCTTTCCCATATATGACGATATGAGCAAGGAACCAAGGAATACTCATTCTAGGGCATCACTCAAACAACATAACCACAATGTCAAAATTTACAATCGTTAGCATTTGAATAGTTACTAGACATAGAGATGGTTAATTCCTCAACATCATATCATGGCAAGAATTAAACTAAACCTTTAATAAAGTGTCAGCTACTTACCCACTATCAGCCAAACAAATATATTTTAGATATCATCATACACATATATATATATATTAAAACTTAATACTTAATATTTGGCGTCGCATATGTGTGTTCACCAAATTAAGCCTACCAAAGGGCTATACACAACTTTAAATATCAATAAAACCATAGAGAATATATATCCATCTCAAACAACACCACAAGATAATTAATTTACAATTCTTTCACTTTGGCATTACATTTCCTTAGCTTTGAGCTCACCAAACGACATTGACACCCAGAAAACTCACTAAAATGAAATTTGAGGGGTGAGTAATCTTACACATAAATAAGATTTACCCATCGGGTTATATATTTTAGCATATCAAAATCATAGCAATATGGCATAGAAATCATCAATTCATCATTTCAATAGCAAACATCACCATAATACCTTTAAACTTTCATCAACTAACTATACATCAATACTCTCAAATGTAGTATCTGAATGCCATGAATTTTGAAAATCATATTCTTTTTAGTGCATAAAAGCATGCAATACGAATATAACTTCACAACAAGGCAAATCACAATGCTAAAGGATAAACCACACAGTAAATCGTAGTGCTATAATCAGTTGTATGAGAACTGCACAACAAATTGTAGTGCCATAATCGACAGTCTCAAACAGTAACTTATAGTGTTGAGTGAATCGTAGCACTTTATTAATGCATATGACGTCATGATAATACAAAATGCATGCATGTGAATTATAGCCCATATATAATCATCCAACATCATAGCCTAGTTCCACTAACTTAATATAATTTCAAGTTATCAATCATTACTTTATTATTTATCAATTCAATCAATTGAAGCCATTAATACCACAACCAACATAATCAATCGATATATTTATAACACCATACAGGTCATTCTAGTAATACATATCAACCAGGAAGCTAATGGCAATCACACCATCAAGTGCATATATATAGAGATATAGAGAGAGAGAGAGAAAGAGAAAAGATAAAGATAAAGGATGTATCATATGAGAAAGACTCTCTTATATGAGAGTGAGAAGAGCGAATCTGGGCCATACAACCATATAATGGATGGTTGAGATTAATCATGTGAGTTTTTTAAAAATTCATATGACCTTTTAAGTGATCACGTGACTTTAAAAAACTTTTAATCTCAAACATCCATTGTATGGTTATACAGCCTAGATTCGCTCCCTTCACTCTTACACAAGATAACCTTTCTCATATGATACATCCTCTTTTTCTCTCTCTTTCTAAATATATATATAAGTTCCAAGAATCGCCAATAAAAATAGATATCAACACATCAGATTTTAACAAACATATAGCGCAACCACAGGGCGTAACCAAAAACAATTCAATTATCACTATATCACCAATACCCTCATGGGCCAGTCTCAATAACACATAATGAATAATATTATATATATATATATATATTTTTCAATGACACCTAACCAATTATATTCAATTATAATTATATTTTTATTTATAAAATTAATATTTTCTGGGTGTCAATATATGAAGTAAACTTTCTAACTATAAAAACCCGCCCCAGAATTAAAACTACTACTCGCTACTCGAGTGATAAGCCCCCTGGTACGTTACATGTACCTCGAGGTGTTATCTAGCTTTCCTAAAATAAAATGTTAACTTCTGACTCGGCTCTGAATGTCAATATCTTATATTTAAAATATTCCAAAAAAATTAATAAAATATCCTCGTAACCCATAAATCGTCAAAATACTACAATCGAGACCTAAACACAAAATTGACAGAGTTTTGATAAGAATCAAACTTACTGAGGGTTACGAAACTTGTCGACAGGTTGTCGAAACTACCCCGGAGCTTTAAAATCCTAGCGATGTCTTTCCGATCATATGTGACCAAGCTAGAGAAAAGAAAGGTGTATGTCAAAAACTTTGCATGCAATGTAAAATAAAAACATGCATGTAATTGAAAAGGGTAACATATGCATGTTTTCGTATCTTAATCACAACTCAAGCTACAGGTGTCCAATTTTAGTGATCTTAGTCTCAAAATCTTCATAATGAAATTTACGACAACTTTTTTGAAGACACCAAAATCTAAATATGAGCCAAACAGATCTAGTTTTAAAATATGTTTTCTACTCGTAATAAAAATCTAGCTAGGATAGTGTTTAGTGTTTAGGGCATAACTTTTTCCCTAGACATCAAATTTTGACATTATTGAATCTCCGAAAAGAGAAAATAAAGAAGAATAACTTTTGTGTTGATGATTTTTCCAAAAATAGAACAAAAGGACCCCAAGTAAGTGGATCAAAACTCAAACAAATCATGCTTTCAACCATGCATCAAAGGGAAAAGAATAGCCATGCATGTGAGGGGAAAAAAGTAAGTTTAACTTACTGATGCCAATTCCAGAATGATCGACGACTGGGAACACTTGTTACGACTTTTGATCGATCATTTGATTAACCCTTAATGAACCTCCGAACTTCATGACGACTGCGACCACGCATACAAGGCGATTTGAGAGAAGAGAAGCATGTGATCAGGAAGAAATATGGTTGGCTTGGAGGGAGAGAAACTCATGGTTATGGTGGTGGGAGGAAGAGAGAAACGAGGTAGTGGTGGTGGCTTTGATGGTGGCTCAGTGGTGATGGAGAATGGTGAAGATGATGGCTTATGGAAGAGGAGATGCTCGTAGGTGAGGGAGAGGGCATAGTGATGATGATGGCATTGTGATGTAGAGGAAGAGAATGGAAGGGTGTGGCTTAGAGGTGGTGGTGTCGAGCGAGAGTAAGCATGAGAGGGAGGGGGAAGAATGGTGAGGTGGTGGTTTTGGTGTGGAGATGGTGGTTATGGAGGAAGAGAGAATGAACAGTGAAGGGGGAGAATGAAAAGGAGAGTAGAGAAAGAGATAAGAATAGCGTGGAGGTGAAGAAGTGATGTGGTGGGATAGTGTTATATATATAGAGGTGGTGGTGTGGTGAGGTCACGTGGAAATGTAGTGGTGGTGCCACAAGTGGTGCATGGTTGTGTGAGGGTGAAAGAAAATAAAAATGGTATAAGGGTTTTAGAGAAAGAAAGAAAGTATAGGGAGTTAATGTTTAACCTAGTAGGTCATGCCCTAAAACCTAATTTAACGACTCTCAAATAATTAATTTGATTAATTATATGGGCCGACGAACTTTAATTGTAGGTTCCCCTTAAAAATCCCAAAATATCCTAATACATTCTAATTAATAAAATGAGAATGTTACAAATATTAATTATTTATAATACATTTATAAAAACACCATCAAATAAAATATGAAGAAATTAAATATCAAAATATCAATTAGATTAAATTGATATTAAATGAGTCTTTAAAAGATAAAAATTTTCATTAAAAAAAAATTTATTCATGCACTAAATGTTTTTAAGTGTGTAAATATATATTATATTATATTATATGTCAATAAATATAATAAAGCTTTACATAATTAAATCTAATAAAAATAAAATCTGAATGAAATTTAGAAGCCATAATTAATTTTTATCCTCAAGTTCTCTTCTTTTAAAGTATTTATTAAATAAATCATTTATGAATAAATTTTATTTTTATGTATTGATATTAATAAATTAAAAATTCTCTTATAAAATTAAAGTACCTGAACTGGTCTGAACCGGGGTCAACAATCTGGTATGGGACCATTCACAAATGTCAACTGTTAAAAGTGATTTGTATACCGGTACAGTGGGTATCCAGTATTGTGCCCTTTATCTCAGTGGGAGAATAAAGGTCTTGTAGTCCTGGAGATCCTTTACATCAAGCTTTCGTGCTGAAGAGGGGCAAAAAGTGGTGTCACCTGTGAAGATTCTCTGACGCTCAAGTCAGTAACCAGAAAAGGAATTCAATGTTTTTGAAGCGTAAGTTTGAGAATGAGTCTAACGTACCAGAGTAGTGAGAATGTTGGTATTTATATACGTGCATGTGGAGAATGAATAGTCCTTTTAGGGTTAGGGGACCAATCGTACACTGTGCAGTGTACGATTCTGACACACGACACGGATGGCTCTGTGTCTCTTACAAATGTTCCCCCGTACCTGTACCTTGTACTTTTTATCGGGTGACATGGAAATTTTACGGTGTGCTAGGCGCTGACCTGGACTTCCGGTATAGATATGGATCTGATACGGGGTTAGAGTCCAGAGGTTTACCTGTGACACCGGTAGCTAGTGCAAGAACAGATGAAATTACCACCTTGCCCATGTGCCGGTATTGAGACTAGATCATTTCCCCCTAACTTGTTTGAGGGACTGAATACGTTGCTCATCTAAGCTATATTGCCTTGCCAATATCGATCTTGCGGATATGGATAGCGGCCCAAATACCTCTTCTCTGGAGTCCCTTTTTGTTTTTATAGACATCGGCTTTAGACAACGTCCTGTTTTTACGTGTGAAACTCAAGAGTTTTTGAATTTCGTAACTCCTTGCATTTAAGATTTGTTAGTCCAAAACCTTGAGACGCCACCAATGATGAGCAGTTATTGCTATTAACATGTGAATATTGATGGTTACACTCACAAGGATTGTCAACCATCGTGGGTCGTGAGTACTAGGCCCAACATTCAAAAATTTTGGCCCATTGGATTTCAACTTTTCACGAAATGACGTTATTTTCATGCGTTTTGGATTAAAATAGCGCCTTCGTTAGCCCTTGAGGTGTTGCATTTTCTGACAGACGACGTGCCCCCTCACCGGTTGTTATGCTCCCTCCATAACTATAAAAAAGGGACTTAGGCATTTTCCAAAAACCACATTGCTTCGAACCTAAGGAAAACTCTGCATGAATTTCCCTCTGAAGAAGAAGTTATTGCTTTTGTGTTGTCCCCTACCTTCTACCTTCAAAAGCTTCTTAGGTAACCAACCTTTTCCCTTACTTCAATTTAATTCCTCTGCATTTAGTGTAGTCACCATGCGCTCTAGGTAAGATCACGTTGGTCCCATTTATAGAGGGGGAAGAGTCCCTGTACAGCCCTCCGGCTATCGAAGGGGAAGGATCCCCGTGAATCCTTCCAGGGTCGTGCCTCACCGTTCAGAAAAGGGCAAAGCATCTCACTCAAGACGGAGAGTGGTACTGCCCCCATCTGACTTCTTCTCTAGCTTTGGGGCTAGCCACTCTTTTGGGAGAGAGGTGAGTATTGAGCGTTACCTTTCTGAAGATATGGCTTTTTACAGTAATACAGACGCTTTCAACCTTGCTATAAGCAGAATCGCAGCTAAAGGAACTTCTGAAAATCCCCCTACCCTCAGGACCGTCGAGGGGTGTGTCAACGTGGTGGCACACCGGTTAGACTGGGTGAAGGTCAATGAAAAATACCCTTACTATTGGGTAGAGGAAGAAATCTGCCAGATAGCGTCCTGAAATGCTAAGGAAGATGGGAGGAGGCTAGAACCGAGGTTCCCATTTTATGCTGAAGAGAGACTCAAAGAACGGTTCATGGTGCTAGCACCCTAGGAAAATGACAGAATCTGCCACCGCATGTCGGATGAGAGGTTCGTGTACATGTACGATGTCGTCTTCCTTTAACTTAGGGTCCGATTCCCCTTACTGAGTTCCAAATGGGAGTGTTGAGGTTTTTAGACTACGCTCCTTCCCAAGTGCACCCTGACGGATGGGGCTTGATCCGTGTTCTGGAAGTGTTGGGGGAGCATTTCAACTTCAAACCCACTATGGCAATGCTTTTTTATTATTTCCAAGTGGTACGTTGGATGAACAAAAAAGGTGGTATAAGCTTTGTGACTCTCCATTATGATGTGAAGGTCATCAACTTTAAAGCCTTCATTGAATCTACAAAGGTGGATGAAAGGTCTTCAAACATTACTACACCAGGATCCAGATTCAACTGAATAAACCAGTATTTTTAATTTCCCATTTGAATGGACTCACGAACACTTCCTACTCACTTCCACGCCTACTTCACCGAGGAGAATGAGTTATCCCCTCATTCGGTTAAAGTTCTGAGTGTCTTGCAGACTATTCTTCAAAGTATGGGAAATTTTACTGCAAGCGCCTATTGGGGTCTTCCTTTATCTGGATCAAATATTTAAGTAATTTCTTACTATTATTCCCTTTTACTGTTTACATACCGGTATGTACTGTGTTCGAAACTTATATATCTCCACTTGTATATGCAGAACAAATAGAAAAGTTGTGTCCCGTTATGGAAAAGCTAAAGGGTTTATTGGCTGAAGAAGATTTATCCTCGGAAGAAAACAACATCCAGCCAAAGAGGAACGCCATCAAGGCGTGAGTCGAAACCATCTTCTTGATGTTCGTTATGACAGGCGAGGTACCGTTACTGAGAACACTAAATAGGCCGACACCACGCAGCCTGTCGGGGATAAGAAAAGGGAGAAAGAGAAGAAGAAGAAAAGGAAGAATCATAGGGATGCCGAAGCATCGAAGCCACCTTCTCCCACAACGACCAAAACAAAAAACCCTAGAGGAAGCCGGGATGACCAACGCTCAGAAGGGGAAGAAGGTTGTCACTGCCCCTAAGGCCTTTACTGACTCCAGGCCTGATTCTAGGCCAACTCTAACAATTGGTGTCTCTCATTTGAGGGTTACTTGCTCTCCTCCAACCACTTCATTCCTATCCCCCTTTCTGACATACGAAGGACCCATGCCTGCTGTACTCCCTCAACCAACATTCAAGCTCCGACCTACCCTGGAGGTCTCAGAAATAAAAGAAACTTATGAGGCCGGAAGATGGCAACTGGCTGAGTTATCCGGTCTCATCAACGTTTTCAATAGGGAGGCCGATAGTATTAAAGAAATGGATAGGCTTCATACTAAGGTCAAAGCATTGAGCATTTCAGGTGCTTGGGATAGATATAATCTTTAGGTGGCAGAAGAGCGCTTGAAAGAAAGAAAGGAGCAGGCCCTAGAGCAAGAAGTTGAGATCGGCTCGCTGAAAGCCATCGTGAAGACTCTGGAGGGGAAGGTTGCTGAACTGGTCGAAGAAAATAAAGAAATCCCTAAGCTAAAAGATGAGCTTCAGGTGGAAAAGAATAAATCAGCCAAGCTAACTGAAGATCTGCAAGCTCTCGAGGTCGGACGCTTAAAGCAAGTTAAAGAATGGGCTGCAAGTGAGAAGGAGTTGCTCCAACAAATTAAAGAGCTCAAATTAGGGAGTGCTGACGTTGGGTCACTAGAGGAAGAAAATTCCAAGCCGAGGAAGAGTCTTGTTGAAGCGAAAGCCAAAACTAAGCAGGCACTGAAGATTTGTATCCACGTGGCATATAATTCCTTCGGTGCGGCCATTCGTTAGATCTTTTACAGGAACCCCAACGTGAAGCTCAACTTATATGGACTACATCTTTTCTATGAGTTTCATGGAGGCAAGTTGGTTGCTGTAAAGGATGGTCGGCATATGGAAACAGACGATTCTCTCTACGAGCTGCTGCCCCTCCCTGAGGGACAAAGTATGGAGCCTCCTCCAGCCACTCTTGGACCTGAAGATGCTGAAGAAAAAAAACAAGCCCAGGAAGGTGACACCGGAGGTAGTGGGATCCCTGAAGGCAAGGTCGGAGATGAAGTTAAGGCTCTTGAGGATGGCCAAGCCCATGAAGAAACTCATGAAGATGCCTTACCCTCTTAATTAAATTTTTGTACTTGCATGTAATGTTGTGTTTCGGGATCAGCTCCGGTATTGAACCATTCCTTTATAAATATACTTCTGCTATACAAATCTCTTAATATTTCCTTGCTTATTTTGCTAAGTTATTGATGAAATATTTACCTCGTAGTTGTTAGTCCTCAAATTTACAATAAATTCCTAAATAAAAATTTTGTAAAAATAATAAAAATCAGTTAATTTGTTAGAAATTTAGGTTTTAAATTCAATAAATGGATGTTGTTGGAAATAATCTGCCCTTGATCAATTTTCTCTAGTTTTGCAGTGAAAAAGTAAAAAAATTAAAGAGAAAAATTGAAGAACTGAAGAGCGGACGCATAGCATCAACACCACGTGTAGCGTGAGGAATTTTGATGTTGACGCTATGCGTCACGCCCACACGTAGCGTCAAAAGCTATGTGGACTCCATTGACAGGTGGTCAAGCACTCAGCTAGTGATCCATCCACTCCTCACAAATGGACACGCCAAAAGAGAAGACAGGGCCAAATGGCAGGGCATGATTCATTAAATAATTCCATCATGGCCACTTCGAGCTGTTTAATGGAGGCTGACTCAGGAACCAGACGCGTAGCTTCAGCCTGGCGCGTAGTGTCAGGACCCTTCCTCAGCCCTATAAATAGGGCCATTCTCCACACATCTAACACACAATCTTATTCATTCAGAGTTCTTTCCTCTCTTATACACTCGTTTTTGAGTGTTTCTTTTGTGAGTTATAGTTCTAGAATAGTTTTCTAGATGCTTGAGAGTGTTATGTAGTATCGTGAGTTCTTATATCGTGAAGTGTTTCCAAGTCCTCGTAATGTCAGACTCTGTTAGTGTTGTTTTTACTGTTACCATGTGTAACTAAATTGTTTATGTTGGAATTTGGTGAATCAATCTATTATATGATGTTGTGATTATGACCTCTGCATATTTATGATTCAAGTACATGTCAGTATTTTAACTCTTTATTAATATGAACATCAAACGGGAGAATGATTTTCATGTGTATTGAAAACTGTTTTATTAGTGTAAACATCAAATGGGAGAATGATTATTCATGCTGTATTGAAACCTGTTTTAATGAAAGTAAAAGTTGAAATACCCTTAATATGCCAATTATTAGGGATAGAGTTGGTGATTATTGTTGCCATAAGGCCAGGATATAATGCAAGTTTTTATTGAGAAAGCTCACGAGGGATCATACTTTACAGTAAATACTTAGAATTTAAATCACGAGGAATCGGTTATAATGACTTTAAGTTTCAATAACATGAACTTGATAATTAAATATGTATGTTTGTAATCACTTCATTATATTTTAGTGCGAGGATCCTAATTCCAACATAATTTGTCAATCTGTGTTTTTACTTCAAGTATCTGAGTTATTCTGAATTACATTTCAAATTTTTTTAGATAAATTTTATACTTACCATCTTTTTACCACATGAACAAATCAATCGTCAAATTCTGTGAATATTGTATAAATTATTTATAAAGCATTCTTTTGTTAATAACTTTTGATAAATTTACCATAGTAAATAAGAATTACTATGAGTTACTGGAACTTTCAATCCCAGTGGAGCGATATCTAAATTTGAAAACTACAAACGATCGGTGCGCTTGCCAATTAAAGACCCAACAGTACCACGGGTTTAACAAGTTTTCTGGCGCCGCTGCCGGGGATTGAATTGATTCAGTAAAACAGTAAATTTTTTATTACCATGTTAAAAAAAATTTACCTTAGTTAAAGTTTTAATTTTATCTTATTCATTCATTCATCCATTCACTCATCCTTCTTAACATTGTTACACTAACTTTCTTTATCTAGTTTGTGTATGCAAACCCGATCTACCACAGGGAAAATTTACTTTGATCCTGAGATTGAAAAGTTTGTAAAGAAAATCAAGTCTTTGAAATCTAAAACATAAACTAATTCTTCTTCTACTTTTAAAAATTTTGAAAATTCAAATATGGTTGCTGAAAGGAGAACATTGGGACAGTTTGTGCTATCAATGGTCCACCCCGAGTTTCGGGAATGTTTCAAGGACCTGTTGTACCAGTGGAGATTAAACCTGCTACTTTAAACATTATTCAAAATAATCAATTTGCTGGTTTAAATCATGAAGAACCATATAGCACAATTGGTTTTGAACCCAATCAAGAAGAATCTATTTACATGAGATTGTTTCCTTTTTCATTGGTTGGGAAAGCTAAAGAATGGTTTAAATCTTGTCCACCCGGTAGTTTTGCAAATTAGTCCGATGTTGAGAGAAAATTTTTGGAAAGATTTTATTCACCCTCAAAATAGCCATGACAACAATTCATTCCTTTTCACAAAATAATGATGAGTCCTTAGGAGAAATATGGGAACAATTCAAATCACAATTTGGATAACACTGAAAAGGTAAGAATCGTTTACCATGGTTTATTACCTCAGTTCAAGATGATGTTAGATGCTTGTATAGGTGGTTCATTAATGAATAAAACTGTAGAGGAAATAATAGAGATATTGGAATCAATGTCCATTAGTGACCGACAAGCAAAACATGAAAGAGGTAATGCACCAAGGAAGCCAGGTATGCTCGAGTTGGGAGTAAATGATGCAATATTGGCTCAACAAAAATTGCTGACTCAACAAATTGAGGCTATGAGCAAACAATTGGAGAAACTACAAATTGCTCAAGTATCATCACCACCCCCTACTCAATTAAAACAATGTATGGATTTCATGGGTGAACAATCATGTGGTTATTGTGCCCCTGATAAAAATGAACAAGAGCAAGCCAAATTTCTAACCATCAAAGAGTACCATTAGGTAATTTTACTATCAATTATGGTAATTCTTTTCCTAACAATTATCCACAGGGACGGCAGAATCAGAACTTTGGTATTGGACCTTCCAACCGTCCTTCTAACAATCAGTTTAAGCAACAACAACAATCACAAATTGACAATGCACGATTGACAAGGATTGAGGAATCTATCCAATAGTTATTGCAGTTTGTGGAAACAAATGAAGTTGCTCGGAAAGCATCAGACTTGCAAATGGGTCAGCTAGCAAAGGAAATAGCTGAATTGAAAAGTTCTGGTTTTACTGCAAACACTCAGAACCCAAGGGATCAATGTAATGTTGTTTTCTTAAATGTTATAAACATTAATTGTAAAGAAAATTGTGAAAAGAAAAAGAATGAAGAAGAAGAGAAAAAGAAAAAGAAAGTGGGCAAGAGAAAGAAGAAGAGAAAAAAGAAAAAATTAAAAAATTAAAAAAGAAAAAAATATTCAAGAACCTTTGGAAGTAAAACATGAAACAATTTATAAGGAGGTCTTACAATTTGACACACCAGAAAACTTTAAAGATCCGGGAGTTTCACCATTCTCATTTCCATTGGAAATATCAACATCGGGAATGCTTTATTAGATTTAGGGGCTAGCATCAATTTAATGCCCCTAGGTTTGATGAAGCGTATTGGTGATCTGGAACTAAAAGAAACTAAGAGAGACTTACAATTTGTGGATCGCTATACCAAGAGGCCAATTAGGATTGTGGAAGATATACTAGTAAAGGTTGACAAGTACCACTTCAAGGTTGATTTTGTGGTATTGGATATGAAGGAGGATACTAAGATCCCCTTGATCCTTGGAATACCTTTCATGAAGACTGCAAGGGTAATGGTTGATGTTGACAAAGGGATGATTACAGTCAGAATTCATGAAGAAGACGTAAACATCAATGCTCAAGAATATCTGAAAATAGATGCTGAGGACAAAGTTTACCAATCAGGTAAACAAGGTATATCTCTTCCCAATTAATTAAATTTTTTAAAATTAACCGATTGCTTGTATGATAAAAGATAGGTAATCAAGCATCAGAGAATAAGGAAGAAAAAGATGGGTGATTCCTTAACTAAAATTGAGAAACCACCCGATTGATCAGAGGTAATATCTGGCTGGAGACATTAAACCTAGCGCTCAATAGGAGGCAACCAATTATTTTTTTTTTATTTTAAACTTATTTTAAACAAAATTAAAAAAATTGTGTTTTTAAATTTTAGTTAGAAATATGATTTTGAAAATAAAAAGGGTTTTAAGATTAAAAGAAAAAGGTTTTTGAAAATTGAAATTTTTTGAAAAATGAAAAACAAAAGCCCACGCGTAGCGCCACATTGACACGTAGCGTGGGTTCTAAATTTTCAACCTGACGCGTAGCATCAGAACCCTCGTTTAGTTTTTAAAACTGAACCAGAGGGAGGCCCAAATCCAAAAACTTTTAAAACCTATTTTTGCCTCCCTCTACATTCACTTCTTAGAATCCTTATTTTCCAAAAACCCTCTTTTCTCTCAACTTCAAATCCTCTTTATTCCTACATTCTATCAGGGATCCCAAGTAAGTTTCTCTAATCCTTTTCTATTTAATTTTTAGTTCAATTCTTAGAAATGCATGATGTAAGGATAGGTTAGAAGACCACTGGGATTGATTGCTATTAGAATAGGGAAATGAATAGATTGAATATGGTTTGGAGGGGTTGCTACTGCGCAACCCCCATTTTGTAGTTTCTGAACCTGTGATCCCACGCGTAACATCCCACTAAGGCATAGCGTGAGCAGAACAGGGCTGACGTGTAACGTCTCACCCACGCGTGACGCCTCTGTTTTTGATTTTTGTTAATTTTGTGTTTTATTTTCTGTTTAATGTATATATTGTTTTTCTATTTTTTATAATTCTGTCCCGTTTATTTTTGTTTGTTTGTTTGTTTGTTTTTCTTTTAAATTAATAAAATTTCTTAGATTGTATGTTTGTTATACTTTCTTGTATAAAAATAAATAAATCAATTTGTTAAATTTTGTTTATATGAATGTCATGTGAAATTGCATATTGTGTGAATTTGATAAAATGTTGTGTATGTTATACTTTTAAAAATATAAAAATATGCATGTTTAATTTTTGTTTTGCATAATTTATTTTATAAAGTTCAAAAATATATTGTTTTTATACTTTGTAAATATTTTGTTGTGATTAAAATTTTATGTTGTGTAAATTTTGTTTAAAAATTTTGCATGAGTTTTTATTCTTGATGTTTTGCATAAAACATAAAAACCAAAAATATGAATGTTAATTTTTGATGTTTTATTTTGCATAAAATATAAAAATCAAAAATATTGTGATGTGTGTTTGATTTTGTAGAATTTCTTTTTGCAAATGGTGTAACATCCCAAAATTTGTAATTTTTAGAAAAATCATTCATTAAGGATTAATGGAGAATTTCCGAATGAAATTCTGAGTGAATACTGTTTGAAATATGATATTCCGAGTGAAAATGGTATGATTCCGAGAGAAATAAGACCGAGAAAGCTATTTCCAAGTGAATTTAAGATGTTTCCGAGTGAAACATCATTAAGAGAGTCATTTTTGAATTAAGAAAAACTGTGACCGAGTGAGACACTTTTGAGTAAGGCAAAATCCGAGTGAAACGTCTCCAAGTGAACCGTTTCCGAATGGATATTTTCCGAGAGAAGTACTTCCGAAAGAAAGAGAAGCTTTGATTTCGGATAAGTACTTCACGAGCAGATATTTTTGAATAGTGACCGAGTGGAGTATCTCCGAGTTGTGTGACATTCCGAGTGAACTGTCTCTGAGTACGATACTTCTGAGAAGGCTGGCACCGAGTGATATGTTTCCAAGTGGAATAGCGTCAAGTGAGATATTCCCGACTTCTGAGTAGTGTGGCACCGATTGGGATATACCGAGTAAGTCTTTTCCAGGGTGAGTACTTCTGGATAGAGAAAGACTTCAACTTCGAATGAGTATATTCCGAGTGAATGGTTTCAAGGGAAGTAAATGACCAAGTGATAAATTCATTTAATTTGTGTTCGGTCAGAGTTGCTGAGTTTGTACTCAGGTTCACTTTCGAAATGGTCTTTGATTCCGAGTGGCCCTTTCGAGTGGAAATATTCCCGAGAGAGGATTGTCTTCAAGCTCCGAGTGATCTTTTTAGATGGAAGACTCCCGAGTGACACAAGTGAAGGTTTGAATCGGACAGGAATATAACTGAGTGAGCTGTCCGAATGAGACATATTTCCGTGTGGGGTATTTCCGAGGAAGGAAAGCTGGGTGTTTCATGGATGGAACCTTTCCGAGTGAATTTCCTCCGAATGAAGGAATTCTAAACGGATAGAGGCTTTCTCGAAAAGATATGCCTAGAACGAAACCGAGTCGGAATTAATGATTATTTTAATTATAGATGCTTTCAACGTCACTCTATTCTTCTACCTTCCAGCAGATTCTTTTTCTGATATTTTCCAAGCATGGGACCCTCTCTGATGTGTTGTCCCTTTTCATTAAATGCTTATTCCTTCCTTATCATTTGAAGATATGTGTAGTAGACAATTTTCTATTATTCACGTCTCTTCTGCATGGATAGCATATAAATACTTCTACTGTTGGATTAATTCAAAAACTTTTGAAAGTGGAAACACCATCTATAATCCTTTTCTCTCCAATCTCTACTGGAAACCATCAACGAAGAAGAAATTAATCTTCCTTCCTTTCTTTTTTTTACGTGAGAGCTTGAATTTCATAAGAGAGAAAGCTTAGACTGATTCGGTGCTACAATTCCAATCGGAATTCGTGAAGCTAAGATTGATTAGAGCTTGAAACACTACTGGAACTCTTCATTTCCAGGTAGGGGGAGCGTTACATTTCAAATGAATAGTTTATGAATGGATGTGGGGTGATATTGTTATGATGTATATATGTTATGTGCATAAATTGTTATTGAGACCCCGATTGAATAACATATTTTATGTTTTCATATCTTCCATTCATATTATTGATATTGATGTGATGATTGTATATATGTGTGACCGATGATGAGAATGGTTTCCATGAATTTTTCATGAGATGCTTGTGTGATGAATGAATATAAAATATGATGTGGTTTCCACAAAAGACCTTGGGTGGGACTCAAGACAAAAGACAAAAGACCTTGGGTGGGACTCAAGGAAACCTCTTGAGCGGGGCTAGGGGTTTTAGCCCGTGGCACTAACCGTTGTCACTGAAAGTGATGGTGTCACATGAGGGTGCAAACGGTCTGGTACCAATAAAACAGCCGGATCAGCTGAGAGCTGAGTTATGGCTCGGGGAGCCAGTGTTGCAACACAATTTAAAAGACTTAATAATGGATCCATTTGATTGAGCATGTGTTTGCACTGATATATATATATATATATGTTATTGAGAATAACATGCTGCTTTATGATGAGTTTTGTATGACTCGGTTATGTTTTTATATAGTTATGAATTGGACTTTTTAATCCGATTCAATAATTATTATTTGATATGTTTATGCTCACCCCTATTATTGTTATTTTTACAGTGGATGTAGGACACAACAACAACAACATGTGAAGTCACTCAACTGCTCGGCTTATACATAATGCACATAGTTATTTTGTAGAAGCCTTGGCCGGCTCCTGTGCATACCGAGTGTTATATTTAGTTGTATATTTTATGGGCCGGTCAGCTGATGTAAATATGACAATGATATTATTTAATCCAAATTCTGTTTTGAAATTTAAGTTTATTGTGAAAAATTTATTTGATTATTAAAATTTTATTTTTAAAATAAGAATGTTATAAATGGCACCAAAGAAGTCTATTCCTATTACTGGTCCAAAGAGACAGAGGAGGACCACTGATACTGATACCACCTCTGAAGATCCAGATCTTCAGGGTGAGGAGCAGCTGGGACCTAGAGATCCCACTAGATTTTGCACTGATGCGAAATGGGCCAGATTTCACCAAATAAAGGGCCAGAGATTGATATGGGAGAGAGTTCTGGATCTGAACGCTGGAGATTATCCTGAGTTGCAGGATGAGATACAGAGGAGGAGATGGGGATCCCTGTTTACCTTGCCTATTGAGGGGGATCCCATCCTGGTCATGGAGTTTTATGCTAACGCTTATAGGACATGCCAGGACTCACCAAACATCAGCCAATAGAGGACGAGCTTGGTGAGGGGTCGGCACATCACCTATGACAGGGACACCATTAGTACCCTACTGGGTAATCCTTGGGAGCCTACTCCCGAGAGTGACATTTGTTTCTGGAAGGAAAACAGAAACAAAGTTGCTACTGAGGATGGTGATCTAGGATATTTCCTGGATCAGGTTGCTTATTCCCTAAGCAAGGATGGAATCTTTTTCAACCTGAGTAAGGTTGGAAGGACTCCATCGAACCTCCTCAAGACCCAGCTGACCCTCATAGCTCAGGCGTGGTCTCATCTCATGCTTCATAACATTACTCCTATCACCCACCTATCTTCTATTCCAGTTGATCGATGCTACCTTCTTTATTCTATCCTTCAGGGCCACACTATTGACATCGTCAAGTTGATATCTGAGCAGATTCACCTTTATGCCCTTGGGTATAAGGTGAACCGTCATATTCCCTTCCCTCTCATCATATCTCCCTTACTGAGGAGGCAAGGAGTTATCGTGCCGTCGCCTGAGTTCACTAGTTCTTCGGGGGGAGTCCCCAAGGTTCTAATGAACAGAGATTACTTTGTTCAGCAGTACGAGCTTCCACCTCTAGAGCAGGAGGCTTAGCCCAGACAGAGACGGAAGAGACCACCGGTTCAGCCACCATCTGTTGATGCTATCATTGATGGATTTGCCAGGATGACCCTAGAGCATCAGCATATGATGCAAATGATGGCTGCTTCTCATCGTGCTTATGTTCATTTGCATGATGCATTTTACCAGTACAGGATACAGGGAGAGGGAGCACCATTTATGACACCTGCTGATTTTGCTTCCCATGTAGCTTGGCCTGGTGATTTGCCCGCTTATCCTGAGATAGGTGGACCGTCTGCAGCACGTGCTGATTCTGAGGGTGATACCGATAAGGAGGGAGATGATGAGGATGATCATATAGAGGATTGATTGGTGCTATCTTACATTTTTTGCACTTTATTTACATACATTTTAGTTTAGTTTGATATTTACATTTGGATTTACATTTTGGATTATATTATGGTTTACTTTTATTTTTATAGTGTGTTTAATTTATGCATATCCTCCTTAAGAAAAATCAAAAATAAAGTTTTATCTTTCAAATAAATAAATCAAATTTTTAAAAATAAGGAAATTTATACACTTAAGGTTTTTACATAATAAAACCATTTTTAAAATCAATTATCAATTCTTTTGTAATTTAGGAATTTTGATAAAATTAATTACAATAATTTTATTAACTATCAAGCTAATTTCGGTAACCCGGTGAGCTGAGAGATCTTTTAAACACTTGAGGGTTTTCGACATAACTTCATTCAAATTGATTTTGCTTTAATCTGTGAGTTGTGTTGTTGTACAAAGAGATCAAGAATATGATCAAGGCAAATTTTTGGTAAAAGAAACCTTGGGCCAAAAAGCTTACCATGGTAAAATTATTTTTATCCTTTGAAAGCCAATTTTGAGCCTGAAAAATAATTTCTTTGGTACCCTTAAACCTTATCAAATTTTTAACCATTCCCTGTACTTGATTGATTAAAAGAGCAATTAAGCAAAATGAAAAATATTTTGAGTGTTCTTACTTGGGGAGTGAAAATTTTGGAACTTAATCCCTTTTCAAAAAAATTAGTAATGCATGTACAATAAAAAGAAATATACATGCATAACAAGAAAAAGAAATAATGAAAAGGATTAAGTTGGGGGTATTCACCAGTTAGGGAAATGAAATTTAGGCCAAGAGAAAGCCTAAAAATTATAAAATGCTCTTTTATGATTTCAGGTATTTGAATTCCAAGAAAAACCATAATTTCTTGTAGCTAAGCCTCATTATAACCCTTGAAAAGACCTTGTGATTCTTGAATTAACTCTGTATGATTAACTATTGATTAGATGAAAATCAAAGTTAAATTTGTTTGATTTTATGATCGCTTAAGTGAAACAGGTTACCCTTTGCACGGAGTTAAACACTTGTGAGGTAACCCTGAAATTATGCTTGATTTGTTAATAAAACATTGTAAAAATTTTGTCATTAAACCTTTATTACATAAGATATCTATTTTTGGTTATTTTAAATGGTAAATTGTGAAATTACTTTTTGTGGTAAATTTTCAGACTAATTCAAAAATTTGATTTCAAATTTTATTTTTTATTTTCTCTCTTGCTCGAGGACGAGCAATACCTCAAGTTGGGGGTATTTGTTAGTCCTCAAATTTACAATAAATTCCTAAATAAAAATTTTGTAAAAGTAATAAAAATCAGTTAGTTCATTAGAAATTTAGGTTTTAAATTCAATAAATGGATGTTGTTGGAAATAATCTGCCCTTGATCAATTTTCTCTAGTTTTGCAGTGAAAAAGTAAAGATATTAAAGAGAAAAATTGAAGAATTGAAGAGCGGACGCCTAGCATCAACACCACGCGTAGCGTGGGGAATTTTGATGCTGACGCTACGCGTCACGCCCACACGTAGCGTCAAAAGCTACGTGGACTCCACTGAAAGGT
Organism: Clitoria ternatea; assembly: GCA_037962975.1. Lineage (NCBI taxonomy): Eukaryota > Viridiplantae > Streptophyta > Magnoliopsida > Fabales > Fabaceae > Clitoria > Clitoria ternatea. The sequence continues at coordinate 111,680,540 of CM075669.1, forward strand.
GATCAAGCACTCAGCTAGTGACCCATCCACTCCTCATAAATGGACATGCCGAAAGAGGAGACAGGGCCAAATGGCAGGGCATGATTCATTAAATAATTCCATCATGGCCACTTCGAGCTGTTTAATGGAGGCTGACTAAAGAACCTGACGCGTAGCGTCAGCCTGGCACGTAGCATCAGGACCCTTCCTCAGCCCTATAAATAGGCCATCTCCACACATCCAACACACAATCTTATTCATTTAGAGTTCTTTCCTCTCTTATACACTCGTGTTTGAGTGTTTCTTTTATGAGTTATAGTTCTAGAATAGTTTTCTAGATGCTTGAGAGTGTTGTGTAGTATCGTGAGTTCTTGTATCGTGAAGTGTATCCAAGTCCTCGTAATGTCAAACTCTATAAGTGTTGTTTTTACTTTTACCATGTGTAACTAAATTGTTTATGTTGGAATTTGGTGAATCAATCTATTATATGATGTTGTGATTATGACCTCTACATATTTATGATTCAAGTACATGTCAGTATTTTAACTCTTTATTAATATGAACATCAAACGGGAGAATGATTTTCATGTGTATTGAAAACTGTTTTATTAGTGTGAACATCAAATAGGAGAATGATTATTCATGTTGTATTAAAACCTGTTTTAATGAAAGTAAAAGTTGAAATACCCTTAATATGCCAATTACTAGGGATAGAGTTGGTGATTATTGTTGCCATAAGGCCAGGACATAATGCAAGTTTTTATTGAGAAAGCTCACGAGGGATTGGACTTTACGGTAAATACTTAGAATTTATATCACGATGAATCGGTTATAATGACTTTAAGTTGCAATGACATGAACTTGATAATTAAATATGTATGTTTGTAATCACTTCATTATATTTTAGTGCGAGGATCCTAATTCCAACATAATTTGTCAATCTGTGTTTTTACTTAAGTATCTAAGTTATTTTGAATTACATTTCAAATTTTGTTAGATAAATTTTATACTTACCATCTTTTTACCACATGAACAAATCAATCGTCAAATTCTGTGAATATTGTATAAATTATTTATAAAGCATTCTTTTGTTAATAACTTTTGATAAATTTACTATAGTAAATAAGAATTACTGTGAGTTACTGGAACTTTCAATCCCAGTGGAACGGTATCTAAATTTGAAAACAACAAATGATTGGTGCGCTTGCCAATTAAAGACCTAACAGTACCACGGGTTTAACAGTAGTCTTCTCTTAAGGATTTTAATTTCGTATGACGTTATCTTTACGCCTCTATTTTAACTTAGGCTCATTCGTTTATTTATACGAAGTTGTTCTATAGAGAGCGTCCCGTTGGGTTACATTAGAAATAAGGCTTACACCACCCGTTGTCCGGTATAGCCTAAATAAGGACCAATCCTCGCCTCTTGTTGGGGTGAAGTTATTTAAAGTTTCGCTTTTGGAGTTATGTCGTCAATTACAGTATATGTAATTGAGATTATCCATCCAGAGGGCTATTCGTCATGACCAATTACAGAATAGGTAATTGGGGTGCCACTCGTTGGGGCTATTTTCTATGTTGTTTGTAAGGCAATGTCGTCAGTTAGAGATTAGGTAACTGAGATGAAGACTTGACTTACACCACGCATCGGGGTCTGGTATGGCCTTGCATAAATACCAATCCTCGCCACTCATTTAGGTAAAATTATCTGGGATACTACTCATGGAGTTATGTCATTAGTTAGAGATTAAGTAACTGAGACTATCCAACCAGAGGGTCGTCGTCCACACCATTCACAAAGCTTAAAATCATGAAATAAATAAATGTGAAAAGAACTCTAATTGATAAATTTTCTCATTAAAATGAATAATGTACAAATGGAGCATAGCTGGGGTCATGCCTCATTAAAACCTTCTTGAGAAAAACCCAATAGGAAAATACTCAAGTTTGGAAAAAGAGTACATGCCGTTTTACCAACTAGCTGTAATAAACCCTTAAATTCTGTGTATTCCACTTGTTGCAAATTGGTGTACCATCGAGGTTCTCCAGGCGGTATGACCCTTTGCCCGTGACTTTGGAAACACGATAAGGGCTTTCCCAAGTGGGTTCCAGCTTGCCCTGATGCATGAATTTATTTCCTACACTTGCTTTCCTCAACATTAAATCTCCAACTCCAAAAGCTCTATGCTGGATGCGTTTTTTGTATCTAAGGGCAGTCTTTGCCTTGATAGCCCAGTCTCTAATATATGCTTCCTCCCTGAGCTCTTGGATGACATCGAGCTCTGAGGCTAGATTAGAATTATTATTCTCTTCAGAAAAGTACTCAACCCTTATCGAAGTCGTTTGAAACTCCACTGGTATCATAGCTTCGATGTCATACATGAGGCGGTATAGAGACTCGTTCATTGAGGAGTGCAGCGTGGTGCGGTAGGCCCAGAGGACGTGACATAGTTGATTTGTCCAGTCGCCCTTAGCTTCTCCTAGACGTTTCTTGAGGCCCTTTAACACTTCTCTGTTAGCTACCTCAGCTTGGCCATTAGTCTATGGGTGTTCAACAGATGAGAAAATCTAGATTATCCTTAATCCTTCCAATAGCTCTGTGAACTTCTTATCGGTAAACTGGGTTCCGTTGTCAGTTATAATCCATGTTAGTACTTTAAACTATGTTATGATATTCTCATACACAAAGTGTCAGGTCTGGGTTGAGGTGATATGCACCACAGGCTCTGCCTCAATCTACTTTGTAAAATAATTAACCCCCACAATGAGGTACTTGATGTCTTCTAGAGCAGTAGGGAATGGGCCCAAGATGTCCAACCCCTATTGGTGAAAGGGTCGTGGCACCGCGGAAGTGGATAGCTCCTTAGCTGGTGTGTGATAAAGGTTAGCAAACCTTTGACAAGGATCACACTTCTTTGTAAACTCCATGGAATCCCTTTTGATTATGGGCCACCAATAACCATCTCTCAATATTTTTCTCATCAGGCTCTGTCCTTCACAATGATGTCCAAACTAGCCTTCATGCATTTCTTCCATGACGTCCTACACCTTATTCTCGTTTAGACAATGGAGGTGGGGTACAGAGAAACCTCTTCTAAACAACATGAGTTCCAACATTGTGAAATAAGGCAACTCCCTTTTAACTTTCCTCTTCTCAGCTTCATCAGTGGGTAATTGTCCATTAACGAAGTACCAGACAAAAGGGACTACCCATGAATCATCGTTGAAAGTGAGATAAGTTATGGTCATGTGTGACGGGGTCAGGGGAATGCTGGAAGTAGTTTGAGTGCTTTGGACCATAGTGGTTGTACTCCTAGGTTGCTTCATGATGGCTAATCTTGAGAGAATATCCGCCCTGGTGTTTTCCTCTCTTGGGACATGTTTAAACTCCAACACTGTGAAATGCTCCTTCAACTCATTCACACAGTTTAAGTACAACTGGAGTTAGGGCTCTCTTACTTGATACTCTCCTCGTAATTACAAAATCACCAGTTGTGAATCGCTATAGAGGGTCACCTCAGAAGCTCTGATATCTAACACTGCCCTCAGTCCGAGGAGACAAGCTTCATATTCAGCTTAGTTGTTGGACGTTTTGAAATTGAAATGCAATGAAATCACCAAATACACACTGTCATCATTCTCAACTACCACATCAGTGCCACTTCCCTTACTATTGGAGGAACCTCAATGTACACCGTCCAATAAGAACGGGGGGTAGTTGGGTCCACTCCAGTCATCTCTACTACAAAATCCGCCAACACCTCAGCCTTTATAGCACCTCAAGGCTTATATGACACATCAAACTTTGAAAGCTCAATGGACCATTTTATCATTCTTCCAGCCAGGTCTGGCTTGCCCAGCACTAAGCAAAGTGGAAGGTCTATCCTTACGACTACCGGATGCGCATGAAAATAAGGCCTCAACCATTGAGAAGCCAAAACAACTACCAAGGTAGCTTTTTTAATCTTTTGATACCGACCCTCAGCTCTTTACAATGTTTTGCTAGTGAAATATACTGACCTCAGACCGTCTGGTGTCTCCTTCACCAGGGCCACCCCAAGGGCCTCATCAGACACTGCCAAATATAGAATAAGTAACTCTTCGGGGGTCAGGCTTCACCAAGATAGGGCACAGCACCTCCTTGAGCTCCTGAAAAGCTTGCTCCTGTTCCTGCCCCCACTCAAACTTCTTCAACTTTAAAATTTTATACAAGGGGAGAAATCTGTATGCCATCTTGGGCATGAATCGTGCCAAGGCCGCCACATTTCCATTCAATGACTGAACCTCCTTCGGGCTCTTGGGACTTTGTAAGTCTAGGATCGCTTGGCACTTGCCCGAATTTGCCTCTATTCCGCACCGAGTCAACATGAAACCCAGAAATTTTCCAGCAAGCACAAGAAATGTGCATTTCAATGGGTTTAAGCGCATGTTGCATTGCCTCAGACGTGTAAAAACCTGGTGTAAATCTTTGACATGATCGCCCCCAGCTGGGGTCTTGGCAATGGTATCATCAATGTACACCTCCACTAGCTTAGTATGCATGCCTTCAAAAACTTTATTGATCATCCGTTGGTATATAGCTCTAGCGTTCTTCAGACCGAAGGACATGACGATGTAACAGAACACACTACAGTTATTGACGAAGGTCGTCTTCTCCTGATCATCCTCCCACATCAGAATTTGGTTGTACCCTGAATAGGAATCCATAAAGGATAAGTACTGGTAACCAGATGAATCATCAACCATCCTATCAATGTTTGGGAGGGGGTATGGATCCTTTAGGCAGCAACGATTCAGATCAACGTAATCTGTACACATCCTTCACTTGCCATTGGCTTTCTGCACCATCACCATATTTGAAATCCATGAAGAATATTGGATCTCCCTAATGAATCCAGCTTTCAAGAGTTCCTCTGTTTGATCACAAGCTGCCTTCTACTTCTTCGGGCCCAACCTTCATTTCTTTTGGGCAACCGGCCTCATCTCTAGGTAGACGGATAACTTGTGGCAACAAAAATTAGGGTTCATCCCCGGCATGTCAGCAGCGGTCCATGCGAAAAGGTCTTTAAACTCCTCAAAGAGTGTAAGTAGGTGCTCCTCCATAGTAGCCTCCAACTTGTCATTTGTGTGTGTGACCTTCTCCATGCTATCTCCTAGTACGACTTCCCTAGAACCCCCCCCCCCCTTCAGCATCGTCTTGGATGGATTGAACGAATCAATCTTAAGCCCTGCCCTGGGATCAAGGTCAATTAAGCTGACGGATCCAGCTGTGGTTCCTCCGCCGTTTAACTTTCTCTTTTTATTGAATTCCTCCAACTTCACCATATTTAGGCTCAGATTGTAGTAATAATTGGCTATCTCCTGGTCACCTCGGAGGGATAAGACATTGTTGTCCTTGTCAATAAACTTGATAAGGAGATGAGGGGTTGACATGATAGCCTCCATAGCTTTGAGAATGGGCCGACCTATTATACCATTATATAGTGACTCGATGTCTATCACCAATACCCTGGACTTCACCATCCGTGCTCCAAGCTCACCCTCAAATGACACACAAGTGTCCAGATAACCCTTAGTTGGCTTCTTGGCTCCGTTAAAGGCCATTAGTTCCTGCATATAGGGTTGAAGATTAGAATAATTAAAAACTCATTCTTTTAAAGCAGTTATAAAAAAATAACATCACTGGAACTCCCCTGATCAACAAGGATCCGCTTGATATCCTTATTCACGATGACCGCTATAATGACCACCTCATCATCACACCCAAGAATGGTTGGGCCAAAGTCTTCATCGGAGAAGGAAATCGTGAGAGCTACTACCCCATACCGGAATAGGCAATTATCTCGAGGCTTCCCTTGAACTGAGAGAATCATGCGGTGATGATTCTTCCTCCCAGTGATCGATGCTCCGCCCCCAGCAAATCCTCTGGCGATCATATCAATCACCTTTCGCCGGCCTCACTGCTGTTGCTGGGGCATCTCCTTCTTTTAAGCCGCCTCGGTGATAATGATCCCTTTCTATTTTTTAGCGATAGTAAATCTCTTTGTAGGACCCTGGCTGTTATCCTAATCGCGGTTATAACCCCGTTTCTTCATCTGGTCCAGCTCATCCATAGATCTCTCCTTAAAGAGATATTGCTTCAATTTTCCCTCTCGGATGAGGGTCTCCACCGCGTCCTTCAAAGACCTACACTCCTCAGTAGAGTGCCCCGCCTGTTCATGGAAATGCCAGAACTTGTGTGGCTTCCAAGGACTTTTTAATGTAGCCGGCCTTCTGATCCCATAAACACTAAACGTTGGCCATCCCACTTCTTTCTAGATCTAAGCTGGTCTGGCGTTCAGTGGAGCATAGTTGCTAAAGGAAGCTACGCGTTTCTCCTGCTGATGGGGTTGAGGGTTCCAGAACCTGTCCCTCTGAAAAGACCTTTCTGACCTCACCTTTTCTTTCTCCCTGAGTGGTTAGGACACAGGAACGGGTGGCTTTTGTCTCACCGTTGTGGCCTCCAGATGTATCTCAATGCCCACGTACTTTGACGCTTTCCTCCAGAACTCCTTAAATGACGCCGGAGGGTTCTTTGCCAATGACAAGGCGAAAGCGGATTGATGTTGTAGAGCCTCAATAATAATGTAAAGCTGGATGACCTCTACAAGATTAGGGACCATGGCGGCTTCCTTGTAGAATCTCCTCAGAAACGCCTTCAGAGTCTCATTCTCTCCTTGCCTTATCTGTGCAAGGGTGTGTGATGTCCTGGGAACGTCCCTGGAAATGACGAAGTGGTCACTAAAGGCCATTGCCATTTCCTCCCAGGAATCTATCGAGCCTGATGGGAGCCATTTGAACCAGCTGAGGGCCTCCCCAGTCAGGGTACGTGGGAACATACGACACATCACATCTTCTTCTGCCCCCAGAAACATAGCCTCGTATGCATAAGCATCCAAGTGCTTACTTGGGTATGTCTCACCCGTGTATTTTCCAATGGAGAAGGGTTGGATCATCTGCAAGTGCCTGGGAATAAGCACACTCATCAACCTTCTAAAAGGGACATTGATCCTATACGTCCCTGTAAATATTTTTAATTGTACTAAAATAGTTTAAGTTTATTTTTGGGTCACTTTTGGGCCTTTGTATATGTTTTGGGCCTTGTATTTGGGTCATAATTCCTTTTAGTTTAACTAATTAGGCCTAGGAAATAGGAGAAGCCCATTAGGGAGTGCATTTCCCTTTCCTATATAAAGGCATGCTCTCATGTACTCTACACCTTACATTTTGAGAATATACACATTTTTATGAATTAATGAGTGCTTAGTCTCTCCTTTAGGCTAGAGTGAGTTTTTCCTTCTAGCAAGCTCTTATCTCTAGGCTCTCATCTCCTAGAGTGGCGAGTAGGACTTATCCTTCCCTAAGGTGGCATCCAATCCCTTACCTCTATCCAATTCATTCCATCTCCACCATTAGCCAACTCCATCTCCTTCCTCCTCCATGCTTCCGAATTTTCATCCATTGGTCTTTTTGAAGAAAGATAGCTAGATCCATCCTTCTTGGCCTACAAGATTGAAGTCTAGGCTATATCAAATGGTATCAAAAGTCTAAGGTGTCATCTTTCTTCTTTTGATTTTCTTTTTGATTTTTTGTGCATATTGTGTTGAGTTCTTTAAAATGTTTAGTATTGATTTGTCATCTTCTCTAGTTTCTTAGTCTTGCACCATTATAAAAAAAAAAATTCAGCTTTAGCCTTGTTAAATACATGAATCTAGAGCCAAAATTAGGGTGCTTGGTGCACATTGGAGCTTCATCTTTACTCTAGGTATTTTCTAAAATTTGCTTGTAGGTTGTGCTAATTCTATACCATTTAAAATCATCTTTTAATTGGTATTGAAGCTCCAATTTCTATAGTTTTATTGCTTCATTTTAAGTTGATGTGTGTTAACTCAATGTTAACCTTGTAGTTTCTATTCTTTAGAAATTTTTCTCTAGGAATTAATTTTTGTTTGTCAAGCACTATAGAAATTTTCTGTAGCATATTGAATGTCATTCTCCAAATTTGTTCTTGAATTGTGCCTCCCGTACTTATATTGCGCGGAAGCTGTATCAGTGGTGCATCGTCAATTTGGAAAATTCAATTCTTCCAGAGCAATTCACGTTGTGGATTAATTTTTAGTTTCATCTTTTAATCTTGCAACTCCAAGAAACGGTACGTGCAATTAATTTTCTTGTCTCTGTTGTCCATTGCAATAGCTATTTCATCTTGGCAATTTACTATTTCTCTTGGTCAAAATTGAGATTCCTCTTGGTCAATAGCTATTGCAAATGTCCTATCAATCTTGTACGTACATGAGTCTAATTTGAATTGTGGGCAATTGAAAATTTTCTTTGGTCAATTACAAATGTTATACGGTGCATAATTTATTGGCCAATTACTATTCAAATTTGTTTCGGTCGTGGCAATTTCAATTACCATATGTGCAATTTTGTTGCCCAATTTTGTTATAATTCCAAGTCTAGTATCTGTTCAAATCGAGAATTGTGATCAATTCGCTGTATAATTTGATTTCATTCGTGCTTAACAATTCCTGTACGTGTCAATTCAAATATTTTCTGGTTAATCCGTCAATTGATATACGTACACAGCATAATTGTTGATCATTCACTGTTACAAATTCTTGGTCATTCTAATTAGAAATTGTTTCAGTCACTGCGTGCAAATTGTGTTGAAATTGGTCAATTACTGTGCACAATGATTCTATTCAATCTTAACATTGAAAATTATATGCGTTAAATTGAAATTCTGTGAGCATCCCAATTTGTCCAAGGTCAACACGTGGTTAAGTGAAATTATATGTGCTTAATTTCGTCATTCTAAGTTGGGAAATTGATCCTTCTGATTGGTTTGGCAAATCCACTGCAATTGATTTTTGTTAGTCATTCGGTCTTGGCATAATTGATATAAGGCATTGACGTTTAGTGCAAAGCTCATTGGTCATTTGATTTCGGCTGTATAATTTGTTGTCTGCGCTGAATTTAGAAATCGTTGACCGTTCTGTTTTGCTAAAGTACTGTGTCCTTGGAATTCAAAAGCCCAGTTTCAAAAAACAGTATAAAAAAAAGTTTGAGCCCATATAAAAAAAAATCAAAAGTTACACTTAATCATTGCTTATTCAATTTTTTGCATTCTAGAAGTTCTCGGTATTAATTTCTTGTGCTTGCATTTTTTGTTGCATTTAATTTTCTTAGTTTGTCAAGTTTTGTTTGTTAAAAAATCTTGTCTTATCCATAATAGTAGAGTAAAATCTTCATTCAATTTTACCATTTTATTATTTTTAGGGTTTTCTCTCTTAACCATCAATTCCACTTTGTGTGCTTTTCAAATTGTACCTTTTATTGCTTGCCATTTTTTTCCTTAATCTTAAGTTTGTCTTAGAGTTTTCCTCCATTGAAATTCTTGGGATTTGACTTCTTTAAACTCTAAGGGGTAGCATATTTGAGAGATAGAGGATAATAGTGACAATTGCTTAAAGGGTGGACAAGCTTGAACCTAAAGTGAAGAGTAGAGTGAAACACTTGAGAGGGAGAGTATTCTTTTGATTTGATCTAACCCTAATATTTTTTGTTGAGTTTGTGTTTTTGTAAGCTGGAAGCCTTGAAGAGGACTTGAAGTACAAGCTTGAAGACTTTTGTAAGGAGGAAAGCAAAGCCTTGTATAAAAAAAATACACAATTTGAATTTTCTTTCATTTTAGTTCTTGTATTTTGGACTTTTAAATTTCAAAAAGGACATGGACATTGGTTAATTATTTTTGTAGGTTTCCATAGGGTAATTTCGGCTAGTTAATTTCATACATCATTTACTTGCATATTTTTTTTTATTTTGTTAGTTAGTTTTAACAAAATTAGTTAATTGGTTAGGTTGTTATAACTTCCAAAACCAATTTAGTTAAATTTGTTAGGGTATTAAACTAATTTTAGTTAGTTGTTATCATTTTAAAACCGAATTTGGTTAGGATTAGTTGTAACTAATAGGTTAGTTCTAACAAAAATAACTTCATAACCAAATTTAGTTAGAAGTTTGACCTAATTTCTAGTTAGTGAAACCTACCATAACCAAATTTCTAGGTAAGTACTAGGTATAGTGTATTTTGTCTTGGAGCATCATAATCAACCTAGTAAAGACATTAACATGGGATAACAACCTTAGTTAGACAACTTAGTATAACATCCTAGTATTTTTCCCTTGCATCATAATTTTCATTTTGCATTTTAATTCTTGTCTTGCATACATTCTCGACTAGAATCTCTTGTCTACTTTTCTTGTCTATTTTTGTGAATTTCAAAAATGTCATCTAGTGATAGAGATAACATGTCCCTGCTTAGGTTAATCATGGAATCTCTTGATAAAATCAACACTAGGTTAGAAAACCTAGAAAATAGAAAAGATCAAACTAGGCAAAGAAATAGGAAAGATAGAACACCTAATAAATTTGAGGTTTTAATTGAACAACTAGGTGTCTTTCATTCCAAAATAGATTCTTATGAGTCTAAGCATGATTCTTCCATAGAAAAAAATAAAAAGATAAAAAAAGGTTCTTGAGGAAATCCATAGAAAATTAAAACAAATTTGGGATCATATTTTAGAATGTGATACCATTGGAAATTTAAAAATTGGTTTGTGTAGCAATCAAAAAGAAATAGAGAAATTAAGGCACAAACATAATAGAGCTATGAATGAAAGAGTGAAACTTTATTGGAAAGAATATGATAGGTATAAGAAAAAGAAGAAAGCAATCAAAGGTGAAAATAAAAATAGAGAACCTAAGGTAGAGAATAATAGCTTATCTTTAAGCAACCTTAGTGTTTCAACAGAAAATCACCTTGATCATAGTTTACCTACTCCTATGTCCAATAACAGTTTGTCCGTTCCAATAATTAGTGATAGTTTTTCTAGCATTAGTGATAATTTGCCTCTACCCATCATCAGTGCTAAGCCTCGGGACGATCTTAGAAGTATAGAAGAATCATATCCATTTTCTCTCATCCCTAGTAAAGAAGATTAGTCAATCATTGTTCATAGTTGTCTTAGAGTTAGTTCTAGCATGTGTACAATTATCATAGGATCTTATAGGATTAGCATATATCTTTACTCTTTTGAATTGTCTTTCCCAAGAGTCATTTCATATGTTATCATGTTGCATAGTAGAATTTTTATAGGATTAACATTTTGTCCATCAATTAACATGTCAAATTCATTGCTTTTTTCACATATTATCTATGATCATGTTGATATGATTTATTTTCATAAAGGGTTATATAGAGAATTTTTTGCAACATTGCATGACATGCATACTTTAGTACCAACTTTAGATGTCATTACTCATTATGATCCTTTTAGGATAATCCATCTTTTTGAGGATAAGTCAATATTTTGCCATATCTCACATGATCATATAAATACGTCTACTCATATGTTCATTTTAGTGAATTTAGATAGTAGCATAATTAACTGTCATAGAGGTATCCATAGTTTCACATGTGCATTCTTATGAGAATTTTTTATTGTGTTCTTTGCTGATATTTCTTATATCATCCTTTCAAAAATAAAAGGTTTGTGTTTGATCCTGGTGGTCAATACCCTACCCTGTTTCTTGTACCTTTTAGTTTCTTCTATTTTTCATTTTTGAACTCATTACTCTCTTTTCTTTTACAGGATTTGAGGACAAATCTTTTTTTAAAAGGGGCAGTATGATGCGGGCATAGTCTGTAAATATTTTTAATTGTACTCAAAATAGTTTAGGTTTATTTTTGGGTCACTTTTGGGCCTTTGTATATGTTTTGGGCCTTGTATTTGGGCCACATTCCTTTTATTTTGACTAATTGGGCCTAGGAAATAGGAGAAGCCCATTAGGGAGTGCATTTCCCTTTCCTATATAAAGGCATGCTCTCCATGTACTCTACACCTTACATTTTGAGAATATACACATTTTTATGAATTAGTGAGTGCTTAGTCTCTCCTTTAGGCTAGAGTGAGTTTCCCTTCTAGCAAGCTCTTATCTCTAGGCTCTCATCCCCTAGAGTGGCAAGTAGGACTTATCCTTCCCTAAGATGGCGTCCAATCCCTTACCTCTATCCAATCCATTCCATCTCCACCATTATCCTTCCAACTCCATCTTCTTCCTCCTCTATGCTTCTAAATTTTCATCCATTGGTCTTTTTGAAGAAAGATAGCTAGATTCATCCTTCTTGGCCTACAAGATTGAAGTCTAGGGTATATCACACAGGCATCATCCTCTGAGAGCTCCCTACAGAGGATTCAAAGGCTAGACGCCTATTAACTTTGGCAGTGACATCCTCTACGTGCCCCTCCTAAAAGTCCCTTATATTGCGTTCAATAGTAGACTGTGAAACTTCTGCGAAGAGTGGGAATAACTTTAACGAGTCTCACCGGGCGTGCCAATGAACTGGTCTGAATTGGGGTCAACGATCCGGTATGGGACCAACCACAAATGTCAACTATTAAAAGTGATTTGTACACCGGTACAGTGAGTATCCGGTATTGTACCCTTTATCTCAGTGGGAGAATAAAGGTCTTGTAGTCTTGGAGATCCTTCACACCAAGCTTTCGCGTTGAAGAGGGGTGAAAGGTGGTGTCACCTGTGAAGATTCTCTAACGCTCAAGTCAGTAACCAGAAAAGGAATTTAAGGTTTCTGAAGCGTAAGTTTAAGAATGAGTCTAACGTACTAGAGTAGTGAGAATGTTGGTATTTATATACGTGTATGCGGAGAATGAAGAGTCCTTTTAGGGTATGGGACCAATCGTACACTGTGTAGTGTACGATTCTGACACATGACGTGGGTGGCTTCGCGTCTCTTGCGAACATTCCCCCGTACCTGTACCTTGTATTTTTTATCAGGTGACATGGAAGTTTTCCAGTGTGATAGGCGCTGACTTGGACTTCCAGTATAGATATGGATCTGATACGTGGTTAGAGTCTAGAGGTTTACCTGTGACACCGGTAGCTAGTGCGAGAATAGATGAAATTACCACCTTGTCTATGTGCCGGTATCGAGACCGGATAAGTACCTAATATGATTTTTGACTTAAAATTACATAGTATTTGTAGAATTATTTTATATAACAATAATCAAAATAATTTATTAAACTCAAGTATATATTGATAACTATAAAATTAAGTATCTAATTAATTATTAAAAAGTTTAAATTGAGCAATTTTAATTTATCTAATCAAGTGAAACAATTTTATTTTATTTTATTCTTAAAACTCAAAATTATATATATAATATTTAATAATAATCAAAACAATTTATTAAACTCAAGTGAATATTGAGCTAAAAAATTGAGTATTTAATTAACACGGCAAAAAAGTTATTTTTAGTGATAATTTATTTGTCACTAAAAGTCAAACATCTAGGAAAGTGTGTCATATGCTTTGACCTATGGAAGAAATTACTATCATTTATGTAAGGGGTATAACAATTAGTTTTCATTGTCACCATAACTTTTACCAATAGTTGTTATGTTCTGCTTTTGACCATTTTGGTAGTAGGTAGATGGTGTTAAACACCCTCACATGTTTTTACCTATGGTAGCAATAACTATGGTAAAAGATATTGGGCTCGTTTGTTTAAAATTATTTTAAGAGATAAGTACTTTTTTAATTAAAAAAAGCACTTATTTTAAAATTTGACGTGTTTGTTTAAAGTTTCAAAAATAAGAAGCTGAAAATAAGCTGATTTTAGCTTATTTTAAGAAGCAACTCTGATCTGCTTATTAAAAAAGTGATTATAAAAAAAGTGCTTTTTTATAATCATTTTTTTAATAAGCTTAAACAAACGGACCCATTGAGTATATTAACCCATATCTTATTTGTTTGTAGGTAAAAGTTACTAACATACACCTACATCTCCTTCAATAGGTAATGTCAAGGTATAATTAAATGAAAATATTAATTTTTTCTATTAACATATAAATTTAATTAATATAAATTACTAATAATAAATTTTAAATGATTTTTAAAACATTAATTATAATTTATATACTTCAAAATAAAGTCAATTGACACTAATTTATTTTTTAAAATTTTAATTATAAATATGCATTGAAAACTGATATAGTGTATCACTTAAATAATTTGATCTTATTTTTGTTTATTGATCTCTTCTTAACCAAATGAACCATCCCTTATAGGGGAAAAAATTATGAGGTGAGTGTCTGATGTTAATTTCTCTCAATCACTTAATACTACATTAGTCTAGGGAATCTGGTATTATATGCCTCTGAGTTTAGTGGGAACTTAAAGGTTACAAGATGTTCACCGTTGATTTGCGTTGAGGATGAATTTGAGTGTTACCTGTAAAAATACTCTGAAGCTTAAGTTAGTAATAAATTTAACACTGGAGCATTACAAGTATTAAATGTTGTACCTTGTGTGTATTGAATATAGGTATTTATAGGCATGTTAAAGGGACAAACCTTGTTATGGCGTTTGTCATTGTCAGCCTATTTGGTACCAAAAGGCTGTCATGCCCCGTCTTTTCTACCACACTGGCAACTTTTTGATCTCACAATCTCAGGTTCCTCAAAACTGGTCATAATTATCTTGGTAGGAAAGGATTGGATGGCATACTCTTAGAGTTATATTGGTTCTTCTGTCGTCAGTGTCATTTTCTTGGATGGGTACCGATGTTTTACCTTGGGACCAGGGCTGGTATTATGCCTAGATCACTAAATATTAGACAAAAACTCTAATTAATTCAAGTCAAACAAAATGACCATCTAATTATATTGTGAATTATGAATGAGATATGTAATAAAGTAGTATAAGTTCTACATAATGTTGAATTGAATAAAAACACTATTTTGTATAAAGAGATATTATTTTTTATCAATCATTCAACACAAGAGGAGTAATTGATACTTCCAAAGAGATATAATTTTGTATCATCAACTCTGTTTAATAGAGTAACCAAAAACTATTAAAGTGACATAATCTTTTATATAATAACTTTCAACAAATAGGAGTAACCAAAACTACCAAAGTATCATTCTAGGCCATTAGCTAAAGATCTATATACAAGTTTGACTTCAACATTTAAATCCACTAACTTCCTAGACTAACTGGAGCAATCATAAGAAAATTGTACTTGTAATGAAAGAAAGGACTAGTAATGTGTGGGCTTGATGTGCAATGAAGATCACACCCTATGTGATAGATTTTTAATATACATCAACACACACTTGAACCAATGTATAAGTGCATGGATCGTGAATTCTCATGTTAGGCCTTATCTTAAAGTAATTATAGAGGACCCTACTTTCAATCAACTTTAGCAATAGCAGGAACCAAGCAAATCTAAATTGAGTAATCTTAGAATATAGGAGATTTGAGAAAACACTCATAAATCATTCAATTGTTATTGCTAGTAGTGTGTTGATTATTACCAATGATCCGGTTTGTATACCGGCCTCCAAACTAAGACATCATCTTGACTGTTCAAGAAGGTCAACTGATATCACAGATCAATATCCGAACTATAAAAATACCAGGCTAGGAGTTCTCTCTTCACCAGTTATCCGAGATAGCACCTAAGACACCGGATAAATTTATTACTTAAATGGTACGCTAAGTTAGTAATAAATTTATTACCTAAGCATTACACCTAAGTTAGTAATAAATTGAACTACTTTGAATGGTACGCTACACACGGCATCAGAGCCTCCTGGCCCACTTGCACCCAATGATTCATTTTCTACATTCAACTATAAATAGCATATTCTCATACACATGCAAGGTTACGTTGTCCTCACTCTTAACTTACTATTGCATCGTTCAAGTTTGTTGTGTTCTTAATATCTTAACTAACTATAGCATCAGAGAATCTTCGTAGGTGACACCACCTTTCGTCCCCATCAACGCGAAAGTCTGGTGAGAAGGATCTCTAGGACAACAAGACCGGTCTCTCCCACTAAGAGGTCGGATTATAATACCGGATACCCACTGTATCGGTGTACATACACTTGAATCACCAACTTTTGTGGCTTGTTCCCAGTCTGGATCCTTGACCCCGGACTAGACCAGTTCATTGACACGCCCAGTGGGACACGATAGAGTTATTCCCATTTTTCGCAGAAGTTCAGTAGTTAGCCATGGAGTGAGATGGACGTGATTTCATCGATGGTCACATAGAGGTTGTGACCCATCAGCATGCTGGTAGGAGACTTGTTTTCGAATCTCATAGAACCAACTCGAGGAGGATGAAACCAGTCGTAACTCCAGATCCTCGAGATGAAGTCATAAGGCAACTTAGGGAGGAGTTGATGGAGTTGAGAAGAGAGAAGAGGGTGACGGAGAAAAAAGCAACGTCTCAGGCTGAGGAGACTCATTAAACTTCTAGGAAAGAGAAGTCCACCAGTCTCCAATATTCGAAGATTCCTACCTACGAGGAGCGGGAGCAGACTCATGACTCTGGAGATAGATTCAGTGGAAGAAGGAAGGAGCCAGTGGTGGTGACTTCTGGGATGTATAGGCTCAACGTTCCTTTCTTAAGGAGGCTCATGAGTGTGCCTATTCCCAAGCATTTACAAACAACTCAACCACTCTCGATTGGGAAATATAACGGAGAGACGGACCCCACTAAGCACCTTGATGCTTACGTGTATGAAGCCATGTATCTGGGAGCTGATGAAGATGTAATGTGCAGAATGTTCCCATGAACACTGTGTTAGGAAATCCCTAAGTCCTTGTTGAGCAGCGGAAAAATAAAAGGGATTCCATAGGATTTGCAAGGTTTCGTGTTTCAAAGCACAAAAATAATTTCGAAATTCATTTTGGATTACCTCTTGAAGAACTCCGAAGCAGTCGTAGCCTCGTCCTTTAGGAGTCCACACGAGCACTCCCACCAGAATCGCAACACTTGCCAACTGCTAGTTTGACGGCGTGTAGCTCTTGCAACTTTTGCGAATTTATGTCTCACTTGAGTGAACGGCCTATGAGCATCTTATGCTCTATTTATAGGCTTAGGTTTGACCTAATTTGTTCTCTCTAAAGTGGGCTCCTTACTCATTCCAAATGAGTTAGGCCCAATAGCTTTATTTTAGTCCAACTAAAATAAGACAACATTTTCTGATGGGCTTACTCTATGTGTGACCCTATAGGTAAAATACTCGGTCATATTAATAATAAACTATTTTATTATTAATATAAAATAAAAGCGGCATCTAGCAATGCATCATTATGTCCGAATATTATCAACATAACCTATAAGTGATAATTATTTAATATGTTTATTCCTTTTGTCACGATATCCTAATTGGGCCCAAGGCATGGTCGCGTCATCCTTGTACGGCCCAATTTATTTTACTTGATACCAGAGTAGACTGGATCCGAATAAATATCTAATATTTATTCTTTCTAGCATGGCCATGCGTTTTCTTAGTCTTACTCCATCAAGTGGCCTATGGATATCACTCCTGTCACATAGGAGAGACAAATCCCATCTACATCACTCACATCCTTCTGCATAATTTGTTCATTGCCTAATCACAACCTTTATAGTCCTCTTGTTACAGAAGACGTTTAATTGTATTAAAACAATAAACTCCTCATGTAGGAATCGTAGTGGCTTCAGGTCGAAGGACTACATATACCATTATCACATTGAGAATCGTTTATGACAATCATGTAACGATCCATGCAACGTTCTCATGGTGGGTCTGTCCAGTACATCATTACTCTTAATGTGTACCTGTGTGAAGACTCGATATCATCTATATCTATGATCTGTGAGATCAGGCCATCAGTACACTCACACACTAGTCTCAGTGTATTTACATGTCCCCATGTAAATACTTGACTAGGGACATTTTAGGAATAATTTTTATATGACCTATTACTCCAAGGATAAATATGTTTTAAAACAATTTTAAACTGAAATATTTATTCTATTGATAAGTAGAAAAATGATACAAATGAAGAAGCATAAAAGCTCATAGTGCATACACCAACACACTGATGGAAGAAGCCCTTAGCTGGTTCAAGAGTCTACCATCGGGTTCGATAGACTCCTGGGAGGAAATCGCAGCCGCGTTCGAGAGCCATTTCGTTATTTCTAGAGATATCCCCAGGACTTCTTATACCTTAGCCCAAATCAGGCAAGGGGAGAATAAAACTCTTAAAGAGTTCTTGAAGAGGTTCTATAAGGAGGCAGTTATGGTGCCTAATCTTACAGAGGCCATTCAGCTCCATATTGTTGTCGAGGCTCTGTAGCCTGGATCAACCTTTGCCCTATCTCTAGCAAAGAGCCCTTCGATGATATTTGAGGAGTTCCGGAGGAAGGCCTCGAAGTATGTAGGCATAGAGATGCACTTGGAAGCCACAACAGCTAGGCTCAAACCACCAGTGCCCCTCCCTCAGCCATGGAGAGATAAAAAAAGGGTGAGCCCAGAGAGGCATGTTCAAAGAGAAGATTTTAGAAGCCCTCGACCTCAGCAACAGGACAGGCGTGTAGCCTCTTTCACTAACTATGCCTCGCTGAACTCCAGGCATTTCTAGATTTTGAGGGAGGTTGGTTGGCCCACACTTAGTGTGTACGGGATAAGGAAGCCTGCTCTAATGAAACGGCCTGTAATCCACAAAAGTATTATGGTTTTCATGAGTAGGTGGGCCACACCACGGATGAATGCAAGGCATTGAAGAATGCTATGGAGACCCTCATCAGGGGGGAAAGTAGAAGAAATACCTATTCAAGGAGAAATCCTTGGATGAACCAGACTGGATTGAGAAGAGAGGAAGAGATCAAGATGATGAGGACGATAACGGTCGTAATCCAGTCAGAAGGTTTTCAGCCGCTGAAAAACAGAAGGGGATTGTTATCAGCGAGGGCGCTCAACAGGACGGCATACCGCAACAGTAGAGGCAAGGCCAGCGTGAGGTGATTGATATGATCGCTGGAGGGTTTGCTGGGGGAGGAGCGTTGATCACAGCTCGTAAGAATTATCACCGAGTGATTCTATCTGTACAAGGGAAACCTAGGGATAACCGCCCTTTTAGAGACGGCATGGCAGCACCGATGGTGTCATTTACAGATGATGATTTTGGCCCAACCATCCCAGGAGGTGATGACGCGGTGGTTATTATCACTGTGATAGCCAACAAGGACGTAAAGAGAATCCTCGTTGACCAGGGAAGTTCCTGTGATGTTATTTTTTATAATTGCTTTAAAAAAATGGGTTTTAATGATTCAGATTTATAGCCTTACACACAGGAACTCACAGCCTTCAACGGAGCAAAGCAACCCACCAAGGGGTATCTCGATACCCTTATTTCCTTTGAGGGTGAGCCTGGAGCAAGAACAATGAAATCCAGGATCTTGGTGATCGATTTGGAGTCGCCTTACAACGGTATAATAGGTCGTCCTACGTTGAACACCATGGAAGCAATTGTATCCACTCCACATCTCCTTATCAAGTTCATTGATAAGGATAACGGTGTATCTTCTCTCCGAGGTGATCAAGAGATGACCAGGTACTGTTACAACCTGAGCCTGAATATGGTGAAGCTGGAGGCATTTAACAAGAAGAATAAGTTGAACGATGGAGGAACAGCGGTTGGGTCTGTCAGTTTGATTAATCTTGATCCTAGAGTGGAATTGAAGATCGATCCGCTTAACCCCTCAAAGCCCATGCCGGATGGAGGTTCCAGGGACATCGTCTTAGGAGATTCCCCAGAAAAAGTCACTCATATCAATGATAAGCTGGAGTCGATTATGGAGCAGCGTCTGCTAGTACTCCTCCAGGAATTCAAAGACCTTTTTGCATGGACTGCTGCAGACATGCCTGGGATGGATCCTAATTTCTACTGCCACAAACTATCCGTCTATCCAGAGACGAGGCCGGCCACCCAGAAGAAGAGAATATTAGGGCCAGAGAAGCAGAAGGCAGCTTATGAGCAGACAGAGGAGCTGCTTAAGGCCAGATTTATCAAGGAAATCTGCTATTCCTCTTGGCTTTCTAATGTGGTAATGGTTTAGAAGGCTAACGGCAAGTGGAAAATGTGTACTGATTATGTGGACCTCAACCGTTGCTGCCTAAAGGACCCATATCCTCTCCTAAATATTGATCGCATGGTGAATGATTCCTCTGGTTATCAATACCTAAGTTTCATGGATGCATATTCAGGATACAACCATATTTTGATATGGGAGGAGGATCAGGAGAAGACAGCCTTTGTCAATGACTGTGGTGTTTTTTGCTACATCGTCATGCCTTTCGGTTTGAAGAACGTTGGGGCCACCTACCAGCGCATGATTAACAAGGTGTTTGAAGGCATGCACACCAAACTAGTAGAGGTGTACATTGACGACATCATAGCCAAGACCCCGATTGGAGGTGATCATATTAAAGATTTACGCCAGGTATTTGCACGCTTGAGGCAATATAACATGAGGCTGAACCCGTTGAAGTGTACTTTTGCTATCCCAGCTGGGAAGTTTCTAGGTTTTATGTTAACTCAGCATGGTATTGAGGCAAATCTGGGATAGTGCCAGGTGATACTAGACATGCAAAGTCCGAAGAACCTAAGAGAGGTACAATCTTTGAACGGAAAGGTGGCAGCATTGGCTCGATTCATGTCTAAGGTGGCGCATAGATCCCTTCCCATGTACAAAGTGCTGAAGAAATCCAAGAAGTTCGAGTGGAGAAGGAGCAAGAACAGGCATTCCAGGAGCTCAAGGAGGTATTGTCAAGTCCCCTGATCTTAGTAAAGCTAGACCCCGATGACACCCTCATTTTATACTTGGCTATTTCGGATGAAGCTTTGGGAGTAGCATTGGTCAAGGAAATCCCAGAGAGGTAGAGACCAGTATATTTCACCAGCAAGACGCTACAAGGAGCAGAGGGCCGGTACCAGAAGATTGAGAAGGCCACTCTTGCAATTGTTTGGGCTTCATAATGGTTAAGGTCGTACTTCCATGCGCACCTAATTTTGGTGAGAACGGATTTGCCACTCCATTCCGTACTAAGCAAGCCGGACCTCGCAGGGAGGATGATTAAGTGGTCTATTGAACTTTCTGAGTTTGAAGTTTCCTATGAACAACGAGGAGTTATCAAAGCCCAAGTCCTAGCTGATTTTGTCGTGAAGATGACGGGGGTGGATCCAACCACACCTCATGCTCACTGGACCATTTATGTAGATGGGTCATCGAATAGTAAAGGATGTGGAGCTGGCGTTGTCGTGGAGAGTGATGATGGTGTGCATTTGGAAATCTCTCTTCGATTCAATTTTAAAACTTCCAACAACCAGGCCGAATATGAAGCATGTCTTGTCAGACTCCGAGCCGCAGCTGGTGATATCATAGATTCAAGGTGAGTATCAAGTCTGTGAGCCTCAGCTTCAGCTATACTTCAATTGTGTGAATGAGTTGAAAGGGAGATTCTCTGTGTTGGAGTTTAAGCATGTGCCGAGGGAAGAAAACACTAGGGCAGACATTCTCTCGAGGCTTGCGAGCACAAAACAGCCTGGAAGCATAACCACAGTGATGCAAAGCACTTTATCATCACCCAGTATCCCTTTGGCACCGTCGTTGAATGCAATATCGTATTGAGCCTTTGATGAGAACTCGTGGGTAGTTCCTTATATTCGATACTTCATGGAGGAACAACTGCCCACTGATGACCTGGAGAGAAAGAAGCTGAAAAGGGAGCTACCTTATTTTACGATGGTGGATGGCATGCTCATACAGAGGGGATTCTTTGTGCCATACCTCAGGTGCTTGAATAAGAACGAGGTACAAGGTGTGCTGGAAGAAGTGGATGAGGGACAGTGTGGACACCACGCCGAAGGAAGAAGTTTGATGAGAAAGGTTCTCCGGGCGGGCTTTTGGTGGCCTATAATGAAGAAAGACTCCATCGAATTTGTAAAGAAGTGTGATCCATGTCAGAGATTTTCCAATCTTCATCACACACCGGCCCAGGAACTCTCTTCATCAGCCGTGCCATGGCCCTTTCATCAATGTGGCCTCGACATCCTGGGTCCAATCCCAACAGCTCCTGGAGGTATCAAGTATCTTATAGTTGGGGTGGATTATTTTACCAAGTGGATCGAAGTAGAGCCTGTAGTGCACATCACATCAGCCCGAACTCGATGTTTTGTGTATGAAAATATCATAGCACGATTCAGAGTGCCAGGATGGATTGTTACAGATAACGATACTCAATTTACTGACAAGAAGTTCACAGAGTTGCTTGAAGGACTGGGGATAGTCCAAATCTTCTCATCTGTTGAACACCCTTAGATGAATGGCCAAGCGGAGGTAGCCAATAGAGAAGTACTGAAGGGACTTAAGAAGCGTCTTGGTGAGGCAAAGGGTGGATGGACTGATCAGTTGTGCCATGTTTTGTGGGCGTACCATACTACACCCCACTCTTTCATGAATGAGTCTCCATATCATCTTACTTATGGAGTCGAGGCGATGATTCCAGTGGAGCTCCAGACCAGATCAGCAAGGGTGGAATACTTTTTCGAGGAGAACAATAGTGCCAATTTGACATCGAAGTTGGATGTTCTTTAGGAACTTCGAGAAGAAGCTTTTGTTAGGGATCAGGCGATTAAAGCAAAGGCCACCCTCCAATACAATATGCGCGTTCAACACAAGAGAGCTCGTTTTAAGGAAGGCAAGTATGGGAAATAAGTTCGCTCACTAAGGGAAGTTAACACTGACTTGGGAAGGCCCTTATAGAGTGTCCGAGGTGACTGCCAAAGGGTCATACCGTTTGGAAGAACTCGATGGCACACCGATCCGCAACAAGTGGAACACTCAAAATTTATGTATTTATTATAGCTAGTTGGTAAGACTGCGTGTACTCTTTTTCCTTACTTGATTTTTTTCCCAATGGGTTTTCTCAAGAAGGTTTTAACGAGGCATGACCCCAGCTGCACTCTCTTTGTAATCCATATTCAATTTAATGAGAATGTAATTCATGAACATGATGCCTTCACTCTTCTTTTTTATGTTGCGATTTGTAGCATTACCCCGGTGTATATGAAGACCCTCAGGATGGATGATCCCAATCACCTATTCTGTGATTGGCGATGTAACTCCTCGAGTGGAATAATGGGTTGTAGGATCAAACCTTTTTCAAGGTTATACCAAACCCTTCTCGAAGGCTCGGATTGTAGGATTAAACTGAACTCCGAGTATGGTTAGTAGGTTTAGCCGAACACCGTTGAAGACTTGAGTTGTAGGATTGAACCAAACCTCAGGAAATGAGTTGTAGGATCAAACCTTTTTCAAGGTTGTACCGAACCCCACTCGAAGGCTCGGATTGTAGGATTAAACCGAACTCTAAGTGTGACTAGTAGATTTGGTCAAACGTTGGTGAAGACTCAATCATTATCCTTATAATTGAGGTACTTTCCCCAGGACGGATGATCTTAATCACCTATTCTATGAATTGACGATGTAACTCCTGGCGTGGACAATTTCAATCACCACTCTTATGATTGAGGGCCCAATCATCATCCTTATGATTGAGGCAGCTTTTTGCAGGACGGATTCGCCTATTCAATATTTCTATCTCAAACGATATCACTTTATGAGTAATTCAATAGCTTTATCTACTATCAGAGTGGACTAAATCCCTTATCCCTAAAGAGTTAAGGGTAGCATCCTACAACGGATACCCACCTCCCAACACACTCATACTTGGGGACAGTATTCGCACGTATGACAAGTATCAGAAGCTATATCATAACAGTTCATCTCTTGCAAGTATCAAAGACAGAAGATTGAAGAAAATTCTATTCATTCATGATAAAATTTTATGCAAGTTAAAATAAAACTGGAGCTGATCCAAGTACACAGCAGTAGAAGCAAAAAAAATAAAAAATAAAATAAAAAATAAAATAAAAATAAGAAAAATACAAGACTAAGAGGAAGGCTTAGGATCTTCAGTCGTGTGAGCCTTTTGACCTCTGTCGTCTTCTCCTCCGTCCTCTTTAGGGGGTTGCCCTTCCTTTTATCACCCTGGGTCTCCTCATCTGCGGGCTCCCTTTCCTGGGCTTGATCTTTTTCTTGAGGATCCACTAGGATCGGAGTGGGAAAAAAAGACCCAAGCTCTGACCTTCTAGGAGAGGAGGCATTTCGAATAGAGAAGAAGGGGGATCCTCGTGTCGACCATCTACTACTGCAACTAGTTTCCCTTTGTGAAATTCATAAAAAGGACTCATATCGTACAAATTGAATTTCACTCCAGGGTTGCGGTAGAAAACTTGACAGACAGCCAGGCCAAATGATTCATGGGCCACAGCAGTGCAGGCCTCCACAGCTTTGGTTGCCCTGGCTTTTGCTTTAGCCAGGTCTTTCTTCAGCTTGGCGTTTTCCTTCTCTAGTGGCCTAGCTGTGGCACTCCCCACCTTCAACTCTTCAAGTTGGTTGAGCAACTCCTTTTCCCTGACAGCGAATTCCTCTTGGTCTTTGAGTCTACCGGCCTCCACTGCTTTCAGGTCTTCAAAAAGCTGGAAGCTCTTTTGTTTTTCCGCCCTGAGATCATCCTTGAGTTTAGAGACCCGGGTCACTTCCGCTTGAAGTTTAGAGACTTTCCTTTCCAGAGATTTGACCGTGCCTTTTAGGGCAGACACTTCCATCGATTGCTCTAGCTCCAGCTCCTGAGCCTTCTTCAGTTTCTCCTCTGTTGTCTGCAAGTGAGCCCTATCCTTGGCAGCAAAGATGTTCAGATGTTCCAGCTTAGAAGCTAGTTCATCTGCCTCCTTCACATTGTCGACGGTGCGGTTGAGTGAGTTAAGGAGACCGGTTAACTCAACTAACTGCCACTTGCCAGCAACAATGGCCTCTTTCATCTCATCCACCTCCAGAGTAGGACGGAGATTATAGAGTGGAGGCGGGAGAGCAGCTGGAGAGGGCCCCTCATAGACTAGAAAAGGAGAGAGGAAAGAATGGATGGGTGGATCCATCCTCACCCGCAGGAACGTCGGAGGACTAGGACGGTCAGAGGGATGAGGGGTCGCCTCAAAAGACGTTGTTCCTTTCTCCACACCGGCATCATGAACAATTTTTTGCCTTTTCTCTGGCACGGTAGTGGAGGTCTTCTTATCGGTAGCTTTAACGAGCCTACCTCTCTTTTTCTTCACCTCTTGATTTTCTTGCTGAGAGGTCTACTCCTCATCGGCCTGAGAGTCTAAGAGAGGAGGATTGTCTCCCACCTCAGAAGTTAGAGGAATGAATTCAGCTTTCGCCTTGACGACGTTCCTTTTAGCCTGAACATTATTCTCCTCACCTTCTAAGGAAGATCCTTCATCGAACAACAAAGATTTCAAGGCAAGCATCTCTGGGCTGTTCTTCTCTATCCAATCTATAAAAGAAAACAAGAAAAACATCAGTCACAAGAAGACATCGGATTATCATATACAAGTATAAAAGTTAGCTAATTACTTAGATATGCATCTCTGCTACAAGTAGACCCCAGAAGATGCTTGCTCGAAAACTCCTTGTGAACAGTAGTAAATGCCCTCAGAGCGCTTAAGACTTCGATTGAATGAGAGGAAAGTTCACTCTCATCTGTAAAATAAGCCCGGCTGGCGAGTAAGAAATGCTCATGAGTCCAGCTCAGGGGGAATTTGGGGATGCCATCCTCACTGAGCCTGAAGACCGGCTCGTTCGGCTTTATGCGAATCCTTGTGTAGTATTGTTTGAAGGATCGCCCATCAATCTTCGTCGATTCTGTGAAGGACTTAAAATTGATGACCTTTGCATCATAGCAGAGAGTGATGAATCCCAAACCGCCCTTCTTATTTACACGGCAGACCACCTGGTAGTAATAAAAAAGCATAGCCACGGTGGGATTGAAGTTGAAGTGAGCTCCCAGGATCTCAAGAGAATGGATGAGGCTCCACCCGTTGGGATGCACTTGAGAGGGGGCGCACTCTAGAAATCTTAGGACGCCCATTTGAAAATCATTCAGTGGGAAGCATACTTTGAGATGCTGAAAGACGAAATCATATATGTACACAGAGCGCTTGTCTGGTACTTTGTGGCAGATCCGTTCCGTAGGCCGGGGTACCAAGACCAAGAACCTCCCATGCTACTCTTCCTCAACAAAGACTCTGAAGCGTGGGGACACCGGCACACCATCCTCATGAGCATGTCGGGAAGGAATCTTCTTGAACTCTTCTTCTACCCAGCAGTAGGGGTAAGTCCTATTGATGGCTTCCGAATCTAGCCGGTGTGCCACAATATTTATACACCCCTCTTGAGTGCGTAGAACTGGAACTGTGCCACGCCCTTCGATCTTCATTTTGACTGCGGCGTGAGCAAAAGCGTCTGTGCAGTGATAAAAAGCAACGTCGTCAGCAAGGAACCATTTCGAACCCGACGAGCTTCCTGGGGAACCGGTGGCTCCAGAACGAGATGAGGGTTCAAGGTCGGGCCTAACCACTGGCCGCCTTGATGAAGAGGCCTCACCTCTCCCTGAACCATGAGGCCTCACCCCGAAAGGACCCACAGAAATCCTTCAACCACGATAATTGGAGGGCCTGTAAGGGATACTCCCTCTTCTATTCGAAGGACCAACATGGCTCTGCCTAGGGCGCATGGTAGAAATGTAGAGGAAATAGAAGATAAAAAGTCGAAAGGAAGGAGAAGTAAGGTTACCTAAAGAGAATTTAAGGTTGGAAGAGGAGGAAAGCTTTGAAAAAATGGCAGCAACAGTTTCTTCAGAAATTTCTATAGAGTTTCACTAAAGCTTCGAGGAAGATGTTATTTCTGAAATTGGCCAAGTCCCCCTTTTATAAGTAACGAAGATGTTCAAACGTCGGTCAGAGGGTGTGTCGTTTAAAGCAAAACGCAACGTCACTAAGCCAAACGACATAGTCGTTTCAAGCCCAAGCACGTGAAAATGGTGACGATTCGTGAGGAGGTACCTTTTGAAATAGGCCAAAAATTCAAATTTTAGGCCCATAATAGCCCAGTGACGGTTACATATTTGGAGTAATAATGACTCACGTGTGAAAAAGCATTTATTGTCCAATCATTCAGAGCATTAATACACTTCAGCAGTCACTCGAATACCAAGAGTTACGAGTTCCAAAAACTCTTGGGATTCCCCTCACTACAAATCTTTCTCTAAACCCCTTGTAGGAACATTATGAGAGTGGTTCCTTCGCTCGTAGAACGGCCCAACATGCAGTATATTTACACAGAACTTATACGTATTTTGACAAGAACTTTTGCATGTAACACCGGCATCCAGACCTCTTGCAGACAGCATAGCTTATATGAGCAACTTAACAGTCCCTCACACAAGCTAGGGGACAGATGATCCAGTCTGTATACCGACCTCCAGACTAAGACGTTATCTTGACTGTTCAAGAAGGTCAACCGGTATCACAGGTCAATATTCAGACTATAAAAATACCGTGCTAGGAGTTCTTCTTTCACCGGTTATCCGAGATAGCACCTAAGACACCGGATAACCTGATCCATTCTTATTTTTCTGTTACACATAACCATTCGCCTATACTACGATAGGATAAGTGGCTTTACCACTTATCACGATTGATACCCTGCACAGCGGAAGGTGTCTATGTCACCTGCCAAAAGGTGCAAACTACAGCTACAAGAGCAATATATAGAAAAGGTGGATCTTCCCCATTCCTATGTCAGAATCATACACTGATCATTGAACTACTCTCGATCGTACACTGAGTATTGAACTACTCTGAATGGTACACTACACATGGCATCAGAGCCTCCTGGCCCACTTGCACCCAACGATTCATTTTCCACGTTCAACTATAAATAGCATATTCTCATACACATGCAAGGTTACGTTGTTCTCACTCTTAACTTACTATTGCATCGTTTAAGTTCGTTGTGTTCTTAATATCTTCACTAACTTGAACGTCAGAGAATCTTCACAAGTGACACCACCTTTCATCCCCATCAACACGAAAGTCTGGTGAGAAGGATCTCCGGGACAACAAGACCGGTCTCTCCCACTGAGAGGTCAGATTATAATACCGGATACCCACTGTACCGGTGTACATACACTTGAATCACCAACTTTTGTGGCTGGTTTCCAGTCCGGATCCTTGACCTCGGACTAGACCAGTTCAACCAACAAAATCATTTAGAGCACTTGTAGCCTTGACAACCTAAGGGGAAAAATATTTTTCATGTAAAAAAATATCAAAAGTAAATATATAGAAGATTTTGAATTTATACCTCTTGAAAAACACCTTGTAAAATATAATTAATTTATGGATCTTCTAAAAATCTTGTTTGAAGAACAAAAACTAGATTTCTAAACAAATTCTCTAATTTTTGAAGCCTAATCTTAGCATTAGAGCTTTGAGAAGTAACACTCAAACTTGCTTGATGTGGAAGCTTTCTAATACTGCAACAAAATTGGCCTTTCTTAGTGGTTATTTTTTAGCATTTATTAATGGTTAAGAATTGCTAAGTTAGCCCCCGTAAAGAAAACCTTTCTTAGCGGTTAAGGCACTTTTAAAATCGCTAAGAAAGGGTCCTATCTTAGCTCTATCTTAACGGTTGGTCAAACATAACCACTAAGAAAGGGGCTATCTTAGCGGTTGGTCAAACATAACTACTAAGAGAAGATTATCTTAGCTTTATCTTAGCAATGGGTCAATTGACCCAACTCGACGAGGACCCTACAGTCAAATTTAATATCATTCTTATAAATAAAAACTTGGATATATAGTTAATTTTACACATTTTATTGATAGTTTAGTTCACCTTGATTTTAATCCATTTGTAATTGTTAAATTTGGACTTTGACATTGAAGCTCCAATCATTGTATAATACAATGTCAATTTACTAAAGATATAAACTTGTTAGTTAATTTAAATAAACATAAACAAACTAAAAAAATTAACAATAAATATATATACTTACCGATCAAAAAGTCTCTTCAAGTCTTCATAATTATTTGGATCACCACATAGTGGCTCCAAGTAATACACAACTGCTTTACTCCAATAAATATGAACAACAACTAAAACCCAATGTTCATTACACAATAACATTTGTAATTAAATCAGTATATCCAAGATGTCATGTAGGATTTAGTAATAATATTAATTTTGAACATAATTTATGATTAATTATATACATACCCAGTGTCTACAAGGGAAAAAGCAATTTCTTTTTCTCTTGTTGGTTAGCAACTAACCTATTTGCAATCATGCTCGCTTTTATATCTACAATGTGATTCGTCAATGTAGGAGAATGCACTAGATTTATAAACAGATATCTCCCGGTCATTTGTGTGGGGATGAGAGTTAAGTGATATAAATATCTGTTAAAAACATACATTTAGTTATTTTTCACATAAATGTAACTTAAATTGGAAAGTATGAAAATGTAGTAACATAGCTGGATAATAAGCATATACCTGGTAAATATTTACTACATCCACTCTTATCCTGTCATGGTTAACAACTTCCATGAGCTGTTCTTCTTTAAGGAGTTGAACAACCCTAAATTCACTAAAGATTGGTTCCTCTATAGTCACCTTTAATAGGTTGCTTTCAGCCAGCATACTTATATCAACGTATCTTTTTAATAACTTAAAAAATCTCTCTTTTGTTTGTTGATTAGCTATGTAACAATGATGATGGATGATCAATTGTATTTTAATAAATAAAAGAATACATATGAAACAACTAATTAATTAACATATACCTCAAGTAGGATGTTGCTGTTGTGAAGTAGAAGGTTTCTTGAGTACTAATGCAATGATAGATTCCTTTGTATGACCAGCATGTCTAAGTGACTCTTTGTCCTTCAACTGTAACAGATGATGCAAAGTGGGTTGCGGTGGAGGTTAAGACAAAGAATTCTATACATAAATCAAATATCATATACACACGTACATATATCATAATTAAGTCAGTTTATATGTCAATTACATACCGAAATAGGCCTAACTAATTACATCAACCATGCCACGTATGATTCTAATGTATCATGAAGAAACATCATCTCATCATCTAGAGGTACTAGTAAAGAAGCATCATCTTCCTCTACTATATCAATGAACACCCTCACATGGTTAGGTGGCAATGGTCCACAATGAAGTCTATCACCTAAAAAGTTATAAACTTTTCCTTTGGCAACAATGCGTTGTGGGAATAGTAAAAAAGATCACAATGACTCAATCCCTAAACCAAGTTTTAAAATTAGAATGTTGTATAAATAAATAATATAATTCAAATCAAATGTAACTTAGGAAAAAATTAATTCCTTACCTCTAGAAGGGGAACAGGCTGTAAAGTGCAACTATCTTTCCTACTAGATGGTGGATCTATTTCAATATGAGCATGTTCTATGGTGGCTTTTCACTTCGACATCAACAATTGAACCTTCTCTTGAAGCTCACTCATTTGAATTCAAAGTGTTGTATTTTTCTCCTTTAATGCTTGTATCTTCTCCCCCTGACGAGTCTTCCTAGCTCATTTACTAGTTGAAAAGTACGCCTTATGTGAAACTCCAAATCCAACACCTTGAATCCTACCCGAATGCTCTAAGATTCCTATAGCCTTAGCAAGTATGTCATCATCATGATCAGATTATTACATATCCTATTGGGATGTAGATTGTGACAATGTATCCTATGGAATAACAAGTATTGAACACAGGTGGAACATAATAAACTACTATAACTAATTAAATAAGGTAATACAATAGATTTAACTTGTGAACGTCCTTCTCTTATCTATAGACATTAAAAAATTAATAGTTGGGTATGATAATATGATATTTCATATATAACTATATGTGTTTATGAAAATTTTTACCATTTTTTGCCCTAATCCTCGATAACCAATTCTTGATGCCTTGTATGGGTACATAGGTTTTTGCGTCCTTTTCCTATTTTCTTTGCTTAATTTCTATTTATATATGAAAGGTTAATAAATTAGAACAAATGTTACTACTATTAAGTGCTAAACCACATATAAAATGAATGTACTTCACCTGAAAAGACTCCTTAGTAAATTTATCTACAAAAAGCCTTCAATCTTCTACCTTATAATTTCCTTAAATGATGATGGGGATGATCAATGATGTTCCCATTCCCATCCCTAACATGTTTACTTAGAGCGGTCATAAACATTCGAACCAATAAATCAGCCTCTTGTATAACACCCCTGATTTTCTGTACTCGAATCCCGATGTAATCGTCATAAATAATAAAAATGCGAATAAATTTTTCACGTTTGAAAAACATTTCCAAGACATCACCATGATCACATCAAGACCCAAATCACAGAAAACCAAAGAGTGAGATTAAGTAACCTATAACTGGATTGAGAAATAGTTTGCCCATTTGGTATACAAAAATAACAGAGTTTACAACGGAAGAAAAATGTGTATACCGGGCACACGCCTAGTCCCATATATGAAGATATGAGAAAAGGCTCGGCAAACATGCAATGGCATATGGTAAGCCTAATATACAACAAATTATCTCTTATATTCTACATATATATTCACCATTCACAAATTCAAGAATTATCTTATACATACTCAAAATCTCTAAATCATCTACATTCTCATAATCAATTCATTCATTACACAAGAACTCATAAATGATGCCGGTCAAGGTACTTCCTCTACCACTATTTACCTTCACCAATACTTGATCTTTAAATCCAAACTCATCCCATGGTAACCTGCATCACAATACTAAAAAGGAGACCACATGGGAGAGTGAGTTATACATTCAAAATGATGAATAATATATATATTGTGATCATGTGTATATGCATACAAACATCATGTGTGCTTTGCTATCATAACATCAAATTATCATGCATTCATTATCTCATTATCACAATAGGCATACAAGCCTCATGAATCGCAATTCATATCATAAATAAGCACAACATATACACAATCACAAACATAATCTCCTTGCCACTTATCAACAAGGGCACTCATAATCATTATCATCATTAATTCATTATGGCTTTGCTCAATACCTCCTCGCAAGGGGTTTCTCATCACTCGTGGTCATCCCATCTCAAATGTCATGGTCTTAAGGCTAATGCATATGTCAACTATTTAATGCATATGCAACGGATCCGATTTCAAATTCAATAATAATCACAATCACTTAAATTATTGTCATCACTCAGAGATACACTCTTCGTGGCACCCCGCAAGGTGATTTATTTAACAACAATAGGACAACGTCCTCTTCACTCCGGGATATACCCTTCGTGGCACCCCGCAAGGTGATATATACAACAATATTCAATAACAATAGGACAACATCCTCTTCACTCAGGGATATACCCTTTGTGGCACCCCGCAAGGTGATTCTCTTCACAATAATTATCACAATACCATCATCACTCGGGGATACACCCCTCGTGGCACCCCGCAAGGTGATATATTCAACAATATGATCAACATCATCTTCACTCCGGGATTTACCCATCGTGGCACCCCGCAAGGTGATTTATTCGACAACAATAGGACAACGTCCTCTTCACTCCGGGATATACCCTTTGTGGCACCCTGCAAGGTGATATATTCAACTATATTCAATAACAATAGGACAACGTCCTCTTCACTCAGGGATATACCCTTCGTGGCACCCCACAAGGTGATTCATTCAATGATAATGCATATCAATGCCATGCTATACCATAAATGCAACAATACAATAATGCATGTGCCCAACAATCTCACAAGGATTTCTCACCCTCTCAATTAGGGTATATATTTTAATTTGGCATCTTAATAATTATTCATAATCATTTACAAAGCCCCTCAAGGCACATCGTTCATATAAATGGGCATCTCAATGGCCGCAAACTTCATTCATAACAATCCACACATGGTTATCAAAGGCATGGCAAACATCATCATATTATTCTACAATTGGAATTATCCAAGACATATTCATCATTCACATATATGGCCATCATAATCATATTCTTGACCTTGCATCTCAACACAACACATTTTTATATTTCACATCATATAGTGAATTCAATATCCATATGCAACCACAATGGTTTTGTCACAGAATCATTAACAATAACGATCATCCCTGTTTTAAGGAAATGATCCACAACTTCATTCATTATTACCCATTATAATTGTCATCTCAATATCTTATTCGTTATCCATCACCACCATATCATGTTGTAGGCATATATATATATATATATATATATATCTTTATACATCCCTCAAGTATCAAATAATATAAGGGAAAAAAACGTCCAAAACCATCAGGACCAAGAGAAGAAGGGTCAACATAATCAAAACCGAGAGAAAAGAGGGGAAAATACCATCAGGTGTGTTACTCGCTCAAGCAAGTCCCACATTCGCTTGAGCGAGACAGCCCATCTCGCTTGAGCGTCTCAGCTCGCTCGGGCGAAATCAAGCCAATACCAAATTCCAGGTTGCTCGCTTGGGCGAGACACTACACACCCAGCCAATCGCTCAGGCGAAATAGCTCCAGTAGCTAATTTTACACTCGCTCGCTTGAGCGCGGTATCCACTCGCTTGAGCGGAAACCAACCAGAGGTCGTCCTTCCCAACACTCGGTTTACTCAGTGGACCTGTTCTAGGGCCGACTCCTTCCATTGGGTCCTTCACCCAGCTAAATCATTCCAGGACCAACTTCACATTGCCAAGCATATACCCACTCGTTCAACTAGGCTCCCCAACACTTGGGTTTTCAATCAGCAAAGTCCCACAAAAACTGACTCCCGTCACTTAGGTTTTAACTTGACAGAATCCCTCAAGACCGACCCATTATTCATTCAACCAAATCATTCCAGGGTCGACTCACACTCACATAGTCTATCACTCGGCTAATTACTCCAAAACTGAGTCATCATTTGATTGACTGTTCACTCGGTAATTCATCTCAACACCGACTCATCTTACTTGGTTTTCTACTCGGCAAAATTATTCAAAGCCGACTCGTCTCTCACTTGACCTTTCACTCGGCAATTTATTCCAAACCCGAGTCATCTCAATCAGTCTTTTACTCGGTAACTTCATTCCAAATCCGAGTCATCACAATCAGTCTTACACTCGGTAATTTCTCTAAAACCGACTCATCACTCGATCGGTCCTCACTCGGCAATTCATACCAAAACCAACTCATCACCCTCGGGTTCCCACTCGGAAAAATACTCCAGACCGAGTCTTTTCTCATTCGCTTTTCCACTCGATAACTCATTCCAAAAACTGACTTCCTTTCATTCTCACACGAGTGAAGTTATTCCAGAATACTTCTGTACAACACACCATGTGTTCCCACTCGGTGGCATCCCCACTCGGAATTACACACACGGAGGGGCTCCACTCGGAACGAGTTACTTGGAACTCGGGAATTTCCACTCGAAACTCCACTGCTCGGAATATCACACAGGGAAACCTCTCACTCAGAATTTTATCCACTCCCTCACTCGAAGGGTTCTGCCTTGGCATAGCCCACACGGAATTTCACTCGGAAATTCACTACAGATCATGTATTATTTTCTAAGTCCCCACTCGGGCGGAATTCCTCCAGAATCAATGTCCTCCCTTGCTCGCTCAAGCGCAACCACGCCCGCTCGAGTGAGATTCGTCCAGAACCTCACCTGATTACAACACACTCTACTCGCTCGAGCGGAACACTCGCTCGCCTGGGCGAATTTAGCCCAGAGGCCATAATATTGGTGCAGGGGACTCTCGCCTGAGCGAGGTCCTATCTCGCCTGAGCGACAATACCAGAACATAATCAGAAAATGAAATCCACACAGCTCAACATACGAAATCACATTTTTAAGCCAATTCACTTACTTCTAACACATCATACACGACATGTGGGATATATACAACTTGTTCTAAACATTCTCACTCGGAATTTCTCATTATAAGCCAATTTAGATTTATCCCACAGTTCATACACATCATGAAAGGCATATACAGCCTGTTCAACATTCATACTTATGAATTTACATTCCAAACTTATTATTCATATTGAATTCAAGCTTATCATCATCTTATATACATGAATTCATACCTTGCCACAATAAATCCACATATTCTTACGAATCATCCTCAATAATCATCAACTCACTAATTCAATTAATTCAATACATACGCAAGGCAAGGCAAGCATGAGTATTTAACACATACATCAAATCACTCACAAATTTACTCATGCAATTTGAATGTTAACTCCTCTCCTACCTTGAGGGAAGAGCCGAAACGATTCCAATGCTCCGAATGCTCCATTGCATCACCCGGGATACGATCTACATACCATATGCAAGTATATTCACATAATTAATAACCACCATGATTTTAAATACTTGCTAGCTTATCATAAAGCTTAACCCCAAGTCCTAGACTTGTTAATCATCAACTTATGCAATTGTGTTAGGCTTTGGGAATTCCTTTCCCAAAGCCAAGATCCTCTAGATCTTAAAAGGCCAACTAAACCCAATAACATCATCATCTCATCCATTCCATAATGCGATCCCATATTACATCTATCCTTCAAACATCATCATTATCATCGTCTATTATCATACCTAGTGATGCCCATTAATCACCACAATGGTTCCATATCATTTTAAGCAACATTTAATCTTAAACATCATCCATTCTCTTTCAATCTAACATCCTAATTCACAACATATCCATTTTCCCCAAATTCTTAGGGCTAGGGTTTCCATTAAAACCCAACAACATTATAAATGCTCATTCATTTTCCACTCATCCAAGTATTAATTCCATGCACCTATATTAACCCACCATTAATGCCATAATGACAACACCCCACCTTAGGGTTTCCCATCATAAATGCCTCTCCAACATCTACCCATACATATTTAACACTCTCCCAACAACCCAAACACATAACCAAGGGTTAGAGCTCAAGAAAATGGAGAGGAAGCTTTACCTTAAGCAAAAGGGAGTAGGCTCCAAGAATGAGAGAAAGAGAATGAAAATACAAGGGAGAGGGAGAGCTTCTAATCACCATTGTCATCTCTTCCAAGCTTGAAGGAAATAAAGATGAAGGAGGAGAAGGCACACCACCATGCATAGGGTTTTTAGAAGAGGAAGAAGAAGATGAGTGGAAGAGGAATGAAAAGAATAGGAAGAAGAAGGAGAAGAAAAAGTGACGGGAAAAAAGAAGGGAAAGTGAGAGTTTATATTTTTATCATTTTGCTTCACATTAAAATCTCACCGTTTTATAACAAACAGGCTCACAGTTCGAGCTCAATACTAATTCCAAAAATTATTCTGAATATAGATTCGGATCCCTAATAATATTCTTAACAGTCCTGACCAACGGCATCTCAATCGGAGATACTTGGTCCGACACTCATATTCTAACCGGGTATAATTTTAACTCCTTAAATCCCAATAAATTATAATTATCCATAATAAATCCCAATTTAATCATTCCAATACTTTTGGGATACAAAACAACTCATATACAATTATTTATTATTCATTCTCCCCAATTATTCATTTTCATAAAATTCGGGGTGTTACATCTTGCACAACCCATGGCTTGAAAGCCTCATATACATAAAAAGTTGACTACACAAACAATATGATTAATATAAGATTATAATAAAATTTTAGGAATTAATAAATATTAATATTGGTGAAAGGTTATTTTTACTATACTTGTATATCACTCCATATATTATCCTTGATGTGTTGTGGTACTTTAGGCCAACTTGGATAGCTAATTAACACTATTTGTCTTACTACAACTCCAATATATGAACTAAATTTGTCTTGGTTAGGGTCAATTGGTACCTTCTTTTTAGCATTCCATCCAATCTGCATATCAATAATTTGTGTTTAATATATGTACTACTTTAATTTATTTCGATGACATTATTATAAATAGTTAAGGGCATTATATGTTAATTACTTCTAATTTCAAGCCTAGGCTTCTTAGCTTAACAATCTCTGCCATGATTGTTATACCTCTTTTGTCTTTTTTTACATGGGTCCTCTCTCCTTCATTTTGATCATCTACCATTTATCTATAACATTAAAATGATAAAATCGTTAACAAGAAGTAATGAGATGATATAAAATTGGAGTTGTAAGCCAAAACAAATAAATAAAAATTAAAAAAACATACATGTAATGCGTTAATGATTGTCTTTTTGCCAACTTCCTTTTCTTTTTTATAGTCAAAGATGTGTTGTTATTAACAGTATGTTTTGTTGGTATATTTACCCAGACACCACTTCGATGATCAGGCCTCATATATAACATATTGGAATTTGTTTCCTCAATGTCATTTAGTTGTGTACATCCATAGAAAGGATCATCCTCTAAACACACATCATTATGTTTATCTTCAGTTTCAACATTGTTGAGACGCATCTTGTTTGATACAAAAACAATCAACCATTTATCATTAAATGGGTCTTCAGCATAAAACACATTTTGAGCTTATGATGTTAAAATAAATGGATCATCTTTCTATCCAATTTTGTTCAAGTCAACAAGCATGAAACTTAGATCATCAATCCGTACTCTATTATTGTTATCAACCCACTTACAACCAAACACAGGCACTTTAAACATATACTAAATAAGTACCACACACCTGCTAACCACCTATAAATATTTAATTTTTTGAGTGTTTTTTTGTAAATAGGGGAACTCGTGTCTTTTCTAAATATATTATTAAACCAAGTTCTTGTCGTAACTTTTTTCCCTTGTCATTTGGAATCATGGGAGTTCATAAATCTAGACTCTTAATAATTACTATGTTCCTTCTATTTATACTAGTGATTCTACTCCATCTTTCAAGTCAAGCTATTTAATTACATTACTTGATTACCTAATATCCTAGACAATAGTCCAAACCCATGATAAATTAGGCAAAATCGCAATACTAATATGCTACTTTAAATTTTCAATCATAAATCCTCTCTATATTTGGTCAAACCGAATGCACCCATTTCTAGGAATGACAAAATGGGCTGGCCCACCCCGCCAAGCTAAACGGACCAAAATTCAGGGCCCACCCCGCCTAAGGCGGGCCCGGCGGGCTGGCCCGCCAAAGTTAAAATTGTATTTTTTTAAAAAAATGTGTCAAATTAAGATTAAAAAATTAGAAAAATAATAAAAAATTAAAGAAAATATTATCAAAAGAAATATATAAATAGTAAGAAATGTTACTTTTTTTAATTTTAGAAAATTAAAGTATATATTTTAATAAAATAAAATATAAATTAGTAATATTTATATTTTTTTCTTTTGGCGGGGGCCCGTCGGGCTGGCCCGCCAGTCCGCCCGCCAAGGCCCATCCCTACCCATTTCACAAAATTACAAATTCAACATAAGATAACCAAATTATATGCATACTACATATAGTCATATAGCTAGAGGAGAACATGGATAAAAGTTCTTTCTTATTACTATTTTATATAATCTTTTAAGTAGTTCTACATCATGGAATACATATATAAAATGTATAGATATTCTTAAACTGAAGTGCTCAACAATCAGGGATATGAATCACAATAGGCATTAATTTCATAACAATAAAATAAACCAAATAAACTATAACCACAGTAGGCACTCGTAATACTTACCTTGCCAGCAGACGACGACGTGGACCCAAGACAATGACACAGACGACGGCTGGCCAGAACCAGACGCAAGCAAAGGTATGACGCATAGAGAAGCGGTTCACTAGTGGAAGTAGAGGACGTACAACACACACGAAAGTAAAGGAAACACTATACATGAGGCTAACACCGTAATGCGAGGCAGAGACGGAAACCAAGAATGTGGTGAGGAAGATAAAACGGACGACATGTAGTGAGCCAAAGGCTAACATCGTAACACAAGGCAGAGAGGAAGCCAACAACAAAAGGAAACCAACATACATGGAGGAAAAGAATGTGGCGAGGTAGAGGAAATGGACGATGTGTACGTGAGGCAGAGGCTAACACCGTAACACGAGGCAAAGAGGAAACCAACAGCTGAGGGAAACCAATAGGCACAGAGGGAAAAAATGTGGGCAACGGAAACAGGACGAAAAAAAGAAGAGCTAGAGGGGTTTTAGTGGGTTTTAGAGAATATCAAATTAATATTTTAAAGGTCTTTATTAGTGGTTTCATAACCTACTGTTAAGATAACTCTTTTCTAGGTGGTTATTTAACTCACTGCTAAGACCCAATTAATATTTTTTAAAAGAAAAAACTATTTCTTAGTAGTTGTTTTATTAACAGCTAACAAAGGTTCATTCTTAACAGTGGTCTTGAATACCGCTAAGAAAGATCAATTTTGTTGTAGTGTAAGACAATACATATGTTCTCTTTTTCAAGTCCTTTCACTTTTAAGTATATATTATTTTTTCAATTTATATCATTCGAACTTTCTGTCTACCACATACATTACAAACATAAAACAACTTGAAGTAAGATTGTATCTCATTGTCCTATCCCAAACCCATTAAAAAAAATTTAATAACATTATTTCATAAGCATGTTATTGTTTATATAGCTTCAAAATGCCACTTCAAAATGACACCAACAATAGTCCAAAGGAGCTCTATATGGCATGGTCCATGACAATAGTGTGGGAAGATAATTGCAAGTATAGGGCTGAAAACAGATTATGCTTTGCGAAGGAAAACGGGTAACCTTAGGGAGTCTTACTATTTGGAGCGTAAGCTTTTTACAGATGAGGATGTGGTTAATATAAAACAAAATACATGTCACTGATATTGCTTAGGCGTGTTATGCAATCATGGAAAAATAAACCAAACAATGACAAAAAAGGTATTGATCATTATAGCTCCTTAAATTTCACATGTAAACTAAAATTCTTACAATCACATTCACAACCATTTTAGTCACAATATATATTCCTATCCTTTCGAGTTCGAGTGTCAGTATGTATTTGAGTTTGTGATGGTTGCACTTCTTTAGCCTTTATCATCTAACATTACGCATTGGTAATAAAAATGTTAGTCGTCCTATTTTAGTAAGAAATAATAATAGATAAGTCATAAATAAGATAATATGAAATAAAATAAGAAATAAACCATCTCATTAATTAGCTTAGGAAGATTCTTAATTCCCATGCAATGTAAGATGTGAGTGATTCCACTTTGTTTTTTTGCTACTCGTTTCCTACAACCATTGAATAGATAAAAAGTTAATCATAAAACCAAGCTATGTTACATAATTGTTATATTAACAAAATGGCATCATAATTTACCTTTCACTTATTCAAACACCAATGATGAACTAAAGCATGGAATTGAGATAAATCAACCCTTGTATTTGGAATATTGGAAATCATTTTTTCCTTGGTCTTACTTTTGTCATATACCTTTGACTTTAGATTGTGTTTGAATTGCCTCTATTTGCCACTCATGTTATCTTTTAGAATTTCCTTTGTTTGCCCAATTAACTTAGGAATAAATTGAAACTTACTCTATTAAAAAATCATTAGCAAATTTGTTATGCTTCTACAAGATGAAAATGTTATAATAAGTGAACAAAATAAATATTAAAAAACCTTATACAACACTTGAATAAATTCAAGCATATTAGTAATATAAGAACCACGCATGTCCTTCCAACTAATATAATTAATAGGAGTACATTGGTGCCTCCTTACCAAACTGCTTATTGCATTTAGTAGAGTTTTTCCTTCCCATCTCATAGGATTTCCCAAATGATCTACTTCAACAAGTATAAATTTCCCTTCTAGCAAGTCCCACACATCTAACATATGAGTATAACCTCTAGTCTTCTTATCACTTAAATCATATATATATACACGCAATCAATGAAATATATATCAAGCAATATTTATATACTTACATAGTT
The DNA here is from genome assembly GCA_037962975.1 of Clitoria ternatea. Classification (NCBI taxonomy): domain Eukaryota; kingdom Viridiplantae; phylum Streptophyta; class Magnoliopsida; order Fabales; family Fabaceae; genus Clitoria; species Clitoria ternatea. Next base: position 111,721,411 of record CM075669.1, read on the forward strand.
AAAATTTAGAAAATAAAAGTATACTTACTTTTATTTGAACTTCCACAAGAATTAGATTCAACATGACTTTCTCTTGTCTGTGTTGTTCTAATTATATTAAAAAATTATATTTAAGATTTGACACCAATATAATTCATAATGAAAGAAAAAATAAAACTTCAAGATAAAAGAAACAACAAGCTAATTAAATTTTATATCTCCAAGTTGAGTACTTCCTTCATTACAACTATCAATTAATTGCTCTAGAGCTTTGAATTGGCCACTCATTTTAGTAGTCTTTAATAATTTGCACTTCCCCATAGCATTTATTACCTGAACTACAAAGTCAAATTAGTATAATTATCATCATTCCTCAAAATTATATAATTTAACTCAAATGATGTGGATGTAACCATATAAGTGAAAAATACATACCTTACACTAAAACATTTATAAAAATAAAATAAATTAGAAAAAATATTCTTCACTGCCGTCCTCATCTTTATCCTCTATATCATTAACTCCCTATTATTTTTAAAATGTCTTCCTCATTATTATAACTTCTATGATATCATCATTCTCATCAACTTCTAGTATAATCAAGTCATTGTCATTTATCTCTTGCGACTCAATCCTTCTTTCTGTCATTAGATTATGCATCACCCAAATCATACACATCCCTTAGTTTAACATGCACAACAACAAGCAAATCCTTTTGCATCTTATTCTCCACTTAGAACACTTTCTTAGCTTGAGAAGCCAAAATAAATGAGTCATCACATATATCATCTCCTATGTGTTGTAGTAATTGAAATTTACTAATGTCATGTCCATATCATGAATTTTGAATCCTATGTTAATGTTAATAAATTTTCAATGCACCATAATAGATAATTCCCCTTTCTATAGGACATTTGTCTCTTAAACTAGCATAACTTGACAGTAACAACAATGTCACTATTTTGAGTCTTTAAGTTCCTTTCACGTAATAACCACTTGACCTTATCTGTCATTAGAGCACTACCTTATATATCTAACTAATTAATTAATTACTAAAATATCAAATTGAGAAATTTATCTATTCAAGTGAAACAATATAATTTTATTTTTTAATGTTATTGATTTGTTTATATTTTAAAGTATTAAGTCAATAATTTTTTTAACTTTGAATATAGTTGAGTACAACTATTAGTTTTAATAAACTTTTAATATTGAATTTACAAATAATTTATATTTTATTATTTATATAGTATAACTATAATTTAAATATATTACTAATTAAATATAAAAATAATTGAAATACATTAACTAAATACTAAATTATTTTTGTTTTAAAACTTACAAGAGTTTTGACCTACTTTTTCCTAACATAAATATTATTTTATTGCATGCATGTACAATAAAATAATAATTTAATTATATTAAAAATTATAATATCTTTTATTGCAACTTTTATAAAATAAAATTAAAATTGACTAAAAATATGAAAAGTGAAATTGAAAAAGTTAGAAATATAAAATATTTAAAATGAAACAAGTGAAAAGTTAAATGATAGTAATAAATTAAGATAATAAACTAAAAAATTAAAATAGGAGAAAATAGTGAAAGAACATTAAAATAATTCCAACTTTTTATAAAATAAAAATAAAATAAATTTTTATAATTACCTAAAATAAATTCTAATTAGTTGAGAATATAAATTTTTCCACTCCGATAATATATAGTAATTAAACTCTTAATACACTTGTATCATGTATGCTTTTCTTTATACTGGCTTCCTTGTTTGGACGCAATTATCAGCATTGGTGAGTGTAAAAATCTAGGCGTCTATGATATCTTAGGTGACCCAGCTGCGAGAAGAGGAGAGTGACCCATACGATATGAAATGCTTAGCCGCTAAAGCGTTGAAATCTGGCTATTGTCATGCCTCCACAAATCTAAAGCATAAGTCTGGCTTTGCTTGTGTGGTTGGGCAAGTGTCTCCCTCCTTTGATATTTTTCATCTCATTATGTGAACAAGCACAAATCATTTTGGCTTTTTTCTTTTATTTTCCCATCAAATTTGCTTATTTCTAAGATCCTTTATTCTGTTTTTCTGATTTTTTTACTTATTAAGTAATACCGGATATAGTAATATTTGAATATACAAAATTTTTAGTATTTTTTAATGTGATTAATTATTATAATAAAATCTAATAATTAATTACAACACATTAAATGCGATTTAATCACATATTATTATGTATACAAAATTAAATATTCAATAGTTATATTAAAAACTATGTGTAAAATAGTTTTTAATTGATTGGTGTTCTCATTCATGTATATATATAAGATGATGTGTATGCAGTGAAAACAAAATAAAAATAGATCATTCAGATCAAATTAAAAGACAAGATTAGTTTAAATTAAAAATAATATTATGTATTTTTCTATTATAATTAAAAAATAATATCTCATCTCAAAAAAATTTGAAATGTTTTTATGTCATTATTTCTGATTAATTTTTTCATTTGTTTATACTTTCATTATTATCATTATGTCTTTATAAAACTTTTCATCATATTTTAAAGTATCAAGTAGTTTAAAAAAAAAAGGAGGTAAAATACTATTTTTTTTAGTTAGAATAAAAATATAAGTAATTTTTTAAAAAAATTATATTAACAGAGCGTACCATATAAAGCATTCTGAAATAATGCGTAGAAGGATAAGATATTTAAATCTGCCCCTCATTCAAAACCGTTGAGGTGTTAATCATCCCAGAAATATATAAACAAAATAAATTGCATTTTTATCAAATAATATGAATATCTAGCAAGTGCATCTTGGATCCTTCAAGTTCAAGGCGTCAAGTACCCGGAATCTAGAAAAGCGGTACATAGTTTGCCAAATTGCCTGGTCAAATGGACGAAACTACATAAATGGCAGTAGCGAAATCCACTCCCTCTCGTTTTATACAAGAAATAAATTTATCTTATATTTTCTAATTAGATATTTTCCGGGGGCTTAATTATATTCATATATATATATATATATATATATATATAACCTATCTATTATCGATAATCTATAATTCATAATACATATATTTAGTTAGAATATTTATAAATTCTTTAACTGATACAATGTTTAAAAGATGTTTCCCTTAGTCGAGTCCCTCAGGCACCCTTTTATTTTAGAAAAATATCTTTATTCCTCTTTGATCTAGGAGATTATTGTTAGCTGATGATTACTGGATCAAAGTCAACACCTCTTTCTTACTACATAAGTAGGACCTCAGAGTCCTCCCTATATTTTTCAAGTGACATTTTAAGTAATAAACTTTATTTTCCTAAAGTAATTCTCTAGGGTTTAGTATTTACACGCTTAGAGTGAAAATTTTGACACCTACTATGGGTCGATAAAACGGTTCTCGAATCACACAGAAGAAAGACAGGCTCTAAGATGGAAGAAGATAGTGACCATAACCCCAGCCAAAGAAAAAAAGGAGACACCCGAGGAAACTAGGAAGGACACCAGGGCGGTGATAATCAATTGGAGGAGGTTTGGCCCTTGTCAAAACATTACAACATACCATAGAGGAGTTGAGAAAAGAAAACAAATACCTGAGGAATCACCGATCGGAGGAGAGGAAGACCTCCACTTATCAAAATACGCAAGCTACTAAATCAAAGGAAGATAGACTAGAACCTTTGGTCCCTAATTCAGCAGATCCATTCATGGAGGCTATTATGGTGGCCCCCACACCGTTGCATTACAAGCCCCTACGACGGAAAAATATGATAAGAGAGGAAGCCCAAAAGAACACCTCACTATGTTCACCATTAACCTCCTCATCTTGGGGGCGTCTGATGCCCTCCTATGCAAAACCTTCCCCACCAACCTTAGCAAATCCGCCCTGTTTTGGTTCTCACACATTTCCCCGGTAGCATATCGTGTTTCACAGAACTTATGGAGAAATTCCTCACCCAGGTTGCCTCCAGCCACGCAGTCCAACAGACCTCACACAGTTTGGTCATTCTAAAGTAGGGACGAAGGGAGACACTCAAGCATTTTATGACGCGCTTCAATGAACAAGCCAAACAAATCCGAGACCTTAGCTCGAAAGTAGCCCTCCACGCAACCTAGACTGGATTGCACCCAGGTAAATTTTGACTCGTTAGCTAAAAAAACCTCTTCTCATTATGGATGATTTCATGTAGAGAGCAGCACGTTACATGAACATGGAGGAACGAGAAGCCGTTTGGATAAGAAATTCCAAGCACAAAGTCATGAGGAAAAAAGCATGAAAGAAAAGCCCTCGACCAAACAAAGAACCCAAACTTATGGCCTACCCCAACCTGAAATATGATATGTTCACCCCATTGAACAACAAGAGGGACAAGATTATACATGAAGTCTACAACACATACTTGCTTAAACTCCCCCTACTAGGGGAACAAGAAAAAGGCTCTAACAGGTCTAAGTTCTGCGAGTTCCACGGGACCTTTGGTCACAACACGAAGGATTGCTGGTCACTCAAGAATCGGATCGAACACCTTATCCAACAAGGATACTTGGAGAGGTTTATCGACCAAGGAATGAGGAACCACAGGAAACTGGGAGAAAGGGAATCATCGAGTTAGGTAGAATTGTAACCACGCGAACGCCCCAAGCAGAAGCGTAGGTGTTCCCAATCTCAAAGGCCAGAAGACATAAGAGGTAATAGGAAAAGAGTTATACACACAATTTTCGATGGCTTCCCGAGGAACAAAATTGGCGCATCATGAGGAGGAGGACAAGTTAACTCTATAAATTGTCTCCCAAGCAATGGGGCTATCACATTTGACAACTCGGACCTCCCCATGGGGGTCCTAAACAAAGATGACCAATGGTGGTCGTAATAGAGGTGACAAAATGCATCATTAGAAGAGTTTTTGTTGATTAGGGAAGCTCCATAGACATTCTCCACTGGAAGGCCTTCAAGCAACTCAAACTACCTCACACTTGGCTTAAAAGGTATGATGGAGCACTGCTCAGCTTCACAGGAGACTCAGTACAAGTCATTGGATAGATAGAGCTGAAGATGATCTTTGGATCAAGGGAAGATACTAAAGCAGTCATGGTCAAATATCCGGTAGTTGACATCCCCAACTTTTATAATGCTATAATAGGGTGCCCAACACTCAATGCACTCGGTGCAATCATCTCCACTCTCTACCTCACAATGAAATTCCTACTCAGAGATGGATGCATCAGAGTTGTTCGTACTGACCTTGAGATAACTCGAGAATGCTACCATAAAAGTTTCCGACTAAGAGAAACTTTACAGAATAGGACATTGAAACTATATTTGACCCCAGAGACGAAAGGGAACATGAGTGACCTCAACTAGTAAAATCTTTAAAATTGGTGTATATTGGAACAAGCCTTCATCAATGTACTTGAGTTAGTGCAATATTGGACTAGAATTTGGAAGAATCATTGATTAACCTCCTATGGGCCAACGTCCACCTATTTGTATGGACCCCCTCAGACATGCCCAAAATTGACCTAAAAATCATATACCATTCGCTGAATATAGACATAAAGGCCAAACTAATGGAACAAAGGCAACGTAAACTCGAACCTGACAAAAGGGTAGTTATGAAAGAAGAAAATACAAACTTCTAACAACCAATTTCATCTGAGAGGTCAGATACCCAATCTGGCTCTCCAACGCAGTCATGGTAAAGAAAAGAAATGACAAGTAAAGAATGTGCGTGGACTTCACAGAGCTCAATAAAGTATGCCCTAAAGACTCTTACCCTTTACCTAGTATTAATCGTTTGATATATGGTACTTCAAGCTATCAAGTCCTAGGCTTCATGGATGGATATTCCGAGTACAATCATACACAAATCTTTACTACAAGAGGAGCAAATTACTGTTATCAGGTAATGCCTTTTGGACTAAAGAATGTTAGAGCCACATACAACGATTAATGGACAAAATCTTCGTTAATCAAATTGATAAGAACATAGAAGTATATGTAGATGACATGGTAGTAAAAACCAAAGACATAACAGATCAAACTAAAGACCTAGAAGGGACATTTGTTGAGCTAAAGAGACACAATATGCGCCTCAACCTGGGCAAATGCTTCTTTAGAGTCCAAGGTAGTAAATTCCTAGGATATATGCTGACTCATAGAGGCATAAAAGCCAACCTAGATCAATATCGAGCCATCCTGGAGATGTGAAGTCCAAAAAACATCAAGGAAGTTCAACGCCTCACTAGGAGAATCACAGCTCTTTCCCGATTCCTTTCTAAATTTACAAAAAAGTCCATGCCCTTCTACCGAGTGCTAAAAAAGTCAAACACTTTCCAGTGGACCAAAGAGTGTGAAAAAGCCTTTGAATATCTAAAAGTATATATGGCTTCTCCCTCAATCTTGACAAGGCCAACCACAGGTGTGGAGCTCATTGTTTATCTCTCAGTCGGAGAGAATGCCATCAGTGCATTATTAATACAAGAAGAAGGGGAAATCCAATGACCAGTGTATTTTACAAGCAAAACTTTGCAAGGTGATGAGACAAGATACCAAATAGTAGAAGAGTTCGCATATAGTCTTGTGGTCGTTGCCTAGAAGTTAATACCCTACTTTTATAGCCACAAAATCATTGTTAGGACTAATCAACCATCAGCAAAATTCTGCAGAAGCCCAAACTAGTAAGAAGAATGATCACGTAGGCCGTAAAGCTCTCTAGAAGGAGCCATCAAAGCATAATTTTTAGCAGACTTTATGGTAAAAATAGGGAATAATAAAGAAAATATGATGCAGAGCACGCCTAATGAACCCTTTCAGTTGATGAGTCATCGAATGAGAAAGGAAGCAAAGTAAAAATAATACTTGAATCACCAATTGATATAACCATAGAAGAATCATTAAGATTCCTATTCAAAACAAGTAACTACAAGAAAAGTATAAGGCACTCATCACCAGGTTGTGAATGGCCTCGAGCTTTGGGGCCCGATGAATACAAGTAAAAATTGACTCACAGTTAGTCACCCGACAGTTGGAAGGAGCCTACAAGGCAAAAGATCCTATCCTTGCTAAATATCTTTCCCAAGTCAAGGCATTGACAACAAGATTCAAGTTGTTTAAAATCATACATGTCCCCCAAGTAAAAAATGAAAGAGCGGATCTATGATCTAAACTCGCCAACACTAAGAAAACTGGGAATTTGAAGATACTTCTACAAATAACCCTCAATGAGTCCATCATTAAGAACGAAGAACAAGTGAACAAGATCACCATTGTACCCGGGGAGAAAACATGGATGACCCCAATAATGGATTTTTTAATCGAAGGAACTTTACCAATCGGTCCCTCTAAGGCCAAGAAGGTACAAATGCACTCATCCAATTACACCCTAATAGGAGGACAACTTTACAAGAGGGGATTCACACTACTACTCCTCAAATACCTCAACAAAGAACAGGTAGAGTACGTAATGCAGGAACTGTTAGGAATCCCTAGTGCATGAGCAGCGAAAATACAAGGATTCCCATAGGATTTGCAAAGCGCCGTGTTTCAAAGCATAAGACAAACACAAAAAAAAAACATTGCGTTTTAGGATTACCTCTTGAAGAAAATCAAATCGAAGCAGTCATAGCCTCGTCCTTTAGGAGTCCACACGAGTACTCCCACCAGAAATGCTACACCTTCCAAATGCTAGTTTGATGGCGTGTAGCTTTTGCAACTTTTGCGTATTTTGTGTCTCTTTTTGGTTAGCCGCCTATAAGCATCTTATGCTCTATTTATAGGCTTAGGTTTGACCTAATTTGCTCTCTAAAGAGTGGGCTCCTTACTTATTCTAAATGAGTTAGGCCCAATAGTTTTATTTTAGTCCAACTAAAATAAAAAGCTATTTTTTGATGGGCTTACTCTATGTGTGTGACCTTATAGGTAAAATACTCGGTTATATTAATAATAAACTATTTTATTATTAATATAAAATAAGAGCGACATCTAGCAATGCATCATTATGTCCGAATATTATTTATTATCAACATAACCTATAAGCGATAATTATTTTATATGTTTGTTCCTTTTGTCACGATATCCTAATTGGGCCCAAGGCATGGTCGCGTCATCCTTGTACGGTCCAATTTATTTTACTTGATACCAGAGTAGACTTTATCCAAATAAATATTCAATATTTATTCTTTCTAGCATGGCCATGCATTTCCTTAGTCTTACTCCATCAAGTGGCCTATAGATATCACTCCTGTTACATAGGAGAGACAAATCCCATCTACATTACTCACATCCCTCTGCATAATTTGTTCATTGCCTAACCACAACCTTTATAGTCCTCTTGTTACAGAAGACGTTTGATTGTATTAAAACAACAAACTCCTTATGTAGGAATCGTAGTGACTTCAGGTCAAAGGACTACATATACCATTATCACATTAAGAATCGTTTATGACATTCATGTAACGATCCATGCAACGTTCTCATGGTGGGTCTGTCCAGTACATCATTACTCTTAATGTGTACCCATGTGAAGACTTGATATCATTTATATCCATGATCTGTGAGATCAGATCATCAGTATACTCACACACCGGTCTTAATGTATTTACATGACCCCACGTAAATACTTGACTAGAGACATTTTAGGAATAACTCTCATATGACCTATTACTCCAAGGATAAATAAAGGTTGTTAAACTATTTAACAAAAAATGACTTATTCAAAATGATGCGTCCTATATAGGCTTTTAGTGCATATTTCCAACAATCTCCCACTTGCACTTAGAGCCGATAAGGTAATGCCCAATGACGTCTACAGTGCCCTCATGCTTTTACTACGTAAGCGGTTTTACTAGTGGGTTCCCAACAATTTTATTGGTATGCACATTGCATATTTTCACATCTTCCAAAGATGGAACTATTTAAGTATATGCTTGGATTAATCCACTTCCTTATATTGTTCTATGGTTCCATTGTCATCACAGTGGAAACTCATAGGTTACAAAACATTTGGAATGATTAAATGCAAATTGACTTCTTTTGTAATTTAACATAGCAAAATACTTAGATTTGTTAGTAAAACCAATGATTGTTTCTTGCTTTGAACCTTTCAAGCATACATCGCAACCATCTTGACAACACATATATTTTTATTGCAATCTTAAGTCTTTCAAATTAATCAAAAGATTGGCATCGATGTAACCTTTACAACGAGCTCATCTTCCATTTATCAAGATCAAATCCTTAGTTCTTTTTAAGTGTTTAAGGATACTCTTGACTATAGAATGAGAATATTATTAGTTCTAGAAGAAGCATGTCTTCTACATGTAATACTAGAACTATAATTGTGTAGTTACTAACATTTTTTATAGTCATAATATTTATCTTCATTCTTTAATGAAGATTCTAGCTTCTAAAAGATTGCTTTAGTCCATAAATAGAACATTTGTAGTTTACATACCTTCCTAGATGTTTCAGGCATAAAAGGTCTTTAGGTTGTGTCACATACACATCCTCAAGATGATTTCCATCTTGACATCTATCTACCATATCTCATAATGGTGGTATTCTGCTACAACAAGTAGGATCTAAATGGTTTTTAAGCTAATTGAATTTTATCAATCTTGCTTTTAAAGGTACTTTTATTACCATCCATGTTTAGTTTTACTTTTGAAAACCCACTTGCATCCTATAGGTTTTACCCTTTAGGTGCGTCAACCAAGGTTTGTACCTTGTTAATATACATGGAGCCCATTTTAAATCTCATGGTCTTATGCCATGTCTTAGAATCTAAACTTGCATTGGCCTCTTCATAAGAAACTTGATCAATTAGCAATATTCCTCCTTTATAAGATATCCATATCTTTCAGATTTGGTTACATATCCTATTTGATCTTACGCAAGTCTTGTGCTACCGGAGCTAATGATGTCACAACATTTTGTGATTTTTGCTCTAAGTCCATCCTTGACTTTTGAATGCTTTGTGATACTTGAATTTCTTCAAGTTCTACTATCCTCCCACTGATTCTTTAAGAGATGTACTCTTATTCAAGAATACAACATTCTAAGCAACAAGCCTTTTGTTCTCAGATGGATTGTAGAAATGATAACCCTTAGCTTTCTTTAGGTATCTCACAGAAGACATTTATCCAATTTGGATCTGACCTTGTCAGAGTTGGATGCTCTATAGAAGCATTATAGTTCCAAATTATTAGTAAAGACATATTAGGTTTCTTCCTAGTCCATATCATATATGGTTTCTTTAAGAAAGTCTAAGATAGAACATGGTTAAGTGTGGAAATTTTGTTAATAAAGGAACGTTAAAGGAGTTAGAGATGTTTGATAATAATCAATAATCAAACTATGTCCAACAAGGTTTGACTTTTCCCCATAGAGATGCTATTATGGCATTCCATGAGGAATGAGTTAAGAGGTAATCTCTCACTCTATTAGATAGTTATCAAACTTGTAGCTCAAATTATTTGCTATCTTGATCTAATCAAGAGCTTTAATTATCTTACTAATTTAGTTTTTCACTTCATTATGAATTCTTTGAACTTTTCAAAGACTTTCTAACTTATGTTACATAAATCTATACTCATTGATTTTTCAATTAGTATGTTGAAGTATTAAAAAACATATCTAGTTATTGTTCCAATAGGCCCACATACATCGTCATGTATTAGATAATAGATTACTTATCTTTTCAATGAATGAGGTCTCAATTATCTCTTCCATAAATAAGATTTATAGGTCTCCATTGATTCCAAAGTCAAAAGAGTCCATATAACCACATTAATGGTATTTAGAAATGTGTTTCTTATTCATTTACCTTAGGAGACAATACCATGTAAGTAAGGTTCAAAATCACTTATTTTAACCAACTTTAACAGTTGTTATAGATGGGTGTTTTGAGATTTAGGATGTGGAATCCATTACTCAATTATGCATCAACATCCATTTGAAGAAATAAAGTTATTTTATAATAAGAAAAACATTTCTTGTCCAACAAGAAATAATATGCACAATGTCTAGTTCACTAACTAGTCTAATAGGTAAAGATCTTATCTTTATTGTAGCAACTTTTGCTCAATTTTACACAGATTTCTCCACCCTTAACAAGTGATCTACTTACTTGATCTTTCAAAATTTGAGATCTACTACTAGTATCTGATACTAATGTTAGTGAAGTAAAATAACTTGACTTCTATAACATGACCTGTAGTGGAAGTCTTACTTCCCTATCTTTTGAACTCCTTCAAGTTCTTTAGACAAATTATTTCAATGTCTTATTTGGCTAAAAGTGGAAACAATTTCCTTTCTTGATCACCTTTTAGACTTCCAGACCAACTTGGCCTTAATAAAGTCTGTATACGATCATATCGTATGTCTCCCATATATTCATATTGCGTTTTACAGCTCAGAGTTTATGCAGACTCCATAGGGTATTCAAGACCCAACCATATATGATATATAAGCGAAATATGACACACTACCGCTTCATCTTTAATGAAGATAATTCTTAAGTCTCAATACCTATCTAGGCATTTTTCTAGATAAAGTGTCCTTCTAAAGGATAGATTACAACAAAACAATATTTGGTTTGTCATGGTTATTCTAAAATAAATTACATGCAAATCTTATCACTTCTATTAAAAACATATTTAAATTTTGGTCATTAAATAAATATGTTGTCTCCCACTATTTTGATTCAAAAACAAATACCCTCACTGAATCATAAAAAATCCTATTGGAAGATTTTTCTAGTAGGCCAAGATCCATATTTGGCCTAGTGTTGAGTCAGCTTTGGCTGATCGCCCAACCCTTGATTATTTAGGTAGGAAACACATTTCCAATTGCATCTCATGCAACTCTTGGATGATTGAGTGGGTAACTCTTTACCCTTATTCATCTTATGAATTTAAGCTCAATGCTTACGCCTCTAAGTTATTTTCAATCCAATTGAAAAACTTAGTTAAGTTTAAGCCTAATAAAAACAATTTGGATATTACAATTATCCCATCGCACCTTACTAATATAAATGATAGCACCCTGCTTTGGCAGGCCCACTATTTATTGACATTAGTCTCGACCAGTGTTACCTATTAGAAGGCGTTTAAACTTAATATTAACGCTTCTAGGTTCTTCAATCTGATTAAAGTTACCTAGATAAGTCCAATAACAAATGGTTGGATAATCCAATTATCCATCGTCCTTTACTAATATCAATAAAAGCACCCTGCTTTGGCAGAACCTACACTTTATTGAAACTAGCATTGATGACTATTGTTTATTAGAACGCATTTTAGAATGTTCATACCTTTAGGCTTTTCCAATCCAATTGAAAAATGTCTATTTGAATAAAACTTAATAAGTTATACTTGGATAATCCAATTATCCAATCATGTCCTACTAAACATAAATAAAGGCACCCAACTATGACATGACCTGCACTTTATTTATATCAAGTTAGACGTTATTACTTATTGGAAGGTATGATTGTCGGGCTTGAGGGATTTTAATTTTATTATTGTTCATTACCGACTTTCATTAAACGCTTTAACGCAAAATAAAACCCCAAAACATGCAATCAAAATTGTGAGATAGTTATGGTCTTCCTAGAAAAGAAAAGAAAATAAAATAAACCTAAAGGAACTATAGTGTCTTGACTCCGTGAAGTCCTACTTCTTGAAACCACCATCCTCCTGGAGTCACCACTCATTTGTTCCTTTCAAGGTCATATCCATCAAGAGTCACCACTCTAGGTTTCTTCTAAGTCTCCACCTTGTTGGCTTATCCAAGATTATAATGTAATAAAGAAAACTCGTTTTACATACGAGTGAAGGGTTGAGAGAAGAAATTTTAAGAATAGAGAAAGGCACAGCACGCAGGCTGTATTTAAAATTAAATAAAAAAATCTAAGACCATAACCATTCACCGCTGGACGTGTTAATTAATCAATTAATAGAGTAATCAATTGTATTTAAACTAAAATAAATTTTAAAACACATAATTAAACACGCGGGGTCATAAAAGCAAAACTACGCAAAGAAGTTTGGCGGCTCCGTTGACCGTTCAACAGACATGGTCAAGGGGTGTTCCCACCCAAAATTTAGTACTGTAATCAGGTTAGTTCCTAGGAAAGAGAGGTGGGTCCGGAGTGACCGCTTAAGTACCAAGTCTTTCCTAGCCAGAACGTCCCACTAACCATTAACAGCTCAACATATTCGGTTATGATTTCAAACAATTTGAAATCTTAAATTTTTAAACAGCCAAGGTTTAACTCTTAAACCTTATCTTTTGACCCTTACAATTATCCTAAAATAGGAATAGTCAAGGTTTAACTTTTAAACCTTATCTCTAGAGTCTTAATAATCATCCTATTTTTTAGGAACGATCAAGGTTTAAATTTTAGACCTTATCTCTAGAGTTCAAGATATTTTATTTTGAATCCTATTAAATTTGATAAAGATCTTATCTTTAATTTGTAACTTTTACAAATCCTATCAAATTTATTAAGGATTAAATATTTTATTTTAAAATTATTAAATTTAATAAAGATCTTATCTTCTATTTTTAACAATTACAAATCATGTTAAATTTAATAAATATGAATCAATTTGTAACTCCTACAAATCATATTAATTTTAAAAAGATCACATATGATGCAAATCCTATTAAAATTAATAAGAATAAATTATTTAAATTTGCAACTCTTTCAAACTTTAAATTTAACAAACAATTAACATTTGATTTACAACTTTTACAAATCGAATTTAAAATATAATATTAAAATCAAATATTTTATTTGTAACATTTACAAATAAATAAAATACCATTACGGCTAGGTTTCAACTTTTGAATCCTAGTTTTCATTACGGCTAGGGTTTTACTCTTAAACTTTCTAAACACAATCTCACATGAACAATTCATATTAGAAAAGAGAAAGCATATAGACGTGCATTGCATACAACCCTTGATTTCAAATTAATTAAATACACATAAAACATGCCTTATAATTAGAACACATATAAAACAATCACCATTGCAACATACAACATGTTCATATAATAAAGCACATCCCAAAAATATGTTCTTTAATTAAAATGTTGAGAAAAACAATCAATATACATAAAACAAAAATAAATTGATATTAGCTTTCAAAAGTTGCAACCTTTGCAACATATCTCATAAAAATGCAACATTTGCAACATATCTAATAAAAGATGCAACCTTTATAAAAAGATTCAACCTTTACAATTCTTTTCATAAAAAAATATTTTTACATGTTCTTTAAACAAACATTTGCCCAAAACACGGTTTTGCAACCAAGCTCTGATACCACTGTTAGGAATCCCTAGTGCATAAGCAGTGGAAATACAAGGATTCCCATAGGATTTGCAAAGTGCCGTGTTTCAAAGCATAAGACAAACACAAAAAAACATTGCGTTTTAGGATTACCTCTTGAAGAAAATTGAATTGAAGCAGTCATAGCTTTGTCCTTTAGGAGTCCACACGAGTACTCCCACCAGAAATGCTACACCTTCCAAATGCTAGTTTGACGGCGTGTAGCTTTTGCAACTTTTGCGTATTTTGTGTCTCTTTTTGGTTAGCCGCCTATGAGCATCTTATGCTCTATTTATAGGCTTAGGTTTGACCTAATTTGCTCTCTAAAGAGTGGGCTCCTTACTTATTCTAAATGAGGTAGGCCCAATAGTTTTATTTTAGTCCAACTAAAATAAAAAGCTATTTTTTGATGGGCTTACTCTATGTGTGTGACTCTATAGGTAAAATACTCGGTTATATTAATAATAAACTATTTTATTATTAATATAAAATAAGAGCGGCATCTAGCAATGCATCATTATGTCCGAATATTATTTATTATCAACATAACCTATAAGTGATAATTATTTTATATGTTAGTTCCTTTTGTCACGATATCCTAATTAGGCCCAAGGCATGGTCGCGTCATCCTTGTACGGTCCAATTTATTTTACTTGATACCGGAGTAGACTTTATCCAAATAAATATTCAATATTTATTCTTTCTAGCATGGCTATGCATTTCCTTAGTCTTACTCCATCAAGTGGCCTATAGATATCACTCCTGTTACATAGGAGAGACAAATCCCATCTACATCCCTCTGCATAATTTGTTCATTGCCTAACCACAACCTTTATAGTCCTCTTGTTATAGAAGACGTTTGATTGTATTAAAACAACAAACTCCTTATGTAGGAATCGTAGTGACTTCAGGTCAAAGGACTATATATACCATTATCACATTGAGAATCGTTTATGACATTCATGTAACGATCCATGCAACATTCTCATGGTGGGTCTGTCCAGTACATCATTACTCTTAATGTGTACCCGTGTGAAGACTTGATATCATTTATATCTATGATCTGTGAGATCAGATCATCAGTACACTCACACACCGGTCTTAATGTATTTACATGTCCCCACGAAAATACTTGACTAGGGACATTTTAGGAATAACTCTCATATGACCTATTACTCCAAGGATAAATAAAGGTTGTTAAACTATTTAACAAAAAATGACTTATTCAAAATGATGCGTCCTATATAGGCTTTTAGTGCATATTTCTAACAGGAACTCCATTTAGGAATCTATGGGCACCATGGAGGAGTACAACCCTTAGCTGCCAGGGTTCTCCAGGCAGGATATTTTTGGCCCACTCTATGCTCAGATTACTCTAACTTCATCAAAGATATGAATCCTACCAATAAATGCTAATAGAATACACAGACACCCTGAGCCGTCGCACGAGATTCTTCCCCCTGGCCCTTGAACACATGGGGAATCGATACTTCATAAAATGGATAGAAGCCGAGCCTCTCGCCACTATCTCCACATCCAAAGTACAAAGCTTCACCTGAAGAAACATCATTTGTAGAGATGGGCTTCCCCATACTATCATCTTAAATAATAAACAATAATTCACAGACAAACACTTCACTGAGTGTTGTAAAAAGTTAGGCATAAAACATAGATTTTTGCCAATAGAGCATCCCCAAATGAATAAATAAGTTGAAGCCACCAACAAGGTTATTCTACAAGAGCTAAAATAAATACTAGGACAAGCAAAAGGAATATGGGAAGAAGAACTACCTGGAACCTTATGGGCTTACCGCACAACTCCTCATTCAACGACCCACAAAACACCATTCCACCTCATATATGGATCAGACGTAATGATCAAAGTGGAGCTGGGAGAGTCTTCCCTCAGAAAAACCTTTTATAATGAGGAAAAAATGATGCAAGAAGGTAAGAAGACCTAGACCTTAGTCTGGAAGAATAAGACTTAACCTACATCAAGATGTACGCCTCCAAACAAAAATCTTCTCAGAAGTGGAACACTTCTCACAAGCCATGACCTTTTCGAAAAATGGATCTAGTTCTAAGAATAGCTGATAACAATAGATGAGTCAAAGAAGACAGGAAGTTAGCAGCTAATTGGGAAGGCCTGTAGTGGGTAAAAGAAGTCATAGGCAAGTGAGTATACCGACTTGAAGAGTTAAAAGGAATAAGCATCCCACGAACATGGAACGCTACACACTTAAAGATGTATTATAGCTGAATGTAATAAGGGTACTCTTTTTCCTACTTGAGGGGTTTTTTCCCACTAGGTTTTTCTCCTGAGAGGTTTTAACGGGGCCCATCAAAATAGCAATAATAAAAGTACAATTCAGTTCATCAAATTTTCTTACGCTAAGACCTAAAATCCTGGTCGAGGGAGTAATGACAAACTTTATTATGTTAAGTCCTAAAATCTCGATCAAGGGAATGATGACAAACTTTTCTACTTAAGTATTAAAATCCAAATCGAAAGAGTAACGACAAACTTTCTTACGTTAAGTCCTAAAATCCTGATTAAGAGAGTAACAATAAATATTCTTACATTAAGTCCTAAAATCTCAATCTCAGGAGTAACGAAAAACTTTCTTATGTTAAGCCCTAAAATCCCAATCGAGGGAGTAATGGCAAACTTTCTTACATTAAGTCCTAAAATCTCGATCGAGGGAGTAACAACAAACTTTCTTACGATAAGTTCTAAAATCCCGAATGAGGGAGTAACGATAAATTTTCTTACATGAAGTCCTAACTGAAGGTTACAATATTCAAACGCGGATTCTTAGAAAGACTACACGAACTACATTGTCACTTTGAGTGGAAAAGTCAAGAAACTACAAATCAACATTCATAAATAGCAAACAAAGGTATAAATACATAGAAAAAGTCACATTTCATTGAGTGTGTGCAGAAATAAAGTTTATACAAATGGAAGGAATTATAAATCAAAAGAACAAAAAAAGACTAGCTAGAAAAAGGAGGCAAGCAATCATCATTCTAGGAAGGAGGAAGAGGAACTCTGACTTCGACTTGAGGAGGGGAACAAAAGGATCGATAATAGTATCTTCTCCCTCAGAATCTGGAGAATCCATAACCTTTCCATCTACCACCACCTTGAAAGGATCTACCCCCTCCTAGGAAATGGTAAGAAGAGGGTTTAAAGTCGAAACCTACGCATGGCAGAGATCGAAACCCAAAATGGAATTCTCTACTACTTCCCTTTTCAAAACCTTAGCCTATTCCTCCCATTTTAGACGCTCCTGGTGAGCTCGAGCTTCAGCATCTTGAGCCTGGGACTCAGCCTCCCGGGTACCTTGCCTAAACGACTCTAGAGCATCTTGTGCCCTCTTTAGAGAAGCATAAGTATCTACAGCCTTCATGGAAAGCTCCCTTTGAGCCTCCTCATAACTCTCCAATGTCACCCTAACATCTTTGAACTCCACATTAGCATCCCTCAACGCCACCTCCTTCACCTTACAAAGGTCTGTCTCTTGCTTCAGGCGTTCCTCTAACTCACCTACCTTCTTTAGGGCTTTCTTAGCCTCCTAAACCTTACTCTCTGAGATGTCCCTCTCCTTATTCAGTGCTACAATGGCCTTGTCCAAAGCACTAATGTACTCATCCAAGAAACATTTCATCGATGTCGCACAAAGGGTAAACATCTTCATGGCACGACAAAGATAACAATGCTGATACTGACAATAAAGATCCCACCAATCTGCCTAAAAAGGATGGCATTATTATCCCTTCCAACTTTAGTCCATGAAGACCAAAAAGAAATCCCTTCCTCTAATAAAGATTCCCAATATCAAAACTTATTTAGATCTCAGATGATTACTAAAAAGGGAGTCTAAAATCGATGTGGTAATCGTTCAAATAAAAAGTAAAAATAATTGTATTATAACTAGGTGACTAATGTAAGTCGTTCTTTTGAGAACCTCGACTATTAGACTCAAAATTCTAATTAATGAATTCAAACTAAAGAACAAGTGTCTTTAATTCGAACTCCTTAAATGATCTTTGAACAAGCATCTCTAATCGATTAGATAAGGTTTTTCTCAATCTGATTTTAAAAGTTTAAACTAAGCAAACACACATTTTAAGATCACATGAGTAATGAATTTGACAAACGCAAATTATTCAAATTTGTATCAAAGAGATCCGAAACCAAATTAAAAATAGTGACGGAATTGAAAAGGTAAAATTAAGGTTCAAATTTGGATTAAGTAGAAAAGGTTACCTTATCCCATTGCGGGCTCGAAACCATAGGTCAATCTAAAAGCTACTCGCCCATCACAATTATAAACATGCAAGCTAAAGTTATAGTAATCATCATGGAAAGAGAAAAAAAATAAAAACTAAATTTAAAAATCTATTAGATGAAGAATGTAAAGTGTAAAAGAGAGGTAGGTAGAAGATATATGAGAGCTCCCTTCAATGCTAACTATATAAAAGGAGGCAGGGGAGGCTAAACCTAAAAATAAACTTAATCTAATGAATTCATAAAGTTAAGTGAGCTACAAAACATAATTAAGCCCAAATCCTAAATGCAAACTACTAATGGAGACTTAATTCCTCGTAATTCCTGCAACAGTATATAGAAGCCAACTTGAAACTATAATTTTTAGTATAAAACTTTAAATCCAACAAATAAGGTGTTGAACTAAAGATATTTAAATCATCTTTCCAATGCAACAAGAATCATTGAAAAACTCCATTTGCATAAAAATGTATGACCAAATTAGTGAGTGAAGGTCAAAAGCTTTAAAATACAATAATTAAGTGGAATTATAATTAAGGTCCAAACTAAAAAAAACTAGACTAAACACAGTGAAGTAGTCATAGAATTAATGTCAAGAGGATATTCTAAGGATATTAAAGTGCCAAAATAATATGACTTATTAAATAACTCTACACTTTGAACCTTTACACCCCTAGTGAAAAAAAATAGACTCGGGACAAAAAGACTCAAAATAGAAGACACGACTAATGGGAAAGCAAAGTATCAAACTCATCAATGAATATGGAATGGACTAAGTAATATACATGATGAAACACCTAAGGAATCAAAGAATCAAGACATCATGGATCTTAGTTGAAGTGTTCAACCCAAAGGACAAGCTCTGATACCAATTGAAGGTTTAGAGACAGACTTAGAAGGGGGTTGAATAAGTCTGTGGCTCTTTTGCAAATTTTAAAACCTTTTTAAACATGAGATGGCAACAGACTTAAGGTACAAATTCAGACTTTAAAAAGAGAAGGGATAGAGAGATATGCACAATGGATTTATACTGGTTCACTTCCAAATGATGAAGCTACGTCCAGTCCCTTCAGTCTAAAGGCTTTTTTACTATATAAAAGTCTTTTTACATAAACAACACCAATCGTACCTCAAATATTCTTGACTCTAGCCACTTCTAGCTTAAAACTCAAGTATTCTTTCAACAAGCCACTCTTGACTCAAAACCCAAGTATTTTTTCAAAAGCCTCTTCAGGCCAAAAATATTTCTTGTAAGAAACTAAGTTTGGTTAACACACCAGACCTAACAAAGTATTAAAAAGAGGGTACAATAAAGATGTGTTGAAAAATGGAGAATGTAACTATGAGAAGCAGTGTTTACAAAGTATATGATTGTAGTCTTAGTTGCATGTCTCTGTTTTTGAATCTTTGATAATTATAATCCAAAGACTCAGACTTTCACTTTAGCATATTCTGAGAATAGTTGTTACTGTTGCATTGGTGAAGATATAGTCGTTTGTATTTATTGAGGCATGAGAGAAGAGAAGAGGACAAGGTCTGCTTTAACGATAGACAAGGATTGCACGGAAACAAAATGCCTCGAATTGTGTAAAGAGAAAGTCTTATTTTTGTTCTCTTTTGTCTAGCATAAGACACAACATCTTATTTGACCTTATAAAGCTTTATGACTTGAGCACAACACGTAGACATCTTTATAAGGTGCTCAGAGTAGCTTCATCGATTTCTTCCCTTGCAAACTTTTGTTCCTTTGAAAGTTTTGTCTTATTGCTTATTTCAGGAAAGAAAAAGACTTTGACTGAAGGAGTTTTGTAAAGAAAAAACTTGCATAAATATATATGGGAACATAAAGCTATTCTTTAACCTTAAAAATCTCTGAGTTTGATGTCTTGACGCTTGAAAAATGACAGAGATGAAATGTTGAGTCTGAAGGATGAATTGTTTGAAGAACGTGACTCAGCAGACCTAAGTCTGGAATAGACGTACATAGAGAAAATTCTTTTGAGCGTTGGTCTTTAACTCAAACTTGAGGCCAGGGTAGACCTATAATATTTTAAATTGGTCCCACGTAGACTTTGTATGAAATAGACTTGAAATATTTTGCACTACTCCACACATAATTGGAATGATGGACTCCCTCATTGAGTTACAGCTTATGCACCATCGACTTTCCATCTTGAAACACATAAGCAAAGGAGTTAAATAACACATAAGCAAACTTTATTTAATCAAAGGCCATGATGTGTGTCATTAACAAATCTTGGGGTCTTTAAAATAATATTTAAATTCTCTAAAGTCCTTTCTAAGACAGACTTGGTTCTAACAATTTCTCTCTATTTGTTGATAGCAAACATCAAGTCTTTTATTAAATAGAGTCTTGAAAGACCTTTCATTTTGGGTTCCCCTTAAATCAATAAGGATTTTATCATTAAAGAAAATTGAATATATGATAAAAAAGATATTTTAGATAGACCATTAGATCATCAGACTTCTATTTGAAAACATGTACTCAAAGCATCAGAATACTTGAAAAGGATTAAAGACTTACATTGTAGTTTAAAAGATTATGATCAGAGCAAGACAAAATAAGAAATATCAGAGTTCATAGAGAACTGATGATTTAAGAAATGATTAGATCAAATATGCAATACAAACTTTTATTAATAAAAGGTGATCAGAGTAAAGAAATTAATGAAAAAGAATAATCTGAGTAGACAAATTCATTTCATTCATATTAGAGCATAATAAACTTATAAAAATAAGCTTATACAAATAATAATAATGATCATCAAAGCATATAAATTATTATAAAAGAATATAAGAGACAATTTTTTTTTATTAAAAATAGTCGAAGATAATTACAGGACTTAAGTAAAAAATTAACACCTATATACTATTCTCCAAAAAAAATTATTACAGATATAACATATTATGGACTCAACTTAATACAAGACTTAACCAATAAAAGACTAGATACTCTTCTTCCCTTTTGATATCAATAAAGGGTAGGGACATCACAGAATCATTTGAGTCTGCAAACACGCTAAATTTCATGGTGAAGCCAGGAATTCTGAATAGCAGGGTCTGAGACGTAATTCCAGAGGGGAAAGTCTTCAGGAATGAAATATGAAGGTAGGGATAAGTCAAAAAGATGGTGACAAGTAAAGGGGTCAAGGTTGCAAAGGTACTGATCATAAGTATTGGAGTTTGCTAACCGCCTTGAGGTTTTTCAGCCTGAAGAGCTTGATCAAACATATAGCGTCATCGAAGTCTGACAGGAAGGGATGGTGGCATAACTTGGAGTGTAGCCAGTAAATCGTGCAAACCTTAGGAGACAACGAGAAGACTCCCAAATCTGAAACAGGTAAAGTCTGAGGATATGCTAAAGACGACCAGAGTAGGATATTTGGGATGAACAGAGAAATCACCAAGTCCAGAATATGAGAACACTTTCTTATTAAACAGACTTCCTCTTTTGTTCCAGAGCATCCCAACTGAGAACTTATCATCTGGAGAATAGGAGCAACTACCTTACTATCCTATGGCCCATAGATAGTGATTCC
The DNA here is from genome assembly GCA_037962975.1 of Clitoria ternatea. Taxonomy (NCBI): domain Eukaryota; kingdom Viridiplantae; phylum Streptophyta; class Magnoliopsida; order Fabales; family Fabaceae; genus Clitoria; species Clitoria ternatea. Next base: position 111,743,594 of record CM075669.1, read on the forward strand.
AGAGATATCTGACATATTCTTTATTAGGCTTAGGGGTAGACAAATGTCTCTTCAACTCGGCTTAGGTCAGCTTCTTCGGTCGAGGCTCATACCAAGGAGGTGGAGGTGGACCAAACTTACCGGGTTAAGGGCTTTTCTTCCTTTCTTTTGAATAACACCTCAGATGAGGACAAAGTTTGTCTAGAGCTACCCATATCTTTGTGCTTGGCTTGACAAGACAAAGAAAATGATGTTTGGGAGAAAACTGAACCTGCTACTAATCAAAGAGAATCTTCTGTTATTCCAGACACAAACTGTGAACCATAGCAAGATCTATGATAGATGTGAGAGAGGGATTGGCTAAAGCTTCTTTTGCAGGAATAGGAGGAACAAACCTTGGATTGTGAACAAAAAGATCTTCTCCACAACAACCTTGTTAACAACAAGGTGCTCCAATCCAGGGGTAACCAAACTAAGTCTTAGAGACCCACGAGGTTTGGGAGGAGGTGAAGGAGGTTGAGGAAGGGTTAGGGAAAGCTTTTTAATGTGACCAGGGGAAATGAAAAGTAAAGGTCTGGAAAGGTGCTTAGTTTAGAAATTTTAAAGGGTCAGGTTTGTGAGATTTGAGAGGAGGAAAGGGTTTGTCTTTTGTGAGAGGTGGAGATTATGGGGGAGGGGATAATGAAGTCAGACTGAGGGGGTTGAGAAGAGGGTAAGACAAGGAAAAGAGGTGAATGAGATTTCTCAAACTTGAAGTCTAGGGAGGGAGAAGGTGTAGCAGACTTAGGCACCAATTTCTTCTTCTACCACTCCTTCTTTTGCTTATTATTCACTATTTTCTCTTTATTAAGATTGGCAATGTATCTGTACCTTTCCTTCCAATCAAAAGTAGACCAATTTTTGGTGTTGACCAAAGGAAACTTCTTATTGTATTTCTCAATAAATTGAGACAGCTTCTTCTTTATGATGACCATATCACATTTAGTCCTTGTATACTTGACATCATTGCTCTTTTCTGATTGGGTCTGGATAAAAGGAACAGGCGGGGCCTTCAAACAGCGCCTAATGGGCTTATTGTCATCTGAGTCTGAAGACTTAATGGTTTCCATAATTGCATCTAAGGGAACAACTACAAGGACCAAAGTTGTAGAAGGAACACCCTAAAGAGGAATAACCTTCACTAGAGAAGTAGACGTTTCACACTTAACTGATCTGATAGGTCAAGCAGACCTAGGCTTCTTTATAGCAACAACCTTTGGTTGGTCTGGGTCTACCATAGCTTTCCTTTTAACACTAGACTTCTTAAAAGAGGCAGACTACGTCTCTAGAGTAAGTAACAGGGAGAATGGTGCAAGCTTGGTGACGAGGGAAGATTAAACCCTAAAATCCCGAAGAGTTCCCATAGACATATTCTTTAAAGCGAAGATTTTACTTATGATAGCTGGGTATGGGATCTTCTTCTAATTCTTGCCTAGGAAGGAGATTAGGTATGCATGATGACATTAGGAAAATTGACCTTTTGTTTCTTCATCATGTTGAATATGCTGAACCTATCCAACTTGGTGACGGTATCCTTTAAGCTCTTCCTCGAAAAGAAGACTTGCTTCATCAACAGGTGAAACATCTTAACCTTAGGAAGCAAAGACCTAGAGGTCTTCCTTAAGAGGTTGGTCTTCCCGTATAGAGTTTGGTTCATCTCAGACATTAAGACTATGGTACCTTCATAGTCATCAATCTACATCATTCATTCAGTGGTGCATTCATAAACTGTGGTGATGATATCCTAAAAGACTTACACATTTTTTCCTTTAAAGGATCCATACACAATGAAACAGTTCTTTTTAGCCTGAGCAGACTTCTAGAACTCGAGCACCATGGATGGTAAGTATGGTTGTCTATCCATACAGAACTCGAACCATTTGATTCCTTGAAGCTCAGCAATAACGTCCCGACCTTGTGACATCCTTGGTTAAGTAGGATAAATCTCTTCCACTGGGTCATCCTACTTAAGTAAGAGTGCACAAGTTTAAGAAAAACGTGGGACTTTTTTTTGTACATGATCAAAACAAAACATGGTGGATCATTGTCTTATTAACCAAATCAATTCATACACGATTCAACATTGCTTTACATACTTAAATGAAATCGGGGTCACGTAGGCTCCCATAACAAAATAAAACAAAAATACAACTCAACTACCTAATACATAAGGATAACCTAACCTAAACAGGGTATATCCGAAGGACAGATCCCACTACTACCGCTAGTCTCGGTGACACTCTAACTTCTATAAGAATCTTAATTCTGAGCATGTCACTCAGAGTCGAGACCTGGATATAAGAAGAAGGTGATATCCTCATGATAAAACAATGCTCTGTTGGTCCTTTCTCCAATGAAGCTAGCCCTAGCTCTCCAGGATGCTCTTCGATGCTCATTATACACACCTTGCTAGAAAGAGGTTGAGCCATAAAGATGATGTAACTCTTCTTTCCTTAGGATCATGCTCTCTATCATTCCAACATCCATCCTGAGAAAAGGAAGCCTCATAGTCTGTGCATCCAGCTCGACTGGAAGATCTTCAAGGATCAAAGGCAATCTGCCTCGCGTACGACATCTCTTCGATAGCCTGCTATCTATACTACACCAAAAATGTAAAAGTGAGACATTAACCCTACTTGTCCACCTCTCAACAGGAAGTCTATCATCACTGACATTTCCTCTTACCATTTCATCAAGCATCACACAAGTATCACTCACAATCGGGTATATATCTTCCCCATATTCAACATCATACTTCACTATTATCATACATGCCAATTTCATATCAAACAGTTCCCAGACATACATATTCATTTTAAACTATATCCTAGTTATAATTGATCTCACCATGTCTCATATGATCCGCCCTACTCATCATAAAACCATAGATGGCATAGATGTGTTCACATCACAATTATCACATGAATCATTGATATAGTACTAAATAACCTATATTCATTAAACACACCTTTATACTAAACACATACACCATGCTTCTCACAGACTATAGTGTTATGGTGTTTTGCAATAATCATGGTCTTTCGTGGCAAGCATCTACTATTCATGTAGTATATGTTAAAATAGAGTGTCATTCCACTAGGATTCGGTATTTAAAATGATGATTTTGAAATATTATGGGGATCAAAGGAAATTGTTTTCATAGTGTAACATTAAAATAAAAGAGTAGGATGCAATGAAACATAAACTAAGAAAACAATAAAATATGATGAACTAACAGTTGATAAAGACTAGGATTGGATTTCATCTATCTCACCCTTTGATACACTGTATATATCTATATAAATGGTTTTCGGACTATCACTTTTTATGTCACAATCTATGTCATTCATATCGATTCCTCGACTAAAAAATTCATAAGAATACTTCCAAATATGTTGATTCCTCAATCACTTTGAAAATATTCCAGCATTATGAATGATTGTTTCGACATTCGTTATGTCGATTATTATTCCTAATAATCTCCATAACGAGTATTCCATTTAGATCTATTTTCGAAAGCCGTTTTCCAATAACTAACGAAAACTAAATTTAAGAAACTATTGATCAGGTAGATTCAAGCATTAAACATAAAATAGAAAACCAAAAGCCATAGAACGAAAATACCAAATATATAAATCTATGACAAGTGTACGTTGGGTTCAAGTCGATTACGTCCAATCCCAAATAGAAATCTAGCTACATATGGTAGTCATTATAATCAAGCATAAAAGATGATGAAAAGAGATGGAAAGAAGGAGAAGGGTCTTCAATGGATTTCCGAGAGAGAGAATGGAAAATGTGCCTCTATGTCTTCACTCCCCCCTCTAAAACCTCTTGAGTTTTCTTTATATAATCGTCAATTTGCTCAAGCGAATTAATAGTTCGCTCAAGCGAATTGCTTGCTTTACCATGAAGAAAGATCTTTTCCTTTACTTTTTCCCTCGATAATTCGCTTGAGCGAGTGGTTCGCTTAAGCGAGTTATCCATTACGCTATTTCCCCTGTTCTTCATTCGCTTGAGTCATTCTGTTGCTCGCTCAAGAGAATTCTTTATGTTTGGCCTCTGGAAGAATTTCGCTTAAGCGAAGTGGACTCGCTTAAGTGAATTAACCTTGAATTTAATTCTGCCTAATTTTCGCTTGAGCTAATTAGGCTCGCTCAAGCGAATTCCTTTGATCTGCTCTCTTAACTATATTCGCTCAAGTGAGTCTACCTTTGCTTGGGCAAATTACCATATTTTACATTTTTTTGGTCTTTGTTGGGAATTTGCCTTTGATTTTCTTCCTTTTTATCTTCCCCATCCCTTTCACCTAAAATTGCATAAAAATTTGGATAAGAAACACAAATTTACATCAATAATGTTAAACAATATCTGGATTTTATATTTTATCAAATACAATACACAAAATGTCTAGATACGATAATATTTTATCAAAATCATACCCAATTAATACCAAAAATATATACAATTTGGGCATTTATCACATAGTCACATATAACAATACCACCCAACCAACATAGTTCCTAATATCATATTGTTCTAATATATTCTAGATCCTAGACAAGTATCCACACACATAAACATACATTTCACAGACCCAATCACAGAGACATTTACAATAGATTATTACCAATACATCATCCACAATCACAAGATACAAATCACTATTATCAATTATTAATCAACTCATATCATCATTCGTCAATGCGGTTAGTCAATCAATATGATATGCATGTGTGTAGGTCCATTATGTATCTTTTTTTTCATTTAGTTCTTATGTTACAAATTGGGCTTATCATCTTATCATCAACAACAACAACATCATTACCATCATTATATCACCTTACTAGTACGTCTACTAAGGAGAAATGATCTTCGTGGAATTACTAGTGCGGCCAGAGTCCTTTTGAGTTCTCTGCTAGGGGTATATGGACCGCAACCCATCACCATCATCATGCATCTAAACCTTACGTCTCGAACATGGCGACATAACTAGAATTTGGCTACACGGCCCTAGAAATGATCGTTCGCATCGAAGTACTCTTGGCTGGCCACGGACTATCCAGCATGGGGGTGCAAGCCCGAGCCATCTAGATGCCCAAACTCAGAGGTGCTCCCAAGGTTCATTCTAAACCCGAAATGCGTGCGATCTCTAGTATACCCCCTACACTGTAATGCAACTGAACATGACATAACAACATCATCTCAACATAATGTAGTAATGCATTAATGCTCATCATCTTTTACTCTTTATCATTATCATCATCATTTTCATTATAAAGTTACCAGGTAGGGTCCTTACATCAATGGTCCATTGTCCTTAAAAGCGCAACTCATCTTTATTTCCTCAAAGAATTCTCTCACTTGAAACATCCTCAAACTAGTTGACTTTCCAGCTTTGAAACTAGCACTTTCTTTGAATTACTTAGAACATTAATAAGGTTGTAAAATGAAAACTTTAAAGGATAAATTTCATAAAACTCATCTTCACTAAAAACCCAGATTCTGAAAACTTTCAAGCCAAGACCCCTTGACTTTTAAATTTCATACTTATAAAATAAAGAAAAACATTAAGAATAATCCAAGGATAGACAATACTTTAAAATCATCAACATTCATTCTCCTTCATATCAAACATTTCATCTCGCTATTAAGGACAATGACCTTAACGTGTACATAACATATTTTCATTTCCATATCAGGGTATCATCAAACCCCTCATCAAAATTTTAGCCAACACAACCATCAGGGGGTAAAGGCATCGTGCCTACTCATCATCAACCTCACAAATCACATTTATTCAAATTCTTTCATGGACTCTACCGGAAATTGGACTCATCTTTCACTTCAAAGTTCATTTATTTGCTCAACCTCATACAGTTCATAACACATCTCAATCATCAATTAGCATCACACGTGCTCAACCACACAATCATATTCATCAGAAACACATAATAAACATCAAGCAATTCCACAAGAGATTTCACTACCACTACCAGCTTATTCTCATCAATCAATTCTCATTCATAACACCTTAATTTCATTCAACATAGCATAAACATATCATTCTCATCACTTCATCATAGACTAACCTTTGTCAATCAAACATTTTAATTCAAGTGATTTCATTTCATTTATACACAATCATAACAACATCACATTCGTTTAATAATGCATCAGTTTTATCAATGTAGTATAATCATCCCACAACTTATCACACAAGAATGCCACAACATTAAAACTCTAAATCAATTTATGCATTAACCACCATCCCCTCAAGCCAACTCTCTTTACACCCCCCAAAATATTCATATAAGACCTTAGTCATCCTCACATCAATATCTCCTTAACTGGCCCAAGTTTTACTTACTTTTAAATAACTCACTTAAAAAGCCTTAAGATCAAATATTTATTTATCTTAAACACCTAGTTGTCACAAAACTCCCATTAATGTTCATTTAACTTTAAGAATCGAACCTTAGGCCATTTGTTGTTTCTTTACTGAAAAGTTCCCATGTTATTTTAGTAATCTTTTTGTCAAAAACTAAGCTTTTCCTTAATTTATTATCAAAATCCTCTTTGATCCCTAATCCATTAAACACTTGAAGACATCGTGCTTAAGATTTTATAATTTATTTGAAACCTTTAAAACTTAACATTTACTTACTTTTGCAAAAAATTCAATAAATTTAATTTAATTTACTAGGTTCGTAATTAGTTTTATAAAACTTCTTCTAGGCCAAATTGTCATGAGAAAACTTTTTCACTTAAAAAGGTTTAATATCAAATTAATACTAAAAAGTAAATTCAGTTTTTAACATCTAAAAGACTTATCCTTTAACATCTCTAAAAATTTGTTTTTAACACCATTTAAAAATTTGACTTTTTACACCTGTTGTGAATTTCAGGTTTTAAATCTTTAATATCACATCCTTTAGCACCTGTTATTTCAAACCTATAACACCTGTAGATTTTCAGATTTTTAACACTGATTGGTTTTCTATTTTAACATCTGTTGTTCAGCTTTTAACACCACTACATTCAAATTTTTAACACTAGCAACTCCTTGTTTTCATCACCTCAAAACTCTATTTAACACCATAATATTCTTCATCAAAATAATTAGAAATTCACTCCCCTATCACCAAGCAAGTCATGACCACACACCAAGCAACACACAAAAATCTTCTTTAAATATTCAAGGCATCATACAAGCTATCATATATGCTTGAACTTTTCAAAATTTCCTTTAAGTCATAAAGCTCACAGTCTAATCATAAATTTTCCTAAGTGCAAGAAACACCCAAATACCCATCAATCATGCATTTCTAAGCTATAAAATAATCATATTCCCACTTAGGGCCTTTCAGCCACATCACATTTTTGACATTTAAGGTCACTAGATTTTCAAAATCACTAAACACAACATGCATTTTCATACCCCAAAACCCTTGATTATCAATAACCCATATACTTCATTATCATTACCGAAAGTAATATGCATCAAGACCAAGAGTTAAAATTTTGTAAAACTAACATGCAAAGCCATTAAAATTCATAGTTCATCACCAAAATACACTCAAAGCCATGGATCAAGGTTTACCAAGCCATGTATCTCCCTTTACCTTAGGTATAGGTCACGGCCTTGAAAAAGATCAAAGGAGATGCCATTGTTTTACTTCCAAACTCCTCTAAATGGATGACCCAAGCTCCATGGAGGTACTCAATGTTGCTATCATGGTAAGCAAAAAGGGAAAGGCCCTTCTTTGGCCTTGTGGAGCTCTCAATCTCAACAAGAGGAAGAAAGGGAAAGGCTTCTAGCTCATGTACAACAAAAAGATCAAGAGGAAACTTACATGCAATGAGGTTTTAATGAAGGGGAAAACATAAAACGATCATGTATAAAGAGGGTGGACTTCTTAGGTTCACACCAAAGGGAAATAAGGGTTAAGGTTTTAAGGTGGTCATTGAGAAGGAGGAGGTGGCCTTGGTGAAAAGGAAAAGGATGGAGAGTTGGGCATTCAGAAAAGAAGAAAGAATGAGAAAAAGATGGTGGATAGTGGTGGTCGGTGATAATGTTGTTTGGTGGTGGGGGTAGGACGTCGAATGGAAGAAAGGAGAAGAGGATGAGAAATACTTTTATCTTGGGCAACAAGAATGAGTGAGAGAGAAGAGTCATGAAATCTAAAGAAAAGCAAATATATAGAGAGAGAGGTGTGTACCGTGAATAGATGAAAGGGATTTGAAAATGGGTATATAAAAATTTAAACCAAGCAAAGGTTTTAAATTTTAGGAACAAAACAAATAAAATATAGAACATGCAACCAATAGGAAGCAAGCTTAGTTGCATGGGAAATTTAAATTTTAGAGACAAGACATGAAAGGTATTAGGAGATGTGAAAAGAAATTTAAGGAAATTTGTTTAGCTTTCACATTAAAAGATTTCAAGATCAATTAAATAATCAAAGGCAAAGTTGTTAGAAATTAAAGGAAATATTGTGAAATTTGTAATTAATTCTAGGTTAGAATTTGGGAAATGCCTAACATCAAAGTTAGAGATCATATTTTTCCCTTTAAAACAAGTTATAGAACACGAAAATTCGATATGGGACAAAGAAGATATGGCCCAAATACGAAGAGTTGCCAGGACTGGTTCCAAATCAGGTATAGCAGCCTTTTTAAAAAAAAACTAGGATCAAACGGTTAAGAATTTGTAAAAATGGCCAACGATAAAGTTTTATATCTTTTTCCCCTCTTCAAAGCAAGCTAAAGCATAAAAAATTTTGATATTGGGAGAGGAAGATACACCCTAAACACTAAAGGCTGTTTAGAGTTAGAACGAATTAACAGGGCATCAACTTGAAAATAAAACTGGGAAAAATTGACAAGGAATTAAATTTTGAGGTTTTCATCAAAGTTGTAGATATTTGAATAAATAAAATTATAGAAAAATAATCGATTGATTTCAATCAGGGAAGAAGAAATTATGATCAAAACACTAATAGATGTGCATGATAGCAAAAAATTAATTAGGTGTAGGCTTATTTTTCAAACTGGGTCAAATGCACAAGGAACCAGGTTTTGGGCAACATCAACATTGTAGAGGGTTTCAATACAAAAATATAGAAACTAGAACCAATGCTAGGTTTTGGGAACATCAACATTGTAGAGGGTTTTGATACAAAAATATAGAAACTGGAACCAAGGCTTTTCGACATTGGGAGAAAAAGTTACGTCAAAAATAATTTAACAAGTGTAAAGACTCAATACTAGAACAAGGCTCATAGGCAAAATAAATGAGTCATGGTCCAAACCGATTTCTAGAAATTTCAAAATTACACATTAAAGGTATATTTACCAAACAATCAAGGACCCAGAGCATGTTCAATTTGGTTCCCGGTTCTGCTTTCGGGGCGATTCTTCCGATGGGCATGTTCTTTGGGATATATTTATTAAGGTCATTATTATTATAAAAATTATATCATCATGTTATGTCACTAATTAAAATCATATCAGGTCTCTATTCACTTAGCCATCTCTTATCATTATTTTTAATCTTATTTTAATTAATTAATTACTTTAATAATTACTAATTATTCATCACATAGTCATCAACTCACTATACCTTACCACATAATCGGGCCTTACTGCCCTTACAATTATCACAAATATGCTGGCTGAAGCTCACAAATCATCAATATTCAAACATCACATCACTGGCCGCAGCCACAAACACACAATTATTCCTATTTAACATTATCACACAACAAACTGTCCTTTAGGACTTTCTGGAAAAGGTCGGGATGTTACATTCCTCCACCTTTTTTAGAATTTTGTCCTTAAAATTCCATTACATTTACGATTATCAACGGAACTCAAGCACCTACGCCTACTGATGACCCGTCTTGTAACTTTGCCTTGAACTAAGGCACTCCTTAGCTTTCCGGATCCTTAGCTACATTTGCTCAAAACTCACTGAATTTTAACTTGAAAATGACCTAAATCCTTGTGTAGTCCTCAATATTCTTCCTTAATAAGGATTCATAGCATTCCCAATTGCATATATTGCGATCAACACACTCCTAATTCTTGTTTGACATCGATATGATTGCTTCAACTACTTAACTTCAGCTAAGTAGTTCCTACCACACACAAGTCCTAATGATTTATAAACAACATTTGAGTGTAGCAGAGCATAGCAATCCACACCCTAAAGCCTTGTTGAATTGACCAGGCTCTGATACCACCACTGTGACACCCTCAGTTAACTAGGATAAATTCCTTCCATTAGGTCATCGTACTTAACTAGGAGTGCAAAAGTTTAAAAAAACGTGGGAGTTTTTTTTTTGTACATGATCAGAACAATACATGGTGGATCATTATCTCATTAACCAAATCAGTTCATACACGATTCAACATTGCTTTACGTACTTAAATGAAATTAAGGGCACACAAGCTCCCATAACAAAATAAAACAAAAATACAACTCAACTACCTAATACATAAGGATAACCTAACCTAAACAAGGTCCATTTGGAGGACGGATCCTGTTGGAAGTATGCATTATAGGATGCATCATTTTGAATAAGACATTTTTGTTAAATACTTTAACAACCTTTATTAGTCCTTGGAATAGTAGGTCATATGAGAATTATTCCTAAAACGTCCTTAGTCAAGTATTTATATATAGGGGACGTGTAAATACATTAAGACTAGAGTGTGAGTGTACTGATGATCTGATCTCACAAATCATGGATATGGATTGTGAACACCTCATTTGGTCCGGCCCAAATTGTTATGACACCGGACCCATCCTTGAAGTTGGAAACACCGGACAAGGCCTAAGTTAACACCGCACCTCAACTCCGCCCATGGGTCCTCATCTTAACACTCCGCCCATGAGTCCTCAATACTCCGCCCATGAGTCCTTAACACTCCGCCCATGAGTCCTCAACACTCCGCCCATGAGTCCTCAACACTTCGCCAACCGCCCTCATTTGCACTCCGCCCTCACAAACGGTGTGGCACTCCGCCCTCTTCACACACCGTCCCATGAACGGTGTGGCACTCCGCCCTCTTCACACAACGTTCCACAGACGGTGTTAGCTAACATCAACTCCGCCCAAACGTTCGTCCTCACCTCAGGAGTACCTTAAACGGCCGATGTCGCGGATCTGACAACAAAAGACGAAGCGAGTCCGGCCTAAGTAAGACGATCTCATGGGCTGACCGAGGTCAAAATAGGCACACCGGCTGGTAGTAGATCCGGACCAGGAAGGAGAACACCGGCCCCTGTGATTACATTGAAAGATTCAGCCGGGGTGAAGACACAGGCAATGGTTCTCAAGGCCCCACATCGGATCAGTGGAGACCGTCCAACCAATGGCTTTGCTAACCGGTGTCACAAATTTGACAATGGAGAGGCGAGGTCGGAAGATTATGCGCGATGACCTGGAATCGCACTCCCTAGAAAATGGCAGACAGGGAGGCGGAAGTGGGCAATTAAAAAAAATCCCACTAAACCCTGCTCCCCACCAATGATAATGGCCAGAGCTGCACACCACTACACAGATGGGTGAGTGGGGTTTCTGGTTGTCCCAAAACCCTCAGCCCATGACTCGAAGGCCCTATAAATGCCCCAACCAAAGAAGCTCAAGAGGTTGGGCTTCAGATTCTCCCTCTACACGAGAAACCTTTGGAAATTCTCTCTGATTCCTCAAAGTCCTTAACTGACTTTCCCACCTGAAACCAGTGACTTTGCCTTAGTCACCACAAAGGACCCCTTGGTTCGAAAGAGGGTTTGAAGTTTCTCTTTTTCACTAATACAAAGCCACTGCCCTCACACCGTCCGTATCCCGAACGTACCTCGTCATCACAGAACTGACTCCGTTCCAACTCCCATACATTGTCAATCTTCGTTACTGCTCAACAGCGTTCACCCCGGACCAACTCCCTACAACACCGGTCGTGACCTTCGGATTTCCAGCTCAGGTCCAACTCCGGTCCATTGTCCTTACCAGTGTACGAGTTCGAAATCAGTCTGACACCGTCACCGTGCTCAACCTCCCACATCGGTTCTTAGCTCGTCACACCGGTTCCACTCCTTTCCTTATTTCTTTGCTTCCAGTTCCCCTTTTTTATTTTCCTGTGAGTTCGCTGTTTGTTGATTGTAGTTGCCTGCATTCCATTAGTTTGCGCTGTTAATATCTTTATTCTTTTCCATAATAAGTTGACATAATAAAAGGGCAATTTTTTTTGTAAAAAAATAGTGTCGTATGGGAGTACTCCCGTCTACACAACCCTCTTAGGATTCGTGCACGTGCGAAGAACTTCGCTTTGCATGAATTCTCCTCTTTAATGATGTCCATCAAGACCTTTCAGATTCCTTCCAAAAAATAGCAACATCCAGAACTACGTAACCCTGATTTCTTGATAATTCAAGAATACGTAGGAGCAGGACTTTAACTCCTGTCGGGCCCATCTTTCTTATTTCCCCTTTTTCGTTGATTTATTGCTTTACTTTTTATATTTCTTTCATAAACTTCCTTTTTTTGGTCACTTCCGTGAAGGCCAATTTAGACGTGACGTCTTGTTGGTTTCCCCATAGTTTTGTGCCCAAGCCTCGCCATAATTTCATAGGGAAGGGGTACTTAGGACGAGACGTCCCGCTTATCCCTTTCCTATCCCTATCCTTTTATTCTAGGATGTCCAATTTAGACGTGACGTCTTGATGGCATTCTCTCACCCCCTTGTCTCATATCGAAGTCGAGCTTAATTCGGACAAGAACGTCCCATTAACCTCGCTTTGGCCTTCTATGTCTGTACAGTCCTTTCCTCCATTCTATCATTTTCAAAATAAAAGGGAAGAAACCATGTTTTATTTAAGGCTATTTATGTCGTGCTTTCAGTCTTGGTACTGTCTTTGACAGGCGATGTAGGGTGCTAATACCTTCCCTACTCGTAACCGACTCCCGAACCTGGATTTCAATTTTTAAAACCAGTGCCTTCCTTAAACTTAGTTTTTTCCCAATGTTTTTCCTGTGGATAAAAACGTTGGTGGCGACTCCCTGTTTGTTTCATTTACTCTCTCTCGTTCGCCGCGCCGTCGCGATCCAGGTTGCGACAGATGGCGACTCCACTGGGGATACTCAAGAGAGTCAGGCCAGTTTGATTGAAAACGCATGTTCTTTTTTATATAACCTTTGTTAGCTTGGATTTCTTCCCATTGTCTTATTTTCTATTGATTGTTGTGAATGTTTGTTCTTGTTTTAATCGTCTTGTTATTTGTTTCGTTGTCTATATTTTGCATGTTTATTGAACCCTAGGGTAGGAGACCATGTTACTTTTCCGCAAACATTGAACCCTAGGGTAGACGACTTTGTATATTTGCTCTATGTTTGTTCTTTGTGCAGAATGAGTAAGGTATAAGGTATGGACTGCCCTTCCACACACTACACTCACAATTATTTGCACACACTTATGAGTGGCGCCCTATACCCGGGCCCCAAATGAAGCTTAAGTTAGGAGGGGTTGGTAACGGAATCGTATGGGATGTACTTCCTGTCCGGTATTCGTGAGAACCTCAACCAGAGTTCGACCTCTCATGATATACGCACTTAGTGAATTCCTCACTGTTTGCGTCCCTGTCATGATTAGGATCTTGGCTCTGGTGACCTTCTAGATGTCTAGCGGAAGCCACCCAATGTGAGAAATCCACTGTTAGATAAGCTATAGGTCCCAGAAAAGACTTTCAGAAAAAACCTGACTTAAGGCACAAAAGGGCAGACTTTACTATACTTTGTCTCATTCTCGCTTTCCCTTTAAATCCAAATTGATGAATTGCTTACGTGTTCAAAGGGTTACTTTATTCCAAACAAAGGGTGAATCATTTTTCTTTTTCAAAAAATAGTAACCCTTTAACAAATAAGCAATTCCCTCACTTTTTGTATACTCATGAGTTCTGGGTTATAGATCTTCCCAATCGTCAAAATGAAAACAAAATTCTATTCAAGCAGATATTGATGACATTGGGAAGATCCATAACCCGTACGACTTTAGTTTCACATGAGTTTTGCCGACCGCTACTTCTCAAACTGAAAATGTTTTCCAATAAATTAATGAAGAAGTAGCGGTTCACAAAACATTAGCAGTAACTGACTTCTTTTTCTCTCTCTTTGCTCTTGCAGGAAGCTGTTTGGAATTTAGCGGGTACCTTTGAGCAATATGGAAATTAACATGAGATCTGACAGTTGTGACACAAATGTGACCGAGTTGAGGAAAGTATTGCACCTTAAGGCCAAGAAGATTGACATGGGTAGTCTGCAAACAATGGGGAGAAAATTAAGCCTGACACAGAAAATGGCTTTTACAAGAAAGTATGGAAGGATTCTGAAGTTGTTAGAAGTGGAAGTGCAAACTGAGGCGATCACTGCCTTAGCACAATTCTATGACCCACCTCTCAGATGTTTCACGTTTAGAGACTTTCAGTTGGCCCCATCTATTGAAGAATTTGAACAAATCTTGGGGATGCCTTTGGAAGGACAGATACCTTATCGTCATCTTGACCATCATGCAACTATCGCTTCCATCGCCCGTGTTCTGAAGATCCGTCCCGCACCTTAAGGGATGCACAACTAAATAGAAATCAGATCCCCGGATTTACTCGGGAATTTCTCGAGAAACATATGCAGGTCCTGGCAGAAAAGGAAGATTGGGAAGCCTTTATGGATGCTCTAGCTATTACCATCTATGGTGTTGTGTTGTTCCCCAACATTGATAATTATGTGGATTATGATGCTATCGCCGTATTCCTAGCTCGCAAGCACAGGCTTGAGAATCCTGTCACGGCTGTGTTGGCAAATGTGTACTGCACCATGGATTTCTGTCACACACAAGGTGGAAAAAGGGTTGTTTGTTGTCTACCTGTTTTGTATGTATGGCTCGCATCACACGTTTTCCACCAAGTTTGTAGGGCCGAATGTCCGGTTTCTGATCTGAAGCTATGTCAGTTGACAGTGAAAAGTGGGCGCGAGTGGGCCAATCACCTCATAGGGCTCACAGCAGAGAAAGTTAGGTGGTATCCCCAATGGCTGGAAGTTGAATCAATTGTTCATCACTGTGGAAATTACCCAAATATTCCCCTTATTGGTACGCAAGGATGTATCAACTATAATCCCGTCATAGCCAAGCGTCAGCTAGCTTATCCTTTGCTTGGACCACCTGATCAAGAGTCTCTCATCCCTTTCGTCTCATATTACTCGAAAGGAAGCTGTGTCCTTGTCATTCGGGATATAGCGAATGCATGGAAGAAAGTCCACCGAAAGGGAAGAGAACTGGGGGCCCGAAGCCATGATGTCAGAGGAGAATATTATGAGTGGATCTTGAATAGGGTCTCTATTGTTAAATTACCCTTCAGGAGTCCCCCTCGTCTCCAGGAAAATCCTCCTGCTCCATCACTTGTTGCGGAGGATGAGGCAACCCAGGCGCTAAAGACCAAAATAGAAGAGTTAGCTGCCAGGAACAAGGAGCTAGAGGAAGATTTATTGAGATGTCAGCAAGAATACACCCTTCAGAAAAGGGAGAACCTGGAGAACAAGCAAGCTGTTGAAGAGATCAGGAAGAAACGAAAGATTGATGAGAGCTACATGATAAAACAAGACCAATGTCTTCAAGCGGCCAATTCTCAACTAAAAATGAAGAACAAGCAAAGTGATACCATCCTGGCTGAGAAACGTCTTCTGAAGGATATGCTGGCACAATCGAAAGAAAATGAGCAGAATATCATGATACAAAAAAAGCTCCTACAGACACAAGTCCACAAATTGGAACAACAGCTCAATGAAATGAAAAAGGCTTGCGAACAAGAGATAAGTAGGGAACGACAACGCGCCATAAACATTGAGCAGGATTGTCAAGAGACTATACGCCTCTTAGAAGCTGAACAAAATGAAACTATTCACTTATGGATGGATCGCTTTGCTAAGCTGGCGTACCTGGCCAACGGGACTCTAGAAGACCTCCCGTTTTTACTCAAACAAGCGGAAGGAATTGCTAACCCTGTCAACACTCCTAGGGAAATTGTAACGTTCCTAGAATACTGTAGAGGACGCATTTGTAAAATGAGGGAAATGATTGCCCGAGCTAGAGATGGCTGATTTATTTTCCCACTTTGTAACTTGGCGCTTTATGGCAATAATGTACTCTTTTCGAAATAATGGATTCCTTTGTCTTCACAACTATCTCATGTTAATTTCCATTCAATGCTTTACTTAGTACTCTTGAACGTGACGTTCTGAGGAACAGTCGAAGGATCCGTCAAGTTCCAACATTGCTTCCCGCGTAATCTCGTTTCACTTAATTTTTTCTCTAATTTGCTTATCTTTTCTAAATTTTCTTTTGTGTTTCTTTCTAAAGACATTACGGGTAAACATTCTTACGGGACCCGGCTCAGGAAAAAACTCATGGCTGACATAGAGCAAGAAAATGAGAGTTTAAAAGCTGAGCTCGCCCAGGTCAAGGAACAGATGGCCGAGATGGCCAAGCTCCTGGAAAGGAGAGTCACAGAAGGGGGATCTTCTGCAGGGGTTGAAGACGCCCAGCAACAACCACCCACCTCTCATCACGGTCAAGATCCGGCTACAGGATCCGACCCCAGGACCACCGCACCTCCTCTCGTTGTTCGCATAAGAAGGCCAAATCCTGCAAACACCCAACAACACACCTTTGTGGATGAGGAAGGAAATGTTATTCCCTTTCCTCCGTATGGTTTGCCACACGGATATTTTCCACCACTCCAGGAAGAACCTTGCCACCAAGACCAAATTCCCATCACTGCCCAGCCTAACACTAATCAACCAAACAACCCGCTTACCCAAGCACAGCCTGCTCATACCATTCATATACCCCAAACCACTGCCAAACCAGATACCTTCATACCAAACCCTGACATGTTTCATTCCTACCAGCAATACGGGAAGGTTAGTCAACATACCGCTGCCGGTCCAAATGCTGTGGCTACTACCCAGGAAGAGAGGTTGGAATTCTTGGAAAGGCGTTTAAGGGAGATGGAAGGAACAAGTAGATTTGGGACAGGCACTGCTGCTGAACTTTGTCTATCCCTGATGTCGTCATACCTCCTAAATTCAAGACGCCTGATTTTGACAAATACAGAGGGTTGACATGCCCAAAGAATCATCTAACCATGTACTGCCGTAAGATGGCTTCGCATGCGTCAAATGACCCTCTGCTGATTCATTGTTTTCAGGACAGCCTGGTTGGGGCTCCCCTGACATGGTACGATCATCTAGAGCGCTCTCGTATACGCTGCTGGAAAGACCTAGCAGACTCGTTCATGCAACAATACAAATATAACCTGGACATGGCCCCGGATAGGGGACAATTGCAGAACATGACTAAGAAAGATAACGAGACGTTCAAGGAGTACGCCCAAAGGTGGCGCGAAGTGGCGGCACAGGTTGACCCACCTCTATCTGAAAAGGAGGTGATCACTATGTTCATAGATACGCTTCAAACTCCTTTCTATGAGAAGATGATTGGAAGTGTCTCGTCCCATTTCTCCGATATTGTCACTATTGGAGAAAGAATAGAAAATGGACTTAGGACTGGCAGGATAGTCCGAAGTCCATCTGGGATGGGAGCTGCAAAGAGACCTACACTCGGCGAAAACAGGAGAAGAGAAGGGGAGACCAACTTGGTCTCTCACAACCAGAGAAGGAACCTGGCAGGGCCACCTACCCCAGTTAGCCTTTCACCAGTATATCCCGGCGTGTCGCACCCGTATGTGGCAGCCATTCCAAACCATAATCCACCACAATTCAGACCAACCATTGTACGGCCACCTGCGCCACCACAGATACCACAACAAGCACCACAAGCCAACCCACCGCCAAATATCCAAAGAAGGAACAATGACCGTGCTCCACCCCAGTTTGATCCCATCCCAATGTCCTATACCGAACTCTTGCCTCACCTCATTGAAAAAACTCTAGTAGTACCCTGTCCCTTGAGGCCACTACAGCCACCTTATCCTAGGGGATATGACCCTAATGCTCGGTGCGATTATCATGCAGGTGTACCAGGCCATTCTACTGAAAATTGTCTGGCTTTGAAATATAAAGTAAGGGACCTGATTCAGGCAGATTGGATAAGCTTCCGGGAAGGAAATCCAAATGTAACAACAAACCCTCTGCCTAATCATGAAGGGCACGGGGTCAATGCTATCGGGGAAGATGTGGAGTATACGTCCAATGTTGAGGACATTCAGATGCCTCTAAAAGAAATTCACTCCCTTATGTTTGAGGTAGGGTTAGTGAAGGACAAATGGGATGAAGACTTCGATGATGCCCAATCGACAAAGCAGCAAGAGTTTCGAAAAACTCTCCAAAGGTTTATGGACGGTCACACTATACGAGTCTGCAAGCGCCATGGCGATGAGGTAAATATGATACAGGGACAGACTGGACCTCGGGCCCCAAAACCCCTGGTCATATTTTATAGTAAAAACGCGTCGCTAACGCAGACCCCTGCCAGAACTACTATTACGGCACGGCCACCTGCTCCATTCCCGTATGACAACTCCCACGCCGTGCCTTGGAAGTATAACACGGACATAGTCGTTTCCAACCCCGTAATAATTGATCCGGCGCCTGCTTTGTTGGTTACCAACATCGCCGGTGTAGGCGGAATGACCCGAAGTGGGAGAGTGTATGCACCTTCAGAGCCAAAGCAAGACAAGACTGCCGCAGAAGGCAAAACCGGGAAGGTTGGGATCGCTGGCGAAGCAAAGAAGGTTGTGCCAGAAGAAGAGACTGGGGAGTTCTTAAAATTTATCCGCCACAGCGATTACCAGGTATTGGATCAGTTGAACTATACCCCCGCCAAGATCTCCTTATTATCTCTGCTGACAAGTTCTGAATCACATCGGAACGCGCTGATGAAGGTGCTAAGTGAGGCGCACGTGAAACATGACTTGCCTGTTGATAAGTTCCAAGGTATTGTTGGACATATAGTGGCCAGTAACTATCTAACTTTCACAGATGACGAGGTGCCGGTGGAAGGGAAAGGACACAACAAAGCTCTCCATATCTCTGTGAAGTGTCAAGACCATATTATGGCAAAAGTGCTCGTCGATAATGGATCATCCTTGAATGTGATGCCCAAGTCTACATTAGCTAAACTACCCATAGATGGGGCATGCATGAGACCGAGCTCCATGATAGTAAGAGCTTTTGATGGGACCCGACGGGAGGTCATAGGCGAAGTTGAGCTACCCATACAAGTTGGACCCCATATCTTTCAAGTTCTCTTCCAAGTAATGGATATCATGCCCGCCTATAGCTGTTTGTTAGGGAGGCCGTGGATCCATTCAGCAGGGGTAGTTCCTTCCACTTTACACCAGAAACTAAAGTTCATCGTTGATAACAGACTGGTAATCGTTTCTGGGGAGGAGGATCTTCTGGTCAGCAAGCCAGTTACTACCCCCTATGTAGAGGCAGCCGAGGAAGCCCTTGAGACATCATTCCAGGCTTTGGAGATAGCCAACGCCACAAGTATGTCTTTCCCAAAGGTATCATTAGCAGTAGCGAAAACTATGCTACGAGGAGGATATAAGCCGGGAAAAGGACTTGGAAGAGAACTGGAAGGAAGAATTCAACCTGTCTGGCTCCCTGAGAACAAAAATAGGTACGGCCTGGGATACCAACCTACCACTGAAGACCAAAAAGGGGTAGAAAAAGAGAGGAGAGGGAAGAGGATTACTCGTCATATCGGGCATGCACTCAACACTGCGAAAATCCCCATCTGTGACCTCTACCAGAGCTTCAAGAGCGCCGGAGTAATGTTTCCAGATCAAGTGGCCGTGATCCAAAGTGATCTTGATGAAGGCCCCGGATTTGTGTATGCTGGCTCACCTGGTCAGGAACTGAACAACTGGGAGGTCATAGAATTCCCCGCGATTTGTACCATTTCATCAAAGTAATCATGTTTTCTGTTCGATCCTTTAGCTATGCTTCGGGATCTCATTTTGTAACAATAAAAACTTGTTCGTTTGTTTGAATAATGAATGCCGTCAGTTTCCAAATAGCTTAATCTGTTTAGTAACCTATTATTTAAACCTTTCTCTTGCTTGTTTTCCTTTTCATTTGCTATGATACACTGAAAATGCAGATCCAAAAGCGATTCATCTGAGAATAGTGAGAATTCGGTCTTATTTCACGATTTTGACTGTCTAACTGATTGCGCCAATGAGGAATATGATGAAGACTACGATCCCTCGCCTGAGTTAACCCGGTTATTGGAACAAGAGGATAGGGAAATTCTGCCCTACTTAGAGATGGCCGAGGTTATCAATTTGGGGATTGGAGGAGTTAAAAAGGAAGTCAAAATTGGTACCTCGTTAAGTAAAGAACAAAGGCAGGAACTGATTGGGTTGTTGAGAGAGTTCAGCGATGTTTTCGCCTGGTCTTACCAAGATATGCCAGGACTGGACAATAGCATTGTCGAACATAGGCTACCATTAAAACCTGAATGTCCGCCAGTAAAGCAGAAGCTGCGACGTATGAAACCTGAGATGCTTCTGAAAATCAAGGAAGAAGTCAAGAAGCAATTTGATGCCGGGTTCTTAGCCGTGGCGAAATACCCACAGTGGGTGGCAAATATCGTCCCGGTCCCAAAAAAGGATGGCAAAGTACGAATGTGCGTGGACTATCGCGATTTGAACAGAGCTAGCCCCAAGGATGATTTTCCCCTGCCTCAGATTGATGTTCTGGTCGACAATACCGCGCAGCATACGATCTTTTCATTCATGGACGGTTTCTCCGGATACAATCAAATTAAGATGGCGCTCGAGGATATGGAAAAAACCACATTTGTCACCTTGTGGGGAACCTTCTGTTATAAGGTGATGTCTTTTGGTCTAAAGAATGCCGGAGCAACTTACCAAAGGGCCATGGTAACCCTTTTCCATGACATGATGCACAAGGAGGTAGAGGTTTACGTCGATGATATTATTGCCAAGTCTAAAACAGATGAAGGGCATATGGAAGACCTAAGGAAACTCTTCGAAAGGTTGAGGAAATTCAAGCTTAGGCTGAACCCAGCCAAGTGCACTTTCGGCGCAAGATCCGGGAAATTACTGGGATTCATAGTAAGCAAGAGGGGCATAGAGGTTGACCCTGACAAAGTTAAAGCCATTCTTGAAATGCCTCCTCCCCGTACAGAAAAGGAAGTTAGAGGTTTCTTAGGGAGATTAAATTACATCGCTCGCTTCATCTCACAGTTGACGGCAACATGCGAACCAATTTTCAAGCTGCTCCGTAAGAACCAACCAGTTCGATGGAACGAAGATTGTCAAAAGGCTTTTGAAAAGATAAAGCAGTACTTGCAGAACCCGCCAGTCTTGATCCCACCTACCCCGGGAAAACCACTCATTTTATACCTTACGGTGTTAGATGAATCCATGGGTTGTGTGTTGGGGCAACATGATGAGACTGGAAAGAAAGAGCATGCCATTTATTATCTAAGCAAGAAGTTCACTGACTGCGAGATGAGGTATTCTGCTCTGGAAAGGACCTGTTGTGCGTTAGCATGGGCAGCCCGACGTTTGAGACAATACATGATAAACCACACTACTTGGCTAATTTCCAAAATGGACCCTGTCAAATATATCTTTGAAAAACCTGCCTTAACCGGAAGGATTGCTCGATGGCAGGTCCTGCTAACTGAGTACGATATAGTCTATGTCACTCAGAAGGCTATAAAAGGAAGTGTTCTGGCTGACTACCTAGCTCATCAACCCATAAGAGATTATCAGCCCATGCAGTTTGACTTCCCGGACGAAGATATCATGGCCCTGATTGATGAAGAAGGAGCCCAAAAGGATAAATGGACCCTAAGGTTTGATGGTGCTTCTAACGCATTAGGACATGGAATCGGAGCAATCCTCATTTCACCTGACCGAGAACTTATCCCCGTTTGTGCTCGATTATGTTTTGATTGTACCAATAACATCGCTGAGTACGAGGCGTGTTCTCTGGGAATCCAAGCGGCATTGGATGCCAAAGTGAAGAAATTGGAAGTATACGGGGATTCTGCCCTGGTCATTCACCAACTAAAAGGAGAGTGGGAGACTAGAGACAGCAAATTAATTCCCTATCAAACTCGCATCAAGGAGTTGATTAAGGAATTTGATGATGTTTCTTTTCACCATGTTCCCCGAGAGGACAACCAAATGGCTGATGCTTTGGCTACCCTAGCATCTATGTTCAAGGTGAGCAATGATTACAACATGCCTCTCATTGAAATAGTGCGGCACCACGAACCCGCGTATTGCCAGATGATTGAAAGGGAGTCAGATGGGAAGCCTTGGTATTACGATATCAAGAGGTATGTCCGAAATCAAGAATATCCCGAAGGTGCTACAGAGAATGATAAGAGAACCCTGCGACGGCTCGCCATGGGTTTCTTCTTAAACGGTGATGTGCTTTATAAGAGAAACTATGACTCTGTCCTTCTGCGTTGCATCGACACCGACGAGGCAAGTAAAATCATGAGGGATGTCCATGAGGGATGTTTTGGAACTCATACCAACGGTCACGCCATGTCGAGAAAGATCTTGAGGGCTGGTTACTACTGGATGACCATGGAGTCAGACTGTTTTGCCTATGTTCGTAAGTGTCACAAATGTCAGATATACATGGACCGTATCCACGCTCCCCCGTCTTCCCTGAATGTCTTGTCAGCTCCCTGGCCCTTTTCAATGTGGGGTATGGACGTCATTGGACCCATCGAGCCAAAAGCCTCTAACGGTCATCGTTTCATTTTAGTCGCTATCGACTATTTCACAAAATGGGTAGAAGCTGCTTCGTACGCCAATGTGACAAGGAGTGTTGTGGTTAAATTTGTCAAGCGTGAACTGATATGCCGGTACGGTCTGCCGAGTCAGATCATCACTGATAATGGCATGAATTTGAATAACAAAATGATGAAGGAACTTTGTGAAGACTTCAAAATCCGCCATCATAATTCCTCCCCGTATCGCCCTAAAATGAATGGGGCAGTCGAGGCAGCCAATAAAAACATCAAGAAGATCGTACAGAAAATGGTTGTGACCTACAGAGATTGGAGCGAAATGTTCCCCTTTGCTTTACATGGGTATCGTACCTCGGTCCGAACTTCAACTGGGGCAACTCCATTCTCCCTGGTTTATGGTATGGAGGCAGTCCTGCCTTTCGAAGTAGAGATCCCTTCTCTTCGAGTGATAATGGAGGCGGAATTAAAGGAAGCTGAGTGGGTCCAAGCTCGACATGACCAGTTAAATCTGATTGATGGAAAGAGATTAACCGCCCTTTGTCATGGTCAGCTGTATCAGAAGCGTATGAAACGAGCGTTTGAAAAGAAGGTACGACCTCGACAATTCCAAGAAGGAGACCTAGTCCTCAAGAAAATCTTGCCAATCCACAAGGACATCCGAGGGAAATGGACACCTAATTACGAAGGACCATACGTCGTGAAGAAGGCTTTCTCTGGAGGAGCTCTAATCCTTGCCAACATGGATGGAGAGGATCTACCAATGCCTGTGAACGCCGACGCGGTGAAGAAATATTTTGCCTAAAAAAAAAAAAAAAAAAAAAAAAAGGGATGCTCGCTAGGCTGAAAAACCATGGGGCAGCCTAGGCAAAAATTAGAGCTGCTTGATGAGTCGAAAACCCGGAAAGGCGACTCAGGTAGAATAAAAAGCCACAAGTTCAGGCATAAAGACGAGAACTCTTCAGAGAAGGAAAACTGGTCAGGCAAGCGTATTTTTGTCAAAAGTCATTTCCCAGAAGTAAAATCAGAGGACGGTCTCGAAGTCGTGAGGAAAGATCCGGATTCTTATCACTCGCGGGGAGTCGCTGGAGGGTTTAAAAGGCCTTCTTTCTCTCCCACCTTTATACATATGTTTTTGTTACCTTTACCTTCATTACCAATGTACATACTTATATTCAATAATAAAATAAGCTTTCCCTTTCCTTCCCCTGAGTCAACGGTTGAATCTTATAAACGAACAAGTTTTTCTTAAGAGGAAATTTTTGAAATGAAAAGTGATGAAATGAAAAGTCGTGGTGAAACGAAACGTATCCTGGCGTCAGACCTGGCCCGTGAGAAAGCATGACCAATTCTGTTAATTATGTTCCTGGGAGATAGAATTTGTCTCTATCTCATCCATGAGTTATCCTGAAAGCCTATCTCTCGGGAGAGGTCGCTCGAAATGTCGATTCTTTTGATTATTCTTGCTTCTAACCATCTGTTTTGAAGGGTGACGGAACTACGTCACACAGAAACGAAGAACCTGACACCAAAGATTTAGACCAGAAATTTTCCCCAAGAGAAACCAGTAGATTGGCATCCCCAGTGAAATCACAATCGCCAAAGCTGGCACTTCCCAAGTTCTCATCCCCCCAGCGGAACCGTAATCACCAAAAACTACACTTCCCCAAGTCCTTCCCCAGTAGGACTGCACTTCCCGGTCAACCCAAGCTGGGGCATCTCCCTGAGTTCGTTCTTTCATTCAAGGGGACAGTTCCCTAGGATTTCATCCAATCATGTCAAACTGGAGCATTTTCCCAGGTTTATTTTTTTATTCAAGGGGCAGTCCCCTAACAACCTTCAGTCATATCAAACTGGGGGATCTCCCCAGATTCCCTTTCAAAGGTTGGTTCCCTAACAGCATGCAGTCATACCAAACTGGGGGCATCTCCCCAGGATCTCATTCTCTTTCCTTAGAAGGACAGTTCCCCGATAACCCCCAGATTACTCTATCCCAACTCACCTAATACTTTCCCAGTGGTACCTTGAAGGTCACTAGGAAGAGTTATCCTTCCCCAGTGGGACTACACTTCCCAATCAACCCAAACTGGGGCATCTCCCTGGGTTTGTTCTTTCATTCAAGGGACAGTTCCCCAAGATTTCATCCAATCATGCCAAACTGGGGCATTTTCCCGGGTTTTTCCTGTCAGTTAAGGGGCAATCCCCCACCTTTACCTTTTGCAAACCAAGGGCCACACCCCACATTTATTTTCCTGTCAGTCAAGGGGCAATCCCCCACCTTTACCTTTTGCAAACCAAGGGCCACACCCCACATTTATTTTCCTGTCAGTCAAGGGGCAATCCCCCACCTTTACCTTTTGCAAACCAAGGGCCACACCCCACTCTTATTTTCTTGTCAGTCAAGGGGCAATCCCCCACCTTTATCATTTTGCAAACCAAGGGCCACACCCCACACTTATTTTTCTGTCAGTCAAGGGGCAATCCCCCACCTTTACCTTTCTGCAAACCAAGGGCCACACCCCACATTTATTTCCCTGTCAGTCAAGGGGCAATCCCCCACCTTTACCTTTTGCAAACCAAGGGCCACACCCCATATTTATTTCCCTGTCAGTCAAGGGGCAATCCCCCACCTTTACCTTTTGCAAACCAAGGGCCACACCCCACATTTATTTTCCTGTCAGTCAAGGGGCAATCCCCCACCTTTACCTTTTGCAAACCAAGGGCCACACCCCACATTTATTTTCCTGTCAGTCAAGGGGCAATCCCCCACCTTTACCTTTTGCAAACCAAGGGCCACACCCCACATTTATTTCCCTGTCAGTCAAGGGGCAATCCCCCGCCTTTACCTTTTGCGAACCAAGGGCCACACCCCACATTTATTTTCCTGTCAGTCAAGGGGCAATCCCCCACCTTTACCTTTTGCAAACCAAGGGCCACACCCCACATTTATTTTCCTGTCAGTCAAGGGGCAATCCCCCACCTTTACCTTTTGCAAACCAAGGGCCACACCCCACATTTATTTTCCTGTCAGTCAAGGGGCAATCCCCCACCTTTACCTTTTGCAAACCAAGGGCCACACCCCCACTCTTATTTTCCTGTCATTCAAGGGGCAATTCCCCCACCTTCACCTTTCTGCAAACCAAGGGCCACACCCCACATTTATTGTCATGCCAGTCAAGGGGCAATCCCCACCATTTGCAAACCAAGGGCCACGCCCCCACTCTTATTTTCCTGTCAGTCAAGGGGCGATCCCCCACCTTTACCTTTTGCAAACCAAGGGCCACACCCCACAGTTATTGTTCCTGTCAGTCAAGGGGCGATCCCCCACCTTTACCTTCTACAAACCAAGGGCCGCACCCCACATTTATTTTCCTGTCAGCTAAAGGACAACCACAGCTTTCCGCTCTTCCATAAATCAAGGGCCACACCCCGTATTTTATCTTCAGTCAAGGGGGAGTTCCCCACTCTTACCTTCCTATCACCCACTGTAAAAAAAAAAAAAAAAAAAAAAAGAAAAAAAAAAAAAGGAAAAAAAAAACGGTGTTGATCCGATATAGGTAGAGGAAGTCTACTATTCCAAGACAAGAGATATTCCAAAGGACGGTGTCATGACCCTCAAGGTCGAATGAAGTAGGCCCTGTCAAGTTGCTGGGACGATGTCCCAATGGTTACACCGTCTACCACTTCGGGGCATAACGAACAGTGTCGTGAGACCTACCTCGGATAGAATTGGGTTAAGGGGTTGCTAAGACCGATGTCAGGCCAATTACACCGGAGGTTCGAAGGTTAATCGAAGTTGTGGACGAGGTGGCCATGATACGCTAATCCGCAGTTCTATGCTGCCCAAAGGACATTGTCCATGATAAAGTCCTAATTTTAAGTTGATGGTTAAACGATATTACTTCAAATCGTTACCTCATATCGGCCACAAGAAAGAGATACTTAGAAAATTTGAAAGAAAAGAAAAGACAAGCTGATGGATGAAAATTGCATTGCATTAATAGAGGGCACCTAGGCCATTACAAAAAATTAAAACTCCGGAGCCCATCCCGGAACAAGGCTAAGAAAAAAGAAAAAATCAAGAGTTGGGTGCTGGAGAGTCCGGTCTAGCAGAGGCTGTCCTCTCAGATTCCTCCGACACCGTCCTCAGTTCCATGCTTTGGCCTTCGGGGAGAGGCATCAGTTCGTAAGGAATATCCTCAGGTTCCGAAGCCTGACCCCGGTCCATAGCATATAGGTGGCCACCATGAAATTCATAGTAGACACCTATACCGTTCAGGTTAAGTTGAACAGCGGAATTCCGGTGTACAACCTGGTGAACGGCAGAACTGAAGGCAACATCGGCCAGTACCGAAAATTCAGCCATCTGCTCCTCGGCTTCCATCCGCTCCTTCGCCTGCTCTTCCTGCACATCGGCAAGCTTCCCAGATAGTTCCTTATTTTTCTTGTCCACCTCGGCCTTTGCAGCCTTGGCTTCATCCAGTTCGGTCCGGAGAGCTTTGAGAGCGTCCTCTGAAGCTTTAGCCTTAGCCTCAGCAGCATCTGCCCTCTTGGCAGCCGATGTGTAAGCGGCAGTGAGTTCGGATAAGTCCTCCTTGCTCTTGGTCAGCTCCTGCTCCTTCTCGGTCAACGCAGTCTGAGCCTCGACTCTCAAGGCCTCAGCTTTCTTCATCCGGTCTAGGCATTCCTTAGCCTCGATACCGGAGTAGTAAGAGCGGCCTAAAGAGCTGAGGACCCCGGCTGCCTCAACCAAATTAAAAATAGCAGCTTCAGCAGCAGTCTGAGCTTCAGAAGCAGGGAGATCGGCCTTGAGCTTGAAGGGGATGTGGACCCGAGCCGGTGTCCCTCCAACGTACTCTAGAAAGTCCGAAAGGCGGGAGTTGACGACGATGTCGTCGGGTTGAGACCGGACCGGAGAAATATTTACAGGACCGGCCTCCTCCTCCCTTGGTACCTCTACCTCGGCCACAACCGTTGGAGCCTTGCGTTTTTTCGGCTTGGAGGTTGAGCCGATGTTGGACTTCCTTTTAGCTGGGGCCCTTTCAGCCGGTCCCAGAGTCATTGCCTCAATATTTTCTGCCGGTATGCTCACCACTTTGGCCGGCGTGCGACGAGGAGTCACCCTATTCTCCTGTGCAGCAGCAGCAGCGTTTCGGGCTTCGGCAGCCTCCCTCAGTTTTCTGAGGATGTCTATCCGAGCCATTTCGCCTGGAAGGAAAAAAGAAACGACGTTAATACCGGTGTGAATATATAATGGAAAAGGGTAAAGTTAAATAATATCTACCAAGGTAAGCATCCCGGCCTGACTCCGTCCCCAAAAGCCTCTTGCAGGAGAACTTGGCAATGGCCGAATAACCCTTCAGAGCGTCCAGGACTTTCTTGGACTCAGTTGACAAGTTACTCTCACTGACGATGTAGGCATTGCTTGTCAGGAGAAAGTGTTCATGAGTCCAGCCGGTGTAAAACTTTCTAGAAAAATCAGAATTCTCCCAGAACACCGGCCTGCCAGCATTGACCTCGACCTTGACATAGGAGTGTTTGAAACTGACCCCGTCCGTCTTGGCCGATTCGGTGTAACTTTCGAAGTTGACCACCTTCGAGTCGCAGCGGAGGTTGATGAAGCCTAGACCCCCTCCAGAGTTACCCCGGCGCATCACCCTGCAATAAGTAAAAAAGAGGGCCACTGTGGGGACGAAGTGGAAGTACTCCCCAAGCACTTCCAAGGACCTTACCAAGCCCCAGCCATTGGGATGAAGTTGGCTAGGGGCGCAGTCAAGAAACCGGAGTACCCCCATCTCAAACTCCGTCAATGGGAAGCGGACACCGATCTTAGAAAAGACCATCTCGTACATAAAGAGGTTCCTTGACCCCGGTTGATGGCAGATCCTGTCCGAGGTTAGGGGGCAGAATACAGTAAAGTCGTTTTCATGCTCCACATCGGCATGGACAACGACATCTTCGATGGTGACATCGGCAGCATCTTCAGCATACCGGGAGACAATCGTCTTTGGGTCTTCATGAACCCAGAAGTAAGGATCTTTGGCCTTCTCAGCTAGCCAGTTGATCCGGTGTGCCAAGACATTTGTCTCAATAGGGTCAGTAATCACAGCAACACCGGTGGAGGAATTTTCAGAAGCCATTCGGACGGTATGGCGAAGAAAGGGAATACAACTGTAAAAGGCCACATCGTCAGTAAGATATAAATCGGCACTGCTTCCCCCTTCACTAGCAGCGCCAAAGTTAAATGAGGAGCCTGACGATGTGTCAAACCCCTCTGTTTCCCACAAAGGCAATTCGGAGAAACGATGCCCTGATGAGACGAACCGATGTGAAGCTCCCGAAGTTGCCCCACTTTGGTGACTCGGACCTCGGCTCGAAACTCCACCCGGCTGACGCCGGGATGTAATTGAAGGAGGACCGGACAGGACCTCAATGGAGTCATTACTCGAACCGATGTCCCCCATGACCTATCTATGAAATTAAAGTGAAGTTTGGGATGGCTACCTGCTGAGGCGATGCGTGCAGTTCTTTTGGTGCGAGCCAGGTCGTAACACCGGAGGAAAAGCTTTAACGTCGGAGGAGAACTTTGAACACCGGAGGGGTTTGAACGTCGGAGAGACAGCACTTCAGTATCAAGAAAGGAGTGAAAATGATGGATCCCCGAAGTTGCTTTTATAGAGGGAGGAGCGGAGATCCAGAACCTTCCGCATTCCGGCCCATGGCCCATTAAAAAGGGCCGACTTTTGGCATTCCGGCCCAATGGCGCGAATTTTAAATTTTGAAAGAGCCAGTTAGCTGGTGACACATGGAATGCCCAATCACCCAGTGACGTGGACCACATTTGAGACACGTCAGCTGTTTAAAATGCCACATCATTAAGCCCCACACCGGATTTTGGTCTTGCTTAACCCCTACATCGGTGTTCATATCTTTACTCCCCTTTCACCTCGGAAATTTACATTTCTCTTGTGAAAGAGAGTAAAGAGGGGCATCTGTGAACACCTCATTTGGTCCGGCCCAAATTGTTATGACACCGGACCCATCCTTGAAGTTGGAAACACCGGACAAGGCCTAAGTTAACACCGCACCTCAACTCCGCCCATGGGTCCTCATCTTAACACTCCGCCCATGAGTCCTCAATACTCCACCCATGAGTCCTTAACACTCCGCCCATGAGTCCTCAACACTCCGCCCATGAGTCCTCAACACTTCGCCAACCGCCCTCATTTGCACTCCGCCCTCACAAACGGTGTGGCACTCCGCCCTCTTCACACACCGTCCCATGAACGGTGTGGCACTCCGCCCTCTTCACACAACGTTCCACAGACGGTGTTAGCTAACATCAACTCCGCCCAAACGTTCGTCCTCACCTCATGAGTACCTTAAACGGCCGATGTCGCGGATCTGACAATAAAAGACGAAGCGAGTCCGGCCTAAGTAAGACGATCTCATGGGCTGACCGAGGTCAAAATAGGCACACCGGCTGGTAGTAGATCCGGACCAGGAAGGAGAACACCGGCCCCTGTGATTACATTGAAAGATTCAGCCGGGGTGAAGACACAGGCAATGGTTCTCAAGGCCCCACATCGGATCAGTGGAGACCGTCCAACCAATGGCTTTGCTAACCGGTGTCACAAATTTGACAATGGAGAGGCGAGGTCGGAAGATTATGCGCGATGACCTGGAATCGCACTCCCTAGAAAATGGCAGACAGGGAGGCGGAAGTGGGCAATTAAAAAAAATCCCACTAAACCCTGCTCCCCACCAATGATAATGGCCAGAGCTGCACACCACTACACAGATGGGTGAGTGGGGTTTCTGGTTGTCCCAAAACCCTCAGCCCATGACTCGAAGGCCCTATAAATGCCCCAACCAAAGAAGCTCAAGAGGTTGGGCTTCAGATTCTCCCTCTACGCGAGAAACCTTTGGAAATTCTCTCTGATTCCTCAAAGTCCTTAACTGACTTTCCCACCTGAAACCAGTGACTTTGCCTTAGTCACCACAAAGGACCCCTTAGTTCGAAAGAGGGTTTGAAGTTTCTCTTTTTCACTAATACAAAGCCACTGCCCTCACACCGTCCGTATCCCGAACGTACCTCGTCATCACAGAACTGACTCCGTTCCAACTCCCATACATTGTCAATCTTCGTTACTGCTCAACAGCGTTCACCCCGGACCAACTCCCTACAACACCGGTCGTGACCTTCGGATTTCCAGCTCAGGTCCAACTCCGGTCCATTGTCCTTACCAGTGTACGAGTTCGAAATCAGTCTGACACCGTCACCGTGCTCAACCTCCCACATCGGTTCTTAGCTCGTCACACCGGTTCCACTCCTTTCCTTATTTCTTTGCTTCCAGTTCCCCTTTTTTATTTTCCTGTGAGTTCGCTGTTTGTTGATTGTAGTTGCCTGCATTCCATTAGTTTGCGCTGTTAATATCTTTATTCTTTTCCATAATAAGTTGACATAATAAAAGGGCAATTTTTTTTGTAAAAAAATAGTGTCGTATGGGAGTACTCCCGTCTACACAACCCTCTTAGGATTCGTGCACGTGCGAAGAACTTCGCTTTGCATGAATTCTCCTCTTTAATGATGTCCATCAAGACCTTTCAGATTCCTTCCAAAAAATAGCAACATCCAGAACTACGTAACCCTGATTTCTTGATAATTCAAGAATACGTAGGAGCAGGACTTTAACTCCTGTCGGGCCCATCTTTCTTATTTCCCCTTTTTCGTTGATTTATTGCTTTACTTTTTATATTTCTTTCATAAACTTCCTTTTTTTGGTCACTTCCGTGAAGGCCAATTTAGACGTGACGTCTTGTTGGTTTCCCCATAGTTTTGTGCCCAAGCCTCGCCATAATTTCATAGGGAAGGGGTACTTAGGACGAGACGTCCCGCTTATCCCTTTCCTATCCCTATCCTTTTATTCTAGGATGTCCAATTTAGACGTGACGTCTTGATGGCATTCTCTCACCCCCTTGTCTCATATCGAAGTCGAGCTTAATTCGGACAAGAACGTCCCATTAACCTCGCTTTGGCCTTCTATGTCTGTACAGTCCTTTCCTCCATTCTATCATTTTCAAAATAAAAGGGAAGAAACCATGTTTTATTTAAGGCTATTTATGTCGTGCTTTCAGTCTTGGTACTGTCTTTGACAGGCGATGTAGGGTGCTAATACCTTCCCTACTCGTAACCGACTCCCGAACCTGGATTTCAATTTTTAAAACCAGTGCCTTCCTTAAACTTAGTTTTTTCCCAATGTTTTTCCTGTGGATAAAAACGTTGGTGGCGACTCCCTGTTTGTTTCATTTACTCTCTCTCATTCGCCGCGCCGTCGCGATCCAGGTTGCGACATGGATGATATTCAATCTTCACACGGGTACACATTAAGAGTAATTCTATACTGGACGAACCCACCATGAGAATGTTGCATGGATCATTACATGGATGTCATAAACAGTTCTCAATGTGATAATGGTATATGTAGTCCTTCGACCTGAAGTCACTGATAAATCAATTTTAATACACTTCTTATAGTTTTACACTTAGGGTTTATTATATAATTACTATATTTAATAATAGTATTTTAATTAAGTTTTATATTGTTTAGTTAAATTGAAGTATTATGTATATATGTTTTAATTTTTGTTTTTTGTATGTATCTTGAGTATCTTGCCTTGCTTAGGCCATAACTTGGGCTTTTGTGATCTAAATAGGCTAATCTT
The DNA here is from genome assembly GCA_037962975.1 of Clitoria ternatea. Classification (NCBI taxonomy): domain Eukaryota; kingdom Viridiplantae; phylum Streptophyta; class Magnoliopsida; order Fabales; family Fabaceae; genus Clitoria; species Clitoria ternatea. The sequence continues at coordinate 111,776,162 of CM075669.1, forward strand.
GGAGCCTATGGAAAGCTAAGACGGAGGCCTACATCATGATGATCATATTTGGTTATTTTGTATCTGAAAAAAATGAAGAAATGGAGCTTGAATCAATCAGCCCTTATGTGTCCCACCAACATTGACATAGTTCACCAAAATACACATATTTGGAGTTGTAGATGTCCAAATGACCTCATTCTTACGCCAAATTCTCAATAAGACAGAGATCTAAAACTTTTATGTTGAAGATTTTGTGAAATTAGGCCATCTAGATGGTCATATTTGAATGCATAAAAATGAACTTGAATGCCTAACCCATGGTAGTTGAGGTGTGATTAATAAAATAGAGAATGGCTTGATAATGATAATGTTGTAGACACCAAGTGTTAGATTAAAATATATGAGTCTTGGTGATCTTGGGTAGGAAATAATGATATGTGCCTTGTGAAATGTAGGACCCAGTCTGAACGACGAGGCGGGAACGTCGTATCGCTTGGAATTCTTCTCTTGAGGTAGGAGAGGAGTTTTATATTCTAAATGCATGGATTGAGTAGTGTTTGATTTTCATATGTGACAATATGCATGTTTGCCTTGTTTGAGTGGAAATGATAATTTGTGGTTGATAAACATGATGATGATGATGATGAATATGCTTGGCGACGTGTAATGTGCACTTGGAATATTTATGGTATGCTAAATGGTGATGTTAAATTGTTTGGCTAGTGTAATGCCTTGATTGTAACACCCCCAGTTTTTTGGACCCAAATCCCGATGTAATCAAGCTATTTAAATAATAAAAATATGGGTAAATTTTTCGCGTTTGAAATGATTTCAAAACACCACCACGATTACATCGAGACCCGAATCACAAAAAATCGAAGAGTGAGATATAATATATTATAACTGGATTGATAGCTAACTCGCCCATAACGGTATACAAAATAATAGAGTTTACAGCGGAAGAAGAATGTGTATACCGGGCATACGCCTAGTCCCATATATGAGCAAAGACTCAGCAAAGCATGCAAACACCTAACCTAAACCTATTAGATCATAACCCATTCATGCACTTACACAGACACATGCATTGCCTAAGATATAATATAAATATGCATATACATCCGGGGTCATGCCCCAACTATCACCACTGCCCATATCTCATAATTGACCCTTTTATTTACCTAGTGACATTGATACAAACATCACCATTGTCAATATATATATATATATATCGTTCAAACTCAATTCCTCAAGTACTCATTAAATCATCACTTATATACTAAACATATATTCATCATTCATGAATACACAAGATTATCTTATACATATCCAAAATCGCTAAGTCATCAATGTCATCATATACAATTTATTCTTTACATTAAAATTCACAAATGATGTTGGCCAAGGCACTTCCACTACCACTATTTACCTTCTCCAAAACTTCAATTTAAACCCGAACTCATCCCATGGCAACCTGCATCACAATGCTAAAAAGGAGACCACATGGGAGAGTGTGTTATACATTCAAAATGATGAATATGCATATATTGTGATTAAGTGTATATGCATTCATTCATCATGTGTGCTTTGCTATAAAATCATCAATTCATCATTCAATCATCATCACATTAGTATGATAGGCATACCAGCCTCATGAAATGCAGTTCACCACATAAGCAAGCAAAAACACATACACAATCACATTACCACTTATCAACAAGGGCATTCACAAGTTATCATCATCAATTCATTAAATCTTTACTCAATTCCTCCTCACAAGGGGTTTCTCATCTCGTGGTCATCCCATCTCAAATGCCATGCACCTATGGCTAATGCATATGTCAACTGTTTGATAATGCATATGCACAGATCCCATTTCATTTCATCAGGTGATCGCAACCACCACATCATTCATTCACATGGGTTTCCCGCCTCGTAAGGGGAACTCCCTCTAGCAGCCTCGTAAGGTGCTTTCTCATGATCGCAACCACGCTCAATAATTCATATTGGTTTCCCGCCTCTCAAGGGGTACTCCCGCCTCATGATCGCAACCACGGGCATCATAGGAACTCGTAAGCCCCTTTTCATTTCAACAACCAGGTGATCGCAACCACCGGCTCAATATCATATCATCATCAAGTTGGTTTCCCGCCTCGAAAGGGGTACTCCCTTCATAGAATCCCACAGGATCTTTCATCATTGTGATCTCAACCACATATTCAATGTTATGCCATGCCATGAATGCAAAATACAATAATGCATATGCCAATCAACCTCGCAAGGATATCTCACCCTCTCACATAGGGATATTGTTTAATTTGACATTTTTAATCAATAACATACAATCATTTACAAAGCCCCTCAAGACATATCATTCATATACTTGACATCTCAATAGCCACAATATCATTCTCACATTAATCCACGCATGGAATTCAACAAGGCATGTTAACAAATACATTTCAAGTTCATAGCATCACATGCTAGCCAATACAATTCAAGTTACATGTACAAGATTTCACTTGCATCAAACACAATGGTATAACAATAATAATAATCAACATTGACACTTTTTCAAAATTCATTGACTTATAATAACTCATTGTCATTCAATTGTCCCCTTATTAGTTCAATCGTCAATCAAGGTATGTCATACAATCACATCATTTACTTTTCATCAAGATTCATAATATATCAATAGAGGGGAAGCATACATGTTTTCATAACATAGCATAGGCATACACATACCTTGCTAAGGCCTTAAGCCATTCCCCAATCTCCACTAAGATAAACCACACATATACCCCTAGTGAATTCATTCGCAATTATTCCAAAAGTATACATGGGATTTAAAGAAGGTTTTAGAATACCCCATTTAATTGTCAAGTAGACCTAAAGGTCCAAGGAGTACAAGATAAGTACGCAAAAGAAGTAAAAATGCAAATTCTAAGCTGATTTAATCAATTTAGCTAGTGATAATCGATTACGGGGTAGGAGCTAATCGATTACATTTCTTCTGTAGGTGGTATAATGTATTCGGTATTGTACATAATCGATTACGAGACTAGGGTAATTGATTACCTTGTTTCTGTTTTAGTACATAGTCGATTTCATCCTCGAACACAATCGATTACATTAATTCTGTTTGGTCTCTAATCGATTACACCCTCGAACACAATCGATTACTGGGTTGTGTACAAGTTTGTAATCGATTAAGCCAATCGATTACTATAGGAACAGAATCCTCGTAATCGATTAGACTGATAATCTAATCGATTAGGCCTATCAGAATGAAGAAATTATGCAGAAAATACATGATTTTGGACTTCTAACCCCTCTAACTTTTTCATATCAACTCCAAATGCTACCAAATTTTGACACTAACTAAATTACACCATTTGTGATGCGTGGCCACTGAGCTCACTCAAAAATCCTTTAAAATGAGTGACTTATGTGCATAATGCATTTTACCCATTTTGAGGCACTTTTGTGCAACTTAAGGACCTATTCTCATTAGAATTGGCCCACATCAATTCCTACAAGTCATAAACTATACATGAAAGCTATTAGAACTATCTCATGCCATTCAATCCTCATAAAACTCTATTTGGCTCTATTAGTTCCTCAATTATGCATTAATGTCAACACCTAGTTTCACATTTTGAGCAATTTCCCTATCAATATAAACGTTAATGTCATCTATTGGCCTTAGCCTCTCATTTCCAATATTTATTCATTGAAATTACATGGAATTCTAAATTCACATAGTGTATGCATATTTCAACCCCTCATGGGTTATTCATCAACAGTGCATTACTCCCATTAAAGGGCACTAAACATTCATCATCAATTCATATATACATATAAATATATATATATATATATATATATATATATATATCATTCTCAAGAATCCATCATTACCGAGTATAACATTCATCAACTTATATACACATATATTATCACCAATAGCCAACAATTTTCCACTCATATCATTTCACTATAAACATGGCAAGGCAAGCATGAGTATCATGACATACCATAATCATCAATTATATAACTCATGCAATTTGAATGTAAACTCCTCTCCTACCTTGAGGGAAGAGCCACAACCAAATGCACGCTCTGAATGCTCCGCCACATAATCTGGAACACAATCTATATATTACATACACATGCATACATACAATCATCAAGCCATCTCAAGGTACCATCATAATTCTAAATAAATGTTAGCTTATCATAAAGCTTAATATCAAGTCCTAGACTTACTAAAACACCAATTCATACCATTGTGTTAGGCTTCGGGAATTCCATTCCCAAAACCAAGATTCTCTAGATCTTAAAGGCCAACCAAACCTAATAACAACATCATCTCATCCATCACATAATGCAATCCCGTATTACATTAATCCTTCAAATATCATCATTGTCACTTAGAGCTTAACATAAGCTATCCTTGCCTCTTTTAAACCATCTTTAATTAACAAACTCTAATGGCACAAATCATGGCCTAAGGCCTCATTAAATCCTTATCACCCATAATCTTATTAGTCCATCACAATCACTATGACCTTAATATTCACATTCATTCTTACACATTTCATAACAACACCCATCCATGAGTTTTATCCTCTATGCTTCACCATTTTATCACTACCCATCATCATAAATAACAACACTTCCATTAAATATCATTTATGCACTTTCAATTCAATCCTCATAGTCATAACATATACATTTTTCCCAATTTCCTAGGGCTAGGGTTTCTATCAAAACCTAACAATCATTATCAATAATCATCAACCATCATTAATGGCTATTTCTCCTCATCAACAATATTCCCTAACATCATTAAACACATTTCCCACTCATTTTGTATTTCCCCTAAATTATAGGGTTAGGGTTTTATCAAAACCCAACACCTACCATCAATGCTCATCATTACACATCATATTTTCATGCCATTTTCGTGTACCCTCCAAGGCCCTCATAAAACTCACACTAAAAACACCCCACCTTAGGGTTTCACATCATTAATGGCTTCCCAACATCTACCCATACACAATACACTCTGAAGATTCATAATAATCCATAACCCAAGGCTAGAATTCAAGAAAATAGTGAGGAAACTTACCTCAAGCCAAAAATAGAGAGAGCTCCAATAGAGGGAGAGAGGGAGACGAAAATACAAGGGAGAGGGAGAGCTTCAAACCACCATTGTTATCTCCTCCAAGCTTAAAGCAAACAAAATGGAAGAAGGAGGAAGGGCACACCACACTTGGGTTTTGGAGAATGGAAGAAGAAGAAGAAGAAGAAGAAGAAGAAGAAGAAGAAGAAGAAGAAGAAGAAGAAGAAGAAGAAGAAGAAGAAGAAGAAGAAGAAGAAGAGATGAAGAGAAATGGAATATAGAAGGAGAAGGAGAAGTAACGTGAATGAGGGGGAGGGAAAAAGGAGTTTAGTGTTTTATTTCTAACCCCTTCATTAAAATTTTACCGTTTTACAACATACAGGATCTCGGTTCGGGCTAAATACTTTATCCAAAATTATTCCAAATATATATTTAGATTCTCAATAATATTCTTAACAACCCTGACCAACGGCATCTCAATCAGAGATACTTGGTCCGACACTCATATTTCAACCGGGTATAATTTTATCTCTTAAAATCTCAATAAATTATAAATATCTAAAATAAATCCTAATTTAATTATTCCAATATTTTTAGGACACTCATCAACTCATTTATAATTATTTAATATTTATTCCTCATGTTTAATCATTTTTAGAAAATTCGGGATGTTACACCTTGATGATGATGTGATTGTGTTGTGTCCCCCATGAATGTTGAATGGTCATTATCCATGATAAATGAGAATGAATATGGATGATTAGCATGCCTTAGTTTATTGATTGTTGATTTATGAGTATTGATGATGAAAATTGTATAGCCATTGTGATTGATACAAGATGAACTTGTATTATGATTCATGAAAGTGTTGAGATGCTATATTGAAAATGTATAACAATGGTAATGATTGATTAAAATAAAATCCTCCAGAGTTTGAGTGGTGATGTTGATGAAGGTGATGATTGATGAGTGGCATAATTAGGATGCATAGTTGTGAGAATGCATTATGAATTTTATTTGCATTGCATCTATGGCATACTACATAGTTGCCGGTGTTGGAATATGAGGGGATTCTCCCAGTTGTCCCAGTGGGAGGGCGGCTCGGTGCACGAGCATCTTTATTTACCCCTATGACTTGGTGTGTAAGTCATGAAGCTGCCCATGTTGTGCTACGGGGAGCCGCATGTGGTTGACCCTTGTGGGGGTTGGCTCTTGATGAGCAGGTGACCCTGGTGGTCTTATGGATCACAGCTGCCATGGTAAGAATCATGGTTGGCCCGCAACACCTTGTTGTTGTTATGGTGTTTACCGCGGTCATGGTGTAAATGGCCAGGTGTTGCAAGATGGGCGATGTAGTTTGGTACCAGTAAAACATAAGGATATGCATGCAATTTGATAACATAAGTATACACATTTTACTACTGCAGTAGGGGTATGGTTATATGATCATACTTGACCCACAATTTAGTGTTTATTCCCACAGTCAGATCCGTAATTGATAAATTACTCTGTTGTGCATGTGCATTAGCTTAAGAGCATTTGTATATAGCAAGGAGGTATGCCAAAGGTGATGAGAAATGGTGTTGATTATGATTGGGTGAGAAAATATCTAAAGACAACATAAAAGATATGAATACAAATACATATATTGTGTATGGTGATTTTGTGTGTGATGACCCAATATGATGAAGGGTTTGATTGTGTGTATGCATGTATACTTTGTTATGACCCATAAGGATGATTGGGTATGTGTATGATTAATGAGATGTTGATAATTATGATGATGATATGTCGATGTAAAGTATACATGATGTTGAATGCATATGCACACAATCACATTGTATTCATTTTCATCCTTTAGAATGTATAACTCACTCTCCCATGTTGTCTATTTTTAGCCTTGTGATGCAGGACATTCATGAAAGTGAGAATATATCTTTTGGAAATATGCATTTTGAGGGTGGAGGTAAATTAGTGTATATGAAGTGCCTTGGCCGGCGAGTATTGATTTTGTATAGCCTATGATGAATGGTGTATGCTCAACATGTACTTGAATGGTGTATATTCATTTTGGAGGTCATAGGTGAAAATTGGACCTTAAATGTATGGCTAATTTTTTATTATGACCTAGACAATGTATGATGTTAGTTATGGGGCTGAAATTATTGCCCAAGTGATGAAAGGATGATGTCAATTCATGAAATACAATGTTTTATGAAGTGTATGTAATGTTGTGTTTTGATGTTCATGCCTATTTGGGGAACTAATAGGGTCAAATTGTGTCTTATGTGGTTTTAATGGTATGTAATGACTCCAATAGCTTAAATTCATGATTTGTGACTTGTAGAAATTAGAATGGACCAATTCCATTGAGAATAGGTCCTTGTGTTGCACAAAAATGCCTCAAAATGAGTGAAACGCATTTATACACATAACTCTCTTGTTTTTGGAAATTTTTGAGTATGACCGGTGGCCACACGTCACAAATGATGTATATAAGTTGGTGTCAAAATTTGATAGGTATTGGAACTCATATGAAAAAGTTGGCGGGGGGGGGGTTAGAAGTCCAAAAATATGACTTTCTCTGCATAAAATGGCCTCTGTGCTGTCATGAATTGATTCAAGCTTTGCATGAATCGATTCAAGGCACACTGTTTTTATTGTTTCTAAGTCCAGAACAGCTTGAATCGATTCAAGCACTCGCATGAATCGATTTAAGGCTCACTGGAATCACTGTACATGAGGTCCAAGAACGTTTGAATCGATTCATGTGAGCTTGAATCAATTCAAATGGGCCTGTTTTCATTTTTGGGACTCCAATAGCGTTTGAATCGATTCATGGGATCCCTGAATTGATTCATACCCCTGATTCTTCAATTTTTCATGTGTTTTGCTGACAGATGGGTTCCATTTAGCTATGGCACGATTGTATGCCCATGTGAGACTTTATTTACTACTTTTAGCCATCAATGCAAGTCTATTTATACCCTTCCTCATTCTTTTCCATAACTCTCTAATCGATTATGCTTCCCGCTATCCCTTGTTGACAATCCTATGGTTGATTGTCTAAGGTAGACTCTTGATTTAATTCATTCACCTTCTCATATCTTCATATATGGGATAGGTTATTTAAAATGACCCGGGGTTACTCATTTATGATTTATCTTGTGGTTTCTTCTATTCTTTAATTACTTTAAAATCGTGAAAAATTTACCCTTTTTTTCAGGGTGTCTCACAAAACTACGACATCAACCCCAAAGGTTCAAGCTTTACGCCATTGGAGTAGAGATCAGAAGGAAAAGTGCAAGTTTGAAGGAAATCCAGTCTCTTTCTTTCGTTTTTTTGCTGGTCTTGATTTTTGTTTTTGTGGCTTCGTTTTCTAGTTTGGTTTTCGGATTTAGGATGGGTCTGTTTTGGGGACTGGTTCTGTAATATGGTAGGCTGTGGTGATGGTGGTGTGGACGAGGATGTCGGGCGGAGTGTGGGTTTCAGGAAAAACAGAGGTGAGGTGGAGGGGATGGTGGCCATGAAAGGGGTGGTGGTGTGGGGTTTAAGGTGGTGGCTGTGGGGGTGGGTTTGTTACATTTTCTGCCTTCTGGTTCTAATCCGTACAACTTTGATTTTTTTTTTTTTACATTGTACACTATCCCTATTCAAGGTTAGCTATCATATACATGGCCCCATGTTAATATTGATGTATATCCCTTGTGGCTAAATCTTCACAACATCTCTGCATAACTTGTTTCTTTACATCTTTTTTCAAATTTGTCATTCCAACGTATGTTTCCTACAATGCAGTAGCCTTGATCTTCAAAAATAAACCAGAAGTTGTTATTGTATCATGTAACAAGACTCGGGAATTGATTATCATGATATGCTGATTTGCTCTAGCTTCTGTAGTCCTTGCATAATTTTTTATTTTTTCTTTATCACTTGTGGCTTTATCTAAAAGTAATATATACTTGTTACCAAAAAAGTAATATCTACTTCATTTTGTTAATCAATGATTACCTTTATTCTAATATCTACTTGTATATTATAATTGTGCTTAATATAATCTAATTTATTATATATATTCTATTATTTATCAATATATATATATATATATATATTCTATTATATATATATATTAAATATATTCTTCACTAATACTTATTTTAGTAATTTTCTATTAAACTATTATTTTTTTAACCAATTTAACCTAATTTTTTTCAACCAAACACAATTACTATTTTTAAAATGTCACAATCCAAACACAATCATTTTACTAAAACCTCAGTTTTCTTAACCCTATTTATAAAATCTTAGTTTTCTCGACCAGATTATAATTAAAATTAAAGATATAGATAGAAGTATGTATTGAGTATGCTGTATACGTGCATGTGAGCCAAGGGAAAATAATATCACAAGAAGGAGGAGGGTAGGGATGAAGTTAAGTGGAAAAGCAAGGGCGATTAAGAAAGAAGAGGATTTTGAATATCATAAAAGAGAGAAAAGTATCATCTCTCACGGGCCCCACGGCCTTGCCTGGAGTCCCTGTTTCCATGCGATAATGCACGTGATAACATCTCGTGCCCGAACCCTATCCAATCCCATTGCGCCACGTGTCCCTCCCCCGTTGATATTACCTTCGCTCCAGAGTTCGAGTGAACCAACCGCTCCGATACACACCCGCGTGTTCGAAGCTCTCTCCTTCATCCACGCAGATTTCAATCTCACGCCATCCCGAAACTCCAATCGAATCCTCTCACACTGATTGAAGAAGAAGAACAAGGTTTCTTTCCGCATTCTCTCTCAAATTCGACTTTTCCTTTTCCTTTTCCTCGTGTTTATTATTTTTTTGGCATCGCAATATTTGCTGATGGTGATTTTGATCTCGTCTCGCGGTTGAAATTGTGGTAATTCGTAATCGTTAATCGGTGCATGCTAATGTCGAGGCTTGGATTTGTGTAGAATAATAATTGTAAAGAGTGGATCCGGGAAAATGAGCCAAAGTATCTTTCACCAGACTCTGCTTTGTCAAACTCAAACGGTTGCGGAGCATCAAAGTAAGGTTTCTTTGTTCCAATCAACGAGTGCGAACAAAGAAAAGAAGCTTCTGGTTTCTACACATTTTCGCGGGAACAGGTTGTGTTTGAGGAAACGGAAATTAGCCATGGGAAGGCACCGCCATATCGACGCTATTCCACGCGCTGTGTTAACCACCAATCCGGCTTCTGAGGTATGCATCCATCACTTAAACATGTTGATCGTTGCCACGTCGTTTTATTGCAATCATTATTATTATCATGGTCGTTTTAATATATGTCTCACACATGTGAAATGATAAAAAAAATGGAAAGTTTTTTATAAGAAATTACGTTGGATATGCCTTAGAAATTATGAAGAATTGCTTTAAAACTTTCTATTTTTATCTCCAAACATTAGAAAAGTTGTTGTTCATATTATCATCAACGACAAAATCTTATTGGTTGGTAATCCTGTAAAAATGTCAGAAGGAAAGAGTAACTTTAAATGTAAAATAATGTTGATGTATGTTTACTCTTGACAACGTTTCAAGCGGAACAATGAAAAATTGAAAATTAATTAAGTACTTATGCCTAAGACAGTAGCTTGTATATCTGATCGTAAATCAGGGCAAACTTACATTAAGCGCGCGTGTGCATTAATTTTTAATTGATAATAGTTCAATGTGTGCGTTTCATGTCTGTTTTTATTAACTTGAACTTTGAATGCCGTATTGACTGTATTTTTGGTCCCCGAGCAGCTTTCCGGTAAGTTCAACCTTGATGGAAATATTGAGTTGCAGGTATTTAGCTGGCCCAAAATATTGAATTGTATTTATGAGATTGTAGTAGTAAACGATTATTAGCTAAGGGATGCTATTATTCAATGGAGCAGGTTGGTGTTAGTTCTTCAGTACCAGGACCTGCAACGCAAGTAGATATTCAGGTTTCATATAATAGTGGCTCTCTGCTTTTACATTGGGGAGTTGTGCGAGATAAGCAAGGGTACGCTCATTACTGAATTTTGTATGTTATTTTGATTTTCGTTGAGTGTTTGAGGTGTTTGGACTTGTTAACAATAGCCCGTAATCCTGTAACCTGAAGGAGATTTTGCCCCCATTACTCTTATTTTCTGCTTCCAGGAAGTGGGTACTTCCTTCTCGTCACCCAGATGGAACTAAAGTTTATAAGAACAGAGCTCTGAGGACTCCTTTTGTGAAAGTAAGTCTCAAGGAATATTAATAAACTGACGTTTGTAATTTAAATATAGTGTTGCTTATTGTTTGACTATTTTTCCTTTTTCTATTCTTTTATCAGTCTGACTCGGGGTCCTTCCTTAAAATAGAAATCAATGATCCTGCTGCACAAGCCATTGAGTTTCTTATACTTGATGAGGCTCAGAATAAGTGGTGTGCTTTACAATCTTGTTTCTTTTCTCCCACATTCTATTCAGAGTTCCATGGCAAATCTGAACATAGTAAAATACAGGTTTAAAAATAATGGTGGTAACTTCCACATCAAGTTACCAGTAAAAGATAAGCTAGCTCAAGAAGTTTCAGTTCCTGAAGACCTTGTACAGATTCAAGCATATCTTAGGTGGGAACGAAAGGGCAAGCAGATGTACACTCCAGAGCAAGAGAAGGTCAGTAATCAAGCAAGTGGTGTTCATTTCATGCATTTAGCTGCCAATTTGATGTTTTCTTCCTAGTTTGTTTCTTTCAGCTGATTCTCTTCATAATTCCCTGGTTCACTATCTTGTTTGTGTCACCCTCTGATTTTGTTGCCACATTGCTTTTCTGTTTTCCCTTTGGAAAAAATATTAAATTTGTTCTTCTGAACTGTATCCAGGGTGTCTGTCCTTTTGATAATTCAGGGTGTAGAGCCTGCTATTGATAACTATGCCTAACTCTAGAAAAATATTAGCTTTTATTATCTCCTCTTACAATGCTAAGCTTGTATAAGTTATGTATTCTCTACCTTTATTGCTATCACTAGTCTGATACTTATTTAAGTTGGCCCACGGTGGTTTTTAAGATCCATTCCCTGATTAGCTTCCATGAAAGATTAGTCAGAAGAAAGAGCAGGGTTCCTCTTAGGTTTGAGAATATACTACCAAAAGCAGCGTCTCAGTTTCATGACTTTCATCATCTCAAACTTAATATAAAACTAGACTTAATTATAGTTTTGGTTCTTCTAGTTTAAATTGTGCAATTTTGGTCCCTCAAGTTTCTTTCAAGCAAATCAAGTCCCTCTATTTTAAAAGCTAAACAAATATGGTGCTTTAAAGTTTTGTTAATTTTCTTCTAACTAAAAACCTCAAACTTATTTTTTATCAAAAAAATTGAGTTTATGATGGATTTAGGATAGCAATAATTTTACAAGTTTAGGTGCTAGCAATTTAGTGGAAATGATAAATTTTGAAGGATTTAGTAGTATGTAAGATCAAGGTTTGAAGAGGAGGAAAATTTGGAAATTTTAATTTTAGGTGAAAGTTGATATTTGCATGGTGAGTTTCATGTGAAAAATGTTTAAAATGATTTATCTAATTCAATTTGCAAAATTTTTATTAGAGAATAAGAATTTCAAATATGGAATATCAAATTTTTAAATAGAGAGGAAGTGATGGAGGGATGTAAATGTAACAAATAACAATTAAAAAAATTGAGATTAATTTCACTCAAAAAATTATTGGGAAACTCCAATATCACACATTGAGTATAATAAAGGGACTAAACGTGTCATTAAGCAATATACGTAGTAAGATTATTTCCTTGTTCTTGTTGGATAGGCACCTTCCTTGTAACTGTGTGTGTGCCTCTTACGTGGACACTTTTGCACACAATATTTTATTATATCCTTTATATCCATGCTTTAAAACACAATAGCAACTTTGAAAAACTTGATATTTTTGTTAAAATATTGGTTATTAGGTTGATTTTTCTCTAACTTTCAGTTTTGTAGTGAAACATTCACTTGATAGGACTTAAGGACCATTTTATTAGTTGTTGTTATTCTCTCATAAAATGTGATTATATGAGGGAAAGCTAAAAGGGAAGATTCCTGTGGGACAAATTGGAATTTGTTTCTCTATGAAAATTTATTATTATTTAATTGTTCATGTTTATATAAAATCATTGCTTTCCTTGCTCTTTCTATTATTGTCACTGAGATTCCAATAAGTCTGCATACGAAATTGATAGAATTAAAATAGTGATGAGGAAAGGGAGAAGTCAGAAATGCTTTACTGTATTTGATTCGTTGCAGTCTATAGTATAATGTCCACATGCAGAAGATAGCCCAACATGATAATGGGAGTTGGATTTTATTACCTTGCTGTCATGCTCTTGTAGTGTTGTTGGAATTCAACATTTACTTCATTTATTTCATTACTTAAAACAGAACTATAGCACTCTGTGTTCCCATACATGATTTGTATTTAATTTTCCCCTCAATACGTTAGGAGGAATATGAAGCAGCTCGGCGTGAACTATTGGAGGAGGTAGCCAGGGGTACCTCTGTGCAAGACATCCGTGCAAGGTTGACCAAGAAAACTAATACCACTGAAGTAAAGGAGCCTTCAGTTTCTGAAACAAAGGTTTCTGAAACAAAGACCATCCCTGATGAACTTGTACAGATTCAAGCTTTTATACGCTGGGAAAAAGCTGGGAAGCCTAACTACTCTCAAGAACAACAACTTGTAAGTTCATATGTGTAGGAGCAGTACTAACTAACTGTATTAGTTCATTCAGTTGTCATTTGTAACCACAGGATAACTACTCTAGTTAATTCTGCTCAGCTTGTTAAGCAAGCTACAGGTGCTGTATAAATACATGAGCCTTCTCTTGTAATCCTCTCATTCAGTTACATAATGATACTTATCTGAACTAACCGCTTAATTGAGGTAGATGGAATTTGAGGAAGCAAGAAAAGAATTGATAGCAGAGCTAGAGAAGGGTGCTTCTCTTGAGGAGATACGGAAGAAGATTGTCAAAGGAGAGATACAAAGTAAAGTTGCTAAGCAATTGAAAACCAAAAAATACTTCCGTGTTGAAAGAATACAGAGGAAAAAGAGAGATTTGATGCAGCTTATCAACAGAAATGTTGCTGAAAGTATAGTTGAAGAAATTATAGCTGCCCCAAAAGCCTTAACAGTAATTGAAAAATATGCCAAGGAAAGGGAAGAATATGAAAGAGGTCTGGTTTTGGACAAGACAATATACAAACTTTCTGATAATAATCTTCTGGTGGGACAATTTGGTTAAATTGATGTTTTCTTCCATTCTTGTATTTTACGCCATTGTCTTATGTAGATAATCCTAATTTTGATAGACTTTCATATCTTTAAGGTTCTCGTTACCAAGGATGCTGGTAAGATTAAGGTTCACTTGGCTACAGATTCAAAGACACCTTTAACACTTCACTGGGCCTTATCTAGAACAACATCTGGAGAGTGGTCGGTAAGTGTATATTGTTAACTCTAAACCTGACAGGAAGTTTTTGGATGTTAAAATTGATGTATTTTGTGAATATCCGTATGAAAACATTTTATTTTACATGAAACTCAATCGAAATCTTAGGTACCACCTGCAAGTGCTCTGCCCTCTGGATCTGTTACTATGAATGAGGCTGCTGAAACACCTTTCCAAGCTGGTTCTTCATCTCATCCTTCTTATGAGGTGTATACAATATCAATCTGAATTTGTGTCTTAAATCCCTTAAGCTTTTGAGATCTGAATTTTTTTAAATTCTAACAACACCAATAAAATTTTCAGGTCCAGTCCTTAGACATAGAGGTAGACGATGATACTTTTAAAGGAGTACCATTTGTCATTCTGTCAGATGGAAATTGGATAAAGAACAATGGATCAAATTTTTATATTGAATTTGGTGTGAAGAAGCAGATACAAAAGGTCACACTTCCTGAAATTGTAATAGTAATCCCTCTTAATTAACTTATCTTGGCCGATGTCACCGTGTTATATTAGTTAAAAATAATATTTTTCCATTGAAAGGATGTTGTTGACAGCAAAGGTACAGCCAAGTTCTTGTTGGATAAAATAGCAGAAAAGGAAAGTGAGGCACAAAAGTCCTTTATGCACCGGTGAGTAATCCTTTAAAAGCTTTGACTGCCTTATTAAATTATTATTCTAATCTTAAAGGTGAATTGAACTTCCAGGGCCATCAGCCACCAATGCTAGATACCATGTCTTACGTGCATGTAATATCAGAGGTTTAGTAGAGTTCTTGGCTTTTTGAAAATATTCATCCTTGACGTATGAGCAATTATCATTTTCATTTGATCTTTGATATCCATGAAAGAAATCTTAGATCTATATTATAGAATTGCAATGTTGGAAATGGGAGATGTGTATCAAACTGTAAAAGGAAGAAGCCTTTGAGATTTATGTGAAATTATTTTAATTTGATTGAATTGGGTTGGGTTGATTTGATTTCCATTTAATTATGTCAAAGCATAGGAGGTTGTTGTGCAAATTGAAAGAGGTACTGTAAGTTGATTTGTTTGATTCAACTGGTAAATATGTAAAACTAATACATTTCTAAAATGAAGCTGAATTTTTGTTATATCATTTATAATATGATACATCTTGTATGTAATAACATTTTGATGGGCAAGTCGGTGATCTACATTCGGACAGCTTTTGTAAATTGTGTATTTTGTTGGTGAAAAGAATATATATATATATATATATATATATATATATATATATATATATTTCATCTTATCACCAGTCACTGCTTTCACTCCCTCTTATCACCAGTCACTGCCGCCTTCACATTATACTTATGAATTTGGTCATTTTCTATACTCTTTTAATATCATAGATTCAAAATGAAGCTCCTAATTAGAATTATCAACTCTTTATGTGTGTGTCTGTGTGTGTTATAAAAGATCAGTTAGCCAAAGCGATGACTTAGTTAAAGGAAAGACACTTCATTATATGTTATATGAGAATGGTCGTGACAGATTGATAGTGTAGTCTGCAAATGCAAATTTTCCTGTTGTCATAGGTATAAGGGAGATATTGTTAAGTGTGAGATTTTAAATTATCCTGACAAGTATTTTTATTGCTATTCTCAAAAAAATATTTAACTTTCTACTTGTTTGAGTTTGATATAATGCTCTACAAAATGGAACCTTCTATTCCCTGGTAGCACATGCCTCTTTTGTTAACAAACCTGGGAGATCTGCTGTATCCAGCCAGTCTACTATAAGCACCAGCTTTGCTTTTTAAATATTTTTGCCCCTTCTTTTATCTTTTGAACAAAGGTACAATCAATGTTCTCCATAATCTGATGGAATGCACCAAAGGAACTAATCAGGCATTTTCAAAACAAAGGAAGTTTCCTAGGTTTTTTTATTGGGTTTGAGCATAGCTTGGTTCTCTCTCTCCTTCTCTCTCCTTCTCCCTCTCTCTCTCTCTCTGAGATTGTTGATCTTATTTTAAGTTCCATGTGAAGTGATTAGTCTCTGTTGGTTTTGTTTCAGCATGATTGCTCATTGAAAATAGGAGACAATAACTTCTTTTTTTGGGTGAATAGACAATAACTTTTTGTTTAGAGACATGCTAGCAATACACTCTTTTGTTAAACCTTTTACAACTCATTCTTATTATTGGGTAAAGTTTTGTAGGTCTCACTGAATAAGGAGTGGGACCCACTAAATTTCACCCAAAAATAAGGAGCATATTGGGCAATGAGAAGGGTGTGTGGTTCCTGTTACTATTTTTTTATTGTCTTTTTACTAAATTTCCCTTTTCAACTGTAAAACCAATAATGATGCATTTGGCTGAACAAAATTCCACATGCACGAGGATATTTTGTCACATTATTTTGCTTTCAACAATATCTTACATGGTATTATTGCTGATTTAATATGCTTACCAAAATATTTATTTAGGGTCTTACTTTGTTCAGTTGGATCTGATTAGTCACTTAAGCTTTTTTTTTCCTTCCAGGTTTAATATTGCGTCAGATTTGATAGATGAAGCCAAAAGTTCTGGTCAACTGGGTCTTGCTGGGATTTTGGTGTGGATGAGATTCATGGCTACAAGGCAGCTCATCTGGAACAAAAATTACAATGTGAAGCCACGGTAGACTTCCTATAAAATGTTTATTATCACTTGGTTTATGCACATCTGGAGTTCTGGATAATAAAGAATTTTAACCCTTCCAGGAAATATAGCTTATGAATCATGATATTAACTTTCTGCTTTAGGTCTGGCTAGTTCGTTGTATTTCTTCATTGAACAAGCTAGTTCATTTGCTATATATTGTATGATTATGCCTTTTTGTCTGTGCTCAATCTTCCTTTAAATTCTGATCATAAGCATTTGTTGTTGGAACAGTGAGATAAGTAAAGCACAGGATAGGCTTACAGACTTGCTCCAGGATGTTTATGCAAGTTATCCACAATATAGGGAAATTGTGAGGATGATCTTGTCTACTGTCGGTCGTGGAGGTGAAGGTGATGTTGGACAGCGTATTCGGGATGAAATCCTTGTTATCCAGGTAAAAAGGATTTTTATCTTCCTTTCCTTATTGTCTACATATGCATTGATCTTAAACTACGTTGAAAATTTCCATAAAACTTGCAGAGAAATAATGATTGCAAGGGTGGAATGATGGAGGAATGGCACCAGAAGTTACACAATAATACTAGCCCCGATGATGTTGTAATCTGCCAGGTAATGTAGTTGTTGATTTCTTTGTAATTCCTTGTGGTTTGCCTCATCATTCTCACCTTTGATGTATTGGTAAATCTCTCCAGGCACTAATTGATTATATCAATAGTGACTTTGATATCGGTGTTTACTGGAAAACATTGAATGATAATGGAATAACAAAAGAACGTCTTCTGAGCTATGATCGTGCCATCCATTCTGAGCCAAATTTTAGGAGAGATCAGAAGGAAGGTCTTTTACGAGATCTGGGGAACTACATGAGGACTTTGAAGGTTGGATTCGTATATGTGGCCTTAATTATGTGTTCTTTTCATTTTCATATTCTTTTTTCAGCTAGTGATTGCCCATTACTTGAAAATGCTCTAGGCTTCTATTCAATATTTTTCATTTTTGTTATAGTTCTTAATGTTGTCTTGATTTGGGTAATGGGTGCATATACATTGGAATATGACCATGATAGAAATGTTGCCAGCATGTGCCTTTATGTATGCCTTATAGTCTTATAGTTATAGAATAAGAAAGTAAACAAATCGGCGCTCAATTTTTTTAAGGTAAGGTTTTCTGTTGCCAACAATATGCTGCAAGGGCTAGGGGGCAGGTTCACCGGGTTTCTACCTTTCCATCCTCTAGCCACCTAGTACTACTACTGGTTATTTGAATAATATTGGTTTCATCTTTCATTCCATCTTTGGCGGTCTTCTACAAAAATTTTGTCCAATCCTCTGTTGCACATCCAACTACCCTTAACATATTTGTCTCACTTGGTGGGTTATATTTTGACATATGATTTTGGTTTGATCACATTATATGCAGGCAGTTCATTCTGGCGCAGATCTTGAATCTGCTATCTCAAATTGTATGGGATACAAATCTGAGGTAACTAGACTGTCAAACTCTGTTGCTAAGGGCACGCCATCTTATTATCTTGTATTTATATTTTGTCAGATCTTCATGCTGTCTCTATTGTTCCTCAGGGTCAGGGCTTCATGGTTGGGGTGCAGATCAATCCACTGCCTGGCCTGCCAGCTGGATTTCCAGTAATGTCAATTAACTTTTTATGAATTTGTTTGTGATGCAGTTATATCTTCTGATTTCTGACATATTTCGTTTATCTTCCTTATGCAGGAATTACTTGAGTTTGTCTTGGAACATGTTGAAGATAAGAGTGTTGAGCCACTTCTTGAGGTTTATGCTTCTTTGTTATGGTCAATAGTCATTTTTTTACATTGAAATTGTTGAGAGAGAGGGGAAAGAGAGACATTTGAATGGATGAATTTTTTGTGTTTCAATTGAATTTATAATGAGTAAACTCTCAGATTAGTTTTCAAGATTGTATAAATCATGCATTTTAGTCCCTGAGATTTTTAAATTTTCATTTTAGTCCCTGAGATTTTTAAATTTTCATTTTAGTCCTTGATATTACAAAATGAGGTTCAATTTGATCCTTTTTAATATAAAACAACAATGAAAAATAATGTACTAATGGATTAAATGAATGACTCTCTGAAATCAGGGACCAATTGAGGTTTTTAAAATCTTAGGGATTAAAGTGCACGACTCATGCAATCTTGATAACTAAGTAGGGGGTTTACTCAATGTATAATAGTACAATATTAAATACATGATATCTAGCGACCTTATTTAAGTTAATTACATAACTGTATGATCAATCATAATCAATCCTATTTACAAACATAATCTATCCTATACACAAAGTTACTATATTTACAATATTCTAACAAAAATTATAGAATTTTTGGTAGGGAAAAAAGAAAAGTGAGACTAAGCTAATGATTATTATGCAATTGACATTGGGTTGATGTGATATGATATGAAATACAAAAGCACTCGACCCTCTTTATGCTAATACAAGTATATGTGTTTCTTGGCAATAGGGTTTGCTAGAGGCTCGTCAAGAACTTCGACCTTCACTGAGCAAGTCCCAAAGTCGTCTGAAAGATCTTATATTTTTGGATGTTGCACTTGATTCTACCGTTAGAACAGCATTGGAAAGAGGTTACGAGGAACTAAACAGTGCTGAGCCTGAGGTGATTCCCTGTCTTGAGGGTCTAATTGTTTTTAATTGTTGTTTGTGAAATCTATTTATGTGGGTATTTTAAATGGAACTTAAATTGTGTAACATGATCATATGATGTCTGATATGCTGCTGTATTGACTGCAGAAAATAATGTACTTCATCTGCTTGGTTGTTGAAAATCTTGCACTTTCATCTGATGACAGTGAAGATCTTATCTACTGTTTGAAGGTATTACGATATTTGAAACTCACAAGTGATGTCATTATTTGAAAATGCAGACTCAGGCTTAGAAAACTCATATATGTGGCCTGTCATCTGAAAAAGTTTTCACTTACACCAAAGACTTTGCTTGTACACTGATTTAAAATGTTCTGTTTTAATTTAAATGCCAGCTGAATTTAATTGCATATCTTGGTGAAAAACACTCTTTAAAATGATTTAATTAATGTAGTGAAACAATGTGGTAACTTATTTCGATAAAAGCAGTTTATAATACTTACTCTAAATTAATTTGAGACTGTTTTGTGAAATTAAGCACCTCAAAATTCATTATTGTTAATAAGTCCCACAGGCCAGCTGTATTTGTCCATGCTCCATTCCTGAGCCCGAGGAGGTGTGTTGAAAGTCTCACGTTGACTTGAGATATGGTCAATTAATAGTATATAAGGCGAGGGTAATCCTTATCAGTTAGCTTTTAGGATTGAGTTAAACCCGATATCAAAATTTAACAATTACTGCCTCCGTCCCTTAATATAAAAATCTTTTGAGAGATTTTTTTGGTCATTTATATAAGAACTCCATAAAAAAGTCAACAACATTAATTAATTTTTTACCAAAATACCCTTATTAGCCATTAATGAAATAAACATTAATTATGTAGAAAGAGAGTAAGATTTGTGAGTCCCAATAAGATGTAAGGGTACTTTTGGAAAACTATACAATTTGTAGACAAATTAAATGACTTTAACTATATTAACTGATTTTTCTTAAAAATTGAAATTAGTTGAAAGGTTCTTATAGTAAGGAAGAGAGATAATACAATCTGTAAAAGGCTCATATTCATAACACTTGAAAGTAACAAATAATTGTATTGTATTGATTACAAGAGTGTACATCATTATATACATGAGATACAAAAGATAAGACTCTTAAAGATAAGCTAAAGATTAAAGATAAGACTCCTAAAGATTAGATATAAGGCTACAACAAATAAGGAAACTAATCTCCTAAAGATTAAATATAAACCAGAAATTATTATCTATAATCTATAATGTCATTATCTTAACACTCCCCCTCAAGTTGGAATATATATGTCATATGCATCCAGCTTGCTACAAATATACTTTATTTTAAGCCCACATAAGGATTTAGTGAAAATATCAGCAAGTTGATCAAATGGGCAAGTTGATGAAGTCTTAATATCAGAAAGAATCTTATCCTGAATAAAATGACAGTCCACTTCAATGTGCTTGGTTCTTTCATGGAAAACTGGATTGGAAACTAGATAAATGCAGATTGATTGTCACATACTAATCCCATAGGACCTACTGGACAAAACTGTGACTCTTGAAATAACTGTTTTACCTATAAAAGTTCACGTGCAATATGAGCCATAGCTTGATACTCAGCCTCGTACTTGAGGTGTCAATAACATTCTGTTTTTAACTTTTCCATGAAACAAGATTTCCTCCCAGAAAAACACAATAGCCTATGGTGGAACGTGTCAGTCACGTCACCTGCCCAATCTGCATCGAAATAACTAAGAATATCAACATGACCTTTGTTTGTATAAAGAAGACCTCTCCCCAAGGACCCTTTGGTGTACTTAAGGATTTGAATAATTGTATCCCAATGGCTCTCACAAGGAGAGTTGAGGAATTGACCCATAACACTAATTGGAAAGGATATGTTTGGCCTTGTTATGGTAAGATAATTTAATTTTCTCACTAGTCTTCTATATCTCTCTAGATGAGGATAGGACTCCACTTGGTTAGGAACAAGTTTGACGTTTGGGTCCATAGGAGTAGAAACTGATTTACAATCTATTAACCCAATTTCTTCCAAAATGTCAAGTGCATATTTTCGCTGTGAAATAACGGTGCTAGACTTGACTGTGCCACCTCAATTCCTAGAAAGTAGTGTAGATGCTCCAAGTCCTTGGTCTGAAACTGATGGAAGAGATGTTGTTTAAGAGCCTTGATACTTTTTTGGTCATCACTTGTGATCACAATATATGGGAAAGGTGGCCGGGAGGATAGACCTTGGGCGACATTCATAGGTAATGCCAAAATAAGGCAAAGGAGGATCCAACATAGAAGTCGAAGGTGGAGCTTCTGGACTAATATCCAGACAGGGAACAAACAATACCTAGATACTTGCTTTCTTAGGGGGACAATTGAAAATTGAAAGTATGGTGTGTCTTCAAAGAAGGTTACATCAGCAGACATAGAATCGATGTGAAGGAGGATAACACCGATAACCTTTTTGGATGAGAGAGTAGCCAAGGAAGATACACTTAATTGCACGAACAAAATTCTTATTTATTAAGTATCTTGCAGTAATAACATCACTCCAAAACTTAAGAGAACATTAGCATTCAACAAAAGTGTAAGAGTTGTATCAACTAGATATCTATGCCTTCTTTCAGCAAAACCATTCTGCTGTGGTGTATAAGGACAACTAGATTGATGTATTATACCATGAAATGACACAATGAATTAAAACATTCAGAGAAGCATTCTTTAGCATTGTCACTTTGCAAGATTTGGATTGATTTACCAAACTGAGTATGAATTTCAGAACAAAAGTTTTTAAAGATGGTAAACAATTTAGAACGATTTTTCATTAAGAAAATTCATGTATTCCTAGAGAAGTCATCAAGAAATATAACATAATACCTATGACCTAAAATTGAGGGAACACGACTAGGTTCCCCGACATCAGACTAAACAAAGACTTTTTTCGACTATAAAAACTAATGAAAAGGAATTTCTAACATGCTTTCCAAGCTCACAAGACTCGCACTCTAAAGGCTGTACCGTGACAAATTAGAACTCATTATTTTTAACTTCTCCAAACTTGTATGACCCAAACGACGATGTAGTAAACTAGGAGAGTCACCAGTAGCACATATGTTGGAGGTGGTCAGATGAAGGTAGTATAAACCATGGGATTCAAATCTGGCTCCAATTGTCTGTCCTTTACTCCGGTCCTAGATCATAAAAGAATTAGGAGTAAATGTTATAGAACAATTCAACGAACGTGTCAACTTACTAATAGGAATCAAATTGAATGGACAATTAAGAACTAATAAAACTGTTAAAAGTCCCACATTGACTAGAGATATGGCCAATTAAAAGTATATAAGGTGGAGGGTAATCCTCATCCTATGAGCTAACTTTTAGGATTGAGTTAGGCCCAATACCCAAATTTAAAATGGTATCAGAGCCTATCCTAGATTCGTTGTTGGGTCACCCATGTTGTCCACGTTCCATTCTTGAGTGTGGGGGGTGTTCTATAAGACCCACGGGCCATCTGTATTCATCCACACTTCGTTCCTGAACGCAAAGGGGTGTGTTAATAAGTCCTGTGGGCCACCCGTATTCATCCACGCTCCATTCCTGAGCATGAAGGGCAAGGTTTTAAATTGCGGTCGCGGTTGCGATTGCGGTCGCGTTGCGGATTTTGCGATTGTGGGTATTGCGGACACTGCGATGCGGATTGCGGTCAATGCGGTGTGAATTATTCACAATTCACTCAAATTATAAAAAAATGATTTCTAACACTAAATAACTTATAATAATTCATATTATATATATTTTTTATATAAAAATGGGTTGTTCAATTTAAAAATATTAGTTAAACAACATTAAATATCAATAGGTATCTACCACTCAATATAAACATATATAACATTATTAAATACTCAAAAATATCCATAATATCATAAATTATTAAATATAAAATATCATAATAATTCATACATAATTGACAAGTTTAACATAAACAAGTACATAACTCTAAATAAAAATTTTCAACCTCTCACAAAGTTTAAAATATTGAAGAATGGCGTGCTGGATCATAACCTCCATTATCACTTTGACCATCATCATTATATCCACTTTGACCATCATTATATCCACTTTGTCCAAAGAAATACTCAAAAAATCCTGAGTTTCTTGGTGGCTCCATTTGTTGTTGCTCATACATAGAACTTGATGATGGTTCACTAAATTCTGGATAATTTGCAGAATAATGGTTATTCAGTTGAAGATATTGATATGGTTGAAAGTGAGGGTGTTGGTAGTATGGTGGGTAGTTGTATTGGCTTCCTTCAGATGATACACCAACACCAAAATCACCAAGTGATTGTGCAACACTAGATGTGGAAGCATCATCCATCATAAGGTCTTGTATTCTCTTATTTTTCCTATGCCTGGAACCCATCCTCCTTCTACCACTAGAAACATCATCAGACATGAGATTTTGATCACGTCTAGAATATGGTTCTTCTTGAATTGAATCAGATGTTTCATGTCCTCTTTGATTCTGTTGTATATCATCACCACCACCATGATCACTACCACTATTGTTACTTGGTGGGGTTAAACCACCACCACTGCCTTGGCTAGGTGTATTACTAGAATCAGAATTATTCTCACCTATTGGTTCTTCATTTTCATCATCGGAATTAATAGGGAGCCATTCAGCATTTTGGATCCCATCCAATAATGGTTCTTCTCTTTCTTCAAGCCATGGAGACAATGGATCATCTTCTTGAAATATGTAATCCAAATTAATTGGATTGAAGCTATTTTCTATCTCTTCCTGACTTCTTCGTTTATCTCTTCTCGTTTTCAGCTTCATGTTGTAAAATGTAAAGACAAGTTTTTGCAATTTTTGATACTTTAATCTATTTCTTGTCTTTGTATGTATGTAGCTAAATGTACTCCAATTTCTCTCACAGTTTGAAGCTGAAGTTGTTTGACTCAAAACTCTTACAGCTATACGCTGAAGTTCTGGAGCACAATGTCCATAAATCATCCACCATTCAGCTGATTAAATAAACAAATATGTATTATTATATTTTAGTATAAAATACCTTAATAAAATTAAAAGTAGCTATGTTACCTGGATCCATATGAGACCAAGCTTTTTGAGCTTGAAGTGTTCCAAATGTCTCTCTTTTATCTCTAAAAAGAAAAATCTAGGAAGACAATAAAGCTGTTTAAGTTTTGTATCCATTAAATTAATACTAATTAACTAATAATTGCCATCTTAAAAATCATAATGTTTAGGAGTTACTCACTTGGTTAATAGCTTTGATTTGATTCTCAACATCTACTTCTAATCTGGTAATGACTTTTGTCGTACCATCTAGAGTTTCTTTGGCAACATCACTTCCATGCAAAACTCCAAATTGAAATTGAGGGTTGAGAAAATAACCTGTGATTTTGAAAATTAAATTGGAACCATAAAAAAACTAAATTTAAGATGTACATGTGAAACTAAATTTAGTATATTTATGTACCTGCAGCATGCAAATCAGTATGCATGAAGTGCCATCTTTTGTCAATGATTTCAGTGTAATGAGTGTGGTAACGACAATTCTTTTGAATGGCTTGCTTGGCTCTATCAATGGCTTCGTAAACAAAGCCCATCGTTGGTTTTTCATCACCATCCACCAATTTTAAAACCTTGACAAGAGGCTCAAATACCTTTATAATTTCAGCAGCTTTCTTCCAAAAATCTGTGCTAAGGACAATCTTCTTTGCTTCTAAAGCAGGTCCTGATTTCTCTTTTCCCCACTTGGACTTTCTGAATTCTTCAGAGTGAAACATATTTTTGAGTGCATCCTTTTGCTTCATAATTGATTCAATTTGCAAAAATTGTGTTGCAAAACGAGTGATGGCAGGACGAATAATTTCTTTACCACCGGTATATTTTTTCATCAGATTTACTGTCCAAATGTGATTGTAGATGAACAAAGTAACTTTCTTTGCGTCATCTAACAATTTTTGGACATTAGACTTTTTCCCAATATCTTCTAAGCACAAATCCAAGCAATGAGCTGCACAAGCTGACCAATATATATGTGGTCTTTTTTCCATTAATTTCAAACTAGCAGCTTTTAAAGCCGCTTCATTATCAGTGACCACTTGAACAACATGTTCCTCTCCAACCTCTTCCACAATTTTGTCCAACAATTTAAAATAATAATCAGTATTTCTACTAGCAACACCAGATGCATCAATAGATTTTAGAAACACTGTACCATGACTACAATACACCAGAAAATTCATGATGTGCATATGATTTATACTGTTTGTCCAACCATCGCACATTATAGTGACCCCTCTTTCTTTCCATGTTGGCTTCAATTGTTGTATCCATTTTTGCATGGATTGATATTCACTTTCTAAGTATACCTCCGAAACCTCATAAGGAGTTGGACATTTAACGCCTGGGCCCAACTCTGCAGCAGCACTTAGCAAATTATGTAGCCATGGAGAATTGGATAGGTTCATAGGAAGACGCTCATATATTATCAATTTAGACACTGCTTCTCCTAATTTCTTTCGAAGTGTTTTCATGAAGCCTTTGTTGATTTTTGTTTGTTTCATGCTTTTACTCCTGGCTAAATCAACATCAACAGATCTTAATCTTTGTTGAAGATCATTTGGACGATTTTGAGTAAAAGCCCTGTCAGGATGAGAGCTACCTCCAGCTTCATATATGGAATCTAATCTTCCAGTTTGTTGTCTAAATCTATGCATGTCTTCTAATTGTCGTTGTGACACTATGCTTTCTTGCATGGCTTGCCTCATGGCTACATCTTCATCAAGGCCATCTTCAGTATCTTCATCTTCATCACCTCTTAAACGTGACACAAATTCTTCTTTTCTTTTTCTGAGATCTCTTTTTTTTGATTTACTATCCAGTAACAGTTTCATCATGTTTTCTCTGATAAAAGTGCTTACCCTACCACAACCTTTAACTTCTCCAGTCATATGTGCTAGATGTTCTTTTAATCGAGTAATACCACCAGTTATCACTCTCCCACATAAATTGCACACCACATTATTTCTATTTTTTCCAGGTACAAGTGTTCCAAAATGCCACCCAATGTCATCACTAGGAGCACCTTCAGCTCTACCGGTTGGAAACTTATCTGGCATTGACATTATTTAACTAATCTGTAATTATATAAAAAATGTAACCATTAATAAAAATCTTATAACATAATTCTTGAAATCTAATAATTATATTTTAATTATAATAATTTTTTACTAAAATATTATTACAATGTACGTTTCAAATTCAAAATCCTTTTTAAAATTTAAAATGTACATTTCAAATTTAAAATTCTCTTATGCTAACTAATAAACTACTAATCAATAAAAATATTTTTTAAAATTTTATTAGGAATTGTATAAACTACTAATTAATGAAAATATTTTTTTAAAATTTTATTAGGAATTGTACATTTCAAATTCTCATTAAATTGCTGTTAAAATGTAGTTTTAAATTCATTTTTTACTGATTAATAAACTACTAATTAATGAAAATATTTTTTGAAATTTTATTAGGAATTGTACATTTAAATTGTTATTAAAATGTACATTTCAAATTTAAAATTCTATTGTGCTAACTAATAAACTACTAATTAATAAAAATCCTTTTTAAAATTTAAAATGTACATTTCAAATTTAAAATTCTCTTATGCTAACTAATAAACTACTAATTAATAAAAATCCTTTTTTAAAATTTAAAATGTGCATTTCAAATTTAAAATTCTCTTATGCTAACTAATAAACTACTAATTAATAAAAATATTTTTTAAAAGTTTATTAGGAATTGTATAAACTACTAATTAATGAAAATATTTTTTAAAATTTTATTAGGAATTGTACATTTCAAATTCTTATTAAATTGTTGTTAAAATGTAGTTTTAAATTCATTTGTATGAAGTTATTCTATGAGCAATGGTAATGACTGTGCATTCTGAAAAATGTTGCTTAACTGTTTGCTGAATAATATTATCAGTGGCCGTATCAACTGATGCAGTAGCTTCATCAAGCACTAAGATCTTGCTTTTATTAACAATTATACGTTTAACATTCTTATTAAAGTGTACGTTTTAAATTTAAAATTTTATTTTACTAATTAATAAATTACTAATTAATAAAAATATTATTGAATTTCTATATTTCAAATTTAGAATTTTATTAAAAATTATTAGGAATTGAATTATAAATTTTTAATACATTTAAAATTTCTTAATAATTCTTATTCTTAATATAAATCCAAATTAATTAATAATTCCTACTTCTAATATAATTTCAAATAACCTCTTCTCTAAATATTTTTGTCCTATTCTAATTCTCTGAATCTTTCCCTCTCTGCTGAATTCTTTTCCCTCACTCTCAACAATTCGTTTCCCTCTCTTCTTTTAAGCGTTTTATTCTCTCTTTTCTTCTAAGCAGAACACACTTCTTCCTCTCTAATCTTCTTTCCCTCATCTCTGTCTCTTCTCTCTTAAATCAACCTCTAAGCCTTCCTATTTTCCTTTCCACAAGGACCACACCACACAAGTCTTCTCTTTTCCCATTTTTATTTTAAAACAAAAAAAACACTGAAACTTACCGGAGGAAACAACGGCAATGGCGGAGTTCGCAAGCTTTGGGCCACGATCTGCTGTGTTGCGTCGTTTTAGGGAGTGAGGTAGTCTTCCTCTGTTGTTGTCACTGGCACTGTGTGGTGTTATCTGGGATTTCCTTGTGCATTTTCAGATTTGCATCACACACACAAAATGCTCGATAGAATGTCTCAAAGTGTTGTTGCAATGTTGGTGATGCATAAACATGTAAGTTGATCTGCTTCTTCGCTCCTCTTCAATTTAAATGTGTTATTGTAGACAATTTCTGGTTTGATTGGAAATAAAGTGCGAATCTTCCCTGTTCATCTCCTTTTTTCCCCTGTTCATATCCTGTCCTGTATCTCAGAGTCACGGGGGTCTCTGTTTTTCAGTCACAGAGTCATGGCTCTCTTTGCGGAAATTGCGGAAAAATCTTAGCGTAACGTTGACCGCGGCCGCAACACCGTTTTGTTGCGGCCGTAACGTGTGATTTTTGGACTCTTGTGCGTAACAGGATGATGCGGTATCGGACGCTAGCTGTACCGTTTTGTAGCGGGCGTTTTTCATGATGCGGACCGCATTTTAGAACCTTGATGAAGGGGTGTGTTAAAAGTCCCATATTGACTAAAGATATGACCAATCAAAAGTATATAAGGTGGAGGGTAATCCTCATCCTAGGAGCTAGCTTTTAGGATTGAGTTAGGCCCAATACCCAAAATTAAGAAAAACATAATTCAGATGGAGAGGGAAGGGGTGTTGCTTGGCCAATCCCAATGGCTTGTGTTTTTGAATCATCTGCAAGAGTTATATGATGTGGTGTTTTTGGTGGTGATAATTCAGAGAGAAGGGAAGATTACCAACTAGGTGATCAGATGCACTAGAATCCAAAACTCGGGATTCAACAAGCGTAGAATGAGAGAAACAAATCGTAGAATTACCAGAGTGGGCAACAATGGCTGATGATGAGGTCTTAGTTTGCAGGGTTGCCTTCATTTGAAAATATTCTTGTACTCTTGAGCAAAGAAGAGAGTCCCATCTTTAGCCTTGAACAACAACTACAAACAATACGATGACTATGAATAACATGACACACAAACAGTGTCTCGATCCAAGACCCACTCACCGCCAGGAAGGACTGACGAGCAAGATGAGACCGGCGGCGTCAAAAACCGGTGACCAGAAGGTGGCGTGTGAACCACACGCGCCGGCGAGACAACAACTAAAATATAGTTCGAGAACGCGTGAAAGACTTTCCGGCAGCGGCACTCTGGGGTTAGGCCGATTGGTGACCTTTGAGATGAACCGTGGTATTTCTGACCAAAAACGGGTAATGTCGGCGGAGTTTATCAACCTACCAACCAACGACAACGCCTTTGTTGATGAAGAACAAAGGCTCAACAACCATAGCTGAAAAACCTTGCTTTGGGTATCAACTTAAAAGTAATAAATAATTGTATTGTATTGATTTATAAGAGTGTATATTATTATATAGCTGAGTTACAAAAGATAAGACTCTTAAAGATAAGCTAAAGATTAGAGATAAGACTCCTAAAGATTGGATATAAGATTACAACAAATAAGGAAACTAATCTCCTAAAGATTAAAAATAAAACATAAATCATTATATCAACAATAATTATATAAAATAGAATAGATGCTTTACCAAGGTTTATTGTATAAGGTTATAGATGTTCATGGTATTGTCTAGATTGTTGAAATCTCACATTGATTAGAGATATCGTCAATTAATAGTTTATAAGGTGAGACTAATCCCTATTCTATGAGCTAGCTTTTAGAAGACGTTAGGGATAATCCATTTTCTATGGTATTAGAGTTTGACCAATCTTAAATGATGTTGTGCCACCTGCAAATGTCCAATCCTAGATATGAGAAGTGTGTGTTCAGATGTCTCACATCAGCTAAGGATATGGTCAGAATACTCTTTATAAGATTTGTGACACCTCTTGAGCTAGTTTGAGGGAAGAGTTTGGTCTAGTTTATTTTCTAGTACGTTGTCAAAGTCTATCCTAAATCCATTATTAGAACATTCATAAATGTCTTGTCCTGCAAACTTCATGCTCTAGATGGCATGAGAGGGTATGTTAAAGTCTCAAATTAATTAGATATATGATCAATTAATAGTATATAAGGTAAGAGTAATTTTCATCCTATGAGCTAGCTTTTAAGGATTGAATTAGGTCCAATATCAAATATCCACCGTAATTTAATATTTTTCTTGTGTACTTTTAAAGGGATGGGATACTGCCTTGAGCATGTGCAAGAGCAAAAACAATCATTGGGCATTGTATGCAAAATCAGTTCTTGACAGAACGCGCCTTGCACTCACAAACAAGGCACATTTGTACCAGCAAATTCTGCAACCATCAGCAGAGTACCTTGGGTCACTACTTGGTGTGGACAGATGGGCTGTAAGTCTTTTGTTAATTCATTTTTTTGCGTATATTTCTCCCCATTTGTTTCTTTCCTGAAAACCTCCTTTTACAGGTGGAAATATTTACTGAAGAAATTATCCGTGCTGGATCTGCGGCTTCTTTGTCTACCCTTCTAAATCGACTGGATCCCGTACTCCGAAAGACAGCTAATCTTGGAAGGTTGAATCGATCATGCTTATTAAACTTGAATTTCTGATTTCATTATCAATATAATATAGTTAGCATGTTAAATTGCATATTGTTATTCTAGTGTTTTGGTAATCATAACCTTCTAATGCAATTTTATAATTTCCTGTAACAGCTGGCAGATTATTAGCCCAGTTGAAACCATTGGATATGTTGAGGTTGTAGATGAGTTGCTTGCTGTTCAAAACAAATCATATGAGCGGCCCACAATTTTGATAGCTAAGAGTGTGAAAGGAGAGGAAGAAATCCCAGATGGTACAGTTGCTGTCCTGACTCCTGATATGCCTGATGTCCTATCTCATGTTTCTGTACGAGCCAGAAATAGCAAGGTATCATGCCTTGGATAGCAAGGTTTTTCTGCATAGATTTAAGGCTACTGTTATTAAATGATAGACCTGGATATTTCATATTTAATCTGATACTTGATCAATGTATCCTTAGTTTAATAATGTGCTCTCTCCTCTTAAGTATAATGAGATTTTACTTACTCGAACTGTAAACTAACAAACTCATCAACTACAATATCTTAAAAGAGATCATTCACAGCTATTATGTTAAAAACAGTTTACCTTCATTCAGCTGATTCAGACTTTGATTATCATTAAATTCAACATCTGACCAGTGAAATTCTTTGAATTGATATGATGTTCAAATTTAGACTTGACCAATTAACAATGTTGTAAGACAAAACATTGATTGCATACTCATCAGCTAATGATACAGAATATAATGCCTGTTAATCCTACAAATAAATTAGAATTAATTGTCATATTTATTGTACATGCCAACTTTAGAAAAATTGAATAACAATTAGAATGTAACCAGGTGATATTTTCTTCTGTACATAAAAAAAAAATAATTTGTCTGGTGATATATCAATAGTTTTATAAGCAAAGTAGCAAACTTAAGATTTTATGAGCTTGATAAATGATGAGATATTTATTGCTGATTGTTATTGATATGCATTACTAACATTCAGAGTTTTCCAGGTGTGTTTTGCTACATGCTTTGATCCCACTATCCTGGATAACCTTCAAGCAAATAAAGGAAAGCTTTTGCGCATAAAGCCTACATCTGCAGATGTAGTTTATAGGTTAACATTTCTGCTTTAGCTTCAAGTCTTAAAGATGCTTAAATACCTTTTTACTGAAATGTTCACTTAACTTCCTTCTGCACAACTTAAACTGCTGTACTTTATTTCCTTTCTTATACTATTTTCTTTTTTCTGGTATTTCTCACAGTGAGGTCAAGGAGGGTGAGTTTATTGATGACAAATCGACCCACTTGAAAGAAGTTGGTTCTGTGTCACCCATATCTTTGGTCAGAAAGAAGTTTAGTGGTAGATATGCTGTCTCATCTGAAGAGTTCACTGGTGAAATGGTTAGATGTTCAAAATGCACTACCAATTTTAGGCTGCTATAGTTGTCCTTTCTCATAAATCCTTGTCTTTCTACCCTACATTTGGCCAAACACCTGATGTGTTAGTATACACTGTTCTTATACTGAACTTGAGCATAACTTGTGTAAGGTTGTGTTTTGCAGGTTGGTGCTAAATCTCGTAACATCTCTTATTTGAAAGGGAGAGTGCCATCTTGGATTGGAATTCCCACCTCTGTTGCCATACCATTTGGAGTT
The DNA here is from genome assembly GCA_037962975.1 of Clitoria ternatea. Lineage (NCBI taxonomy): Eukaryota > Viridiplantae > Streptophyta > Magnoliopsida > Fabales > Fabaceae > Clitoria > Clitoria ternatea. The sequence goes on from CM075669.1 coordinate 111,808,934, forward strand.
TTTGAACATGTTCTTTCTGATAAATTAAATCAGGTCCAACATATTACCTTTCCTGGATGTCATCATGTTACATATTGAATTGAACAGCTCATTCTGTAGTTATCTTGTGTTAATTTACCATGTCTGTCAACTAGTTACACACTTTTTAATTGTTTTTTTAATGATGAGAGTGGTGATTTGGTAATATGCTACACATTGGCTTCTGATTCTGGCTGTTGATTGACTACCCTATGATCTGAGGCAGTTGTCTTTTTTGTATACAAAAAGATTATAACTCTTCAATTGGAGCATAAATTTGAATATGAACTTTTAAGATGCTAAATCCAATTTTCACAACAAAAAATAAGTGAACATTTCTTAATAGGCTTAATTGCACTTTTGGTCCTTCTAGTTTGATCTATGTAATTTTGGTCACTCAAGTTCCAATTTAGCTTATTAAGTCTACCATTCCAACTTTTTAAATTGTCCAATTTTAGTCCCATCTTCAATTTTTTTCCTTTAGAATAATTATATCCTCATTCTTTACAAAAAAAATATTCATAAATTGACTTGATTAGTTGTCTTTTACTAAAACCCACCTACCAAAACATCAACTTTCATCCAATATAAAAAAGAATCCCAAAATTATACCTCTTCAAGTTCAAACTCTAATATCACATTACATGAAATCCTTCAAATTAAACTTGGAAAATCATTTTATATCCAATCCTATTATAAATCATCAAATATTTGTGTAGAACATAATAATTTAAGGGTTTTAAATAGAATAAATTTAACATGAGGACTAAAATTGTATAATTTGAAAAGCTGAAGAACTGAATTTACTCAATTAGAATTTGGGGGACCAAAATCACACATACCCCAAACTAGAGGGATAAGAAGTACAATTAAACCTTAATATATTTAAGAGTAAATAGTCAATTTGGTCCTCAAAGGATATGATGACCACTAACTAGCTCCCTTAAAGATGATGGTTATTGAATAAGTCCTTCAGATTGATTTGACTACCATGTTGATCCCTAAAGGCCTTTCTTAGCAAGTTAGAGTGGTTAAAAACAACAAAGAAAAGGTTATTTAAACTGCTAAGAAAGACCTAGTGACTAACATGTAGACCAAATCTTTTTCTGAAGGACTTAGTTGGCGGTTACCCTATCGTAGGAATACCCTGTCCCTACCCTATGTGGTAAACTGTAACCAAAGGAGTACTAAGATGAGGTTATGGAAGAGGCAAACTCTTATACTGAAGCTTAGTAGTCCTTGGGATTCAATCTCTAAGATTGTATAACTGTATGACTTCATCTATTAATCATGTTATGCCAGTCTTTCCTGTATTTTAATGAAATCTTGGACTGCATGTTAACTAACAGGCGGTGGCTGAGAGGGTACATCTTTTGAAAAAGAAGTTAACTGATGGAGACTTCAGCACTCTCAAGGAGATTCGTGAAACAGTTTTACAATTGAAAGCACCATCCCAGTTGGTAAGTTCTTTTTTATTGGCTTAGCATTGACACGATACAACAAACAGATTTCTTTCTTTTAAATGTAGTTCTTTTAGTTGCATATGAACTTAAAAGTCCCTTACTACAAATGAATTTATTCTAAATTTGATCTTTAATAGAGCCTAGTAGCATCATTTTTTTTTATGTAGCAAATCCTACCTTACAGGACAGTGCTTCTTGTTGGTGCTATGTATAATGTATACTATACATTTTAGGTAATATTCAATGTTTTCTTTTAATCATTTTTTAAAAATATTTCTAGTGTATCAAATTGTACATTTATCGGTCCCTATATATAATACACTAGAGGTATAAAGAAAATAAGTAATCTTCCATGAAAAGCTGCCAATCAGCCTAAAAAACCCTGAAGAAAACAGCTTAAGTTATTAAGAATCCTTCTCTACTAAATCCACTACAATTAGGATTCCTAAAATCATGATTCTAATTAAAACATTTCTCAACATTTCTGTTGCTGGTGTTAACTCCTCAAGGACATCCCCATTCAAATATTTGTTTTCAAATCGCAACATTTCTGTCCTATATTTTGTTTCATCCATGAGATTCACAACCGTAGTCTAATTTTTAACTCCTAGTGGAGAATCCAATAATTGATATCTAGTCTAAAATTATTCTGCTATTGTTCAAGTTTTACGGGCTTAAATCAAAGTTTTGGGCCGAATTGCGTTACTACTTGGTGCACAAATTGTCAAAAAAGGCCTGTCATGGATGGAAAGTGCATGAGTGTAGCTTTGTGGCACTTGGAATTTCATTTCTACTTCTCTACTGTATCTTTTCCTTCCATTTAAGAATATTAGTACTTTTTTCCATTGCTTCGCTAGTATCTTCTTTTACATTATGCATTAAATTCCAGTTTGCATGATGAACCAATGAATTAATTATGTTTAGATAGAGGAGTTGAAAACTAAGATGAAGAGTTCTGGAATGCCTTGGCCGGGTGATGAAGGTGAACAGCGCTGGGAACAAGCTTGGATGGCTATAAAAAAGGTTTAGACTTCTCTGATTCTCTCCATGTAGAGTATATTGAACAAACTAGGTTTGATTCCTGTTTCATTGAAGTTTATGTCTTACAAAAGATAAAGTTTTCTTTTCTTGTTTATTTTTGGCTATGGTCTACTGCCCATACATTTTCAATATGGTCAATATAAATTTGAAAATATTCATGAGATGTTACTGGAGGCGAATATTAAGCACTCTTTGTACACAATGTGTTTTTGAAGTCAGGTTCTTGTGAAACTTCCCTGATCACTCATAATTTGTCACATATTTCCCTTTTTACAATTATGAATTTATTGAATCCTATGTAGCGTTGAAAAATGTAGCAATCATTAATGACAAATGGAATGGGCTAAAACCCTGGAAGTTCAAATTAATTTAAGCTTATAGAAAAGATTTTCTTTTGACATGTAATCTTGGGCACATTGTACCATATCCACTGATTTTTCTTGTTCGTTTATTTAATTAAATTTTCCTCAGTGGTTGCATGGCAGGACATGTTGCAATGTCCAGTCAAAGCAAATATGCCTTGCAAAATATCCATTATATGTGCATTTTATATTTATTTTATTTCAGTTTTTAGTAAAAAAAACTGTGGTATTCGTGAATAATCATAATTAGTTGCGGATGAATCAATATCGTTGATTTGTTTGATTCATAAAAAGGTGTGGGGCTCAAAGTGGAATGAAAGAGCATACTTCAGCACTAGAAAAGTGAAACTCGACCACGATTTTCTTTCAATGGCTGTCCTTGTTCAGGAGGTGATAAATGCTGACTATGCTTTTGTCATCCACACAACTAATCCATCCTCTGGAGATTCATCAGAAATATATGCAGAGGTATAATTAATGATTGAATGTTTTTGCGTATAAGGAAACATATTTAACCCGGATAGAACAAATGGTTGAGTGTGATTTTGATATAGGTGGTAAAAGGACTTGGAGAAACACTGGTTGGAGCTTATCCTGGCCGCGCTTTGAGTTTTATCTGCAAAAAACAAGATTTGAACACCCCACAGGTAATTTGTTAACTTGATACCAATTTTTTTTAATTTGGTTTTTTTTCCTTATCGTATGCACAGGGCCTTTATTGTTCTTTTTATGATTTATGTATTTTAAGAATATAATGGAGAGATATAAAATTACCATACCAGTACCAGTATCACATTTGTGTAAATGTTCCATTGTTTTGCTAATTGTTCTGGGCATCTTTAGGTCTTGGGTTATCCTAGCAAACCTGTCGGCCTATTTATAAGACCATCAATTATTTTTCGATCTGATTCCAATGGTGAAGATCTAGAAGGTTATGCGGGTGCAGGCCTTTATGACAGGTAAACTTTGCCCCCCTTGAACAAACATCTTTCACAGAACTGATAGATTGTGTTAATAAAATACCTATTATTTAGCTGTTTCCCCCTTGTAATCAATATGGAATTGAGATGAGAATTACTTTAAAAATTACGTACATTATCTTCCAAAATTAAAACAAATTGAACGGTAAGTTCATCTAGCATAATTTGTATAGCTTAGCAACAATAGATAGGCATAAGTCATAGAATAGAAAGAGAGTAGAGAGAATTTGAGAACTGAATTATTGTTGTCAATAGGGGACTTTTTCTACAAGAGCAAAATACGAGAGCATAAAGAATGAACTAGTAATGTATCAACAGATGAAGGCATGTTACTTTCAATTCATTTTTTTACCTTGGTACTTCTTTTTTCATTTCTTCTCATGATCCCCTTTATGAGCCCCCAGCTGGAGCAAAGTACTGCTATAGTACTATTTGAGCTTTTGATAATCATGGAAAATATGATAATGGGGCCATTTACTACTGTCACAAGTTTTAGAGATGTGCTTCCCTTCACTTATGGCTTCTAGGATGCAGGGCATTTTGGAATTTTAGAAATTATAGTGCAAAATTAAATGGACTAAATGAGAGCCACACAATGCGTATAACCCACAGATTTATTTATGACTCGTGATTTTCATTCTAGGTTTTGTCAACCTCAAAAGATGCATTTCTGGCTTAGCTCATTGAAGATGATCTCTCTTAGTTTGTCAAGCTAACCTGAATCCATATAAATCTAGTTGGGTACCCGATGCTAGAGTGTGATTATAAATTTTTAGTAGGTTGGATTTAGGAACCCCTTTAAATTTTTTCGAAATAAGTAAACTGTATTTCAGTTGTCCAATGACACAAGTATTACCACTTTAGTCCTCTCAAGAATTATTATATCTGGTTTCTCAATCATGGAAAGTAACATTGAAATCTTCCTTCTGTATATGGACCGTGAGATTCGAGGACTAAATTTAGTCAACTTTATGTGAGTGAGGCTGACTAAGTCTACTTTTTGAGGACCAAATCATTGCTTTTAATTTCTATGATGTAGGGACTAAATTGATGTCAACTTGGAGAACCAAAATGTTTCCACCTGTATTATTGGGGATTAAAATGAATGTCTGCTTCAATTGAAAGTAGGAATCTAAAATGTTTATAATAAGGTCCTAAATCCCAATAATTTGAAAAGAACTCTAATTGCACTCTAGTTGATGGAACACTGTTATAAATTTCTAACTCTGCTTTAGTGGCAAAGACTCAATCAAAAACTTACAAAACTTGAACTACTTACAAACTACTATTATAAAGAACCTAATTGAAAGACCTCAAATAATATATGGACCACCTAATTAATTTAACCTTGTTGAAATACGATAATTACCAAAGAAAATATTTGACATTTATTCAAGTACCTAGATTTTTTTAACATGCATTTTGTACGGACAGCTGTTTTTAATAAATTTTACGCTAGTGTTACAAACCTCAACAAAGTTTTCTTATAGGGGTACTACTTAATACGTACTGTCAAGAAGATATAATAGATGAATTGAATCCAAAACTCTTATTTTATCCAACAGATGAACAAACCCAGCTGGCATTGGCAATTGAGTCATTCTACCATTGAGAGCTTATAGCCTCATGAATAAAAGCCTATTTATGTTGCTTACAGTTGTCGGTTGATGTGTAAAATTTCAGTTAGTGTTTAATATGTGCATCGAGATTAACCAGTCCTGTAAACTCGTTGACTTTATTGTTTTGCAACTCTATTTGACATTTTCTAATATTGGTTTACTGAGTTTCCTTTTTGAACAGTGTGCCAATGGATGAAGAGGAGAAAGTGGTGCTTGATTACTCATCGGACCAACTGATCCTTGACGGTGGTTTCCGCCAGTCAATCTTGTCTAGCATTGCCCGTGCAGGAAATGCAATTGAAGAGTTGTATGGCTCTCCTCAGGATATTGAAGGAGTCATCAAGGATGGAAAAGTCTATGTTGTCCAGACCAGACCACAAATGTAGGACTCTAGATCCTTATCACCATGGCACTGCAAACGTGAGTGAGGTAGCTTCTGCGAGTTTCAGAGGGAACCTGTGGATTATCAAAGTTGGCATATAGATTTAATGTAAGTGCAATATTAATTTAAAGAATAATTTAGAAGTATATAAGCATAGAAAAATGTAAATTAAGAAAAATTTCAATGGTCCTATTTGTTCTTTTCCCCTGCTGTATCTATTTTAAATTTCTTCTTCGTCTTAAAGACTGTATTTAACTTGAGGTCTATGGACGGTGGCTAGGTTCAATAATATGCAATTGAATAATATTTCAACTTTGTTATTCGGAGTACCTTTTTTAGATTTTGTATTGGTTAAAATCATTATTCTATTGTCGCTTCTAGTGTTTCATTATATATGATGTAAGCACTTTTGGTTAACTTTTTTTAATCCAAGTTTGCTCCCCTTTATAATTGCGGAGTTCAAGATTTATTTAACGGGTGTTTGGAACACCTATATTTTTTTAATCTTATAAATTATGTTTTTGAGGAATAATATTTTTTAGAAATTATAATTTTTAAGAATGTTATAAATGTGTTTGGTATGATTAAAATATTTTTAGAAAAATTACACCTTTTGAATTCTGATTACTCTCATATTTATGGTAATTTTAGATAAGAATTCAATATGTAAAAGATGTTTAAATAAGTTTATATTTCAGACATAATTGTATGTTTATATTATAAAAAAACCTTTCGATTAGGCGGTAATTAAGATTCCCACCTCTTTAGTAAGAACATTTTGATAGAAATTATAAATAAAAATAAATTCTTAAAAATCTTAGTTTTTTGAAAATAATTTTTTTAAATGATTACACTATATATGGGAATAGAGAATTCTTAAGCTATAACTTTTAAAAATCAAAAAATGATCCTCATAATAAATGCCTCTTTAGAATTAACTTTACTAATGATGGTTCAAACTTTACGCATGGTTTTGTTGAGACCATAGCGTATTCAAGAAGGAACACGGTTGGCTCTCCTAATAACGGCTGAAATAAACTGCACACTACTGCTTTTAATTTTGTTGGTCTAACGGGTAATGGCAAGTACCGGGGAGTGTGAGAGAAGGTTGAAGAGGCCTGATGACACTCTTATGAATTACCAACCGTTTACATTGTTTGGAGGAAGCTAAAATTGATATTAATTAATAAATAGTTTGGGATAAACTTTTTATACATATACCTGTTTGGACTCAGAATGGACAAAATCATTGGGCACTGACATGAGTTTAGTGCAAATATATTTTTAAGCACTTAAACTCAATATACAAATTAAGTTAAATCAATCAATTATTAAAATTAGTTTGGACTGATTAGTCAAATCAGTAATTGATGATTCAACCATCTGAATATTCTTTTAAACTGGAATTGTATGCTAATTAGTGGGAACTATTCAACAGGTCAATTTTGATTAAAGTTAGTGACCCCATTGACCCAGACTAATTATTTAATTACTCCCCCTTCTTTTTCTTACAAAATGACATCATTTCTTTCCCTTAAAAAAATTACCAAGCTTTTCTTCTCTTTATCAAAGTCAGAATTAGAAAAATAACAAGTTTTCTTTATTGAATCATTAGGTACTTATTATGCGTTTGATTTTTAAAAAATTTAAAATATGAAATACTTGAATTATATAGGTAGTATTTGTTATTTGTTATTTTTTATTTTTTTAAAACTTAAGTCAATTGGTTCAATCAATGATTCAACCGGTTCGACCATTGATCTAGTGTCTTCACTGGTTCGATCATCGGTTCAGTTTTAATGACACTAAATCTAACCGATCTACTCAAAACCATAGGTCAAAGATACATATCTCATAAATAATAAATATTGAATTTCCATTACTTTATTCAAAAGTTTATACATAACCCTATTAAAAACTTTGACTTGATTATTGAAGCCAAACATAAATAGGCCAACTTCATGCAAACCCCCTATTTTTTATAAGAAGCCAAAAAATATTATTAAAATAATTGGATAAGCAGAAATGTGTAAAGAATTAACATCAATCAAACTTAAAAAATTAATACAAAGGTGAGATAACTGTAGTAACTATTTGTGGGGAAGAGGTAGGGGCGAGAAGATAAGGTAGAGAAGAGAAGAAGAAGGAATGCTTGACATTTGAGAAAATTTTGTAATTTTAGATCAAGGGATTAATTTGATATATACAAAATGTTGAGAACCTATTTTATTGCTTTGGTGACTATATGTTTTAAAAACACCATTTTAACATGTACGACAACATGTGATAGCTTACGTAGATAGTTAACGTGACACGAAGCATTTAACTAGGCGATGTCTTAATGGGAGTAATGACAGGGACGAACTTGAAGGATGAAACGATACATTAGGGTTTATTAAGTCTTTTTCGTAGTATAAGGATAAATTTAATTGATTGTGAATATGATGAGGTCGATTTCAGGTTTTACTTCATCAATATATATTTGAATTTTCTCTAGAATCCCTAGTAAATTAAGAGCTTTTGGACCATTACCGACTTGTCAAATTAAAAGTTGACATGTGGACACTTTAGCCATTTAATGAGTGACTAGATTTATGGCATAAGTTTAGAATATTACCCTGATAAATAAATTTTAATACACTTCTTATAGTTTTACACTTGGGGTTTATTATATAATTACTATGTTTAATAATAGTATTTTAATTAAGTTTTATGTTGTTTAGTTAAATTGAAGTATTATGTATATATGATTCAATTTTCATTTTTTGTATGTATCTTGAGTATCTTACCTTGTTTTGGCCATAACTTGGGCTTTTGTGATCCAAATGGGCTAATCTTGGAGCCCATGGAAAGCTAAGACAGAGGCCTACATCATTATGATCAGATTTGGTTATTTTGCATCTGAAAAAAATGAAGAAATGGAGCTTGAATCAATTATCCCTCATGTGTCCCACCAGCATTGACATAGTTCACTAAAATACACATATCTGGAGCTGTAGATGTCCAAATGACCTCATTCCTATGCCAAATTCTTAATAAGGCAGAGAGTTACAACTTTCATGTTGAAGGTTTTGCAAAATTTGACCATCTAGATGGTCATATTTGACTCACAAGGTGGAGAAGATAAAGAGGAAAATGAATTTCAACACATACCATTATCTTCTTTTGAATTATTGTAATTTCAAGCCCACCACTGTTGAAAAAAATGCATTAATGATTAGAAAATGAATGTATAGTATCATGATATCTTGCCTATAAATAGATGCTTGAAGTTGTAAGGAAGAGACACAAGAGATACATAAGAAATACATGCTTTAGTTTTCATTACATTTCTATATCTTTGCTTTAGTTTCTTAAGTTTTAGTTCTTTCTCTTGATTTATTGCTTTTTTCTATATTCCATCCCTCAAGTTATGGTTTTTATTTCCCTTCCTCAATATCAAGTAAGTTAATTTTATTATTTGTTATTTACTTTTATAATCAAAGTTATAGTTAATTTAATATTAGCTTTCATTGTTAAAAATTATCATGGAAGCTTAATCTTTTAAAATCAACTCAAGGAATTTAATTTTTTTTATGTTAACTTTGAGTTCTTGCTCTTAATATTTTAATTGAAAATAATTACTTTTCTTTGTTTCTCAAACATTTATGATGGTTGATTATTTAAGTGTATAACTGATTGGTATATAATTAAATAATCTATAATCTAAACTGATATTGGTTGGTTAATCAATAATCAATTTGAGAACAAAGATTAAGTCACTAAATAAGAGATTTCTATTTAGTTTCTTAACTTAATGAAATTATGGTTTTAAATTTATTTTAGTAATTAATAAGAATATATCGATTGATTATTCTTATTAGTTCATTAATTCAATTCTAGAAGATTTTCTAAAATATAATCATTTAGGGATTCCAAATGATTCAAGATTGAGAAATTAATTATATTTAATTATATTTGTGATCAATGATTAGTTAACTAAAGATTTATTAATTCCTTGGGTTGGTTGTTTCTAAATTTGATTATTCTTACTCATAAATTTACTTTTTGCACTATTATATAATTACTTAATTTTCCTTTCAATCTCAACACAAACCCCCCCTTTATTATAATTAAATTGAGTGTAACTAATTGAACTAAGGTCCTCAAGAGATGACTAAGGTTGTTCACCTTATACTATATTAATTTAACTTTTTATTTGACCCGACAACGACAACGTGTCAAATTTGGCGCCGTTGCCGGGGACCTTTGGTCCTAATTATTTGCATTCAATTACCTAATATGTTTTACTTTTTTTTATAGGTGTGTTGAAGATATTCAGGTTTGGTTGAATGTGAGCATATAAAAAAATTTTAAAAAAAATTCCATTTTATTATATTCTTATTTATTTTCTAGTAATCTCATTTTCAACCATTGAAAAAAATATATAAATATAAAAAAATCCTTAAATTTTTAAATATATGTTCTAAGCATTTCATAATTAAAATGATAACTTTTTCCTTTTATTACATAGTTGTAGTATTTTGTTACAATATATGTAGATGTATTGTGCATGACTAGATCTAATCTCGAACCATTATATTCTTTTGATCCTGAAATAGATAGAACATTTCATCAATTAGTTAGATCATCTAAGAAACTATTAGACAACAACAACAACAATAATAATAATAATAATAATAATAATAATAATAATAATAATAATATTCTAGCTAATAGCATAAGTACTGAAACTAAACCTTTAACTTCTGAGTATTTGTATAACATGGCTGAAAAGACATTAAAAGAACTAGCTACACCAGATGTCACTAATCAAACATCATGCATCTTATATCTTGAGGAAGATGTTCCTTTTGTGCTTAAAACTGGTTTAGTTCATTTGTTACCAAAGTTTCATGGTATTGCAGGTGAAGATCCTTATAAACACTTAAAAGCATTTCATATCCTTTGCTCCACCATGAAACCTGAAGGGGTTTCAGAAGAACATGTAAAACTTAAAACTTTTCCTTTCGCTGAGGATTGGTTATTTTACCTTCCTCCTGGCTCCATTACAAGTTGGGATGACCTAAAGAAAATGTTTCTTGAAAAATTTTTCCCCGCTTCAAGAACTTCCTCAATTAGAAAAGAAATATGTGGCATCCGGCAACATGACCAGGAAAATCTTTATGAATACTAGGAAAGATTTAAAAGATTGTGTGCTAGTTGTCCCCATCACCAAATTACGGACCAACTTTTCATGCAATATTTCTATGAAGGTCTTAATCCAATGGATAGAACTTTGGTTGATGCAGCTAGTGGTGGTGCTTTGCAAAATAAAACTACACATGCAACAAAAATTTAATTGAGAACATGGCTGCTAATGCTCAACAACATGCCACTAGAAATAATTCTGTAGTAATTAGAGGAGTCCATGAAATTGAAACTACAAATGATAGAGATAAAAAATGGGAAAGTAAATTTGCTGAACTAGCAACACTTATGAAAAATATTATTGTGTCTCAAAAACAACAACCTGCAACCCTTGCTAAGGTATGTTCTATTTGTACTTCATTAGATCATTATACCGATTGTTGTCCTACATTGCAGGAAGCTAAAATTCCCGATGAAAATCCTCAAGTATGTGCTGCCAACTTATACAATAACAGACTGCCACAACAACATAATAATTATAATCTTTCTTCTAACAGATATAATCCTGGTTGGAGGAATCACCCTAATTTAAGATGGGGTAATTCCTCATAACAACCTCATGCACCTTTTTAGGAAAATACTGGACCAAGCAGACCTTATCAACCTCCTCATATTCAACAACAAGCTACACAAATAGCTACACCTTCCACTGAGAAATCAAATTTGGAGGAATTGATAAAGCAAATGTCAGTAGATAATTTAAACTTTCAAAAAAGAACTGGGGCTACAATTCAGACTCTTAAAAATTAGATTGGTCAATTGGCTACATCTTTAAACCATTTGTAGTCTCAAGGTTCAGATAAGTTGCCCGCTCAGACAATTGTCAATCCTAAAAATGTAAGTGCAATTACTTTAAGATCTGGTAAAGCTATCCATGAACCAGAAAAACAACAACAAACTGAAAATACTATTGTCATAGAAAAACATGCAGAAGAAGTTTTAGATAGTTCAAGTAATAATAGTAATGATATATCTCTTATAAATCCTCCTTCTGCAGTTGGTCTTGATAAACAACATATCCCTCTTCCATTTCCACGAAGACAAAAATCTATACAAAATAAGAAAATGGATGAGGAGATCTTGGAAACATTTAGAAAAGTAGAGGTAAATATACCTTTATTAGAAGCCATCAAGCAAATCCCAAGATATGCTAAATTCCTTAAAGAATTATGCACTAATAAAAGAAGACTAAAAGGCAATGAAAGGATTAACATTAGTAGAAATGTGTCTGCATTAATTGAGAAACCTTTGTCACATATACCAGAAAAATGTAAAGACCCTGGGACGTTTACCATTCCATGCATAATAGGCAATAACAAATTTGAAAATGCCATGCTAGACTTAGGTGCATCTATTAATGTTATGCCTATGACTGTATTTACTTCACTTTCCCTTGGACCTTTGCAAACTACATGTGTGGTTATACAATTAGCAAATCGAAGCTCTGCACATCCTACAGGAATTATTGAAGATGTCCTTGTTAAAGTTAACGATTTAATTTTTCCTACAAATTTTTATGTTCTAGATATGGAAAGTGAGAATTCCACCAATAAAGCTCCAATAATTTTAGGTAGACCATTCTTAAAAACAGCTAGAACAAAGATAGATGTGCATGCAGGAACACTTTCTATGGAATTTGGAGATAGTGTGGTTAGATTCAACATTTTAGATGCTATGAAGCATCCTACTGAGGATCATTCTATTTTTCAAATTGACTTAATAACTGATTTAGTTGATGATAATATTATTAAGTTGTTTGATGATGTTGATTTTCCTGTATTGTCTGATTTTTATGATTCATTTGTTTGTGATTCATGCATGGATTCTTATCAATGCAATGTGTGTGCTGAAATTGAGAAATATCTGCTTAGTGATAATAATGATCCAAACTCCCTTAAAACATAAAATATAGTTCCAGATGTTGTTTCAAAAGAATCAAAGTGTAATAATTTGATTAAAGTAGTTACAAATATATCTGATTATGTTGAAGTACAAGTTGTTGAGACAAATTCAACCAAAATGATTCCTTCAATAATGCAGCCTCCTATGTTAGAGTTAAAACCTCTTCTTGAACATTTAAAGTATGCATATTTAGAGGAAGATAAGAATCTTCCAGTGATTATTTCTAACAAATTAAATGTTGATCAAGAAACAAGGTTGTTGCAGATTATTAGGAAGCATAAGAAAGCAATTGGTTGGACTTTGGCAGATATCCCAAGTATTAGCCCTTCCATGTGTATGCATAGAATTCTATTAGAAGAAGAAGTTAAACCAGTAAGGCAACCACAAAGAAGACTTAATCCCCAGATCCTTGATGTAGTTAGAGGTAACAAAATTATTACAAGCTGACATCATTTACCCTATATCAAATAACACTTGTGTCAGCCCTGTACAAGTGGTTCCCAAAAAGTCTGGAATCACAATGGTTAAAAATGAAAATGATGAACTAATTCCTACCAGAATCCAAAATAGTTGGCGAGTATGCATTGATTACAGGAAACTTAACAAAGCAACCCGAAAGGATCACTTTCCTTTACCTTTCATTGATCAAATGTTGGAATGACTGGCAGGTAAGTCACATTACTGCTTTCTAGATGGATTTTCAGGTTACTTCCAAATTTATATTGCACTAGAAAATCAAGAAAAAACAACATTTACATGTCCTTTTGGCACTTTTGCTTATAGGAGGATGCCTTTTGGCTTATGCAACGCCCCTGGTACCTTTCAACGATGCATGATTAGTATCTTTGCTGATTTTCTTGAAAATTGCATGGAATTATTTATGGATGATTTCATAGTATATGGTTCATCATTTGATGCTTGCTTAAATAGTCTAGATAAAGTATTATATAGATGCATTGAAACTAACCTTGTTCTTAATTATGAGAAATGCCACTTCATGGTAGAAGAAGGAATAGTTTTAGGCCATGTAATATCTAAAAAAGGCATAGAAGTAGATCCTGCAAAATTGATGTAATTTCTCAATTACCTTATCCTTCTTGTGTGCGAGATATTCGTTTTTTTCTTGGTCATGCAGGTTTTTATAGAAGGTTTATAAAAAACTTCAGTAAGATAGCCCTTCCGTTGTCTAACTTACTACAAAAAAATATAACATTTAACTTTAATGACAAATGTAAAGAGGCTTTTGATTACTTAAAGAAAGCTTTAACTACCACTCCTATCATCCAGGCACCAGATTGGTCACTTCCATTTGAACTTATGTATGATGCATCAAATTATGAATTAGGAGCTGTTCTTGCTCAAAGAGTAGGTAAAGTACAACATGTTATTTACTATGCCTCACGAACTTTGGATACTATATAAATAAACTATACTACCATAGAAAAAGAACTACTTGTTATTGTGTTTGCACTTGATAAATTTAGATCTTATTTGCTCGGTTCAAAAGTAGTTGTATTTTCAGATCATGCAGTATTAAAGTTCCTTTTAAAGAAACCAAATGCAAAACCAAGATTGATCAGGTGGATGTTGCCGCTCCAAGAATTTGACATTGAAATTATGGATAAAATTGGAGCAGAAAATTTGGTGGCTGATCACTTAAGCAGAATTGAAAAAGAACTTGACCCAATTTCCATTAGAGATGATTTTCCTGTAAACAACTTATGGGAATACATGATTCCACTCCATGGTTTGCTGATTTGGTAAACTACTTAGTTGCTTCTGTTACTCCCATACATGCATCTAAACAACAAATAATAAAACTAAAAAGTGATTCTAAATACTATGTTTGGGATGATCCTTACTTATGGAAACTTTGTAGTGATCAAGTCATTAGAAGGTGTGTACCTGAAAATGAATTTCATTCCATTCTTACATTTTGTCATACATATGCATGTGGTGGACATTTTGGACCTTAACGTACAGCAAGGAAAGTATTAGAATCTGGTTTGTATTGGCCAACAATTTTTCATGACGCATATACATTTTGTAAATATTACGAACGATGTCAAAGAATGGGAAACATATCTCGTAGAAATGAGATGCCTTAACAACCCATGTTATTTTGTGAAATTTTTGATGTTTGGGACATAGATTTCATGGGACCTTTTCCTGTATCTTTTGGTTTTGTTTATATACTACTTGCGGTCGATTATGTGTCTAAATGAGTTGATGCTAAAGCTACTCGAACTGATGATTCTAAAGTTATTGCAGATTTTGTTATATCATACATATTTTGTAGGTTTGGTGTTCCTAAAGCCATTATTAGTGATCAAGGATCACATTTTTGCAACCGTAAAATAGAATCCCTTCTTAAAAAATATGGAGTTATGCATAAGGTTTCAACACCTTATCACCCCCAAACAAATGGGCAAGCTGAAGTGTCCAATCGGGAATTAAAAATGATCCTTCAAAAAATAGTACAACCAAATAGGAAAGATTGGAGCAAAAGGTTAGAAGATGCTCTTTGGGCTTATAGAATAGCTTATAAAACACTTATTGGAATGTCACCTTATAGGATTATTTTTGGAAAATTATGTCACTTACCTGTAGAAATTGAACACAAAGCTTATTGGGCAGTAAAACAATGTAACTTGGACTTAAATGAGGCCGGTAAAGAAAGGAAACTCCAACTACAGGAACTGGAAGAAATTCGTTTGGAAGCTTGTGAAAGTTCTAAAACCTATAAAGAAAAAGCCAAATCCTTTCATGACAAACAGGTCTTGAGAAAAAACTTTATCATTGGACAAAATTTTTTATTGTACAATTCACATCTAAAGCTCATATCTGGTAAGCTTCACTCTAAATGGGCAGGCCCATTTGAAATAACTAATATCTTTCCTTATGGTGTGATTGAAATTTCAGATAAAGCGTCAAACAAGGTTTTCAAGGTAAATGAGCACCGACTTAAACCTTTCTTTCAAGGGTTCCAAGAGCACATAGATACGGAGGTGTATTTGTGTGATGCCAAATATTTTGACTAATTTTTCCTAAATAACAATATTTATAAAAAAAATAAAAAATAAAAAATAAAAAAATGGATATCAATTAATTACATCATTATTTTTTCGGTGCTAACACTTGTCTCAATCATTATTACTATTATTGTTTTGGCATTATTATCATTTTCTTGCAGTAGTTAAAAGGTCATCGTCAGGCTCGTGACGTTAAACAAGCGCTTGATAGAAGGCAACCTATCACCTTTTCACCTTCTTCATCTCTACTATTCTCTATAACCTCGTTTTCTATTCTCTCTTTTCTAAACAACTACAACTTCAAAGTAATCTGACAATGGAACAAACCCTTGCAAAACTTAAGGAAAGATTCCCTACATTTCCACGTGATGTGATTGTAAAAATTTACAAAGCTTGAGTTCAAAGTTTAAAACTACTCACATATTTTGGCATTCCAGAGGATGTTCGTTGGCTTATTAAAGCAAAGGTATGTCTTTCTGGTGAATTACATAAATCTTATATAAAACATTTGCCAGGTATGGGATGTAGTTCTTATTCTAAAAAACGAAGAGCTAAGAGGATGGGAGTTTGCCATAAGTGTGCAAGATGGAACTGTGATACACATTGTAGAAACCCTGGAATGGTATCTATAAATCGGGAGGATAAAATTAAATTTATAAAGGATAGACTGAGTAAATAGTGCAACTTGGATAACTTAATCCAGACTCTTGAGACGTATCCATGTGGAATTGTTCAAGGAGTCCTTCTGAAATTATATGATCTATTCATTCAACAAAAAGAAAACTATAGCCTTGGGAATCTGGCGTTAAACGACCCTATTTGCCAGTTTATGAGAAAACTAGATGGGTAGCAAGAACCTTGACTCATAAAAGACGTTTAAGCCGTTACTGGACATAAAACCAGAGGAAGATGTGAGCTACAATCATAACTACTGTACATATTTACTATTGTTTTCAATGTTTTACTTTTCTGAATTTACTTTGACTTTTAAAATTACCTATTTTTATTTTCTTCAATCATGTCTTTTCAAATTTCTTCAGTACCGTCATTTCTTTTTATATGATAATAATTGTGTAAACTTTTTATCTTTCATCAATTATTTCATCTCAGTTTTCATCTATATAAGGGCGCATAACTCTATATAGAAAACACAAAAAAAGATGAAAAAAATCGAATCTATTTGTGTGTTTGGTGGATCCAACAATGGTAATTGTAAGGAGTACCTAATAGCAGCTATTAAGTTGGGAAAACTATTGGCTGTAAAAGAAATAAAGGTCTTGTATAGAGGAGGAGTACAGGGTTTGAGAGGCTCCATGGCACTATCTGCACTAGTTGAAGGAAGCAACGTCTCTAGTATCATCCTACATCATGTTGGTATTACACCAGCTATTGCTGTAGGAACTGAGGTAAAAGTTACAAGCATCCATCAATGAATGGCTCGTATGGTTATAGGTGTTAAAGCCTTTATTGTACTTCCTGGAGGTTTTGATACTTTTGAGGAAATATTTTGCATTGCATCATGGTGTAGCATGAACCTTCATAAAAAGCCATTAGGATTGTTAAATATTAATGGTTTTTATGACAGTTTATTAATATTTTTAGATAAAGCTATGGAACAGGGCCTTATAACTCAAGATGATCGATCATTTATTCATGCTTCGTCAAATGCAGATGAATTGATTGATATTTTACAAAGCTTTTTACCCCGACCTCAACCCCTTTTAAAGCAAGATAAGGATTACACACACAAGCAAAAGAATCCAGAACCAGACACCACCCTTTGGTTATAACTTCTTTCTCACCTTTATCTATATTAAAAAATAAAAAAAAAGAAAAAAAGAAAAAAAAGAGACTATGGAAATCATATAAGACACTGAGGATAATGTCTTGAATAAGTGTGGGGGGGTCTGAGTTATATATATATACTATTATTTTTTTGTGAGGGATAGACAGAGTAAAGATTAATTTGGGAAAGTTGCATCTAAAGTCATAAAGATGTCTTTGAGAACCAAAGTCTTGAGACGTATTCTTCACTATATAGTTTCAGTATCACTTTTGTTTAATTTTTTTTGTTTTAAACTAAAAAAATAAAAATAAAATTTAATTGTGTCATGAGTACTTTTGTTGGGATGGGCTGAGTAAAGAGTCCAAACTCTTAAGACGCATCCTTGCAACACATCTCACTCGGATAACCAAAATCGTTTCACCTTCTTTATTAATTTTTTCTTTAAAAAAACAAAAAAGAACACACTCACACATATAGCCATTATCTTTACTTTAGTGTCGGGTATCCTTTGCCTTTACCCTCACCAGAATTATTTCCATTCGACATCAACCATTCTGCAACCATAAACATCATCTTCATCATTCTCCAGCTACCACACTTTACCTTCATCCTTTCTTTCAGATCGGAGCCACACCACACCACTAGGCAATCATCAGGTTCTTTATTTCCTCTTAATGGATGATATAGCAGAGTCTTTCTATAGGCATACAAATGAATTAAGATGTATGTTATTGCTCTTGATGCTACTCATGGTTGTGTTGATGATATTTTTCTTATGGGTTCTAACACAAGGCCTATGAAACTGGATTGTATGACATAATCAAATTGTTCAGTTATACTAACCATTTCACATGTAATTGAACTGATCAATTTGTTGTAGGTATCTTTGTTACTAAGCGCCCTTAAAAAAAAGTACAGAGCAAGAAACATAAGGAACCGGATCTTGACACCAATATTTGGTTATGATTTATTTTTCCTTCTTTGTTTCTTGTTTATAAAAAAATCATCATTTCCAGTTTTTTATTTTAAATTCTACATGCTTTTCACTGATTTTTTTAATTTGTCTGAGTAATGAGTAATTACATCACCCTTGTCCAATATTTCATGACATGTTGTGAATAATTTCCTTGCATATTAATTTAATAAGTTGTTTATGAAGATCAAATTGTATATGAATTGTGATAGATTGACCACCATCGGTGAGATTTTGAGCTTAATTGAATGGACCAGATTATGCCATCTTTCTTTTGTTTTTGATTGACCCTTATTTATTAGTATTCTAGAACTTGACTTGTTTCTTTTTGATGTATTATGTTCCATATGCATGCTTTGATGTGATTAAGGCCATTTTTATTTTAACCAAACACTAGCCATATGCCTTACCTTACATATTTTCCATTGTTACCACGTTGAGCCTATATCCATTTCTTGATTCAGCCACATAATTAGCCAATAGCCCCTAAAAAAACATGATCACCTTTGCTTAGGAATTGATTAGGAGTTTTGGAATTACTATGAATAAAGATTCTTGATGATTGTGGAAATGTACCCAAGATATGTATGTTGTTGTTTCATTGTTCAAAAAGAAAGTAAAAAAAAGGGGAAATGTTAAAAAAAAAGAAGAAAAAGAAGAAGTGGTGAATATATGCATGAAAATAATTAGGAGGATTTATTCTCCTGTTTTATCCTCCATCATGTTTCATTTTGTTAAGTATTGAGTTTCGAAATGAACTTCTACAATCACTGAATCACTTACTCCATTGCTCTTTTTCAACCCTAAGTTTAGCCATACTATTTCATTTTATCCATCCTGTATCACCTGGGCCCCATTACAACCTTAATAAAGTCCTTTTGATCTCTGCATGCATATGTGTTCAAATATGAAAATTATAAATTTGTCAAGCCTATGGTAGTGCTAATTTATTTGGATGATTTTTGAGAGTATACACAAACCCAAACAATTGAGATATAGAGAGCATGAAGAGAACATCTATCACATTTTCATCCACTCTTTGATTTGATCACTCAATTTGTGTAACTAGTATGTAATGCTTCTTATTCATACTTATCATGACTTCTTGATATAAGGGATGATGTGTATTACTTATTATTTTAGACTTCAAAAAAAAATCAAAAATCAATTTGAAAAAAAAAACTTTTTCTGTTGTTTCTCATTTTAGTTTTTGGTTTGGTTTTGCCCTGGAGTGCAAAAGCTTAAGTGTGGGGGAATTTGATAAATCAATTTTAATACAATTCTTATAGTTTTACACTTACGATTTATTATATAATTACTATGTTTAATAATAGTATTTTAATTAAGTTTTATGTTGTTTAGTTAAATTGAAGTATTATGTATATATGGTTCAATTTTTGTTTTTTGTATGTATCTTGAGTATCTTGCCTTGTTTTGGCCATAACTTGGGCTTTTATGATCCAAATGGGCTAATATTAGAGTCCATGGAATGTTAAGACAGAGGCCTACATCATGATGATCAGATTTGGTTATTTTGCATCTGAAAAAAAATAAAGAAATGGAACTTGAATCAATCAGCCCTTATGTGTCCCACCAGCATTGACATAGTTCACCAAAATACACATATCCGGAGCTGTAGATGTCCAAATGACCTCATTCTTGCGCTAAATTCTCAATAAGAAAGAGATCTACAACGTTTATGTTGAAGGCTTTACAAAATTCGGCCATCTAGATGGTCATATTTAACTCGCAAGGTGGAGACGATAAAGAGGAGAATAAATTTCAACACCTACCATTATCTTCTTTTGAATTATTGTAATTTCAAGCCCACCAATGTTGAAAAAAATGCATTAATGATCAGAAAATGAATGTATAGTATCATGATATCTTGCCTATAAATAGATACTTGAAGTTGTAAGGAAGAGACACAAGAGATACATAAGAAATACATGCTTTAGTTTTCATTGCATTTCTATATCTTTGCTTTAGTTTCTTAAGATTTAGTTCTTTCTCTTGCTTTGTTGCTTTGTTCTATATTCCATCCCTCAAGTTATGATTTTCATTTCCCTTCCTCAATATCAAGTAAGTTAATTTTATTATTTGTTATTTACTTTTATAATCAAAGTTATAGTTAATTTAATATTAGCTTTCATTGTTAAAAATTATCATGGAAGCTTAATCTTTTAAAATCAACTCAAGGAATTTAATTTTTTTTATGTTAACTTTGAGTTCTTGCTCTTAATATTTTGATTGAAGATAATTACTTTTCTTTGTTTCTCAAACACTTATGATGATAGATTATTTAAGTGTATAACCGATTGGTATATAATTAAATAATCTATAATCTAAACTAATGTCGGTTGGTTAATCAATAATCAATTTGAGAACAAAGATTAAGTCACTAAATAAGATATTTCTATTTAGTTTCTTAACTCAATCAAATTATGGTTTTAAAGTTATTTTAGTAATTAATAAGAATATATCGATTGACTATTCTTATTAGTTCATTAATTCAATTCTAGAAGATTTTCTAGAATATAATCATTTAGGGATTCCAAATGATTCAAGATTGAGAAATTAATTATATTTAATCATATTTGTGATCAATGATTAGTTAACTAAAGATTTATTAATTCCTTGGGTTGGTTGTTTCTAAATTTGATTATTCTTACTCATAAATTTACTTTTGCACTATTATATAATTACTTCATTTTCCTTTCAATCTCAATACAAACCCCCCCTTTGTTATAATTAAATTGAGTGTAACTAATTGAACTAAGGTCCTCAAGAGACGACTAAGGTTGTTCACCTGATACTATATTAATTTAACTTTTTATTTGACCCGACAACGACAGCATGTCATGCCCTATGATCATTTTTTTAGTGAAATAAGTCTATTCCCCATCCTTAATCCATTAATCATGAACAAAATATTTCAAGTGCATATGTCTTGTCATAAATTTCCCTTTGTCACCTTACATTTTTTAATCCGTTCTTGTACCTTCTAAGCTGCTTCCATTAAAGGACACTGTCATTAGCACATCTGCTAAATTTTTGATATGTATGCTTTTTCCTTTTAAAATCCAAAATTGTTAATGCTTTTGAAGTGTGGATTCTCTTATTCATTTTTCTCTCTTTCTTTTGTGTGTAAACATCAATATTGTGTGGAAGAATCATTTAATATTAAAAAATAAAAAAATAAGAAAAATAAAACAGAGTTGAATAAAGGTTCAAAATATTGGAAGTTTCTTGAGCCTTAAAGGGTATATGTTCTCAGTTTTAGAGTTGGGTCATCTAAAAAGAAAGAGAATAACATGAGTATATTCATTTGTTGAGTTTCTAAGTGACATTGTTTAGATAAAGCTGCCTTGTTTAGACAAAACAATCATTAAGCTACTAAATGTCAATGTTGCACTACATTAGCAAACATAGTCACTAGAAAGGATTTGGGAAATTTGTGAGGAATGGTATGTTATGAAATTTTATTCATGATTGAAGGATAAAGGAAAATAGAACAAAGATGTGTTTCATTAAAAATAGGACTATAAGACTATTCTAAAGTTATGCCATAAGTATAGTCAGTCATAATACATTGCTATTCCATCTATGTATCATTCATTTATTTAACAAGTTATTGAAGGTTCTAAAGCCCTTAATTTGCTAAGGGTATGTGATAATGCTAAACTAAAATTTCTAAATAAAATTTCAAAAAAACCAAATAACTAAAGCAAATTTACATCGTTCTACATGAATGACAAGAATTCTCCCTTATAGATTTGAAAGATTGGTAGCGAAGGTGACAGCAAGATGAAGAAGGGTTTTTTCTAATCCAAGAGGCATTTATAATTATATGTTGCTTCCACCAAGGTAAATGGAATAGAAATCAGTTGAAGAACTAATTGTTAAGTTCATGAAAGAACATATGAGGTTCTATGGACCTTTTAATTATTTTGATTTATGATGCAAACACTAAATGAGACGCCCTGAAAAACACGGGTAAATTTTTCGCATTTTATAAATCATTAATTAAGCAAATAATTAAAGTGGTGAAGCTTTAAATTCAACACCCCAGACCTATGAAACACCACTCTCATATATGAAGATATGAGAGGGTAAATTAAAAGTGATTTCATGAGAAATTTTCCATTTAAAGAAAACAGCGGAAGAATTAATTGAATTGGTTGTTGCATGATTGGATTTTGAGAGAGAAGATTTCATAAGGTTCCATGATTCATAATATGCCCAAAGTACTTTTAAGATGATGCAAGAAAAGGATTTGATGCAAAAGAAATAAAAATTAAAAGGAACAAAACAAATGGGGGCATCAGAGTGCCACTTGCTCAAGCGAGAGTCACACTCGCTTGAGCGAGCCCATGAGGCAATGCTTGAGAGAGCCAAAAGAATACTGAGCGAGAAAAAGATTAAGCATCAGGGGGTCCTCTCGCTTGAGCGAGACCTATCTCGCTTGAGTGAGACCTATCTCGCTTGAGCGAGAATCGAGAACCACACTTGGGCGAGCCAGCAAAACGCTTGAGCGAGAATGAAGATTAGCCTCAGGGGACAATCTCGCTTGAGCGAGTTCCATCTCGCTTGAGCGAGATTACTCTAGTAGCATTAGGGACTCACTGCCCAATTTTTGCTTGAGCGAGGCAAGGCTCACCTGGGCAAAAATCGTCCAGTGTCCATTTCCCTTCCTCTCGCTTGAGCGATTCTCGAGCCATGACCATTTCCTCTGAGAGAAAATGGTCTAGCAACCAATCACTGATTCCAGACCAATCTCGCTTGGGCGAGAACTGCATTTGCTTGGGTGAATTTCGGCCAGTGGCCACATCCCTGTTTCGCAAGGGTCTCGTTCGAGCAGGACTACCTCTCGCTTGAGCGAGTTATGCAAAAAACGAGCAGACATGGACTTTTCATACAACTTAACATGCCAAGTTCTATTTCTTGCTATTTTAGCCTACTCTAATGCAATAGTTACACTTCTTTATGGATTTACAAGTCCTCCAAATTATTCATACACTTCAAGATCAAATTCCATTCATTCAATACATAGGATTTAAATTCATTTCTACAAAACTTCATAAAATGCTATAAGTTGTGAAATACCTCATTCATTCATGAAATTAAACATCAATAAGCATCATAATTCATCGCATTACCTAATTTGGGTCATTAATGAAAATTGGCCATACATACTAAGGTCCAATTTTCCTACATGACCCTCAAAATCATCATCTACAATCTAGATAACAAAATAAGCATACATATACACTATATGCTATACAAAAATCTAGATTTTGTCAGCCAAGGCACTTCCTATACATCTATTTACCTCCTCCACAAAATGTACTTCAAAACATTCACTCTTCCCATAAATGCCCTGCATCACAAATCTAAAAATGGACAACATGGGAAAGTGAGTCATACATTCTAAAAGAATGAATATGAATACCATATGATTATGTACATATGCTTCAAACATGTATATATTTGCAGACACACATCATTCACCATTTCATTCCTCATTATAATACTCTCATACGTACATCACAAGTGACATTACAATTTAGAGAAAGTATACAAGCATATACATAATCAAGTCCCTCAACAATTAAACTATTACCCAATTCATCACTTTACTCAAATTAATATTTGGTATTCATATTTTTTTATGTTGTCTTATTACATTATCTCATCCTCATCACATCCATCACCATATCTCATCACCTTTGGCATACTTCCCTTGCTATATGCAAATACTCTTAAGTTAATGCATATGTACAATGGAACATTTCAACAATTGCAGATCTGACTGTGGGAATATAAACACCAATTATGGGATTCAAGTATGATCATCTAACCATACCCCTACTGCAGTAGTAAAATGTGTACATTTATTCTTAAATTTGCATGCATTTCACCAATTATTTTACTGGTACCAAACTGCATCGCCCATCTTGCAACACCTGGTCATTTTCACCATGACTGCGGTATACAACATATTCGACATATGGTGTTGTGGGCCGGCCAGATCTTAAATCATGGCAGCTGTGATGCTCATCAAGAGCCACCCCCTACAAGGGTCGGCCACATGTAGCTCCCCGTAGTAATACATGGGCGGTTTTGTAACTTACACACCGAGTCACAGGGGAAAATAAAATTGCTCTTATACTGAGCTACCCTCCCACTGGGTCGGCCGAGGGAACTCCCCTAATGTTCCAACATTGGCGGCTATGCAGTATGCCATAGGTGTAAATATGAATCATATACATTTCTCACTATATGCATCCTTTACATGCCACTCATCAAACATCATCACCATCATCATCACCAACCCCATTTCATATTTCTTAGTGGATTTATCATTGTTGAGTTTAGTTTTGTTCTCAAGTTTTAAGTGTGGCACGTTAACAACTCATACACCATTTATAATGGCACTCAACATCAATTTCAATCATCAACTTTTTCATTATCAAATAATGGTATGCTATTCACTCGCACTCATTCTCAATCAAACGTCAACAACACTCATTTCACATCTATGGTGGACATAAGAATAACATCAAATTATCAAATAGACCACACCACCATATAGCACACCATATTTATTATAATTACACAAGCATGATGCCAAACATTATTCTCAACATTACATACACAATTCATATTTCCATAACATCAAACAAGGAAAACATGCATATTGTCACATATGACAATCAAACACTACCCAATTCATGCAATTAGAATATAAGACTTCTCTCCTACCTCAAGAGAAAAATTCTAATTGATACGACGTACCCGCCTCGTCGTTCGGAATGGATCCTACATTAACATACATGTAAAATCCTAATTAACCAACCATTCAAGACATAATTTAACTCCAATTAACCATAAGCATATCTATAATTCCATAACATGTACAAGACATGTTATAGACATCATTTTCATTATTTGTTAGGCTTTGGGAATTCCTTCCCATCAAGCCCCATTCATTAAATTCAAGGGCTACGAACAACAATAGCCCTACATTCACAAAATGCCTCACATACCAATACCCACACTCTCAATGGTTTGTATTTGCTCTCAAACACACTATTCAACCAATATTTTTAACTTTCCCCAAATCTTAAAATTAGGGTTTCACCCAAAACCTAACAACCCTCAATAATGCCTCATCATTATTCATCTCCTACCAATATAAATGTATCAACCATATTTATTCCACTTAAACCATGCATTTATGACAACCCCCACTATGGTTTTTGCATTAAATGCTCTCCACAAGCACCCATGTACATGCATTGTTCCCCCAACTCATAATAACATATATCCTTTGTAAAAACTTCAATAAAATGGTGAGTATATCTTACCTCACACCTAAAACAAAATGGGTTCAAGAAGGAGAGAGAGACACATGAAAATGGAGAAGAAGAGGAAGAAGATTTCAGCCCCAAAGGCCTCCCTCCAAGCTCCTTCAAATGAAATTGGAAGAGGATGAAGATGGCACCACCTTTTGCTAGGGTTTTTGGAAGAAAAAGATAAGAGATGAAGAAGAAATGAGGAGGAGAAGAAGAAAAATGTATTTGCCAAAGAAGTTCAGCAACTCACGTGAAAAGGAGGGAAAAATGTGAGTTTTGGTTTTAATTTTAACCATTCATTAAAAGATTCATCATTTTATGTCCAACAGGACCTCTGTTTGTGCTCAATACTCAATCTGAAAATTATTCCGAGTACATATTCGGACTCCCAATATTGTTATTAATAGCCCTGACCATTATCATCTCAATCAGAGACACTTGGTCCGACACCCATATCTCAACCGGGTTTATTTTCAGCTTATCCGGTTTCCATAAATCACCAACAGTCCCTAAAATCTTAATTTAATTATTTCCAATATTTTGGGACATTAATTATTCTATATACAATTATTCAATATTAATTTCCTTAATTTATCCTTTATTTTAAAATTTTGGGATGTTACACTAAACTATTTGAAGTTTTAACGTTTCATGGTTATCTAAGTTTTGTTTAACAGAAACACTATCTGAAGCCAAAGAAACAAATTGACTAATGATTATCTGAAGACTGATGATCATCTAAAGTAGTTACCCTTTCAAACGCACAAGATTGGAAGGATGAAGAATCATCCTAAATCATCTCAAGTTAAGGTTCTAAAGTTCAAATGAAGATTCTAGTCATTGTAATATGTCTATGAAGATAGCGTTTTCTTGATGCTTTTAAGAAAGTTGGTTAAGTTTGAAATCTCCTACAATCTACTTGGACCAAAATGGAAAAATACAGAAGTATCAAAACTTTAAATGATTAGATGATGACCATGTTGCATTTGCCATTGCTTGGTTCAAGTCGTCCTAAGTGGCATTGCGTGCTTTTCAAGTAGATTAACTCCCTTCTCTTTTCATCTCAATGCCTCTTTTCAAATGCCTATACAAAGAGAAATTTTCATTTGTTACAAGTTGTTCAAATTGAGAAATCTACAAGAAACAATAAGCCTTCATGTTTCAATCATAACCAGTTTCAAAGATCTTAATAACCTGTTATTCATTCTCTGATAATTTGTTGTAAATAGCCATCTTAAGAGCTTTCTTTATTTCATATCCTGAACTTGTTGTTCAGTTATCTATAAGCTTAATTTCTTAGAGTCTTGCTTGTAAGACTTATGACCAAATCTTTTTTCATACTACTTAATGTTGTAGAGCCTGGAGAGGCTTAAGGAAAGAATACTTGTTATTGGTTAGCCTATAGAGGCTAAGTCTAAGAAAGAATACTTGGTGTTAGCCTGAAGAGGCTAAGTCTAAGAAAAAGTACTTGACTGTTGTAAATTAGTCTGAAGAGGCTAAGTGAAGAAAGAATACTTGAATTTGCTTTATAAATCTCCTATTGGAATGAACACAGACTTGGCCTTTTTGCTTTAAGGTAAACCGGTATTATAACCTTTGTGTGTTGATCTCTCTCTTTAAATTGTTTGTTAGCATAAAAACTTGTTTGTCTTGAAAGGTTTTTGAAAATCAGATAAAGCATTGTCTAAACTGTCATCAGACAATTGTTTAAACTTGCTTTGTAAAAATTCAAATAAAAAACTATCTTTTAAGAAGCATTTTACAAAAAGTTTTATATCACACTATTTAACTCCCTCTTCTAATGTGCACCTATGGACCTTCAATATCTAGAGATGTTTAGGAACTGAACCAATTTATGACTAACCATAAAACAAAACCGATCTAAAATGTAAGTTGTAAAAGCCACTAACCATACATTCAATCGTAACTTGACTCAGCTTGCAGTTCGTATTTGTAAGACTAAACCAAACCACCTTCAAGTGTACTTTTTAATTCCTATACTATCCATGCCTTAAAGTAATTCTATAATTTAATTAATGATCATATGTCATTTGTGTTATGAGTTTATCAAATCTAAAATATATATAAGTAGCTTAATTTAAGTACAATTACACATCTTTTATATAAACATAACATATAAATTATAAAATAGAGCACTTGTGGCATAATAAATTGTTTGTAAAAAGTGGTAAAAGGATAAACTATATTTTTTTTATTTTTCATAATTTTTAAGATTAGCTATATAATTTGTACTAATTGCATTGATGTCTATGTGTTTGATTTAAAATCTTCAAATTGACCCAATCCAAACCGCAATGATTTGATGTGGTTTGTGTTTTATTTTAACCAAACCACACATTTGTTGTTGTTGTGTAATTCTTTTTTTTTAGCTTCAAAACCAAACTACACTTTGAACACCCTTAGACATATCCATGTAAAATGAGAAAATAAATAAAAAAAGGGTTTAGATAATAAGACTATCCTATAGTTAATGATATAAGGGCTGATCCCCATAAGTTATTGTAAACCACTTTAAAGAATGTATAAATAAGTGAGGAAGATTAAGAAGGTGGTTTATATTGTTACCAAGTGGCTTCAATACTCAAGAGGAGGGAGGGTGAATTGAGTGTTTTAAAAATCGTTGAAATACCTTTGAAAATTATTTTTATGTACTTAAAAATCTTAATAAAATCAATAATCAAAGCAAAATTTAATACTTAGCCAGAACAGTACAAACAAGGTACTAAGTTTAAACAATGGCCACAATTATAAAGAGTTAAGGAAGAGAAGACTTACAAACCGGTATACTAGTTCCACCACTTCTACTAGTGGTGTATGTCTAGTCCCCAAGCAATCCACTTGGAGAAATTTCATTATTGAAGATTTAAGATACAATTCTAGAGCAATTGAAGTCTCTCAATGTCCCACACCAAGAAATTAATCCTTACAAAATTTTGGCACCCCACCCAATCTCACAATCCTCAATATCACACTTAGGTTCAAAAACTCAACTTTTAAGAATCACTTATAAGCGTATACAACAACTATAAACTCTCAATAGAGTGAATGAAATAAATTGAAGCTCAAAAAAATAGATTCACAAGAAATAGAAAGATTAGAGCTAGAAATTCAATAATATACAAATACCAATTCGCTCTTATGTCTTGTGTCTTGTCTCCTTATGATTTGATCCCTATTTATAGGGTCTTGGAGCTTGAATGAGCGAGTGGAGAAGATTAGGGTTTGTGCTATATTTTGAGAACAAATGATCTGTTTTTGTTTTAAGTTGATATTTGTCATTTTTACATACACTAATCAATTAGACTAACATGCTAATTGATTAGTCCCGAGCTAATCGATTATTATACATTTGCTAATTGATTACATAGATGAGTCAACCTTTTTCTTCAGTTTTTATCATCTAGTTGGTTATGCTTCTTTAGTTAATTGATTATATTGATAAGTCAACCTTTTTCTTTAGTTCTTTTATCATCTAATCGATTATGCTTCTTTTGCTAATCGATTATACTGA
The DNA here is from genome assembly GCA_037962975.1 of Clitoria ternatea. Lineage (NCBI taxonomy): Eukaryota > Viridiplantae > Streptophyta > Magnoliopsida > Fabales > Fabaceae > Clitoria > Clitoria ternatea. The sequence goes on from CM075669.1 coordinate 111,838,572, forward strand.
TGAGTCAGTCGTTTTCTTTAGTTCTTTTATAATTTAATCGATTATGCTTCATTTGCTAACTGATTAATGCGTGACTAACTATAGTTTTTGAGCACTTTTACATGATAGTGATCTCTATACATTTTGATTCTTTTTGCTTATGGATCTTATACATGTAAGTCTAAGAAAGTATAACTAAGCGCATGTTTGTTTGACCAATAACTCTATTTCTTTTGATTTTGAACTTGATTTCTTGGAGGATTTTTCTTGTCATTATCAAAACCTGTCATGCAAACACATATATGCTTTACCAAGACAACATAGAGAACAAAAACTAATAGAAATTTTATTAATGATAGAGATATTACAAGTTTCAGTACAAGTTTAAAAGTATTAATGGTCTAGTTTCTTAATCTAGAGTGCCAAGTAAATGCAGAAACGGTAGATGCAATGGCATTAATATAACTATTAGAGAAGAAAATAAAAACAAGTGGTTGTTTGTTAAGGGTTGTGAGCTTAAGATGGGAAAAGAATACAACTTATCAAGTCCATCCAAGCCACAAAAGAATGGTTCGTCGGAAACATGAGATTTCATAACAGAAAAATTAAGATGAAATTCAAAGAAGACGAAGTTATCCTTAACGAAATTTCCAACCGATTAGAATTTTAGTGACGGAAGGAACTAAAAGCATGTTTTTGAGACATAAGACAAAACTAAGGTTAATAAGAGACATAAAACATGATGAACCAGTAGAAGAACGTGCAGACCTTGTCTCTTTCCAATGATCACTCAATCCAAATCATCGAATTATACCGGTTGCTAGAAAATTTGAGAGCTATTGGTGACGTGATTTGAAGCTCTAGAATTAGGATGCCAGTATTGGCTAGGGGAACCAAATTAGGAAGCATAGACTTCAAATGAGGATGAAGCAACAATAATAGTGTAATGCATTGGGTGAAATAAGCCTTGTAATGGTCTCTAAGACGAAGGATACAAATATGCATATACAGGGGAACTAGACCAGTGATTTATTGAAGAGCCATAGGTTTGACTGTATCGATGGTAACATACTAAGGTGTCATGACTAACTTTGAAGCACACTTGGCACTGAATAACCTTTCTTTATCTTGGGATCATCCACTAGGACTATGACCTCCGTGAAAGTAATTTCCACAATTACCATATCCAAAAAAAACTTGGTGGAGTTGGGATTACTGAACTTAGACGTAGAGTTTCCTAATTCACAATATTGACCTCAGAGTTTGAGTGCTTTATTTTTTTGTTGTTGAGTGAGATGAACATAAATTTCAACAAAATCATTTTTACTCAAGACGCACTTCATGAGTGAGGAGAAGAGCTTTGACCTCAAATTGGAATCAGATCAAAGCTACTTAAAATCAATGTGACAATTGACTCAAATTCACACAATAGACCTTGAAGAACAATGTCAATATTTTCTTGAGAAGATACATTATCATCAATTACAAATCAATAATAGTTTTAATTCATACTAGATATTCTGTGATAGATTGATCAGGAAGATATGTTTTGCGAAGCTCTATTTTCAACTGGTGTGCTTTGGCGTAAGTCAGAAAGTTGAAGTCTGCATGAATCTTGTCCTACAGTTCATATGAATGGAAGCAACCAATCATACGTATGAGAATTAACGTGGAAATTGACGGCTATAGCTAAGAAGGGTGGTGATCCTAGGAAAGACAAGCTTTGTTCATACAATTATTCAATTGATCTTCTTTAGATGCCAAATTAAGAGGAATCGTAGGGTTTAGAATGTAGGAATGATGTATGTGTCCTTGATTATTGCCTCAATATGATACTTTGTTAGCAATTAAAATAAATTGCCTAGTTGAAATTAAGATGTTATGGAAAAAAAATATAAATACTCAAACACTACTACAAAAAAGGCTATTGTCAGCGGTTCCGCTACTACTATTGTCAGCGGTAGAAGCGCTAACAATAAAGGCGCTGATAATAGCACTAAAAACAACGTCAGCGCTTAAACCGCTAACATTAGCTATGTATTGTCAGCGGTTATGTTGCGGAACCGCTGACAATAGTCAAACAATGTCAGCGGTTGTACTTCGGAACCGCTGATAATAGGCAAACAATGTCAGCGGTTGTAGTGTGTAACCACTGACAATAGTTAAAAACATTGTCTGCGTTTGTACATGGGAACCGCTGACAATAGTTAGGTTTTTTATAAAATTTCAATTTGTTTAATTTTTTTTAAAACCTGTACACAAGCAACTCAACATTTTACATAACTTGGTAAAAAAAATCATATAGTGAAATGTAGATTTTAATGAAATATATTATAAACCAAAAGTAGATTTTACATGAACCGACACATTTTACATAACTCAGATCCCGTTTGTACTTATGACACAGGAATAGAAGAGGAAGCAACAGGTGTTCCTGAGTCCTGCAATTTCTTCTTGATCAAATCCAGGGCCGACGATGAACTCTGCAGATTAGAGGGTTTAAGAGCTGCAGCATCACGACCACCAGTATTAATAGCAGGAGCATTCAGAGTAACCATGCCTGACCCTCTATCAGACAATACATTAGCATTTGGAACTGACATTATATGATCTTTTGTAACATCGCATCCTGTTTCTTTTTCAGTTCAGCTACCTCGTTTGGGATTTGCCAGCAGCTTGTCTAACATAAAATAAGGAAATATGAGAGAATGGCATCATGATTAAAATAAGTAATAACTGTACACGTACATTATATAAAATTTTAAAAAAATTACAATTTAATAACTATTTTGGAAAATTACCAAATCTGTCTAATGTTTTGATAATATATTGACTAATTAACTAGTGTTCAAAATGATGTTCTAAAATAAAAAATGTCAATAATAAAAGTGGCCTCATCGCTTTTAACAAAACCTTAAACAAACCAATAAAAGACTACTGCAAGATAGAGACACAGTGCAAATTAAAAACTGAAATGGTTGCTTGATAGAAAAGTATCTATTTTGTAAATCAGAAATAACTGATGCTGCTTCAGAACATAACTTACACATTACACATGTCAATGTGAGGTAGATGAGTCAGTGAGGTAGATAAGTCAGTAATATATCATTTTTTGTTCTGTTAATAATTGTCTGATCAAAAGAACAGATTTCTGAGCTTTCTAAATGCCTCCACATATACTATGAAACTCATACTCTGATTTGCACCATTACTGCTAGGTCCATGAATGAATTTCACATCTCTAACACACCCAGATTCAAGATCTTTGGGCATCAATCTTGGACAGTGCACAGGTTGAATAATAAAATATCTAAATTTAATTCTTAATTAACATACATACAAAAAAATTAACAAACTCTAAAACATATTCTAATGAATGATACACGCAGATTTTAATTTTCAATTAAAACTTATATTGAAAGTAGAAACTAAGAAAAATACAAAAACACACATTTAGAAATTATTACACGATTATAAAAAATTATTAAATAATTACATTAGCATGATAATTATTAAAAAATTATTAACAACATACACAAAGAAATACCAAGTCATGATAAAATACAAGAATGTATAGCATCTGACCCTGCCAAAGCAGACAGGAAAATAGCCTGGAAAAATTGAATAATATATGTTAATACATTAAAGACATGCAACAACGTTAAAACATATCATTCTTCATTAACCAGTTCAGCTACCATGAACCTCTCTGAAAAGTTAACCATGAGCCATAGACTAATTTCACATAATAGTATTTCCATTGCAGACAGAATATACCTTTTACACAAATTACCCCATTCATACAATCTGGAGAACCAATTTAAGAGTTAGCCTTGAGTATGGTAGTTAGCAACCCAACTAACTAGTAATTCATTGATTAGAGAAATTACATATTGTTTCCCTTGGCTTCCTTCAACAAACCAGCAATGTTGCGTAATTAATCTTTAAATATAGCTCAACCTAAGGGTATCTTTCACATATATCTTCCATTACCTCTTGAAATTTTTTGACCGTGAGTGTTCCAGAATTGTATTTGTCAGCCTTCTTAAAATCGCTGCAATGTCTTCCTAGGAGAACTAAAATCAATTCACAATTAGCAGGAAGAAAGATAACATTTGAATAGAAAAGATTAAGTGATGAAAACTCAGCCCTTTATATTTTTCTATTTCTTCAAAGTTAAATATGGGCCCCCTTAACGAAAAATAGACCAAAGAAACTTCAAAAATCAAAGTCAAATGAAAAATTGGATTGTCGGTACTGATTAGTGTTTGGATAAGAAAGTCACAAGATTAAGTGTGTATAGAGACAATAGGAAACAAGTTAATTAGATACTATTTGGTGGAAATAAAGTATTAGGTACCATGACTTTTCACTGGTTTATCATAGCACAATCACTGAGGTCATACACATTGTTGCACCCCTCAACTCTCAACCATTCCGTCTGTAGCCAGAGCACGTCTGCTACCCTGTTTAAAAGAGAAAATGCCAGGGGAATCGATGTTTAATGACTGTAAACTCTCTTTTTAAAATGATTATTGGAGAAAAACTTGAGAAACATGACGTAGAATGATCATTCAGCACAGACATAATGTATAATTTCTTAATAACATACCTAACATCAACGCATTCTCCTATTTTCTTTAGCAGAAACAACAGTATCCAACTCAGTTTCAGTATCGCTATTTTCTTAATAACATACCCTAACGCCACCATCGACGTTTTCTTTTCTGGCCAGTTATGCAACTCTGCTCCGAAAGATTGTCCTCTCCAAAAGCCCCTCGAAAAATCATGGTTTCGTTGCTTTTGCTCTCGCGTTGGGATTTTGTCACTGCTGGTGCGCGCGAGAGAGAAAGCGGGGATTGGAACAAACTATTACAGCGTTTCCTATAGAAAAACATGAAAACGCTATAACCGAAAACATCCATTATAGCATTTAAAAAAAACATGGAAATGTTGTAAATCGAGAATAGGGAAACACAGTCATTTACCTCTGTTCTTGTTGAAAGAGAGTCCTTGCTTCGGTGCCATTGCGGATCGAAAAACGAAACAAAACCTTCAAAGCAAGATCTAGAAAAAACAACAGACGGGAGCGAGACCGATCCTGAGAACTACGATCTGATTCGAGGCTGAGCTAGTGAGGGTTCAACGCGCAATGTTAGTCAAAATCCATCACCAACAGAGTGAAGCAAAGAAAGCATTATTCCACGATTCGAAATTTAAAACCGACACTAACATCAATGTATGAGCGAGAGTGAGTGAAAGAAAGAGAAACACACATGGGCGATAGTGAGGGGATGAAGGAGAACTGTTAGAGAAACAATGTGTGTATCTGATAGGAAGATAATTTTTTTTGACACAACCAATTGAAGTAATTAAGAAAAGTGTGGGTTTAGTTGTACTGCATTATGCGCATGCGTGAACTATATTAATATTAAATCAAAAAGCATACCAGTGTGTGGTGTAAGGGTAAAGTCTACAGTTACATTTCAACTAAAGTGTGCGGTTACTACATGGAACCACATAGTTAAGTTAGACTATTGTCAGCGGTTCATACATTGAACCGCTGATAATACTATTGTCAGCGTTTCCTAAAATAACCGCTTACTTTAGTGTATTTTTTGCAACAATGTCTGCGGTTCCGCCCAACCGCAGACAATAGTACCGCATCCTTTTGTAATTTCTGTTGTAGTGAAAGAGCAAAATTTAATCTCAAAATATATGTATAACAATAACACACTCAATATTTTGTAGATTTGTTAAAAGTTAATATATAAAACACACAATACTCAAATAAAGTTTATTAAAGCTTACTCTCACTTTTTCTCTCTTTGGCTTTTTCACTCTTATTGCATTCTACTAAAAACAACCAATACTACTCCTATTTATAAGCAATATATCGCCATCTTTAATTGCTTCACTATTAAGCAAATTGTGCCAACTTGAACTCCAATTTGTATACAAATTGAATACTAAATTATTTGGTCAAATTTTGTAACTACAACCAACTTCAATTTTAATACCACCTTTGACATTTTCAAACTAATATTATCTACCAAAATACAACTCATCCATAGAAAATAAGTAGCAATTGTTGACTTTTCTAGCAAATTGGCAAATTCTAGCAAGTTCGTGTAGGCCAAGTGTAATTTCTAACACTCTCCCTTAAACTTGGCTCCATTATTCCATGCATACTCTTCTACTTCAAGAATAAATTTGCTTTGAATGGTTTTGTAAAAATATATGGTACTTGATTTTCTAAAGTGTAATACTCCATCACAATTTCTTTGTCTCTAATCAAGTCATGAATATGGTGATACTTGATATTAATGTGTTTTTTATAACCATGAAAGACTAGATTCTTTGTCAAAGAAATTGTTGATTTGTTGTCACAAAATATTTTTGTTGGTCATCTTGTTGTTGTTGTAACTCACTTAATATTCTCCACAACCAGACTGCTTGAGTAGCATAATTTGTTACTGTAATATACTTTACTTTTGCTATTGACAAAACAACTATTTGTTTCTTGGAGGACCAAGAAAATACACTTGAACCAAGATGAAAAGCATAACTTGAATTACTTTTTCGAGTTTTAGATTCTCCAGCCCAATCACTATTAGTGTATCCAATCAACTCTGGCTTGTAAGAATTCAAATAAAAAATGCCTTCATCAATTGTACCTTTGGCATACTTCAAGATTCGTTTGGAAACTTGCCAATAGGATTGTCTTGGTGATTCCATGAATCTGCTTACAAGCTTAACTCCATAAACTATGTATGTTTTCTTTTCCAAGCTTTAATCTTTCTTCAACCAGTGTCAACATTGGTTTACAAGCCTCTATTTTGAATTTCTTTAGAACATCTGCTACATATTTCTTCTGAGAGATAAAAATTTCTTCATTTGTTTGCTTCACTTCAATGCCTAAAAATAAGATATTAGGCCCATATATATCATCTCAAATTGTATGGACATATTTTGTCTGAATTAAGCTAGCAACTTGGAATTATTTCTAGTAAAGATCCAATCATCCATTTGCAAACAAACAATGATAATATCTCTAGCTTTGTTTGTTTTGACATATAAGGCATGCTCATATGGACTTCTATGAAATCCGTTGTTGATGAAGTATGAGTCAATACATGTGTACCAAGCTCTAGGCGCTTGCTTCAAACCATATAAAGCTTTTCTTTAACTTGTAAGCTTTGTCTTCCTCTACTTGTTCATAACCTGGTGGTTGCTCAACATAAGCTTCTTCTTCAAGTACACCATTCAGGAAAGCAAACTTGAAATCCATTTAAGAAATCTTCCATTTATTTTGAGTAGCAAGGGAAAGAATTATGTGTACTGTGTTCAATCTAGTAACAGGAGCAAATATTTCAAAATAATCAATGTCGGGTTTTTATTTGTACCCTTTTTCCACTAATCGTGCTTTGAAATGATCAATCTCTCTATTTGATTGTACTTTGTTTTGTACACCCAATTTACACCTATTGGTTTCTTTCCTTCTGGAAGTGTTGTTAACTTTCATGTTTCGTTCTTCTTAATTGCATGAATTTCTTCATCCATTGCTTTAATCCAATAAGCATCATTGGCTGCTTCTTCATATATCACCATATCATAATTGGCAAATAAGGCATAGTAAGTAACTTTTTCCTCCCTATTCTTTATATCATTATCTCTACCAACTTCATAATCTTACAAGTGTGGAGGTGGACATGGCTCCCTTAATGGATATCTTTCAGGCAGGGATGCTAATTCTCCTGGACTTCTGGTACTTGTTCATGGTTCATCAGCTACTTCTTTATTTATAATTACTGGTACAGGAAATAACTCATTTTCTTTTTTTTGTCCAATCTCATATTTCATATTCATAAAAAATAACATCTCGATTGATAATTACCTTTTGGGTTTCTGAATTATATAACATGTAGGCTTTTCTTTCTTCATTGTATCCTACAAAAATGCATTTTTCTACCTTGTCATTGAGTTTTTTCCTTGGTTGATCAAGAAAATATGCATAAGCAATACAACCTAAAACTTTCAAGTGATAGAGATTTGGCTTTTTCCCACTGTAAGCTTCTTGTGGAGTTTTATCACTAACGTTTTTGACAAGACACCTATTTAATAGGTATACTACAAAGGCCATAACTTCGGCCCAAAATTTTTTTGGTGATTTCTTGCAATGCAAGATGCTTCTCACCATATCCATAATTGTTCTACTCTTTCTTTCTACCACCACCATTTTGTTGAAAAGTGTATATAGCAGTCATCTGATGCTTAACACCGTGTTTCCTCAAGAAATCATCACAAACAATATATTATGTCCCTTTATCTGTTCTTAAGGTTTTCATAGTATAACCACTTTACCTTTCAACATACGCTATAAAACTTTTGAGCGTATCACAAGCATCAGATTTATTTTTCAAAAACTTAACCCATGTCTTCTTATTGAAATCATAAATGAAAGTAATAAAATATTTATTACCTCCATTGGATGGAATTTCCACATAGCATAAATTAAAATACACCAGCTTAAGTGGTTTTGTAGCTTTCCAAGAACGTCCTTTAGGAAAAGGATCCTGATGCTTTTGGCCAACAAGCTTCACACAGTTGATCAGAAGCTTGGATAACAGCAAGCCAGTAACCCATTTTTTATTTGCAAGAAACTTGATGCCTTCAAAGTTGAAATGCACAAGCCGCATATGTCATACCTAATTATCATTAATAGTTACTGGTTTGAAACATAAACCAAGATCATATTTTATGTTCATTAGAAATAGACGATTCCTTGACATGTTTGTCATTATAATCAAACCCATCTTAGCATCATTTATGGTGTAACCTTTCTTGTTAGATTTTAAATCATAACCTTTTTTAACAAGTTGACCAACGCTCAAAAGATTCTGACAAATACCAGATGTGTAGAACATATAAAAAATGTAATTCAAAGATCTATCTTTCAATCTAATGGAAATTTTTCCTTTCCCTAAGACTTCAATTTTTGAGTTATCACCAAGCTTCATTGTGGTGTGATAACTTTCATCTATGTCAGAAAATAGTTCTTTTTCCCACTTAGATGATTATTGGATCCATATTGGTTGTCATTTTTATTAGCTACCGCATGACTTGTACATAGTTACAAAATATTTATATAATAATAATAACACACTCAATATTTTGTAGCTTTGTTAAAAGCTACTACATAAAACACACAACACTCAAATAAAGCTTGTTGAAGCTTACTCTCACCTTTTCTTTCTTTGTTTTTTTACTCTCATTACATTCTACTAAAAACAACCAATACTACTCCTACTTATAAGCAATATATTGCCACCTTTAATTGCTTCACCATTAAGCAAATTGAGCCAATATGAACTTCAATTTTTATACAAATTGAGTACTAAATTGTTTAGTCAAGTTTTACAACTAAAACCAACTTCAACTTTAGTGTCACCTTTGGCATTTTCAAAATAATATTATCTATCAAAATACAACTCATCCATAGAAAATGAGTTGTAATTATTAATTGATAGGCTTTATTCAATAATTTCTTAGCTACTAGAGAATTTTAAGAAATTTGCTATTGTAAGAAATGTAACAAAACAGAAACTAGGTAAGTTAAGGAAATTCATTCATCCTCATACGTCAGGATAATGTCCCATATATAAGGACTACATAGTCTTAAGTGTTGCCCTAAAAAAATTGGGCCTAAATTATAATTGCCTAAATGAAATCCTTGAGCCAATTGGGCCTTTTTCTTATTCTCTTGGGCCTGCTAGTGGTCTTTGAGGGTGATTCTACTGTATCATTGCTCCATTGTTGAAGATGGGCCTTGTCCTCATGGCCTAAAGATTCAGAAAAGAAAGGAATTAGAGAATTTATCGAGGGAGGCAGAGATATTAGATCTAACGGGTCAGAGTGATGCATGGGAAGTTGCATGATAGGCTAGATGACACTCAGTGAACTGATTGAAGTGTGCGTCAAGGAGTTTGGTGAAATGAGCAGTGGGATAGGCATTGCTCAATCCTCGTGGGTATCTAATGATTGGGAGGTTTATAGAGAGTTAACGTCTTTGGAAAAAGAGATTGAAGAGTTAAGTGGAATTGGGCCATGGGAAGAGTCTAGAACAGATATGTGAGGGGACAATTCACTCAAAATATCATGTGGGAGAGAGATGAGAGCGCCAAAGGGTGAGTTTCCTTGAAAAGCTCTCAAAACTAAGACATGGAAGACCAAATACGGCTTGCAATAAGGCGGAAGTGTAAGCTCGTACGCCACCTTTCCTATGCGTCTTTTAATCGGGAAAGGCCCAAAGAAGCAACGAGCAAGTTTTAGAAAAGAATGTCAAACTAAAGAACCTTGTCGATAAGGTCAAAGATGAAGCTACATGTAGCCCCCAGTGTTGAAGAAGATGTCCTGTCGGTGATGATTAGCTTGGGCGATCATATGTTGTCGGGTATGTTGCAAGCAGTCATGCACGGTGCGAAGGACCACACGCGTTCAAGAAGGGTGGCAGATAAGGGGCGAATGGTAAGACGTGTTGTACCAAAATTTTGCTAGGTGTAAGAAGCAAAACTAAGTCTTGGGGTGTTTGCCACAAAAACAACGCAGGTAAGCTCCTAGTGTTCAATTTGGAACCTTCATTTAGCCATCCGCTTCTGGATGGTAGGTGGTACTGTATTTTAACGTCGTGCCCTGTAATTTCAACAACTGTTTCCAAAAGTTGTTTAGGATGAGGGGATCCCTGTCAAAAAAGATGGTAGTGGGAATTACGTGTAGCTTGCAGATGTCCATAGAAAAATGATGGGCTAGGTCCGCAACGGTGAAGTGGGTTGGCAAAGCTAAGAAATGGGCGAAGTTGGAGAATCGATCACAAATAACCCAGATAATAGTGTGACCCATGGAGTTAGGGAGATGCTGATGAAATCCATGCTAAGGTCCTTCCAGATTTTAGTAGGAAAACGTAATGACTGCAACAATCCCTTTTTTTATGTTTCATATTTGGAGGTTTGACAAATAGAGCATTTTCTAATAAATTGTTTGACATCTTTTTGCATGTATAACTAAGAAAAAAATATAGCTAAGTGGGCCAATGTAAGCTTGGGACCCAAGTGACCTACGGTAGGCGTGGCATGGAAATCATGGAGGAGCTTTTGTCTGAGATCATAACAATCAAGTATGAAGATTCATCCTTTTATGAGTAGTAGGCCTTGTCTGAATTGAAAATCCATAACACTGTCTTGAAACTTCTGGACTAAAAACTTTCTATCTAGATCCTAGGAGTAATAATGTTGAAGGGTGGAGATAAGAGAGGAAACCACAGAGGAAATGAACAATAAGAGAGAAGAGTCCTCAGGGAACTATTTGGAAAGGGTATCTGCCACACGATTTGCTACACTAGTTTGGTAGAAAATTTTGAAACTGTAAGCCTGTAACTTTGTAGCCCATTTCTGTTATTTTGTGCTTTGAAATTTCTGGGAAAGTAGATGTTTAAGGCTTTATTGATCAGTAAAAATGTAAAAATGGTTACCAATGAGGTACTGACGTTATTTTTTGATTGCTTGTCATAACATACATTTCCCGAGCATATTGGTGGACATGCAGGGCCTAGTTTTTTTATTGAAGAAGGCAAGTGGGTGGCCTCCTTGGGTGAGGACAGCTACAATTTCCATAACAGAGGCATCAGTTTCAAGCACAAACAATTTGGAGAAGTCTAAAAAAGCTAGGATAGGTCATGATGTAATTTTACTTTTTAAATTTGTAAAGGCCTCTATGGTTGCGGGACTCCATATAAATTTTGATTGACGAAGTAGATCGATGAGAGGCGCGGCGAGTGTGGCGTAGTGATGTACAAAATGTCGATTGAACCGGGTGAAGTTAAGGAAACCCCTTAAAGCTGAGAGAACGCAGTTGTGGCCATTCAATGATATCTTGAATTTTTTCTGGGTTGAGGGTCACTTCCTCAGGAGAAATGATATGCTCAAATAACTAACCTTAGGAGTAGGAAAAGAACATTTTGAGAACTTAGTAAAAAATTGGTGAGTCGTAAGTAATTGTAAAATTGAATTTAAATGTTGAATGTGGTCATTAAGAGTAGAACTGTAAATAAGTATATCATCAAAGAAAACTAAAACAAACTAATGTAGAAAAGGTCTCAAGAGGTCAGTCATGGTAGCTTGAAAAGTTAATCAGGGGGAATTAGCTAGCCCAAAATGCATGACTAGGAATTCATAATGGCCATCCCAAGTTCTAAAAGCGGTTTTGTGGGTGTCTGAGGGGTGAACATGGATCTGGTGGTAGCCTTAGTGAAGGTCTATTTTAGAAAAAAATGGTAGCGAAACCCAATTCATCCAGTAGTTTATCAATTGTAGGAATAAGAAATGCATCCTTGATGGTGATAGCATTTAAGGCCCTATAGCCCATATAGAAGCGCCAGGAGCCATTTTTTTTACTAGAAAGATAGGAAGAAAAAGGACCTTTGCTAAAAATGATGACACCTTGCTAGACCATCTCTTGAATAAGATGGGTCATAGTTGTTTTCTTAAAGTGGGGGTATCAATAAGGTTTGACGTTTATTGGGGGTTGTATTCAGTAGTAGGGGATGTGGTGATCGTAGGATCTAGGTGGCAAAAGGTCTCCTTGGTTTGGTGAAAATGTGGGAGTGTAGGAGAATAAGCTGAGAGATAGGGGGAGGTAGTGAAACTAAGGAAGGATGAGAGGGTTCAAGTTGCTCAAGAGCTGGGGTAGGGTCAGGTGTAGAATTAAACATCAACAAATGGTAAGAAATGATGGAATCAGTGTGAAGCAAGTAATAAAATTGGGTGTAGGTGGAGGGTAGTAAAGAGGTACTAGTCTGAAAGTGTAATAAGGTGTAATTGATGGGTAAATGAAATACTAGGCATTGAAAAATCTACAGTAATAGGACCCAATATGTGTAGCCACTCAATTCCCAAAATAACATCAGCTTTTTCAATGGGTAATAGGTAAAAGGAAATGGAAAAGTCATGACTTTGAATTGAAATGTGGACTTGGGGACATAGGCCAAAACAAACTATGTGAGTACTGTTACCTACCATTACAAGAAAAGTAGGAACATATTGGGTCATTAGTTTAAGAAGGGAAGCAATATTAGGTTACAAAATGTTATGGGAACTGCCTGAGTTAATAAGAACATAGACAGGAAACCCAGAAACATAACCTTGGAATTTTAAGGTTTGAGGGGATGGTTGGCCTGTGAGTGCTTGGGGGGATAGTTAAAAATTAATAACTTTTGAGTGAGAAGTGTGATTAGGTACAGGTGAAGAATTAGGGTCCATGCTAGGGTTGAGAGGTTTAAATGTTGGGGAGTCCTCATCGGACAACAGCAAGAGGAAACGAATTGAGGTACACTTATGGCCAAGGATAAACTTTTCATCACAGTTATAGCAGAGACCCAAAGCTTTTCATTCTTACATCTAAGCAGGGCTTAGGCGTTTGATAGGGAGAGGATTTAGGGTGGAAGGGTTAAGGGTTTTATGAGGTATGCTGGTGGAAAGCGGTAGAGGATGTATTTGACGTATAAAACGAGGTCTAGCCTCTTTGACTGTAGACTCAACCAGTTTAGCCAATCCAATAGCCTGCGTGATATTAGTTGGCTAGAGTATAGCCAATTCACACCTAATATCAACTTGTAACCTAGAGATAAAACCATTAAGCAGCACTTCTGGAGAAAGACCTACAACCTAATTAGATAGTTTTTCAAAATGAGCCTGATAATTAGTGACAGACCCCTACTGATAGAGTTTAAGGAGCTTATCTTGATGGTTCTCATATGTAGAAGGGCTAAAACATAGTTCTAGGGCTCTAACAAAGGTTGGCCAATCCGTAAGTTGCTAATTATGGTACATCCATTTGAACCAACTGAGAGCATCACCACACATGTAAAAGGCAACCATAGGCAAACGTAGGTCAGGAGGCAGTTGGTAAAAGATAAATGATTGATCAACTTAAAATAACCAATCTAAGGGTCAGAACCATTAAAAGGGTCCAAATCTAGTTTAGGAGGGCGTAAGGGTTCAGAATGAGGGGTCGTATTTAAGATGGTAAAAGGAGGGCAAAGGAAACTAGAACAGGAAAAAGTTGAACTGGTTGGTTGGGTGGAATAAGCAGGGCCAGGGATATTAGGATTGAAGGTGGTGGAACGACTAAGAAGGGGGTTAGGAATAAGGTTGATATAGGAAGTGGAAGCAGTGGTGGATAATGGAACAGAGTATGGAATAACAATAGGGCTATTGGTAGAAGCACTAAAACCTATAGTCATAGTTGGAGAGGTGGTGGTAGGGGAGTGAGGCTGGGACCCTAGTTGAAGTGATGCCATCTGCTCTAATAAACCACCCATGAAGGTAGTCATAACATCATGCCTAGAGTCTATAGTGGCCTGAAGCATGTGATGTCTAGTGTTTTGAAGAAGCCGATGATCTTTAAGTTGGTTTTGTAAGGAACCTAACTTTTTAGAGATGGATTGGAGGACCTCTTCTAGGTCCTTGGAGGTGGAAGGTTTAGGAGGCATAAGGTCAATGAAAGAACCAAATAACGATAGGCTCTATTTAATAATTTCTTAGCTACTAGAGAATTTTAGGTAATCTACTACTGTAATAAATGTAACAAAATAGAAACTAGGTAAATTAAGGGAATTCATTCATCCTCATACACCAAGGTAATGTTCTATATATAGGGACTACATAGTCTTAACTATTGCCCTAAAGAAATTAGGCCTAAACTATAATTGCCTAAATGTAATCCTTGAGCCAATTGGGCTTTTTTGTCATTCTCTTGGGCCTGTTAGTGGTCTCTAAGGGTGATTCTATTATATCATTGACTCTTCTAGCAAATTGGCAAATTTTAGCAAGTTCATGTAGGTCAAGTATCATTTCTAACATACTGCCATAGCAAATAGTTCTTGTCAGTAAGCTTCTCTAAAATTGCATGTAAGAAACACGATTGAATTTGATGAGGAAGACAAAGTCTCAATCATAAAACCAAACAAAAGACATTGGTTAAGTGGTCGAGCATTGTCACCATCAGGAGAAGGTAGAGGATTCAAGGAGTCGGTGGTCATCTTAGATCACAACCGGAGCTTGTGATACCATCTTTAACTTATAGAGAGAATGAGGGAAAAAAAGGGAAGAACTACAAATTAAATCTACTATTAATTGTAAAGGTATGTGATACTAGTATGACTCATCATCTTGATTACATGAGGGAGAAGCTTGGTAATAACTAAAATTGGGTACATTAGATCAAGACTAACATAGTTGTACTCTTATAATATAGTCTCTTATGGAGAGATACCAAGAGAACTTGCAAGGTTTGTGGTTGTGATCTCGTCTAACAAGAATGAATCTTTTAGTTATTGTCATGTTTATTTTTTTCCCATTTTATAATAATTAATGTTTGTTTTTCTTTTTTGTTATACATTTAAATGCGGTTTAGTGATGGGTTTCACTAAAAGGTTTAGGCTTGATTTTTTTTCTATTGGTTATGATAATATATAGGTTTTGCAACTTTTTTATAATCATTTGACAATGCATACCAATAGAGCTTGGTGCTTTAAGAAAATTGAGTGCTATTTTCCTAAATTCATCATTGATTCGAATTTAAATATAATTAATAGTATATATAGAAAATGATGTAATAATTAACTATTCACATAGAGAGTATTATTAGAAAACCCTAGAGAGTTCCCCTAGGGATTAGGTTTATTATTTCTCAATATGTGTCACTTAGCCTACATCATACATACATAAATTACATTTATACCTAGGTTACATCATGGGCCTGGCCCGTTAAGCTATGGCTAGGGCATTTAACTTCCTGCCAACGTGGAGGGAAATGAGGGGAATCACAGGGACCCACTCGCGATTCCCTAGGGGAACAGGAGCCCCCTAGCCATGAGTCTTGGTTGTGAAGCTGAGTGAGATGGCTATATATGAGTTGGAACCCCCTTTTCTAGCGAGATTCCTCTAGTTCTCGATCGAAGGATTGTTGCTAACTCCGGGTGAGGAAAGATTCGATCCCGAGTGAAGGCCTTGAGTGAGGAAAGTTCTGAGTGAGTGAACCGAGGGGAGCTAGTCTCTGAGAAGTGTGGATGAGTTAAGAGAAGCTGGTCTCTGAAAAGTATGGATGAGTTAAGAGAAGCTGGTCTCTGAGAAGTGTGGATGAGTTGAGAGAAACTAGTCTCCGAGAGGCGCAGATGAGCTGAGAGAAACTGGTCTCCAAGGGGCACGAATGAGCCAAGAGAAACTTTTTAAATCATTTGTGCGTTTCTATCACGTGGTGAAGAGTTGTCAACTGCCATTTTATTCTTGGGAGAATGAGAACATGTGCCTATCATGATTACGCTATTTTTATATCCCTATGCTATTAACACGTCAGTAAAAGCGTGTTGTTTCGCTCAAGGCTGTCAGAATTGTCCCATCTGTTGATCAAAGGGCTCCTTGCTCCCTACCCGTTAGATTTGAATCCACGTCGCCTCATTTGAAAAGGTTGCCCCAAAACATCACATCTCTCTATTTTTAAACCTTTTCGTATTCTGACCGTTGGATCTGGGATGAAGAAGGGTTGGCTCTTTTGCTTATAAATTGGCCTTCTCCTTTCATTTCTTATTTTTTTGTCCTTCGTCTTACTGTGTCTGTACCTATCCTCGCCTTCTTAGAGCTTTCGCTTGCTGGATTTTATTGCTTCCAAGTTCCATTTCTTCTCCTCTTCGTAGTACTCCCTGTCTTTCCTATCAGGTTAGTGTCTTTTTCTTTGACTTCTTTTAGCCTGAGAGTTATAATGGCGTTATCTGAGAGGGGGGAGGGGGTTCTTACGATTCGGTAAAGGATAAGGTGTTGGCCATCTCCTCTTCCCTCCAGAGTGAGGAATCTGTGGCCCAGTTGTGGGAAGGGGGAACATTCAACCATTCTTCCCTTACTCGTAATGTAGAGTGTGTTTGTTGTTCTGCTTCTGACAAGGTCTACCACGAGCGTGTAGACCTGGGTGAGTTAGACTTCATGTTCGTGTATGAGACTTTCTTTTCTAGGTTCCATCTGTCCTTCCCTTTTTCTAATTATGAGGTTGAAGTACTGAGTGCCCTGAATATCACTCTGACCCAACTGCACCTGAATGGGTGGGCGTTTGTGAAGGTGTTTGAAGTAATATGTGAGCATTTTGGCCGACCTCTTTCCGTTCCTCTATTTTTTTTACTTTTTTAACGCTAAGATTCCTAAAGTGGGAGTATCTGTGGGTTAGGTTTCTCTGAATAGCGTTGCCTGTCGAAACCGGATTAGGGCCTTCGACCAGTCCTATAAGAATTTTAAAATAGGGTTTTTCAAAATCTGAATTGGGTTGGATCCTCCTGGGGAGGACTTTTTGCACTATCCTGACACTCGGCCTCGATTCCCACTGTATTGGACTCGTAATCCAGTTCAATTCCACGTGTCTTGGGATGACCTATACCTGTCTGAGAGGGTGGATATCAAGTTTTTCCTTGAGGACATGAAGGACACCTACTTTAGTTCTCAGGCTCTGATAGCTTTATCTCCTCACCCCAGCACCCTTGATGCGTGGATCAGTGAGTGTAGTTTTACGTATATGTTGCTATTTTTATTTATGCCTGCTTCCTGACCCGAGCTTTCTATTGATTGTTTGTGCAACTGATATGGCTCCTCACAAATTATCAATCAAGGACCTGAGGAAACGATACCCTGGAACTGACCCACGGATTATAGGCAAGAAGAAGACAGGTGCCAAGAAAGGATCCTCAAGCCAACAAGTGACCGTTGCCACTCCTATCAATGTGGTTCCCACTTCTTCTTGACTAGAAAAAGAAATAGGTCAACTTTCGAAGAAGGATCGCTAGGGTGAGTCTCCAACTAGGGATGTTGCATGTAGGGCCACAGGGCTGGAAAATCTAGGGGCTGATCATCTAGAGTCCCTAGTCCATGCTGTGGAGCTAAGGGGCACGGCCTCAATACTTTGATAGTGTCAGATAGCCCTAAGCGGGAGTCAGCGTCACTGAACACTCGAGACCGAGTCAACCAGGGTGGTGCTAAGGTGACATCCCCTGGGGAACTGTGTACTGAGAAAGTGGCGAGCACTTTGCCCAACAAGATGGAGCTGGAGGACCGGTGGCGGGAGAGCTTTGCCAATAGGGAACTGTGTGGTACAAGCAATCCTGCTCACTCGCTATAGGATGTGCATTTTCCTGTACCCACCTTTGTCAATCGGACGGTGGTCTTCAATGAGGATGAGAAAAAGTTCGAAGGGAAGAGCATGACAACTATATGTCAGGTCATGGAGATATTTAACCTTCAGGTGACTTCTATGACTCGGTTCTTGGAGAAGGGCTTCACTGAGCAGGAAAAGGAATTGGTGGCGCTGAGGAAGGAGAAGGCGACTCTGTATTTTGAAAAGGATTCCCTATAGGATGCTAACAAGTTCACCTCTCTACAACTTGGGGATGCCCTGAAAGCTGTTGGGGATTAGCTGACACTCTGAAGTTCATTAAAGGCGAGTTGGCGGAGGCTTAATCGGGGCAGAAACTAGAGGATTCAAAGTTGGTCATTGCGGAGGACCAATGTGCCAATTTGGGTCGGTGCTTAGGAGCCGCAGAAGAGGCCTACGCCTTTGGTGTGTATGGCCAGGAAAGAGGCTGAGGAGAAGCTAAAGGGGGCTGAAAGTGAGCTTGTGAAATGCAAGGTAGAGGAGGTGGCCCATATACGTTCTCTAGAGGAACAGTTATCCGTCAAGTACGTCGCAGCTTTTGACCTTTGCCAGCAATAATTTCTAGTGTTGAACCCTTCAGTGGAACTCAACCTAAAGGGGATTGGGCCATTCCGAATCGTAGTGAGCAGCGAGATCGTTGATCTTTCCGATTCTAAGGACGAGGAGAAGGCGACTGCTGAGGACATTCTGGGGGCCAAAGTAGGTGTATAGTCGACTGTGGTTCCTGGGTCGGCACTGGCTAATCCGGAGGGCGGGACACACCCAGGCAGGGCTGAGAGTAAGAAGCATCAAGGCAGGGTTGAGGGCAAGGTACCTCATAGCGAGTCCCCAGGCCTCGATGCTGGCATTTGATAACTTTGCTTTTGAGAATTTAATGTAATGTCCTACTTTTTATGAACAGAATTGTGAATTGCATATTTTGACTTGCTATGACTTTCTTGCTATAATTTTCGTATACTTTATTCCCCGAATTTCGTGTGCATAAGCGTGAGTGTATTGCCAGGAGGATCGATCGCTCACTCGGACTTTTGAGTACTTAAACGATTTTGAAGTTTTTCAACGTATTGACGAGAGGATCGATCCCTCGCTCGGACTTTTGAGTACTTAAATGATTTTTAAGTTTCACAACGTGTTGCTGAGAGGATCGATCCCTCACTCAGACTTTTGAGTACTTAAACGATTTTTAAGTTTCACAATGTATTGCTGAGAGGATTGATTCCTCACTTGGGCTTTTGAGTACTTAAACAATTTTTAAGTTTCACAACGTATTACCGAGAGGATCGTTTCCCTACTCTGGCTTTTAAGTACTTAAATGATTTTTAAGTTTCACAACGTATTGCCAAGAGGATCGATCCTTTGCTTATACTTTTGAGTACTTAAACGATTTTTAAGTTTCATAACATATTACCGAGAGGATCGATTCTTTGCTCAGACTTTTGAATACTTAAATGATTTTTAAGTTTCACAACGTATTGCTGAGAGGATCGATTCCTTACTCTGGCTTTTGAGTACTTAAACGATTTTTAAGTTTCATAATGTACTCCCGAGAGGATCGATTCCTCGCTCGGGCTTGTGAGTACTTAAATGATTTTAAAGTTTCACAACATATTGCCGAGAGGATCGATTCCTCACTTGGGCTTTTGAGTACTTAAACGATTTTTAAGTTTCATAACGTATTGCCGAGAGGATCAATCCTTCGCTCGGGCTTTTGAGTGCATTGATTTTCTCTGTTGAATACTTTGAAACTTTTTATTGGAGAAATGAGGGCCTTATTAAAACCTTCCGAGAGAAAAACCCTATAGGAAAAACCTCTTAGGTAGGAAAAAGAGTGCCCTGGTGTACAATGGTCAACTGTAATAAAATTTTAGGTGAGTGGCATTCCACGTCCTTGGTATCTCTTTCCTAGACAATTCTTCTAAGCAATAAGCACCTTTTCCCATGGTTTCTTTGACTTAGTAAGGGCCCTCCCAGGTGGCGGCGAATTTACCTTTTTCTCACGGTTTTCGATTGTTGTTTGCGGTGTGTAAGATGAGGTCTCCTTTATGAAAGGGTCGGAATCGGAGGAGAGACGTCCAATGCTGGGCGGACTTCTGTTTGGCTGCCTGTATCTTTATGTACATAACATCACACTATTCTAAACTGAGATCCAAACCTTCTCGTCTTCCGTTGTTATTCAGGTCTTCATCATAGGCAAGTCGTCGGAGAGTGGGCTCCCCTAATTCAATCGGTATCATGGCATCAGCCCATATGTAAGCTGGAATGTAGTCTTATGGGTCGACGAATGTGGAGTCATGTGATATGCCTATGGGGCCCTGGGAAACTCCTCCTCCCATCTTCCCTTGGCTTCTCTGAGTTACTTTTTGAGTTCTTGAAGGATTACCTTGTTGGCCGCCTTGGCCTAGCCGTTAGTTTGTGGATGTTCTACGGAAGAAAACTTCCGCTCAATGCCCAGGTTCTCACAGAATTCAATAAAACCTTTGTCTGTAAACTATTAGCCATTATCTGAGATGATTGCATAGGGAAGTTCGTGTCTATAAATGATGTACTTCCAAGAGAAAGTCTAAACCTTAGCCGCGGAGATAGTTGCAAGGGGTTCCGCCTCAATCCACTTAGTGAAGAAATCGACTACTATGAGAAAAAACTTAACTTGACCTTTCCCAGGGGGAAAGGGTCCCAGGATGTCCATCATCCAGGTGTTGAAAGGCCAGGAAGCCAAGATTCCATGTAAAGGCTCGGGGTGACTGTGGATCGGTTGGCGTTGCGCTGACATGGGTCACACTTCTTAACAAACTCGAAGCAATCGACCCGTAAGGTTGCCCAAAAGTATCCTGCTTGGAAGACCTGAGCAGCCAGGGGTCGGACTCCCCTATGAAGGCCGCAAATCCTCTAGTGGAGCTCTCGTATTACATAGTCAGCTTACTCTTCATTCAAGCATTTTAGGAGCAGCATAGTGAAACCCCTCTTGTAAAGCTGTCCGTCTAGCAGGGTGTGGTTGGCTGTTTGTACCTGTAGCTTTTTAGCTTGCTGGCGGTCTTCCGGAAGGGTCCCTTGCCTGAGAAAATCAACAATCAAGGTCATCCAAGTATTTTCAGTTGGTATTTCACTTACCTGGTGTGTATACTAAGCTTCTTGGATTGTGGGTTCCTCCAAAATGATTTGGATGATTGTCTTGAGGTTCCCTGCTTTGACTGTGCTGGCTAGTTTGGACCGGAAGGGTCCCTTGCCTGAGAAAATCAACAATCGGGGTCATCCAAGTATTTTCAGTTGGTATTTCACTTACTTGGTGTGTATACTAAGCTTCTTGGATTATGGGTTCCTCCAAAATGATTTGGATGATTATCTTGAGGTTCCCTGCTTTGACTGTGCTGGCTAGTTTGGAGAGTAAGTCCGTGATGAGAGTCTTATACTCTGCCTGGTTGTTGCTGGCCTTGAACTGGAATCTAAGTGACTCCTTAACGACTAAGCGATCGGGGATTCCAGTATAATACCTACTCTGCTGCCCTTCAAATTAAAGGATCCATCTATAGAAAATGTCCATAAACCGTACGTAGCGTCATAGTCATCTTTATCTTCTCCCTGTTCTACCAAGAAGTCTGCCAGTACCTGGGCCTTAATAGGCCCTTTAGCTCCATTCCGAATGCCGTACTTAGATAACTCAACAACCCACGCGACCATCCTTCCTGTGAGCTATGGCTTCTGAAGGATTTTATCAAGTGGTTGGTCGGTCCTTACTACCACTTGGTGGTTGTGAAAGTAAGGTCAGAGTCGTCGTGTGGCCACAACAAAGCTATGTGTAAATTTTATGACCCTTTGATATCGCGCTTCAGCCCTTTGTAGTGTCCTACTAGTGAAGTAGACTGACCTCTGAACGGCCGTTCTCTTGGACTAAGATTGAACTTACTGCCTCGGTCCCTATGGAAAGATAGAGGACCAATTCTGACCCCGTGTCTGGTCGTGTCAGAATCGGTGGGGATGCAAGGTAGATCTTTAGGTCCTGAAATGCCTTTTCATATTCCGAAGTCCACTCAAACGAATCTGTCTGCTTCAACACTTTGTAGAATGACATGGACTTTTCAACAAACTTTAAGAGGAAAGGGGAGAGAGCCACAATCCGACCGGTGAGGCATTGAACTTCTTTAATATTTTGGGGGCTTCGCATCTCAAGTATGGCTCGATATTGATCTGGGTAGGCCTCAATGCCTCGGTAGGTAAGTATGTACCCCAGAAACTTTCCACCTTGGACCCCGAAGGAACACTTCTCAGGGTTCAGCCGCATATTGTACTTGCGCAGCTCAGAAAACGTCTCTTCCAAATCCTGCACATGTGAGTCCGCCTGCTTGGTTTTGACCACCATGTCGTCTACATAGACCTCAATTTTTCTTTCGATTTGCTTAGTAAAGATTTTATCGACTAGCCTCTAATAAGTGGCTCCTGTATTCTTCAAACCGAAAGGCATTACTCGGTAACAATAATTTGCCCCGCTTGTGATAAACGTTGTATTTTCCTCATCTTTGGGGTCTATTCGGATCTGGTTATACCTTGAATATCCATCCATGAAGCTCAAAATCCTGTATCCTGAAGTTTTATCTACCAAATAATCAATACTAGGCAAAGGATAGGGATCCTTGGGACATACCTTATTCAAATCGGTGAAGTCGACACACATTCGTCACTTGCCGCTCGACTTTTTCACCATGACTACATTTGATAACAAGGTTGGATATTTGACCTCCCTGATGAAGTTGGTAGATACAAGCTTGTCTGTCTCTTCCTTGACTGCATTCTTCCGATTCAGGGCCTATCTTCCGGGGCTTCTGGGATATTGGCCTAGCGTTCGGCTCAATGTTGAGTGAGTGGTAAATTATAATGGGGTCGATGTCGGGCATGTCAGCGGGGCTTGACGTTGAAATTTTTTGCAGTCGTGATTCCGTCAAATTAGTACATTAAAATTAATTAACGTAGTACTAGGGTGTCAACCTAGGTCGTTCTCTCAAGGATCAACACAGAAATTTAGGAAAAATCAAGTCTTAAACTAATTTTTAACAATTAAAAATAAAAACTAAACAACTAAAAATTTTTACAAACATAAGTTCACTAACATACAATTGGGGGGGGGTTTTGATTGATTTTTTTTTTTGTTGTCACAATTAAAATTAAAACAAGGTAAATAAAGGATTTAAAACAATAAATAACAAGCGATTGATTTTCTTGGAGTATTGTAAATAAATTTATCCTTGGTTCATTAAAGATAACTTGTATACTTATTAATGTTAATTTCTTAGCTCAATTTGAATTGATCAACTAAGCGTCTTTTTCAATTCACAATTCCTTTACTTTCATTTAAAAATGAATATTTTAATCAAGCATCCTAATTAAGCAAAAGGAGTCAAGATCTTAAAATCTAGGAATTATTGAGCATATATAAGAACATCGCCTACATACATAATCTAATCTCAAATTATGGAATTAAGCAAACCATAATTATTAAAAGTGATTATGAAAATATTCATTAAGCATGCATATTTCCTTAATCCATTCTAATTTGAAATCTTATTTAACTCCATTTGAATAACTAAACCGATTAAGCATACAAATTCAATTAAACAAAATGGAATTAAATAAGTAGAGAATGATTATGAAGAAATAACAATAATAAAAGCATACTATATTAAAATTAATGACCTCAAAATTACATTACAACATTCTCCAAGAAAATCAATCTAAGGGTTTTAGCCCTCCATAATTACAACTACAACAATAAAACTAACCCGGAAATGGAGAAGTTGTTGGATAAACTCCAACAAAGAAGAGAAGCAGAGGAAGAACGTATGAGTGAGGGAGGAATTGAAGAATGAAGAATGGTGTGTGTTCTGCCCCTTCCTCTTGGTGCTATTTATAGGAGTTTAAAAGCAAAATTATGCCATAAAATATTTCAATGGAAGGAGCACTCTTCATTAATCAATTCAATGGTGCTCCATGATCAGCTTGAGTGCCTTGCCCACCTTCCTCAGTGCATTGCCCACTTTCCAGAAGCTTGAAAAACGTGTTTCTGGGCCAATTATTCACTCATGAATCGATTCATTGGTGGGAGGAATCGATTCATTCGTTCCAAAATGCAATCCTGGGCCAATTTTACATGTGTGAATCGATTCATTTAGGGGTGGGAATCGATTCCCAAGCACATGAATCGATTCATGCTTGTTTGAATCGATTCCCAGGCCTTTAAAATGCATATGAATCGATTCACAGGGGTGGGGAATCGATTCCTAGCTGTATGAATCGATTCCCAGGGTGCTTGAATCGATTCCTTGCTGTTCTTTTGTGTGGGAATCGATTCCCACATTGGTGAATCGATTCCCAAACCTGTTCTGGTGCTTTTCTCGCATTTTTGACCATTTCTTGAGTCGTGGCTTCTTTCGTTTGACCTGTGGTAATTATTTTTTTAATTACAGGCTTAATCACACACTACAAAACAAGAGAAACCCAACTTTTATTAAAAAATTATCCTTAATTCATTTTAAAATTAAATATTAAATAAAGCTCAAATGATGAAAATGTGTTAAAGTGCAGTATATTACACACTAAGTGATGGCAAATTATGCACATTTAAATTGAGGAATTAAGGATAAATCATGCATCATCAAATACTCCCACACTTATTCTTTTGCACTCCCGGGCAAAATCAAAATAAAAACAAGTATCACAATTTATTTGAAAACATTAAGTTGAAAACAACACACAGAATTGGCATGAAATTTTAAGAATATACAGAGAAACAAGAGTTATTTAACATGCAAGATTCAGAGCATCAAGATATATATAAAGATCATTCAAACACTTAGGCATGTGAAAATTAAATTAAACTGAAAAGAAGATCATAAGTGATAGAACCTCACAAGACATACTCTCAACTCTCAAGTGTTTAAAGTTTGTGTATACACTCAAAACAATTCCTGAAAAACAAACAGTCTAAAAATTTGGCAAGTTTTTTAATTCCACAATCAACACAAATGCATGTATAGATCAACAGGGCTTCACAGGGTTGTAATGTGGCCAAGGTTAAAATGGATGAAATATATATATTTATATATATATACCAAAAAGAATAATGAAGCAATTAATTTTACTGGCAAACAGTGAGGGTAAAACATTTATTGTATGGTATTTGGTAAAATTTTTTTTTTTTTTTATTTTTTATTTTTATGAGATTGCATAACACTTGGAACAAGAGTTGCAATTCCTTTTTGCACACCCCCACACTTATTTGAATGCCTGTTTTGACTTGATTCCAAAGCTTCAATATACTTCTTAAGGTAGGTATATTTTTGGTTTTTCATCCATGGCTTATTTGAGCTGTAACAAGGAAACAGTTAAATAGGCTCAAAATGGCTAACAAGAGATAATTTATTCATGGTAAGCTTATCTGGCTTAGTGGCTCAACTGAACAAAATGCCTGTATCACTTCAAATACATTCATATGAGTTTCAAGTATCATCAAGAAACAAGACAAAAATTAAGATGTAAGCTTCCAGGAATTAATCACACATGAAAGGATTAAGATGGTTTAAAGTGATCCATCAAATTTTAAGGCTCAAAAATCTCACAAGGTATAATTCCATCATATATGATCATTTCTCAATTATCATGTCATTCTCAACATACCAGAAAATGTTTGAGTTCAAATTATAACATATCATTAATCTCATATCAGACATGAAAGAATTTACTTGTTACTCATGCATATCTTAAAATTCCAATAAAACATGCCTTTTTTAAAACAAAAACACACACAAAATCTTTTATTTAAATCTTTTTTTTTTTTTTTAACTAATTTTTTTTTTTTTTTAAATAAAACAAAGTCACACAAAATTTAATCACACAACACACAATAACACACGAATCCCACCCCCACACTTAAATCATACATTGTCCTCAATGTAAGACAGAGCATACAAAATAGACAATAGAATGAAAAAGTAAAGAGATGGGTAAGAAAAACTCCCTCAAGGGGGATCAAGAAGTGGTTCCCCCAAAGCATGTTCCTCCATTGTAACATCCACAAGTGAAGGATTTTCATGAAATGGCTTCAAACGTTGTCCATTAACCTTGAAGCTTTTGTTGGAGTTTTCACTTTTTATTTCCACAGCTCCATGGGGAAATACATTTGTAACAATGAAAGGTCCTTCCCATTTGGAGCGTAATTTTCCGGCCATCAGTTTCAACCGGGAATTAAACAGTAGCACTTTCTGTCCAGCAGTAAAATCCTTTCTAGCTATTGAGCTATCATGGAATTTCTTTGTTTTCTCTTTATAGAACCTCGAGTTCTCATAAGCTGCCAAACGTATCTCATCAAGCTCATTCAGTTGTAATTTTCTTTCCTCTCCTGCTTGATCAAGTGCTAAGTTACAAGCTTTTACAGCCCAATAAGCACGATGCTCAATCTCCACTGGAAGATGACATGCTTTACCAAAAACAATTCTATAGGGAGACATTCCTATAGGTGCCTTAAAAGCTGTTCTATGTGCCCAAAGAGCATCATCCAATTTCCTGCTCCAATCCTTTTTGTTAGGCTGTACTATCTTCTCCAGGATCCTTTTGATTTCTCTGTTAGAGACTTCCGCTTGTCCATTGGTTTGGGGGTGGTATGGAGTAGAGACTCTATGAACAACCCCATACTTCCTGAGCATAGCTTGCATGGTCCTGTTGCAGAAATGGGTTCCTTGATCACTAATGATTGCTCTCGGGATGCCAAACCTGCAAAGAATTTGAGATCTAACAAAATCCACTACAACTCGAGCATCATTAGTTCTGGTGGCTTTAGCTTCCACCCATTTAGAAACATAATCAACAGCCAATAAAATGTAAGTAAAACCAAAGGATGGAGGAAATGGACCCATAAAATCAATGCCCCAAACATCAAATACTTCACAAAACAACATTGGTTGTTGAGGCATCTGTTGTCTCCATGTGGTAGCATTACTAGCTCTTTGGCATTTCTCATAGGTGTTACAAACTCTCCATGCATCCTTAAAAATTGTGGGCCAATACAATCCTGAATCCAACACTTTTCTTGCTGTTCTTTGTGGACCAAAATGTCCACCAACTGGTGAAGCATGGCAGAATCGAAGAACTGATTCTATTTCATGATCGGGAATGCATCTTCGAATCACCTGATCATTACACAATTTCCACAAATACGGGTCATCCCAAATATAATACTTTGCATCACTTTTTAATTTTGAAATTTGGTTTCTGGATGCACATGGTGGAAAAACAGAAGCAACAAGATAATTTACAATGTTAGCAAACCAAGGTGAATCAAAAGAGTTAGAAATACTCATGAGGTGTTCATCGGGAAAATGGTCCCGAATAGGTGCCGAATCAGGAGCATTCTCAATTCTGCTTAAATGGTCTGCCACAAGGTTTTGTGTTCCACTTCTATCACGAATTTCCAAGTCAAACTCTTGGAGCAAAAGCATCCAACGAATCAATCTTGGCTTGGACTCACCTTTCTTCAACAAGTACTTCAGAGCTGCATGGTCAGTAAAGACAACTACTCGAGAACCGAGTAGGTAAGATCTAAACTTATCAAATGCAAAAACAATGGCCAAGAGCTCTTTTTCAGTGGTAGTGTAATTTACCTGGGCAGCATCTAAAGTTTTAGATGCATAGTAGATGACCCTAGGCTGCTTGTCAATCTTTTGACCAAGGACAGCTCCCAATGCATAATTAGAAGCATCACACATCAACTCAAATGGAGCTGTCCAAACAGGTGCTTGGATTATTGGGGTAGTGGTCAATGCTTGCTTGAGACAATTAAAAGCCTCCTTACACTTTTCATCAAACTCAAATGCCACATCCTTTTGAAGCAGACTGGATAGTGGCCTAGCCTTCTTGCTGAAATCTTTTATGAATCTTCTGTAGAATCCTGCATGGCCAAGAAAAGAACGAACCTCTCAAACACAAGAGGGGTAAGGCAAATGTGATATAACTTCTACTTTAGCAGGATCTACCTCAATTCCTTTTTCAGAGATTACATGCCCTAAAACTATTCCTTGTTTTACCATAAAATGACATTTCTCATAGTTCAAGACAAGGTTAGTTTCAATACATCTGTTCAAAACTTTATCAAGACTATCAAGGCATGCATTAAATGAAGATCCATAGACAGTAAAATCATCCATAAACACCTCTATGCAATTTTCAATGAAATCATGAAAAATACTTATCATGCATCTTTGAAAAGTTCCGGGAGCATTGCATAGGCCAAATGGCATTCTCCTATAAGCAAATGTGCCAAAGGGACAGGTGAATGTGGTCTTATCTTGATCCTCAGGTGCAATGTGAATCTGAAAATATCCAGAGAATCCATCAAGAAAACAGTAGTGAGACTTACCTGCGAGACGCTCAAGCATTTGGTCAATGAAGGGTAAAGGGAAATGGTCCTTCTTTGTTGCTTGGTTAAGTCTCCTGTAGTCAATACAGACTCTCCAACTATTCTGCACTCTAGTTGGGATCAATTCATCCTTTTCATTTTTCACAACTGTGATCCCTGTTTTCTTAGGAACCACTTGAATTGGACTCACCCATTGGCTATTAGAGATAGGATAAATGATTCCTACTTGTAGAAGCTTGGTGATCTCCTTCTTAACCACATCAAGGATTACAGGGTTGAGTCTCCTCTGGGGTTGTCTTACTGCTTTAGTATTTTCCTCCAGAAATATTCTATGCATGCACATGGATGGACTAATTCCAGGAATGTCTGCCAATGTCCATCCTATAGCCTTCTTGTGTCTTTTCAATACCTGCAACAATTTTTCTTCTTGATTTTCATCAAGAGAAGTGGAAATTATCACCGGGAGCTGTTCATTATCCCCTAAGTATACATACTTTAGGTTCTCAGGTAGGGGTTTCAATTCTAACTTTGGTGCCTGCAAAACAGATGGAACTAACAAAATAGATTTTGATTCTGCTGTTTGCACCTCAAAAATTTTGTTAGAATTTTCTTGAAATCCTGCATACAGCTCCTTATGGTTAACAAATATATCTAGAGATTCTGAATCAGAATTTATGTATCTATCAATTTCAGCACAAATATCACAACTTCCAGAATCATTGCATGAAAAACATTTGTTTGAATCATCCATGTATTCCAAATCAACATTAGAAAAATGTTCAAAAACTAGTTCATCAATAATGTCAATTTGGAAAACAGAATGATTTTCAGATGGATATTTCATGGCATCAAGAATATTAAATTGAACTCTCGTGTCACCAAATTCCATAGAGAGAGTTCCAGAATGAACATCTATTTTGGTTCGAGCTGTTTTTAAAAATGGTCTTCCCAAAATGATAGGAACAGGAATTTGAGGAATACCTTCTTCCATATCAAGTACAAAAAAGTCAGCAGGGAAAACAAGCTGTTCTACCTGAACCAAAACATCCTCTATAACTCCAGCAGGATAGGCAGTGCTCCTATTGGCTAGCTGAATTACTACACCAGTAGGTTGTAAATTTCCAAGAGACAAAGATTTAAAAACAGACATAGGCATAACATTTATTGAAGCTCCTAAATCTAACATACAATTTTCAAATTTGTTATTGCCTATGATACAGGGTATAGAAAACGTACCTGGATCTTTGCATTTTTCAGGAATATTTTCCTTACCAAGCAGTGCAGATACATTCCTTCCCATGCTTATTCTTTCATTGCCCTTGAGTCTCCTTTTGTGAGTACACAACTCCTTCAGAAATTTGGCATACTTGGGAATTTGCTTGATTGCATCGAGAAGAGGTATATTCACTTCCACTTTCCTAAAAGTATCCAAAATTTCTTTATCCACTTCTTCCATCTTCTTGCTTGGAATTGCTTTTGGTGGGAAAGGAAGAGGGATATGAGGTGGGATTTGGGATGGTTGCATCTCAGATTTGCTTGTGCTTGAAGAGGGCACATCATTCTCAACCGTTATGGGCACATCTGTTTGTTTTTCAGGTTCCTTAGGTATGGGTACTTCAAGGTTCTTACCTGATCTTAACTGAATTGCACTCACATTTCTTGGATTTGCAGCTGGTTGAGATGGTAATTTGTTAGAGTTTTGAGATTGTAACTGGCTTAATGATGAAGCCAATTGCCCAATTTGGTTGCTTAAACTCTGGATGGTAGCATCATTCCTCTGTTGATACTCCAAATTCTGCGCAGCCATTTGTTTCACCAGATCCTCTAAAGAAGGGCCACTCGTGGGTGGTTGAGGTGTAGGTCTTTGGAAGGTTGGTGCATTATTTTGAAATGGAGGTTGGGGATTTTGTTGTTGGTTTCCCCATCTCAAATTTGGATGGTTCCTCCAACCTGGATTGTATCTATTGGTGGAAAGGTCATGGTTTTGTTGTGGTGGAGGTCTGTCATGGTAGATGTTTGCTGCATAGGCTTGGGGACTATTATTATCCTTTTCTTGTAGAGAAGGACAACAATCAGTGGGGTGCTCTTGTGAAGAGCAGATTCCACACACTTTAGCAGTCATGGATTTTTGATTTACTGCCAATTGTGTGACTAGAGTGGTGAGAGCATCAAGTTTGCTCTCCAATTTAATTCCAGATGAACTAGAATTAGAATCAAACATGGGTTTGAAAGAATCATTTCTCACACTAAATTGTTGAGAATTGGATGCCATCTTCTCAATCAGGTTTCTTGCTTCAGCAGCAGTCATATCTCCTAGAGCTCCTCCACTTGCCGCATCAATCATGTTGCGATCAACGTGGTGTAAACCTTCATAGAAGTACTGAAGAAGAAGTTGTTCAGAAATTTGGTGGTGAGGGCAACTTGCACAAAGTTTTTTAAATCTCTCCCAATATTCATAAAGACTTTCTCCAGAGAGTTGCCTAATGCCAGATATGTCTTTACGGATTGCAGTTGTTCTAGAGGCAGGAAAGAATTTTTCCAAGAACATTTTCTTTAAGTCATTCCAACTTGTGATTGATCTTGGAGCAAGGTAATACAACCAATCCTTAGCAACACCCTCTAAAGAATGAGGAAACGCTTTAAGATAGACATGGTCTTCTTGAACGTTTTGGGGTTTCATTGTGGAACACACAATGTGGAATTCTTTGAGGTGTTTGTGCGGATCTTCACCCGCAAGACCATGAAACTTAGGCAACAGGTGTATAAGTCCGGTCTTAAGAATAAAAGGGACATCCTCATCAGGATATTGAATACACAAACTTTCGTATGTGAATTCAGGAGCAGCTAGTTCTCTAAGAGTTCTTTCACGAGGTTCAGCCATATCAGAAAAACTAGCAGTACTTTCAACAGATTCAGAAAAAATACTATCACTATCAATATCAACAAAGTTATTATTAAATCTAGCTTCTCTAACTAACCTATGAAAAGTTCTTTCAATTTCAGGATCAAATGAATATAAATGCTCAAAAGTTCTTCTAGTCATACATAGCATACAACAAGATATTTGATCATGATGAGCAATAAATCATAAGAATCCTAAATCATGCAAGAGAAATAAAATAAACAAACAAACAAACAAAGAAAAAAAAATTTTTTTTTTAATTAAAATTTTCTTTTTTTTTTTTCAATTAAAAAAAAAAAATTAATTTAAAACAAGAGTTTTTCCTAAAGATTGTTGATCCCCGGCGGCGGCGCCAAAATTTGACGTTGAAATTTTTTGCAGTCGTGATTCCGTCAAATTAGTACATTAAAATTAATTAACGTAGTACTAGGGTGTCAACCTAGGTCGTTCTCTCAAGGATCAACACAGAAATTTAGGAAAAATCAAGTCTTAAACTAATTTTTAACAATTAAAAATAAAAACTAAACAACTAAAAATTTTTACAAACATAAGTTCACTAACATACAATTGGGGGGGGGTTTTGATTGATTTTTTTTTGTTGTCACAATTAAAATTAAAACAAGGTAAATAAAGGATTTAAAACAATAAATAACAAGCGATTGATTTTCTTGGAGTATTGTAAATAAATTTATCCTTGGTTCATTAAAGATAACTTGTATACTTATTAATGTTAATTTCTTAGCTCAATTTGAATTGATCAACTAAGCGTCTTTTTCAATTCACAATTCCTTTACTTTCATTTAAAAATGAATATTTTAATCAAGCATCCTAATTAAGCAAAAGGAGTCAAGATCTTAAAATCTAGGAATTATTGAGCATATATAAGAACATCGCCTACATACATAATCTAATCTCAAATTATGGAATTAAGCAAACCATAATTATTAAAAGTGATTATGAAAATATTCATTAAGCATGCATATTTCCTTAATCCATTCTAATTTGAAATCTTATTTAACTCCATTTGAATAACTAAACCGATTAAGCATACAAATTCAATTAAACAAAATGGAATTAAATAAGTAGAGAATGATTATGAAGAAATAACAATAATAAAAGCATACTATATTAAAATTAATGACCTCAAAATTACATTACAACATTCTCCAAGAAAATCAATCTAAGGGTTTTAGCCCTCCATAATTACAACTACAACAATAAAACTAACCCGGAAATGGAGAAGTTGTTAGATAAACTCCAACAAAGAAGAGAAGCAGAGGAAGAACGTATGAGTGAGGGAGGAATTGAAGAATGAAGAATGGTGTGTGTTCTGCCCCTTCCTCTTGGTGCTATTTATAGGAGTTTAAAAGCAAAATTATGCCATAAAATATTTCAATGGAAGGAGCACTCTTCATTAATCAATTCAATGGTGCTCCATGATCAGCTTGAGTGCCTTGCCCACCTTCCTCAGTGCATTGCCCACTTTCCAGAAGCTTGAAAAACGTGTTTCTGGGCCAATTATTCACTCATGAATCGATTCATTGGTGGGAGGAATCGATTCATTCGTTCCAAAATGCAATCCTGGGCCAATTTTACACGTGTGAATCGATTCATTTAGGGGTGGGAATCGATTCCCAAGCACATGAATCGATTCATGCTTGTTTGAATCGATTCCCAGGCCTTTAAAATGCATATGAATCGATTCACAGGGGTGGGGAATCGATTCCTAGCTGTATGAATCGATTCCCAGGGTGCTTGAATCGATTCCTTGCTGTTCTTTTGTGTGGGAATCGATTCCCACATTGGTGAATCGATTCCCAAACCTGTTCTGGTGCTTTTCTCGCATTTTTGACCATTTCTTGAGTCGTGGCTTCTTTCGTTTGACCTGTGGTAATTATTTTTTTAATTACAGGCTTAATCACACACTACAAAACAAGAGAAACCCAACTTTTATTAAAAATTTATCCTTAATTCATTTTAAAATTAAATATTAAATAAAGCTCAAATGATGAAAATGTGTTAAAGTGCAGTATATTACACACTAAGTGATGGCAAATTATGCACATTTAAATTGAGGAATTAAGGATAAATCATGCATCATCAGGGCTCCAGGCAAATAGATCTGCATTTGCCTTCATCAGGTTGACTAAAGCTTCTTCAAGGTCTGGGTTGAGTATTGCACTAATCCGCGTGAACTGGCTCGGGAGGGGCCGACTTGGACGAGCTTGAGGGACAAATCCTGTCGTCGCAAGGGTCAAATCCTGTCTTTATATCTTCATCGATTATAAATGTCTCCATAGGTGGAGGCTCTTATAGCAACATTCTTGGGCTACTTCTGGGTCCGTCCTAACGACCCCTACTCTTCCGTCCCCGAGTGGGAACTTCATGGTTAGGTGCATGGTAGAGACCACAGCACCCAGGGCATTGAGGGATGGTCACCCCAGTAACGCATTGTAGGAGTTAGGGAAGTCGATGACCAGAAACTTGACCTTGACTGTGCGGCTGTCTCATCTGGTTCCGAAGGTGGTCCTCAGGTCGATGAACCCTAAAACCTGCACAGAATCACCAGAAAAACTGAGTAAAGTCCCGTCATACCTTTTCCACCATCAGGTAGGGAAACCCATACGTTCTCTAGTGTAGAATGTCTATTGAGCTTCCCTGGTCTACAAGTACCCCTTCGACCACAAAGTCTTCAACTTCCATGGTAACTACCATTAGCTCATCTTTATTGGGGCCACCTGCAGGGAAGTCTGACCTGTCAAAAGTAATGGTCACCGAGTCTGAGTTCCCCTGCAATAAGTTTACCTACCCCGATCAGTGTGACTGGCGTGTGTAAGCACCTAGGAATCCGCCTGAAATAGTGTGTATGACCCTTCTTCTATCTTCTCTACCGCCTGCAGGTCTTAGGGATCAAGAACGGGGGGCTCGTGATCGGTCTCATCGAGTCTGGAGTTCGACTTGATCGGGATGCTCTCTTTCTCTCTTCTGGTTTCCTTCCTTTGGTCTATCGTCCTTCCGGGCGACGAACCTTGCTAATTGTCCCTGACGGATTAGATGTTCTATCTGGTTGCGGAGAGAGTGATATTCCTCAGTTCCATTGTCGTGGGCTCGATGGTACTCGTAAAACTTGGACGTATCCGACCCTTTTAGTCTTTCCCCTGGAGGGGCAAGCGCAAAGAGTCCAGTATTGTAAACTTCATGCATGATCTGATCGCATTGGTCCTTCAGTGGCATGAAGTTAGTGTATCTAGGGGCTTTGTAAGCATCAGTATGCTTGTCTCGACCCTGCCTGGGACTTCTCCTTTTTTGGTCGGGCCGAGAATAACCCAATCTGAGGAGCCCATCCGATCGGCCTCTCATTCATAACAACGATATATAAGGAGTGTAAGGGAATCCCTAGTACATGAGCAGCAGAAATACAAGGATTCCCATAGGATTTGTAAAACGTCGTGTTTCAAAGCACTAAACATGAACACACAAAAAATTGTTTTAGGGTTACCTCTTGAAGAACACCGAAGCAGTCATAGCCTCGTCCTTTAGGAGTCCACACGAGCACTCCCACCAGAATTGCAATACTTGCCAACTGCTAGTTTGACAGCGTGTAGCTCTTACAACTTTTGCGAATTTGTGTCTCACTTTAGTGAACGGCCTATGAACATCTTATGCTCTATTTATAGGCTTAGGTTTGACCTAATTTGTTCTCTCTAAAGAGCGGACTCCTTACTCATTCTAAATGAGTTAGGCCCAATAGCTTTATTTTAGTCTAACTAAAATAAAACAAAACATTTTCTGATGGGCTTACTCTGTGTGTGACCCTATAGTTAAAATACCCGGTCATATTAATAATAAATTATTTTATTATTAATATAAAATAAGAGCGGCATCTAGCAATGCATCATTATGTCTGAATATTATTTAATATCAACATAACCTATAAGTGATAATTATTTAATATGTTTCTTCCTTTTGTCACGATATCCTAATTAGGCCCAAGGCATGGTCGCGTCATCCTTGTACGACCCAATTTATTTTACTTGATACCGGAGTAGACTTGATCCGAATAAATATCTAATATTTATTCTTTCTAGCATGGCCATGCGTTTTCTTAGTCTTACTCCATCAAGTGGCCTATAGATATCACTTTTGTTATATAGGAGAGACAAATCCCATCTACATCACTTACATCCCTCTGCATAATTTTTCATTGCCTAATCACAACCTTTATAGTCCTCTTGTTACAGAAGACGTTTAATTGTATTAAAACAATAGACTCCTCATGTAGGAATCGTAGTGACTTCAGGTCGAAGGACTACATATACCATTATCACATTGAGAATCGTTTATGACATTCATGTAACGATCCATGAAACGTTCTCATAGTGGGTCTGTCCAGTATATCATTACTCTTAATGTGTATCCGTGTGAAAACTTGATATCATCTATATCTATGATCTGTGAGGTCATTAGTACACTCACACGCTAGTGTCAATGTATTTACATGTCCCCATGTAAATACTTGACTAGGGACATTTTAAGAATAACTTTCATATGACCTATTACTCTAAGGATAAATACGTTTTAAAACAATTTTAAATTGAAATACTTATTTTATTGATAAGAAAAAAAATGATACAAATGAAAAAGCATAAAAGCTCATAGTGCATACACCAACAAGGAGACCCTTGCCTGAAAATCATCCATGTCCAGGAGTGGCTTCTTGGCCAAGGAGTCAGAGAACTTGCTTGGGCGTAGGCTAGTCTGTATGGCGTGCAGCGTTACTTCAGGACTAAGGTCCCGGATTTGGATGGCTTGCTTGAAAAAGTGAGCTATGTACTATTTTAGGGTTTCATTCGGAAGCTGGCGTAGGTTTACCAGGCTATGTGAGGTCTGCTGTACGGCCCTACTGGTGGAGAATTGATTAAGGAACTTCTTGCCGAGGTCGGAAAATTGGTAATGCTCTTCTAGGGAATGTGGGAGAACCAGCGCAAGGCCGACTTGGTCAGCGTAATGGGAAAGGTTCGGCAAAAGAGGGAGTCTAAAGCCCCGGTAACCAACATGGTGGTGGTGTACATGGTGAAGTGTTCTTCAGGGTCTCCTCTGCCATCGTATTTTTCCATGAATGGGGGCTTGTAGTTTGAAGGGGGTGAGGGCATCTATGATCTGATTGGCCCATGGATGGGCAGCGAAAGGGAGCTCAGACTCGTATCTCTAGTCTCTCACGTTTAGTAGGAAGCATGGTCAATGGTTTTCGTTGGGCGGATCGGTCCCTATTGTTGCTAGAGGCCTCTCGCTCGTCTCCCTTTCGCTCTCGAAGTTCTGCATTCTCCTGCTGCAAGTTGGCTACCGTTATCTGCAAGGTTTCCATCATGTTCGTGAGTCGTTGTATTTGGTTGTCGTGATCAAACGACTCTTGACGACATCCGCCTTCTTCCTCCTGGCGAGTGTTTCAGGTGTTCACCATAGCTACGTCCAGAATTAGAATTAGGGTTGGAGAGAGGTGGTGTAGGATCCATTTTACCGGGCCCCATGGTGGGTGCCAAAATGTTCACACATAGAGTATTATCACGAAACCCTAGAGTATTTCTTTATTAGGTTTATTATTTCTCAATATACGTTACTTACCATACATCATGTATACATAAGTTACATTTATACCTAAGTTACATGATGGGCCTGGCCCGTTAAGCTATGGCCGGGGCATTTAACTTCCTGCCAACGTGGAGGGAAATGGGGGGAATCACAGGGCCCACCCTTGATTCCCTAGGGGAACATTAACAATTGAAGCTCATTCTAAACTAGGTTGCTTAAAAAAACAAACCTATTTAGCGTGTTTCATTTTAAACCTTTATCATCCCAAATTTTTTATAAATAAAAGAGAATAATAATAAATTTTAGAGAAGTCAAATAATTATTATAGCTCATTTAATAAATTAAGAGATAAATAATCTATTCTTGAGGGTCTTTTTAGTGTGGTTTAAACAGCGCCAACAACAAGTGTAGAATTATACTTGTAGTTTTCTTTTTGTATGAAAAAATAAAAATTGACTGAATAATAATTAACTTATAATCATAATTTAAAAATATAAAATTCTGATTATAATTTGCTTTTGACAAAAATTATTAAACAAGTTAGTTAAATTATAATTTTAAAACCAGATTTTAATCTGATTTTGTAAAGATGACCATAAAAACTTGGTAACTTATTATATGAAATAATATATAGTTTGTGAAAGTTTCTTACAAAGATAACGAACATGATGCAACTTTAAATCAGCAATAGCCCGACAGGTGTGACAATAACAAGAAGCACAATAAAAAAAAGTTGAAATGAACAGAATTAAAAGTAACTGGAGAGATAGATGAGAATCGTGGATCAGCATTCATTCTTGGGTCCTGAGACATGGATCCACACTTCATTTAAGCGACCAGTGGTGTTACGAGAGGAAGCATTGTACTGGGCAATTGTATAGGAGCTTGTATCTTGTATTATTGTTGCATATGCATATCTAGTGCTACCTTTTAAGTGTTTGTTTAGGCTTCTTTTAAGAGCTTCAATTTCTTCATTAATGTTGTCATCCTTGGCATACCCACCGAACTTCCTAACTGCAATGCATTGAGTTTTCCATTTCTCCATTTGCAACTTCAACTCTGGATTGGGTTCAGGAGCTTTCCCCTCAAGATGACCAGATACATACATTCTTACCGTATAGTTGCCTCCCGAGGATGATGATGACGGCACACTCGTTAACACTGGAGCTGTGAATGCAATTTTTGAAGAATTTGAATTCGCACCATGTATGTATTCATATAACCTGCTCCATAAAAACACAATTATTTGTATTGTTCAAGACACGGTTATTTATTTATAATTTTATTACAAAATATTGTAAAGGAAGAATTTTGTAACTTTCTTAAAGAAATAAAATAAGAAAGATCAAACAATACTACAAACATATTTTTTACCATCTCATATGGGTCATTCCATAGGAGTAACAGTAGAGAGGATATGGATAAGTATTAGAGAGGGAGAGAATCAGAGCTCCAACATAGACCATGATATTTTATATCACTGTTTTTGGAAGAGATGATATTTTATATCTCTGTTACATTTTTAACGCATTATCTTTTTGTTTTTTATAAACACTTTGTCTTCTTCTCTCCGTAACATAATGTGAAGGTGGATCACCAAACAAACCCAACTGAAAGTGTAGGCCCAATTTCAGTCTATTATTGAAATTGAACTTTTCATGGGTGAGCACGTTTACTATTGAAATTGAAAACAACATAGAGACAGCACTAATCATAATCTAAAAAAAATTATATAGATAAAGCTATACGAATGGTTTTATATTACTTATTTAACTAAGAGTTGTCATTTTCAGCACTAGTAATTGTAAATATATATTATAACACATTCATAGTTATAACATAAATCAGATAATATCTCACAATGTGTAATGTCAAAAGAGCTAAAAAAAATAAGATGAGAAATAAAAGAAAATGAACCTGTGAAATCCAGTTTTGCAAGACTGCTCGAAGGAAGTTCCAGAAAGAACACGTGCAGACATCCATGAGGATTCATCGTAGAGTCTGATCTGAAAATCAGGTTCAGAAAGTATGATTGTGTACTTTGGTGATTCAATGGCGTCGGCGAGGACTAGTTTGCTGCAACAGCAACATATTATTGTGTACAAATAGTAAGCAATGCGCACGAGTGTTGTTATTTCCATCTTCTGCTTAAATTTGCCTCTTCTTCCTAACCTATTAACCCGCTTTAAATAGGCTCAACCATTACACACTAAGTGGGGTTTTCGTCATTAGTCACTTTATTTATGTAATTATCAACAAATAATATTTTAAGAACATGATCTTGTACCTTAAAAGAAACATCAATCTTTTTAAATTTTTTGACGCCAGGTTGCAGTCATAAAAATTGGGTTCTTCTATTTTTAATAAACAACACTTTTCTATAACATTATTTTAATATTTTTTATTCTCGTTTACTATATTCTCTTTGTTTATGTACTAATTTTTTATACAAAGATACTACAACATTCTAATTTTATCCTTATTTAAATTTAAATATTACTTTAATGTTAATGATGATATTTTTTAAAACAAGGGTAAACATGGGGAAAATATTAAATGTTTATGGATAGATGAACTTTGTCTTATAAATAGAACCACTAAAACACCATTTTTGGTCTTATGAATAAGAATAAAAGAAGTATCATTTATCATATTTCATGTTTTTTTCTTTAGATCTCAATTAGACATAGAGTTATCAAAATAAACTGAGTTCACTAGAGATAGCAAAATGACCTAGTCTGTCCTGCCAAAGCTCGTGAAAAGATAAGGCAGGAAATAGGCTAAAAAACTTGGACTGCCTTGTTTACTGTTTGGCTCGTAGGCTCGCGGGCTGGCCTGCCTGCCAAGGTTAACATTTATGCATCAAGTGACTCACAACAAAAATCTAACATAACTTATAACCAAAAGTCCAAAACCAAGTGACTAATAACACTTCAAGTCTCCATAGTCTAACACAAATATACAAGTATATAACTAACTACCAAGCCATGTACTATTGTAGTTGCAACACCGAGAGGGAGGAACCGAGTCGGGAACGCGGTGCACCATGGAGGCATGAGTGTGATACGCACCGTAGGGGTAGGAGCAAGCAACTACCAGTCACCTCCATCACAACAACAAAGGGGATCCGGTGAGCTTACTCCTGACCGTGACCTTAAAGGGGTTGTCATGACAGTGGTAGGTGGTTGGCGGCGGCGTGGAATCATTGATTGAGAAATGAGATCTCAGTATCAGATCTAAGACAAACGTAAGCTCCTGACCGTGGCTTTTAATGGCAAACGGCAACGCGTGAGCGGTGGCAATGCCAGACATGTCATGTGAGATAGTTAAGAAGAAACGAGAATGAGAAGATGAGATAGGGAAAAAGAGAGACTGCGGGAAGCGACGTAACATGGTGAAAGTGAATATAAGAAAGAGAGAGGGCTATAAAAGAAAGTTTAAAAAGTTTCCTTATAACCTTAAACTAAAGGCACATAAACTAGTAATTAAAAAATATATAAAAATAATATATGTAGGGCTTATCGGCATGGCCCATCCTACCTACTGATTGGCTCGTCAGATTAGCGGGTCGGGCTGTGGTTGGAAAGTAGAGTGTGAATTTTGTCTGCCCTGCTTATTTTAGTGGGTTTGATGGGCCGCCCAACCGGCCAGGCCTATTTGCCATCCTAGAGTTTATCAAACTAGTATAGTACAACCTGTAAAATGGACAAGTTTAGACATGAAAATTATAAACCCAAATTATTCCTTAGCTTTTTAGTTTGTGCTCAATGAAAGAAGATGCAAGTTGCTCTTGAAAACATGCAAAAAACCAGGTTTTCACAAGATCACTTTTGATTTTTAACCTTGAATTATATCCAGTTTAGTTGACCCATTTGGAAAAAAAATAATTTCCTGCATCGGGTCCATAAGGTCTGAATTATCTAGTAAGAGAGGATAACTTTTCTAGTATTAGTACTAATCTCACTTTTCTCTTATGTTATACCGGTCTAGTGAGGATCCCGTATTATCTATCCTGGTCTAGTGGGGAATTAGGAGTCTATACCTTGATTCTCTAGTAATCACATCAAACTTCGCATTGCGGGGTAAATTGTGGTGCCACCTGTAAAGATTCTTTGATGCTCAAGTCAGTTCAAGTAATTAATAACAGAGCTTAAGCATGATCATTGTGTGTACCTTAATAAGTCATGAATGAGGATTATTTATAGAAGTAGGTGACAGTTAAGTCTTGTGTGGCATTGTGTCAGTACGGGTCCATAAATTACAGAGAAAAACTAACACCTATGCAAACATGCCTGACATGCTTTACAAGCTGGCACCAGTGTTCCCCGGTAAATGGTCGAGCCCGCTGCTTTGTAGCATACAGGGGCTCCAATCATTAAAGGGTCATCTACCAGGGTGTTAACATCGTCGTGTGTCCCATACAGGAACGCACTTTCAGGCTAGGGATAATCTAATGTCATAGATTAGGGCTGGTGTTTGGACCAAACCATTTGCCCCTTAGCCTGTTGGAGTGGCCTCAAGGTTACTCCAATAGGCTAAGTTACAATCCTATGATAGGATGGTGGACGAAAAGTGTTTGCTGTCCTCGACCAATGTGACACCTTTTAGAGGCATAACTCTCCCTTTTTTCGAACCGTGTTGATGTATTATATCGATGCCAAGATTTCTTGGACACATGGTGTGCATCGACTAGTTAGTGACGATTTGCTCCAATAGGCCTATCAGATGGCATGCGACACAACCCCTTCATGGGCCTTGTTAGTCGGTATGTGAAGCGACGTGGCCCTTTAACACTCTTATGTAACTGCCCCCAACCTTGCCTATAAAAGAGGGCTCATTTGCACTATGAAGGTACCTTGGTACATAGAGTTGAAACGCTACTCCAAACGTGTCATCTTTAGTCAAGTACAATTGTTAGAGTTTTAACTCGTATAAAAAAACCGCTCGACATAATATACTAGATAATCATTGTGTCCTCCCTTCTGTGTTTTAAGTATTATATTTTTTAATTAAGACAGTAAGTCAATATAAATGAGAAGTCAGTAAGACAAGTAACACAATCTCCAACATGGACTACAACGTCATCCCGATGCAATCCATGGATGGTGCTAACCCGTATTCATCCGACCCAAGGAAATAGAGCTAGAACATTCACTCGGGGTGGTAGGATAAGCCATATAGTCCAGGGTAGAAGGTCAAATCATCTAGTAAGGATGAGGTCTAGATTTGAACACGAGTAGTTAGAGAGATATGATACCTATTCAGGTTCGACAAAGAATCCAAAAATAACTACTTTGTTTGGGTCTGATAATTGTGGTGACTTATACCTTATTGATGATTTAACCTTTTACTATTACATCCTTTTCCTCACACATACTATGAAACCAATGGCTTCTAAAGGGAATTCCAGAACCATCCCGCATCATGTGGTGAAATTAGATCCCGTTCACACAAATGTTGTAGCATATTAGATTAACTGGCTAGCTGCCAAAGCGCATAGCCCATATTGCTGGGTGCACATGGAACCTCTGAACATCATGTCTTGGTATGCCGTTGACGCTCGTATGGAGAAAACATTAGCTTTTCAAGTTTACTCTGGTAATGAACACAAAGATGACTTCACTGTGGTGGCCTCTTGGAAGATAGACGGGATCTACCATATGCTGAATGATTCTTGATCTCTTTACATGTACAAGATCGTGTTCAACTAGATCGGCATCAGATTCCCTCTCACGGAGTTCAAGATGAGTGTATTGCATCTTCTAGAGATTGCCCCTAACCAGCTATATCCTAACAAGTAGGGCTGGTGAAGGTGTTGGAGGTGCTCAGGGAGTACTACAACTTTAAATTGACAACGGCCATGTTTTTCTTTTACTATGGAGTCATGCGTCAGGCTAATAAAAGAGGGGGTTCAGCTACATCAACCTCTGATACAACTCAAACCTAATAAATTTTGAATCCTTTACCGAGTAGACTAAGACCAACGGGGTTAACATTTATCTTTTAAGGTGAAGGTGAAGCTAGGAAGGTTATTTTTGGGAGAATTCTGATTCCACCTGGAAATTTTAAACCAGGTGGACTCATGAGCATTTCTTGTTGACCAACGTGACATATATTGTTGTTGAGAGTGAGTTATCGCCTATATCAGTAGCAGTGATTAGCGCTCTTCAGGAGTATTCCTCGCACAATAAAATCTCCTACAAGATCCTATTAAGGGAAGCTTTTCGCCAGAATACTTATTTGCGTAATGATAGCCTTTTTTCCTTTATCAAAATATAGTTTATATT
The DNA here is from genome assembly GCA_037962975.1 of Clitoria ternatea. Taxonomy (NCBI): domain Eukaryota; kingdom Viridiplantae; phylum Streptophyta; class Magnoliopsida; order Fabales; family Fabaceae; genus Clitoria; species Clitoria ternatea. The sequence goes on from CM075669.1 coordinate 111,881,968, forward strand.
ATTTTAATTTTTTATTTATCGGTGTCATTGTACTAATGTGAACTTTATATTACAAAGGAGATAACAAAAATAAATGCTTGGAGTAGCTAAAGGGGTGTAAGCAATTAATCGAACCAGGGTCTAACAAGAACTGCCTTATCCCTAAACAAAGCACCCCCAAGTTCAAGCACAAGTATTAAGCATCCCAATAGATCAAGTCGGGGATCTCCCTATGAATGTTGAGGTCCATAAGGAGCCTTCAAAGAAGAAACACCAATGGTGGGAGGGTAAGGGTCTAACCCGAAAGGATAAGAAACAAAAGACCCTAGAGGAAGTTGACATGGGTCTGGCTGAAAATCCTCTCCCTCCAACCCCGAGTGCTAAGGAGGAGGAGGAAGAGGAGGAAGTTTAGGCCCTTCCAATTATCTCAATACTTGCAATGTTGTAGGACAAGCACACTAAAATTGAATACCTCATTCCATTTAAAGTCCGGCTTAATAATCAAACATATGCAAGAAGCGTCTACTAGTGTGTTGTTGCACTTGGCAGAGATGATCGATGTCATCCAATCTCTCAATCTAGCTTGTGAGATGAAGACATAGGATGAAAAGTATTTAGATCACTTAAATTAAAGCCTTAATTGAGAGGAACATGGCCAGGGATGATTTGAAGAAAATGGTGGAGCTCTAAGAGCAAGCGAAAATTGATCTGAAGGATTTGAAGACTGAGGCTGAGGCTTTGAAGAGTATGAAAAAGGAGATAAAAGTTCTAAAGTTGAAGCACATCGAGGCGGAGAAGGCTTGGCAAGACGAGAAGAAAAAACTCATTGCTGACAAAGCCTTTACTGAGAAAGCTACCACTTTAGTGGCCAAAGTTGAATTTGTCATCAAGCATTTAGAAATGCAGAATGCCTAATCAAACGAAACTATGAAGGAGCTGGTGCAGACCTATGAGGATGTAGCCGATGAAGCCTTTAGCTGTGTTAGGTAGCAAACACAATATCGAAATTCTCATATCCAACTAAATTACAATGGAATAGGCATCTTCCATGAATTGTATGGTTGTCATGTATTTGTTATGAATAATGGCCGATATGAAGAGTTGGCGGACGAGCCATACAAGTTACTGTCATTGCCATCCTCCCAAAGCATAGAAGAGAGGCTTATTTCACCAGAGTTTCCCAAATGATGGACTTGCATTTGAATTTTGTTATTTTGATTTAGCCTTGTTTCGGGATAGGCTCCGATTTCAAATTTCAAATAGATTTTGTTTTATTTAGTAACTTGTTATTTATTTGAATTGTGAGGCCAATATGCCTATTATTATTTGTTGTCAGATATGTTTTGTATTATTGGGTGTTAGATCTGATATTCAAATGAATGACAAGTATTTGCCTTTGAATTCTTATTCTGCTGAAAATAATATTTATACCGCAGTTCCGGATAATGGAATAATTAAAAAGGTTGATGTACTCATCTAAAAATAAGTGTTTCTCATATCTAGCTCTACCGTGATGTTGGATGGGGTCTGGTATGGTCTTATAGAGATCCAATCCTTACCACTTATTAAGGCTTGGTAGCCAATTATTGGTATAGGTAATTAGGGGTATCCTTCTTAGGGTTTTGTAAATTATGCGTATAGTAAGTAGTTAACTAGGCCATTCTCAGGGTATTTAGGGTCTAATTTGTGCTACTCGTTAGGGCTCGATACAATCTTAAAAGACCTGATCCTTGCCACTTATTGGGGCCAAGTAGTCGATCACTATTTCCAGTAATTAGGGTGTCACTCGTCGAGATCCAGTACGAAATCTTAAAAGAGATAATCGATCCTCTCCGCTTATTGGGGCAATTTCTCCATGCGTGAACCTCTGTAATGGGACGATGTAATTTAAGATTGTTAGCAATAACAACATAAGTACTTGGAAGAAATATGGAACTTTTTATTTATGGGTGATTACAATATCGCCTACTGGAGTGTGTCTTATTAAAACCTTCTTAGGGAAAATCCAGTGGGAAAACCCCTGAGTTAGGAAAAAGAGTACACACTGAAAGCCGGTTAGTTATAGTACACTCTATGGTTTTGAATATTCCACTTGCTGTTGATGGCAACGCCGTCCAGGATTTCCAACTGGTATGTGCCTTTATATGTAACCTTGACCACACGATATGGTCCCTTTCTAGTTTGGAGTAAGTTTTCCTTGATGGGTAAATTTATTACCCACGCTTACATATCATAGTACGAGGTCTTCAACATTAAATCAACATAAATGGACCTTCTTGTTATATCAGAGTGCTACCTTGGCCTTGATAGACCTGGTCATGGATGAATGTTAGTTCTATAACTTCTGATATGCTATCCAACTCCTGGTGAAGACTACTTTCATTGCTTGTGTTTGAGAAAACATAAACTTGGCAAGAAGCTTCATTAATTTTCACCGGTATGACTGCCTCTACCCCGTATGTGGGTCTGAAAAGTCACTCATTTATCGAGGAATATAGGGTAGTTCGGTAGGCCCACAAGATATGACACAATTGGTTTGTCTATTCTCTTTTTGCTTCTCCTAATTACTTTTTTAAGCCTTTGAAGATTTCTCTATTAGCCACTTTGACTTGACCATTAAAATGAGGGTGTTCTACCAAAGAGAAGACTTGGACAATCTTAAGGTCCTCTAGCAGCTCTGTGAACTTTATATCTATGAATTGGGTGTCGTTGTCTATGACAATCCACCCTGGGATGCCAAATCTTACGATGATGTTCTTATAGATAAAGCATCCGGTTCGTGCTAAAGTAATGTGAATTATGACCTTAGCTTTAATCCACTTGGTGAAGTAATCAACACCCACTATGAGGTATTTAACATTACCCGGAGCTATTGGAAAAAGGCCCTATGATGTCGAGTCCCCATTGGTGAAAGGGCCATGAGATAGCAGAAATAAAGAGCTCTTTTGTCAGTATGTGGTATAGGTTTGCAAACCTTTAGCATGGGTCATAATGTTTGACATATTCCACTGTGTCTTGCTTCATGGTGGGCCATCAATAACCCATAAAAGGATTTTTCTCATCAAGCTTTGTCCTCTGGAGTCGTGGCCACACTAGGCCCCGTGCACCTCCTCCATTACATCCCGAGTTTCATTTTTATTAAGGCCTTTAAGGTATATGATAGAAAAGACTCATCGAAATAAGACTCCGTCAACCATAATGTAATAAGGAAATTCCCTGCTTAATTTCCTCTTTTTTGTTGGGTCCATTAGGAGCTAACCATTGACTAAGTACCAACTATATGAGTCATCTATGAGTCTTTGTCAAAAGCACATGCACGTATAGCATGAACCAGAATTATGGGTGAAATGCTTGGTTTGGTGAGGGTTCTCTGGATAACTGTGGTGCTAAAACTGATCTTTTTGGTACTTGTAAGTCTAGACAGCACATTTGTGTAACATCCCAAATTTTATAAAAATGAATAATTAATTGAATTAGTGAGTTGATGATTATTGAGGATGATTTGTAAGAATATGTGGATTTGTTGTGGCAAGGTAGGAATACATGTATATAAGATGATGAGGAGCTTGAATGCAGTTTGGAATGTAAATTCATAAGTATGAATGTTTGAATAGGCTGTATATGCCTTTCATGATGTGTATGAAATGTGGGATAAATTCAAATTTGGTTTGTAATGAGGAATTCCGAGTGAGAATGCTTAGGAACAAGTTATATATGCCTTATGTGATGTACATGATAGCTTGGATATGATTAAATTGGCTTAAAACGAGATTTCATAAGTTGAGCTATGTGGAATTTGCGTTTCCTGTTTCTGTGCTGATAGTCTCGCCCGAGCGAGAAGGGATCTCGCCCAGGCGAGGATCCCCTGTATTGGCATAATGGTCTCTAGACCATTTTCGCTCAGGCGAAGGGTGAATTTCGCTCAAGCGAAATTGCCTAGTGTTGCTCTCTGGAAGGAATTCACAGTATCAGTGTTTACTCTTTGGAGGAAATTCACTCAGGCGAATGGAGTCTCGCCCGAGCGAAGGGCCTGAGGAATGGCATTCGCTCAGGCGAGTGAGGAATCAGCTCGAGCGAGTACAGCGTGTTGTGACTAGGTGAGGTTCTGGACGAATCTCACTCAAGCGAGAATGGCCGCGCTTGAGCGAGCCAACAAGGGAACGGTCACTGGACCTTTTTCGCCCAAGCGAGTGTGAGTGGCTTAAGCGAAAGTGGGAAGTGTGAATGTTGGGTGATGCCCACTCGGTGAGTGACTTGTATGGTTGTGTCTTGACCGAGTGTATGATGAGTAAGAGGGATTCTTGACGAAATTCATTCGAGGGGGAACCTTAGAAAATAATTCTGTGATGTAGTGAATTTCCGAGTGAAATTCCGAGTGGCTATGCCAAGGCAGAACCCTCCGAGTGAGGGAGTAGATAAAATTCTGAGTGAGAGGTCTTCCTGTGTGATATTCCGAGCAGTTGTGTTCCGAGTGAAAATATCCGAGTTCAAGGTAACTCATTCCGAGTGGAGCCTCTCTATGAGTATAACTCCGAGTGGAAATGGCACGGAGTGTGGACACAAGGTGTGTTGTCCAGAAGTATTCTGGAAAGACTTTATTCGTGGGGGAAAAACAAAGGAAGTCGGTTTTGGAATGAAATACCAAGTGGAAAACCAAGTGAGGAAGGACTCGGTCTGGATTGTTTATCCGAGTGGATACTGAGTGAGTGTGAAGGCATAAGATAATTCCGTGTAATCATAGGCCTAAATGTTACCGAGTGGAAAATATAAGTAAACCCCGAGTGGGGAAAGGAGTTTGAATATGCCCGAATGAATTCCCCGAGTGAGTTATGGTTAGAGTAAACCCGATTAGAACTTGACTGTTGGGAACCTTCCCAAGGGGAAGGAGATTGAGTATTCTCCGAGTGTGAGAAGTGTAATTACACCGAGTGGTGTTTGGTTGGGAAATAACCCGAGTGAGGAAGGTTTATGGATTCTGAGTGGGATAACCTTCATTTACCGAGTGGATTGTATAAGTGTGACCCTTGAGGATAGAATATAAATGACTAAGTATATACGATGGGTTGTTCCCGAGTGAATGGAACTCTGGATCCCGAGTGATAGACTATGCGAGTATGAGTCGGCCCTGAATGAGTTGGTTGAATGAAAAATGGATCGGTCTAGATTGGTATGTCAAGAGGGAAGCCGAGTGTGAGATGACTCGGATCTGGTTGAATTTTGCCGAGTGAAACCGAATGAATGTTGGGTCGGTTTTGGGGAAAATTCTGTCAATAGAAACCTGAGTGTTGGGAAGGATGACTTCTTGTCGGATTCGCTTAAGCGAATTAATACCTCGCTCAAGCGAGTGAGTGTGGAAATAGATACTAGGGTTATTTCGCCTGTACGAATGGAGAGGCTCACGCGAGATGGGGCTGTCTCGCTCAAGCGAATGTGGGTTTCGCTTGAGCGAGTAGCACCCTGATTGTATTTTTTCCCTCTTTTCTCTCGGTTTGTGTATATTGGCCCTTCTTTTCTTGATTCCGATGGCTGGACTCTTTTTCCCTTACTCAGTTAGACACCCGAGGGATATAATGGTCATTAGTGCAAATATTAAAACATAAAACTCTCACTTTCTTCCACTTTCACGTCACTTCTTCCCCTCCTTTCTTCATTCTTTTTCTTCGTCTTCTTCCCTTCTCCATCTCTTCTTTTTTTCTCTCCAAAAACTTGAGCCGTGTGGAGTGTCTTCTCCTCCTCCACCATTTTCGTTTCTTATGGAAGTTTGAAGGAGAAGCTTGTGCTGGAACTCCTCCCCCTTCTCCCACTCTATTTCCGTGTGGACCTCTCTCCATGGAAAGCTCATGTTGGCTCTTGGGTGAGGTAAGTTCCTCACCATTCTTTAGGAGTTTTTATGCCTAGACTTTGGATTCTATGTATGCGGGGGAGTATTTATGGCATATGGGTTGTTGGGAGAAGCTTAAAGTGAGGAAACCCTAGGTGGGGTGTTGTTATTATGGCTTTAATAGTGGGTTATTATAGAGATGCATGAATTGATACTTGGATAGGTGGAAAATAAATGAATAATTATGATGTTGATGGGTATTAGTGAAACCCTAACTTTAATAAATTGGGGGAAATGTAAATTATGAATACAAAATATGTTTAATGATGATAGTGAATGATATTAATGATAAGAGATGGCCATTGATGGTGATTAATGAGTATTGGTAACAGTTGTTGGGTTTTAAGGAAAACCCTTACCTTAAGAATTTGGGAAAATATATATATATATATTGTGACTTGAAGGTTGAATTGGAAGTGAATGGGTGATGTTTAATATGTATGTTGTTAGTTATAGTGATGAATAATGATGAACATTGTAGATAACCCTTAGTGGTGAAATCAATGGATATACATATTGGTTGGTGAATTGATAGGCTATGATGTTGTCATTAGAATTTGATAGTAAGGATGGTTTAAGAGAAACAAGAAAAACTTGTGTTGAGCCTTAAGTGACAACGATGACATTTGAAGGATTGGTGTGATTTGAGATTACATTATGTAATGGATAAGATGATGATGTTGTTGGATTAGTAAGCCTTTAAGATCTAGAGGATCTTGGCTTTGGGAAAGGAATTCCTGAAGCCTAATACAAATATATAACTTGGTGTTTATCAAGTCTAGGACTTGATGATAAACTAGAAAGTGTTTAAAAAGTTAAGAGGAATGCCTTGAGATGGCTTATTAATTGTATGAATGCATATGTATAATATGTAGATCGTATTCCGAATGGTGTAAAGGAGCTTTTGGAGCATTGGAATGGTTCGGCTCTTCCCTCAAGGTAGGAGATGAGTTAACATTCAAATTGCATGAGTAAATTTAATAGTGATTGTTGTATGTGATGGATACTCATGCTTGCCTTGCCATGTATATGTATTGGATTAATTGAAATGGCAATTTGATAATTATTGAGAATTATTATGATACTCTTGTGATGGGTGCAAGTAATTGACTTGCATGTGTGAGAGGCAATTATGAATGTTATATATGTATATGTAATTCGTAAGACCTTGTTGCCACATGTGTGGATTAATATTATGTTTGTTGCTATACCTTTTGATATCCATGTGTGGATTAATATTATGTTTGTTGCTATGCCTTTTGATATCCATGGGTGGATTACTATGAGTGATGTTTGTGGCCATTGGATGCCAATTATTTGAATGATGTGCCTTGAGGGGCCTTGTGAATATTTATATGCCATTGATGATAAAACTAAGATATACAATATATCCCTAATTGAGAGGGTGAGATATCCTTGTGAGGTTGTTGTTGAGCATATGCATTATTGCATCTTGCATTCATGGCATGGCATAGCATTGGTATTATGTGGTTGCGATCACAGTGATGAAAGATCCTGCGGGATTCTATGAAGGGAGTACCCCTTGCGAGGCGGGAAACCAATGTGATGATGATATGATATGGTAATGGTGGTTGCGATCACCTGATTATGGAATGTGAAAGGCCCTGCGGGGACCATTGTATGATGATGAGCCAGTGGTTGCGATCACTAGGTATTTGATATGATAAAGGGCTTGCGAGCACCTATGATGCCCATGGTTGTGATCATGAGGCCGGAGTACCCCTTGCGAGGCGGGAAACCAATGATTATGAATGATTAATTATGGTGGTTGCGATCACCCGTGATATGAAATCGGATCCGTTGCATATGCATCAAACAGTTAACATATGCATAAGCTTTAAGACCATGGCATTTGAGATGGGATGACCACGAGTGTTGAGAAACCCCTTGCGAGGAGGTATTGAGTGAGACCTTAATGAATTAAGGATGATAATGATTATGAATGCCCTTGTTGATAAGTGGCAAAGTGATAGTGTTTGTGATTGTATATATGTTGTGCTTATTTATGATATGAATTGCGATTCATGAGGCTTGTATGCCTATTGTGATAATGAGATAATGAATGAATAATAATTTGATGTTTGATAGCAAAGCACACATGATGTTTGTATGCATATACACATGATCACAATATATATGTATTATTCGTCATTTTGAATGTATAACTCACTCTCCCATGTGGTCTCCTTTTTAGCATTGTGATGCAGGTTACCATGGGACGAGTTCGAATATAAAGATCAAGCTTGGATGAAGGTAAATAGTGGTAGAGGAATTGCCTTGGCCGACATCATTTATGGATTCTTGTGTAATGAATAAATTGTATATGAATATATAGATGATTTAGAGATTTTGAGTATGTATAAGATAGTTCTTTGAATTGATGGATGATGAATATATATATATATATATATGTAGAATATAAGAGATGATTTGATGTGTATTAGAAGGATTGAAAGTGAATGATATTCATTGATAATTGAGATAGTCGGGAGTACATTCTCGAACGTATATAATATTAGTTATATCTTAGGCATTGCATGCTTGCCGAGCCTTCTCTCATATCGTCATATATGGGACTAGGCGTGTGCCCGGTATACATATTCCTCCGCTGTATACTCTATTACCTTTGTATACCTTTATGGGCAATTTACCTATCGATCCAGTTACAGGTTATTTAATCTCACTCTTTGGTTTTCTGTGATTTGGGTCTTGATGTGGTCATGATGGTGTATTGGATATTCTTTTAAACGCGAAAAATTTATTCATAATTTTATTAATTATGTTGATCACATTGGGATTCGAGTACAGAAAATTAGGGGTGTTTCAAGGTGGTATCAGAGCATATTCTGTTCTGAATAAGAATTATTGGTTACTACCAGAGCATGGTTGCTCTGTGATAAATTGATATTGTGGATGGCTGGAGTATGATTGCTCAATAGTGAGATACTTATGGTGATTTTGGAGCGGGATGCTCATTATTGACATATGGTTGTTTGTATAGATTTAAGAATGATAATTGTTTAAAGAATGATGACATGTTGATGTATTAATTGCCCTATATAGAAATGTGAATGATTAATTGTCTAAGGATTGTGAATCGAATTATGAGGGCATAATTACATATTGAGAATGATTGTGAATCATTAGAGTTGAGATGGGATTGGTGCTCAATGAGGATTTTTGTAAGATTGTGATTCATAAGATGTGATTGTTGACTATTGGGATTATAACCCTTTCCTTGAGACTATATGATGAGCTTGTAGAGCCTAGTTGCTCATTGATAATCATGAAGGAATTATGAGATTGAATATGAATGAATGAAATTTCTTGACATATGATGGATGTATGTATTGTGTAAGACCGGCCAAGTTCCTTACCCTATTACCTTCAAATGACGAATATATTGTTATTGTGCATTGATGTTGATATATATGAAATGCAAATTGATTTGATGATGAATCCATGATTGAATGTTAATATGGGAAATGAAATATTGAGATGTGAATATGAAATATGAGATATGAATTAATATGATGATGATTTGATGCCATGTGTTGATCATGAATATGATATATATATATTGATTTAATGATGGACCTATGCCGTATGTTGATTACGGATAGGGAATATTGAGAAAGAAATTAATATGGTAGTCGACCATATATGTTGAGACCTTGATGTGTATATGCACCTGGAAATTGAATTGTTGGTTAGGTCTTTTATAGGCATTATGCTGTGGCGTTTAGCCAAGGAATGCTTGTTAAATGAAATGAAACTCACATGAGGAATTGAATGAATGAATAATATTGAATAATTCCCTAGTATTGATATGTTAGAATTTAAATGTTTGGGTGTGCCATTTGTGAAGGATGGATTTTATATCCTTTGGCACAAGAACCCTATGTGATATATGATATAAGTGATTCGTTGTATTTCCCTAGATTGGGAATTTGAATATGTGATAAGTGATTAAATATGAAATCGAATATGTGTTGAATTGAGGTTGTGTCTCGGTTTTTGTTGTGTGAAAACCGAGTGAATGATTTATTTAATTATAACCCACTAGGTGTGATGACCTAGATGGACTTGGTATGATCTTGTATGATTGATTATTGTAGAGAATTAATTAAATTGGACCCTATGGCGATCTAGGCTCTATGTTGTTTTGTGAGCCATATCTAATGATGTTGTGTGGTGTGTGAGAACTCCACAATGGGTGCTAGGTAACCTTTGATGATTGATGAATAATAATATTGAATTTGGGGGTATAATTGAAATTGATTATGATATGTGATTTCATGAAATGACCTTGGGCTAAATTGTGTGCCTTAGAGATTATGATTATTGGAATAATTATGGAGGACGATATGATTTATGAATGACATGTGTGATTGTAAAATGGTGAATGGAAATTTGATCATGTCATAACCCCCTATTTTAATTGTAGGGTGCTATATTGATGATAGAAACCGCATGGTGATGTGATACGATGTTAGTTATATGTTTAATTTATGAGCTTTGGTTGTGATCTATGAGGAGGATCCCTAATGTGAAGGCTTATTGTACGATTAAGTAGCCTACTTGATAAGGGTTTGATGAATCTTTTAAGGTTTGAATTGATTTATAGCCAGAAAATATGTAAGTAAGACAAGAATTTTAGATTAATTGAGCATGGATTTGGATGAATGAAACCCAAAGATAGGGTATTTACCTTGTGATGATGGAAGAATTATGGTTAATACATTGATTTATTATGATGTTACATAATATTTGATGATTGATATGGCATGATGGATGCCAAATTATCTATATAATGATGATGAAATATGAGTATTTTGGTTGTGGACTGGTGAGGATTGTCACCAAGTCTTACATAAACTGGTATCGTTTGCATATATGTGACCAATATGAGCAATGGGAATACGAGGTACTGGTCCTGATATGGTCTTACATGCCATAGGCATTGTGGCAACATGCACTTATGCGCCGACTTTGTGTGTTTGTAGTAACCACTACAGGATTGGGACGCTTTCCTGTATGTCGGATGTAGCAACACATAGACCGGGCAGGTGTAGGGATTGTAGCTGCTTATGGTGAATGTACTAAGCCTATCTGGTCATACTGAGTATGAACGTGTGAGCTCTGTTGGATGAGTTGTAATTGATAATATAAGACACCCTTGATGTAGAAATTTTGTGTTAAGAATGATGAAGTGATGATGAACATGTTTTGATGGACTTTGAGAAGTCCAATGTTATTCTATAGTGTTGTTGAACCTTGTTAATGTCTGGCCTGAGGTATGGCCTTGTGAAGTGTGTATTGATGCTGAATTTCGAGGACGAAATTTTTTTTAGGTGGGGTGAATTGTAACATCCCGAATTTTATAAAAATGAATAATTAATTGAATTAGTGAGTTGATGATTATTGAGGATGATTTGTAAGAATATGTGGATTTGTTGTGGCAAGGTAGGAATACATGTATATAAGATGATGAGGAGCTTGAATGCAGTTTGGAATGTAAATTCATAAGTATGAATGTTTGAATAGGCTGTATATGCCTTTCATGATGTGTATAAAATGTGGGATAAATTCAAATTTGGTTTGTAATGAGGAATTCCGAGTAAGAATGCTTAGGAACAAGTTATATATGCCTTATGTGATGTACATGATAGCTTGGATATGATTAAATTGGCTTAAAACGAGATTTTATAAGTTGAGCTGTGTGGAATTTGTGTTTCCTGTTTCTGTGCTGATAGTCTCGCCCGAGCGAGAAGGGATCTCGCCCAGGCGAGGATCCCCTGTATTGGCATAATGGTCTCTAGACCATTTTTGCTCAGGCGAAGGGTGAATTTCGCTCAAGCGAAATTTCCCAGGTATCAGTGTTGCTCTCTGGAAGGAATTCACAGTATCAGTGTTTGCTCTCTGGAGGAAATTCGCTCAGGCGAATGGAGTCTCGCCCGAGCGAAGGGCCTGAGGAATGGCATTCACTCAGGCGAGTGAGGAATCAGCTCGAGCGAGTACAGTGTGTTGTGACTAGGTGAGGTTCTGGACGAATCTCGCTCAAGCGAGAATGGCCGCGCTTGAGCGAGCCAGCGAGGAAATGGTCACTGGACCTTTTTCGCCCAAGCAAGTGTGAGTGGCTTGAGCGAAAGTGGGAAGTGTGAATGCTGGGTGATGCTCACTCAGGTGAGTGACTTGTATGGTTGTGTCTTGACCGAGTGTATGATGAGTAAGAGGGATTCTTGACGAAATTCATTCGAGGGGGAACCTTAGAAAATAATTCTGTGATGTAGTGAATTTCCGAGTGGCTATGCCAAGGCAAAACCCTCCGAGTGAGGGAGTAGATAAAATTCTGAGTGAGAGGTCTTCCTGTGTGATATTCCGAGTAGTTGTGTTCCGAGTGAAAATATCCGAGTTCAAGGTAACTCATTCCGAGTAGAGCCTCTCTGTGAGTGTAACTCCGAGTAGAAATGGCACCGAGTGTGGACACAAAGTGTGTTGTCCAGAAGTATTCTGGAAAGACTTTATTCGTGGGGGAAAACAAAAGAAGTCGGTTTTGGAATGAAATACCAAGTGGAAAACCAAGTGAGGAAGGACTCGGTCTGGATTGTTTATCCGAGTGGATACTGAGTGAGTGTGAAGGCATAAGATAATTCCGTGTAATCATAGGCCTAAATGTTATCGAGTGGAAAATATAAGTAAACCCCGAGTGGGGAAAGGAGTTTGAATATGCCCGAATGAATTCCCCGAGTGAGTTATGGTTAGAGTAAACCCGATTAGAACTTGACTGTTGGGAACCTTCCCAAGGGGAAGGAGATTGAGTATTCTCCGAGTGTGAGAAGTGTAATTACACCGAGTGGTGTTTGGTTGGGAAATAACTCAAGTGAGGAAGGTTTATGGATTCCGAGTGGGATAACCTTCATTTACCGAGTGGATTGTATAAGTGTGACCCTTGAGGATAGAATATAAATGACTAAGTATATACGATGGGTTGTTCCCGAGTGAATGGAACTCTGGATCCCGAGTGATAGACTATGTGAGTATGAGTCGGCCCTGAATGAGTTGGTTGAATGAAAAATGGATCGGTCTAGATTGGTATGTCAAGAGGGAAGCCGAGTGTGAGATGACTCGGATCTGGTTGAATTTTGCCGAGTGAAACCGAATGAATGTTGGGTCGGTTTTGGGGAAAATTCTGTCAACAGAAACCCGAGTGTTGGGAAGGATGACTTCTTGTCGGATTCGCTTAAGCGAATTAATACCTCGCTCAAGCGAGCGAGTGTGGAAATAGATACTAGGGTTATTTCGCCAGTGCGAATGGAGAGGCTCACGTGAGATGGGGCTGTCTCGCTCAAGCGAATGTGGGTTTCGCTTGAGCGAGTAGCACCCTGATTGTATTTTTTCCCTCTTTTCTCTCGGTTTGTGTATATTGGCCCTTCTTTTCTTGATTCCGATGGCTGGACTCTTTTTCCCTTACTCAGTTAGACACCCGAGGGATATAATGGTCATTAGTGCAAATATTAAAACATAAAACTCTCACTTTCTTCCACTTTCACGTCACTTCTTCCCCTCCTTTCTTCATTCTTTTTCTTCGTCTTCTTCCCTTCTCCATCTCTTCTTTTCTTCTCTCCAAAAACCTGAGCCGTGTGGAGTGTCTTCTCCTCCTCCACCATTTTCGTTTCTTATGGAAGTTTGAAGGAGAAGCTTGTGCTGGAACTCCTCCCCTTTCTCCCACTCTATTTCCGTGTGGACCTCTCTCCATGGAAAGCTCATGTTGGCTCTTGGGTGAGGTAAGTTCCTCACCATTCTTTAGGAGTTTTTATGCCTAGACTTTGGATTCTATGTATGCGGGGGAGTATTTATGGCATATGGGTTGTTGGGAGAAGCTTAAAGTGAGGAAACCCTAGGTGGGGTGTTGTTATTATGGCTTTAATAGTGGGTTATTATAGAGATGCATGAATTGATACTTGGATGGGTGGAAAATAAATGAATAATTATGATGTTGATGGGTTCTAGTGAAACCCTAACTTTAATAAATTGGGGGAAATGTAAATTATGAATACAAAATATGTTTAATGATGATAGTGAATGATATTAATGATAAGAAATGGCCATTGATGGTGATTAATGAGTATTGGTAACAGTTGTTGGGTTTTAATGAAAACCCTTACCTTAAGAATTTGGGAAAATATATATATATATTGTGACTTGAAGGTTGAATTGGAAGTGAATGGGTGATGTTTAATATGTATGTTGTTAGTTATAGTGATGAATAATGATGAACATTGTAGATAACCCTTAGTGGTGAAATCAATGGATATACATATTGGTTGGTGAATTGATAGGCTATGATGTTGTCATTAGAATTTGATAGTAAGGATGGTTTAAGAGAAACAAGAAAAACTTGTGTTGAGCCTTAAGTGACAACGATGACATTTGAAGGATCGGTGTGATTTGAGATTACATTATGTAATGGATAAGATGATGATGTTATTGGATTAGTAAGCCTTTAAGATCTAAAGGATCTTGGCTTTGGGAAAGGAATTCCTGAAGCCTAATACAAATATATAACTTGGTGTTTATCAAGTCTAGGACTTGATGATAAACTAGAAAGTGTTTAAAAAGTTAAGAGGAATGCCTTGAGATGGCTTATTAATTGTATGAATGCATATGTATAATATGTAGATCGTATTCCGAATGGTGCAAAGGAGCTTTTGGAGCATTGGAATGGTTCGGCTCTTCCCTCAAGGTAGGAGATGAGTTAACATTCAAATTGCATGAGTAAATTTAATAGTGATTGTTGTATGTGATGGATACTCATGCTTGCCTTGCCATGTATATGTATTGGATTAATTGAAATGGCAATTTGATAATTATTGAGAATTATTATGATACTCTTGTGATGGGTGCAAGTAATTGACTTGCATGTGTGAGAGGCAATTATGAATGTTATATATGTATATGTAATTCGTAATACCTTGTTGCCACATGTGTGGATTAATATTATGTTTGTTGCTATACCTTTTGATATCCATGTGTGGATTAATATTATGTTTGTTGCTATGCCTTTTGATATCCATGGGTGGATTACTATGAGTGATGTTTGTGGCCATTGGATGCCAATTATTTGAATGATGTGCCTTGAGGGGCCTTGTGAATATTTATATGCCATTGATGATAAAACTAAGATATACAATATATCCCTAATTGAGAGGGTGAGATATCCTTGCGAGGTTGTTGTTGAGCATATGCATTATTGCATCTTGCATTCATGGCATGGCATAGCATTGGTATTATGTGGTTGCGATCACAGTGATGAAAGATCCTACGGGATTCTATGAAGGGAGTACCCCTTGCGAGGCGGGAAACCAATGTGATGATGATATGATATGGTAATGGTGGTTGCGATCACCTGATTATGGAATGTGAAAGGCCCTGCGGGGACCATTATATGATGATGAGCCAGTTGTTGCGATCACTAGGTATTTGATATGATAAAGGGCTTGCGAGCACCTATGATGCCCATGGTTGTGATCATGAGGCCGGAGTACCCCTTGCAAGGCGGGAAACCAATGATTATGAATGATTAATTATGGTGGTTACGATCACCCGTGATATGAAATCGGATCCGTTGCATATGCATCAAACAGTTAACATATGCATAAGCTTTAAGACCATGGCATTTGAGATGGGATGACCACGAGTGTTGAGAAACCCCTTGCGAGGAGGTATTGAGTGAGACCTTAATGAATTAAGGATGATAATGATTATGAATGCCCTTGTTGATAAGTGGCAAAGTGATAGTGTTTGTGATTGTATATATGTTGTGCTTATTTATGATATGAATTGCGATTCATGAGGCTTGTATGCCTATTGTGATAATGAGATAATGAATGAATGATAATTTGATGTTTGATAGCAAAGCACACATGATGTTTGTATGCATATACACATGATCACAATATATATGTATTATTCGTCATTTTGAATGTATAACTCACTCTCCCATGTGGTCTCCTTTTTAGCATTGTGATGCAGGTTACCATGGGACGAGTTCGAATATAAAGATCAAGCTTGGATGAAGGTAAATAGTGGTAGAGGAATTGCCTTGGCCGACATCATTTATGGATTCTTGTGTAATGAATAAATTGTATATGAATATATAGATGATTTAGAGATTTTGAGTATGTATAAGATAGTTCTTTGAATTGATTGATGATGAATATATATATATATGTGTAGAATATAAGAGATGATTTGATGTGTATTAGAAGGATTGAAAGTGAATGATATTCATTGATAATTGAGATAGTCGGGAGTACATTCCCAAACGTATATAATATTAGTTATATCTTAGGCATTGCATGCTTGCCGAGCCTTCTCTCATATCGTCATATATGGGACTAGGCGTGTGCCCGGTATACATATTCTTCCGCTGTATACTCTATTACCTTTGTATACCTTTATGGGCAATTTACCTATCGATCCAGTTATAGGTTATTTAATCTCACTCTTTTGTTTTCTGTGATTTGGGTCTTGATATGGTCATGATGGTGTATTGGATATGCTTTCAAACGCGAAAAATTTATTCACAATTTTATTAATTATGTTGATCACATTGGGATTCGAGTATAGAAAATCAGGTGTGTTTCAATTTGCATGGATGTTCTCCTCCCTTGGCACATGCTTGAAACTAATCTAGTTAAATTCCCCTTTAAACTCGTTCACCCTTGCCAATTATTATTATAGCAAAGGTTCTTTGGTCTGATATTTTCCAGAGATTTGAGATATCATAAGTTGTGAATCACTACAAAGCGTGACTGCTTTTTCTTTGATGTCTAAGGCCGCATGTAGTTTGGCTAAGCAAGCCTTGTATTCTGCTTGGTTTTTTCACATTTTGAAATTGAACCTCAAGGATATCTCCAAAAGAACTCCGTCATCACTTTCTACTATCATGCTGGTGTCGCATCCCTTGGTATTAGATGATCCATCCACGAATATCGTCCAATTCAAACGTGTACCCTTAAGATCTTCGATAGTTAACTATGCCATGAAGTCCACTAGAACCTGTGCTTTGATGGTGCTCTAAGGTTCGTAGATGACGTCAAATTCTGACAATTCAATGACCCATTTAATCATCATTTGAGCCAAATCAAGCTTGCATAACACCATTTGAAATGGTAGATCAGTTCGTATGACTATAGGGTGGGCATGGAAATATGGTCTTAGCCAGTGAAATGCCCAAACGACAGCTAATGTCTTCTTCTCGTTATTCTGGTATTGGAGCTCTACACCCTGAAGGGTCTTTTTGGTGAAATACACAAGTTGTTATCCCTCCAACATTTCTTTTACTAAGACGACTCCTAGGGCCTCATCTAAAACTGAGAAGTAAATAAGTAATCGCTCACTCGGGTCTGACTTTACCAGAATATGGGGTGTAGCCACAATGTTTTTGAGACTCTGGAAAGTAGCTTCTTGCTCCACGCCCCACTTATACTTCTTATTTTTCTTTAGGATTTTATATAGGGGAGAGATTAATATGCCATTATTGGCATCAACCAGATAGAGCAACAATCTTACCGTTCAGAGATTACACCTCTTTGAGATTTTTGGGACTTTGTAACTCTTGAATTACTTTATATTTGTTCAGATTTTCCTCTATTCCTCATTGGGTCAGCATAAAACTAAGAAATCTTTCATCGGGTACGATAAAAAATGCATTTAAGGGGATTGAGGCGCATATCGTACTGTTGAATCAACTTAGAAATTCTCCTAAGATCGGTTACATAATCACCCTGTGTCGGTGTTTTAGTGATGATGTCATCCACATACATCTCTATCAAGTTGGTGTGCATGCCTTTAAACATTTTATTTATCATGCATTGGTAACCGGCTCCAACATTTTTAAAGTCGAAATGCATTACAGTATAACAGAGCACACATTTGTCATTTATAAACGTGGTTTTTCTTGGTTTTCTTCTCACATTGGAATCTAGTTGAATCCAAAGTACGCGTCCATAAAAGATAAATATTGGTATCTAGATGAATCATCTACCATGTGATCGATGCTAGTGAGGGGATATGGATCCTTGGGACAACATTTATTCAAGTTTACACAATCTTTGAACATGCGCCACTTGCCATTAGATTTTTGAACCATGACAAGGTTTGAGAGCTAAGAAGAATATCAAATTCCCTAATGAATCGAGTTTTCAAAGCTCGTTGGTTTGTTCACAAGTATCCTTCTACTTTTCCAATCCCAAATGTCTTTTATTTCATGTAAACAACTTCATTTCTAATATACTATAAGCTCGTGGCAACAAAAGTTGGGGTCAATGCCAAGCATGTCAGCCATAGTCTAAGCGAATAGCCCTTTTAAACTCATGTAAGAGTTCTATTAGGCGTATTTCCATATCATATTTTTTACACAATCTATGAATATGCACCACTTACAATTAGATTTTTGAACCATGAAATCGTTTGAGAGCCAAGAGGAATATCAAATTACCTAATGAATCTAGCTCTGGTATAGGCTTTGAAGGATTAAAGGGGTCTAGCTTTAGGTCATCTCTAGTGTTAGAACCAAGTCTAGTTCGTAAAGGATTTTAAAATCATTGCTTATTATTTACCAGACCCTAAGATTTGTTAATAACATACATCAAGAAAGTTAATTAAATAAAGTTTGTCTACGTGTTATCTAACCTGTTCAATTAAGTGTTTCAGGTTACAAATTTATGATGCCTAGATTATAAATGAAAGCGGGAGCCCACAAATAAAAGGTCTATCTTGAGCCATGCAAGTTATTTTGGAATAAGTCTATCTGGGATCAAAAATAACTTGCGTATAAGCTCATCCAAAGAAAAGTATGATCTTATAACAATACTCAAGAAGAGTCTGATTCAAGAGCGCTCATCTAAACTTTTGGACAGCTAAGTTATACGCTTCTTGAACTTAGCATGCGTACTTGGTTCATCAATCAGACCCCAGACTTTTAAAGTATCAAGAACGTTACTCCAAAGCATGCATCAAACAAAAGTCAAGGATAATTTCAAAGATGCTCTGAACTAAATTCTAATCAAGAAAAACTACACTTATCCTCAAAAGAGGAAAGAAGACAAACAAGTCTAAGAACCAATGACTGCATGGAAAGAAGATCGAGGAAGTTACCCTACACAGATCAAAAAGCTGACAAAGATCAGTACTTTCGTCAGAAAGCAATGAAAAGGTCAACCATGCCATTCCTACACGAGTTCACAATAAAAGAAAGGATACAAAAGAACTTTCATCATGTCTCACTTGAGGATTACTATTTCAGTGCAAGTTCTGAGTTCCTCATTTCATACCTTTTGTCTTGTTCTTAGCTTCAAGGACAACAAGCTTCAATGGCTATCTCTTTTCAACGGATTCATAATGGTCACCTTGCTTGGCCTATAAATTTAAAGAGAATCCAGACCTTGAAAAAGTTCACGATCCTAAAAATTAGAAACACGAAAGTTTCTCTTTGTACTTTCTAGCTCTCTATCTAAGCTTTCTTTTCTCAAGCAAAGACTCTCTTTGTATCTCAGCTTCTTGTAGACGTAGTCTTTGTATTTCTACTTAGTGTATCAGCTCTTTATCTTGTATCGTTTTATACACTAAGTTCTCAGAAACCCAAACCCAAACACTAAAACTCTTTCAAATCTTTACCTGTATAAAAGTTTGGTGTGTTGCCAACTTTAGTTTCTGTGGGAAATAGTTGTTGACCTGAAGAGGCTTTTGAAATAATACTTGGGTATTGAGCTAGGAATGGCGTATCAAAAGAATACTTAGGATTAAGCAAGAAGTGGCTAGAGTCAATAATACTTGTGGTACAGGTGGTGTTGTGATTGTAAAAAGATATTTTTACAATAATGGAAATCCTTCAAGTCTGAACGTACTGGACGTAGCTTCTACGTTGGAAGTTAAATAGTACAAATCTGTTATGTGCTATCTTTTTTCCTTTATCTTCTAAAGTCCGCCACATCTCATGTAAAAGTTTTCTTTCCATGTAAAAAGAGCATCAAACTTATTCAACCCCCCTTCTAAGTCTGACTCTGAACCATTAATTGGTATCAGAGCTTATCCTTCCGGGTTGATCACTTCCACGAGTGAAAAGGATAAAGATCTATGACAGCTTCGCAGAATGATTAGCTTATAGCAGAAGGATCCTCCATAAATAGTCCTCCAGCCTTCCTAGGGGAAGACTATCCGTATTGAAAAAACAAGATGGAAATGTTCATGAAGTCTACCCAATATAGTCTGTGGGGGGTCATTATAAATGGTGATAACTCTGTGCCTATTGATACTGATGGTAAGCCCAAACTAGAAGATGTCTGAACTAACCAGGAGATAAGAAAGATTGAAGCCAATACTAAAGTTAGATATCTTCTCATTGTGCCTTAAGCAAATCTAAATACAACAAAGTATTCAGCTACAAAACCACAAAGGAAGTTTGGGAAGCTTTGCAACGAAACTATGAAGGGACCTCCAATGTCAAGAAATCAAAGAAAATACTATTGACATATTAATATGACAACTTCAAGATGGAGGAGCACAAGTTTATACATCAGATGTTTGGAAAATTCCAAACTCTGTTAAACAAACTTCAATCCCTAGGGACAACAACATCAATTGAGGACATAAATGTTAAGCTCCTTGGAAGCTTACCAAAAAAGTTTGATGTAAAGTACTCAGCCTTTAAGGAAGCCAAAAATCTCAGCACCCTCAATCTTAATGAACTCCTTGGAGTGCTCAGAGTTCATGAGATAAAGCTGAAGCATGAGGAGGTTGCCAAGCCCTCCATTTCAAAGAGCATTGCCTTGAAGTAAGCCGACTCAAGCAAGTCAAAAGCTCTTAAAGCTGCAGAGTCTACCAACTCAAACATAGACTCTAATAAAAGTAATGCAAATACAGATGAGGAGCTTGCCCTCGTAACAAGGAGATTTCACAAGTTATTAAAGAAAAAGAAAAGCTGACCTGAGAAGTTCCAGAGGAAACACTATAAAGGTTAATCTCAATTTAAGTTTAAATTTGACAAATCTACATTGGAATGTTTCAACAGTAGAAAGCTAGGTCATATGAAGGTAGAATGTTGTCTCTTGAATAATGACAAGAAGGACGGAAAAGAAAAGAAAAAATTCCCTAAGAAGCAAAAAGGGTTGATCATATGGGATGATGAGAACTCATCTAACTCAAGTGAGTCCGAGGAGGAGACAAAGTCTACTCTGATCTGTCTTATGGTTGATGTTGAATCAGATTTAGAAGCCTGTTCAAGTGACTCAAATTTTGAGGAAGTAAGTTATTCTAAACTTAAAGAAAGCTACAATATTTTGCCTAATGATTTTTCTAAATTATTGAACAACTTTAAGAATTTGGAAAGAAAGTAAGTTGATATGGCTACTGAGTATGAAATCCAGATTTCAAAATTAACAGAAGAGAGTTTTGATAAAAATACTCAGAATAAGATGGAAGAAAGGGAATGAATGCACTTTGAGGAATTGCATAAACATAAGAAAGAAAATGATTGTTTGAAAATTGATTTAAATGATGCTAAAGTCTATTGAAACTCCCAGACTCAAGAGATCGACAAGCTTCAGAAACAAGTGAGTTCACTCACTTCAAACCTAGGCAGGTTTGTTGATGGCACTGAAAATCTAAACAAGCTTTTGGGAAAACATCGTAAAGGCCATGACATACCTGGTTTGGGTTATGTTGAGCAAGTTGATCTCAAGTAATCTTTTTCTCCTTCATCTATTCCAAAGAAATAGATGTATGTAAAATGTAATTACTATAAAAAGGCATGGTCATGTAATTAATGACCGTGAGAAAAGAAATGCTAAGGTTGCTAACCATGTAGGACCCAAAAAAATCTGGCTACCAAAATCATTGATAATTCCTATTGTAGATGTGCTTAAAGACAAAGACAAAGCATCAACACTAGTATCTAGACAATGAATGCTCGCATCATATGACAAGAAGAAGGTCTATGTTCCTAGACCCGGAGCGGTTTAAAGGACGAATAGTTACCTTCGGGGGAAACTAGACCAGAAACATAGATGGTACTGGTAAAGTTGGTAAAGTCTATTACCCTATCATTGAAAATCTTTTTTCTTGTTGAAGGTCAGGGACATAACCTATTTAGCATAAGTCAATTTTGTGATAGTAGGTACAAAGTCTCATTTGATAAAGAGAAGTGTATTATCATCAATCGTGATGAAACCATACTCTTTTATGCAAATAGACACAACAACCTGTACAAGGTTGATCTAAGTAAACTGAATGATTAAAATGTAACATGTCTATTTTCAAACTCTGAAGAGAGATGGATCTAGCACAAAAAGCTTAGGCATACATGTCTAAAGCATATTTCAAAATTTCACATAAAAGGCTTAGTTAAGGGACTGCCAAAAATCTATTTAATAGTTCCTTGTCTTGTGAAGCATGCCAAAAAGGAAAACAACATAAAACCTCTTTTGAAAACAAAAATGTTGTTTCCACTGCCAGACCATTAGAACTGTTACATTTAGATTTATTTAGTCCATCTCAGATACAAAGTATGGCAGGAAAGAAATATGGTTTTGTCATTGTTGATTATTACACTAGAATGACATGGGTATACTTCCTATCCCACAAGGACGAGTCTGTGAAAGTATTCAAGATTTTCTGTAAGAAAATCTAGAATGAGAAAGGGTTATGTATTTGTACAATAATAAGTGATCATGGTAGAGAATTTGAAAATAAAGTTTTTGAAAAATTCTACAATGAATTTGGCATAACTCATAGTTTTTCTTCTCCAAGAACACCTCAACAGAATGGTGTTATGGAAAGGAAAAACAGATCTCTGCAAGAAATGGCTAGAATAATGCTTTGTGAAAATAATCTTCCAAAATATTTCTGGGCAGAGGCTATAAGCACTTCTTGTTATAATCCAAAACAAGATCCTTATTAGACCAATAGTAAACAAGATTCCCTAGTGGAAGGGAATGAGACCCAGCATTTCATATTTCCATCCCTTTGGGTACATATGTTATCCTCAACACAAGGGATCAACTTAGAAAATTTGATTAAGTCTGATAAAAGGATATTTATGGGGTACTCAACCACCTCAAAATCTTACAAAGTCTTTAATACAAGGACTCGGACCATTGAGGAATCAATGCATGTAACATTTAATGATGTCCAAAAGACTGACAGGAAACTAGTAGATCTAGATATTGATGATGCAGGTATTCAACAACAAGAGTCTGACCCTGCTTAACCAAAATTAGTAGAAGATGAAAATGAAGAATCTGAATAACTACCATTTGCATTTGAACTTGAGAAGCCTAAAAAGTGGAAGTTCAAGGCCTATCATCCTTCAAACCTCATCATTAGAGATCAAGCTGCTAGAATAAGGACCAGATTGAAACTCCTCAATTAGTCTTCTATCGCCTTAGTCTCAGAATTAGAACCCAAGTTTATTGTATAAGTGTTGGAAGATACAGACTGGATCATAGCTATGCAAGAAGAACTGAACTAGTTTGAGAGGAATAGAGTCTGGACCCTTGTCCCCAGACCCAAGAACAAAGGTATAATTGGAATGAAGTGGGTCTACATGAACAAGCTTAATGAAGATGGGAAAGTTGTCAGAAAGAAAGCAAGACTTGTAACGTAAGGATAAAATCAATAAGAATGTATAATTTCACTGAAACCTTAGCACCTGTAGGCATACTTGAGGCTATAAGGATTCTTCTTGCTTTTTCTACTTATAAAGGTATAAAATTATATTAGATGGATGTTAAAAGTGCTTTTCTAAATGGTTTCATTGAAAAGGAAGTCTTCATGAAACAGCCTCTAGGATTTAAAGACAAATCTTTTTTAAACAATGTCTTCAAACTCAATAAAGCACTGTATGGTCTGAAACAAGCCCTTAGAGCTTGGTATGATAGACTCAATAGCTTTTTAATCTTAAAAGGCTTTACTAGAGGCAAGGTTAAGAACCTTATTTAGAAAAAGCTCTAATAGACAATTTATAATTATGAAAATCTATGTGGATGATATTGTTTTTGGTGTTATTAATGACAATCTGTGCAAAGAGTTTTCTAAAATGAAGCGGGCTAAATTTGAGACGAGTATGATGGGAGAACTCAAATTCTTCTTAGGTCTACAAATTAAACAGAATAGTGATGGTATTTTTATCCATCAGCAGGAGTACACCAAGGAGCTACTCAGAAAGTTTAAAATGACTGATGTTAAGCTATTGAGTACTCCTAAGCATACTAGTTGCATTATTAGTAAAGATAAATCTAGTACATCAGTGGATCAGACTCTGTATAGAGGGATGATTCAGACTAGATATAATGTTTACTGTGTGTATGTGTGCAAGATATTAGTCAAACCCCAAGGAATCACATCTGTCTGTAGTGAAGAAGATTCTAAGGTATCTTGTAGGCACCACTAACCTTGGGTTGTTCTACAAAAGGACAGACTCGTTTTGTGTCTGGTTATTGTGATGTAGATTTTACAAGAGATAAAGTGTACAGAAAAAGCACAAGTGGTGGATGCCACTTTCTAGGCAAAAGTTTGATCTCTTGGGGAAGCAAAAGGCAGAACTTAATTGCTCTCTCAACAGCAGAGGCTAAATACATGTCTGCGGTAAGTTGTTGTTCTTAACTTCTTTGGATAAAGTATCAGCTTGAGGACTACTTCATCAAGGAAGAAGAGATCCCGGTGTTCAGTGATAACATAAGCGTGATCAATTTGTCCAAGAATCTTATTCAGCATTCCAAAGCTAAGCACATTGAGGTGAAATATCATTTCATTAGAGACTACGTGTAAAAGGGAATCTTGACGTGAAGTTAGTGGACACAGACCATCAATAGGCAGACATCTTTATAAAGCCTTTGGCTAAGGCCAAGTTTATATTTATCAAGAATAATTTAAATATGAGAAATATTTCTTGAATAAGTCCTCCTTATGCATAAGTCTGTTAAATGCTTTTATTTATTTTAAAATTCTATGAGTATGCATGATAAGTCTATGTTTGGGTATATATATATATATATGTTTATTTATTTTGCATGACTTAACCCATAAAAGCCTACTCTTCTTAACGCTGAGAGATTAAACCAACTGGAATTGTTTTTAAACGGAACCATTTCACGTTTCATTGTCATTAACTTTAAATTGTTCCACGTGGTAGAGTTAGTGCTTTCATAAAAATTGTATTTGAACTATTTTCTCTCTCCTTTCTCTGGTATAGTTGTTACCTTTTAAATATGCATCCTTTCATATCATTTCCCTCTCTGTAACCTTTCGTGTTTCCCTCTTTACTCTCTCTCTTTTGTGAAAAATTCTTAAATCAGTTCCTCTCAAAACCCTAATATTCTTTCATCTTCTACCTTCAACCTTTGCTCAAATGGCTATTGATTTTGGAGTTACTGACATTATGGAGCCCGCCTACTTCCACCCTGTGCAATACAAGCTTGATGGAAGGGATGTAACTACAGAAATTGATAGAATTGGATGGACGAAGTTCTGTGTTGATAGGGAACCTTTCTCCCCCTCTCTGGTTTTGGAATTTTGGAGTACTATTTCTATGGATAAATCCAGGTTCATCATCAATAGAAGCCTTAAGGGAAAGGCTATTGAAATTTTTAAAGACATCATCGTAATCGCCTGTGATTGTTCATTAGGAGGAACGATGTACATGGAAGATTTTGAAGTCACAGAAGTCTCTGCCTTAGAGATTAATGAGTTTTTGTATGGCAAAACCTATCTTGTAAAGATGACTTTTGGGTGTCTACTGCCTAAGGTGAAGATGTTTCACCTTCTGATGAAAAAGGTTTTTTGCCCCAGGAAGAGCGCAAAAGGAACCGTGTCAAAGTTGGACTATTTTCTGCATGTATCATATGATGATGAAGGAGAATGTAAGTCTAGCCAACATCATAATGACTTACTTGATTTCTTCTATTAGGAAGAAGCAGAAGAAGATCCTATACCTCTAGCGTTGATGAAGATCTTTACTCTGGATAAAGTCCCAACCCAGACTATTGGGGATATAACTCAGAGTACATCTTTGGTGAGTAGGCTACCCACCTTCTCCCCTCTCTTAGATCATACCTTAGAAAGGTCTAATGAGATGCCTACTTTAAAGAGGAAGCCTATTCAGAAACTAGTTGTGGTAAAGCCTACAGTCAAGAAGGTAAGGGGTGCTAGGAAAGCCAAGGTTGAGCCTCAACATGATTCTCCTTCTCCTTCTCCAGGAAAGA
Organism: Clitoria ternatea; assembly: GCA_037962975.1. NCBI lineage: Eukaryota > Viridiplantae > Streptophyta > Magnoliopsida > Fabales > Fabaceae > Clitoria > Clitoria ternatea. The sequence goes on from CM075669.1 coordinate 111,908,113, forward strand.
ACTTAGTACCAGACCCTATAATTATTGATGTTGCCAATAAGTCACCAGACCCAGATGATCAAGTCCTTATTGGTCACTAGATGAAGCAGCAAGCTCTAACACTTTCTTCTCCAGCTCCATTTTTTCCCAAAGTTGACCAGACCAAGCCTTGTTATAAGAAACCTTCCTCTGAAAGGTTTAAGGTTTTTGTTAGGTCTTTGATAGAGATGTGACCCTCTGTCAAGGTCTCTGGTTAGACTGCTAAAGATTGGTTCAATGAGTATTTTGAAGTCATGTACACATTATTTAAGTTTAATGAAAAATATGTTTTTGACTTATATTGCTCTAAAAATGCTTTAGATAAATATGCTCTGATCATTATAAGTTTCTATGCTCTGATATATACATATGATCTGATCTTTACAAGTTTCCTTGTATGCTCTGATACATGTTGTATCTTTTTAATGATCGCATCTTTGATATATTCTGATTTTATTTCTCTATGCCATGCTCTAATCTTTCTTATAAGCATGTATGCTAAGAAAAAGAATATGCTATGATCTGAGTAAATATGCAAATTCTGATAATCACATGAAAATCTTATGCTCTGATAATCTTTATATGTTCTCTGATCACATGGCTGCTCTGGTTATCTGCTCTAATCTGTTACTAAGAGGAGTCTCCTCTGATCATTAAAAGTGTGGTTTGCATTACTGCTCTAATTATTTTTTTTAAAGTCAAGATTTCTCTAATCATATGTCTGCTTTGGTAATCTTTTTAAAATCATTAATTATATGAGCTTTGATCTTGTTTGGAATCTATTTCAGTATCAATACATATAGTATTCTGATAAAATACTGATGTTATGTCTCTGTTATAAAATTTAAAAACGTGTTGGTCTCTCTTTGTATGCTTCGTTTACCACACACTCTATTTAAATAAAAGACTCGATGTTTACGATCAACAAATAGGGGAGATTGTTAGAACCAAGTCTAGTTTGCAAAGGATTTTAAAATCATTGGTTATTATTTACCAGACCCCAAGATTTGTTAATAACACACATCAAGACATTTAATTAAATAAAATTTTCCAATATGTTATCTATCCTGTTCAATTTAGTGTTTCAAGTTATAAAATTATTATGCATAGATTATAAATGAAAGGGGGAGTCCACAAATAAAAAGTCTGTCTTGAGCCATGCAAGTTATTTTAGAACAAGTCTACTTGGGATCAAAAATAGCTTGTGTACAAGCTCGTCCAAGGAAAAGTTTGATCCTAGAATAATGCTCAAGAAGAGTTTGATTCAAGAGCGTTCATCCAGACTTTTGAACTGCTAAGTTATACGCTTCTTGAACTTAGTATAAGTACTTGGTTCATCAATCAGACCCCAGACTTTTGAAGCAACAAGAACGTTACTCTAAAGCATGCATCAAACAAAAATCAAGGATAATTTCAAAGATTCTCTAAACTGAATTCTAATCAAGAAAAACTATACTTATCATCAAAAGAGGAAAGAAGACAAACTAGTGCAAGAACCAATGACTGCATGGATAAAAGATCAAGAAAGCTACTCTACATAAATCAGAAAGCTGACAGAGATAAATACTTTTATCAAAAAGTAATCAGAAGGTCAACCATGTCATTCCTGCATGAGCTCATAATAGAAGAAATGATACAAAAGGACTTTCATCATGTCTCACTCGAGGAACATCATTTAGTTGAGTTCCTTGTTTCAAACCTTTTTGTCTTGTTCTCAGCTTCAAGGACAACAAGCTTTAATAACTATCTCTCTTCAACGGATTCATAACGATCACCTTCCTTGGCCTATAAATCCAGACCTTGAAGAAGTTCAATATTCTGAAAATTAGAAACATGAAATCTTCTCTTTACACTTTCAAGCTCTCTGTCCAAGCTTTCTTCTCTAAAGCAAAGACTCTTTTTGTATCTTTGCTTCTTACAGTCACGGTCTTTGTCTTTCTACTTAGTGTATCAACTCTTTATCTTGTATCTTTTTATACATTAAATTCTTACAAACACAAACCTAAACACTCTTTCAAATCTTTACTTGTGTAAAAGTCTGGTGTGTTGCCAGCTTTAGTTTCTGTGGGAAATAGTTGTTGGCCTAAAGAGGCTTTTGAAATAATACTTGGGTATTGAGCTATGAGTGGCTTGTTGAAAGAATACTTAGGATTAAGTCAGAAGTGGCTGGAGTCAATAATACTTATGGCACAGGTGGTGCTATGATTGTAAAAGGACGTTTTTACAATAATGGAAATCTTTCAGGTCTGAAGGTACTAGACGTAGCTTTTACGTTGGAAGTAAACCAGTATAAATCTGTTGTGTGTTATCTCTTTTCCCTTTATCTCTTAAAGTATGGTTCATAAGTCCGCTACATCTCTCGTATGAAAAAAGTTTTCTTTCCACACAAAAGGAACATCAGATTTATTCAACCCCCCTTCTAAGTCTAACTCTGAACCATCATCTAGGATCCAAGTCAATGAGACTGACTGACCCTACTAACATTCCCCCATCATTGAGCTTTCTTTTCTTGTAAGACATATCTTCCTTTACCATATTCAAACTCATATTGTAACAGTATCGACCTATCTCATGGTTGCCTTAAAAAGATAAAACTTGATTGTCTTTATTAATGAACTTGATGAAAAGGTTAGGAGTAGAAACTATAACTTTAATCGTTCAGGGTAGGCTAGCCTATGATGTTGTTATAGGGGGACATGACATCAATCACAAGTATGCGGGTTTTAGTAGTTTTAGCCTCGGGCTCACCATCAAAAGTGATACGGTGTCCAAGTATCTTATGATGGGTTGCTTGGCTTCGTTGAAGGTTGTAAGGTCTTGTGTGTATAGCTGCAGATCAGCGTCATTAATGAGCCCCATCTTCTTGAAATAATTGTCAAAGATTACATTACAAAGACTGCCCTGGTCTACCAGAATTCACTTCACATCAATGTTGGCAATAACCACAACAATGATTACAACATCATCTCATTCGAGAATAGCAGGGTTGAAGTTGTCATCAGAAAATGAAATGATAGGCGTTCGGAAACCATCCCTAAAGGATCGATTGTCTTGTCTTTTGTTTTGGACTAATATAATCATTCGAAAATGATTTTTCCTAGTGTTAGACATGCCCTATCCCCTAAAACTTCTTGTAACGATATTAAAGGTTTCGCCTCTGAATTTGGGTGGGGGAGAGGGGACTTCGTCTACATCTTGGACTACCTCCACTATCTAGGACTTTTGCTTCTCAATTATAGTGAATCTTTTAGGGCCCCGTTTGTAACACCTTCTGTTAACTTGGATATACCCTTCTGCTGGATCATCCTGCTTAACTAAGAAGTCACAAGTTGTTAGAAAAAGTAAGGAATTTTTTTGGTACAAGTAAAACAATGGCGGATCAGTGAAAACAAGTATTAAACAATTTACATAGTCATTCATAAACTGTAAGTAATGTACTCTTAACAGAATGGGGTACGTAGACACCCTTAAATATATACAATCATCCTTGGTCTTGTTATTTAATTAAGTATATATATATATATAACTTTATACATCCTACTTTTGTTATGCACTCCTAGTTGGTCTAACTTACTATTATTCCTCGTATTCTAGTTCCTGGTTTCCTGGCTCTTCTGTTATTATTAAGCAGAAAGAGGTGAGTATATACTCTAGACCCTGAGGGTTCTCGGTGCGGGCATACCCAGTCAATAGATAATGTAATATAAATAATTCAAACAACACATTTATAATCTATGGCAATCAATAATGTTGTCATGGAATGCAAGAGTTAGGTTCATTATGAATTATCTAATCTTTAGGTCTCATGATGCATGGGCGCCCAATAAACCAATCCATTATCATCATCATCATCATCATCATCATTCACTGGAAGCCGTCCTACTCAGGCTGTCCCTGGGCACGTTTCCTCACTAAAGCGATTAGAGCCCACCAAGTCCTCCACACATTATATCATATCACTAGGTACCAAGGACTCACAGGTCCTATACATAAACATGGATCCATCTTATCTCATCGTCCATATCACATAAAAATGGGACTTGGTTCTACGCGATCATAGTTACACTCTGTCTTTAGTCGAAGTATATTAGGCTTGCCACGGATCATCCAACATTAGGCGCGAATCTAAGTTATTAGATGCCCGACCCAATTATACTCCCAAGATCCTACCTGGGAACCGAACATGAATATTCTCTAGCACACCCCGGTGTATGCTCTAGTCTTCACAAGAATCCTTTTCATGAAACAACATATATGTTTTAGTTGTCTTTATTACTTTTGACCCCTGGGTATCTATGTGTTTCCTACCTCGTAATATTTGTCCTCATGTTATTAGGTCCCACCTATTTTTTGGACATTTTAGATCATTTTTATTTGTATTTAGAAAATATATCAGCTATATCTTGGCTAAAATAATGTTTAGATTAAAGAGTAAATAATATGTTTCTTATTTTATAACTTATAGCTTAAACAACAATAATTTAAAAGGGTATTTAATTTAAGAAGTAAAAGGTGACTTGATCGTTGCTTATATTATTATTATTATTATTATTATTATTATTATTATTATTATTATTATTAACGAGAAAATAATAATAATAATAATAATAATAATAACAACAACAACAACAAGGTAGCAGGACCGACCATTATAATATAGATACACCAAAATGAAATAAAAGGAAAATTAATGTGAAGAATAAGGCGACAAAGCCGACCATTATATTCAGTAACATAAATAATAGAAATTAAACAAAGAAAGTTATTGAGGATAAGGCGGCAGAGCCAACCATTATATTCAATAAAATAAATGACAGAAATTAAATAAAAGAAAACACCAAGAGCGGCGGCAGAGCCGACCATTATGCTCCATAATACAAGTAACAGAAATTGAACAAAAGAAAATTGCTAAGAGCGGCAGCGTAGCCGACCATTATGCTCGATAGTAAATAATAATAATAATAATAATCGCAGAGATATAAATAGTGGTAATAATAATTTCTTGATTTCATTTTCTTAGGTATCGAGGTTAACGTTTTAAGGAAAAATATAACAATATGAATGATAATCCATACTTCAACATAACTATTATAGATGTTTAGACATAACATGAATTTACATAATAAAGGCCATATGCCCGTCCATCCTTATATCCCCATTTATCACGTCTTTCAAAACTTTTCACTAGAATCCACACAGACACCCATGGTTTTTAATATTTTCACAGTTCAATACCTAACATGTCCACTTAACCATCATAGTTAGTAATAGCCAACATCGCCAATTAACCATATACACGACAATAAAATATTAATAAAAATTAAAGTATCTTAATTTAACAACAGTTCCGAACCTGCCCTCGAAAATGTAAGGACCAATAATACCTTAGCCTTTCCAAACACGTGGTCCACCCTAGGATACATGAGAATATACCCCCATACCTAAGGTGTTGTATTTTCCTTATACTAGACAAAAGGGTGAAAACTCAACTTTCAATACGTAGATCCGATCGATGATCCGTCTTTATCATTGGACTTTATGTGATGATCAGAGCCTGAATCTTGTGACATACAAACAATTAGATAAGGGAAGAGGGTGGTGGCGTGGTTACTTCCCACGATGGTGGAGGGTGGCTAAAGGAGACTACAATTGAAATTGATCGGTAGAAATTGAAGGAAACGATGATCGGAGGTCGCTGGAATGAAGAATAGTGGATTTCAGAGATCATGAAGGTCGTGGGTGACTATGGAGGTTATGGTTAAGGGGGCTCTTCAGGTGATGGAGATGGTGTTTGGTGGTGGTTTTAAGTGGTGGAGGAAGAAGAATGGTAGAGGTTGGAGGTAGTTTCGGCGAAGAATGAAGGTCATTTGGAGATTGGTGGCTAACGTTAATAGAGGAAAAGAAGGGAGAGAGTTGCATGACGAAGGAGAGGGAGAGGATGTGAAGTGTTGAAGAAGAAAGGGGAAGGTTCTATTTATAGGAAAATTCGGTCGTCGGGTCTAGATTTAATCGGTACCAAATGAAACCCTAGTTACGGTTTTAATACTTAACTTTGAGAAAAATGTGACTTATATCTACGATCAGAATCTAAAAAAGTGCCCAACATAAAAGTTTTAGATCCTATTTTTCTTTTTAAAAGGATATATGGTACAGGAAAATCCAACAGTCGGAGCAAAAGTTATGCTTGAAAAGAGAAAAAGTGCTTCCCAGGGCTCTGAAATTATTTTAAGTTGGAAAGATAGGTTCACCTTGAAATATCCTTCAACAATCAGCTCTTGGGATCTGTATAAAAGTTATAGGATTTTTTGATACAAAGCCACAAAAAAATAATAAAGTAATTTCAACATTGTATGAGGGGGATATTCACGTTTTACTACGACTAGACTGTTGAGTTACGATTATCACTTTTCCTTGAAAAGCTTGGCCTTTTCGAGAATGACCGGGTAGGAGCTAGCTTTCGAGTTCTTCATGAGAATTGTAGAGGGGTTTGATATGTGAATAAAGAAATTACAACAAATTAATTCTAAGCTTGTACGAGAAAGTTATGATTTTTCCTGTAAATTAATGAAATTTAACGGGATTAAATAACGGGTTTTCAAAGTACAAATTCTTAGTTCATCAAATTGGGGATGCTAGGTCGTAAATTAGGGTTTGAGACTAGAAATAAAGATTGTTAATTTTTCATAACGAAGAAACCAAGATGAGAATTGCTGGATTCTGATATCATATGAGAAAGTTAGGCTTAAAACATTAAAAGTGTTTGAGCTGAACTCAAGGGTCCCGATTTAACTAGATAGTTTTTTTAAGAAACAAAATTGATAGGATTCAAATTAGAGTTTGGGCTCTTCAAGAGAAATGTTTAATTTTTTGAAATGGTTCATTAGGGATTGTCTGTCTTAGGATCGGACATCCCAAAGTGTATAAACGAATAACCGAGGACCTCTTTTCAGTATAAAACAGGTGTGCGGGAACTGATCTAATTCTTCCTCGTTTTACGTGAACAATGGTACTAATCTAACTAGTTTATTATCTAGGTACTAAATTTTGGATTGGATAGTCAATTCTTGACTACCCGTGGGGGTCTTGTATTTACCCTCTCTAATATTATATTATTATTTATTACTAAGTATAACTTTGTATTATTATTATGTACGCTTATTATCTCTTTTATCAGGTTTTCTAAACCGACTTACATTATTCTTCTTATGAAAAAGGTTTTTGCCTTGATTTCTATGACACCCCAAAAATAGGGGTAAATTTTTTCGTGAATTAGTGTATTTAATTCAATATAATTGCAAATAATAAGATTGCATCATTACTTATTTATTTATTTATTTTCCTGGACCATCAGAGACCTGTCTCATATGTGAAGATATGAGAAGGTAAATCAAGAGGAGCAGTTAAGAATAAATGCCCCAATTAAGAACAGTGGAATAAATTAAAACAGGGTAATGCTATGTGATTGAAGTCAAGGAGAACAACCATTTTAAAATTTAAGAAATCAGATCTGACCGACCCACAGTATCCCAGAAGCAGTGTGGGATCAGGATTTAATAAGAGTGCAGAAGAAAAACAATTCGATCAAGTATTTGAAAGTAACAGGGGTCCCTCTCGCTCAAGCGAAATCCCCATTCGCTCGAGCGAGTGCCACATAAAGCCCACGGGCATGATAGAAGGGAACAGGGTCAGGAGAAAGAAAGTAACAGGGGGAGAGCTTCGCTCAAGCGAATCCTGACTCGCTTGAGCGAGACACATAAGCCTCGCTTGGGCGGAGATAAGGCGCCTGGGCAAAATCCGACCAAAATCAGCTGCAATACCGACTCGGACAGCTAGGCTAGCCAACATAAGGTTCCAAACAGCAGAGTTCCCCCAAAACCGACTCACTTCACTCGGGTTTCTATTGGCAGGATCCTCACCAGAACTGACTACTAACATTCGGGTCTCCCACTCAGCAGGACAAACTTGACCGACTCATCCCTCACTCAAACCTCTACTCGGTAATTTTAGATCAGACCGAGTCCTCTCTCACCCAATCTTATACTCGGTACGATCATGTCAAGTCTGAGTCTTCCCTCACTCAGCTTCCCACTTGGTAAAGTCCTTATAAAATCCGACTATCCACCTAGTGAGTCACTTACTCGGAATTTCATTCCAGAGACTGACTCAATACTTGTTCGACCGTCACTCGGCAATTATTTCCAATACCGACCACCTTTCTTTTCCACTCAAGAAGACTGGACAACTCACACCGAGTACTCACAATCGGTACCATCCCACTCGGGATTGCACATTAGAGGCACTCCACTCGGAACAGATTATCCTGGGCTCGGAATTTCCTCATTCGGACTCCATCACCCAGAATGTCTTACTTGGAGACCTCCCTACTCGGAATACCACCTTCTTCCTCACACGGAGAATTTCTGACTCGGGCAAGCTCACTCGGATTTTACTCATAAGGTTCTCCACGTCCTAAGTTATATTCCAAAATTCATACTAGGATGGAATTCATCTTGGATTTTATCCATTCTACATTCACCCGTCCCGCTTGAGCGAATACCTTCCTTAAGGTCCCTCGCTCAAGCGATATTTGTCCAGTAACCAAATCCCTAATTCTCCTAACAATCTCGCTTGAGCGGACTGGCCCTTCGCCTGAGCGAAATCAGACCAGTGGCTAACTCCTTCGCCCTCGCTCGGGCGAAACCCTATTCGCTTGAGCGAATTTCCTCCAGTGTCTTAAAACTGATACAGGGGCAAATTCACTTGAACGAGACTCACCCTCGCTTAAGCCATAATTGTCCAGTAGCTAATTGTCTTTCAGGAGGGGCTCTCGCTTGGGAGAGGACCCACCACGCTCGGGCGAGACAATCAGAAAACGTACAGGATGTGTAATTTGAACAACACATCTTGTCAAGATACCATTTAAGCCAATCCTACTTAATTCTTTCCCTCAAAATCATTCTACCAGTCCATTCAAACTTGCTCCCTACGAGCCAACTCATATTTATATTATAATCCATTATGTGACTACCAATTTTACTCCCTTACATATTCTACCCCACAAATTTATACTCAATTAAGATTTTTCATTCATACACCCAACCATGAGGGGAGTTCATACCAGGTTCTTTCCATATACACCCATAGGGTCAGAAACGAAAATAAGCCCTACACAAAAACTCTTATTTTCCTTTATGACCCATGGAATTCCCATTACCCATACAATTTTCCTGACAATTCAAATCTATTCAATATATACATAACATCAACACCTTACAACTATTTCCACGATTACAAAATCATATATTGCCGGCCAAGGCATTCTTTACCAAAAAGTGAGGCTTCCTTCACATTTCTCCTCCACAAAAATATACCACAGGAGCTAAAAAATATACCACAGGGAGAGTGAGTATACTTTCTCAATGATGAAAATCTATTAAATAAAACAACATATGAATGAATGCAATACAATTATTCTCAAATTCACAATAACTGATATCATAGTCCAGATTAATATTTCAATTCAAGGGTTCCACCTATTCCTCTCATAACCTCACAAACAGAGTATCACTTTATGCCTTGCTTCTATGGCTAATACGTGTGCTAGTGTTTACAATACATATGCACAGATCCAATTTCAGTCACACAAATTAACATCATCACTCCGGGATATACCCTTCGTGGCACCCCGCAAGGTGATATATTCATCAATTCACAATATCATCATCACTCTAGGATTTACCCTTCGTGGCACCCCGCAAGGTGAAATATTCATCAATTCACAACATCATCATCACTCCGGGACTTACCCTTCGTAGCACCCCGTAAGGTGATATATTCATCAATTTACAGTATCGTCATCACTCCGGGATTTACCCTTCGTGGCACCCCGCAAGGTGATATATTCATCATATCGTTTATGAATCAATAACACCTTATCACATAACATGCCATTCATAGCCTCATTTAGATTTCAACACATAAACACTCACTTCAAAATACCATACAAAATTCTCATTTCAGCCATATAATAACACATCTAATCAAGACAACATGCCATATTGCATTAATACATACATTATCATCACAATTCTCATACATTTAGAAAATACACCCCTCTCCTACCTTAGGAGAAGTACACCTCCGGGTTTGACGTTCCCGCTTCACCAGAGTTATCAAGTCCTATACCAATCATTATAGGACCACATCAATTATTTACTCAAAAGCCATTTTAATACACATATACATATCTATGTACACATGGTTCTCATCATGTGGGAGCTGTCATAAGTTTATTCTTTTGCTTACTTAGGCTTCGGGAATTCCTTCCCTTAACTCACCACTCATTATTATTAAAGTAGCAACCTATATTGTTAAGTTATCCATTTACCAAACTTACATTTAATCCCTTTTCATGTGGTTTCCTTTTATATATTCCAACTACCATCCCTAATCATCATCAAATATTAATGTTTCTTCATTTATTACATTTCCCCCATCAATAAATGTTAATCCTTTCAATATTATACATTTCCCCCAATTTCAATAAGTTAGGGTTTTCACCAAACCCATCATCCATCATAAATACTCATCATCCTTCAACCCCATCTTCACAAACTTCTTTTATTACTCATAAATACCCTTATTATTCCACCCACACCTTAGGGTTCATGCATTTAATATTTCTTTTCTCTACCCACAACATTTAATACTCCTCCAAGTTACCATCCCCTATTCCCTAGACTCCAAACATAAAAATGGTGGTAAAGGGCTTACCTTGCCCTAAAACGAAAATGGAGTTTAAGAGGGAGAAAGAGGATGACGAAAATGAAGAGGAGGAGGAGAGAAGCTTCAAGCCACCATGTCTTCCTTCAAGCTTTAAGGGTGGACGAAAATAAGAGGGAAAAGGGCACCAATTTGTTTAAGCTCATGGGGAAGAAGAAGATATGAAGAAGAGAAGAGTGAGGGAAGAAGAAGTGTGTTTTTCCTAAAAGAAAAGTAAGTCACGGAAGTAAGAGTGAAAGAGTGAAGGTTTCCTTTTTATTTTTCTTTCCCTTTATTTTAACTCTTCCGTTTTACATTAAACAGGCTCCCAGTTCAGGCTCAATACTTATTCTAAAAACTATTCCGAATATATACTCAGATTCCCCATAATATCATCTACAGCCCTGACCAACAGCATCTCAATCAGAGATACTTGGTCCGACACTCATATTCTATCTGGGTCAGTTTTCGACCTATCCTGTCATAATAATTCACCAACAATCTCTAAAAGTCTTGTTTAAATCATTTCAAGAATTTTGGGATATTAGTTAGCCCACATTTAATTATTCAACATTTATTTTCTTAATTTAACTTCCTACTTTAAAAATTCAGGGTGTTACAATCCACCCCTCCTAAAAGAAATTTCGTCCTCGAAATTAAACATACCAGATTCAAATACGTGAGGGTACCGCTCACGAATATCGTCCTCGCGTTCCCAGGTGAGTGTCTCAACGTTTCCATGCTTCCACGCTACTTTCACCAATGGTACCATCTTATTCCATAGTCTCTTCACGGAATACTCAACAATACGAACCGAAACGGGAGAGACATACAAGTTATCTCGCACATCAACATCATCAAGAAAGATCACGTGTAAGGGATCCTGAATATACTTTTTTAACTGCGACACGTTAAACACATTATGTAGATTCGCAAGCTGTGGAGGGAGCGTAATCCAGTAAGCGACATCTCCAATCCGCTCCAAGATTTCATAGGGTCCAATGAATTTAGGGCTTAGTTTTCTGCTCTTCAGAGCTCTCCCAATACCCTTATCACACGAGACTCGCAAGAACACATGGTCACCGACTTGAAATTCAAGTGGCTTCCTCCTTTTGTCATAATAGCTCTTCTACCGGTCTTGAGCAATTTTCATCTTCTCCCGGATCATCTTGATCTGCTCGGTAGTTTCCTCAACAATCTCAGGCCCTAAGGCTAAGTTCTCACCAACCTCAAACCAGCATAAAGGGGTTCGACACCTCCTTCCATATAATGCCTCGTATGGTGCCATACCAATACTAGAATGAAAACTGTTGTTGTAGGTGAATTCGATCAGAGGCAAATATTTCTCCCACAAACTGTCGTGCTCTAAAACACAAGCACGCAGTAAGTCCTCAAGACTTTGAATAGTCCTCTCAGACTGCCCATCAGTCTGAGGATGGTACGTCAAACTTAGCTTCAGTTTTGAACCCATCGCCTCATGTAAGCTTCCCTAGAATCGGGAAGTGAATCGGGGTTCACGATCAGAAACAATGCTTGATGGCACACCATGTAATCTCACAATCTCCCGAATGTATAACTGTGCCAAATCTTGCAAGGAACTCTTCATACTGATTGGTAGGAAATACGCACTCTTTGTCAAACGGTCCACAATCACCCAGATTCTATCGCATCTGGACCTCGTTCTCAGTAATCCAGATACAAAATCCATGGCAATCGTATCCCACTTCCAAACGAGAATATCAAGTGGCCTTAAGGTACCCGAAGGTCTCTAGTGTTCTACTTTCGCCTTCTGACAAGTAAGGCATGCAGCTACAAAGTTGGCAACATCACGTTTCATTCCGGGCCACCAAAAATTCTTCTTTATATCTTGATACATCTTGGTTGCACTAGGATGAATGCTAAAAATGCTTTTATGTGCTTCCTCTAGCACCGTGTGTCTCCAATATCCGAATGAAGGTACATACACACGACCTTTTACTCGCCATAAACCATCAACGCCTTCCACAAGAAATAAATTCTTTCCACTATCCTGGGATCTTCTCATCTCTTGTAAATAATCATCATCTTTTTGTTTCTCTTTTACAAGCTCCAAAAACTCATTACATATCTTTAAGGTAGCAAAACATGGCTTCTTAGAGGGTTGAACTTCGGTTCCAACATTCAAATTCCGAAATTCCTCAATCAACTCAAATTCTTTGACCATCATGGCCGATACATGCAAGGATTTCCGACTAAGAGCATCGGTAACCACATTGGCTTTTCCCGGATGGTACATCAATTTAAATCGTAATCCTTTAAGAACTCCATCCATCTCCTTTGACGCATATTCAATTTCTTTTGGTCAAAAAGGTATTTCAAACTTTTGTGATCACTAAAAACCACAAATCTCGAACCATACAAGTAATGACGCCAAATTTTCAAGGCAAACACAGCTACAGCCAATTCCAAATCATGAGTTGGGTAATTAACTTCATGAGGTCGTAACTGGCGTGAAGCATAAGCTATTACACGTTCCTTCTGCATTAGCACGCATCCAAGTCCGTGCTTAGAAGCATCACAATACACCACAAACTCTTCTTTTAAATCAGGCAATGCCAAGATAGGCGTAGAAGTCAGCCTCATCTTTAACTCTTTGAAGCATCTCTCACATTCAACTGTCCATACAAAAGGTTGGTGTTTCCTTGTCAAGTTCGTCAAAGGTCTAGCAAGACGAGAAAAGCCTTCAATGAATCTCCGATAATAACCGGCAAGTCCAAGGAAACTTCAGATTTTTGTAACCGACGTAGGTCTAGGCCATGCCATAACGACTTCAACCTTAGAAGGATCCACCGAAATACCATCCTCGGATATTACATGTCCAAGAAACTGGACACTCATCAACCATAATTCCTATCTTCTTTAGCTCTCCCTACTGACGTATGGTCAGTGCTTATTATATATTTGTGGATTTAGGAAACATGAAAGACATTATGAAGGTTTATTAGCTCAGATGGCAGCGCGATACAGTATGCGTTGGTTTCTATCTTCTTTAAAATCTGACAGGGTCCCACATATCTAGGACTAAACTTCGTGGTTTTCAGAGCTCTCCCTACTCTAGTAGTAGGGGTGACCTTAAGGAATACCTGGTCTCTTTCCTTAAATTCAAGCGGCTTCTGGCGTTTGTCATAGTAACTCTTTTGTCTGTCTTGTGAAGCTTTCATTGTCGTTTGGATGTTTCAAACTTGCTCTATGATCTTCTGAACAATCTCTGGCCCAACTATTTCTTTTTTGCCTATCTCATACCAACATAAAGGTGTGCGGCATTTTCTTCTACACAGAGCCTCATAAGGGGTTATTCTAATGCTAGTGTGATGGTTGTTGTTGTGGGTGAACTCAACGAGCGGAAGATATTCCTACCAACTTCCCCCATGCTCTAAGACACAAAGGCGTAACAAATCTTCAAGAGTTTGAATTGTCTGCTCTGATTGCCCATTTTTCTATGGATCATATGCTGAACTCAACTTCAAACGAGTCCCTAGGGCTTATTGTAGGCTTTTCAAAAATTATGATATGAAGCGAGGATCTCGGTCAAACACAATTGAGTGGGGGTCCCATACAATTGTATGATTTCCTTAATGTATATCTAGGTGAGTTTCTCTAAAGAATACTTCATATTGACAGGGATGAAGTGAGCGATTTTTGTCAATCGATCCACGATCACCTCAAGAGCATTGTGTCCCACTGATGTTATGGGAAGTCCGGTCACAAAGTCCATAGCAATCTCATCTCATTTCCATTATGGTATATCTAAAGGTCAGAGGGTCCCAATTGGTTGCTATTGTTCTGCCTTTACCTTCTGACAGGTTAGGCAAGCTGTTACATACTCAGTGATATCCCTTTTCATTCCTTGCCACCAAAATATTTTCTTAAAGTCTTAATACATCTCTTGGTTGATCCCGGGTGGATACTGTATTTGCTTTTGTGTGCCTTATCTAAGATGGATCTTTTTAGATTTGTGTCGACTAGAACACAGAGCCTCTGTTGATACCTGATTATCTTATGTTCATCCTTGCTGAATTCTGAGCCTTATTTTGTCTTTCCTAATAAACTTTACAATTCTTCATCATTGGCTTAAGCTTTCTTGACTTGTTCCAGGAAGTCGTTGGAGACTTTTAGCATTCCAAGCATAAGGGTCCCCTTCTTGGGTGTTACTACTAGATTCAAATCGTGAAACTATTCAATTAGCTCTAGCTCTTTTATCATCATATATGATAGGTGTAGTGTCTTCCTACTGAGTACATCAGCTACAACATTTTCTTTTCCAGGATGGTACCGAAGTTTGAATCATAATCTTTGATGAACTCCATCCACCTATGTTGTCGCATATTTAGTTCTTTCCAGACGAAGAGATACTTCAAACTCTTATGATCATTGAAGACTTCAAAGTGAATGCCATATAGGTAGTGTCTCCAGATTTTCAAAGCAAACACAACTGTAGCAAGTTGCAAGTCGTGCGTGGGATAGTTGATTTCATGAGGTCTTAGCTATCGTGAGGCGTAAGCAACGACCTTTTTTTCTTGCATTAAGACACATCCTAGTCTTTGTCTTGACGCATCGCAATACACACCATATGACTTAGCAGGATCTGGCAAAATCAGGACACGCGCACTGGTGAGTCGTTGGCGTAACTTTGTAAATTACTTTCGCATTTATCGGTCCATACGAAGGGTTGATCTTTACGTGTCAACCTAGTCAGAGGTGTTGCGATTCGAGAGAAATTCTCGATGAATCGACGATAATACTCGAAAAGTCCTAGGAAACTACAGATTTCCGTCATGTTCTTAGGTCGCTCCCACTTTAGTACAGCTTTTACTTTTGTAGGATCCATAATGATTCTTTCCTTTAAGATAACGTGTCCCAAAAATTGTATTTCAATCAGCTAGAATTCCCATTTTGATAACTTGACGTATAACTGCCTTACACATAACGTATTTAGAACAATCTGGAAATGTTCTTCATGTTCTTTGTGACTCTTGGAGTAAATGAGAATATCGTTGATGAATACTTGTACGAATTTATCCAAGTATTTATGGAAGATTTGGTTCATGTAGATCATAAAGACTGTGGGTGCGTTGGTAACTCCAAAGGGCATGGCGAGGTACTTATAGTGACCATATCATGTCCAGAAGGTTGTTTTAGGTATATCTTCTTTCTTTACCCATATTTGATGATAGTCTGATCGTAGGTCAATCTTTGAAAAGATAATGGCTCCTCGTAACTGGTCTATTAGATCATCGATCCTCGGGAGAGGGTATCGATTCTCGATTGTAACTTTGTTTAGTTGATGGTAATCAACATATAGACGCATATTGTCGTCCTTCTTTTGACGAGTAGAATTGGTGCTCCCCAAGATGAGATGTTGGGTCTAATCATTCCTTTCTCTAAAAGTTCTTCTATCTACTTTTAAGCTTACTAAGTTCTTTAGGTGACATTCGATAAGCAGCAATAGAGATTGGTCCTGTTCCTGGTATGATGTCAATGCTGAATTCGATTTCTCACTCTGGAGGTACCTCTCGTATATCATCAGGGAAAAGTTCTGAAAATTCCTGAACAATAGGAATCTGATTGATCTGGGGAATGTTTTTGCCCTCGGTATTGGTAAGGATCATGTGTACTTGTGCTTCTTTCACTGGAATTGCCTCCCCTGAGCTAACAAGATAAGATTCAGTGACTTGATCACATTCAAAGGTAGCAAGTCTGAGAGAAATGGATCTGTTATGATAGTCAATGAGGATGTCATTGGCAGCGAGCCAATCCATTCCCAAGACAATGTCTAGATCAATTAAGGGTAAGCAGATTAGATCCACTTGGTAGGTTCTACCCTTGATGTTGAGGGGATATTTTAAGCATATGTAGGAAGGACAAATAGGTTCATTTGCATCAGTCGTGCCAATCATCTTATTGGGTAGAGAGGTTGTAGGTAACTTTAAATATTTTATGTAGTTTTCAAATATGAAGGAGTAAGTAGCTCCAGAATCATATAATACATTTAACAAAGTACTTCCTATAAGACATGTACCTTGCACAAAGTTGTTCCCTTGTGAAATCTCCGCACCATTCATGGAAAATACTCTAGCATTTCCTCCTTGTCTCCCGGTCGAGCCATTTCCAAGTCTTCTAGGAATATTGTTTTGATTGTGGTTGCTATTACGATGTATGTTTTCTGCCTTTGGAGCATTATTTACGGAGGCACTTGCAGTGGGTCCCCCGTTCCTTTGACCCATTGGTCGTACTATCTGTCTCTGAGTTACTTGCTGAGGGTTATGCCTAGACCTCATTCTATAATCAATACCGCAATGTCTGTGGCACCCTAACTCCGCTATTCAATATTATAGTTATCTACTTCTAATTAATAAAAAGTAGGGGAAATTTTTCACATTTATTTCATCACTTAATTAAGGCACACCATAATTCAAGACTTATAATAACTACCCTAGATCTAGTTAGAAACCGACATATATGTGAAGATATGAGAAGGTGAAAGTAGGCAAGTACCTAATTAACTTCATCAATGTATATATGAGATTGCTATGCACTGATAGGAGTCTAGTTTGTACTAGTTTTAGGGTCCATTTAGTTTTAATTTTAGTTTCTTTTCACCTTATTTTCCCCTAGTTGTCATGGTTATTCTTTTACTTCCACACAGGTTACTTGGGTAGTTGTTTTTGTAGAAACCTTCATTGAATAAGTCTACTAGCAAAGGATTTAGAAGATTTTAAATGGCATGATGCAACTAAGAAGAGTTTGAGCTTGTCCAAGATCCAAGATTGAAGTTTGGCCAACAATGGAAGAAGAATATACCAAAGGAAGTGCTCCAGAACCCAAAAACACCCTAAAATTGCATGTTTGCCAAGACACAGAGAAATCCACTGCCAGTGGGAATTCCCATTGGCCGTGGAATACACTGGGAAGAGAAGAAAAATCGGGCCAGAGAAAACCACTGCTAGTGGGAATTCCCACTGGCCGTGGATTACACTGCCTAAAAACCCACTGGCCATGAACTTTCCCACTGCCAGTAGTTTCTGCCCAGTTTTCTTAATTAATATCATTTCAGAGTAACACAGTGTGATCCACTGCAGCAGGTACTTTCAGTTTTCGCCAAATTTTAAGAGGAGAAAGTGGGCAAAAGAAAAGGGGAGAGAGAGAACAGACACAAGGCAGTTTTTGGGCGAAAAGTTTGAGGATTCTTCTTGAAGATTTGGAGAAAGGAAACAAGAAGGAAGATCAAGGGTTCAAGCTTGGGGCACGAGATTGGAAGATTAGTGAGAACTCTTCTTCTACCTTTAATCCTTTGTTTTTGTAATCCTTATTTTCTGAATGATGGGACAAACTCTTGTAATTTATGGATTGGTAACCTCTTCCATGAGGAACTGATTTCCTATTCTTGGGATTTGGGGGAAAATATGTGTGTATCAAATTAGGTTACTCTATTTTCTTTTGTTATGGGATTTCTGTTTTCTATTCAATTTCATGAGGTCTTAATGCTTCTAATGGCTTAGACATAAGGTTAGATGAATTTAAACAATATGGATGATTGAGAGATTGGCATATCGTTAGAACGCATGAAATTGGACCTAGGGATTTGGGTTACGAAAGTAAGCAAAACTCTTTGAGGAATAATGGGATTTTCATAGAACCTAAAGGACCTAATTAACAAATTGAACGTGGTTCTTTGATAATTAGGTACGTTAGCGAGGTTTCGAGAGGAATTCACTAATTAGCTAGGGGAAATCCGCCTTAGGAACAGAAATTGAATAACAAAGAAAGGGGTAATTTTAGATTTGGTACATGGCATATGAACCTACTGATTCCTAAGAGCCTTTTTCATCTTGATTTGAAAAGAAGGATTTCTATTTTAGTTTTCTTCCAATAGTTTTTAGTTCTTGGTTAATTTTACTACACCTTTTACTTTGAAATAAATCATCTAGATAATTAAATCACTGTGAGTTGGTACTTGGGCACAATCCTTATAGGAAGGATAACTTTTTATTACGCGATACCCTGTGCGCTTACGGTTCGCTATCAAGTTTTTGGCGCTGTTGCAGGGGATTGTGTTTCCCCCAATATTGGCTAAGCGGTGTTTTTGATTAGACTAGATTTTTATTTATTTATTTTAATTTATTTTTCTACATAATTTTTTTGTTTTTGGTTGCTATTTTTTTGCAGAATTACACTTGGGTTTCATTATGTTTTTGTGTATTGTGCAGGTCTATTTATACGAAGGAGTCACAATTTTGAGCATGTTTTTGATCCAGAAATTGAAAGGACCCTTCATAAGATCAGAGCACTTTGGAAGCACCTTGAACAAAATAAGCCACAAGCTTCGAGTTTGAATACCGAAGAGCCAATGGACAATCCTGATAACCGAGCCCTTCATGATTTTGCAGCACCCAATGCAATGGGTAGGAGGCCTGGCATCACAAGGCCAACCATTAAGGCTAACAACTTTGAATTGAAGCCATCCTTGCTCTCAATGGTCCAACAAAACCAATTTGGAGGTTTACCATCCGAGGATCCGAATCTACACCTCTAAATCTTCCTTGAGTACTGTGATACACTCAAGATGAATGGTGTCTCAAGTGATGCAATTCGGCTTCGGCTTTTCCCATTCTCTTTGAGGGACAAGGCTAGAGCATGGTTGTATTCACTTCCGGAGGGATCGATCATTACTTGGGAGCAGCTATCTCATACCTTCCTAAATAAATATTATCCATGGAGCAAAATCGACCAATTGAGGAAGCAGATCATCACTTTCACCCAAAAAGATGATGAGACATTATATGATGCATGGGAAAGGTATAAAGAGTTTCTTTGAGAATGCCCACACCATGGAGTGGACAGATGGTTGACGGTCCACATCTTCTACAATGGTTTGACCCCGAACCAAAGGCTTACATTAGATGCTGTAGCTGGCGGTGCTTTTATGAGCAAGAATATGGAGGAGGGGTACAATCTTATAGAAGAGGTGGCACAAAACACCTACCAGTGGTCATCTGAAAGGAGTTTACCATAAAAAAACTCCAGGTAAGTATTCTTTAGATGCTATTTCCCTTCTTACTGCTAAGGTAGAAGCTCTGTCTGTTAAATTTGATAAGTTAGGAATAGGTGCTTCGAATGTGGTTTGTGAATTGTGTGGGGTTACAGGTCATAGCACAATAGGTTGTCAGCTTGGCGTATCCCAAGGCCCCGAGGTCGAAATGCAACAAGTGGATGCTATTGGGAGCTATGGTGGAAATTTTGGGAATAATTACAGACAATAAGGCCCACCAGGATTCCAATATAGACCTCCACCATTCTAAGGAAATCAAGGCAACCAGAATAACTTCAGGTCACAATAAGGACCCTATGCTCCATAAAAATCAAAATTGGAGTCCTTGATGGAGACATTTGTGACCACTCAAATTAAGCAAAATGATGAGTTCTCCGAAGCTATCAAGAAGTTAACCTCCAAGGTGGACTCTCTTGCCACTCCTAATAAGATGTTGGAGAATCAAATTGCTTAACAAGCCTCATCTTCAACAAGAATGCCAGGAACTTTTCCTGGAAAGCATGAAACAGGACCATCTAATCACACCATGGCTATCACTCTTAGGAGTGGTACACAGTATGATGGTCCGGTTGGGATGACTGATGGGGAGGCCAAGAAAGAGAAGGAGGAAGAGTCTCCTTCTCATCCGATAATAGAGGAGGAAAAACAGAGTGAAAAGAAGGAGGAGGTGAAATCTTATCAGCCTCCCATTCCATTCCCTCAGCACTTGGCTAAGGCCAAGTTGGATAAACAATTTGGTAAGTTCCTTGAGGTTCTAAAAAAACTATACATTAGTGTTTCTTTCACTGATGCTTTGCAGCAGATGCCCACTTATGCAAAGTTCTTGAAGGATATTTTGTCCAATAAGAGGAAATTAGAGAAGGATGGAACTGTAGCACTTACTGAGGAGTACAGTGCATTAATCTAAAAGAAGCTACAACCCAAGCTTCAGGATCCAGGTAGTTTTTCTATCCCTTGTGTGATTGGTGACATGGCCATTGATAAAGCCCTATGTGACTTAGGAGCTAACGTTAGCTTAATGCCATTGTCAATTGCTGAGAAATTGGGATTGGGTGAACTTAAACCTACTAGGATGTCATTGCAATTAGCAGATAGATCTGTTAAATATCCTGTAGGTATTTTAGAAGATGTGCCTATTAAAATAGGTAAATTTTTGTTCCTGCTGACTTTATTGTTTTGGAAATGGATAAGGATTCTGTGATCCCCATTATTCTAAGCAGGCCATTTTTGGCAACCGCGGGTGTAGTAATAGATGTTAAAAATGGAAAATTATCTCTAACTGTTGTGGACCAAAAGGTTGATTTTAACTTGAAAAATGTTTTAAAGAAACCTTTTAATGATGATGGTTGCTGTAGTGTGGATTATGTTGACCAAGTGATGAATGAAGAAACCCTTCCTGATGAACCACTTGAATCTGTTTTCTTGATTGAGCCTACAAGAACACCAAGTTGCTCTGAAGGAAAAGTCCCACCAAGGCATGATACTGAAGTCATGCATGATAAAGTGGTGGGTCCCCAAGTAGAATTGAAGCCTTTATCGGCTTCATTGAGGTATGAATTCATTGGCCCAAACTCTACATATCCTGTGATTGTGAGTGCTGAACTGAATGCTATAGAAACTGAAAAACTCCTAAAACAGCTTAGGTTGTATAGGAAGGTTATTGGGTATACCATGGATGACATTAAGGGGATTAGCCCTTCATTTTGCATGCACAAGATCACTGTAAAAGATGAAAGTAGGCCCACAGTAGAACCACTCAGGAGACTAAATCCTAAAATGCAAGAAGTGGTTAAGAAAGAAATCCTGAAATTGTTAGATGCTGGTGTCACATATCCCATTGCTAGTAGAAAATGGGTAAGTCTAGTACATGTGGTGCCTAAGAAGGGGGGAATAACTGTTGTGAAAAATGAAAAACAAGAATTGATTTCTACTAGGATAGTTTCTGGGTGGCGCATGTGTATTGACTATAGAAAATTAAATAGAGCCACTAAGAAGGACCATTTCCCTCTTCCTTTCATTGATCAGATGCTTGAGAGGCTTGCTAAGTATTCTTATTTCTATTATTTGGATGGGTACTCTAGTTTTCATCAAATCCCCATCCACCCATCTGATCAAGAGAAAACCACTTTCACTTGTCCCTATGGGACATATGCATATAGGAGGATGCCATTTGGCTTGTGTAATGCACTTGTGACCCTTCAAAGGTGTATACAGGCCATCTTTTCTGATTTAATTGAGAATGTCATGGAAGTGTTTATGGATGACTTTTCTGTACATGGTTTTAATTTTGATAATTGCTTGACAAATTTGTGCCAAGTTTTACAGCGCTGTATGTAACACCCTAATTTTAATAAACAATAAACCCAAAAACAGGGGAAATTTTTCCATAAAAACAGCCACTGGACGATCGGCATAGGAAACGGAAGAGAAAGGCAAGGGAAATAAAAGAACATTCATACGTATAGTAATCAGCGGAAGGAATAAGGCTCGAACCGACCCATTAGGTTCAGCGAGACACATCAGCGCCTGGGCGAAATCCATGACAACGCTAACTCGCTCGGTGAAGTATCATTCGCTTAAGCGAACATCCCAGAAGTCTTCCATGCACGCACACTCGCTGGAGCTAAGTCTAATTCGCTGGGGCAGACACAGGTACAAGGTAATCTCTCACTCGGATTTGGGACATATGTTCACCCGGTAAATCATCACGCTCATACTTCACTCGGGAATCCAAACAGCTCCTCATTTCATTCATATAGGTCACAAGTATAAACCACTCGGAATCCAGAACTCTTTCTCTCTCGGAATATATCCTAATCAAATATCACTCGACGTATTCCATCCTTGACACAATCGGGTCACATTACACAGTCACTATTCGGTATACATTCTCATATTCACTCGGGAAATCAGGTAGTTAAGTCCCACTCGGACTTATTCAAAACTCAACCAGTCGGCATACCGATCCTCACTCACTCGAATTTTACATCATTCACTCGGATTACCAATACCTTACACTTAGGATCCATTCCACTCTAAACCACTACTCTAACTCCTCTCTCAGAAGGGGATCACTCAAGGTTTTCACTCGGGAATACAAACTCTTCCTCACTCGGGGTTTACTTATATCTTTCACTCAGAATCACTCAGCGTATTCACTCAGAAAAGCCACCCAGTAATCCTCACTCGGAACCATCAACTTAACATTATTTCACTCATCAATAGCCCTCGAATCATTTAACAATACATTCCAGTTGGAAGACGCGTCAAATCCACATAAAGCACATACGTAGGAATATATGTTCCCAGAAATATAAATCTGCCCACAAGTCCAATCTACCGACCCATATACATGTAACCATATACTCGGAATACTCATTAACTTAACATTATACCTTTACCATTATTTACAGATCCATACAAGTGACACCATGTCTATACTTATCAAATCAATCTTTATAAATAAATATATTTAATCGTCATTTTACATGAGAGCCGGCCAAGGCCACTCTGACTGAACATGCTAAACGCAATACAAACACTCAACAGTCGGAGTGCACTACACTCAGACTTGAGGCCCTATCATCACTTCCGAGTCCGACATGCACACACTGAAAATGGTGTAGGGGTGAGCATCTTGAATATTAAATGATAGTTACTGACTCAGGTCGTCCCATAATTATACCATAATATATATATATATATATACACACAATTATACATGGCAACGATTAAAGTCAGAGCAATACCAATCAACCAGGACACACATCAGACTCTTACCGATCGGACCAGGACACACATCAGACTCTTACCGATCGGAATCCACCAGTTATCACTCAGCCTTATGCACGTATCAATTCAATAACATTAACATACAACAATCAGTGACATAATAATGCCTATGAATCAGAATGCATATATTGAACATTTCTCAATCGGAATTCAACAATTCTCACTCGGCTATATATATATACAACTTTTCAATAACATTAACATGCATTCATAGAACATATTTCAATCAGCATTAACAGCATATGCACACAGAATAATTTGCTCGGTTATATACATTCATCATCTTATTAACATCATCACACGCATGATCAAATTCCACTCAACATCAGCAATACATATACACAGATTATTCACTCGGTTCCGCATTTGTGTGTAATCGGTTTTGACGTTGCAACATAGGCTCCTAGCCTTTTCATACATAGCTCCCAGCTATCAGTTCAGCTCCCAGCTGCTTGGCCATTTTACAGGTACCCAACCGTTTGCCCACAGGTGACACCAACGCTCTCAGCGCCAACGGAGGTGTTCACAGGCAGCCCGAGTCCTACTCAAGGGCTACCTTGAGTCCCACTCAAGGATTTCACAGTGTCCCACGCTTTAATAACCGATGGTAGTGTCCCACACTACGTGCTCCCAGCACAAACGCATCCCATACGCCATACGCGGATTCATCACACAACACAGAGTTCATATACACAGCCATACATGCATTTCATGCAATCGGCATCGTACATCATCAGCACTCAAACAGCATATGCATCTCATGCAATCAGTGCTAAGCATTAACAAAACTCAATAACACATGCATCTCACACAGTCGGCATTGTACATCATCAGAACTCAAATAGAACATACATCTTATGCAATCGGCATTAGGCATTATCAGCACTCAACAACACATGCATCACATGCAGTCAGTATTGGACACTATCAGATTCACTAAATCCACATTCTCACACATGCAGTCAGCATTTCAAGCTCATAGTAACTTGCTCATCACATAAACCACACGGTAATCGTCAACCGCACTGCAACATATTCTTTTCATACGATCATGCAATATTCTCAAGGCTATTAACATGCATTTCATAGATAGAATCAAACACGCATCACTCAACACCCATTCGTCACGCATTCGGGTACCATATACTCATCATGCAAGTAAAACACAGGATCAGACACAGAATCAACAAGCCATTGACACCCGGAACCCGTTCATAACCCATGCATTTAAGATAAAAGATACCCCCTACCTGGACTGAAGCTTCCAGTCGGTCAACACGATACTCTGTTCTAGAAGATCACCGAGTCACTCTCAGTGCATCTGCATGCAAGGACGGGGGAGGCCATTCGAGCCTCTGAGATACCCAGCTCTCGGTTCGCTCCCTGGAGTAGCTCCATCACAACGCTGTGAACACTCCAACCATCTTGAAGCTCCTCGTAGTACAGATCTCCACGGAGACTTGGCAGCTTCGAGCAAGGAAAGGAAGAAGGAGGGAAATCGACGAAGGAAAATGAAAGAATAGGGAAGGAGCAGCGTGGAAGGAGATGGGTTGCATGCAGAGGGAATGCACACCCTCACCCTCTCTGACTTGTCAAGTAAGGAAGGAGGACTCCGATCCTCAGCCACCATTGTTGCGAGCTCACGGGAACAGAGAGCAGAGAAGAAAAAAGAAGAAGGGAAGGAGAGTGAAGAGCGAAGAAGAGAAGAAAAGAAACAGAAAGAAGAGAAGTCTAAAGGGAAAAAATGAGAAATAAAGTGGCCCAGTAGCACATATATGCATGCACAGAGAAGGGAAGAGTGGGGTGGGAAGTCGTGCACAGCAGCAGCCCCCCCCCCACACGTGTCATACGCACAAAGTCATAACTAATCGGCTATTGATAACTAATCACCTTCAATCAGCCTTTGTTTCCTTAACTTAAATTAATTAAGTCCATTATAATTAATAAATAATTTTTCCCACTTTTGAAATTATTATTTTAATAATTTATTTTCATTCAGCAATTAATTATTAAATCGGGATGTTACACTGTAAGGAGACCAACTTGGTCTTAAACTGGGAGAAGTTCCATTTCATGGTACGAGAAGGCATAGTCTTTGGGCACATGATGTCTGAGAGAGGAATCGAGGTTGATAGAGCTAAGGTGAAGCTGATTGAAAAATTACCCCCACCCACCAATGTGAAGGGCATTAGAAGCTTTCTTGGGCATATCAGGTTTTACCGGTGGTTCATTAAAGACTTCAGCAAGATCACCAAGCCTCTAACTAATCTTTTGGGTAAGGATGTTCCTTTTATTTTTGACTCATCTTGTCTTGAGGCTTTTTGCAGGATTAAACAAGCTCTGACTTCTGCTCCTGTGGTACAACCCCTTGATTGGGAACTCCCTTTCGAATTGATGTGTGATGCTAGTGATCACGCAGTGGGGGCTGTGCTCGGGCAGCGGAAGGATAGAAAAGTGCATGTGATCCACTATGCTAGTCGTACTCTTGATGAGGCTCAGGTAAACTATGCAACTACAGAAAAGGAATTGTTGGCCATTGCCTTTGCTTTTGATAAGTTTAAATCATACTTGGTAGGTTCACATGTTACTGTATATACAAACCATTCTGCCATCAAGTATCTTTTAAATAAAAAGGAAGCAAAACCTAGGCTAATTAGGTGGATCTTAATTCTGCAAGAATTTGATTTAGAGATAAAGGATAAAAAGGGTACCGAGAACATTGTTGCTGACCATTTGTCTAGGTTGCCATCTGAAAAAGAGGAGATGGGTGATGTTGTTCCCATCAATGAATCTTTTCCAGATGAACAACTCTTGAGTATTAGTATTCAACAAGTCCCTTGGTATGCTGATTTTGTCAATTTTCTTGCATGTGGCATTGTACCTCCTGACCTTGGTTTTCAACAAAAAAAGTAGTTTTTTGCATATGTCAAGCACTACTATTGGGACGAGCCCCTTTTATTTAAGCAGTATACAGATGGTCTGATTAGGAGATGTGTTCCTGAGACTAAAGTTCGAGCCATCCTAGACCATTACCATTCTCTCTCCTGTGGAGGCCATATGAGTACATCTAAGACCGCCTCGAAAGTGCTTCAAGCAGGGTTCTATTGGCCACATATTTTCAAGGATGTGCGTAAGTATGTCCTCACTTGTGATGCTTGCCAAAGGGCCTGTAATATTGGAAAGAGGCATGAAATGCCACTTAATAGAATTTTAGAGGTTGAGTTATTTGATGTGTGTGGCGTTGACTTTATGGGACCCTTTCCCTCTTCTTTCGGAAATCAATTTATCCTGGTAGCAGTTGATTACGTGTCTAAATGGGTGGAAGCTATAGCTTCCCCTCATTCGGATGCTAAGACTGTTATCAAGCTGTTTAAAAAGATTATTTTTCTGAGGTTTGGGGTCCCTAAATGCATAATAAGTGATGGAGGGTCTCATTTTATTGAGAAAGCTTTTTAGACCCTCTTGAAAAAATATCGGGTGAGGCATATGGTTTCTACACCTTATCACCCTCAAACTAGTGGTTAAGTTGAGGTATCCAATAGGGAGATCAAAAATATTCTTCAAAAAGTGGTTAATACATCCCGTAAGGATTGGTCTATTAAATTAGACGATTCTTTATGGGCGTATCGAACCGCTTATAAAACTCCCATTGGAACCACACCTTTTAAACTAGTGTATGGGAAACCTTTCCATTTACCTGTAGAACTTGAGTATAAATTCTTTTGGGCAGTTAAAACTCTTAATCTTGATCATAAGGCTGCAGGTGAACGCAGGTTACTGGACTTAAACGAGCTGGAAGAGCTCCGGTTGGATGCCTATGAGAATGCCCGTATATATAAAGAAAAAACCAAGCAATGGCATGATCGACACATCCTTAGGAGGTCATTCCAACCAGGTGACATGGTCCTACTTTTCAACTCCAGGATAAAGCTTTTCCTTGGTAAGCTAAGGTCCCGGTGGTCGGGACCATTTAAGGTAATAAAGGTTTTCCCATTTGGAACCGTTGAGGTATGTAGTGAGAAGTCTGGTCCGTTTAAGGTAAACGGACAAAGACTTAAGCACTACCTGATAGGAGAACCGGTACAACAAGCAAGTGTCTTAGACTTGTTTGATAAGCATCTGACTGAAGACGTTAAAATTAGCACTAGTGGGGAGGTAACCCTATTTCTTATTTCTTAAGTACTTTTCTTATCATTCAAATAAATTTTGTTTGTTTTATTCAAATAAGTCCAATTTGGTTTGTTGCATGTTTATTTTCCATTTCTAAATAAAGATGAATAATCATAATGCATTGCATAATTGTTCTTGTTTTGTTGCATATTTCTCCTTTTAATTGATCATGTTGGATGCATACATGTATTTTCATTAGTAAGTTGCATAAATAAAGGCAAGTGTTTGTGCATATTTGAAGGGTTGCAATAACGAAAACAGTGAGATCCACTGCCAGTGTTTTTTCCCACTAGCAGTGGAATCTTCTGACTTAACATAAAAGAGCAATTCTTGGTGCGAAACAGAAAGATCCATGGGCAATGTTTTTTCCCACTAGCCGTGGGAACTTCTGACTTATTTTTGGGATTAATTTTGCATAATTTTGGAGGAACCATACAGCAGGATCCACTGGCAGTGTTAGTGGGTTTCCAATAGGTACAAGGCATCGTTTCAAGGGACCCAAATCAGAGAACTCCACAGGCTGTGGGAATTCCCACTGCCGTGGGTTCTCAACAGGTAAGGAATATGAAATTTTGAACTTCAAGGGGCAGAGAACTCCACTGGCCGTGGGTTTTCATCAGGCCCCCTGGGTTAAAAAAAGGAAGAAATTAATTGGGCCAGGCAGCATGTTCCACGGGCCGTGGATTTCTACCAGCCCCCCTTTTCCATTTTTTAACGCACGTTCAAGGGTTCTTTCCCACTTCTTCTTGCATCTCTACTCACTCATACCTTGAACAACAAAAACAAAGGGTTCTTGAAATCCATTCTTATCACAAGTTATTTCACCCTTCATCATACTTGCATCACCTCTTTCTCCTATTACAAGTAAGAAATACCATCTCTTTGTTGTAATTTAGGGTTTTTCTAAAACTTTTGGGGTTCATTCAAATTGGGTGTTTACTTGTTTCTTCTTGCAAATTTATGTGTTAGAAACATTAATGGTGGACTAATGACGCATGTATGTCACATGAAATGCAATAGGTATGCTATTAAACCTTTGTTTAAGAATTACCATGCTCATTATTCTTTGCTTCTTCATAAAAACCCACATGGGTTTTCCTTCATGATTTTTACTCTGCTTCATATATAACAAAATTGATTCATGACTACTCATGTGTAGAGTGCATATTGTGAAAATGGAAGGCTTTTGTGTTGCATGCTCGTGAATTTTATAGTTCAAACTCTATGCCCACCAAGTGTTTGCTATGATGCTCAAGC
Organism: Clitoria ternatea; assembly: GCA_037962975.1. NCBI lineage: Eukaryota > Viridiplantae > Streptophyta > Magnoliopsida > Fabales > Fabaceae > Clitoria > Clitoria ternatea. The sequence goes on from CM075669.1 coordinate 111,937,199, forward strand.
AAAAATTTTTTGTTCTTAACTTTGGTTTAAGGTGAAGAAAACATGTCTTCTGGAAGAACAAAGACAGTGGGCAAGAAGCGCAAAACAAAAGGTAAGTCATCTAATTATGCTGATATTGATGACATTGAATGCACCTCAGATGAGCAGAGAATGCGACTTGCTTCTTTGACCGCGAGGGATATTATTCCCTCCCAGTTTTTCTACAAAGACTCTTTGCTTGAACTTGGCCTTTACCATGATACCTTAAAATTATGCAACAATGTGGGGTGGGGTGATTTCATTGAGTTATATAAACCTTGCTATGAACACACTACTTTAGAGTTCTTAAGCTCAATAGATATCAAACCTTGTGCAAATGACTCGGGTTGGGAGATTACCTTTAGGCTAAACAATAATGATTATAGACTGGATTTGGCGGATGTAGATATCATTTATAGTTTTCCCTCAATGACTGGTACCCCTTTAGCTCGTGCGAATACTGCTCGTATTCCAAGAGACTTTAGAGGTCAATCTTTTTGGTCCCAAATTTTCGGGGCTAGAGAAAACTACGATCCATCATCCACCAAAGCCTCTTTTATACATCATCCTGTTTTTAAATACCTCCAGAGGTTCATGGCCCGTTCTATCTTTGGGCGATTCAATAGTCCAGGTACCATTCGGGCTGCTGAGCTATACTTTCTTTATGCCATGATCCATCAAATACCGATCCACTCAACTAATGGCGTTTTAGCCAATTTACTCGAGTGGGTCGAGCCACCTCTGGTAGGATAGTTATAGCCGGGTATATCAACCCACTTACCCGCTATGTTGGCATTGACTTAGATCAGGATACCCTGTTATGTCAACCCAAACGGGTAGACATGGATGAAATGATTAACATGGGTATGATAGTACTACACCAGGGTATTTATAGTTTAATTATTCCTAGATTTTATGCACCTTACCCCTTGCCTAACCCCAGCTATACTAGCCTGGAGGGCAAGAGTAATTTTCTGTTTACAGATCCAAGTGATGCTGAGGAAGACCATGTGGATACTGATATGCCACATCCCCGGAGCATTTTACTAGCCCATCCTAATCTACTTCTGGCTCTAGTTTCTCCATGGAGCGTATGTACTCTTTGATAGAGGGCATGAGCAGTCGCATGTACTCCATGTCCCTACAGATGGAGTCCATGTCCAGAGAGCAGGAGAGGCAAGGAGCCCAGCTCACCCATATCTCTTATTGAGTTGATGCCATGTACGATTGGAACTCCCAGCAGGGCCACTTCCCACCTCCTTCTCCTTGACAGGTATCAGTTGAACTTTTGTGTCCTCTTATCCCTGGTTCCTCAATTACGGGCCTCTTTGGTCCCCTTGCTATGGATATTGGGGACAATATCCAGTTTTATTTTGGGGTGATGGGTACACAAAAGTTTAGCTTACTCTTATTTTATCCTTTTTTATTTTTGTTTATCTTTATTTCCTAGTTCATTTGCATGATTGTATGTTTATGTTCTAGTTCGTTTGCATGATTGTATGTATGCACATATGCCTTGAGCTAGCATCGATTGTTGATGGCAGTTATTGTTATCTGTATGACATATGGTGTAGATTAGTTAGATCTTAAGCATTGCTTGGGTGAACCTCTTTGTAATAAAAAAAACAAAACAATTAAATAACACAAAAAAGGGTTTTTGATTGTTATTGCTGCCAGCATATTCGCTCTCTTTATGATGTTATGTTTTCTCTTATTCAACTAAATGACCATTATGAGCTTTTGAGCCAATAGGGTACTCAGTGCATATAATTTTACTTACCCATGTTTCTTGCTTTGAGTGGTTCACACATTGGATAGCACACTAGAACTTGGCTTTTGACCAATTCAAAATAGTTTGTGAATGCATGCTTGGGATGAAAAAGGCAATTTAGGTTTTATTTCTTTAACCTCAGAATTTGTTAAATGTATTATCCACTAGTTGCCTTTTTTTTAGCCATGAAATGAAATATTCTTTCAAATCCTTTGATGTAATGTTTCTCATTAAAATATATATAAGAGGAAAAGAGGTAAGGCAAACTAAAGGAGGTTTGAGAGAAACATTATGATGGTTTGGGGTTTGATATTCAAAAGTAAAATGGAAAAATAAAAAGAAAAAAAAAGTTGAGTTTGGAAAATGAAAATGAAAATTACAAGAACTATACTCCTTATAGTTTGAATTTGCAAAGAGTGATTGATTTGGGGTTTGCCTTCTTATGCCATTACTCCTTATATGTTATTAACCCTTTGAATTTCCTTTTTCTTGGTTTCCATTCCCATGCTATAAACCCCCTGGCCACGTTGCAACCACATGAAAGACCTTTTGACTAATGCATGTTTTCTTGATAACTGTGGAGTTTGTGGTCGTTTGCCAAGCTTATGGTAGTGCTTATAATGTAGTGATTTGAGCGATTAAAACACAAACACTGAGTGAACAGTGAGAGAGAGTACCTTTAGTCAAATCTCAATTTACATAGTTTGATTGGTTGTTGTGGTGTATTATGGTAGTTTATGAAATCAATAGAAAATTTTCTAAAGAATAATAACTTATAAATACATAAATAAACACAAGGTTCCTCAAGTTTGTTTGGCTCTGCTAATTTTTCATTTTATGTTGTATGGATACAGTGATTGCTTAAGGACAAGCAATGTTTTAGTTTGGAGTATTTTGATAGGAGTCTAGTTTGCATTAGTTTTAGGGTCCATTTAGTTTTAATTTTAGTTTATTTTCACCTTATTTTCCCCTAGTTTCATGGTTATTCTTTTACTTCCACACAGGTTACTTGGGTAGTTGTTTTTGTAGAAACCTTCATTGAATAAGTCTACTAGCAAAGGATTTAGAAGATTTTGAATGGGATGATGCAACTAAGAAGAGTTTGAGCATGTCTAAGATCCAAGATTGAAGTTAGGCCAACAATAGAAGAAGAATGTACCAAAGGAAGTGCTCCAGAACCCAAAAACACCCTAAAATTGCATGTTTGCCAAGACACAGAGAAATCCACTACCAGTGGGCATTCCCACTGGTCATGGAATACACTGGGAGGAGAAGAAAAATTGGGCTAGAGAAAACCACTGCCAGTGGGAATTCGCATTGGCCGTGGATTACACTGCCTAAAAACCCACTGGCCATGGATTTTCCCACTGCCAATGGTTTCTGCCCAGTTTTCTTAATTAATATCGTTTGGGTGTAACACAGTGCGATCCACTGCCAGTGGATTTCACACGCTGCAACAGTTACTTTTGGTTTTCGTGAAATTTTAAGTGAAGAAAATGGGAAAAAGAAAAGGGGAGAGAGAGAACAGACGCAAGACAGTTTTTGGGCGAAAAGTTTAAGGATTCTTCTTGAAGATTTGGAGAAAGGAAACAAGAGGGAAGTCAAGGGTTCAAGCTTGGGGCAAGAGATTGGAAGATTAGTGAGAACTCTTCTTCTACCTTTAATCCTTTGTTTTTGTAATCCTTATTTTCTGAATGATTGGACAAACTCTTGTAATTTGTGGATTGGTAACCTCTTCCATGAGGAACTAATTTCCTATTCTTGGGATTTGGGGGAAAATATGTGTGTATCAAATTAGGTTACTCTATTTTCTTTTGTTATTGGATTTCTGTTTTCTATTCAATTTCATGAGGTCTTAATGCTTCTAATGGCTTAGACATAATGTTAGATGAATTTAAACAATATGGATGATTGAGAGATTGGTATATCGTTAGAATGCATGAAATTGGACCTAGGGATTTGGGTTACGAAAGTAAGCAAAACTCTTTGAGGAATAATGGGATTTTCATAGAACCTAAAGGACCTAATTAACAAATTGAACGCGGTTCTTTGATAATTAGGTATGTTAGTGAGGTTTCGAGAGGAATTCACTAATTAGCTAGGGGAAATCCGCCTTAGGAACAAAAATTGAATAACAAAGAAAGGGGTAATTTTAGATTTGGTACATGGCATATGAACCTACTGATTCCCAAGAGCCTTTTTCATCTTGATTTGAAAAGAAGGATTTCTATTTTAGTTTTCTTCCAATAGTTTTTAGTTCTTGGTTAATTTTACTGCACCTTTTACTTTGAAATGAATCGTCTAGATAATTAAATCACTGTGAGTTGGTACTTGGGCACAATCCTTATGGGATTGATAACTTTTTACTACGCGATACCCCATGCGCTTGCGGTTGGCTATCATGCACCAATTCCTCAAATTCTCATATTGGTCATTAATCCTTCAAATTCAAGGTACCTATCTATAGTCCTACATATTCAAGTCTAAAAATCCATGATCATGAACATCCACATCAAAGTTTTTCCAAGAACCTAATTAGGTGACAATACCATACATACATACTAATAAAACATCATCTTTGCTTCTTATCAACTAGGACTCTTACTATACTCATAACTAGGAGGTATACATCATATTATCTCATCTTAGATGCCTTGCACCAATTGTGTGATAAAAATTCAGCATTTACACGAACATAAACAAAGATTCATAAATCCACTCAATAACTACTTCTATGCAACATACATAATTTTTGTTACATAATGTCAACTCTCATGTATAATTCCTCATTCATAAAGATTCATGATCATCAACCTCCAATATACCAAAAAGTTCATAGCTCAATCTCTAAATCCAAATGTACCAATAATTAATGTAACAAACTCTTTCGGAGTTCCAAAAACTTAGGCATATACATCAATAGTCAAGCTATATAAATTAATTCCTATACATATTAAATTCTATAAAAAATTTAAATCAACATGTTTAAAAGAATGCCGGCCAAGGCAAATGAAATACCCTCTTCACACCGGGCCACCTCCACAAAATTTATCTCTCCACCAGCTCAACCTACATCACAAGGCTAAAATGGACAACATGGAGAGTGAGTATATTTTCTCAATGATGAGCAATTATAGTGATAAGTCATGCATAGTGAAGCAATCATACATATTTTCCTTCAATATATCCTATCTCATTAATACAACATATAGACCAAAATTTGACAATCAATGCATATATTATGGGCTTGTTTGTTTAAACTTATTTTAAGAGATAAGTGCTTTTTTAATTAAAAAAAGCACTTATTTAAATTTTAATGTGTTTGTTTAAAGTTTTAAAAATAAGCAACTCTGATCTGCTTGAAAATAAGCAAAAGTTGAAAATAAGCTGATTTCAGCTTATTTTAAGAAGCAACTCTGATCTGCTTATTAAAAAAGTGATTATAAAAGAATCACTTTTTTATAATCACTTTTTTAATAAGCTTAAACAAACGGGCCCTATATACCATAAATACCAACTCATGCCAAAGAGTCTTAAGTATCAATCTCATATCACCAACAATGGTCATCACTACACTTTCACATTAGCCAACAACACCAACAATGTTTCTCAATTCAAGACATTCATGAGTCATAATCATCATAGGCACTCAAGTTCAAATGTCATGTATTCACAATTAATGCATATGCTATCCAATAATTTATGCATATGCAATAAGACCAACTTGTATAATTTTCATTTTCTCTTCATGTGCATATTTCACCCATGTGACTTACAACCATGCATAGTTGTTTGATATATAAAACCAATGCAAGGTTTCTTTCTCAAGATCAACGCAAGATCAATAATACATGTCACATGACATCCACTATGACGACGCATAATTGTTTATAAAATTAACCAACTCAAGGTTCTTATTCTTAAGATCAACGCAAGATCATTATTCATCACCATGAGATATGTTATGCATGCCATAAGATGCAAAAGTGCACATAGTGGTCTTAATTTCTCACATAACCCCACTTCATCATAATATATAAACCAAGAAGGCACATCAAGGTATATCACCATCACAAACATCAATTTACCACCAATGTCATTCAAGAGTCTTACTTTACATTCATCACAGATAACCATAATAGAAGCAGCCAAGGCCAATATGCAATTATACATTACACATACATACACTATCAATATCAAGGCCATGCATTTAGAAAATAAACTCCTCTCCTACCTCAAGAAAAGCACTCTGATGGGTTGGAGGAGTTGGATGGTTCCGCCTCACAAGAATGGTCAAAGTCTACATTAACAAGCATAAAGCTATGTCCAACACTACACTTCACTTAAGTTGATGTTAATCATTATTTCTCTTTTATAAGCTCATACATATATATACACAAAGTCACATTAGACTTAGACCATTCTCCTATTTGAGGTTTAAAATTAAAGTCATTACTCATACACTTTTCCAATATCTTAAATAATTATTACCATGGTTTGGAATTAGCCAAAGGATTAAAGATTAGTTGTTAAGCTTCACAAGGTTTCTAAGTAACTTTCTAAGCCATCATAATTATTTATAGTGTTTCATATCCCTAAAAAGTGACAAGTCTTTCTCTACTAACAATTTAGCTAATTAATTCCTTTACTTCTTAAATTACCTAATCATCTTGGTAATGGTTTCAATGCTAAGGCAAATCATCCTAAGTAATTTTTAGCACCTATCATTCACCTAAGATATAAACCATACCCATTATCACCTAAATGTCAAGTCTTTTCCTACCAACTAGTTACTTTTTCCTCACTAACCTACTAGTTAAATTTCATGAATGTGGCTTCACTACAAGCATAATTCCTACACTTGTCCTAATTGCCCATAATTCACAACTTCATGCTTCTTTTACCTATTAGAGACCAATTTCACACTCTTTCCATCATAATTGTTTCCAACCACTAATAAATACCACAATACCTTCACTAACTTATTTTTAGTCATAATTAACATTTCTAAGACCATAATCATTTTTGTACCCTAACTATGACCTAAACTCTTTTAATTCACCATTATGCCAAAATTGTCAATCACATACATTCACACTCTTTAACTTCAATTAACATTCCTTTTTTTATATATGCCTAATACACTCCCATAAAGCTCTCTAAGCTAACAATCTATCAATTTCACTTTAGTGGTTCAAGTTCTTAATTTAATTTTTCCTTAACATTATACTTTTTTTTCTACTTAAATCTCCCAACCTTAATTCCAATTCTTAAACCACATTTCATATTATTCCATTAGCACACTAACAAGGTCAAGACAACTAAAACCATATATAACATTTTTACTACTCCTAATTCACCCATAAAGGCTTCTATACTAACCCAATTTTCATTCTTCAATCCAACATCACCAATTAATTCACTTCAATACACTAATTTAGGCCTCATAATCATTATAAACTCATCCAAAAAAATTTAAGTCTCCTAATTGTAATTTATCCACCAATTAAAGTAAGCATCATGGTTCCAATTTTACATACAACCAAATCAAAACATCTACTAAGTATAATCCATAAATTAAACTCAATTCTAACAATCAATCATAATCTAATTCAAGTGCCTAATCATGTTTCTAACAACACACAAAATTCCCAATGGTCTCCTAACCTAGGGTTTAGTTCCACATGCAAAAATTCAATAATTCTAACACTAACAACATCATTTCTAACAACAATTTAAAATTAATTTAAGATTTAGAATGGGTTCTAGAAATTACCCCACTTATGGTGCAACCCTAAAATTCAAGAGTTGGTGAAATTCGGGAAAATGGTTCCAACACCTCCTAATGGGTTCAAAAAGCTTAGAAATGCTCTTCTTAGTCTAAAACAAAATTCAAAAATCCCATAGCCATGAAGGTTAGTTTGGTTTTGGTGATGGAGGCTAAGAGGAGATAATGAAAATATGAAAAATGAAGAGAAAGAGAAGAGAAACAATGTCCTAACCTCAAAAACTTGTAAAAAATGGCACATTTCTTCAATCCTTTTCAAGCTTTGGCCATGGTTTTGGGTGGAATATGTTTTTGAAGATAAAGAGGAGATGGAGATGAAGAATTTTCAGAAATTGGAGGGAGTGGGGTTGATTCACGTGAATGCAAGGGAGAAAGAAGGGGAAATTAAATTTTGGCACATTTCACTTATTTACAAGTTTGTCATTCAAGCAATTTTTTGGTCCAAGGCCTATTTTTTGGCACAAATCAGATTTTGGGCTTTAAAATTCTGATTTAGAATCAGCCCACCAGCACAACACCCCTAACCCAAAATGGAATGGAAAAATTCGTCGTGTTTTGGCTTGAAAATGAAGCATTTTGGTCGTCTAGGGCCCCTCGTACGTCTAATTAATTATCTATAAATTTTTTTGGGTTTATTTTTGGGTTTAAAATATTTATTTGAGTGTTTTCTAATACTCAATAATTATTTTTTAGTTAGTGAATTTTTGAGGCACAATTGAGGCCTGTTGCCTGAATCGGTCGTTTCTGACGTTAAACGACGCTGATAAATCCTAAATAGTTCATAATAAATTCCGCAAAAACTCAAATTAATTTTAGCTCATCTTTGGGAGATAAATATTCATTCCCAATATTTATAGTGTTTCCCAGCCTGTTGGGCCTGTCTCTGTATTCTGCTCATACGTCGTTCGTCAATTAAACGACAACAGTAATCGCCATATTCGTCGTATCAACACAAGGGGTCCATAATTAATTTTTTCTACATGCATAGGGCATCAAATAATTATTTTCTATAATTGTTCTATTTATTTACTCCAATTAATCAATTTTAATTAAATTTTGGGATGTTACAGTGTTCATTCTGTCTACAATGGAAGCATACCGTCCTAGTGTTCTGGACACAATCCATAGCCCGATGTGGTCCCCCGCAAATGTAGCATCCCATTCTCCGATTGCTCCCTTAATCCCTTGGAGGAATTCGGGTGGTTGAGTAGAATGGTCGCAAATATGGTCAATCTGCTCAGAAATCTTTCCTCTGTTGTTGGTATGGCATACATTGTTCTAGGCCGTAACTGGATGTTCCAGGTCGTCGAATGTTAGAGGTATTTTCAAAGATGCGATGTTGGTTGACCATGGTGGAGAATTGGATGATTTGCTGGCAACATATAGCCTGGCGGATTTCCTGTCGTAGCCCTCCTTCAAATTTAGCGTGTCTCGATGCTTCTCCCATTTGGGTATAGTAGGGACAACATTTGACTAATTCATCAAACTTAGCAGTGTATTCCTTACCTATCATGTTGCCTTATTTCAAATTAAAGAATTCCTGCTCTTTCTGCCTTCTTATATCTTCAGGGAATTATTTGGTGAGAAATTCGGCCTTGAATCGTTCCCAAGTGATGGCGTGTCCACCAATGTTCTACCTCTTCTACCATCATGAAGATTGCATAGGTCATCTTATCCTCGTCAGTACATCACATAGCATAAAAATCTTTTCGAGGTGCTCAATCCATAACTGTGCTCCTTCCGGATTGAAGCCTTTCTTGAATTGTGTAGGGTTGTATTTTTTAAAATTGACCAGTCCCTGGTTATGCCTAGCAGGGGAATGAGGTGCTTCTTGTCATTCTATTACCTCTATGATTCAAGTAAGGAGTTCATTCATGACATCGTTGTTTTGGTGAGCCATTGGTAAGTTGCTGAAAGAATAATAAGAAAAAGGTTTAGGGTTTGTGTTCTGTGGAGAATTCCGCATAGGATTTCATCCTAGATGTTTTATGGATTGTTTTAACATTCTGTCAGAGTACATGGAAACCTAGTAGTCCATAACCTAAGTTTTAATAAATTGACTATACTCTGATACCACTAATGTAACACCATCAGTTAACTAGGACAAACCCTTGTGCTGGGTCATCCTACTTAACTAAAAGGTCACAAGTTGTTAGAAAAAGTGAGGAATTTATTTTTTATACAAGTAAAATAATGGCGGATCAGTGAAAGCAAGTATTAAATAATTTACATAGTCATTCAAACTGTAAGTAATTGTACTCTTAACAGAATGGGGCACGCAGGCACCCTTAAATATATATAGTCATCATTGGTCTTCTTATTTAATTAAATATATATATATAACTTTATACATCCTACTTTTGTTGAGCACTCCTAGTTGGTCTGACTTACTCTTATTCCTTGTATTCTAGTTCCTGGTTTCCTGGCTCTTCTGTTATTGTTAAGCAGAAAGGGGTGAGTATATACTTGAGACCCCGAGGGTTCCCGGTGCGGGCATACCTAGTCAACAGATAATGTAATATAAATGATTCAAACAACACATTTACAATTTATGACAATAAATAATGTTGTCATGGAATGCATGAGTTAGGTTCATTATGAATTATCTGATGTCTAAGTCTCATGATGCATGGGGGCCTAATAAACCAATCCATCATCATCACTACTATTCACTGGAAGCTGTCATGCTCAGGCTGTCCCTAGGCACAACATTTCCTCACTAGAGCGATCGGGACCCACTAAGTCCTCCACACGTTATATCACATCACTGGGTACCAAGGACTTACAGGTCCTACACATAAACATGAATCCATCTCATCTCATCGTTTATATCACATAATAATGGGACTTGGCTCTACACGATCATAGTTACACTTCGTATTTAGTCAAAGTACATTAGGCTTGCCACAAACCATCCAGCATTGGGTGTGAATCCAACCATTAGATGCTCGACCCAATTGTATTCCCAAGATGCTACCTACAAATCGAACACGAATGTTCTCCAGCGTACCCCGGTGTATGCTTTAGATTTCACAAGAATCCTTTTCATGATGCAACATGTATGTTTTAGTTCTCTTTATTACTTTTGACCCCTAGGTATCTACGTGTTTCCTGCCTCATAATATTTGTCCTCATGTTGTTAGTCCTACTTGTTTTTTAGACATTGTAGATTATTTTTATTTGTATTTAGAAAATATATCGGTTATATCTTGACTAAAATAATGTTTAGATTGAAGAGTAAATAATGTGTTTCTTATTTTAGCACTTATAACTGGAACAACAGTTATTTAAAAGGATGTTTAATTTAGTGAGTAAAAGGGGACTTGACCGTTACTTATAATAATAATAATAATAATAACAAGAATAATAATAATAATAATAATAATAATAATAATAATAATAATAATAATAATAATAATAACAAGAAGAAGAAGAAGAAGGCGGCAGGGCCGACCATTATAATATAGATAAACCGAAATGAAATAAAAAAGAAAATTAATACGGAGAATGAGGTGGCAAAGCTAACCATTATATTCAGTAATATAAATAACAGAAATTAAATAAAGAAAAATTGTTGAGGATAAGGCAGCAAAGCCGACTATTATATTCAATAAAAATGACAAAAATTAAATAAAAGAAAATACCAAGAGCGGCAGCACAGCCGACCATTATGCTCAATAATAGTAATAAAAATTAAAAAAAAGAAAACTGCTAAGAGTGGCGGCAGAGCCGACCATTATGCTCGATAGTAAATAATAATAATAATAATAATAATAATAATAATAATAATAATAATAATAATAATAATAATAATAGTGATATAAATAATGGTAATAATAATTTCTTGATTTCATTTTTTTGGGTATTGGGATTAACGTGTTGAGGACAAATACAACTATATAAATGATAGTATACATTTCAAAATAACTATTGTTGACATTTAGACATAACATGAATTTACATAATAAAGGCCACGTGCCCATCCATCCTTATATCCCCATTAATTTATCACGTCTTTCGAAACTTATTCACTGGAATCCATATAGACACCTATAGTAATATTTTAACAGTTCCATACCTAACATGTCCAGTTAACCATCACAGTTAGTAATAGCCAACACCGCTAATTAACCACATACATGATAATAAAATATTAAAAAAATTAAAGTATCTTAATTTAACAACAGTTCCTGAACCTACCCTCAGAAAGGTAAGGACCAATAGTACCTTAGCCTTTCCAAACACCGGTTCACCCTAGGATACCCGAGAATATACCCCTTACCTGAGGTGTCGTATTTTCCTTATACTAGACGAAAGGGCGAATATTCAACTTTCAATCCGTAGCATCGATCAATGACTCGTCTTCAACGTTGGACTTTACGTGATGATTAGAGCCCGAATCCTGTGACATGCAAACAATCAGACGGGGGAAGAGGGTGGTGGTGTGGTGGCTTCCCACGATGGTGGAGGGTGGCTTTAGGTGACTACAATTGCAATTTATCAGTAGAAATTAAAGGAAATGATGATTGGAGGTCGTCGGCATAAAGAATGATTGATTTCAGAGGCCGTGGAGGTCGTGGATGGCTATGAAGGCTATGGTTTAGGGGGCTGTTCAGGTGGTGGAGATGGTGTTTTGTGGTGGTTTTGAATGGTGGAAAATGTGGACAAAGAAGAATGGTAGAGGTTGAAGGTGATTAGAGGTGGTTTTGGCAAAGAACGGAGATCGTTTGGAGGTTGGTGGCTGACATTAATGGAGGAAAGGGAGGGAGAGAGTTGTGTGATGGAGGAGAGGGAGAGGATCTGAAGTGTTGAAGAAGGAAGGGGAAGGTTCTATTTATAGGAAAATCCAGCCGTTGGGTGCAGATTTAATCGGTACCGGATGAAACCCTAGTTACGATTTTTAATACTTAACTTTAAGAAAATATGACTTATATCTACGGTTAGAATCTGAAAAAGTTACCAACATGAAAGTTTTAGATCTCATTTTTATTTTCAAAAGGATATATGGTACATGAAAATCCGACACCCGCAGCAAGAGTTATGCTCGAAACATGTGCTTCTCAAGGCTCTAAAATTATTTTAACTTGGAAAGATGGGTTCACCATGAAAAATCCTTTGACAATCAGCTCTTGTTCTCTTCATAAAAGTTGTAGGGTTTTTTGATACAAAGCCATGAAAAAAAGAACAAAGTGATTTTGACATTGTATAAGAGAGATATTAATGTTTTACTGTGGTTGGGTTGTTGAGTTACGAAAATAACTTTCCTCTAGCTTGGCTTTTCGGGAACGATCGGGCAGGAAATAGCTTTTGAGTTCTTCACGAGAATTGTAGAGGAGTTTGATATGAGAACAAAGAAATTGCAACAAATTGATTCTAAGCTCATACAAGAAAGTTATGATTTTTCTCGTAAATTAATGAAATTTAACGAGATTACATAACGGGTTTTCAGAGTACAAATTCTTGACTCATCAAATTGGGGATGATAGGTCACGAATTAGGGTTCAAGACTAGAAATAGAGATTGTTAAGTTTTTCATAAAGAAGAAACCAAGATAAGAATTGCTTGATTCTGATATCATATGAGAAAGTTAAGCTTAAAACACTAAAAGTGTTTGAGCCGAACTCAAGGGTCCCAATTTAACTAATAGTTTTTTTATGAAATAAAGTTGATAGGATCTGATAGAGTTTGGGCTCTTCAGGATAAGTCTTTGATTTGCTGAAATGATTCATTAGGGACTATTCATGCTGGGATCGAACATCTCAAAGCGTATAAATGAATAACTGAGGACCTCTTTTCAGTATAAAACTGGCATGCAGGAACTGATCTGATTCTTCCTTGTTTTACGTGAACAATGATACTAATCTAACTAGTTTATTATCTAGGTACTAAATTTTGGATCGGATAGTCAATTCTTGACTACCCGCGGGGTCTTGTATATACCTTCCTTAATATTATATTATTATTTATTCTAAGTATAAATCTGTATTATTATTATGTACGCTTACTATCTCTTTTATCGAGTTTTCTAAACCCAATTACATTATTCTTCTTATGAAAAAGGCTTTGATTATCACTTACAAAATTCTCATGATTGAAAACTTATGAGGTTAAGACTACTTACCGAAAATAAGGATGTTACAACGTCTATTGTCTCTATCCAGGGATTGACCTCTCCTGCGTTTCATAAATCGGTCTGGCTCAGCCTAGGACTTATTTTTCAAAAGTTATTGCTTGAGCTTTCTATCTCGAATAAGAACCTTAATGACATCTTTTAATTTTTTTTATTCCTCTATGGTGTGTCTGGTCTGTTCATTGAAATTGCAATACTTCCTTGGGTTGCTGGGCGGTTTAAGTGGTGTTCGTTTCCGAATACAATATACAGTTAATGACGGCCATCAACCTTGTATAGTATCTGAGGCGGTCTTGTTAGGGAATCCCTAGTACATGAGCAGCGGAAATACAAGGATTCTCATAGGACTCGCAAAGCGCCGTGTTTCAAAGCATAAGACAAACACACACAAAAAGAATTCGTTTTTAGGATTACCTCTTGAAGATCACCGAAGCAGTCGTAGCCTCGTCCTTTAGAAGTCCACACGAGCACTCCCACCAGAATCACAACACTTTCCAACTACTAGTTTGATGGCGTGTAGCTCTTGCACCTTTTGCATATTTGTGTCTCTTTTTAGTGAACGGTCTATAAGCATCTTATGCTCTATTTATAGGCTTAGGTTTGACATAATTTGTTCTCTCTAAAGAATGGGCTCCTTACTCATTCTAAATGAGTTATGAGACGTGAAACACCCTTACTTTAATAAATAGATAAAACCCAAAACAGGGAAAATTTTTCCCAAAAATAAGTCAATGGAACCGGGCACAACAAAGGAGAAGGGAAAGCAAGGCAAGAGAAATAAAACCGCCCAGCGGAAGACACAGCAGCGCTCAAGCGAAGCCCCAAACAGCGTCCACTCGCTCAAGCGAGATCCAGCACGCTTGAGCGAAACAGCCCAACTCGCTCGGGCGAAGCACAAGCCGCTTAAGCGAAGTCAATACAAAATCCTCCCATCCATCAAACTCGCTGGAGCGAATGCCTTGTTCGCTAAGGCGAGTAACACACTCGGTATTTCCCATCACTCGGAAACCAGAGTTCCATTCACTCGGGATTGACCCACAACATATCATACTTAGTCATTTATTTTTATCCACAAGGGTCACATATACAATCCAGTCGGTAAATGAGGGTTATTCCACTCGGAATCCATAAACCTTCCTCACTCGGAATATTTCCCAATCAAACACCACTCGGTGTATTTAACTTCAACACAATCGGGAATGTACCAAACACCCGTCACTAAGTATATCATCATTTCTCCCACTCAGAAAACACATAGACCTTCCTTCATTCAGAAGGGGTCTCCACAACCATACTCCACTCGGAATATTCCAGCCAGATTCACTCGGCATATGATATCTTACTCACTCATGGAATTCGTTAAGTAAGTCCCACTCGGACTTGCTCAGATCTTAACCACTCGGGATATAGAATCTCATTCACTCGGATTATACATATATCACACACTTAGAATATATCCCAATCTGAACCATTACGACAGTTCTTCCTTCGGAAGAGGTTCACTCGGATTTCCCACTCGGGAATATTCAAACTCTTTCCCTCTCGGGTTTACCCATGTTTTTCACTCGGTAATATTTAGGCCTATGATTACTCGGGAAATTCTCCCATCAAATCCTACACAGAATGGGTTCATCTAAAGGATTTTCTCTCAGAATCCATTTAAGTCTTCTCCACTCGGAAAAGAAAGCCAAACATCATAGCCTCACTCGGAATCATTAACTTAACACTATTTCATCCATCAACACTTCTCAAATAATTTAACAACACATTCCAGTCGATAGGAAGCATCAAATCAACATAAAACACTTATATGCATATATATATATATATATATATATATATTCATACACTCGGAATACTTAGCATCTTAACATTATTCATTCACCAACACCCGTTATCCGATACAATTACATGATTTCAATGTAAATCATATATATATAAACATGCACTCGGTTTTCTATACATATATATTTGTATTCATTATACAACATTGTTATATGAGCCGGCCAAGGCTTAACACTGCCTAAACATAATATAAATATACAATGCATGCACTCAACAGTCTGAGTGCACATCACTCGGACTTGAGTCCTTCACATCATTTCCCGACTAACCTGCACATACTGAAAAATGGTGTAGGGGTGAGCTTTACATATTAAATGACAGTTATTGACTCGGATTTATCACAGAATCCTCAATTATGCAAATTCATTAATTCAAACAAACATAACACAGACTGCCATTTAGGTATGAACATTCACAAACATCCTCCGATCGGGGTTTACCCATCACACTCGGCTATAAAGCCCAACACCCTCAATGACCACATGTCATCCACTCGGTATTCGATATCAATAATGTTTACACTCCAAGCCTAGCTCAAAGAGTGTGCCTGAGCCCTGCTCAAGGACTTAATCATATTCTTACATGTTGTCATCTGATTGCCGATCGGTATTAGGAGTCCAACGCATTCCAGTGGCGAATCGGATGTATACGGTCTCATTCACCCGGCGTCCAACGCCAATGCACTCGGCATTTTCCTTGAGTCCAACTCAAGGTCTTTCATCAAGCGTCTTATCTCACGCTTAGTGCCCTAGGCACTGCCCCGAGTCCAACCCGAGGTCTTTCATTATATTCAACACATATTCACTTACATTCAACACATATTCATTTACATTCAACATATATTCATCCGATTGCCCACTCGGTATTTAGCGTTTAATGTTATATACACTCGGCACTTCCACAGGGAATCAGATGACTCAGCTCACATCTCATCCACTCGGCAATCACCATGCCATCCACTCAGATTATCCTCTACAGCAAGCATTACATGCTATTTCAAGAGATCCACTCGACACTAACATTTCTAAGTCTCTCAGGCCATTTCATATAGAATTCCACTCAGAAATCATCACTAGTAAGCATCCCATGCCATTACATATAACATTTCACTCGGAATTATCATAACAGTCCCTATCCTATGCACTCAGCATACGCATATTTAATGTCAAGCATTACATGCATTAAATCATACACACGGGGATCAGTAATGACCACACAATGCACTCGGCATTCATATACAAATAACATACATCCATTGAATTTAACATAAACCACAACATGCATCATATATCTCATGGACGGAATTCAACAACACCAAGCAATACATATTCATCACATATCCGGGTTACTACTCAAACAACATACAACACACACAAACATAACACATCACAGTATATTAGTTTCACCTGGAAACCCGTCCATAAACCATACATTTGACATGCAAAGCCCCCCTTACCTGGAATGAAGCTTCCAGGAGTCACATGGCCACTCGTTCATACAGAACGACTCGGCCTCCAACGAACAGCAGCACTCTGCTCAGCTTTCAACCCAGGGAAGAGCCAAACACAGCCTTCAATCGTCCCAGCAACATGTTCTCAGCCTTGGAGAACCAGCCACTGCTTCCTCTTAAACAGGACAACCCTCAAGCAGAACTCCGTCCTCATCAAAGATGGAGGACCACCAAGCTCCCAAGCACAACATCGTCCTCACACTCAGCCAGTAGAGGACTCCAACACTCATCTTCATTCAAGCGTCACAGCCTCCAAGGTACATCATCGTCCTCACCAACAGTGGAGGACCACATGCTTTCTAAGCATCATGCATGTCTTCTTGCTCACGAGAGCAGCTCTGCCTCAACATCAGTGGACCATCTTCCACAACTGAGGCACCCATCAATGTTTAAAGCTGAACAGAGGAGGATCCTTAGCTTTGGAGACACACAGCACCATGTTGTACTCTCAACCATGTTGTTCCTCTTCGTGTTCCTACTTCCACTCGGCTTCTATACAGCGTTAAGTGGAAGAAGAAGATGAAGAAGACGAAGAGAAGAAGAAGCATCAGGAAGAAGAAGGAGAAGAAGAAGAGGCCATAGGGAACAAAAGAGAGAAAACACAGGAGTTTCTCCAACACCCCACGAAAAAGAGAATGGCGGAGAGTGGGTGGGAAGATAAGAAGCTCTTATCCTTCCAATGCCCAGCTAGCACTCCCATCAGCCATCCGTCCCATCACAATTACTCTCCATCCCATCATCAATTAATGCCAGCAGCGAGGGAATTGAGGGAGAGAGAGGACCGAAGTTCCTCTAAAGCCACCAAGGGCACAAGGGTCATTTACTAGCTTTAATACTATTATTATTCCACAATTAACTTAAATGGGCAATTATTTTCAACTAACCAATAACTTAATTAATCCATAACCTTAATCCTAGAATTTACCTTAATTGGCACTTAATTAAAAATCAGGATGTTACAAGACGCCCCAATAATAGGGGAAATTTTTTGCGTTTCTATAAGTCTTAATCCAATGAGAAGAAAATGAGTGGTGAAGCTTTTAATATAATACCTGGATCTATGATAAGCCACTCTCATATATAAAGATATGAGAGGGTAAATTAAAAGATTATTTTATAATAATTTTCCAAATTAAAATCAGCGGAAGAATTAATTAAATTTAATTGTTGTAAAAATAAAATTTAAGAGAAAGGACCTCATGAAGTTCCATGATCCATACTGGGGTCAAACTCCTTTTAAAATAATGCATTAATGCATTTTATTACAAAGGAAATGTAAACATTTAAAATTAAAAGAAAATGTGCAACAGGGTGACACTCGCTCAAGCGAGAATTCCATCCGCTTGAGCGAGCCAGCGTAGACACGCTAGGGCGAAGTAGAGAAAAGCTGGGCGAATGAAGGTTTAAGCATCAAGGGTCGATCTCGCTTGAGCGAGCCTTGCCTCACTTGGGCGAGATGCGAAGGGAATCCTAAGCGAGCCAGCGAGACGCTTGAGCGAGGGAAGGAGGTATGCATCAGATACCAATCTCGCTTGAGCGGAACACGTCCCGCTTGAGCGAGATTACTCCAGAAACATTGGAAACTCTCTGGCCGATTTTCGCTTGGGCGAGGCATCTCTCGCTTGGGCGAAAATCGTCCAGTATCAATTTCCCTCCTTCCTCGCTTGAGCGACCACCGTTCCGCCTGAGCGAAAATAGTCCAGAGGCTAACCTCTGATTCCATGACAATCTCGCTTGGGCGAGATAAACACCCACTCGGGTGAAATCAGGCCAGAGGCCAAAACTCTGTTTCATATCAATCTCGCTCGAGCAAAATTCTCACTCGCTTGAGCGAGTTCAGCAGAGTTTATGCAGAAAATGCGAAATTGTACACCTTACATGCAACACACCATGCCAAAACTCATTCTACCACAATTCAATTACATTCAACATGGTCTACACATTATATAACACATTTATAACTTGCCTCATTCATCATTATCCATTAAAGTCCATTCTAATTCATGAAATGACAATAAATCAACACCATTGTAGGTGATCATCAAAACATAAATTTTCATATAGATGTTCATTCATTCCTAAAATTAATCATCAACAAGCATCACCATTCATCAAATTACATTCTTGGGTCATAAATGAAAATTGGTCATACACCAAGATCCAATTTTCCTCTATGACCACCAAAATCATCTACCACCATTCTAAATATCGAAATAACATCCATATACAAAACATGCTATACAAAGTCTAAACCTTGCCGGCCAAGGCACTTCCTACACCACTATTTACCTCCACAAGCAAAATGTACTTCAAAATGCTAACTCTTCCCATGAATGCTGTAACACCTTCTTTCTTTGCAACTAATAAATTCCAGAAATATGAGAAAATTTTTCACAAAAACAGTCACGTATTATTCAATATAGAAGGAAGCAGGCAAGGGAAGAATGAAGAGCATTCACACGCATATGGCGACCTACAGAGAAGCTAAGACTGGGGCCGGCTCAATGGGTTTATCGTAACACACCAGCACCAGGGCGGATTACACAGCACCATTTGTTCGCTTAGACGGGGTCTGACACCGTCCAGGCGGAGTAAGGTAATGCAACAGCGGATAGAGGGAATTCCACAAGGACAACTTTCCTTCAAGCAACACTGGTCACTCAATAGGAGGAAATAGATAAGGGAAAGGTGTTAATACATTCACACGCATAGCATTCGGTGGAAGGGCGGAGTTCGAATCATCCTACCTGGCTAGGCGGGGTATATTTATCCTGGGCGGACTCGAGGGCGAAAGTGACCCGCTCATCCGTTGTCTCACACCGCCTAAACGATGTATGACAATGCAACATCAGACGAGAAACTCTTCAAGTAAACCTTACATTAGCGTCTATTCGTTCCTACGGGCGGATCCTTTCTCAGAGAACTCTGGGCGTTCAGCTTCAGAAGACAGATAAAGGAAGAAGAAGAGAGATATACATATGCAGGAGTAGTTTGTGAAGGAAGGAGGAAGTGATTACACCGCCGTCCAGTTCGGCAAGGCACAACAACACCTGGACGGACTACTTCACAACATTCACTTACTCAGGCGATGTCCAACACCGCCCAGCGAGACATAATAGTGCTACAACGGAGGAGGAAGGTACATAGGCGGAATCTCGAATTGATATCTACTTGCTTCAGTATGGTTCTACGCGTTTGGCGAACTGTCCTAGTTACTTGGGCGAGGTATGACACCGCCTAAGCGAGGTCAGCACAACGCCTCTCCAACACAACACAAGGTAATTTCTCAATCGGATATGGACCAGGGTTCACTCGATAAATCCTCACGCTCGTACTTCGCTCAGAAAACGGGAAGTTACAATGTACATATGTGGTAGTAGGTTGTGGGGGAAGGAAGGGCCGAACCTATTCCGCCAAACTCAACTATTTATGACGACGCCTGGGCGGGCTCAACCACAACGCCCAAAACAGAGGTCAACACCGGGGTCTGGATTGCATTAGCATCACAACGGATAGGAAAGGATAATGGGCGGTATCTAACCCTGATAATTACTCGCTTCAGCGCGAGTCCTCACGCTTGGGCGAATCGCTCCCATACTTTGGGCGGGGTATGACTCCGCCCAACGTATCCGGCATAAGTATTCCTAGAGACAATTCATAATTCACTCAGACTTGGCTATAGCCTGCTAAGTCATGCCGTCCCTGCGTATTCATTAAAGCACAAGCATGTCACACACGAAACCATACATCCAGATATATATAATAAGAGCATACGTCAATATTTACAAACACAAAATCAGATTTCTCCTTGTCAATAAGGTTCTATTTATCCCAAAATACTAACATCCGACATGAACCAGTCAGGACTTAATCTAACATCATATTAATTAAGCCTTCCAAATGCATCAGCACTTCGCCCAGCGTTCCAGCTCTGCTTCTGGTCCTCATCTCGAGAGACATTCACTGAAAAATGGCCACTGCAGGGGTGAGCATCTAAAATTTTAAATGATAGATACCGACTCAGGTTATCTGCCAATTACACAACCATACCTATACGTACAACACGATTAAAAATCAATTTCAACAACATTAACAGTAGTAGTAATATCAACAATGATAAGCACAGAAGGTTTCACTCGGTTCCGCATCGTGTGTATCGGTCAGACGTTGCAACGTAGGCATCACAGCCTTTTTATACATAGCTCTCAGCTATCAGATCAACTCCCAGCTGCTTGGCCATTTTACAGGTACCCAACCGTTTGTCCACAGGTGACACCAACGCTCTCAGCGCCAACGGCGGTGTTCACAGACAACCCGAGTCCCACTCAAGGGCTACCCCGAGTCCCACTCAAGGATTTTACAGCGTCCCACGCTGGATGACCGAAGGTAGTTTCTCACACTACGTGCTCCCAGCACAACGCATCCCATGCGCCACACGCGGATTCAACGTACAACATTTATTTCTCACATGCATTCTCGCATTCAAGCACACACACACCATGCAATCAGTAGTACACATTATCCGGACTCAATATATAGCTTCCATGCAATCAGTTATCATTCCATATTCAGACTTCCACAACATTTCGTTCGATCAAGACATGCAATCGGTTTACAGCTTCATTCAACGCATGCATCATTCTAAAAATCACAAGTTTGCTCAGGCATTTCAATTCATCTCATCCTAACATGCAATCGGAGTAAGACAGCGTCAAATATGTTTTAAAGCAGGCATTTCCTATACACAACAATCTAATTAAAGCAATCATTTCAACATATACATTCTAAAACCTGGGTAGCTTCAGTCAGACATTCAAATCAACACAACTCAACATGCAACTGAGATCCTGCAACACATACATCTGTGAGAAAGGTACTAACATGCAACACTCGTCTTTCACTCATCATGCAACCGAACTATACACACTCACATGCAACGCAATACACCATCAGAGCACGGATATAGCAAGCATCCGCACTCGAACCTGTTCATAACCCATGCATTTAAGATAGAAGATACTCCCCCTACCACTCGCAAAACTCGAAGGGATTTCTTCCTGCTTGGGTGGTGGCTCTCCTCTCTGCTGCTTCACTCGGCGATCGTCCTCTCAAGTGTGGGGAGTTCCACTCCACTGTAGCACCGTCACTTGGTTCTCGAAGCAGGGGATGGACTAGAGAGTGGAGAAGGCAAGAGAGAAAACAAGAGAAAAGAAGAACGAAGAAGGAAGCTCGCTAAGTTCTCTGCGTGCAGAGCATGACCATCACCCGCATATATATATACTCGCGCGGAGTGCAGTATGGTGGGATGGGGAAACGCGATAATCCTGCCCATGCCACCATGCTTTCACGTTAATTGTCTTATTACCTCTTAGTTAATTAAATTAAGGGAGGTGTTGACTTGTTGACTTGATATTTAACTCAGTTGCTTTAATTAAAATGGGGATGTTACAGTTCTCCCCCACTTGAAAAGAATTTCATCCCCGAAATTCAGTTGGTAATTCATGTGAAGCTTTAGTTGGTAACTCACCTAAATGAACAACTCGGGGTACTGCTGTCTTATGGCATCTTCGCGTTCCCACGTGTAGGAGGTGGTCTTGCCTTGCTGCCACTCCACCTTAACCAGCCTTACGTTCTTGTTTCTCAAGCGTTTTACCGATCGGTCCACGATTCCAATCGGTGTAGTCATAGTGGTCAGGTCTTCTTTGATCTCTACTTCATCGTCAGGCATCGTGTGGCTGGGGTCATGTAAATACTTCCTTAGTTGAGACACGTGAAATACGTCGTGCAATCGGGACAAATGGGTTGGTAATGCGAGGCGGTATGCCACGGGGCCGATCCGTTCTAACACCTCATAAGGTCCAATGTAGCGAGGGCTTAACTTCCTACTTTTTAAGGCTCGTCCAACTCCTTTACTCGGAGAGGTTCTCAGAAACACTCGATCTCCGACTGAAAATTCCAATGGCTTGATGCGCTTGTCATGGTAGCTCTTCTGCCTGTCTTGTGATGCTTTCATCTTCTCCCTTATCACTCGGATCTGTTCTGTGGTTTGCTTCACGATGTCTGGTCCCAATAGTAGACCTTCACCTGTTTCTGACCAACAGAGTGGGGTTCGGCATCTACGCTCATATAATGCCTCGTAAGGTGCCATGCCAATGCTGTGATGATGGCTGTTGTTGTACGTAAACTCGATCAAGGGAAGGTACTGCTCCCAGTCTCCACCGTGCTCTAACACACACGCTCTTAATAAATCTTCTAGACTCTGAATTGTTCGTTCGGATTGTCCATCCGATTGGGGGTGGTAGGCAGAACTAAGCCAAAGCTTCGTCCCCAATTCTTAATGCATGCTGGTCCAAAATCTGGACGTAAACCTAGGGTCCTTATCCGATACGATGGAAGTAGGTATGCCATGCAGTCGGATAACTTCTTGAATGTAAATCCGAGCCAACTTATGCAATGGGTACTTCATATTTACAGGTAAGAAGTGTGCACTCTTCGTCAATCGGTCAACAATGACCCAAATTGCATCATGGCCCGTTCGGTTTTTGGGTAATCCCATGATGAAATCCATCGCAATCGAGTCCCATTTCCACACGGGGATCTCTAGAGGCTGCATTACACCGTACGGTTTTTGGTGCTCTACCTTCGATTTCTGACAAGTGATACACCGGGCCACGTACTCCGTCACATCCTTCTTTAGTCCGGGCCACCAGAACTGTCTCCTCAAGTCGTGGTACATTTTTGTGGTTCCTGGGTGAATGCTGAGTAGGCTTTTGTGGGCTTCATCAAGCACCATTCTTCTCAATCTTCCTTCACTTGGTATGTATATTCTGTCTCTCACCCGAAAGATCCCATCTGACCCCTCGGTCAGGGATAAATCCTTTCCTTTGGCCTGAATTTCCTTCATTTCAGCTAGGTAAGAGTCCGCCTGTTGCTGCTCGTACACGGATTTTAAGAATTCATTGGCAATCCTCAACGTACCGATTGTCATCTTCTGAGAGGAAGGGGTGTCAACATGCAAGTTCATGTCTCGGAACCGCTCCAACAACTCTACTTCTTTTGCCATCATGGCTGCCATGTGGAGGGATTTCCGACTCAATGCGTCTGCCACGACATTTGCCTTACCTGGGTGGTATTTTAACTCGAAATCGTAGTCCTTTAAAAACTCAATCCATCTCCTCTGCCTCATGTTCAGCTCCTTTTGGTCGAATAGGTATTTGAGGCTCTTATGATCGCTGTACACTTCAAATTTGGACCCGTACAAATAATGCCTCCAGATTTTCAATGCAAAAACTACTGCTGCCAGCTCCAAGTCATGGGTCGGATAATGCTGCTCGTGGGGTCTCAATTATCGAGAGGCATATGCTATCACTCAGTCTTTCTGCATGAGTACACACCCTAATCCGAGTCCGGACGCGTCACAATAGACCACGAAGCTTTCTCGTAGCTCAGGTAATGCCAACACTGGAGCAGTCGTCAACTTATTCTTCAGCTCTTGGAAGCTGTTCTCACACTCCGGACTCCACACGAAAGGAACGTTCTTCCGAGTCAATTTAGTCAGGGGTAATGCCAACTTAGAAAAACCTTCGATGAACCTCCTATAATAACCTGCCAAGCCCATAAAACTTCTTATTTCCGAGACCGATCTGGGCCTCTCCCATGCTATTACAGCGGCTATCTTCGCAGGATCCACCGAGACGCCTCGCTCGGAGATCACATGCCCGAGGAAGTGGATCTCGTCCATCCAGAATTCGCACTTTGAAAACTTTGCAAACAATTATTTCTCCTTCAACACTTGGAGTACCGTTCTGAGATGTCCCTCATGCTCCTCAGATGTCTTAGAATAAACTAGGATGTCATCGATGAAAACAACAACAAACCGATCTAAGAAGGAGTGGAATATGCTGTTCATGTAATTCATGAAAACAGCAGGGGCGTTTGTCACACCAAACGGCATCACTACATACTCGTAGTGACCATATCGAGTCCTAAAGGTAGTTTTTGGAATGTCCGAGTCCTTCACTCGGATTTGGTGATACCCCGATCGTAAGTCGATCTTCGAGAAGACTGAGGCTCCACGCAGCTGGTCAATTAAATCATCAATTCTAGGCAGTGGGTACCGATTCTTGATCGTGAGTTTGTTTAACTGTCGGTAATCTATGCAAAGCCTCATGCTGCCATCCTTCTTCTTAACAAGTAGCACAGGTGCACCCCATGGTGACACGCTTGGTCTAATGAACTGCTTCTCGAGTAACTCATCCACTTGTTTCTTCAACTCAGCCAATTCAGTTGAGGACATTCTATAGGGTACGCTGGAGACCGGTTCGGCTCCAGGGATGAAGTCTATAGAGAATTCAACTTCTCTATTGGGAGGCACACTCGGAACGTCTTCAGGGAACACTTCTGTGAATTCACAGACAATCGGAATTTCGTTCACTCGGGTCTCACTCTTATCCTTGGTTAGACAGAGCATCATAAATAGTTGGGTTATATCTGGTGCTGTGTCATTCTCAGTGGGCTGTTTCGGAAAAACTATCTCTCGGTTTCTACAATCTACTAACACCTTATTGGCTGAAAGCCAATCTATTCCGAGTACGATGTCAAGACCCTTTAAGGGCATGCAAATCAGATCGAAGGTGAAACTCCGATCATACAACTCAAACGCTACATTTTTGCATATTGACGATGTGAACACATTAACGCCAGTGGGGCTGGCCACTTCCAAAGTCCGGTTCATAGACACAGTTGGTAACTTCAACCGTTCCACGCACTCATCAGCTATAAAAGAATGGGTAGCTCCCGAATCGAAAACAACATTAAGCGTATTCATTCCAAGTGAGCACTTACATTGTACTAGATCGTTTGCTGGTGCAACATCCTCTGCGTTGATGGTGTAGATCCTTCCTGTCGCTGTTGGGCCGGTATTCCTCCCTCGCATCCCGTCTCCTCTGGCTCTGATGCCTCTGCCACCAGGACGTTGGTCATCGTTCACTCGGTTCCTTTCTTGAAATCTTCCTTGACGCACATTAACGTCTGCTTGGTGTAGTTGGGGGCAGTCGGGGCGGATGTGTCCCCTCTTGTTGCAGTGAAAGCACACTACATCACCATCATCCTTGCAGTCTCTGGCAAAGTGATTTCCTCCACACTTGAAACACCTTCTGTCTCCTAACACTGGTCGTCTTCCAGGTTGACTCCGTCCTTCAAATTTAGAAAAAGGTTTGCTCCTGCCAACATTGCTTGGCTTTTTGAAATGAGGTCGTTGGGGCCTCAGGGAATAGTGGTTTCTGCTGCTCTGGCTCGAATGAGCTTTGTCGTCTTCCTCAAATATTCTACATTTGTTCACTAATGCAGGGAAACTCCGTATCTCGTAGTATCTGCAGGCCCTCTTAATATCCGATCTCAATCCGTTCTCAAACTTAAGACACTTAGAGTTCTCTGTCCCAGGCTGCTGGAAGGGCGGATAGAATAGGCATAATTCCTCGAATCTGGCCGCGTATTCTTCCACAGTCATGGAGCCCTGTTTTAACTCCATAAACTCCAGCTCTTTTCGACTCCTCACTGTGTCGGGAAAGTATTTCTCTAAGAAGCAGGCCTTGAAATCATTCCATGTCAGTTGGTTATCATCTTCGGGGAATCGGCTTCTGGCTATTTTCCACCAGTTCTCCGCTTCGTCTCGCAGCATGTACACTGCACATTCCACCTTCTGGGCTTCGGTACAACGAAGACCCCCAAAAATCCTTTCTAATTCCTGAGTCCACTTAAACGCCGCCTCAGGGTTCCGTCCTCCTAAGAATTCACTCGGCTTCCTTTTTAAGAAGCGATCCATTACTTGGCCCTCCTCAGCTCGAGGCTGGCCCTGCCTTTCAAACACGTCTGCAAAGCGTTGGAATGCAGTAGCTATAGTCTCCATGCTTTGGCGATGTGCCATCCCTTATCCTGAAATCAACATTCAAGGATAAGTATTCCTAGTTACTTAATTCCAATCGGGATTTAGTCTAACATTTAGTAACTTAGCCCATTATGTGTACTCGTATGTTACACAATTAGTCAGGTCAGGAGGAACAACTCCTCCCACCCATGAGTCAGTAATAGAGTACCAGTCAAGTTAAATTCACACCACAACAATCATGATCATACACACAACCACTTACACTTGGTAGGCTTACCTTGGCCTTGGACCTTTCGGTCCGCTCTGATACCAAAATGTAACACCTTCTTTCTTTGCAACTAATAAATTCCAGAAATATGAGAAAATTTTTCACAAAAACAGTCACGTATTATTCAATATAGAAGGAAGCAGGCAAGGGAAGAATGAAGAGCATTCACACGCATATGGCGACCTACAGAGAAGCTAAGACTGGGGCCGGCTCAATGAGTTTATCGTAACACACCAGCACCAGGGCGGATTACACAGCACCATTTGTTCGCTTAGACGGGGTCTGACACCGTCCAGGCGGAG
The DNA here is from genome assembly GCA_037962975.1 of Clitoria ternatea. Taxonomy (NCBI): domain Eukaryota; kingdom Viridiplantae; phylum Streptophyta; class Magnoliopsida; order Fabales; family Fabaceae; genus Clitoria; species Clitoria ternatea. The sequence goes on from CM075669.1 coordinate 111,964,717, forward strand.
TAAGGTAATGCAACAGCGGATAGAGGGAATTCCACAAGGACAACTTTCCTTCGAGCAACACTGGTCACTCAATAGGAGGAAATAGATAAGGGAAAGGTGTTAATACATTCACACGCATAGCATTCGGTGGAAGGGCGGAGTTCGAATCATCCTACCTGGCTAGGCGGGGTATATTTATCCTGGGCGGACTCGAGGGCGAAAGTGACCCGCTCATCCGTTGTCTCACACCGCCTAAACGATGTGTGACAATGCAACATCAGACGAGAAACTCTTCAAGTAAACCTTACATTAGCGTCTATTCGTTCCTACGGGCGGATCCTTTCTCAGAGAACTCTGGGCGTTCAGCTTCAGAAGACAGATAAAGGAAGAAGAAGAGAGATATACATATGCAGGAGTAGTTTGTGAAGGAAGGAGGAAGTGATTACACCGCCGTCCAGTTCGGCAAGGCACAACAATACCTGGACGGACTACTTCACAACATTCACTTACTCAGGCGATGTCCAACACCGCCCAGCGAGACATAATAGTGCTACAACGGAGGAGGAAGGTACATAGGCGGAATCTCGAATTGATATCTACTTGCTTCAGCATGGTTCTACGCGTTTGGCGAACTGTCCTAGTTACTTGGGCGAGGTATGACACCGCCTAAGCGAGGTCAGCACAACGCCTCTCCAACACAACACAAGGTAATTTCTCAATCGGATATGGACCAGGGTTCACTCGATAAATCCTCACGCTCGTACTTCGCTCAGAAAACGGGAAGTTACAATGTACATATGTGGTAGTAGGTTGTGGGGGAAGGAAGGGCCGAACCTATTCCGCCAAACTCAACTATTTATGACGACGCCTGGGCGGGCTCAACCACAACGCCCAAAACAGAGGTCAACACCGGGGTCTGGATTGCATTAGCATCACAACGGATAGGAAAGGATAATGGGCGGTATCTCACCCTGATAATTACTCGCTTCAGCGCGAGTCCTCACGCTTGGGCGAATTGCTCCCATACTTTGGGCGGGGTATGACTCCGCCCAACGTATCCGGCATAAGTCTTCCTAGAGACAATTCATAATTCACTCAGACTTGGCTATAGCCTGCTAAGTCATGCCGTCCCTGCGTATTCATTAAAGCACAAGCATGTCACACACGAAACCATACATCCAGATATATATAATAAGAGCATACGTCAATACTTACAAACACAAAATCGGATTTCTCCTTGTCAATAAGGTTCTATTTATCCCAAAATACTAACATCCGACATGAACCAGTCAGGACTTAATCTAACATCATATTAATTAAGCCTTCCAAATGCATCAGCACTTCACCCAGCGTTCCAGCTCTGCATCTGGTCCTCATCTCGAGAGACATTCACTGAAAAATGGCCACTGCAGGGGTGAGCATCTAAAATTTTAAATGATAGATACCGACTCAGTTATCTGCCAATTACACAACCATACCTATACGTACAACACGATTAAAAATCAATTTCAACAACATTAACAGTAGTAGTAATATCAACAATGATAAGCACAGAAGGTTTCACTCGGTTCCGCATCGTGTGTATCGGTCAGACGTTGCAACGTAGGCATCACAGCCTTTTTATACATAGCTCTCAGCTATCAGATCAGCTCCCAGCTGCTTGGCCGTTTTACAGGTACCCAACCGTTTGTCCACAGGTGACACCAACGCTCTCAGCGCCAACGGCGGTGTTCACAGACAACCCGAGTCCCACTCAAGGGCTACCCCGAGTCCCACTCAAGGATTTTACAGCGTCCCACGCTGGATGACCGAAGGTAGTTTCTCACACTACGTGCTCCCAGCACAACGCATCCCATGCGCCACACGCGGATTCAACGTACAACATTTATTTCTCGCATGCATTCTCGCATTCAAGCACACACACACACCATGCAATCAGTAGTACACATTATCCAGACTCAATATATAGCTTCCATGCAATCAGTTATCATTCCATATTCAGACTTCCACAACATTTCGTTCGATCAAGACATGCAATCGGTTTACAGCTTCATTCAACGCATGCATCATTCTAAAAATCACAAGTTTGCTCAGGCATTTCAATTCATCTCATCCTAACATGCAATCGGAGTAAGACAGCGTCAAATATATTTTAAAGCAGGCATTTCCTATACACAACAATCTAATTAAAGCAATCATTTCAACATATACATTCTAAAACCTGGGTAGCTTCAGTCAGACATTCAAATCAACACAACTCAACATGCAACTGAGATCCTGCAACACATACATCTGTGAGAAAGGTACTAACATGCAACACTCGTCTTTCACTCATCATGCAACCGAACTATACACACTCACATGCAACGCAATACACCATCAGAGCACGGATATAGCAAGCATCCGCACTCGAACCTGTTCATAACCCATGCATTTAAGATAGAAGATACTCCCCCTACCACTCGCAAAACTCCAAGGGATTTCTTCCTGCTTGGGTGGTGGCTCTCCTCTCTGCTGCTTCACTCGGCGATCGTCCTCTCAAGTGTGGGGAGTTCCACTCCACTGTAGCACCGTCACTTGGTTCTCGAAGCAGGGGATGGACTGGAGAGCGGAGAAGGCAAGAGAGAAAACAAGAGAAAAGAAGAACGAAGAAGGAAGCTCGCTGGGTTCTCTGTGTGCAGAGCATGACCATCACCCGCATATATATATACTCGCGCGGAGTGCAGTATGGTGGGATGGGGAAACGCGATAATCCTGCCCATGCCACCATGCTTTCACGTTAATTGTCCTATTACCTCTTAGTTAATTAAATTAAGGGAGGTGTTGACTTGTTGACTTGATATTTAACTCAGTTGCTTTAATTAAAATGGGGATGTTACAAATGCCCTGCATCACAATTCTAAAAATAGACAACATGGGAGAGTGAGTCCACATTCCAAAGGTATGAATATGAATACCATGTGATTATGTATATATGCATCTAAACATGTATACTTTGCACATTCATAACATGCATCATGCCACATACCATCATAATTCCATCATACATTTATCATAAATAACAACACAATTCCAAACAAAGTACACAAGCACATACATAATCACGTTCCTCAACAATTGAACTATCACACAACCATTATTTAGTATTCATATCTTTTATGTTGTCTTAATATATATATATATATATATATATATTTTATAACCTTATCACATTCATCATCAGATCTCATCACTTTGGCATACCTCCTTACTATATGCAAATGTTCTTAAGCTAATGCATATGTACAAAGGAATATTTCAACAATTGTAGATCTGACTGTGGGATTACAACACCAAATGTGGGATTCAAGCATGGTCCTCTAACCATACCCCTACTGCAGTAGTAAAATGTGTACACTTATTCATTAAATTGCATGCATTCACCAATCGTTTTACTGGTACCAAACCGCATCGCCCATCTTGCAACACCTGGTCATTTTCACCATGACCGCGGTACACAACATATTCAACATATGGTGTTGCGGGCCAACCATGAGATATATCATGGCAGCTATGATCACAAGGACCACCGAGGACACCTACTCATCAAGAGCCACCCCCCACAATGGTCAACCACATACGGATCCCCGTAGCACAACATGGGCAGCTTCGTGACTTACACATCGAGTCACAGGGGAAATATAATTCGCTCGTGCACAGAACCGCCCTCCCACTGGGCCAACTGGAGGAATCCCCTAAAATTCCAACACCGGCAGCTATGCAGTATGCCATGGATGCAAATGCAAATCATATACATTCTTCACTTTATGCATCCTATACATGTCACTCATCATTCATCATCATCGTCACCAACACCACCACCAGGTTTTTAATGGATTCGATCTTGTTGGTTATTCTCATTAATTTGAATCTTTGTGTGGCATCTTCAATAGTTATCAATAACATCTTTCCACTTTAATACCATACAAGAATACAATTTATTCTCCATCAAAATCATTAGCATTTGTTATGCTTTCTCGGTGGACATATATTTATCTAACCACACATTCATCAACAATTCATGGCACCACACCACACATCAAAATTTCTTCTAAATGCATTCAAAGCATGTTGCCAAACACATCATCTACATTATACACCACATCATTGTTTTTCACAACATTCAAGCAAGGCTAACATGCGTGACAATACATACCACAATCAAATAACATTAAAATTCATGCATTTAGAACATAAGACTCCTCTCCTACCTCGAGAGAAGAATTCTGATTGATAAGACGCTCCCGCCTCGTCGTTCGGAATAGGTCCTACATTAATATTTACGTAAAACCTCAATCAATCAACTACTCAAGTCATCAATTCAATTCTTTTTAATCATATTCACATCTATAATTTCACAACATGTACTAGACATGTTGTAGATACCATTTTTATCCTTTATTAGGCTTCGGAAATTCCTTCCCATTAAACCACCATCATTAGTTCAAAGGTTACAAGACAATCCTAGCCCTAAGCTTCACAAAACTCCATCTACTACATTCGTATTTCTCAATATCATACATTTCTTCATAAAACATGTTCTTAAATCAACATTAACCATTTTCCCTCAATTCTCAAAGTTAGGGTTTTCTCAAAACCCAAAAACTCTCATCAATACCTCATCAATCTTCACTTTCCACCACCTTTAATGTACCGACCACCATTATCCCCCCATAAATACTCATATTTATGGTAACCCATTCTAGGGCATAAGCATTAAATGCTCTCATCAACTACTCTCTACACATATTACTCTCCCCATACATATTAGCACTTATACATAGGAAAAACCTAAGTGAAATGATGAATCTACTTACCTCATACCCAACAACAAAGTGGGTTCAAGAAGGTGGGAAAGGTCACATGAAAATGAGAGGATGAAGAGGAAGAAGAATTTAGCTCCAAAGGTTCTCTTCTAAGCTTCTTCAAAAAGGAAAATGAAGGAGAGATGTCCACCACTTTGGCTAGGGTTTGAGAGGAGGAAGAAGAAGATATGTGAAATGAGGAAGAAATGAAGAGAAGAAGAAGTGTAGTGTTTTTCCCAAATCTTCTCAGCCAACTCACGTGGAAATAGGAAGGGAATTTGGGGATTTTTCTTTTAATTTTAACCCATTCATTAAAGATTCACCGTTTTACAACTAACAGGCTCTTCGTTCGGGCTCACTACTTCATCTAAAAATTATTCCAAATATATATTCAGATTCCCAATATTATTCTCAATAGCCCTGACCAATATCGTCTCATTCAGAGATACTTGGTCCGACACCCATATCTCAACCAGCTCATTTTCAGCTTAACCGGTCTCCATAAATCACCAACAGTCCCTAAAAATCTTAATTTAATTATTTTCAATATTTTTGGGACATTAATTAATTCATATTAGATTTGTCAATATTTATTTTCCTTAATTAATCCTCTATTTTAAAATTTTTGGGATGTTACAATCCACCCCTCCAAAAAGAAAATTTCGTCCTTGAAATTTAACGTATCGGATTCGAACACGTCGGGGTACCGTTCTCTGATGTCGTCCTCACGTTCCCATGTAAAGGTCTCCACATTCCCATGTTTCCAAGCGACCTTCACCAAGGGCACCAACTTGTTCCGCAATTTCTTCATGGAATGCTCGACGATGCGAACAGAAACAGGAGGAATAGATAAATCGTCTCGTATATCAATCTCGTCCATAGGAATCACGTGTAGGGGATCATGGACATATTTTCTCAACTACGACATGTGGAACACGTTGTGTAGATTAGCAAGATGCGGAGGGAGTGCTATCCGATAAGCAACGTCACCAATCCGCTCCAACACCTCGTAAGGTCTGATAAATCTAGGGCTCAACTTGCCACTCTTTAGCGCCCTTCCAATTCCTTTATCGCGCGAGACCTTCAGGAATACATGATCACCAACTTGAAACTCAAGTGGTTTATGCCTCTTGTCATAATAACTCTTCTGCCTATCTTGAGCAATCTTCATATTCTCTTGTATCTTCTTAATTTGCTCTGTAGTCTCTTGAATAATCTCCGGCCCTAAGGCCAAATTCTCTCCGACTTCAAGCCAACACAAGGGAGTTCTACACTTCCTTCCATATAATGCATCATACGTGCCATGCCAATGCTAGAATGGAAGCTATTGTTGTATGTGAATTCAATCAATAGCAGGAATCTCTCCCAACATCCACCATGTTCAAGGACACAAGCTCTCAACAAATCTTCTAGACTTTGTATTGTCCTTTCGGATTGTCTGTCGGTTTCAGGATGATACGCGGAACTAAGTTTTAGCTTAGAACCCAACTCATCATGCAAACTTCCCCAAAACCGAGAAGTAAACTGAGGGTCACGGTCGGATATGATACTAGACGGCATACCATGCAGTCTAACAATCTCCTTTATATATATTTATGCCAATTTCTCCAAAGAACTCTTCATATTTATGGGTAAGAAGTGAGCACACTTCGTCAATCGGTCCACAATAACCCATATAGCATCATTTCCAGCACAAGTTCTGGGTAGTCCAGAAACAAAATCCATAGCTATACTATCCCATTTCCAAACAGGGATCTCCAACGGTCTCAAATAACCAGATGGTCTTTGATGCTCGACCTTAGCCTTCTGATAAACAAGGCAAGATGCCATAAAGTTCGCCACATCACGCTTCATGCCACGCCACCAAAAATTCTTCTTCAAATCTTGATACATCTTAGTAGAACCAGGATGAATGCTCAATACACTTTTGTGAGCTTCCTCAAGTACACATTTTCTCACATCACCACTTGAGGGAATATAAATTCGGCCCTTCACACGCCAAATGCCATCTTGACCATCTACTAAAAACAAATTCTTTGCTTTCCCTTTGGTTTTCTTCATCTCATTCAGATACTCATCCTCCGGTTGTTGAACCTTCACGTATTCAAGAAACTCATTTGCAACTTTCAACATTTCAAGTGACATTTCTTAGGAGTATACATCTCCACACCCACATTCAAATCTCTAAATTGTTCAATCAATTCCATCTCCTTCGCCATCATCATGGAGACATGCAATGACTTCCGGCTCAAAGCTTTGGCAACCACATTTGCCTTTCCGGGGTGATACTTCAATTCAAACTCATAGTCCTTCAGAAATTCCATCCATCGTCTTTGGCGCATATTCAGTTCCTTTTGATCGAAAAGATACTTAAGACTCTTGTGGTCGCTGAAGACCACAAACCTCGAGCCATACAAGTAGTGTCACCATAACTTCAATGCAAATACCATCACCGCCATTTCAAGATCATGTGTGGGGTAATTAACCTCATGCGGCCACAATTGTCTCAACGCATAGGCTATCACCACACAACCCAGACCAAGTTTGGATGCATCACAATACACAACAAATTCATTCGTCAAATCAGGCAATGTTAACACCGGCGCGGTAGTAAGTCTTAACTTCAACTCTTGAAAACTTTCTTCACATTCTCGCGTCCACATGAATGATTGATTCTTACGAGTCAACTTCGTCAATGGTAAGACCAAACGGGAAAATCCCTCAATAAACCTCCGGTAGTAACCGGCAAGACCAAGAAAACTTCTTATCTCCATCACAGACGTCGGTCTTTCCTAAGCCATTACATCTTCAACTTTCGATTTATCAACCGAAACTCCATCACCCGATATCACATGACCAAGAAAAGAGATCTCAGTCATCCAGAATTCACATTTAGAGAGCTTAACATATAACTCCTTCTCTCGAAGAATGGCCAATACAAGACGAAGATGTCTTTCATGCTCTTCATGACTCTTGGAGTACACCAAAATATCATCGATAAACACCATGACGAATTGATCGAGATACTCATGAAAGATGCGATTCATGTAACTCATGAAAATCGCAGAAGCATTCATAACTCCGAATGGCATCACTACGTACTCATAGTGTCCATATCGCGTTCGGAAGGCAGTCTTCGGAATATCTTCGGTCTTCACCCAAATTTGGTGATATCCAGAATGTAAATCGATCTTTGAAAATACAACAGCACCCTTCAATTGATCCAATAGATCATCAATACGTGGAAGAGGATATTTATTCTTAATGGTTAGTTTGTTGAGTTGGCGATAATCAACACACAACCTCATACTCCCATCCTTCTTTTTCACCAACAACACAGGAACACCCCAAGGAGATACACTTGGGCGAATAAACTCCCGTTCAAGCAATTCTTCCACTTGTTTCTTTAATTTCGTCAACTCCATAGGAGACATCCTATATGGAGCTCTAGAAACAGGCTCACCACCGGGAACAAGGTCAATAGCAAATTCCACTTCTCGTGGAGGAGGTAATCCGGGAATCTCTTCCGGAAACACATCGGGAAATTCTGAAACAATAGGGATCCACAAGATTGGGAAGCACCATTCCCATCAACCAAACAGAACATCATAAGAAGCTAAGAGATACCTTGTACATCAAAGCCTTCAGCATTCGAGGTTGGGAAAATCATCGTCTTGCTATGACAATCCACCAAGACCTTGTTAGCGGATAACCAATCCATGCCTAGAATAACATCCAGATCTTTCATAGGCAAACATACGAGGGATACAACAAATTTCCTACCCTCCAGGTCTATCTCAACATTCTCACATCAAGTTACCAATCTTAAACAAGTATCGGTCGGTGTAGTCACTAATATAGAACCCTTCATCATACAAACAGGCACCCTTAAGCGCCTCACACAATATTCAGAAATAAATGAGTGCGTAGCACCAGAGTCATAAATAATATGCACCGGGAGGCCAAGAATTTCGCACTCACCACGGATAAGATCTTCAGCTTGAGTAGCTTCTTCACCAGTAACTGCAAATACTCTACCTGCAGTATGTACTTGATCACCACCGTTTCGATTTCCATTTCTTCCACCACGGCCATTACCTCGACCATTTCTTCCGCCATTGTGATTTCCACCACGGCCACCATTTTGTCCATCACCATTTCCATGCCCACGGCCTCCAAAGCCACCGCGGTTAGCACCATAGTTCATGCGGTTAGGAGTGTCAACATTAGCACCTCTTGCATTCAATGGATAATTAGGGCGAATATGCCTGGGTTGATTACATTGGTATCACACAACGTCATCTTGCGGACAATCACGTGCCAAATGGTTGGCACCGCATCTGAAACAAGTTAGGCCTTGGACATTTCCACGGCCTTGGTTACCACCACCATAACCGCCTCTAGGGGCACCACATCCTCTAACGTTCGAGGACCTACCACGAGAGAATTTCTTATTAAAGTGCCCTTGTTTCTTGAAACTAGAAAATTGGCCTTTCAACTTAGGCTCATGCTTTCCTTGTCTTGAAGGAATCACATCATCTTCTTCATAAATTCGACACTTATTCACAAGCGTCAGAAAACTCCTTATCTCTTGATATCGGATAGGCCGCTTGATCTCGGGCCTCAGTCCATTCTCAAACTTCATACATTTAGAAGCTTCAGTACCCTCTTGTTGATAGGGCGGATAAAATGCACATAGTGCTTCAAATTTGGAGGCATACTCCTCCACAGTCATACCACCTTGCTTAAGCTCCATGAACTCAAGCTCTTTCTTGCTCTTATAGCTGTCCGAAAAGTACTTCTTCAAGAATTCCACCTTGAAGTTTTCCCAAACCAAGGGAACATCAGCAGATATCATGCGTCCTCTAGTAAGACGCCACCAAGCTTCGGCCTCATTGCGGATCATAAAGGCCGCATACTCCACCTTTTGCACCTTAGAACATTCAAAGCTAGCATAGATTCTCTCTAAGTCATTAACCTAAGCATACGCATCTTCGGGCTTATAACCTCCATGGAATTCAGAAGGTTTCCTCTTGAGAAATAAATCAAGACCTTGGGAGCCTTGTCCCACATTCAGCTGGCCTTATCTTTCCAAGAGATCGGCAAAACGGTTTAAAGCATTTGCCATAGCAGTAGCCTCACGATTTGGTCTGCCAGCCATATCTTATGCCTATACATTAAAACATGGCCCACACATAAGTAACTAGACCAAACAATAGCCTTTCGACTTATGAACTCAAGAAATTTAGCACTCATAGGCCCATTATGGACTACACTACATAACCATATCATTTTTAATACATGATCACAACATATTCATCACTAGAGGTAAATAGTGTGAGGACTCTTGGCCGGACTCAACAACATTTGCATCAACCACAATTCAACCAAATAATTCATAAATCAATCAATCACAAACAATAATCACATGAATAACATTAATCATGATCGTATCAAGAGCAGCTAATGCTCTGATACCAGGCTGAGACGCCCCAATAATAGGGGAAATTTTTTGCGTTTCTATAAGTCTTAATCTAATGAGAAGAAAATGAGTGGTGAAGCTTTTAATATAATACCTGGATCTATGATAAGCCACTCTCATATATGAAGATATGAGAGGGTAAATTAAAGGATTATTTTATAATAATTTTCCAAATTAAAATCAGCGGAAGAATTAATTAAATTTAATTGTTGTAAAAATAAAATTTAAGAGAAAGGACCTCATGAAGTTCCATGATCCATACTGGGGTCAAACTCCTTTTAAAATAATGCATTAATGCATTTTATTACAAAGGAAATGTAAACATTTAAAATTAAAAGAAAATGTGCAACAGGGTGACACTCGCTCAAGCGAGAATTCCATTCGCTTGAGCGAGCCAGCGTAGACACGCTAGGGCGAAGTAGAGAAAAGCTGGGCGAATGAAGGTTTAAGCATCAGGGGTCGATCTCGCTTGAGCGAGCCTTGCCTCACTTGGGCGAGATACAAAGGGAATCCTAAGCGAGCCAGCGAGACGCTTGGGCGAGGGAAGGAGGTATGCATCAGATACCAATCTCGCTTGAGCGGAACACGTCCCGCTTGAGCGAGATTACTCCAGAAACATTGGAAACTCTCTGGCCGATTTTCGCTTGGGCGAGGCATCTCTCGCTTGGGCGAAAATCGTCCAGTATCAATTTACCTCCTTCCTCGCTTGAGCGACCACCGTTCCGCCTGAGCGAAAATAGTCCAGAGGCTAACCTCTGATTCCATGACAATCTCGCTTGGGCGAGATAAACACCCACTCGGGTGAAATCAGGCCAGAGGCCAAAACTCTATTTCATATCAATCTCGCTCGAGCGAAATTCTCACTCGCTTGAGCGAGTTCAGCAGAGTTTATGCAGAAAATGCGAAATTGTACACCTTACATGCAACACACCATGCCAAAACTCATTCTACCACAATTCAATTACATTCAACATGGTCTACACATTATATAACACATTTATAACTTGCCTCATTCATCATTATCCATTAAAGTCCATTCTAATTCATGAAATGACAATAAATCAACACCATTGTAGATGATCATCAAAACATAAATTTTCACATAGATGTTCATTCATTCCTAAAATTAATCATCAACAAGCATCACCATTCATCAAATTACATTCTTGGGTCATAAATGAAAATTGGTCATACACCAAGATCCAATTTTCCTCTATGACCACCAAAATCATCTACCACCATTCTAAATATCGAAATAACATCCATATAGAAAACATGCTATACAAAGTCTAAACCTTGCCGGCCAAGGCACTTCCTACACCACTATTTACCTCCACAAGCAAAATGTACTTCAAAATGCTAACTCTTCCCATGAATGCCCTACATCACAATTCTAAAAATAGACAACATGGGAGAGTGAGTCCACATTCCAAAGGTATGAATATGAATACCATGTGATTATGTATATATGCATCTAAACATATATACTTTGCACATTCATAACATGCATCATGCCATATACCATCATAATTCCATCATACATTTATCATAAATAACAACACAATTCCAAACAAAGTACACAAGCACATACATAATCACGTTCCTCAACAATTGAACTATCACACAACCATTATTTGGTATTCATATCTTTTATGTTGTCTTAATATATATATATATATATATATATATATATATATATTTTACAACCTCATCACATTCATCATCATATCTCATCACTTTGGCATACCTCCTTACTATATGCAAATGTTCTTAAGCTAATGCATATGTACAAAGGAATATTTCAACAATTACAGATCTGACTGTGGGATTACAACACCGAATGTGGGATTCAAGCATAGTCCTCTAACCATACCCCTACTGCAGTAGTAAAATGTGTACACTTATTCATTAAATTGCATGCATTCACCAATCGTTTTACTGGTACTAAACCGCATCGCCCATCTTGCAACACCTGATCATTTTCACCATGACCGCGGTACACAACATATTCAACATATGGTGTTGCGGGCCAACCATGAGATATATCATGGCAGCTGTGATCACAAGGACCACCGGGGACACCTACTCATCAAGAGCCACCCCCCACAAGGGTCAACCACATGCGGCTCCCCGTAGCACAACATGGGCAGCTTTGTGACTTACACATCGAGTCACAGGGGAAATATAATTCGCTCGTGCACAGAGCTGCCCTCCCACTGGGCCAACCGGAGGAATCCCCTAAAATTCCAACACCGACAGCTATGTAGTATGCCATGGATGCAAATGCAAATCATATGCATTCTTCACTCTATGCATCCTATACATGCCACTCATCATTCATCATCATCGTTACCAACACCACCACCAGGTTTTTAATGGATTCGATCTTGTTGGTTATTCTCATTAATTTGAATCTTTGTGTGGCGTCTTCAATAGTTATCAATAACATCTTTCCACTTTAATACCATACAAGAATACAATTTATTATCCATCAAAATCATTAGCATTTGTTATGCTTTCTCGGTGGACATATATTTATCTAACCACACATTCATCAAACAATTCATGCCACCACACCACACATCAAAATTTCTTCTAAATGCATTCAAAGCATGTTGCCAAACACATCATCTACATTATACACCACATCATTGTTTTTCACAACATTCAAGCAATGCTAACATGCGTGACAATACATACCACAATCAAATAACATTCAAATTCATGCATTTAGAACATAAGACTCCTCTCCTACCTCGAGAGAAGAATTCTGATTGATAAGACGCTCCCACCTCGTCGTTCGGAATAGGTCCTACATCAATATTTACGTAAAACCTATATCAATCAACTACTCAAGTCATCAATTCAATTCTTTTTAATCATATTCATATCTATAATTTCATAACATGTACTAGACATGTTGTAGATACCATTTTTATCCTTTATTAGGCTTCGGGAATTCCTTCCCATTAAACCACCATCATTAGTTCAAAGGTTACAAGACAATCCTAGCCCTAAGCTTCACAAAACTCCATCTACTACATTCATATTTCTCAATATCATACATTTCTTCATAAAACATGTTCTTAAATCAACATTAACCATTTTCCCCTAATTCTCAAAGTTAAGGTTTTCTCAAAACCCAAAAACTCTCATCAATACCTCATCAATCTTCACTTTCCACCACCTTTAATGTACCAACCACCATTATCCCCCCATAAATACTCACATTTATGGTAACCTATTCTAGGGCATAAGCATTAAATGCTCTCATCAACTACTTTCCACACATATTACTCTCCCCACACACATTAGCACTTATACATAGGAAAAACCCAAGTGAAATGATGAATCTACTTACCTCACACCCAACAACAAAGTGGGTTCAAGAAGGTGGGAAAGGTCACACGAAAATGAGAGGATGAAAAGGAAGAAGAATTTAGCTCCAAAGGTTCTCTTCCAAGCTTCTTCAAAAACGAAAATGAAGGAGAGATGTCCACCACTTTGGCTAGGGTTTGAGAGGAGGAAGAAGAAGATATGTGAAATGAGGAAGAAATGAAGAGAAGAAGAAGTGTGGTGTTTTTCCCAAATCTTCTCAGCCAACTCACGTGGAAATAGGAAGGGAATTTGGGGCTTTTGCTTTTAATTTTAACCCATTCATTAAAGATTCACCGTTTTACAACTAACAGGCTATTCGTTCGGGCTCACTACTTTATCTAAAAATTATTCCGAATATATATTCGGATTCTCAATATTATTCTCAATAGCCCTGACCAATATCGTCTCATTCAGAGATACTTGGTCCGACACAGTTATCTCAACCGGCTCATTTTCAGCTTAACCGGTCTCCATAAATCACCAACAGTCCCTAAAAATCTTAATTTAATTATTTTTAATATTTTTGGGACATTAATTAATTCATATTAGATTTGTCAATATTTATTTTTCTTAATTAATCCTCTATTTTAAAAATTTTGGGATGTTACAAGTTAGGCCCAATAGCTTTATTTTAGTCCAACTAAAATAAAAACAAAACATTTTCAGATGGTCTTACTCTATGTGTGTGACCCTATAGGTAAAATACGCGGTCATATTAATAATAAATTATTTTATTATTAATATAAAATAAGAGCGGCATCTAGCAACGCATCATTATGTCTGAATATTATTTAATATCAACATAACCTATAAGTGATAATTATTTTATATGTTTGTTCCTTTTGTCACGATATCCTAATTGGGCCCAAGGCATGGTCGCGTCATCCTTGTACATCCCAATTTATTTTACTTGATACCGGAGTAGACTTGATCCGAATAAATATCTAATATTTATTCTTTCAAGCATGGCCATGCGTTTCCTTAGTCTCACTCTATCAAGTGGCCTATAGATATCACTTTTATCACATAAGAGAGACAAATCCCATCTACATCACTCACATCCCTCTGCATAATTTGTTCATTGCCTAATCACAACCTTTATAGTCCTCTTATTACAGAAGATGTTTGATTGTATTAAAACAACAAACTCCTTATGTAGGAATCGTAGTGACTTCAGGTCGAAGGACTACATATACCATTATCATATTGAGAATCATTTATGACATTCATGTAATGATCCATGCAACGTTCTTATGGTGGGTCTATCCAGTATATCATTACTCTTAATGTGTACCCATGTGAAGACTTGATATCATCTATATCTATGATCTATGAGATCAGGTCATCAATATACTCACACACTAGTCTTAATGTATTTACATGTCCCCATGTAAATACTTGACAAGGGACATTTTAGGAATAACTTTCATATGACCTATTACTCCAAGGATAAATACATTTTAAAACAATTTTAAACTAAAATACCTATTTTATTGATAAGCAGAAAAATAATACAAATGAAAAAGCATAAAAGCTCATGGTGCATACACCAACGGGTCTAGCATTCAAAGAAGCATAATGATCAAAATTTAAGACTTTCTTCTCCTCTTGTCAGGGTAGCTGCTTTTTACCTTTTTCTTTGAGTCATTCGGTTGGGTTTTAATTTCTCTTTCTTCTTCTCTTACTGTGCTTGGATTGGGTGGGTGATGTTGGGTTATTGTGGATTCTAAGTGCATCTCAATACCCATTATTTGGTAGCCTTTTTGTAAAAATGTTTGAGGGTTTGGGTGGCCTTTTTGCTAATGGTAAGGCAAACATGGACTTTAGTTGAAGCACTTCATTAATTATATGGAGTTGAATTTCCTCTGTTAGGTTAGGTACCATTACAGCCTCCTTGTAGAACCTTTTTAGAAACTCCTTTAGGGATTCTTTCTCTCATTGTTTAATTTAGGCTGGCATGTGAGACATTTTGGGGACATCTTTAGAAATAACAAAGTGGTCACTAAACGCTTTAGCTATATCTGTCCAAGAGTCAATGGAGCCAAAGAGAAGACCTTTGAACCAAGTGAGAGCTTCACTGGTGAGGGTTCTAGGAAACATCCAACACATGATATCGGGTTCAACTCCTAGGTACATGACCTTGTAGGTATATGCATTAAGATGCTTACTTGGGTCAATTTCCCCTGTGTACTTGTCGATTGATAGCAGCTGGGTGGTCTGTAAATGTTTAGGAATAAGGATTCCCATAAGTCTTTTGGAAAAAGGTATATTTAACTTGTACCCTATCAAGGTGAAACTGGTTTGAGGGTTTCTCCTTCGAGGGGAATATCGATCTTCCTTGTAATGGGATTGGAGTTCATCCTTGCAAGTAGGAATTCTAGAATAGGACAGGGTCACCGATACTTCGTGGTGTGATGTCTCAGGTCGAGGTTGATGCTGGATCATGTGTCACTGCTCTAATTGGATGCGTTCTCTCTTTAACTTAGTCAACTCTACTCTACGTTGGCATATAATCTCATCCTGGGGATCTAGAGGTGGCATCATGGCACCTCGTTAAGCACTTTGTTAGGCGGATGTTGATGTGTCAATGAATCCAACATCGTAGGCAAGATGTCAAGGTTTTAAATGTGAGACATCCTTGATATGACCATTAGGAGTCCTAAGGACCTGGCCACTTACGTCTATAGAGTCAGCTGATGAGTTATGGGAATACTTTAACAGGTCCCACAAGGCATGCCCTGATAAAGGGGGATAAATCTTCCAATGTCAGTACGATTTTGCCTCTCTCTTATATGTTACACCGATCCAGTTGGGATTTGGTATTATCTCTCCTGGTCTAGTGGGGAATGAGGAGTCTCTACCTTGGTTCTCTAGTAATCACACTGGCTTTTATGTTGTGGGTTGAATGGTGGTGCCACATGTAAAGATTCTCCATTGCTTGAGTCAGCTCAAGTGATTAACAACGGAGCTTAAGCATGAGCATTACACATACCTTACTGAGTCATAAATAAGGAGTATTTATAAAGGTGGGTGGTAGTTGAGTCTCACATAGTGTTACGTCAATACGGATTCATAAATTACAGAGAAAAACTGATACCCACATAGAGATGTCTAACATGTTTAACAAGTTGGCACTAGTGTGCCATCAGTAAATGACCGAGCTTGCTGCGTTATAGCATATAGGGGTCCAGTCATTAAGGGCTCATCTACCGGGGTGTTAACATTGTTGTGTGTCCCACACATGGACTCATTTTCTGGCTAGGGGTAGTCTGATGTCACAAATTAGGGTCGGTGTTCTAATTTTACATTTTGTTTTGTGGAAATAAATGTTAGGTATTGGTTTCATTTCCTATATGGAGAAGGGCTTAAATTAGTAAGCTCATTGTATCTCACTTATTCAAGTAAAGAAGAGGTCAATTGGGGTTGCAAGAGAGACATCATTTGTGAGTTAGAACAACCACCACATTAAGAGAGAGAAAGAGAGAAGTCAATCTCACATAACCTCATAGTAGTTCTCATGAACAATGTTTGTGTTTTGCTCTGGGACATGTGGTTCTTCATTTTAAATTATCGGACTAT
Source organism: Clitoria ternatea (assembly GCA_037962975.1). Classification (NCBI taxonomy): domain Eukaryota; kingdom Viridiplantae; phylum Streptophyta; class Magnoliopsida; order Fabales; family Fabaceae; genus Clitoria; species Clitoria ternatea. The sequence continues at coordinate 111,981,979 of CM075669.1, forward strand.
GGAACAAAGATATATGGTGCAAGGAATTCAGTTCACATAGTAGCTCTAGTTTTGGGTATTTCTTCATCTTTTTGGTTCCTATCATGTAAGCTTGTTGCTTTGTTGTTTGGATGGTTGTAAGTACTATTATGCAACTATTTATGACTCTCTTGTACCTTATTTTTTATCAAAGGAACGTGATTGATGTAGATGAGATTTGTCTCTCTTATGTAACAGAAGTTGTTCCCCCTAAAATCTGTATTCACTCGATATATGTCTACATTCCACTTGGTATAGGGAAATAAGGCTAGTTCCTTATTTTTTTAGACACCTAACATATTTCCCAATGGGAAAAATGTTATAGTTATATGTAACCATGATGTCTATACTGAGGGGACCCCTATTAAAATTCTCCATCTCATTATAACTATCTAAAACTATCGTAACCTCCACGAAATCCCCCTTAACTATTGATAGTCGTCATCTCCAGTAGGTTACCACATGTAGGATGAATCCAAAGGAGGAAAAGGCTATAAAAGAGGATAAATGTTACACTAAAGGCTTTAACCAAGGCTCAAAAAACCCTCTGGCCATTGGGGATTTTTCTAGGCCGATATTACCCAATTTTTTAGTGTACAAGAATGTTATCTACGAGCTACTTGCTAGAGTGAGACAAAAGAAATGTATGACATCCTATAAAGAATAAATATTGGATATTTATTGAAGTAAAGTCTACTTTAGTATCAAATAAAATAAATTAGGGCATATAAGAATGATAATAATGTCTTGGATCCAATTAGATATCGAGACAAAATGAATAAATTATATCAATTTGATATTTATATTTAAATAATAATACATTGTTAGATGTCTTTATTATATTACATAAAATATAAATGTTAATATAAAACAATATATTTCTTATACTTTCACAATCAAATATTTAGCTAGCTAAGAAGATCAATATATGATTTTGTTGTCTCCCACTTCTTTTAAAGTGACACTAAAAATGCTTTCGATCGATGTTGATCATCAAAATCAAAGATAGTAACTCCATTAGAAATCATCTTATGAACAAAAGCATATTAAAAATGGGGCAGCAATACCTCACTTTGAGTTTTCGGCATTATCTTCCCAAACTAAAGACGGGAATCTAATTTGACATGTCAAAGATCACTGAACACAAACCAATTAAGTAAATACTAAGTGCTTTGGTATACAGCACATCATCAAGATTCTGTGAGCATGCTTTAAGGGGCACGAGGAATGAGAATCGATCTATGATAATAGCGAAAATAACATGGAACCGGCCTAGAAAGAAAAAATAATTGAACAAAGGAATGCACTACTGAAAGGACAAGCATTGTGTTGAGTACATTTAATCTATCATTATATTATGCGGGAAAAATTAATTAATTGCATAGAGAATTTCTTATATACACAAAAGTATTAAAATTTGAACCTGAAATTCAATCACATTACTCAAACCATGTAGCATAGTTTTTTTCCCTAAAGAAAGTTTAGATAAGTTTAATAGGACATGGGAGAACAGTTAATACTTAAAAGGATATCTATCTATCAATAAAGTTTTATACTGATAAAATTTATAGCTCAATCCTTAACTGTTTAGACAATTTTTATTTGCAAATCTTATATCGCAGCTAATCCTAATGGGGTTAGAGCATCTCGAATTTGTATGCATCACGCGTAATATAAAGATTACAAGTAAAAGAAAAATATAAATAGGAACCGTCTATTATAATTTTTTATATATACCTTATACGGTCTTAAACTAGATAATACTATTAGAGGTGTCAAAATGAATCATTTGATCTATCCTAATCAGTTGTAGAGCAAGCTTTTTTAGACCGAACACAAAGACTGTGTTAAATTTGGACTGCAAATTTATGGCATGGGCTGGCATCGGCTCACGGGCTTGCCTAGCTACCCGCTTAAGCAGGCTTGTATAAGTTTTTGGTAAAAAAAATAAATAAATAAACTACTAAAACTAAATTAAACTTTTTTAATGCTCTAAATCAACTAGTGTTATTAAAATCAAGTGAGTCAAGATATTAGGTTAATGAGTTAATGGTTGAACTAATCAATCGTTGGTTAAATTGGTTAGACCGAATAAATAAAGATATATTTATTTATTACTCCCTCAGTTTATAAAAAAAATGTTTTAGTTGTCTCATTTATAAGACAAAGCTCATATACCTAGAAACATTTAATATTTTTTTTCATGTTTACTCTTGCTTTAGAAATGTTACTATTAACCTTAAAGTGGATTATGAATTTAAATAAAATTAAAATGTTACAATGTCTTTTTATCAAAATCAATGCATTAATATATATTTTTAATATGTGTGCTTTGATCTGAATTATCTTATAAATAGTAATAAAATAATAAGTTAAAATATCTTTAAAATAATAAATATATCATATTTAATCAGCTAAGCAATGATATTTCTATGTTGAAACTTTTTTAACAACTAAAAGACATCTAAAGAGTGAAGAATAGTTAAGAGGTTGATTTTTTATTATTGAGAACATATGTTCAATCAAATAAGAATAATGATTCGAGAGTGAATCATTTCAAGAAAGAGACAATGTATATGGATCGAAAAAAATAACTTAGTTATTAAAAAATAATTTTTAATCATTTGTTGGCATTTAGTTTTAATATATTTTTTTATGTCCTTTAGTTTTCTCTGGTTGAGTTATCAATGTTTTAATGATTTTTAGGTCATTATAATAGTTAATAGGAGTTTATTTGAAGTTGTAATGCTAGGAAAATTAAATAGTTAAAAGTATGTAATGTGAGTATTAGTAAGAATTTATTTCTTTAAGGATTTCAATAGTTTAGTTAAGTCTGTAAATATGACTCAATGTAAAGCAAATAAATTAATTTAGGTTTTAAGAAAAATATGAGTTTTTATTGTAAGAATTTCTCTTCGATGAACTCATACTAACTATTATTTGTTTTTGTTTTTTATTTAATTACAAGATAATAAATAAATTTATTTTCATAAAATTTTGGTTTTATACAAAAGGAAAACATAAATCGTAAAGGGAAATATAAAATACATAATTAAATTTAAATTAATGTTAAAATTAATAAATATATAGATACATAAAAATATTGATACATATTATTGTTAGTTTTCAAATTTAGATTTCTTTCTCAATAAATTTTACCCTTAACTTGACACTAAAACACTCAATTGATGTATTTTATTGTTCCTATTTTGATTAGATTGTAACAACATTTAAATCACCAACTAATTGATGATTTGGATACGTTTTGATATGTTTTAGACATTAAAAGGGAGCTACAAATGAAGAAGTGAAGATTATCCCCTAAGGCCATTTGTTTAAGCCAATCATTTATGGCTTGAGTGGATGCTGAAATTGTTAGTTCATTCGCTCGAACCAAGCACATGCAACTTAAGCAAATGCTAAAATTCTTTATCCGTCTGCTCAAGCCAAGCCCCTATAGCTCGAGCGGAGCTTGTAGACATGGGTCAGTTAAGAGCCTTAAAACAATTTTTTTAGGTATTCTTGGATATTGGAGGTAGAGAACTTAGAATTTTGGAGTCTTCCTTCATTAGCTTATTCTAGAATTTATTTATCTTTTATTAATGTAAGTTTTAGGGTTTGTCACCATGACTATGTGTGGCTAAACTTCTCTTTTGTTGGGATTGGATAAATACATTTTTATTCATGACTTTGTAGTAAATATTTGTGTATGTTTATGAGTTAATATCATGTTAGCATTCTGTTTCTCATGTCTATAGCTTATTTATATTTAAGAAAATGTGATTTGTAAGTCTTTAGGTTACCAAACAAGTTTTGTGATTGAAATGCTCAGTAGATTCTTCTTTTAGGAATGAAGTTGATTCTAATGATTGTTAAAGTTTCTTAATGCAAGTTTTAACATTAAATTGTCAAGGAATTGAGATTTAATGTTATGGTTTAGAATCTACTCAGCAAAGGATTAGGTTTAGTAACTTTTATGTCAAATTAACTTGATTTAATGTGTAACTATACATAATAGGATCTCAAAAGAATTGATAAAATGAAGGAAGTCTGAGCTCTATGTTTTATCGCTTTTTATTGTTGAAACTCAACTAATTTCTAAACAAACAACTCATAAACAAAACCTTGAATATAATATACATAGATTCATTATGATTCACAAGCAATTATTATTTTGTTGTTGAATATCTCATAGGTCTATACGAATTTGATAACTCCAAAATACTTATCGAAACTACAAGTCGATTTGATACACTTGTCAAAGGACCAACAATTATTCTTAATATATAACAATAAGATATAATTTAAAAAACAAAATAAAAAATTAAGTAACATAGTTTTATAAGTATATAATTATACAAGCATGAGTAATAAGTTTGTTTTATAAAATTTAAGATAAATTATAGTGGGCTTCTTATAAGTTACCCCTGTAACAATAAACTCCATTTCTTTTAAAAAATATAGTCTGTCATATTTACTAGCAACCTTTCACTTCGCCCCATTTGGCAGTTGATGGTAAAATATGCATTATATTTGATTTTTCTTTTAATTTTTTTCTAAATTAATACAATAAACACAAGAGATAATTGTTTTTTCTATCCCGCGTTTGCGAAAATGCCAATAAGAATGATGGCGTTGTCCATTGCTACAATCATCATCAGTTTTATCCTTATTTAAAGAATCATATGTAAAGACTTAGAATCCAAAAGTTAGTGTTTATATAACTATTTACCCACCAATATAAGGCATTTAAAATAACATGTAACAACAATCATGGCAACAACACAGATATCAAGTAACTAAAGTAGAAATTGAATGTTTCACTTAAGATTATATATATTAGATCAAGCAAAGTATATTTATCACTCAAAAAAGTTTGCTTATCCTTCTTTTAGATTAGAGATTCATGTTGTAAGCCTTTTAAATGTCTTCTATTCTTTCCAAACAAAAAAGACATAATACGAGTGCTCTTTAATGAACTATCAAACATTATACTTCCTCTGATCTTAGGTATAAGAAAATCAGATAAATTTCACACAGATTAAGAAAGTGACTAAAAGTTATTATTTGCATTAATGTTACTTCCTCTGTTTCATATTATAAGCCCTTAAAACAAAAAAATAAGTGTTTTATTTTATAAGCACCTACAAAAGAAATTAGGAGCATTTATTATAGGCTAAATATATCTATTGGTCTCCTATGTTTCATGAAAATGTTAAGTTGGTCCCATATTGTTTTTTTAATTCACTTTGGTCCCCTATGTGGGTTAAAATTTTCCACTTAAGTCTTCCTGTCAAGTGGACGTAAAGATGGTTGTCGTTGTTGTCTGACATGTTCTCAAATCTTGAAATCATTATCCATGTGTCAATGTGTGATTTGCTAATGGTTCCATCTATAGAAATGGCGTCGTTTTGCTAAATGAAAGGGAAAATAGAAAATCATGATGTTCATTTTCCTTCTTCGTGTAACTTAAGAAAAAGAAGGGTCGCTTTGCCTCTAAGTAACTCACTAGAGAGAGGTTGAAGGTTGCAAAGGTGGTTGTTGTAGGCGTAATGACAAGTGAAAATTTAAGGTATGTTTTTCCGTTCATATAATGCTTTATTTTGTTGTTGGAGTTGGGTTTGTTTGGAAAATGGGGGTCAGTGAATGTATTTGTGGTGTTGACAAATGTTTTCCAAGTTCAGGTTGGGATAATTTTGTTTAATTAAATTTATTCTTATATTTTAGGGTTTCTTCTTGTGTTGTTGCTCATAAGTTAGGGTAGTTATGGATTCTCGGTTTAAGCTAGAGATTTTCCATAAGGGAACCTTTGTCATGAAAAATTGGAAGAAGGTGAGATATAATGGAGAAGTATCTAAATAGGACATAGACAAGGATAGGTGGAGTTATTTTAAGGTTAGAGGAATATTGAAGGAAATGAGTTATATAAATATCAAGGAGTTATGGTACAAAATAGGGGAAATGAGTTGCATGTTAGATTAAAGTTGTTAGAAGATGATCAAGGTTGTATGAAGATGGCAAGGGTAACATATTCTCAAGGGAAAGTGAAGTTGTACATTATACATCCTATAGTGGTTCTTGAAATTGTTTTGAAGTTAACTGGCCCGAAATCATCAGTCTGTGATCAGAGGGAGCCTATTAGGGTGATGGAGTTCAGGTGGAAAATGCTGAAGGTGGTGGTGTTTAGGTGGAAGATACAAAAGGTTGTGGTGTTCAGATGGACAATATTGAAGATGATGGTGTTCAAGTAGAGGATATTGAAGGTGATGGTGTTCAGGTGGAGGCTCTACATGATCATAGTGATAGAGTTAAAGGGTGGGATGTGAAGGGAAAGGTTATGCAAGAGGAAGACATTTATAAATGAGAAAAAAAGGATAATGTATTCGACATACAATTCGAGGATTCATACGATGGGGTTATTGATTAGGAGGATGTATTTGAGGGTGATGTAGCTGACTCTTTGGTTGAGGGTGATGTGGTTGAGTCTATGACAGATATTGATAAGGATGAGGTACCAAAAAAAGTTAAAAAGAGAAAGAAAATTCCAAGAACAATGAATCCAAGGACATACAAAAAAATGAGAAAGATCTAGGACTACTAAAACCCAACCAAAGGTGAACTCAGTCAAATAGTGACTCAGATGAGTTATACAGTGGTGATAGTGGAAGTGATAGTGAGAAGTACCCTTTATTTAAGATGCTTGAGACAATGAAGGATTATAAATGGGAAAAAAGATACTATATTTTTAACCAAAGAACAATTCAAAGAGGCTATGGTGGTTTATGCTATCCATAATGGTAAAGATTTACGGTTCGAAAAAAAATGATAAAAAGAGGGTGAAAGTTAGGTATGTTAAAGGTTGTGAATGGTATGCTTACTGATCCGGTCTCAATACCGGTATCCGATCTGCAATACATATTTCAACGTCTTTGACAAGACATCTACGTGTAACCGGTGTCATCGGTATACATCCGAACTGTAATTCCGTATCAGGCGTTCTCCCTATACCGGTTGTTCAGGATAACACCATGACATCGGACAATACACACGTCACTGTGCTAATGACAAGGATTGTTGCTACAGGGATCGATCAATAATTCCCTACACTACGAGCCAAATTTTGCTCACGGGAATGGTCAACTTGTTCCCTAATCCTAGTCTACATTCTCTACGCTCAATATAAAATAGCCACTTGACCCAATCATGCAGGTAAGTGCGCAATATAATAATGCTAATGGGAGTTGGTGGTTCCCCACCAACGAGTCCTCGTTAATCGAGCCAATCAGGTATATGAACTCACTTCATGATTGAAGGGGGGGTTCTTCTTCAGCTCTTTTACGACTGATTCCTCTCTGAATACATTCCTTACTTGGAATATAATCACTGACTTGAGCGTCGGAGAATCTTTGCAGGTGACACCACCATTCGCCCACTTCAACGCGTTAGGTCGGTGTAAAGGATCTCCAGGACGCCCAATCCGCTTTCTTCACCAGAGGACAACGGATATATATCGGATACACATACATCCGGTCTACTTGACGGTATTGACATACTATTCGTGACTGGCTTGAGATTGGATCTATTGACCCCGGTCCAGGACAGATCATTGGCACGCCCGGTGGGACCCGATAAAGTTATTCCCATATCCTTTGACAGAGCAGGTAATCCACAATGGAAGGCGAAGCACAAGACTTCATGGAAAATCAGGCTGAAGGCAGAACCAATCCTAACGCCTTCAGAAAACTCAACTTTGATTCTCATGGGGGCAGCTCAAAGAAGATAGTAACAGTGTCTGATCCTGATCCTCGTGATGAGTTGATCAAACAACTTCAGAGGGAACTCGCTGAATTGCGAAGAGAAAAAAGGCAAAGCGAGGATAAAGAGTCATCTCGCACGCGAAACACTCTCCACACAACTGATGGTGAAAAGTCCACCACTCTTCAGTACTCAAAGATCCCAACGTTTGAGGAGGGAGAACAAACTCGCGATTCTGAGGATGCAGCTTCCCGAAGGAAGAGAGATTCAACAATAGCACCCCCATTGTCTTACAATCTGAAGGTTCCTTTTTCAAGGAGACTTATGGGCATCAGCATCCCCAAGCACCTTCAAACCACTCAACCACTTTCCATCGGAAAGTATAATGGTGAAACTGATCCAACTAAGCACCTTGATGCTTATGTGTTTGAAGCCATGTACTTGGGGGCTGATGAAGACGTGATGTGCCGAATGTTCCCTCGAACATTGTCTGAGGAAGCCCTCGGGTGGTTTAAAGGCCTGCCTTCTGGATCCATAGATTCTTGGACGGAAATGGCAGCTGCCTTTGAAACCCACTTTGTCATCTCCAGAGACATACCCAAGACGTCTCATACCTTGGCTCAGATTAAGCAAAGTGAAACTGAGGGCTTAAAAGATTTTTTGAAGAGGTTTTATAAGGAAGCAGCCCTGGTTCCTAACCTCACAGAATCTATCAAGCTGCATATCGTAATTGAGGCATTGCAGCCAGGATCAGCTTTCGCTCTTTCATTAGCAAAGAGCCCCCCAGCAACTTTTGAGGAGTTCAGGAAAAAAGCCTCAAAGTATGTGAGCATAGAGATGCACTTGGAGGCAATGGCTGCAAAGAAAAAGCCACCAACACCATCTCCCCAAACCCAGAAGGGTAAGGAAAAGACGAGGTCAGAACGCATGGAGAGGCCATTCACCAATCCTAAGGTGGATAACCACCCTCCTCGACCTCGAGAAAGGCATGTCAATTCCTTCAGCCATTATGTACAGTTATCTGCCAGACCATCTCAGATTTTGAGAGAGGTCGGATGGCCAGTTTTCAGCACATATGGCATCAGGAGACCAGCCCCTATGAAAAGACCAGGAAATTCACGAAAGTACTGTGATTTTCATGAACAAAATGGTCATTCCACTGATGAATGCCAAGCTCTAAAGAACGCGGTTGAGACGCTAATTAGAGAAGGCAAATTGAAGCAATACCTGTTCAAAGAAAAATCCTTTGACAGGGCAGAACGGAATGAGAAAAGAGAAAGAGATCCCGACGATGGGGATGACAACAACCCCAGTCCGGTTCGAAAGTTCTCTGCTGTAGAGAAGCAAAAAGGTGTAATGACCGATAATGCAGCACAGAAAGACAGCATGCCCCAGCAACAACGTCAGGGCCGACGTGAAATCATTGACATGATTGCTGGAGGGTTCGCTGGAGGAGGAGCTTCAATTACAGCCCGTAAGAATCATCACAGAATGATTCTATCTGTGCAAGGGAAAGTCAAAGACAATCGCCCTTACAGAGGAGGAATTGAGGCTCCCATAATCTCTTTCTCTGACGAGGATTTTGGCCCAACCGTTCCTGGTGGTGACGATGCTGTAGTCATCACTGCTGTGATCGCCAACAAGGACGTCCGAAGAATCCTTGTTGACCAGGGAAGTTCCTGCGATGTTATTTTCTATAATTGCTTTGAAAGAATGGGTTTTAAAGACTCAGATTTACAGCCTTACACGCAGGAACTAACAGCTTTCAATGGCGCAAAGCAACTAACTAAAGGGTATCTTGACACCCTTATCTCGTTTGAAGGCGAACCAGGAGCCAGGACGGTTAGGTCTCGGGTGCTAGTGATTGATGTCAAATCACCATTTAATGGCATCATAGGCCGTCCTACTCTGAATGCAATGGAGGCAGTTGTATCAACCCTACATCTCCTTGTCAAGTTCATTGACAAGGATAATGCTGTGTCATCTATCCGTGGTGATCAAGAGATGGCTAGGTACTGCTACAACCTTAGTCTCAACATGACAAAGCTGGACGCCTCCAATAAAAAGAGGAAACTTAATGATGCTGGAACATCGGCTGAATCCGTAAGTCTTGTCGACCTGGACCCTAGAGCGGATTTGAACATTGATCCGTTCAACCCATCAAAGCCCACACCGGATGGGAATTCCAGGGACATTGTCTTGGGAGATTCTCCAGAAAAGATCACCCATATCAATGACAAGCTAGATACTGAAATAGAGCAGCGACTGCTGGCTCTCTTACAAGAGTTTAAAGACCTCTTTGCATGGACTGCAGCCGATATGCCAGGCATAGACCCTGAATTCTGCTGTCATAAACTTTCTGTCTATCCAGAGACGAAACCTGTGGCCCAAAAGAAAAGACGATTGGGCCCATAGAAACAGAAAGCAGCTTGTCAGCAAACTGAGGAATTGCTGAAGGCCGGATTTATCAAGGAAATCCGATATTCCTCTTGGCTTTCGAATGTGGTGATGGTCCCTAAATCCAATGGTAAATGGAGAATGTGCATTGACTACGTGGACCTCAACCGCTGCTGTCCAAAAGATCCTTATCCTCTTCCTAATATAGATCGGATGGTAGATGATTCCTCTGGTTACCAATACCTGAGCTTCATGGACGCTTATTCTGGTTACAACCAAATTCCGATGTGCGAAGAGGATCAAGAGAAGACAGCTTTCATAAATGATCGTGGTGTCTTTTGCTATACAGTCATGCCCTTTGGCCTGAAAAACGCTGGGGTGACATATCAGCGCATGATCAACAAGGTTTTCGAAGGTATGCACACCAAACTTGTTGAAGTATACATTGACGACATAATAGCAAAGACACCGGTTGGTGGCGATCATATTGAAGACCTGCGCCAAGTATTCACCCGTTTGAGACAATTTAACATGAGGCTGAACCCAATGAAGTGCATATTTGCTGTCCCTGCTGGGAAATTTTTGGGTTTCATGTTAACTCAACGTGGTATAGAAGCCAATCCAGGGAAGTGCCAAACGATTCTAGACATGCAAAGTCCTAAGAATCTCAAAGAAGTCCAATCCCTGAATGGCAAGGTAGCAGCTTTGGCACGATTCATGCCGAAGATGGCTCACAGGTCGCTTCCCCTGTACAAAATACTGAAAAAGTCCAAGAAATTCGAGTGGGGACAGGAACAAGAAAAAGCTTTCCAAGAGCTTAAGGAGGTGTTGTCCAAACCTCCCATTCTCACAAAGCCTGACCCCGAAGACACACTCATTCTGTACTTGGCTATTTCAGATGAAGCTTTGGGCGTTGCCTTGATAAAAGAAACTCCTGATGGACAAAGACCGGTCTATTTCACTAGCAAGACCTTGCAAGGTGCTGAGATCCGGTATCAAAAAATTGAAAAGGCCGCCCTCGCTGTTGTTTGGGCCTCACGACGGTTGCGTCCGTACTTTCACGCCCATCCAATCATAGTGAGAACGGATTTGCCACTCCGTTCTGTCTTAATCAAGCCCGATCTTGCTGGGAGGATGATCAAATGGTCTATTGAACTCTCTGAGTTTTATATATCCTACGAACCCCGCAGCGCTATTAAAGCTCAAGTCCTGGCTGACTTTATTGTGGAAATGACAGGGACTGATCCGGATTACCCTCGAGTCCATTGGACCATTTACGTTGATGGTTCATCAAACCAAAGAGGCTCTGGAGCAGGTGTAGTTCTCGAAAGTGATGACGGAGTACACCTGGAGATCTCCCTTCGTTTCAATTTCAAAACATCCAATAACCAGGCTGAGTACGAAGCTTGCTTGGCCGGGCTAAGAGCTGCAATTGACATCGGAGCTTCTGAGGCGACACTCTGTAGCGATTCACAGCTGGTGATTTCGCAGATCTTAGGAGAATATCAAGCTCGCGAACCTCAACTCCAATTATACTTGAACTGTGTCAAGGAGTTGACTGAGAAATTCTCAAAGGTGGAGTTCAAGCATGTTCCACGTGAAGAGAATACGAGAGCAGATATACTCTCCAGGTTAGCAAGTACTAAACGACCGGGTAGCACCACTACTCTGGTTCAAAGCACGCTAACGTCGCCCAGCATCCCTCTTTTCCCTTCTCTAAACGCCATAATGACTGACTCCCTTTACGGAGATACATGGATGGCTCCTTACATCCGTTATTTGGCTGATGGACAGCTACCCACAGATGAGAAGGAAAAGACGAGGTTAAGGAGAGAATTACCGTATTTCACTATGATTGATGGTAATCTCTACAGAAGGGCACTCTCTGTGCCCTATTTAATTTGTCTCAAAGAGGATGAGGTGCAAGGTGTAATGGAGGAAGTGCATGGAGGACAAAGTGGACACCACGCCGGAGGAAGAAGCTTAATGCGAAAAATCCTCAGAGCTGGATACTGGTGGCCCACAATGAAGCAAGACTCCATTGACTTCGTCAAAAAATGCGACGCTTGCCAAAAATTCTCTAACCTACACCACACACCGGCGGAAGAACTCTTCACATCCGCTGTTCCATGGCCTTTCTACCAATGGGGATTGGATATTTTGGGCCCCTTTCCAACTGCTCCTGGGGGCATCAAATATCTCATTGTAGGGGTCGATTATTTCACTAAGTGGATAGAAGCAGAGCCGGTGGTGCATATTACTTCAGCCCGAACTCGCCGTTTCATGTATAAAAACATCATAACACGGTTCGGGGTCCCAGCACGGATTGTCACAGACAATGGCACCCAGTTCACGGATAGAAAATTCACAGATTTGCTTGAAGGGTTAGGAATAACCCAAATATTCTCATCCGTCGAACATCCCCAAACTAATGGTCAAGCTGAAGTGGCCAACAGGGAGGTGCTTAAGGGACTAAAGAAGCGCCTTGGTGAAGCCAAGGGCGGATGGACAGACCAGCTGTGTCATGTCCTATGGGCATATCGGACAACGCCTCATTCATCCACCAATGAATCCCCATATCGCCTAACATACGGGGTCGAGGCAATGATACCTGTGGAACTGCAAATTGCTTCCACAAGAGTTAAGTACTTCTCTGAAGAAACCAACAATGCTAACTTGGCATCTGAAATGGATGTCATACAAGAACTCAGAGAAGACGCTTTCATCAGAGATCAAGCCATCAAAGCCAAAGTTGCTCTCCAGTACAACAAACGAGTCCAATCAAGGACTTTCAACGTTGGAGATTTGGTTTTGAGGAAAGCAAGTATAGGGAACAGATTCGCCCATCAAGGCAAATTAGCCCCAAACTGGGAAGGCCCATACAGGGTATCCGAGGTCACTGGCAAAGGCTCTTATCGCCTTGAAAACCTTGATGGCACTCCAATCCGAAACAAATGGAACACCCAAAACTTGCGCATCTACTATAGCTAGCTGTTTCTACACTCTCCTATCCTTATCTTGGATTGAATACTGGAGAATTTATTTTCACAGCTACGCTCTCCTTGTAATTCTTATTTTTGATTTAATAAGAATCTCTCATAACAATTTAACTCTTTCGAGTTTTTCTTATGCTGTGATTTTCAGTTTATCCGGTGTACAAAAGCATATTCAGGACGGATGATCTCAGCTACTTATTCTGTAGTTGACGATGTAACTCTTCGAATATGCGCAACGCACAAGAACATACTCAGGACGGATGATCTCAATTACCCATTCTGTAATTGACGATGTAACTCCTCGAGTGTGTAAATATTGAAGGCCCAGATTGTAGGATTAAACCGAACTCTGGGTACGGTTAGTAAGTTTGGCTGAACACCGGTGAAGGCTCAGATTGTAGGATTAAACCGAACTCTGAGTACGACTAGTAGGATAAACCGAACGTCGGTGAAGACCTGAGTTGTAGGATTAAACCGAACCTCAGGGCATGGGTTGTAGGGCTGGTCCTTCTTCAAGGCCACAAACCGAACCCCATTCGAAGACTACATGGGTTGTAGGGCTGGTCCTTATTCAAGGCCACAAACCGAACCCCATGCGAAGGCTTGGGCGCAGTAAGCTGGTTTTTCTTCAAGACCACGCTGAACCCCAAGTGACGGGCGCAGTAGGTTCAGGATTAGCCCTGATCTGAACCCCGTATTGAAGGCTCGGATTGTAGGATTAAACCGAACTCTGAGTATGACTAGTAGGATTAACCGAACGTCGGTGAAGAATCGTCATTGGGTAAAACCAAAGACCAATTGAAGAACGGCTAGTAGGATTCAACCGAACACCAAATATGACATGGACAGTAGGATCAAACCGAACTCCAAACACAACAAGTAAGTTATACTGAACTCCAGATTAATACTTTCTTATGAAGTTCTTTATTTGGAAGTTTTATAACTAACTCATGAACTCCGACACAAACAATTCACTCGGGTACGCCACAATCTAAGGCATATTCACCTGAAATCTCTCAGTCGGAAATATTTGAGGAGGAATGTCTATTTTAAATCCTCACTCTTAAAAACTCTCACGAGAAAATTTTACTCAGAGTTTATTCAAAGTGATAATCACCCAATGATACTGGGGGACAACATCAACGGTTTAACGAATATCTTGAGGAATGAACTCTCGTCTAAACGATCTCACAATCATTCCCCTTAAGCCGTTCTTGTAACAATGATGTGTTCCCTCATCAGCGGTGACCTTATTATGAAATTCATCTTGCATGTATAAGTCCGGTATGTAGATTTTGTTTTACAATCCGATCTTCATTACTTAAAACCGGAATGATACAATACACATGCAATCCCTCTATTAAAGTTGTTTTTCACTAAGCAAGAATGGAGGTAAAAAACTCTTTTATTGATTAAATGAGAATTACACTTCGTGTAATAATCCGGAGCTTATCCCGGAACACAGCGAATTTGAATCAATAAAATGAAAAAAGAAACAGGGAAGCACGCTACTTTCTATGGCTTGAATCTCCTTCTTTCCCTTTGCCTTTGCCTCCGGCCTTGCCTTCTTCAGTGCGAGAGCTTGTTCCTGTACTTATGGGCTTCAGGAATGAAGGTCCCATTGATTGGCCTGCAGGTAAAGGAGCGAACTTATAAGGAGTGTTGGGCGGACTTTCATGACGCTTATCAACTATGGCCACCAGTTTCCCTTGATAAAACTCATAGAACGGGTCAATACCATTCAGATTAAGTTTCACCTTGGGATTCCGGTATTGAATTTGACGAACAGCCAACCCAAAGGATTCCTTGACTGCCTGATCGCACATATCCACAGCCTCGTCAAATTCCGCTTTTGTGTCCGCCAACTTTGAAAGCAACTCCTTCTCCTTACGCGACCAATCTTCGGTTCTTCGAGCATAAACAACTTTGACTTCCTTAAGCTCCTCTTCCAGCTTTGAAGAGCGTTCCTTCTCCGCACAAAAACCGGAGTGGAGGTCGGAATTGATTTTCTTTTGATCAGCTACTTGGGCCTCCAACTCCTTGGCAAGATGTTTTAGCCTGACAATTTCTTCATCCTTCTTATATCCTTCCTCTTTGGAAGCTTCTAATTTACTTTCTAAACGAAGGATGGTTGCCTTGTCCTTAGCAGCAGCAACGCTAAGGTCATTAACCTTGCCAACCAACAAGCTCAGCCTCTCATTCTCTTCTGGAAGCTTGTGAACCGATCTTAGGAGCCCGGATAATTCTACCAGGTGCTTCTGTCCGGCATCGCAAGCTTTGGCTACTTCATCGCTCATCAATGAGGGCTTCAGCTTGTACGGAGACTCAGGAACGACCTCAGGAACAGAACCCTCGTATACCAGATATTGTGCAAGACCGGAGCTACTTTGAAGAGGGCGAGTAACTTTTGGTGCAAAGTAAGTCGTTATTGGCTTTGCACCATAAGTGATCCAGTCGCCAGGAGCATCCGGAGTGGACCCTGCATCCAAAGCGGATCTTTCCACTTTCTTTCCCTTTGAAGGCTCCGGATCAGCACTCTCACTTGAAATTTTTTGTTTTTTCGGAGAAGGTTGACGATCCAAGGTCCTTGAGGAACCGCGTTTTATAGTTTTCTTCTTTTCTCCGACCTTCTCAGCCGCAACCTTCTCAGATCCGCCCTCCAGTAAGGGAATATCGTCACCTGCAGATGAGGTTAAAATGATGGTCTCCGCTGTGGCTTTCTTCGAATTCCGTTTCGCCTGAATGTCATTTTCAGCTGCCACGGAATTCGCTCCAGCTTTGAGCCCTTTCAGTTTTTCCATCTCTGGAGACGCAGCTTCAATTTCAACTGCAAAACCAAGCAACACGGTTAGAAATCAACTACTTCAAGGCATGATGCGATAAAATATGAATATTAGCAGGAAAATTACGCAGATATTCCTCGCGGGTAGACCACGATCCTAACAAACGCCTGCAAGAGAAAAATTTATGCGAGGCGGTGTAAGATTGAAGGGCGGAAAGAACGGAAACTGAAGACGGGCTTAGTTCATCCTCCTCAGTATAGTACGCCTGGGAGGTCAGCAAAAAGTGTTCATGCGTCCAAGCCACTGGGAACTTCGGAAGCCCATCTTCAGTTAACCAAAAAACTGACTCGTCAGGGTGAACGCTAATCTTCGTGAAATAGGACTTGAATGAATGTCCATCAACTTTGGCGGAGTCAGTGTACGCCTCAAAGTTGATAACCTTTGAGAGAGTCCGGAGGGATATCAAGCTCACTCCCCCCTTCTCTTTATTTGCACGACGGACCACTTGGGCAAAATAAAAGAGCATGGCCACCGTCGGCTTGAAGTTGAAGTGCTCCCCAAGCACTTCAAGAGAGCGGACTAATCCCCATCCGTTGGGGTGAAGCTGTGAAGGAGCGCAGTCCAGGAATCTCAGAACCCCCATCTGAAACTTCGAAAGGGGAAACCGCACACCAAGGTTCAAAAATAAAAAGTCATACATATACAAGGACCTTTCGTCCGGGATATGACAAATTCGATCGGATGGCAATGGGGCTATCACCACGAAGCACTTCTTGTATTTATGCCTCTTGAAGACCGTGAAACGCGGCTCCAACTCCGCTCCCCCCTCTTGAGCATGAACTGATGCTATTTCACGAAACTCCTCAGCCACCCAGCTGAATGGGCGTTTCTGTTGGAATTTCACCCAATCTATCCGGTGTGCAACCACATTACAGAGGCCGGATTGGGTCTTCAAGATATGCTTCTCGGAAGGGGATTCCCCTTCAGACGACTTCCTCCCAGTAGCTTTCTTTGTCACCATTGTGAAAGCCTTGATGCTGCGATAAAATTCCACATCATCAGAGACATATAAATCCCCACTCTCGACACTCTCACTAGAGGAGGAAGACCCTGAAGAGGGTATAATCACCCTTCGCCTTTGATATTGCGACCCCTCCCTCTCTGTATTTCGTGATCTCGACTGAAGGATCACTGGAATCCTCCCACCATGAACGCTAGGGTTTTGAGTCAAAGCCCTTCCTCCTCTTCCTCTAGGGCCAACGCCACTGAAGCTAACACCCTTCCTAGGCATTCTCAAATATTGAAAAGAGAAACTGAGAACGAAGGGAAAGTGGTTACCTTAGATAGTGAATTGAAATTCACAGAGGTGGATACGAAGAACTTCTTGGAACTTTCGCAGAGATTCGTCAAGGAAGCAAGAAGAAATGGTAACTGAGAATTGCCAAATATGCCTATATACCAAAATTTTTCAAATACCCATTAAACATAACCTGTCGTTTACCCCTAAACGACTCCCCGTTTAGTGGACCAAAATTGTCATTTAGTACATCAAGGCGCGAAAATGCCATCATTTTGTCACAGAGCCATCGAAATGGGCCTATTAAAACCAAATATTAGGCCCAACAAAACTATGCGTGACAGTTACTAAGACATGCGCACTTAATGCAATAATGGCGCGCCCACGTGAATTAAGGCATTAAATGTCCAATCATTAGAAACGTGGCCACCATTACCCGAATACCAAGGGTTGCGAAATTCGATAAACTTCTGATATTTCCATTGTCGAATCCGCCCTTAAAATTTCATCACTACGGAACATGGTTCCCAGAACGGATATTTACACTTCGGTGCAAATCCGAAATCCAGACGTACTATGATCAATATAGCTCATATGAGCAAGTCAACTGCTTCCTCACATCAGCTAGGGGGCTAGTAGAGGTAAGACTCGGATTTCGGATGGAGCGAAAATTGGCAATTGAATCCGCACTCCCTTGATTGGAAAAATTCACCAGGACGGATGATCTCAATCACTTATTCAGTGATTCGATGATGTAACTCCTGGTACGAAGAACTCCAATAATCACACCAGGACGGATGATCTCAATCACTTATTCAGTGATTCGGTGACGTAACTCCTGGTATGAAGAACTCCAATAATCATTCCAGGACGGATGATCTCAATCACTTATTCAGTGAGTCGACGATGTAACTCCTGGTATGAACAATTCTCATCATCATTCTGAAAGTATTCACTCAATCCGTATTCCTACGATTAAAAAATGTCTCCAGGATGGATTATCTAAACCACTTAATCTGTGATCTGACGATGTAACTCTTGACGATGTGTACTTTTCCAAAACGGATAACCTCAGTCACCCATTATGTGATATGATGATGTAACTCCTAACGCGGTGTACCTGCCCAGGACGGATGATCTCAATCACCCATGCTGTGATCTGACGATGTAACTCCTGGGGGCATACACACCCAAAGGACGGATGATCTCAATCACCTAATATGCGACCTGATGATGTAGTTCCTGGTATCGTACACATCCCCAAGACGGATGATCTCAATCACTTATGAAGTGATTTAATGATAAAACACCTGGCATGATCAATACTCATAATCATCTTTATGATGGAAAATTCTGAAAGTCAGTCCGCACTTTCGCTTTCTAGTGGTATTCTCCCAGGACGGATACTCTTTATCACCTATTCTGTGATACAACGACGTAACTCCTGGTGTAGAAAAAACTCCCATCATCATCCTTATGATAAAGGACTCAAACACCACTTCCTTGCAGTTCCCTAAACTTGGAACAAGATTATCATCTCCTGTAAGAATATTACGGATTAGAAGCAGTCATCCGTCCTGTTACACTACTTTGCTAAACAGCGGATCGACCCATCTTTCCCCAAAAGAATTAAGGATCACGCCCCAAAGACAGGCACCTTCTTCTTAATACACACTTGGGGACATGTATATATTTATCCGTTCTAAATTTTATTCGTTGTTTAATCTTTCGAGGCTATTATTTCAATCCGGCCTTAAGATTAATTATACAGAACGGATTAGAAACGATTTAAATATACATGAAACGACGAAGACAAATTTCTTCAATCAAAACTCATTCATTGAAATGAAATTATATACAATAGTTTAAAATCCGGAGTTGATCCCGGTACACAACTATACATGTAAATGAAAACAAAACTACTGAGGAGGAATCTGTTCTTCAGTCTTTTGTGCCTCTTCAGCACTGGGCTCTTGTGCTCCTTCCTTTAGAACCTCCGCAGGAGTCTCGCCTCCAGGAGCCTCAGCCCTTTCTTCAGAAGAGGGAACCTCGGACGCAGGAAAGACGTAGTCAGGTCCCATGGATTGACCCTCAGGAAGAGGAGCCAAACCATATAAGGACGTCGGTGGATCTTCGTGACGACCATCCACCACTGCGACTAACTTTCCCTCATGGAATTCATAGTACGGATCCATCCCATAAAGGTTAAGTTTCACAGTGGGATTGCGGTAGAAGACTTGGCGTATGGCTAGGCCGAAGGACTCTTCAACAGCCCGGCTGCATATGTCAACAGCTTCTTCTCTCTCAGCTTTCGCTGTAGCCAATTCTCCCCGCAACTTAGACAGCTCCTCACTGGATATCTCGGGCTCCACTTTCCTAGCCTTCAGTCCCTCTATCTCAAGAAGGAGCTTCTTCTCCCTTTGAGACCACTCCTGAGCATCAGCCTTATTTTTATCCTGGCTGCTGCGGAGTTCTTCCTCCTTCTCTGCCACTTTGCCTTCCAAGTTTTTAAGATCGCCTTTGAGCTTGAGATTCTCTTTAGTTACGAGATCCCCAAACTCCTTAGACTTGTTAAGACGATCTTCCATTAACTTCAATGCGGCTTTGTCCTTGTCTGAGGAAAGGTTGAGCTCTTCTAATTTGTCACTTAGCTCCTCAACCTTGTCGACGTTCTTAGCCAACTCACTGACGGAAGATAGCAATCCAGCAAGTTCGGCTAGCTGCCACCTTCCGGCCTCACACGCTTCTTCAATTTCTTTAACACTAAGCGTAGGCCGGAGTTTATACATCGGTGGTGGAAGAGTGGCAGGAGTAGAACCTTCGTAGGAGAGGAAGGGGGTGAGAAACGAGGTCGTTGGGAAGGAGGTCGGCCCTGATCCAGAAACCCCAGCAGCAGTGCCTTTATTGAGACCGGAGGAAGCACCAATCCCTTCCGAGGTTTCAACGGCTTTATCCTCCGAAGTCCTTTGCTTCTTGGACTGACGCTTCGAAGGATCATTCTGGATCTTTCTTCTCCTCTCAGTAACTGGAGGCTGACCCGAGGCTGCGCCAACATCGGACGTACCGCCCTCAACCAGTGGGATGTCCCCTTCAGCATCCGAGGTCAAGATGATTACCTCAGGACGATCCTTAGTTGAGGGCCTGGGCTTCACCTCATTTTCATGAGTAACAGATTTGCCAGCCGCCTTGAATTTCTTCAATTTGTCCATTTCTGGAGTTTGCTGTTCTATTTCACCTACATGAACAAACACAAGATGTCAGCAACTACAAATATTCTATACATATTTGATAAAGGAGAAAAGATAGAATAAAACGAGAAGTACGCAAATATTCCTCCCGGACTCCGCTTGAGCTACTTAGCAGACGCCTACACGAAAAGACGTGACGACCTGTAGTGTGCGATTCAAGTGCGAACAACACTCTCGACGTCTCACGTGACAGATCAGATTGATCAGTGTAGTACGCGTGTGAGCTCAAGAGGAAATGTTTGTGTGTCCAACTCAGGGGAAATTTGTCAACGTCCTCTTCATCCTTCCAAAATTTTGGATTGCCCTTCTTAATGGAGATGCGGGTGAAGTAAATCTTGAAGGACTTCCCGTCAACCTTGGCAGAATCTGTATAAGACTCAAAGTTCACAAAGGAACAGAGAGTCCGGAGAGTCACCAGACCAACTCTGCCCTGCTTGTTTGCTCTCCGAACTACCTGAGTGTAGTAGAACAGCATCGCTACAGTTGGCGTGAAATTGAAATGTTCACCAAGGACCTCCAGAGCCCGGATGAGGCCCCAACCATTGGGATGAAGTTGAGAGGGTGCACAGTTCAGGAACTTCAGGACGCCCATCTGGAGTTCGGTTAGAGGAAAACGAACTCCCAGATTATGGAAAATAAAGTCATACATGTATATAGAGCGGTCATTAGGGACGACGTGGCATATCCGCTCTGTCGGAAGTGGTGCATAAACCCTATACCACTTCTTTGTCTCTTCATCCGTACTCAAAGAAAACCTCGGCTGGATCCGGGATCCCTCCTCATCCGCATGTCGGGAGGCCAACTCCTTAAACTCACTAGACACCCAGCAGAAAGGCCATTTAGCCTGAACCTCCTCCCAATTTAGCCTCGAAGCAACTACGCTGTAGAGACCTTCTGCTGTTTTCGAAATGGCGCTATCTCCAGAAGATCCTTCTCCAGTTGCCATTGGAAATATCTAGACCGAACTCCTTAATCTACGATAAGAAATAAAATGTCGTCAGAAAGTTGCAATCATTACTCACTGCATTTTAAAAGCAATTACAATCAGAGGGCGACTCTGAGAAGGGAAAGGTCACTTCCCGCAGTGAGTAAGATCCCCTTTCTGAGCGACGCGATTCAGTCTTAGGAAGAATCACAAGGATTCTTCCCCACGACTATTAGGGTTGAGGGAAACTGATTCCCCCCCTTTAGATGAAGCCTACTTTCTATAACTACGAGTAGCAAGTCAAAGCGAAACTAAAGCGACAAGGAAAAGATAGTTACCTCAGATGACAGTGATGAATTTGAGGAACGAAGAAACCCTCGCAATGTAGGTGATAAACTTCCTTGCAAAATTTCTGCAGAGTTTCGTTGAGAAAGCAAAAGCAAGTGGAACCCAGAATCCACTAAGTATTCCTTTTATAGGAAACAAAGAGGACCGGTTACCTCCTCTTGAAGTTGTGTCGTTCTCGATAAAACGTACCTGTTCACAAGCGAAACGACACAACCGTTCCAAATTCTTGGGCGCCAAAACGATAGCAACTCAGCAAAGGGCTATCCACTGGGCCCAAAAGTTTTGAAAACTTCAGGCCCATTAAGCCCAAAACGACGGTTAATGAGATTTTCATCTCAGACACAATAATTGCCTGCCCACGTGATTAAAAGCATTAATGTCTAATCATGCAACGCAATTTACGCTTTACAGCCGTTACACGAACTTCAAGAGCTTTCAATTCCAATAAACTCTTGAAATTCTCACACAACGAATCTTTGTCTGAATCCGTTGTGACAGTACCGAAAGGTCTTTTCTATTAAAATCAGAGCGGTTCTTTACGAATGACAACAGATGCTAAGGAACTGTTACACATGTAAGCTTACCGATATTAAGACCTCTCGCAGGTTGAGTAGCTTATGTGAACAACTATTCAGTCCCTCACACAAGCTAGGGGACATATGATCCGGTCTCAATACCGGTATCTGATCTGCAATACATATTTCAACGTCTTTGACAAGACATCTACGTGTAACCGGTGTCATCGGTATACATCCGAACTGTAATTCCGTATCAGGCGTTCTCCCTATACCGGTTGTTCAGGATAACACCATGACATCGGACAATACACACGTCACTGTGCTAATGACAAGGATTGTTGCTACAGGGATCGATCAATAATTCCCTACACTACGAGCCAAATTTTGCTCACGGGAATGGTCAACTTGTTCCCTAATCCTAGTCTACATTCTCTACGCTCAATATAAAATAGCCACTTGACCCAATCATGCAGGTAAGTGCGCAATATAATAATGCTAATGGGAGTTGGTGGTTCCCCACCAACGAGTCCTCGTTAATCGAGCCAATCAGGTATATGAACTCACTTCATGATTGAAGGGGGGGTTCTTCTTCAGCTCTTTTACGACTGATTCCTCTCTGAATACATTCCTTACTTGGAATATAATCACTGACTTGAGCGTCGGAGAATCTTTGCAGGTGACACCACCATTCGCCCACTTCAACGCGTTAGGTCGGTGTAAAGGATCTCCAGGACGCCCAATCCGCTTTCTTCACCAGAGGACAACGGATATATATCGGATACACATACATCCGGTCTACTTGACGGTATTGACATACTATTCGTGACTGGCTTGAGATCGGATCTATTGACCCCGGTCCAGGACAGATCACTTACAGTGGTAAGTTTCCATATAAGGAAACTTGACAACTTAGGACTATTATTGATGAGCATAGCTATGATAGACAACATAGGATCAAATTGTTGAGTTCAAGGTGGTTATCCAAGGAGATGTTTAGTGGTATGAGAGAGAATCCCAAGATCAAGTTAAAGGATATTTGTTAGAGGGCACATGAGAATTAGAGTGCAAAAATATCCAAAACCAAGGCATACAGGGCTAGGAGGGCAGCAACTGAACTTGTTGATGGAGATTTCAATGACCAATATCAAAAGCTATGGGACTACACTCAAGCTCTGTTGACTTCTAATCCAAGGTCCATGGTCAAGTTGGATGTACAGTTATAGGGGGACGATGCTCCATTCCACAGGCTGTATGTTTGCCTATATGCATGCAAATAGAGCTTCAAACACTGCAGAACCATCATAAGTTTAGATGTTTGCTTCTTAAAAGGGCTGTTTAGAGACAACTACTTTCTATAGTTGGGAGAGACTCGAATGATCAAATGCTTCCTATAGCCATAGGTGTGGTTGAATGTGAGAACACTAATTCATAAAGGTGGTTCTTAGAGTTATTGGTGGGGGATTTAGGTGGAACAAAGGCATGCAAGGAGTTCATTTTCATATCAGACCAGCAAAAGGTAATTCCATAAAATGTTTCATTTCAAACCCTTATTTATATTTAGTTGTTTCAATTTGGTCCCCTATATATGTTTAAGTGTTTCACTTTGGTCCCCTATTTATGTTTAAGTGTTTCATTTTAGTTTGTGAAATTGTGACTTGTTTTACTCTTTTATACTTGCAATGACCAAGGTCTGAAACATGTATTAGAGGATCTTATACCTTGTGCTAAGCAGAGATTCTATAAGAGACACCTCTACAATAATTTCAGGAAAAAACACCTAGGTAACCAATTGAAGGACATGATGTAGAAGGCAGCCAAATGTACACCCATTCAGGCTTGGGAGAAACAGATGCTGGAAATTAGGACTATCAATGAAGATGCTTATAAAGAACTGATCAAGCTGCCACCTAGACATTGAAGTAAGTCTAGATTTAGTTACAATGCGAAATATGACATATTGGTCAACAACATGTCAGAAACCTTTAACTTTGAGATATTAGGGGCCAGAGGAAAGCCCATAATCACCATGATTAAGGAAACAAAAACCTATATGATGGATAGATGAGCTAACAATAGAAAAAAGTGATAGGGAAATGTAAAGTGTGTCCATAGATAATGAAGAAGGTTGACAAGGCAAAGTATTTCACTAACATGTGACTTGTGAAGTAAGTTTTTTTATAATTTTAGCATGCATTTCCTAATGTGGTTACTGAATATGATGTGTCGTTGTTGTAGGTGGTTTAAGGACAAAATTTATGAGGTTAAGCATCTGGACAGAGGAGGGGATAAATTCATTGTTGGTTGGGAGAGAATATTCATGTAGGAGATGGATGCTGAGTAGGATACCATGTACTCATGCACTAGCATGTATGAGAGAAATAAATGATGAGTCAGCCACTTACATCCCCATAATCTACTCGAAGGCCAAATACGCAGCATACTACAAACCAATTATCTATCCTACACCTGGACAAAACATGTGGGAACTAACTAGCTACAACAACATACTTCCTCCACCTTACAAGAGGCAAGCAGGTAGACCAAAGAAGTCATAGAGAAAAGACCAAGTTGAAATTAATGACATTTGTATGTCAAGGAAAGGCTTAACTTCCAAATGCAATATATGTAAGAACCTAGGCCACAACAAGACCATATGTCCTTCTAAACCAATACCATAAGACACCCAAACTGAGATTCCACCACCAAACTAAACAGAAAATTTATCACAGACCCAATCCTTAAATTTGACCCAACCACCAACCTAAACATCTCAAACAGCAACCTCATCCCAAAACCCCCTCTCAAACTCAAACCCGACAAGCTCCACCTAAAGGAAAAAATATTATTGCACGAGGAGGAAAAAAATTAACACCAAGGAGGAAGAAAGACTGATTGTTAGCTTTTATGTTTAGTTGTTTCATGTTCTATTTAGATTTAGATTAGTCACATTTTGAATTTGTAAATTTGTTTTGGAGGATGTTTCCTTTCAGAGGATGGTTAGCACTTTGTTATGTTAGACATGTGACTTCTAATTTGTTATTTGGACGTTTCCACTGTTTCCTTTTGCAATGCTATCTGAAGGTATATGTACCAATCATATTTTGAATGAATCTAAAGTTATATTTTCCAATCTAAAGTTATGTATTCCAATATGAATGAATCTGAATTAATATATACTAATCACATTCAGCATCCACAACAATCTTTATATTAAAATAGTGGAATTTCATTACTCAAACATAACATATACAATTACTCAGGGATAGTTCTTAACCATAAGACAAAATAAACACTAGTCATATCTTCCCCCTTAACAAAACCACATTAAAACTCCTACAACAACCATTAAACCTATTGAGACATATTCATGACTTCTTCAAAGCTTTTTGTAAAGCCATTATTCGACTCCTTTGCCTCAGAATCAACATATCTTTCTCAGTTTCAACATTATCAGTCATCCAATAGAAGAAATTACAGCTCCCATCATCCTTTCCACCCTGCAAAATAATCCCCAAATTATAACGGCTAAAAAACAATCAGACCCTTAATTGGATATGCCCATAAACAACCAAAACTTATAATATATTTCAAAAAGCCCTAGAATCTTCTTCCATAGTTTATGGGTGTCTTTGATGTTCGCATCACAATTGTCAATCTCCCAGGGCATTCATAGAAAGGCGACTCATCTTCATGCACTCTGGTTCCATAGTTGAATCTTTATCCACATGAGTTTGCCATATTGGAGGATTGGGTTGAAGGAGACCCTAATATGGAAGAAGGAAACCCTAAATCTTATATTGAAGAAGATGATGGCAACAGTGACAAACGTCGTTACATCCACTTGACGGAAGGACTTAAGTGGAAAATTTTAAACCACATAGGGGACTAAAATGAATTAAAAAAATAATAAGGGACCAACTTAACATTTTCATGAAACAGAGGTGACCAACGGATATATTTAGCCTTTATTATTTTTTTCCTAGTTTACCCTTAAGCATGTTTTTACATTTGTACATTTAATATTTGATAGTGGAGTTTGATTTTAAATAAGGATAAATTTGAAAAACATGAAATTGTCTTTTACAATATCAAGAAAATAATTACTATTCACTCATAGTGTAAAATGCCTAGACCTTAGAGAGTACTCTATAATCTTAGGGTTTATTCCTCGTGAATGTCACTTGATTACATGAAGTCGTCTAATGACCTATTTATATATTATGGAGAGATCTTTAACCGAAGCCTGATATTTAGTAGATAGAGCTAAATGTAGATTAGAATATCTTTTAAGTGAGATACTCTAATTTATTCAAATCCTAATCTAATTGTCTTATTTTTATGGAGGATTTGGTTCCATATCTAGGTCAATTATTGCCTTGGTCTATCGTAGGTCCAAGTGGAATTCTAGAAGGAACATTTACTCTCTTAAAATTGTGTCATTATAAATAGGAACTTATAATATGAAACATAAGAAGTGTCAAATATTTAATGTATTTGTCTAAAGTACCCTTAATCTTATTTATTACATAAATAAATTTAGTTGTCTTGGAAATGTTTTTAAAAAGGACATATTTAGTATATATACATTTAATGACATTGAAAAAAGATACTTTTACTTATATTTGAGATCCAAAAAATCTCTTAAAATTTACTTATAATAAAGACCAAGAGAGTATTTGCTTGTCATTAGTGTCTAATTAAAATTTTGAATAATTCAAGAATTTAATTTATATGCAATTTTAGCTAACATCTAATTGTAAGTAAAAATCATTTACTTAAGTAAGATGTTCTCGCATATTTTTTATAACAAATAAATGGATTTTATTTTTGATATTTTTACAAGAAATAGTTAAATCTTTCTAGGTTTAGTGATTATTTTCCTTTCATATCTCTATTTAATGCGACAAACTTCAAAAGTTGTTTAGTTACATTCTCCTCTTTTAATGATTGGATTAAAGATACTCTTTAAAAAAAAAGAGTTAAACATCCAACATAATACAAATGTTAATTTCAATGACTTAGTTTTTTGTTTTTTATAAAACAGATCAAAGGAAGTACTATATCCGTCTTTTAATATAAACAACTGAAAACAATTTATAATATAGTATAAGAAAATTTAACTAACTCAAGTTTATTAAATATGGAAGTATTTTAAAAATGCTCTTAATTAATACACATTTTATTTTTTAATGGAGAGAGACTAAACCTCTTTAACAAGTTTAAATGAAAGATATTATAGTTAGGGATGACAATTTAGGCCTGGCCCGCGGGCCAGCCTGTTTAGCCCGCTAAAAATAGGCAGGTCAGGTCCAGGATTCCAATCTATTTTCCCGAATAAGCACTACCCGTTTTATCCCGTCAAAAAAGGGGTCCATCGGGTTGATAATAAAATATTAAAGAAACATTATTTAATGTGGTTGATGAGGAAGAAAGAAACGTATTATGATTTGTTAACTTATAGACTTTATTATTGTCACATTATTAACTTATTATGGAGTAAAGGGGTATGAACTTTATTTGATGTTATTTATTATGGACTTTTATTATTTAGGTTTTTATTATTATAGACTTTATTATTTGATCTTATTCTTATTATATAATTATGTTATATTGTTATTGTGTTTGTGTTTGATTTTTGTTTTAAATATTGGTTGATCATTTGATTTCAATTTTTTATGATAGTTGTATAACTTGTATTGTATGTTATTATAATAATATAATATTATAAAATATAAATAGTAAAATTTTGTTCTCATTAATGCAAATATAATTTATTTTAACTTTTAATGAAATAAATTGAGTTGATTATAAAAAAACTAGTTTTAAAAAAGGTGAAATCTAGTTTTTATATCTAAATTTTTTTTTAAAAAAAAACTTTAAAACAATACAAATTTAGAATAAAAAAATGGCATGCATAGGAGAAAAATACGAGCTGACCCGCTGACCCGCGGGCCACATAGAATATGGGCTGAGGCAGTGTTTTTAGTCTATTTTCTTTTTTTGGCCTAGTCCGGCCTGTAAACCCGTATTACCACCCAATTATAGTAAAAACATACATTTTTATAGATGAATTCAATCACACTAATAAAAGTAACTACTAGTATATATTCAAGGATGAAATTAACGGTTACATTAAAATTAAAATCTAGAGTGAATAATAATTTGAGGGTGTAAAAATCTCTACACTAACAATAGATTACAATTAGGCTCAATATTTGATAATTTTTTTGGTCAATACAAATATTTGATAATTGATTGAGTAATCATTGTCATAGAAAAATAAAAGCAGTAGTGTCTTATATTTTTGGTCGAAACAGTTGAAGTGTCTCATTCAAACAAAAATGAAGAATTTATATTGGGCACCCAATTTTTTATTTTGTTCAGGGATTGATTGGGCTTAACCTCTTTTCATCCGTTGCGTTTGCTTTCTGGCTGCAGTTGGAGTTGTTTGACATCCTACTTACAAATCAAGAATTTATATTGGGCTTACATATTTTTAACTTTGTTTTCACAAAGCTTTTCATTACAACTTCTCTTTATTCCATCACAAAGTCTGATATTAATTATATGAGATGTATATTAATCAAAATGGCTAGTGTTGTGACAAAACACATTTTCCTATCCTCTTCAGACTTCTTTCTCTATAAGAATTATTGTAGAAATTAATGCATAAGTAACACCCATCTTTAATATTTGCATTAAGTTACCGAGTTAATAAAGCCTGTTAGGGTTAGGTTAGTGGTATAGATAATGTTTAGCTTGAAATTTCAAATTTAAACTTCATCTTTTATTATAAACCACAAAACTCCTGAGAAAACTATTATGTAAAATCATTTGGGAGATCAAGGTAAGCCTGCGGACATTTAGAATAAAATATCTGAACACCAAAAAAAAGAAGAATAAAATATCATTGGTTCTTTGACAAGAAAAAACATCATGTTTTAAAAATTTCACTAAAAGAATCTAGACAATAGGAGTTCACTTGGTTCAGATTTTTCTAATGAATAATTATTTGTATTTTAAAAATGACTTTTAAGTCAAACTTCAAAAAAATCCTTCACCGAAAAACACTAATAAAATGGATTTCTACTTATTTAGGTAATTTGTTTTAAATAATTTATAAAAATTATAATTATAATGACCCTTTAAAATAAAATACTATCATATAATTATACGACAAAAAACTTTTATTTTATATAAAATCTTTAAAATATAAAATATTCTCCATATTCCTAAAATTATTTAAAATAAAAACTTGAACATACCGACTCTAAATTTATCAACATGAGTTCACTTCTAAATCAGATTTGAAGAATATTTCAACAATGTATAAAAATAGTGGGTGTATTTAAAATTAGAATCTGGGAATAGCAGTTAACGAAGCTCATGTACTTTACGGGAAGTGCGCCGTTTTTTCTGTACACGACATAATAAAACGTTCTTAATCATTTGTTTATATTTTCTACATTAATATAAAACTGGTGCGTATAAGAAAAATGTCTAAGCTCATCATTTTCGATGCAGATATGATTGAGAAAGTTAACTTCTGTAAGCTAGCAAATTTTTGTGTCATCACAGTCTATTTTAATGGTCTTGTAAAGAGGGGAGTAATAGCAGTTAATTTTTTTTTACATCCATGGGGATGATTAATCATCATTACTTGTCCCTTTAAATGAAGCAACATAAAGACATTTTCCCATTCAAACTATACATGCATATAACAATGAATGTGATGATTGTGAAAAGAGTTGTTCAATTCTAATTAACATAACCTTAGGACGTTTGGTTTTTAAAAATATTCTCTGGTTATATTTTTTTATTTCTATTTTTAATTGTAAAATCGTAATCTTATTTTTCATTTTAAAAAAATTTATATAAAAATAACTTTTTTTTTCTATTTTTATTATTTCACCTATAAACTTTAAAAAGTAAAAAATAAATTATGTATGTCATTATTATAGCAACAAGAAAAATATTTTCTAAAACCGAACTATTGATCCTTATATGTGAATAAAGTTCAGAGTATAATTACTTTTAGTTATATGGAGGGGTTATTAAAGAAGATATATTTGCATATGGTTGGAACAACATGATGCATGTTGGTGTAGATGATGTATTGGAAGGGGGAATGACCCAAGATATAATGCAAGCATGCAGTGCACCATAAGTGAAGAAATGGGCAGCTTTAAACATTTCCCACTCTCCCAAATTATGTTTTATGGAAACACTCTTTTGGACCTATGAGATGGTTGGCATCGGCTTTTAATAGTTGCTCTCTTTACAAACCCGTTTTAGGATTTATTTGTGTGAACATTTAATTTTAACTTGGAAAGTAGGTCATGGGTCTTAGGCCTCTTGGACAAAATCATTGCTTAACATCTTCCACGCTTGGAAACCTTTATTATATTTCTTTCTGCCCCCTTTTGGCATTTGAATATTGTACCATACACATATAGGGGACAAGGTATCAAATTAACCTCATTTATATCATAGGGAGAGGGAGTATAATATAATCTATCAATTTGCTTCAGGGTAATATAATCTATAGATTTAATTTTTATATATAAAAAAGGGATACTCTTTGTTCTATGCTCATCATTTAAAAAGCACCTACCATTCATTCTCATGATTCTATTCGCCTTTTATAGACACTTTATTAATATTCCACCTTTTGTACTAAAAAAAATTCTTTAAAGAGAGGCGTTCTCATGTACAAGCATATAGAATATTGGTTATTTTTAATGTGTTTTGTGATATTTTTAAACAATATTGATATGGTTTCGATACCGGTTTATGGGTAGAAAGGTCATTTAACCTAAAAGCTGTCATGCAAACCGACATCGCACAAGTATTGAAACACGACATCGGCTCCCAACACCGCGCATGAGACTAATGACGTAACCTCAGTATGAGTTATTCTCTCAATATCGAAAAGTCAGAGCTAACTTATGCAATCACGCGTTAAGGAAGTAACCTGCAAAGTGACTGATGGAAAAGTGCAGTTGGTAGGTAGCGTCACTGTTGCGTGTCAACATTTCTGCAATGATCAAAATCGCGTTGACACTTTGTACGGTAAGCCTACCTACTCGAAACGACTCTTTTATTACCCTCAAGTATAAATACTCACATATCAACAATGAAAGGTAGAATATTCTCACTTAAACTATTATGCTTGAGCTTTGATATTCCCTTTGAATATTCACTGACTTGAGCATTGGAGTGTCCTTGCTGGTGACACCCCTTTTGCCCCACAACGTGTAAGACTGGTGATTTGGTACGCGGAATCACTCCAAGACCTTTATTTCCCCACTAGAGTAAAAGGTACAATACTTGATCCCAGACTAATATAAAATCTAAATATATAATACCTTTGAGGACTAGTCACTAGGTTAGCCCTAGCACCCCGACGTAGACTAGTTCAAATACAAAGAAAAAACATTTTTATAAAAAATTATGATTAATATGATTTTCTACTAATTTTAATGTTGGTCTAATACAATTTTTAATAATTTTTATTTTTATATTATTTAAAATGTACTGTAAAACACATATTAAAAAGCCAATAGTAAAATATAATCCGGGAGAAAGAGGTAAGCTAAGTGGAATAGAATTTGTTGTTACATCTATGACTATTTTAGGCTTCGGAAATTGTGATTGGCTTAGAATATGGAGATATATGTTGAAATTTCTTCCTAATCATTATACCACTTTCAATTAAAATGCTAATTAAGGAGCTAATTGTGGTCATAATCTTGACGACCAAAATAAAGGATTGAAGAAAATTTCCATTGAAATATGTGGTGCCTCAAAAAGTCTTATTTTCTAACCTATATTATATACATTCTTCATTACCACATTCTTTAATTCAAGTGGGATTAGATATAATTATGGAAAAGAACGTGGAAGAGGAGTTGATAGTTTGACCTAGAATCGTTTGACTTGGAATTGATGCGGAAGAATATGGGCTTCTATTATGGTGATAAGTAACACAGGTTATGTGGATTTTACATTTAAACATTCTTTTTTTATTCTTTGCAATAACAATAAAAATGAGGATGTTAGGGATTGAGGAGTGAAGGATCGAGTATTCAAATCCTATTATCATGACTTGAATCAATGTCTATATCAATTACTAACCACGCTAATCTTGAGTGACAAACTTGATTTTACATCAAGAAGAAATACTTCTAATTAAAATTTCACTAACTTTGTGTCTAAAGGAATTTATTTTAACAAATGATTTTAAATACTAGTAATTGTAATTCGTTGATTGGATATCAAAATATTAGTAATTTCAATATTCATAGAATCTTTAAAGAAATTCTAACAAACCTAAATATGAGAAATTTAAAATTCTAAAAAAAAAGAAGTCTAAATTTTATCACCAAAACCTTTTCCACTTCTTTCTAAATAGAGTTGGGTACATAGGAAACTCAGCCTTGCACTCGTGTCATCGTCGTCGCCACCTATATCACTATTGATGCTAATGCCACCACCATTGTTATTGCCACTACCATTGTTGTTGCTTGTTGGTGTATGCACTACAAGTTATTAATGTATCAGTTTTAATTTATCAATAAAATAAGTATTTTCAGTTTTAAGATTGTTTTAAAACTATTTATCCTTGTAATAATAGGTTATACAAGAATTGTTTCTAAAATGTCCCTAATCAAATATTTACATGGGGACATGTAAATACATTAAGACTGGTGGGTAAATATACTAATGATTTGATCTTACAGATCATAGATATAGATGATATCAAGTCTTCACACGGGTACACATAAAGAGTAATGTTGTGTTGGACAGACCCACAGTGAGAACGTTGCATGAATCGTTATATGAGTGTCATAAACGGTTCTCAATATGATAATGATATATGTAGTCCTTCAACCTGAAGTCACTATGATTCCTACATGAGGAGTTTGTTATTTTAATACAATCAAAGGTCATCTATAACAAGGTGATCATAAAGGTTCTGATTAGGCAATGAACAAATTACATAGAGGGATATGAGTGATGCAGATGAGATTTGTCTCTTCTATATGACAAGAGTGATATCTATGGGCCATTTGATGGAGTGAGACTAAAGAAATGTATGGTCATGCTAGGAAGAATAAATATTAGATATTTACTTAGTAAAGTCTACTTCGGTATCAAGTAAAATGAATTGGACCATACAAGGATGACGACGACCATGCCTTGGGTTCAATTAAATATCATGACAAAAGGAATAAATATATAAAATAATTATCACTTATAGGTTATATTGATGATAAATAATATTCAGACATAATGATGTATTGCTAGATACAGCTCTTATTTTATATAATAATAAAATAGTTTATTATTAATATGACCGAATATTTTACCTATAGGGTTACACGCATAGAGTAAATCCACTAGAGGATAGTTTTATTTTAGTATTAGGTGTAACTCATTTAGAATAAGTTAAGAGCCTAATGTTTATTGAGAGCTCATCAGGTTAAGACCTAAGTCTATATATAGAGCATCAGATGCTCATAGGTAGCTGCTCAAAATTAGGATTACCTTGAATTTTTGTACTAGTATTCAAAATTTAGTTTATGGCGGGAGTGCTCATGTGGACTCTTAAGGACAGAGCTATAATTGCTTCGATTGAGGAACTTGCTTCGCGTCTACAAAAGGTAAACGCTAAAATGCAATTTATTTTTTTATCGTATGTAATGCCTTGAAACACTTGTTTTTGTAATTCCTTTTGGAATCCTTTGTGTTTCCGCTGCCTGACTCTAAGGGATTCCCTAACATTGCCACCACAACAACCATTACCTTTGCCACCTCAAGATCCATCATCGCTACAACCATCATCGCCATCACCATCATCCTTACTGTTGTCGTTGTTACGACTAACACTATCATTGCCAGTCTTACTACCACCACCGTTACTACTATGTTTGTCACCATCTAGGCGACCACCATTGTCACCACCCCTACCATTACTACCATCGTTACTGCCTCCTCTACCATTTCGCTATCGTCACTGCCAACACCATAATTATCATCATTATTATTATCACCAACATCACCCTAACTTCCATTCACAACTAAAAAAACCCTAAACAGCTACCTCAAATTAGCGACCACAGTATACCGTCGCTAATTAGCGACCGCCTTAGCGACCGCTCTGTACGAAAAGGGACCAAAAAGATGTTAGCGACCCATTTAGCGACCGATAGAGGACTCGGTCGCTACCTATTATAAAAGTCGTCGCTAGTAGCGTCGCTATTTTGTAGCTCCACCTTGTTTTCCTTTTCCCGCCAGGGTTTTCTGTTGGCGCCAAATAGTAGCGACGGTCAATACTGTCGCTCACTCTCTCCTAACTATAGCGACGGCATTAGTGCGTCGCTATGGTTTGTACTAGTGACGGAATTACTGAACCGTCGCTATGATTTTGGCATTCTCTCCAAATTTTTTCTTTTAATAATGGAAGGTAGCGACGGTGTCAGCCCACCGTCGTTAAGGTTCAGTATTTTAGTGACGGTGTATCTGGCCGTCGCTATGGTTTATGGTCTTCTCTCCATACTTTTGTTTTTTAAAAAGGAAAGTAGTGACGGAGTGGATGATACCGTCGCTAATAAGTTTAATATTAGTGACGGATAAGTGTGCCGTCGCTAATACTCAGGAATTGTGACGGATATTTGGTGTCGTCGCTAACATTGAGGGGTTTAGGGACGGAACGTTGGGCCGTCGCTAACTGTCAGTAATACTCGACCTGCTCCTCTCCCCAAATCAGTTGCCCTAACTCTCCCTCCCCAAATCCGTCACCCTCCGTCGTTCCCTCCCTCTCCTCCGTCGTTCCCTCCCTCTCCTCCGTCTTTCGTCGGCGTTCCTTCCCGAAACCCTCCCTCCCTCCCTCCCTCCCTTCCCCTGCTCATTCCCTCCGTTCCTCTGTCTCTCCTCCGTCGTTCGTCGGCACCCATTCCCTCCGTTCCTTCCCGAAACCCTCCCTCCCTCCCTCCCTCCCTTCCCCGGCTCATTCCCTCCGTTTCTCTGTCTCTCCTCCGTCGTTCCCTCCCTCCCTCCCTGTGTTTCCTGCTCCGTGTGAGTTCGTCGGCACCCATTCCCTCACCGGTGGCTACGCTCTTCGTGGACAGGTTAGTTCTCTGGGTTTAGGGTTTTGCTAGGGTTTAGTTTTGTATTCTGAATGATTGGAAAATAATGGTCTACCTTTGTTTTTCTTGGGCCCATATATGCAAACCTGAGAAGACGAAGAACTGAAAATTGAGGAGGAAGAAGACGATACTATTGTCGTGTTATGTCTGATCCTGAACACGAAGAAAGCACATCATCTCAGGTAACGAGCTCAGTTTCTGATTCCTCTTGTTACTGATCATAGTCTGCATTGCTCAGCATTTAATTCGGATTGATTGAAATGGATGTGCTAAGATTGGTAAATTGGTTTAATTTTAATAATTCTGTTTAATCTCTGTTTTGACTTTTTGTTCTTTTGTGGTGAAACACTGGTCAATTAAATTTGTGAAATTGTATAGTTAATAGTCATAGATTTTGTGTAAAAGAGAATTTCAGTTTTCATCACAATTATTCTTATTCTGTAGTCTGTTGTTTTTGTGTGGAGGGAAAAAGAGGGATCTTAGATGTGATTACTTTAATGTGGTTGAAAATTAGTCAGTGCCAAATGTTTACAGTTCCTTGTGGATTAAACTAGATAAACTGAATCATACTTCATGTTCTTTCTTTCCTCAACATGGAATGGGTTTTCTATTCATGGTAATAATTGGCAATGGATCTAAAGCTTCTAAAAACTACATGAAATGGTTCATTAATTTTAATATTTTGTCTAATCTGGATACTTACAGGGAATTGATGATTAACTTGTTCATATTAAAGAAGTCAAATGGTCCATGTGCCTGTTTCTAACTTATGCCATTGTATATAGAAGGTCCCCTCCCCTCATTAACCTTCCTCTTTTGGGTATTTGGGAGCTCTTTAATATTTTCACTGGTCTTTTTATAAATCATCAAAACTAAATATTTCATCATTTAGGTGCTTCTGAGTATACACTGAAACTAATAGAGATAGAGATAAATGAAGGGTGTAAAATGGATGATAACACTGTTGGAGGGTCTAAACAATTGGTATTGTTCCAAAATTTTTTGTATGTCGCTTAGCGCTGTGTGTTGGGAGAACTATGCTTAAGGTGGTGACTAGTGATAGATGTATGAAGGTAATATGTTTACGTTTACATACATTCATTGTGTTCAGAGCATACATTCATTGTAAAGAATAAAGATACATACAAATTCAAAATTTTGAAGCACTTGTATGAATATACATTTATATACATTATAATATGAAGGTTGGCGATCATAAAATACTTCACAGTTTACTTCATTTAATAATTCGATTGCTTCTGGTGATTAATTAAGGAACTCATTTTCTGTTATTACAAGCATATATAATGGCCAATACTGATCCCTAACGATCAAATGGGAAACTAAACAAGGGTGTATAGTAAGCGCAAACAAGATGACAGCACACACCAAATAAGTTACTAACTTACAAACGATGAGAATGCCATCGATAATATAACAGCCATATTATATATTTGAGTATATAGTTTTCATTTTAAAAGAGTCTTTTAAATAGGATGATCCAATCCTTGATTCATTGTGAACATAAGGACACCAAGAGCAGGTTGGCACTATAATTGAATTTCACAGCTCTTTCTTTCTTTTCATGCTCTTATTTTGACTAGTTTTGACTCAGTTCGAGTTTTTTCCCTCAATTTCTTCTTTCTTGAATTGTATCATTTACTTATGTCTATTTAAACACACAAAAAGATTGTCACAACCAACTCCTATGCTACTAAAATCCAAGGATTTCAGCCGTTCCTTCACAAAGGACAACTCAGGTTCCTTCTCAAGGCTCTCAGTTTCTTATTTGCCTTCTCAGCTTTAGTCTGAACTCTCACGTTCCCTTCCTCAAAACACTGCAGCAAGTGATCAGATGATAGTTATTTATAAAAGGTTTTAAGCTACTAGTTTACATTCATGACCCGATCATATGACAAATTTTCCAGAAACCAAGTGAGAGTTTTGTCATCCAAATATTTCACTGGAGATAAAACAATCATATATTAACTTGCACACAATATCTGTAATAAGCTAATGTCTCTACATAACCAAAGCTATAGGTATAATGAATAGTTCTCATTCTGAATTTTAATTAATGATGGTAATGGCACTCGAAAGGGCATGCATCAAATTTGTTCTAACTTCACACTAGAACTGTAATTGTATCATCATTAGGTTAGTGGTTACCTATTGTTTTTTCCTCCTCAAGCAACTCGGCCTGCACCTGAAGAATAGGAATAAATGATCCGTGTCAATATTTTTGAGTTACTATTACATAAGAACAAGAAATGGAAACTCAGCATGCTGTAAAAGTTCAAGTTACTTGGCAGTACCAGTGCCTGTTTCAGTTAGGCGTTCTCTTCTATTAATTGGTTCAGTTTTGCTTCTAATTCAACTGTGTATGCTTGCCAAGGCAAGAAAAAATGGTTCCACACAGTAAGCTTAATAACAATCATCCCTCTGTGGGCTCCTTCATCTTCGTCGAGGACCCTTCCCTCTTCTGACGTCGTCTACGAGCCCTGCATCGAAGATTGAGGCCCTTCCCTCTTCCAAAGACACTCTCATCAGACTCTTGAAAGGTTTCCTTTCTCATTTTATTTCTCTGAATCTTCTTCTTTCTCAGCTTTCAAAACCTAGAGATTCAATTCAATTTTTGTTCTTGCTTAGTTGTATTTGTTGCATTCAATTTTAGGAAATTTGATATATAATGGATTAATTGTTTGCGAAGCAGGTGAAATTTGGCTACACAAGTGATTTTGTTTTTAGGAAAATTATGGCTTCTAAAACTACTAGTGAACTGCCAAAATCATTGTATAGCTTTCATAATCATAGCATGATAGTTCCTGTGAGCTGATCCTTTTGGCTTTGAATGCAAGTGGATGATGAGTTCCTAATATTCAAATCACTAAATGACACTAGAAGATTCCCAACTTCTGACAACTAGTGTTTCTATGACCTCACTATACATATAAAAAGCTATGAGCTCATCTTGTTGAATGCAAGTAGATTTTGTGTTCCAAGTCTTCAAGCGGTGTTGCCAGTAGGTGACACCAGTGTGTGTTTGGTGTAAATAAATAATAGGTCTTCGTTAAGTTGAATAAATTAATTCAGTTTGGACTGGTGCACTTCCTCTAAATGAAGACTTTGTACTTAATAGGCCTCCTCAGTGTCTTTTTCTGCATTCTATCATTTTTAGGCCTACTTATAGTTCCAGAGGTAATACATTAAATGAAATTTTGACATCACCCTTAGGAACAATCTTTAGTGACTACCACAAAGCAGGAAGATAGATCAACTTACAGAAGTTTAATCTAGCTTTTGAGTTTGAGTGTGAGAGAATGCAATTCCATTACATATTTGGTTGAGAATTTTGCAGTTTATAATGATTATGTTCAGTTTGAACCCAAATAAGATATATGTACAGTGCCTAAAACTGGAGTGATAAATTTTGATAGAGAAAGTATTTATTCTATTTTTGTATTTATTATACAATATATACTTAAACATGTTTTTTTTAATAAAAGTTTATTTTTGGTAAATAGTTAAAATCAGTTTAATGAAAGCAATATATTAATTGGTGGAACTTGGGAAGTTTAGTAGAGAGGGGATGATACCCAATTTTTCAATTGTAGATTGTATTGTATGGTTTAAAGAAGAAACTATATATTAACTTCATTGTCAGTTGTCATAAAGAATCCAATTGTTGCAATGTTATGAACCTGGCAGAAAAGTTAAGTTGTAGTTTTATGAAAAGTTTTGGTTTGTAATGCTTATATCCCTTCCTATTAATGATTATTCCTTGTAATAGGTAGTTTACCTTCTCTTTCTTAAACATTTTTAATTATTATTCTGTAGAACAGTTAGTGAGGTATGCAATCATGGTGTTTCATACCGTACGTATCTCTGTGTACTCGGGGACCAATGCGAAATGCTGCCGAAATTTTAAATGAACATGAATGACACAAGATAGACCACATACAACATCGATGGGTTACAGATGGTTGTAAATTCATCCCGAATGGGATAGGGCCCCACCAATTTGCAACATCAAGGAGATAGAGAGTGATTCACAACTGATAGTCAAATAAAATTACAATAATTTAAAGTAACAGAAATCGTGCTTGTTAGATATTGTAAATAGAGGTACCGGCAAATCGGCGATGGATGTACAACCGACTAGATCGCAATCGGCGAGTGACTGAGGAGTTTATGATGGGACTATTGGAGTTCATTCCGTTCGCTACGGCAAACACGCCTGGATTTGAAGTGACTCAGAAGATTCGTTGTCCGTGCTCAAGGTACAAATGCATGAGTTTTGAATACGCGGATGATGTCATGTGCCACCTAACTGAGAAAGGGTTCATGGAAACATACCACTACTGGTACAACCATGGTGAGCAGTTACCGCGTAGACCATCAGACGTAACTGTGCAACAGTCTTACTATGAGGTTGGAGGAAACAGGGATACGTACAATAACATAGAACAAATGGTGATGGATCATGTTGGACCCTCCACCGGGCGTCTGTTGGAACATAATGACCAAGCAAGTCATGGAGACTTTGACAATGTAGAGGAGGATCCTAATCCAGAGGTGAAGAGATTTTATGATTTGTTAGCGGTGGCTCAGACTCCATTGTGGGACGGGTGCAATAGTCACACTGAATTATCCGCCTCCTTAGCTGCTTTAAGTCTAAAGGCAGATTATAATCTTTCTGGAGGTTGTTTTAATAGGATGGTCAATCTGATGGGTTCCACCATGCATAGTAATCATAGAATGCCAGCAAACCTGTACCATGCTAAGAAACAAGTGGCAAACTTGGGGTTGGGTTGTGTGAAGATAGAGTGTTGTGTTGGCGGATGTATGCTATTCAGAAATGAGTTTGCAGACAAGGGTGTCACAAAATGTCTGCATTGTAATGAGGAACGCTACAAGACCGTTAAAAGGAGAGGGAAGGTAACCCGGACGGCCAGGAAGAAAATGTGGTACTTCCCGATAACACCGCGTCTTCAACGCCTGTATGCCTCATTGTCCACGGCAAAACACATGCGTTGGCATGCTCTGAACCAAACACAAGAGGGGTTTCTTTGTCATCCCTCCGACGGGAAAGCATGGAAGTGTTTGGATGAGCTATATCCGGACTTTTCTGGCGAGCCGCGCAATGTAAGACTTGGCTTATGTACTGATGGGTTTAATCCGTTCGGTCAATACGGAAGAGCTTACTCTTGTTGGCCAGTCATCCTGACCCCATACAATCTGCCGCCTGATATGTGTATGAAGAGGGAGGTCATGTTTCTATCTATACTGGTTCCAGGACCCAAAAATCCAAAGGTGAACATAGACGTGTTTTTGCAACCGTTGGTTGAAGAGTTATCACAATTATGGGATGTCGGGGTAATGACATACGATGCGTCTTTGAAGAACAACTTTATGATGCGTGCTGTTTTGATGTGGACTATTAACGACTTCCCGGCCTATGGTATGCTTTCTGGATGGTCCACGTCTGGGAAGCTTGCTTGCCCTGTATGCATGGAACATACCGGGGAGGAATCACTCCCTGTTAATGGCAAGACAAGTTTCTTTGACTGTCATAGAAAGTTTCTACCGTTGGATCACCCGTTTAGGAGGAACAAAACCGCTTTTAAGAAGAACAAGGTTGTTAATGAACCTCCACCCCGTAGGTTATCTGGTGCACGGGTTTGGCAGATGGTCGAAGAGTATCCTTACATCTGGGACAAGAGTGTTAAGGAGTTTGCGGGTTACGGTAAGGAACACCACTGGGTGAAGCAGAGTGTCTTGTGGGATTTGCCATATTGGAAAGACTTGTTGTTAAGACACAACATTGATGTCATGCACACTGAACGTAATGTTTTCATGAATATTTTTGACACTGTTATGGACATCAAAGGGAGAACAAAGGACAACGAGAAGATTCGTCTAGACCTTCCGATTTGGTGTTCTAGGAAGGAGTTGGAATTGAGGGATGCGGGACGTGGAAGAATGTTTAAACCCCATGCAAAATATGCTTTAACTAGACCACAACAGATTGCTGTGTGTATTTGGATGAATGGGTTGACCCTGCCTGACGGATTCACTTCTAACTTGAGTAGATGTGTCGACGTGAAGGAGGGCAGGGTGTTTGGCATGAAAAGTCATGATTGCCATGTGTTTATGCAATAACTACTCCCGTACGCGTTTCATGCCTTACCGAAGCCTATTTGGAAGCCGTTGGTGGAGTTGAGTCACTTCTTTAAGGAGTTGACGGCTACTTCGTTGACTATGGAGAAACTT
This sequence comes from Clitoria ternatea, assembly GCA_037962975.1. Classification (NCBI taxonomy): domain Eukaryota; kingdom Viridiplantae; phylum Streptophyta; class Magnoliopsida; order Fabales; family Fabaceae; genus Clitoria; species Clitoria ternatea. Next base: position 112,023,688 of record CM075669.1, read on the forward strand.
GAGAAGATGGAAGAAACTATCCCGGTATTGATTTGTAAGTTGGAGCAGATTTTCCCACCAAGTTTTTTTGACTCCATGGAGCATTTGCCTATCCATCTACCGTACGAGGCCTTGGTTGGTGGCCCAGTGCAGTATCATTGGATGTATCCATTCGAAAGGTGAATGCTTGGTGAACTCTTTAATTTCCTTGCAAACACTTCTGATAATAGTATTTTCTAACTTAACACTATCTTGTTAATGATGTTGAAGATTCTTACGCTCTTTAAAAGATAAAGTGTTGAACAAAGCCTGTGTTGAAGCATCAATTTGTGAGGCATACTTAGTCGAAGAAATGACAACCTTTGCTTCTTTCTATTTTCCGACGGAGATAGAAACTAGAATGAGTAGAATTCCCCGCAATCTTGGGGTAGCCAGCCGTACAGGGTTTGATGAACAAACATCGATTTTTAACTATCCTGGTCACCCGGGGGGCAGGCTCACAAAATGTTACATTGATGAGAAAGATCGAAAGGCGGCTCACTTGTACATTCTTCTAAATTGCCCAGAAGTGGAACCCTTTATTGAGTAAGTCATAGAAGTTATATTATACATTCTTAACGTAGCTTTTATAGTATCTAAATTTGTTTCCTTTGAATAGCTTATACACAGATATGCTAAAACTTGAGCAAAATGATTTAACTGATGACCAAATTCATAGTGAGGTGTCATCCAAGTTCGTTGGTTGGTTCGCGCAACACGTAAGACCCGTATACCAAGTGTTCTTAAGCCCATTTGCTTCTAACTCCCGTTATCTAACGATGACCTATTTTTTATGTTGTACATAGATACAAGACCCTAACAACCATATTGAAGATTCTTTACTCCAAGCCCTTTCTTGGGGGCCGGTGAAAACTGTTAAAAAATGGCCTATTTACTACGTAAATGGCTACAAGTTTAATATTCTTCAATGGAGTGAAGGGATGCACACCCATAACTACGGGGTTTGTGTTAAAGGCACCGCCGGACAGTTGGAAGAAGACTTTTATGGAGTGCTGACGGAGATTGTTGAAGTTTCGTTCTCTGGACGACTAAGAAGAGATATTGTTCTATTCAAATGTGATTGGTTCGACAACACAATCGGTGTTGGAACAAAGGTTGACAACAACTACGGCTTAGTTGAGGTCAAGAAGAATGGTAGATATAAAGGGTTTGATCCCTTCATTTTTGCCCAACAAGCTGAGCAGGTTTATTACACCAACTTCCCGGGAAGACATTGGGACTGGTATGCAGTAATCAAGGCCAAGGCCCGAAGTCAGATCACTAACAATGTCTCCGAGGAGGTCGATGACGCTTATCAGCTTGCACCATACGAGCTCAACGATGCCAATTTTTTGTTCAACATTGATCCAGTCATAATGGATGAGACACTCGCCACTACGGGGGGTGAACACATTGATAAAAACCTTGTCTCTCAATCAAAACGGTCTAGGGCTGATTTGGATACTGATGCACTTGTTCAAACAGATAACTACAGTGACACTGAAACTGAGGGGGAATTTGAAACTGAAACAGACACAGAGTATGTAGTCGTTAAACAAAATGTTACATAGGTTTATATATATCCTGAGACTAACCTTTCTTTTCATGATTTTATCCACAGATGACGGGACGTCGACTGCCCTTCAGTAGGGGTGGTGGGTCCAGGACCCCAACATCCCGGCAGGGGACTCCCACCCCAGGACAGGAGACCACTCCATCACCACTACAGCAGAGCACTCCATCACCACCACCACCACCACCACAGCAGACCACTCCACCACCACCACCACAGCAGACCACCCCATCACCCCGACTGACCACCCCAGAGCAGAGTCCTGGAGTTGGTGGCTTGGAGGACCATGGCCATCAGGCCACCCCACCTCCGGCATCCCCTCTGCCCATGTTGGTGCCCGTGCCGACCGGAGACGAGTAAGTGACTAAACCTCAAATACTCTTATGTTATTTGTATGATACTTTATATTAAACTTTAGTGAAAAGACTTGTTGGTTTATTGGATGTTACTTTAATTAGTACTTGTATAGATTGAATTGTACTGGGCACTCTTCTGTTTGTAACAGGGTAACTATTGTGATTGGAAATGTTACTATTACAGGGGAGACTCTGCCGAAATTTTGGGAGTCTCCCTAGATTGTGTGTTGTTTTACTCCTAACATAATTGTTGTCATTATAGCTTTGTTGATAGTGGTCGCACTACCAAAGCGATTACTAAGGTTTTGAAGGCCCAGTGGGATGGTCCATATATATCTTGGACAGATGCTGGGAAGGTTGTGCAAGATAGGTGGTTTGACACCTTCTCGGTAAGTTCCTAGCTCATTTATTGTGACTTGATTTGTAAAATAGACCTGTTATTAATTTTGATTTCTCATTTCATTTTACAGCGTGATTACCAGTGGGCGGAGGGTATGATCGATGAGATTAGGAAGGTCTTTGCCACAAAGACCTCCAAAATCATCAAGAGTACCCTTTGGAAGGTGAGGGACAAGGGTGAGCGCCCTCGTTGGATCCCGAAGGACCATTGGGATGGGATGGTCCAGAAGTGGGGCGGGGTCCCATTCCAGCAGGCGAGTGCTCGGAACAGGGTCAACAGAGCCGCCGATGCTGCAACCTCGGTTTACACTGGGGGTAGCATTTCAACCCTCGAGCACAAGAAAAGATTTGTAAGTATATTTATGTTAAACATTTCTATTATGATTCGTCTTACATGTTTACAAATAATAATCTCAATGTTTTTTGTCCACCACAGGAGCTGAGGGAGCACCGGGAGCCTTCTTTGTTTGAGGTCATGCAAATGACCAAGAAGAACAAAGCCGGTGCATGGGTAAACCAGAAGACTACGGATCTAGCGGTATTTACTTTTAACTGACACATGCTTATAATTTACAAATTAGCTTACTAATCCTATCATTGTTTTTGAATTTACAGGAGGCGTATCAGGCCAGGAGGGCCGAGAAGGAGGCAGACCTGGTGGCTTCCACTCCTGAAGGGGAGGTTCCTCCCACCCTATCTTGTTTTGACGACAACGCAATCTATATGGAGGCTGTTGGCGGTGTGAACAAGAAAGAGAGGGTATTCGGATTGGGTGGCGTCGGCACGCAGCTGGCGAAAAAGGGGAAGACCCCTTCCTCTTCGTCTTCCTCTGGTCTTCCGACTGAGGTCATTCAGGTAATTCAAAACCTGAACGATGAGCTACAGGAGGAGCGACGTCAGAGGCAGTTGTTGTTGGAGCGGGCCGAGGCGGACCGACAGAAAGCCGAGGCGGACCGACAGCAGGCCGAGGAGCAGCACGCCGAGACTCGTCGGCAACTTGCTCAGCAGCAGGAGCTACTGATGCAGTTGATGGCGAGGCTACCTCCCCCCACTTCCCAGGCGCCCCCACCACCACCCCAGGATCCCCCACCACCATGATTGTATTTTTATTATTTATACACATTGTATATTTGATTCTTAGTTTTTATGTTATATTTCATTCAGTATTTATTTTGTCATTCTTTATTTATTATGTCAATATTTATTGGTAATTACATTCAAATCAAAAAGCCTTATTGTACCTATCATTAATAATTCAACCTATTTGATAAATAATTTAATCTATTATTTTGTTTTTAATAATAATTTAGTATTTTAAAAAAATTATTTAAATTTAATTATAAAATTTTATCAGCCAATACAAAATACAAAATATTTAACAAAACCTATATAAATATTTAACCCAATTTTCTAAAAAAGAAATTTCCAATTAGCGACGGAAGCACATGGTCGCTATATTGTAAAACATAGCGACGGACTACAGTGGTCGCTGTATTGTTAAATACAGCGACGGACTACAGTGGTCGCTGTATTGTTAGAAACAGCGACGGAGTATCGTGGTCGCTGTATGGCTTCCCACAGCGACGGATCACGTGGTCGCTACATGAGTACCCATAGCGACGGTGGAGCTTAGTCGCTGGAAGGCCACATCTGGCGACGGCCTCGTCGGTCGCTATCCGTTTAACATTAGCGACGGTGTATGGTGGTCGCCGGTGGCTGCTAGTAGCGACGGGGGTTTGTGGTCGCTGTATGGCAACACTTAGCGACGGCTGGAGTTATTGGGGCAGAGACGATTTTAGCGACGGCCTTACGCCGTCAATACGGTAGCGACGACATGTATGTGGTCGCTGATGTGTTTTCGACGAGGGTTTTAGCGACGTCCTCTGTCCCGTCTGAGATGCCATCGCTAATGGTTTTAGCGACGGTCATGGCATGGATTAGCGACCAATTCCTTCCGTCGCTAACAGGTATTTTTTTAGTGGTGATTATTAACACCACCATCGTCACTGCCACCACCCCCACTAATATTGCCTTTGCCACCATCATTGTCTCTACCACTATCCTATTAACACTGTTATCACTATTGCTATTATTTCAAGTACCATAACTATCACTACCTTTTGCTCCTACTAGCACCACCTCTGTCACCATCCCTACCATCATCATTGTTACCACCTTTACCACCAACCTCTATCACCATTGTCGCTATCAACATTATGACCAACAAAAGTTAAAAACTTGCAAAGATTTAAATAAGTAATCCAAACAAATGCTTTTAAAAATGAAATAATTTTAATTACTGTATCCAAATAAATAATCTTAATGATGATGAAAATTATATTAATAGGAATTGAATTTCCTAATATTTTAAATTCCTTTGACTTTTCAAATGCTTCATCGAAAATACAACTTCAAAAAATATTGAAATCTTAATTGAACAATGTAACATCTCAAATTTTAAGTAGGATTTATTAATTAGAGCGAATAGATAGAATAATTATAGAAAGTAATTATTTGATGTCTCTGGCATGTAGAAAAATTAATTGAGAACCCCTTGAGTTAATACGACGAAAATAATTATTTGATGTCCCTGGCATGTAGAAAAATTAATTGAGAACCCCTTGAGTTAATACGACGATTACTGTCATCGTTTAATTGATGTAAGACGTACGAGCAGAGTACAACGATGAGCCAAATGTGTCGGGAAACATTAAATAGTTATTAGGAATGAATATTTATGCCCCAACAATGAAGTTAAATTAATTTGAGCGTTCGTTGAATTTATCGTGAATTATTCGGAATTTATCGACGTCGTTTAACATCGGAAAAAATGACCGATTCGGGAAATGCACCTTATTTGGGCCTCAAAACTCACTAACTCAAAAATGAATATTGAGTATTAGAAAATGTTAAAATGATAATGTTAAACACAAAAATAAACCTAGAAAAATTTATAGATAATGAATTAGATGAAAAAAGGGCCCCGGGCGGCCAAAACGCTTCGTTTTTTAGCCAAAACGCGACGAGTTTTCCCCAACCAATTGGGCTGACCATTTACACTTTCATGGACTGTTTCCCATCAATAATTGGGCCCAAAATGATGACTTTACCAAAAAATGGGCCTTAAAGCCAAAAATTTTAAGTAAAGGGCATTGTGGTAAATTGGTACATAAGACAAATGACCTTTCCTCTTCCTCTCCTTGCATATCACGTTCTACAGCAGCCTCCACACTTCAAAGAAAATAAAAATCTTCCTCCTCCCCATCTCCTCTTGTGTGTGAAAATGGAGCAAGCACCCAGGGGTTCTTTTTGAAGCTTTTTGAAGGAAGAAGCTAAGGTAAGCACCTTTGGCCCTAGGCTTCATCTTCTCCATCCTTCCTTCTCTTTTTTCCATTCATTTTCTCCTTCCTCTTCACTATGCCCAAAACCGAAAATCCATCTTGGCATCACCCATGCTTGTGATGAAATTTTAGGTTCAAGGAGGCTTTAATTGCAATTTGGAGAAGCTTGCTTGGCCTTGGGTGTTAGGGTTTCTCAAACCTCTATCTCCACCACTCTCTTGAATTTTGTGTTAGGTTCAACTTAAGGTAAATCATGAGCCCTCATTAAGTTTTGGAATTGGTAGCTTAAAGTAGTGTAAATCATGTTGTTAGTGTTAAAAAAATGTAGAAATTGCATGTGGAACCCAAAACCTGGGTTAGGAGACTATTGGAAATTTTGTGTGTTGTTAGAAACATGATTAGGCACTTGAATTAGATTGTGATTAATTGTTAGAATTGAGTTTAATGTATGGATTATGCTTAGTGGATGCTTTGATTTGGTTATATGCAAAATTGGAACCGTGATGCTTACTTTAATTGGTGGATAAATTGAAATTAGGAGACTTAAATTATTTTGGATGAGTTTATAATGATTATGAGGCCTAAATTAGTGTATTGAAGTGAATTGGTGATATTGGATTGAAGAATGAAAATTGGGTTAATATAGAAGCCTTTATGGGTGAATTAGGAGTAGTAAGAGTGTTATATGTGGTTTAAGTTGTCTTGGCTTTGTTGGTGTAATAATGGAACAATATGAAATGTGGTTTAAGAATTGGAATTAATGTTAGGAGATTTAAGTAGAAAAAGTATAGTGTTAAGGAGAAATTAAATTAGGAACTTGAACTACTAAAGTGAAATTGATGGATTGTTAGCTTAAAGGGTTTCATGAGAGTGTATTAGGCATATCAAAAAAAGGGAATGTTAATTGAAATTAAAGAGTGTGAATGTATGTGATTGACAATTTTGGCATAATGGTGAATTAAAAGAGTTTAGGTCATAGTTAGGGCACAAAAATGATTATAGTCTTAGAAATGTTAATTGTGACTAAAAATGAGTTAGTGAAGGTATTGTGGTATTTATTAGTGGTTGGAAAAAACTATGATGGAAAGAGTGTGAAGTTGGTCTCTAATAGGTGAAGGAAGCATAAAGTTGTGAATTATAGACAATTAGGACAAGTGTAGGAATTATGCTTGTAGTGGAACCACATTCATGAAATTTAATTAGTTGGTTAGTGGAAAAAGTAACTAGTTGGTAGGAAAAGACTTGACATTAGGTGATAATGGGTATAGTTTATATCTTAGGTGAAGGATAGGTACTAAAAAATTACTTAGGATGATTTTCCTTAGCATTGAAACCATTACTAAGATAATTAGGCAATTTGAGAAGTAAAGGAATCAATTAGCTAAATTGTTAGTAGAGAAGGACTTGTCACTTTTTAGGGATATAAAACACTATAAATAATTATGATGACTTAGAAAGTTACTTAGAAACCTTATGAAGCTTAACAATTAATCTTTGAGTCTTTGGCTAATTCCAAACCATGGTCATAATTCTTTAAGACGTTAGAAAAGTGTATGAGTGATGACTTTAATTTCAAACCTTAAAGAGGAGAATGGTCTAAGTCTAATGTGACTTTGTGTATATCTATGTATGAGCTTATAAAAGAGAAATGATGATTAACATCAACTTAAGTGTAGTGTGGTGTTTGATATAGTTTTATGCTTGTTAATGTAGGTTTTGACCATTCTTGTGAGGCAGGACCATCCAACTTATCTAACCCTACGTAATACTTCTCTTGAGGTAGGAGAGGAGTTCACTTTCTAAATGTATGGTCAATGGTATTGATAATTGTATGCATGTGTGGGTGTATACTTGCATGTTGGCCTTGGTTATTTTTATTGTTGTCCTTGTGTAATAATTATGTGAAGTGTGCCACTTTGAATGACATTTGTGGTGAATTGTCAAATGTGATGGTGATGTACTCTTGATGTATCTTCTTAGCTTGTGTATGATAATGAAGTAGTATTCATATGAAAATTGAGACTACCATGTACACTTTTTGCATCTCATGGCATGCATAGCATATTTCACATGTGGTATTTAATGATCTTGCATTGATCTTGAGAATAACAACCTTGCGTTGGTTGATTGTATAAATGACTATGCGTGGTCGTAGTGTATATCATGTGACATATTTAATGATCTTGCGTTGATCTTGAGAATGAAACCTTGCGTTGGTTTTAAATATTGAACAACTATGTGTGGTTGTAATCACATGAGTAAAATATGCACAAGAAGAGAAAGTGGAATCATTCAAAGTTGGTCTCATTGCATATGCATTACTTGTTGGATAACATATGCATTAGTTATGAGGACATGACATTTGAATTAGAGTATCCAAGATGAATATGTCTTATGAGTACCTTGATTTGATGAATATTGTTGGTGTTGTTTTGGTTAGTGTACAAATGTGGTGATGACCATTGTTACTGAAAATAGATTGATATTTGAAGCTTTTATCATGAGTTGGTCTTTAGAGTGAATAATGTGTGAACTTAAATGTTGATTTAAAGCCTATATATTTTATCAATGAGATTGAGTGTGTTGATGGAAAATATGTAAGATTGTTCCACTATACATGAATTATCATTATAATTACTCATCATTAGGAAAATGTACTCATTCTCCATGTTGTCCATTTTAGCTTTGTGATGTAGGTAGGCATTGTGAAGTGAAACTTTTTGAAGAGGTGATTTTGGTGTAAAGAGAATATAAAGGTTGCCTTGGCCGACATTTATTTTTGAAATTGATGGTTTAAATTCTTTTATAGAATTTGATGTATTTAAGCATTGTTTTGTATAACTTGACTATTTGTGTAAATGCCTAAGTTTTGAATTGATGAATAGAGATTGATAAATTATTTGTTGATATATTTGAGATATGGAGATTGACTCATGACTTGTTGGTGTGATGGAAGATATTGATTTGGAAAATTGTGTTAGTACTTGGACTTAGATAAATGGGATCTTTGTGATGGCGATTTTTATGAGTGGATGTTAAGATTAAGCCATGATATTGTGTATGTTATATAGGTGTAGTTATGGAATGGATTTAACCTTAGATGTGACTTCATAATGAGGGCTAGGATGTGATAATTAAAGATTGATGATTATCTAGAATGTGTGAATGATATTGTCATATAAGTAGACTCTTGGAAACATCTTGTTGAATTTACTTATAAATATAGACTATAGACTTAAAGTGAGGTTGTGGGTATGTACCCACGAGAATGAATGATTAAGGTTCAATATGAGTAGTAGAGGACTAAGTGCATGACAATCTTATATGTTAATGAAAATTAATTAGGCTTGCTTAAACATTCACCTTCTCATATCTTCACATATGGGATGACTTTTAATTAGATCTAGGGTAGTTGTTATAAATCTTAATTTGTGGCGTGCCTTATCTAATGATGGATTTAATCGTAAAAAATTTACCTTATTTTTTATTAACTAGACGTCACAAGACATATTACCAAATAGCGTATTTAGGGCGCCACAAACAACGTATTTGGAAACAAACTTAAATATTATAAAATTAATATTTTTTAACATAAAAAATATAACTTCATTTTCTTAAATAAATTAAAGAATTTGATTAGAATTCATTTTCATCAAATTATAAATTATCATAAGGAAAAACTAGGAGAATATTTTCTTTGACATTAAAGTAAAGTGTAATTTTATTTTATTATTTTTTCAATCTATATCTATATTTATTTTTACAAGACTAACATTTCATTTATCTTTTGGAATAACAATAAAGGTGAAGGAGAAAAGTTCAAAGAGTAGAGGATGCACTATAAGTATTTAGGTAGTTAGTATCAATCAAAAGCCAGCACTAATTACCTAAATTATTAGGCGCTAAGGTGGACTTTGCATTGGGTTAGTATCGCCTATCCATCCGATGTATACAAGGTGGAAGCAATATTTGTGTCTAATGACTAACACTAACTAGCATCGACTTGATAATCGATGCTAACATGTAGTTAAGGCTCACTATTAGTTTTCAGGTAGTTAGCATATGCTAACAACCTCAATTCAGTGGAAATAGTAGTGTTTGCATCAGGTTGGGTACTAAGGGTTTAGAGTTGGGTTAGCATCAACTATCGAGTCGACGCAAAGTAAGTGGAAACAAAGTTTGCATTTAATGATTGACGCTAACTAGCATCGATTCAATAGCCAATGCTAACTGACAAGGCCTGCAAGCGCATGGGTTATGTCGCGTAATATAAAAGATTATCGTCTCCACAGGGACTGTGTTCAAAGTACCAGCATATTGAAATTTAATTATCCACACAATTGATTTTTAATGTTTTTGTAAAATAAAACACAAATTAAAAATAAATTTAGAAACAAAATTTACTTGACACTTAAAAATCAGAGTTGAGAGTATCTTGGGATTTCGGGGGATCAAGACTCTATTTTATGTTAATGAATTTTAACTTTTCATAAATAAGAATCAAATTAAGTTTTCCAAGGCGGATTTTCCTTAAGCTAATTAATATGTTCCTTTCGGAATCCTATTAATGTACCTAACCTATGGAAAGCACTGCTTAATCCTTAGAAAAGGCCCATTATCGTTTTGTGAAAATCCCTTATTTATTCCCCAAAAGATTTTGATTACTTTCACGGTTTTACCGAGGTCACAAAAAGTATTTCAAAACCTTAGGCTTAGTTCAAAAACTTTCTAGTAACAATAAATCTCTCGGTTCTATTAATTACTTAAACTTACTAATATACCCGCAAGTATACAGTTTTATCACTTAGGTTCTTGTTAGGAATTACTAAGAGCATTGAGCATTTTTTGAACTAAATGGAAAACAGAAATTTATTTAATTCAAAGTCAAAATATCATTATCATAAAATATTATCACACCCCCTTCATCCCAAGATAATTAATTTAGTTACTCATGAAATAATTCAAATTCATATACATGATGGAAAAATAAAACATACAAGACATGGTAAAAATAAAGACTTACGGGTTTCTCCAAAAGCTCAAAATAATTTTACCACTGTATTTCCTTGTTGGAATATTCCTCCACCAATTACAAATTGGAACACTCACTTTTACAATCCTCACAACTCTTACAAAACAAAAAGAAAAAGAAAAGAAAATAAAAAGAGAAAGAAATGGGACAGAGAAAGAAAATGAAAGAGAAAGAAAAGAAAGGAATAAAGTGAATGAATGAGAACTGGATCTCCCAGGGACGCTGTAATGGCTGTGGAGTTATATAGCCGGTGTGCAAATTGTTGAATGGACATCAATAATCATGGGGAACGGCGGCTAGTGGGACTTCTTTATTATTTTCTCTTTTGTCTTATTGTCAGCCGCCCCACAAGATCAACAAATCAACTTGGATGGTGCGTTGGTGCGTGATGGAGAAACAACCTGGACCTCGACAACCATAGGGAACGACAGCTAGTGGAAATTCTTTATTATTTTCTCATTTGTTTTGTTGTCAGCCGCCCCCTCATAATTCAAGGATCCACTTGGATAGTGGGAATCCAAGTCAGCATGGGCAAACGGTGGAAATATGGAACCGGCGTTATTCTTATGACTCAGATTAGTTCCTCAGCCAGTATACATCCTCAGTGAGAATTAATCCGAGCGGAACAGGTGCTCTCATATATAAAAGACCAAGTCAAAGCTTGAATTCACAGATTATTGACTCGAAAATTTCTTTCCGAGGAGCATTCATCAGGACCTCTGTTCATTCGGAATTGCTTCACTCGGTGTTGCTTTGTCCAGAAATGTCTGCTTGAAGTATTCATTCAGAATTGCTTCAATCGGAGGTTCTTTGCTCAGAACTTGTTTCTGTTTGAAGCACTCGACCGGAATTTGTTTCACTGATTGAAACATTCATTCAGAATTGTTTCAAAAGTGACTCACTCGGAGATCATTTACTCGGAGGTGCTTCTTCTTGAAGCACTCGTTCAGACCCTCGTCTCTCACATGTAACCCACTCAGGAATTTCTCATTCGGGAAGTCTTCATTTAAAATTGATTCAATCGGCACCTCCAAAATGTTTCACTCAGCTATGTCTCTGGCCGACAAGTCAGAACCATTTTTTTGACTTAAAATTGATTCAATCGGGAACTCTTCATTCAAATGCCTCAGCCCGAGGGGTATTCCTTCGAAATCAAGGTCTTTCTTCACCCGGAAACACATCACTAGAATTGAACCACTCGAAGAAACCTTGCTCAGATATATTGCTTGGGAGTAATTCAGTCAAGAACGACCTTTTCTTCGCTTCTTGAAATGATCCACTCGGACACATTCATCTGAAGTCTGACTTGCTTTTCACTCAGAATGGCCTCAATCGTCAATCAACCCATTCAGACGTATTCACTCGGGAGTCGGCCTTGCTTTTCACTCAGAAATTTGGAACTTGAGAGAATCTGGCCGATAGAAGCTCTTTCCAGGTCAGAGCTCTACTTTGCTCAGAAATACATCTCTCGGCCACAAACCACTCGGAAGTTCCTTCCTCGGAGACATCTCACTCAGGTTTAGTTTGAAACTTGAGAGAGTCTGCCCGAAAGAGATTCATTCCCGGTCGGACTTTTTCTTTGCTCAAAATGCCATCTTTTCCGAAACACACCACCCGGAGACATCCTTGCCTGACAAGTGTTCTTCCGAAGTTCAGAGTTTTTTCATTCAGAATCAACTCACTCAGGAATCCTCCACTCGAAAACAATTTTGCCCAGAAAAAGCACTTGTCCCCAAATCAGACTCGCTTCAATCAGTAATCCTTCACTCGGACGTATATCTTTGGGCGGTATTTATTCAAAGTCAGTCTTTTTTTCACTCAGAGTGGCTGCAGTCGGGAATCTTCCACTCGGATTTATCTCAAACCGGGAAGTATTCCTTCAAGGTCATCCATTTTTCACTCGGAATGGCTTTGATCGGGAATCTTCCACTCGGATTTACCTCCAACCGGGAAATATTCACTCAAAGTCAGCTATTTTTCATTTGGAGGCACCTCCTTCAGGAATCTTCCACTCAGAAACACCCTACCCAGAGATAATCCAGTCGACAACGCTTCACTCGGAGACTCCCTACTCGGAAATGATCATTCCGAGTCGGAATTCAGTCCTCTCAGAATTCTTTCCACTTGGGCTGCACTAATAGATAGCGCACTAATAGCCCATTTTCATGCTTTTGTTGCTCTTTTTTCACCGGGGCTTGTTCTTCTTGTTTCTTTATCATTTGATGGTCGTTTTTCTCTTGTTATTGACCCTTGGATTATCTTTGTACTTGCTCCTTAATTTTATTAATTTCTACAAAATAAAATACCCAAGTAGAATATAGTGGAAAGAAAGCGAAAATCACAAAAATTAAGGAAATACAGTGCATAATGATTAAAATCCTAAGCAAACTAAATCTAATTTATTGTGTTATAAAACACTTATCAAAATACCCCAAACCAAAACATTGCTTGTCCTCAAGCAATTACCATATTCACATGATAAGATACAGAAAACACTAAGCTCAGGAAACTAAGGAATCCAAAATAGAGAAAAAGATTTATTCAAATGCCAATATTAATTTTCTTATTTGAATCAATTTTCATTATCAAGACAGAGGATACTCTTCTCTCAATTTTCACTCAAAGTGTTTCATGGTTTGTGTATCACTCAGATCATCATAGTCAAAAAATATTACCATAAGCTTGTTAATAAACCAGAAACTCCACAGTTTAGATAGAAAATATGTCAAAGTCTAAAGGTCTTTCAAAGGTTGTAACGTGGCCTTGGGTTGTATTGTCAAAGTAGGAATTTCAAGAAAAATGGAATACAAAAGGGCTTTAACAATCATGAATGATTCAAATTACCATTATAAATTTAACAGAGCAAATTTTTAAACTTTTATGGACTTTTTGGAATTTATTCAATATCATCCTTTTGATTTTCTTTTTCTTTTTTCTTGCTTTTCTTTGCATCCTATACATATTTTTCTTAAGTCCTTTTTTATTTCTTTGCTCCACTAAATTTCCAACTTTTTCACCATTAAGAGAATATCAGTCAATGAAAGGTTTCAAAGAAAAATTTTCACTTTTAGGCTTAAAAGGGGCAACTAGGGGTCAAATTATGCAAAAATTTTGAGGCTTAAGAATAAGGCCTAATTGTGCCTTTATCATCCTAAGACATATAATCAAAAACCATTTTGAATCGGTTGAAAAACAAGTTCTAGAATATTAATGACTATGAGATTCACTCAATCAAGAAGATATGGGTTTTGAAAATTTGTTTGATAAATAACCCATTTTGGCTCAAGTCTAACCATGGAAAGTCTTTTCAAAGAAAATTTTAATCACATAAAGTTCATTTAGACATTGATTTGGCATTTAAACAATCAAATTTTGAAAATTTTACTCAAAATTTTGGGGTCCTTAGATACTTTAGCCTTGTGTTCAAAGTAAATTTATCATATAATCATGGTAAATTACAAGATTACAAACAAAACAAGGAAAACACACATGCATGAAAAATATAACAATCACACAACGTAAACAAAATAGTTAAGTTTTCTTATCTACCACCCCAAACCAGAATTTGACATTGTCCTCAATGTTAAAATGGATGATAAAAGGATAAGAAAACTTACCTGTAGTAACCCCAAACCAGGATTTGACATAGTTGTTGTTTTTTTTTATTTTTAATTTATTAAAGACGCGGGGTTACCTCCCCACAAGTGCTAAGTTTTAATTCTTCAGCCAGACTTTTCTGAACCAGCTTCAGCTATACAATTCATACTTGAACACAGGTTTTAGTGGTCTGAATTCTACCTTAGGGATCAGTGCTCTTTTAGCCAAAAAATCACAGAAGTGTGTTTTTGAAATGCCTGAAAAGGCATAAGATAAAACAGATTCAAGTGGATCAAGAGGGAGGTTTTGGATTGCCTCTTTCTTTACCACTTGGTCAATAAAATCTATTTCAAGCACAACAAAGTTAACAGGTATATAAAATTTTCCTACCTTGATAGGAATAACCTCTAGAATACCTGGATCCTAAAGCTTGGGCAGTACCTTCTTTTGGATCAATGTACTGCTCTCCTCAATTATCAGATGAGATAGAGACTCATCAAATTTCTTCTCTTCCTTAGCTTCTTCTTTAGTTATGCTAACCAGATCATCATAATGAGTACCACTCTTAAGAGTGATATCCATGGTGTGGTTAGATGGTCCCACCTCAGGTTTTACAGGAAATGTTTCTGGTGTTCTCATAGAAAAAGAGGTTTGTTGGACAATTTGATTCTCCAAAATTTTGTTATGGGTGACCAGAGAGTCCACCTTTGAAGCTAAGGTTTTTATGGCATTTGAGAACTCTTCATTTTGTTTTTCTTGGGTGCTCACAACATTTTCCATTAGTATTTCAAGTTTGGATTTTTGTGGGGGTAGTTTTGGAATACTGGTAAGCTTCTAAAATCATTGCTATGGTTATAGTTCCCAATAGCATCCAACTGATGAAATTCTTGTTCATGGTGGTTTAAGGATATTGCAAAATAGCAATTTATAGCAGCATGTCCTGAATCACCACAAATCCAACAATAAAAGTCAGTAGCACCTGTTAAGAATTCCATAATAGACAAAGATCAAGTGTGATCTTTGAAAATAAAAATAAAAATAAATAACTAGAAATAAAACAAACGGAAAAAATATTAACAAGTATGATCTAATTGAATTTCAATATTGCCAATATTTGAGGGACAACAGTCCCCGGCAATGGCGCCAAAAACTTGACATGGCCCGCAAGCACACGGGTTATGTCGTGTAATATAAAAGATTATCGTCTCCACAGGGACTGTGTTCAAAGTACCAGCATATTGAAATTTAATTATCCACACAATTGATTTTTAATGTTTTTGTAAAATAAAACACAAATTAAAAATAAATTTAGAAACAAAATTTACTTGACACTTAAAAATCAGAGTTGAGAGTATCTTGGGATTTCGGGGGATCAAGACTCTATTTTATGTTAATGAATTTTAACTTTTCATAAATAAGAATCAAATTAAGTTTTCCAAGGCGGATTTTCCTTAAGCTAATTAATATGTTCCTTTCGGAATCCTATTAATGTACCTAACCTATGGAAAGCACTGCTTAATCCTTAGAAAAGGCCCATTATCGTTTTGTGAAAATCCCTTATTTATTCCCCAAAAGATTTTGATTACTTTCACGGTTTTACCGAGGTCACAAAAAGTATTTCAAAACATTAGGCTTAGTTCAAAAACTTTCCAGTAACAATAAATCTCTTGATTCTATTAATTACTTAAACTTACTAATATACCCGTAAGTATACAGTTTTATCACTTAGGTTCTTGTTAGGAATTACTAAGAGGATTGAGCATTTTTTGAACTAAATGGAAAACAGAAATTTATTTAATTCAAAGTCAAAATATCATTATCATAAAATATTATCACACCCCCTTCATCCCAAGATAATTAATTTAGTTACTCATGAAATAATTCAAATTCATATACATGATGGAAAAATAAAACATACAAGACATGGTAAAAATAAAGACTTACGGGTTTCTCCAAAAGCTCAAAATAATTTTACCACTGTATTTCCTTGTTGCAATATTCCTCCACCAATTACAAATTGGAACACTCACTTTTACAATCCTCACAACTCTTACAAAATAAAAAGAAAAAGAAAAGAAAATAAAAAGAGAAAGAAACGGGACAGAGAAAGAAAACGAAAGAGAAAGAAAAGAAAGGAATAAAGTGAATGAATGAGAACTGGATCTCCCAGGGACGCTGTAATGGCTGTGGAGTTATATAACCGGTGTGCAAATTATTGAATGGACGTCAATAATCATGGGGAACGGCGGCTAGTGGGACTTCTTTATTATTTTCTCTTTTGTCTTATTGTCAGCCGCCCCACAAGATCAACAAATCAACTTGGATGGTGCGTTGGTACGTCATGGAGAAACAGCCTGGACCTCGACAACCATAGGGAACAGCTGCTAATGGAAATTCTTTATTATTTTCTCTTTTATTTTGTTGTCAGCCGCCCCCTCATAATTCAAGGATCCACTTGGATAGTGGGAATCCAAGTCAGCATGGGCAAACGGTGGAAATATGGAACCGGCGTTCTTCTTATGACTCGGATTAGTTCCTCAGCCAGTATACATCCTTAGTGGGAATTAATACAAGCGGAACAGGTGCTCTCATATATAAAAGACCGAGTGAAAGCTTGAATTCACAGATTATTGACTCAGAAATTTCTTTTCGAGGAGTATTCATCAGGACCTCTGTTCATTCGGAATTGCTTCACTCGGTGTTGCTTTGTCCGGAAATGTCTGCTTGAAGTATTCATTCGGAATTGCTTCAATTGGAGGTTCTTTGCTCGGAACTTGTTTCTGTTTGAAGCACTCGATCGGAATTTGTTTCACTGATTGAAATATTCATTCGGAATTATTTCAAAAGTGACTCACTCGGAGATCATTTACTCGGAGGTGCTTCTGCTTGAAGCACTCGTTCAGACCCTCTTCTCTCACATGTAACCCACTCAGGAACGTCTCATTCGGGAAGTCTTCATTTAAAATTGATTTAATCGGCACCTCCAAAATGTTTCACTCGGCTATGTCTCTGGCCGGCAAGTCAGAACCATTTTTTTGACTTAAAATTGATTCAATCGGGAACTCTTCATTCAAATGCCTCAGCCCGAGGGGTATTCCTTCGAAATCAAGGTCTTTCTTCACCCGGAAACACATCACTAGAATTGAACCACTCGAAGAAACCTTGCTCGGATATATTGCTTGGGAGTAATTCAGTCAAGAACGACCTTTTCTTCGCTTCTTGAAATGATTCACTCGGACACATTCATCTGAAGTCTGACTTGCTTTTCACTCAGAATGGCCTCAATCGTCAATCAACCCATTCAGACGTATTCACTCGGGAGTCGGCCTTACTTTTCACTCAGAAATTTGGAACTTGAGAGAATCTGGACGATAGAAGCTCTTTCCAGGTCAGAGCTCTACTTTGCTCGGAAATACATCTCTCGGCCCCAAACCACTCGGAAGTTCCTTCCTCGGAGACATCTCACTCAGGTTTAGTTTGAAACTTGAGAGAGTCTACCCGAAAGAGATTCATTCCCGGTCGGACCTTTTCTTTGCTCAAAATGCCATCTTTTCCAAAACACACCACCCGGAGACATCCTTGCCTGACAAGTGTTCTTCCGAAGTTCAGAGTTTTTTCATTCAGAATCAACTCACTCGGGAATCCTCCACTCGAAAACAATTTTGCCCAGAAAAAGCACTTGTCCCCAAATCAGACTCGCTTCAATCAGTAATCCTTCACTCGGACGTATATCTTTGGGCGGTATTTATTCAAAGTCAGTCTTTTTTTCACTCAGAGTGGCTGCAGTCGGGAATCTTCCACTCGGATTTATCTCGAACCGGGAAGTATTCCTTCAAGGTCAGCCATTTTTCACTCGGAATGGCTTTGATCAGGAATCTTCCACTCGAATTTATGTCCAACTGGGAAATATTCACTCAAAGTCAGCCATTTTCATTTGGAGGCACCTCCTTCGGGAATCTTCCACTCGGAAACACCCAACCCGGAGATAATCCACTCGGCAACGCTTCACTCGAAGACTCCCTACTTGGAAATGATCATTCTGAGTCATCCTATTTGGAAATGATCATTCTGAGTCGGAATTCAGTCCTCTTAGAATTCTTTCCACTTGGGCCGCACTATTAGATAGCATACTAATAGCCCATTTTCATGCTTTTGTTGCTCTTTTTTCACCGGGGCTTGTTCTTCTTGTTTCTTTATCATTTGATGGTCGTTTTTCTCTTGTTATTGACCCTTGGATTATCTTTGTACTTGTTCCTTAATTTTATTAATTTCTACAAAATAAAATACCCAAGTAGAATATAGTGGAAAGAAAGCGAAAATCACAAAAATTAAGGAAATACAGTGCATAATGATTAAAATCCTAAGCAAACTAAATCTAATTTACTGTGTTATAAAACACTTATCACTAACACACGATTGAGACTCAACACAAGTTTTCAGGTAGTTAGCATTGACTAGAAGCCCATGCTAGCCAACTCAAATCGACGCAAATAGTGATAGGTGCATCAAGACAATGTAAACTAGGTGGAAATAATGTTTACATTATCGATTAATGAGTAACACTAACTAGTCTCAACTTGATATATAGAAAAGGCTAACATGTGATTGAGGTAGTTAGCGTTGGCCAAAAGCCCAAGCTAACTACCTTAATCATATGTTAGCCTTTATATATATATATATATATATATATATATATATAAATCAAGTTAAGATTAGTTAGTGTTACTCCCAAGCTAACTACCTAAATTTAATGCAAAATAAAGGTATTTGTGTTGCCTATTGGGCTAACGTAAAGTCTGTGGAAGCAACTATCGTATTAACTTAATAACTAATACTAAGGATTGGATAAGGTAGCTTCCATATCTGGCGTTCTTGTCGATCTTGGCTAACACTAATGATGACTACGTGGGGTGTTTATAAAAATCATTGGTAACTAGATCAACTTCATAGTAGTTTTAAAAGGGAGAAAGAATATCAAATCTACAGGGCTTGTTTGATAACTTGGCAAATAGTAAAAAAACGTTTATAAAGTAATAACTAAAAAGACTATAAACATAGATTTACGAGGTTGGTTGATTGGTTATATGAACACTATTTTTTGTCTGGGATAAAAAAAGAAAAAAGGAATAACTTTCCTAGGTGAGTATTCTTCACCTAGATGAGACAAGGAAAAAATGTGCCGTTCATTTAGGCGAGCCTTATTCGCCTAGGTGAATTTTGAGAGATCAAAAAATAAAAAAAGGAAGCTTTGGCCTCTTTTTCCCTAAGGAACCAAAACCTTCCCATTCCCATTACCCTGTATTTGCACAAAGAGCAAAAGGATTGCATATGAAAAGTGGAGCAATTCACAGGTCAATTTAAAGCAAAAGATGAAGCTGATTTTGAATGGGATGTTGGGAGGAGCTTGGGCAGAGGAATGAAGCATGGAAGAGGAAACTTAGGCAAGGATTCAAGCTTCCCAATTGACATAGAGTGATTAAAGTAGAGGAAAAACTAATCTAAGGAAATGGGACCACCTCCCACCCCTATAAAGAAGGATCTTGAAGAAGAAGAAAGGGTTTAACAAATTGGGAAGGGGGGAAACTCTATAAAAAATAAAGGTTTAAGAGTTTATTCTTTTTAAGATTGAAAAATGTTTCTTTTTATTTTTATTTTTGAGAGAGATACTCGGGAGAAGAAGGAGGTATATTCCCCTAGTTATTAAGTTCAATGTTCATTTCCATTCTCTTAAACATTGTTGATGATATAGAAATGCATTTTTGTTTTCTCATGAAACTTGTGTAGGACCCTTCTTGAACATTTTGTATCTAATCATTAGTCTTAGATTTAATTATTATCAAAGGTTAGCTTGGTGTTTTTTGTTGATTTCATTTGTTATGGCAGAAATATGATGCAAAACCATGCCATTAGCTCAATTATTTGTTATGTGTACTTACTCTTTGAACCTTCAATAACCATGTGACTTTGTGTTTTTGAAAGCAAAGATGTCGTTTTGAACTTGTTTTTTTGAGTTTGTTGCATGTGATTTATTGTGTTTTGGGTCATGAAGGGCCATTTGGTGAAAGGGGCTAGGCTTTTTAGAAGGGGAAATGCCTCTATTTATTCTAAATTCTCCTAGATGAGTGGCCCTACACTAGGATTTGGGGTTTTCTATTACCTATTCACCTAGGTGAGAAGTCCGTGTTTTAGTTTATTCGCTTAGGCGAGCCATCCTAGGATTCTTTTTTCATTTTTCTCCCATTTTCCCCTTCAATCTTTTTTATGTATTTATTGTTTCTATTTGTCTTTTTCTACTTTATTTGTTTATCTCATTTTATTTCCCCATCTTGTTATTTATTTATATGTTCCTTTCCTTTTTGTTAAAATAAAGTTCCTTTTTCTATTGTAGTGAGATTAAACTAAACAAGATGTCTTGTTAATCTTGTCAAAAGTTACATGTTTTTTAGATTTATTTGGATGAGATGTTTTGTTAATATCACTTGGGAGACCTTCTCCTTTTTTTCTTTCATTGTTTTGCACCCGCTCACATGTTGTTCTATTTATATTTCATTATAGCTTTTCAACAGATGTCAAATCAATTCTTAGCTATTTAGATTGTGTGTGTTTAATTTTGGGTAACTGTTTTATAACGGATAATGTGGGGTGCTAATATATTTTCTGCCTGTTACTCGACTCCCAAACTCAAAAATCTCACTTTAATTACCAGTGTCTTAATAAGGTTTTCCCAATATTTCTCTCAAAAATAAATATTGACGACGACTCCATTTTTTAACCAACTTTTTAGAAAATTGAGAAACCTTTTCTTTTTTCCAAATGGTCAGCCATCCTGCCACGATCTCGTTCATGGTAGGTTGAAAAATGGTTTTAAACAATTAAAAAATCACAAGAAATAATCAAATAAAAATGAGATGTAAGTTTCATTTCACTCCCTACATAATTATGTATGTTGCATGATGTATACTTGTAATTTGACATGTTAATGCAATGGAATATTCACCTAAACCCAATTCCTTGAAAAATAGATTCCAAATTTAATTCTCCCAAGTCTTAATCTCATAGCAACTTAATAGAAAAGACATCGCATCATTTAAATATGTTTTTTTAGCAACTAACTCTTTAAGCTCTATTCTTAGAAAAATAAGAAATTATAAATCTATTTCAGTTTTAGTTTCAAGAAGCCCTTCCAAATAATGAATGCTCCCTTGTAATAATATAATTTTCTGAGTAACTATATTCACACACAATTATTTATATTGGTTCACTTCCAAACAACGAAAATTCCCTCATTTTGAAAAACTCATTTTAATGGATGAAGATGTCAATCCATGACTCATTTCCTTGATTTGTTGCCTCATGAGAAACCATTAATGTATCCTATATCTCTTTGGCAGTAGAGCAACTTGTCACTTTATCATACTTACTTCTACTTCAGGTACATGTAGTTAAGTAGATATTTCTATTTTTCTTCACCTGCCCATCTTTCTTTTATTTTTAAGGTGGATTCTCTATCTTCATTCTTCTCTGAAGGGATATAAAGGCCATCTTCTATGATGCTATGTAATTTATGTCAACTAATTCAAGACACAACTTCATCTTTTCCTTCTAATAGAAATAGTCTCTACCATTAAAGAAAGAAGGTTTGTTTATTGAAAACCTTACAGGAATGTAAAGTGTTGCACATGAGCTAGCCATCACTTGTTTTGGAGATTTTCCTTTTACATTGTGAGTTGTTCTCAACCCTTAGAAGCTGAGCTCTAATACCAACTGAAGTAGGTCAGAAGGTCATAAGAAGAAGGGTTGAATTAGGACACTTACGAAATTTGGCTTTCACTATAAAAATAAGATTTCTTAATTCCTTTGGACTTATATAAGGTTAGCAACAACAAGGAGAACTTGATCTAACAGTTTTGAAATATTATGAAAACTATAACTTTTATTTCTAATTGATGTTTCCTTAAAAAATAAGTTGTCTCATTTCTGAATATAATCTCACTATTAACAAAACATGTTAATAAAGGTTCTTTAATTCTCACAATGTTTATGCTTTTAAAAACATTTTCTCAACCTTAAAAATACATTGCGTACTACTTAACAGATATAAATGTTGAAATATAAAAAGCAATGCGAAAGAGATTCATACACAAAGGTTTATACTGGTTCACCTTTCATCAATACTTGAGGCTACGTTTAATATCTACCTTCGTAGGATTTTCTGCACTATTAAACCTTGGATACAAGTATTCTTTCTTTTTAAGCCTTTTCAGGCTCTCTTGCATAAGTACTATTTCATAAAGCCTTTCCAGACTCAACACATCACCTTATTCCTGCAAGTTGCAACCACTTACTTACTAATCCACCTAACTAGACTGTAAGTGAATGCCTTTGGTAAGAGATGATTTAGAGTGGTCTTTTCAAACTTAAAAGTTATAACATGTAAAATAGAGAATGCTTGAAAACTAAGTGTTAATCTCACCCAGTTAATGACTTTAACTGTGCAAGAGTCAGTCTTTTACAAAGAGAGCAAATAACAAGTTCCTAAGATTAAACTTTGATATACACAATGTTTGAACTATCTATGATAGTGTGTGAGGAAAAATAGAGTATGAGCTTTTAGCTCTAGTTAGCACATAACTTTTGATTTCTCTTTTAGATGAGTTGACTCTGTTATTGTTGTTTTCTCACTTATGTTTCAACCTATATATATATATATATATATATATATAAGGAAGTAGGAAAGTAGTTGTTGGAGACTTTCCCTTTCTTCATGTTCAAAAAGTAGGATTGCTTTATATCTTGAAGTGAAAGCTCAGATATGCTTATGAAGAGGTATAGAAACTAGAAACCCTAATTCCAGTTCTAGAGGGTTTAGAAACAGAAACCTAAATTCTAAAGAGGTTCAAGAATAGGAACCCTGAACTTGAGATTTTCTTTATATTTTAAAGTAACCTTGGTTTCTTCTTCTTAGACTAAGTTAAATTGATCCGTTAATTGAATTCCATCACATAGTGTGCAAATCTTGCTAAAATGGCCTGTTTTTGAAGACTTAAACTCTTCCTGAGATTCATGTCTTAAGCCTTCTTCAAAAAACAAAGTCATTAGGTGAGTTTGACTTAGCTGATGTTAAATTATTTTAATTCACTCTTAGGTGTGTGTCTTTAAGTAGTTTTTATCACACCCCGATTTCCATAACTTGGATCTGATGTAATTAAGTTAAATATTTCAATAAAAATATGAATAATTTTTTTATTTTTTCGTATTTTAAAAGAGGTTCGACACTTCAACAATTACTTGATAAGTGAGAGTTTAAAGCTTTTAGTAAACTAGATCGATAATAAATAGCCTCATTGAGCATACGATATGACAGAGTTTACAGTAGAAAAGTTTCGTATACAAGGCATACGCCTCGTCCCATATATGAAGATATGAGAGAAGAACCTCAAATTATGAAGGAAGTAAATAAATCAAAATATGACCAATTCGCTTAAGCGATGTAAAACTCGCTTAAGCGAAATCATCCAGATTCGCTTGAGCGATCCAGGACTCACCTGAGCGAATCGCATACAGTAATCAGACCTGTAAATTCGCTTGAGTGGACCACTATCGCTTAAGCGAAATATGTCCAGTACTCAAATCCCTATTAATTGGCTCGAACGAGATCCATTCACTTGGGCAAAATTCATCCACTGACCAATCAAAAGTAATTCGCTCGAGTGAGCGAGATTAGTTCAGAACCAATTCTAGAAGGGATTTGCTCAAGCGAGGACCTACCCGCTTGAACGAGATTTCCACAATACCATTGTTACAAGAACTCACTCAAGCGAGGCCACACTCGCTTGGGCGAAAAAGTGACACAATCCAGTTTGAAGGATTTTGCTCAAGGGAAGTCATACCCGCTTGAGGAAAATTGACCAAAAACCATATGTTTTGATACCCAACCAATTCGCTTGAGCGAGATTCATCTTACTTGAGCGGATTTATCACCTTTTACCCAAAAACTTAAGTTTTTCAAACTTCAAGGGGTGGCAATTCATTTTATTTACTAATTTGGCCCAAACCATCATTTTAAACACATTGAGGTAACTAATTAGGACTTGCTCCACCAAGTCCCGCCTATGAGTTTTGATCCTAAATCATCACATACAAGATTATCTTTTTAGGCACATTTTGCCTTAACCTACCATGCAAATTTGGTATTTAGGCCTACTTGGCCACAACCACACATACATACAAGTTCCAAATGGACATTATGACCTACTGGCATACTCTATACAGACCAATCATCGATACGTGGGAATATGGTGTATCCACTTCCCGATTTTAAACATACATGAATACATCATCATTAATTCATTTTTATCATCAATCAACTTAATTCAAAATTACATATTCATTTTAAACATGTCATACGAGGTATATAGACCTAATTTTTCCATAGGACCCACTCCAACAGTCACATATCCAACTCAATAGTTATACATTCAAAACATACAAATGTTTTACATTTGCATATAACGCCGGCCACGGCCCTAGGCTTCTACTTCCATATTTACCTTTCTCCAAAATGCTCTACCTCCAAAAGACTTAGGTTTCCAATAGGACCTACATCAACCTTTGTAAAATGGCAACTAGGAAGTGAGTAACATAAACCAAATGAATCAAAGTCATACATTATGATGATATGTATATACACATTCATACCATATATTTCATAATCATGTCATAAGCTTTATTATAACCATACCACCATCATCAAACATTACAACTATTCTTTTAGGTTAGTACTACAACACCACCATTCCTAATCAATACTTTATACTCTCAAGGCCATCATACTCGACATATCTCCGGCTATATGCAAATGCTCTTATGGCTAATGCATATGCACGGATGAATCAATGTCAAATGCGGATCCGACCGTGGGAATACAATATCATACAATATGTGGGTTAAGCATAGGTGTGTTACTATGCCTCTACTATAGTAGTAAATGTGTGCACATATATTTCAACTTTTGCATGCATAATCATAAATTTTTACTGATACCAAGTCGTTATCGCCCTTTTGTAGCACTAGTCACCTAGTGACATGCAGATTCAACAATGTGGCTAAACCTTGCCACAAGTGCTATGGGTCCCTCCCGAACACACATCGAGAGAGTCGTTTCTCATTAGAAACCACGAGGATACTTGCTCATCACAGAGCTGCCCACCCACTGGGCCCACTATGTAGGGTGCCTCATCACCAAACTATGGACAGCTTCGTGATTCCAATGACTCACTAGGGAACAACATAAATTACTCATGCACTGAGTCGCCCTCCCACTGGGCCCGCCTATTGGAACCCTTAAGATTCCACATAGACAGCTTTTGATATGTCATGGATGCAAATGTCAATCAATGCATTTCTCACACTATGCATCCTAAATGCCACTCCACATCTAACCACACACCACCATTACTTAGTGGATTTCAACATCCTTATCATTCTCAATCATCAGACATCATAGGATTTCATTTATATCAATTGTTAGTGGCAATCATGGTTCATCAATTTCTTCCATACACATATCATGAATGTAACATCCTAGGTCATTTTATATTCATTTGATTAACTTTACAATAAATTTTTTTTTTCGCGTTTACAAATAATTGATCAAGCCCCATTTCAAAATGCTATCTATTTTCGATACACGTATTTGAAGCAATTCATAGTAGCGATTTAATTAATTAAATAAAATAAGAAAAAGAAATTTTAGTCAAAGGGCGCAAGAAGAGGAATATGAAGTCAAAGCCCACTCGCTTGAGCGAAACCGGATTCGCTTGAGCGAGATCAAAAGTCTTCGCTGAAGCGAAGCCAATTCCGCTTGAGCGAGGGACACATTTCTTTCCTAAGCGAGACCGTGAACGCTTGAGCGAATGCCACACCTAGAGGCTGGGTGAACAAACACACACGCGGACCCACATGGGATTTCACTCGGCAAAATGTTTCACTCGGCTCAAGGGTTTCACTCGGGAAGCGCTCAACTTCCATTTACTCGGACATTCCTCACTTGACTCGTTACTCCCCTTCAATCTGACAATTTCACTCGGTCCCAACTCTCTCGTTGATAATTTAACCTCCACCACTCGGTTATAGCTTCTCCGAATGACTTCACTCGGTGAATACCCTATTCTTACTTCCCTCGGGGAAAACTCATATTTTCACTCGGACACCTCCCAATCCTCACTACTCGGAACTCTCTCCCAACCAATCTCACTCGGACAAGGGTGGAAACTTCACCCAGTGGTGAAGCAAACATTAAACTAGCGGCCCTCGTTCAGCCATGGATGAATCAACTCGGGCAAGTCTCACTCGGTAAAATTCTGTCATGGCAAACTAGTAAAACATAAACTAAGCACATCACAATGTCATTTCACCCCAAATTTAATTTAAGTCAGCATACAGGAAACTTTACATGCCCGGAAAAATTCCTTATACATAGTTATATTCGACCACTACTCAAACTCATTCGGGCCTTGGCATCGATCTCCCCCTGGCGCGACTCCATAGCTCCGGCTTCCTCCTTGTCACTGGTTACTAAATTGAAAACAGTAGCAAGGGTGAGTGTTTGGCATCATAATTAATATAGAACAAAATCAACAAGTTGTAATTATAAATAAACTCCGTCCAGTTGCATTCTCATAACTTTACAAATCACACTCGGTCAATATGACACACTCCACTCGGAAACATAACATAAGTCACCCGGCAATATTAATAATTTCACTCGACAAATGTAACAAATGTCACTCAGCAATTATGCACATCACAACCAATAATTCATCAATTATCACAACTGACTCTCATATAAAATTTGACACATAGTATCCGGATACTAAAAGGATCGACCTTCAGCTGGGAGTCTGACTTGACATCCCGTGAACCCGACTTGGTTCACCGAGCCTGACTTGGCTCCCCCTTCCAACCAGTGGGTCAAAGACCTCTGGGTAGCTTAGCTGGGTCCGACTTGACCACTGAAGCCAAAACAGGGTAATTCATACCATCGGTCATCATCCACCACATAATCACATTCAATCACATAAACATAAGCATATCATTCTGATTATCACTTGCAAATGTCAGAAACTGACCAGTGCTCACAGCGTAGGGCGACCGACTCATCAAGCCCTTCAATACCACATACTGATTATCTCAAGCATTACGTGTCTCATGCCATTACAAGGTATACACACATATATCCACACATAATGATCCACATTCTCTCAGCATTAAATATATCAAGCTCATGACAAAGTTAACTCCACTGCACATCCAGTCTTCAATTGATCGATATATATATATATATATATATATATATATATATACGGTCACACATGCACAATATAGGTACACCATAATATTCAAAAATACTTACTTACCTTACTTGCACTGTTTAGTGACTCAGATAGGAAACAGATCCTATTCTAATTAATCATAACCCGAACACCCCCTTACCTTGATTCCACGCTTTGATAATCTGCTCTCGATGTCGATCCCTTCCTCTGAGTACTGGATTCGCAGTCTCAGCCCCGACACTCAGCCTTTCGCTGTCTAATCTACCACCTACGGGTCAGAATGCAACACCCATTAACTCAACCCCTCAGCTCTTAAGCCACATTTGAGCTTATACTCACCTAAGGAGTGGAGAACGGGCTCAAATATAGCCATGCATGGCCCTTGGCTACTAGAGAGACGAAAGGGATGAGGAGCCACAAATAAAACGGATTAGTGGACTCACCTTCAGGCCACGATCACAGGGATGGGGTTCGATTGAAGCTTTCACACGAAGGGAGTCCTCCTTTGGTACATGCAATTCAGCAATGAGAGGAGAGAAGACGAAGGAAGAGGAGAGCAGGTTAAGAAGAAGAAGTGATTTATGAATAATGGAGAGAGAGAGAATTTCCTTTTTATATAAAGTTCAGGGGCAAGACAGCCTTTTCCCCTATTTCATTTGCATTCTCATTAAAAGTTTTTAATCAATTTCATCTCATTGGGTCCTTTTATAAGTTTTGACCCAACATGCTTATTTGCTTTCTCAATGTTTAATTATTTGTAGCTGTCTGTTACCTCATAAGAGTATCGACCCGAGCTGGATACCGTCCAACCGGTGTCCAAGCGTAGTGTCCGCTCCTCGGTAATCCGAGCTATCACTTGAGAGATTGGATACTTAATCCGTCCTCACCTCTTTGTTATGCACATCCGCTTGCCTCAACCATCCAAGAGGTTGATCCAGATTATGATTCCGAGCTAGGCGTTCTCCTCACACCGGTTAATCCAAGACCACTCCAGGCACACTGGATGAGCGTTAGCCACAGGACCGCACGTCTTTGGCCGTTCTTCCCAGCATAATCGATCTTCCACACCGTTTGGTCCTTACGATTAAGACCGGCTCAACACTGGATTCCTTGACCTCGGTCTAAGCAAATCAAATATTAAATAAGTATCTAAAACATTTGCTAATATTTTCCACTCTCATAATTTTTATTAAAATACCAGGAATGTTACACTCATACATTATACTCAATCCAATCACAATTATGGCATTAAAGCAAAATGATGATAAGTCATACTTCAAACATCATTATTCCAAACATTTACCACATAACGTAATTTACTCTAAATGCATTTCAATCACATAGACATCAAGATATTCATCCAAGTCATACCATGGAAACACATCCATACATACACATCAAAAATGGATGAAATTATGCATTTAGAGATTTTACCCCCTCCTACCTTAAGAGAAGTAGTAGTCAACGCGGTCTAAAGGTCCCGCTTCACTGATGGGGTCGTTTCCTACATTACACAACATACCACATATAATTATTTTCTATCTCAACCACCAAGATTTAAATACTTTTGGTTAACTATATGGTGTTCATATCATTTACACTCTAAATCACTTTTATTTCATTAAACACACTATAACCATCATGGTCTAGGTGCTTATACTCATTATTATGCATTCTAGACTCATAATCATCAAAGAGCTCCCACATGCATAACCATTTCCCATCATCATTCTTACTTTTCATCATCAATATCACCCAATTAACATGGATAGACCCCTATCCACTCATATTTCTTATTTCCCCTAATTCTAGAGGATAGGGTTTCACCAAAACCCAATAACCATCATCTATACTTATCATTTTTCATCCCATGCATACTCATTTTTATGTACCACCATGCATCCTCACAATATCACACTAAAATCTTACACCCCACCTTATGGCTTGTCTAGAATGGCTTCTAAATCATACCTCATTCATGTAACACTCCCAAAATCCACCTAAGGCTTAGAGCTCATAAAAAGGGAGAAGAGAGCTTACCTTAAGCAAAAGAAGAAGAACCCCTAAGAGAGTGAGGGAGAGTGACAAAAATGAGAGGGAGAGTAGAGCCAATCACACAATCTCTTTCTTGTAAGGAAGAGGAAAATAAAAGTGAAGAGAATGAAGGAGACACACCCACTTTGGTTTCTTAAGAGGAAGAGAAGAGGAAGAAGAAGTTGGAAGGAAAGAGAAGAAAAGAAAGTATGTATTTGAGAGGGAGAGAGTGATGGGAAATAGAGAGAAAAAGAGAGAGGGTTTTGTTTTAAATTTAAACCCCTCATTAAAATCCTTTCGTTTTATAACAAATAGGATCTCCGTTCGGGCCTAATATTTTATCTAAAAATTATTCCAAAAATATATTCGAACTCCCAATATTATCCTCTATCACTCTGACCAACAGTGTCTCAATCGGAGATACTTGGTCCAACACCCATATTTTAATCGGGTATTAATTTCAGCTTTTAAAGCTACAATAAATTATTGATAGTCATAAAAATTGTCAATTTAATTATTTCCAACCTTCTGGAATTTAAATTAATTTATGCATAATTATTCCCTATTTATTCCTCTCAATTCAATATTTTTATCAATTTTTGGGATGTTACAGTTTTCATCTTCAATCTACACTGGTTCTCTTCTTATGATTTAAGTCATGCTTGACCTAGAACAATAGTTCTTCCGAAACATAAGATAATTCTTCTATTCTGGCTTGCTTCTTTTAGAAGCTTTTTCTAAGAATGTCTTTGATAAGATTAATAAAGTCATATGATGATCTAAGAACCTTCTAAAGTAAAATTTTATTTTAACTTAAGAATTGAATCCCTCAAAAATAGAATGTTGAGGTTGTTCTTCTTGCTTGTCTTGACTGATTTTTGATTCTAGCTTATGATCTTTGATTGTGAGAAGCATTTTGAGTTCATTCTTATGGAGGCTACTTCTTAATGAGAATTTCTCATAGTTTTTTTTATTGATTTTCTTTACTACTTTTGTTTTCTACTTAAAGAAACTTGTTAGATCATTTTTAGGATTAGATGCCCTGAATTATTTTCAAAAGTGAAATACCATCAAAACTATTTTAACATAGGGTATTAGAGATTTAGACTCAACTTAGACAAGAAATTCTAGCCTATTGTCCACGAAGATCCGACCATTTAGCTTGCTAACTTGCTTGGCGAACCCAGCAAGTTAATTTTTTTTTTGATTTTTGATAATGAAATTAGTTTTTATTTTCTCCATTACATCACTAGAGAGAAAAGCTACATGGCGTGGGGTAAAAGGTTCATGATTTATGATTTCTCCCCCATATTTAACAAGAGCTACACTACTAATAAGATATCAATTTGAATAATAATTTTTCTATTGGATTGAAAACCTTAATTATATAAGTATGTCAGTTTATTTTTAAGAAAATATTTTTTATTTTTAATTATAAAATTGTTTAGTTTTTATTATAAAATTATTATATTATTTACTATTTTCAAAAGTTTATCCAGAAAAAATTGAAATAAGAAAATATTATTTTCAGTCTTGTACAAAAGTTTTAAAATAGAAAACAATATAAAAATTTTATAATTAAAAGTAAAATGATAAATTTATAATTGAAAGTAAAAACAAAATATTTTTTTAAGAGTAAAAGGACCCTTAAAATTCAAGCTTAGAGAATTGGTCTTGATCATCATTGCTCTGTCGTTCGAACCTTGTTTTCAGTCTACTCTAACATGTCAATTCACATAGTATATATATTATATGATAAAGTAAAAATACACAGAGAGGAGAAAATTACATAGAGAAAAATTTTAGAGAGAGATGTTTTTTGGAGAAAATAAAATCACAGATTTTTTTTAAAAAAGTTGTAAAAAAATATCACAACTTAAAATGGATGGACATCCGTTAAAAAATAGTTAGTGATATGAATGGTTTTAGTTAAATAAATTATGAATAAATAAAAAAATTAAATATTGAATGAATGATAAATAGATATGAATGGATAATGTTTTTACTAATCCATCCAATTTTGTCCTCCAGATAAAATGTTAATGTAAAATAAAGTAGGTTGAAAAATCAATTTGCATTCTTTTTAAAGTGACCATAATTTGCATTGATAGGCACAGCCAGCCATGTTGGCACGCGCGAACACACATTAATGCCATGCATCTCATATATACTCCTGCATTCTTTTAATTTGCCGTTGGTGTGCAATGAAATGAACCGCATCAATTAATAATTTTCAAGAAAAGTTATTTGATTTGTTTCAATATTCTTGAAAGAGACAAGATTAGGATACTCTATAGGCGGCCACCATTTTTGGATGTGGCAGAGAATGTCAGTATTAGTGGTTGAGAAACTTCTTCAATGTCAAGGGATCACAGAAAGCATTTCTGTAGAATGAAAACTTTTAACACTTATGGGATTCACATATAATGGCTGGCCAATTTTTTATCTAAATCATAATTTTATAGCTATTTAGTTAAATATTTAATCCTACTAACATTCTAGGCTTTAAATCTTACTGAGGTATTAGTAGATGATCTATAAATATATTTATAAAAATTCATTGAGGGGTGGATATTAAGGTTTAACTTATCTAATCTTTTTGTCACAAAAAAATTAAGTATTTAGTCACCATAAAATAACACGATGAGTATTTAGTTCTTAAAAAAAATTGTTAAAATTACTCGTTATCATTTTTAGGATAAATAAAGAGGCTCATTTTAATTTTATGTCACCTTACCATTACCATTGACATATTTCATTTAATTTAAAAATTATTGACTCTACTAAGGAGTTAACCTTTGTAAAATAGCATGATTAATATATTGAACACTTGGTAATTTATTTTTTTTGAATTAAGCCCCGACTTTTTTAGTTACTATTGTTTGGGAAATGGGTTTCGGAGGAAGAGGGACTAATTTTTTTTATTTTAAATTGATAACTTTTAAAAATAAATTATATAAAACAATATCATGAATTTATCATATATTTTTCATCATAAGTAATATTTAATTCTCTCACTTCAAAATTTTAAAATTGACTCACCCCTTTCATTCCTTCCAAAAGCCTCTTCTCAAACAAAGCCTTAACCACACAGTAATGTGAAGGTGGCATACTATTAGTCAGTCCAAAACTTTAAGAAAAAGTAATATAATTTTTTGCTATGATTTAAATACTTAATTAAACCTTTTAAAGTTAATAAAAATTTTGGAATTTTGAAAATTACAACTAATTTTAATCTGTGGATGTTTTATATGAACCAATTAAACATTTCATTGTTAAAAATATCTACAAATTGACAATAAATAAGTGGGTAAACTTGACAATAATGAAAATTTATGAAAAATTTGTCATGCTTAATTCATATATCATATTTGATATTTTTTTATTATCATGTTCATCTCTGTGCAAAAAAGATATAATGATTCTTTTTGAATTACGATATAATTAGAAAAATAAATCATAGTCCAAGATTTTGGTTCTTCATTTTTTTAGGTTTTTGATTTTATTTTTACACTTATTTATATGTTCAAATGTTTTAGAGAGAAGGGGGCGTTTGAATGGAATATTTTTTGAGAGAGCATACATATGTACAAAAAATAAAGATATTTTAGAGACCAAAAAATAAAATAAAATAAAGAACAAGGTGGGAAAAGAAAAAATAATATTAAAAAAAAGGAGGAGCTAAAAACTATACATAAATCCCAATTATTTTTTTATTGAGAGATCGTTAGCTAAAATTTCTTAACTAAAATAAGCTTCATTTTTTAATAAGTATTTTTAAAAATATTGTTTGACTTAGACTTTTTTTCGAGACATGACTTTTTTTAAAAGG
The DNA here is from genome assembly GCA_037962975.1 of Clitoria ternatea. Taxonomy (NCBI): domain Eukaryota; kingdom Viridiplantae; phylum Streptophyta; class Magnoliopsida; order Fabales; family Fabaceae; genus Clitoria; species Clitoria ternatea. The sequence goes on from CM075669.1 coordinate 112,057,204, forward strand.
ATAAGACAAGCCCAAAATAAATTGGGCAAAGCATGCACACAGTGTCAACTTGAATATCAATATTAACTCATATTAACGGTTGGTAAAAACAATTGTTTAATCCTCATAGGGATGAGAATGAGACAATGCAAGGTTTTAAAAATCCAACGGGTGACCAAACCAGTGAAGGTACTGATTTAAGATTTATTGGTTCAACAATGGTTGAACTATGGTCGAACCGATCATAATAAAATTATATTTTAATATAATATAATATATTTTTTAATATATTAACAATAAGTTATATAAAAATTAAGTTAATTAAGGATCATATTACATATTTTATAGGATTAAAAAATTATAATAAATAAAAATAATATGTAAATATTATATATAAGTTTTTTATTTATTTTAAAATATTTTTTAATAGATTTTTTAAAAAAATAGCAAAAAACAAAAAAACAATTTTAAAACTCCGGTTTTAACCGGTTATGACCGGTTCTTGACTGGTTTTGAAATGCCTATTTTTTTTCTTGTCTGGACTAGTACCCTGACCGATACAAAGATTGTCTATTACATTATTGCTATATATGCAGTATTAATACAAACTATTCCAGTTTTAAATATTGACAAATTTTAATAGAATTTTTGCTTTATAATATAAGCAAAATTATATATTTTTAATGTTATTGAATATTTGTCTACTAAATATGTCCTCCTTGTATATATTCTCAATACAACTAATGCTTTGTGTAATAAATAACATTAAAGGTATTTTAGGATATTACATTTAATATTTGGTAACATTAATATAAATAATTATTTCCAACCATGATTCGTAATATGTGTAAAAGTAGTTACTTATATTTAGCACTAGAGGTAGAATTAATTATCAATAAACACTTGAACATAAAATAAAATAAATACACTCTTAAAGTTTAGATTTGATTGATTTTACTTTCCTCTTTGGAATCCCCACCCACACCCATACCCAAATTTACTTGTCAAATTTAGAGGCAAATTGAATATCAATTAACTCACCATTTAAATAATCCTTTTTTAAAAATTTTAATATGTTTTGAAATTCACATGACTTAAATTTTGTTAAGAAATCATATTCATTTTCTTTAGAGAATATTCTTTAAAACATAGATAAATAAAATATGCAAAAAAGCATAATCAACACATAAGGATATTACGTGGGAAACTCCAAAACTTGAGAAAAATTATGGTACAAGCTTCGAAAACTATTTTACTATAACAAGGATAATTATAATATCTTCCCTACGCTCATATACAAAATATTTGTTTCATATTATAAGCCTTTATTTGCAATGACATAGTTTTAGGGAAGTAATTATCGTAAAAGATAATCTCATTTTTCTAAACTTATCCTTATTTAATGTCAAAATCCATTATTAAAATATTACCTGCACAAATGTAAAAATATTAAATGCCTAAGAATACACAAGGAATAAATATAATAAATGCTCCTAATTTTTTTACAAGGACTTATAAAATAAGACACTCCTTTTTATTTTAAGGGTTTATAATATAAAACAGACGAAGTATATCATTGTGAGACTCACTTTTATTTCAGTACTACCAATCTAGTACAAAGAAGTTATAAAGTTGATATTCATACACGATGTATTTTTACAACAGACTCATAATTTACTCAACACTATATTTTCTCTCACTATAAGAGCCCTAAGAGCTCTTATTTTTCCTTTGCTTCCATGCCCGTGCTCCACATCATTCCTTTGCTCTTATTGCCTATATTCATAGCTGCCCAAGTGCAAACTGCTTGCACTATAAAGAAACAAAAGCTTGCCTTTATTTTTCAAACAAGTTAGGAAGGGTTGGTTTTCGGTGCCAACCTTTTCCTTTTGACTCATTCCAATAATCTACCTATTTATCTAGAAGGGAAAAATAAACTTAGATCTAGTATCCCTCCTCAGGTCGAAGTCTTCCATATAAGAATCCTAACCTGGATCTATCACTAATATTACTTTTGTTATACCAATAATTTTCATTGTTTACAAGGACAACCAGTCTCTTTCATTGTCTAAACCAACAATCTTTGTCTTTACTGACAAATAATGTTTAAAAGAACAATCACACTCTATCATAAATAGTATAATCCCCTGTAACAAGACAATCAGAATAATTTCTTATCTAGAACATGTAAAAAAGAATACATGTCAAAACCTTGCTTAAAATTTATGGTGAAACTTCCATGTTGGCTTCCTCTAGAAGTTCTTCAGCCTTCAAAAGAACTCTACCACACACCTTTCATCAATGCCAACCAACGAGCATTATGGATCCACTAGCAATAATTTATCATTTTCCATGGTAACTTACACATGTCAAAAGAATATACATCCTAACCTTTTAAAATTATCCTCACAAATAACAAGAAATACATTGTTAGTACTTACATACCTAGATTTTTCACTTTTCGACACCTTGTGTTATCCCGGTTGTATCCATCCTTTACTTGCATCTCCCACATGCCAAAAAAAATTCCTTCCATCACATTTATCTAAACTTGACATTGCAACCATGTTTTCAAGACTGCAAATCATGCACCAAGTTAGTTCCTATGAAAGAAGGGCGAGTCACAACAGGCACGCTTAAATGCCAAGTCTTTCCTTAGCTAGAACGTTGTAAACCAGAACTTACAATAACACATTTTTCAATAATCAATGAAATTCTTAACTGCACATGGAATAAATCTTTCTAATATGGAAGCTCAGCCAAAGCTGCAACCATAGAGAATGTTCACAAATAGAGGTGGATATTATCGTAAACTAGTGTAATTATTCTAGATTAGCCAATTGTATATCAGTTTTCTATTCAAAATGTGTCACTTAACTTATAATAGGGACTTCAACGCCATTTATACCTTGAAAAGTAAATAGGAAAGATGGGGTACACGACTCGGGTCCACTACCACTAATGGGATAGTGGGACTAGGAAGTTGTATTAGGAGATTAGGGAGTAGGAGTGTACACCGCACGTGCGCCCACTATCCGTGGGGGGAACAGAAGCCCCCTAGTCATGAGCGTCAAGTAGGGCTCGAGCTGAGTGACTCCAAGTCTATGTAAGTCTAATCAATTTGGAGAACCGGGATGCGTATGGTTCCTGAGTCGAGTGCAATAGGACCTGAGAGACGTGTAACTAGCGAGCTGAGTGAAATAGGACATGAGAGGTGTATAACAACCAAACCGAGTAGAATGGGATGCGAGAGATGTATGATGTTGAACACAGGCTTCTTTGCCACGTGGGTTTCTTTGCCACCTGGCAAGGGATTACCAGCCATCATTACAGTTTTCAAAAAAGTATCTGTGCACCCCTAATGATAGTGATGTTTCTATATCCCAAGCCATTAGTGGTGCGTTTTGGGATATGGGGTGTCACCAGGCTTTAATGAGACTGTTTGGGTAATCATGACCTTTGGTGGGATTTGGTGGCTCCCTAACGATTAGATCTTTTCAGTTTTTTGGGTTGCCTGCTTCCTATATAAATATCCTTTTCCTCTATCTTCTTTGGAGTTTTCTACTCTCGTTACCTCATATCCCTGTTACTCTATTTGGCCCTTGCTGCTTCATTTTTCTGCTACTACCTTGCTTCCTCCCTTTGGTCTTCTGCACAAAGAGATTGGTTGTGCATTCCTCCCTTTGTTAGCTCTTCCTCTCCATTTTCTATTACCCAGGTTAGTGTATTATTTCTACCTCTTTACTTCCTATTGGTTAGGGTTCCATGGCTTTTACTGCTAAGACAAGGTATGATTGGGTGAGGGATGCGGTTTTAGTCATTCCCTCATCCCTAAAAAGTAAAGAGTCCATTGCTAAACTGTGGGAAGGGGAAAGTTTTAGCCACTGAGTTTGCTCATAGCATAGAATGTGTGAGTTGTTCACCTTTTGGTCGGGTTTATCACCAGTGTATAGACCCGAGCGAGTTAGAGTTCACCTTTGTATATGAGACTATTTTCTTGTCTCCACTTGTCTTTTCCATTTTCCAAATTTGAAATTGGTATTTTGAATGCCCTCAATATTGCCCCGGCCCAACTGTATCCCAATGTGTGGGCCTTTGTGAGTATTTCAATTTGGGTTTCTCTGTTTCCCTTTTCTTTTACTTCTATAATGCCAAGATTCTTAAGGCTGGGGTATCGGCAGGGTGGATGGAGTTGCCCACCATAACATGATTTGGACTTTCGACCAATCATAAAAAAATTTTAAAACTGGGTTTTTTAAGATCCGAGTAGGCTTAGATCTTCTAGGGGAGGACTTTTTGCATGACCCTGATTCTCGTCCCCAATGAGGTCCTTATGGGACACGTTGCTAATGTGATCCAAGTTTTAAACATCCCTGACCCAGAAGTTGAGCCCCCCTCGACTCAAGGGAGGGCCTCTTGGAGTTCCAGCAACGCTATCAAGACTAAGAGGATCGTCAATTCCCTGCCCAGTGAGTCAGAGGCCTACGAGCATCTTCAAGAGGCGTTTATGAATGGTTCTATGTCTTCTGATCGGAACCCTGCCCATTCTCTCTAGGATGTGTATTTTTTGGTGCCTCATTTTTTGGACAGGGCAATACTCTTCAAGGATGATGAAGAGAAATATGCATCTTTCATCTCTATCGCTATGTGTCGGGCTGTACAGATCTTTGGTCTCTGAGTGACATCCATGACTCAGTCCCTTGAAAAACAATTAAGTACCCTAGGAAGGGTGCTAGCAGTCGTGACTCGAGAAAATGAGGCTCTGAAAAAGGAGAATGAACTTCTAAAAGAGGAGAAAAGAAAAGGGGACATCCGCCTGTGTGATGTGTAGAAGATAGTTGCATTGCTGAAAGACAACTTGGCATAGTTGGAAAATGACTTAGAGATTGCCAGGTAGGGGCAGGCTTTGGCAGAATCCAAATTAACCATAGCCGAAGAGAGGTGCACTTATTGGGATAGGCGGGTCAAGGATGTAGAAATCGTATAATTCTCTTTCGATGAAAAAGAAAGAGGTGGATGTAAACCTTAAGAAAGCTCAGGAGGATTTGAAAGCTCTTCAGGAGGAGTCAGACCCTCACATAGCTGTAATGGATAGGGAGGTAGCTTGAAAATATGTTGACATTTTTCACCTCTGTTGTGAGTAGGTTATCGCTCTGAACCTGACTGTTGGGCTAAACTTGGAAGGGCTTGATCTTTTTAAGATTGTAGTGGATGGTCAAATTGTCGACCTTCCCGATTCTGATGTTGAGGAAAGAGCTACACATGAGGATGCAAGCCATTTTGTCCCAGAGTCAGCAGCTGATGGTGAGCCACAACCAACTAAGCCGTAACCCGTTGGGCCGCAACCTACCAAGCCACCTCCTACTGAGCTACAACCTACTACTGAGGGTGCAAGCTAAACTACGGGTGAAGGGGTTCCTCAAGGTGAGACTGCCAGTGTTGATCTCGAGTGATGGGGCTTATTGTAATTTCTTTTTATTTCCTGAAAAAGTGTTATATATGAAATGACTTTATATATGAATGATTACTTTATAAATTACTAGTGTGGTTTCTTGATGGTAAGAATAGTATTGTACTTTCTGATCATGATGCGTCTATTTTGTGTTTCCCTTGGGAGGGTGTATCTCACTAGGGCTTTTCATACTTAATGTAATTTTACAAAACAAGTAGCGTGATTCGTTTCCCTCAAGTGAGTGTATCTCACTCATGTTTCCCATACTTAACGTATTTTTACAAAGCAAGCATCATGAGTCATTAGGCCCGAGTGAGCGTATCTCACTTGGGTTTTTTGCACTTAATGTATTTTTGTGAAACAAGCATCATGAGTCATTTCTCCCAGGTGAGTGTATCTCACTCGGGTTTCTCATACTTAACGTGTTTTTGTGAAACAAGTGTCGTGAGTTTTTTCTCTCGGAGCATCGTGAGTTGTTTCTCCTAGAGTGTCGTGAGTTGTTTCTCCCGGGTGAGTGTATCTTACTCGGGTTTCTTATGTATTTTTATGAAACAAGCGTTGTGAGTCATTTTTCCCGGGTGAGCGTATCTCACTCAGGTTTTTCATACTTAACGTATTTTTGCAAAACAAGCGTCGTGAGTCGTTTCTCCCGGGTGAGCGTATCTCACTCGGGTTTGTCATACTTAACATATTTTTGTAAAACAAGCATCATGAGCTATTTCTCCCGGGTGAGCGTATCTCACTCAGGTTTTCATACTTAATGTATTTTTGTGAAACAAGCGTCGTGAGTCGTTTATTCAGTTGAAAGGCTATGGGGAAAGGATTCCGTGTAGGGGTTTGGGGTGTTTATTCGGTTGGTATTCCACTGGCACGGGTCGCACCTCCTAACGAACTCAGAACAATCTGTGCGGAGAGTGGGACAGAAGTAACCCGTTCTGAGGACGCGAGTGGTGAGTGGGCGAAATCCTTCATAGAGGTTGCAGATTCCCGAGTGGAGCTTCCTCATGATGTAATTTGCTTATTTTTCATCTAGGAATTTCAGAAACGGCATGGTGAACCCTCGCTTGTAAAGTTGTCTGCTTAACAGCGTGTAGTTTGCTGCTTGCACTTATAGTTTCTTGGCCTGCACGGAATTTGTCGGGAGGGTTCCATGGAGAAGGAAACTTGTAATCGGGGTCATCCAGGTTTCCTCAGTTAGAACTTTGGCTATCTGAAGTGTCTGTTTGCTTTCCTGTAATATGGGTTCTTCAAGTGTTACCTTGAGATAGTCCGCCTTGACGGTACTGGCCAGTTTGGAGAGTAAGTCGGCTTGCTCATTTTCTACTCTCAGGACATGGACCACCCGGAAAAGCTTGAGCCCGCTGGCCAACTAGTTTACATACGTCAAATATTTTGCCAAGGTTGGGTCCTTTGCTTGGTATGACCTTTCCACCTATCTGGCGACCAATTAGGAATCTGTCTTTACCTGTACACACTTGGCCCCCAAATCCATGTGTCATTTGTAGGCCGACAATCAAAGCTTCATATTCCGCCTGATTGTTGCTAGCTTTGAACAAGAATCTAAGAGACTCTTCTACCACCAAGCTGGTGGGGATTCTAATATAATTCCAACCTCACTACCATTGACATTGGAAGACCCGTCTACGAAGAGAGTCCATAGGGCGTGCTCAGCATCATAAGTCTCCTTTTCCTCCCTAAACTCTACCAAGAAATTACAAGGACTTATGCCTTAATGGGCCTCATGTCTTATATCGGATGCCGTACTCAGAGAGTTTTATTTCCCAGGCACCATTTGTCCTGCAAGCTCAACCTTCTAGAGTATTCTGTTGAGGGGTTAGTCGATCCTCACCATAATTTGGTGGCTGTGAAAATAAGGACGGAGTCGGCGCGTGGCTACCATCAAACTTTCGAGTTTGCTCTTACTACTTCGATCTTCCTATCTCCTAGAGGAAATTTCATTGTCAGTAATGCGTTGAGGGACAGACGACCCAGTAATGCATTGTAAGAGCTAGAAAAATTGACTACCAGGAACTTGACCATGATAGCCCAACTGCTTGTCCTGATTCCAAAGGTGGTCTTTAATTCTACATAGCCTAGGACCTGCACAGAGTCACTAGAGAAACTAAGTAGGGTACCATCATACCTTTTCAACCAGTATGGGGGTAGTTACATTTTTTGATACACTTTCCAATGTAGGATGTCTGTTGAGCTCCCCTAATCTATGAGTATCTGCTCTACAATACGGTCGGTGACCCCCATGGTAATAACCAGTGGCTCAACTTTATTGGGGCCGCCCTCAGGAAAATCTAACCTATCAAAAGTTATGACGTCTGCCCTAGTGCTTTCCTGTAAAAAAGTTTATTTGTCCCACTTGTTGTCGATGACGTGTCCGGATTCCTGTGAATCCCCTGGAAATGGTATGGATGACTCGCCTCCCATCGTCCCTTTCGCCCTTTGGTTTCTACAATCGGGGGTGATCTATGCGGGGTCGGTCTTGAGTTAGGAGCTCGACCTGATCTGAGGGCTCTCTCTCCCTCTTCTGATTACCCTTGCGTGTGGTGTCATTCTTGCGATCGACAAAGCTGCTCAAGTGCCCATGGCGGATCAGGTGTTCAATCGGGTACGAAGGAAGGGGCAGTCCTTCATTCCATGCCCGGGAGCTTGGTGGAATTCATAGAATTTTGCTCTGTCTGTGCCCTTGGGCCCTTCTCTGGGAGGGGGAAATTTAAGTAGGCCCGTATTGTAGACCTCATGCATGATCTGATCACGTCTGTTATTTAGTGAAGTGAATTGGGTTAGGGTTAGGGCTCCTTCGTCTAGGATTCGCTCAGTAAGAGGGTTGCTCCGGAGTGCCCTATGCGATCTGCTTCTCTCTCCTCCATGCTAATGTATCGGGCTGCTCGTTGTCTGAATCGTCCATGTCAAGGGGTGATTTCTTTGCCAGGGAGTCAGAAAATCGTCCCGGGCAGAGCCCAGTTTTCACGGCATAGAGGGTGACCTCAAAGCTTAGATCACGTATTTGGATGGCTTGCTCGAAAAAGCAGGCCATATACTCCTTCAGGGTTTCGTCAAGGAACTGCCTTAAGTTTACTAGGATGTGGGAAGTTTGTTGTACCGCTCAGGTTATGGTGAACAGACTTAGGAACTTCTTCGTCAATTCAGAGAAGTCGGCTATACTTCTTGGAAGCAGGTGTGAAAACTAGCACAACATGGATTTTGTCAACGTGGAAGGGAAGGTTCGACAGAACAGGGAATTGGAAGCCCTTGTGATACACATGAAGGTGGTGAACATTGTGAGATGTTCTTCTGGGTCCCTTTTGCCATTGTACTTCACTATGGTCAAGGATTTGTAATTCGGCAGAGTTGGGTCTTCCATGACTCGTTCCATGAACGGATGGGCAGCATACAAGTGTGTGGGCTCGTATTTGGTCGTGCCCTAGGTTTGCAGGGAGGTGTGGCCATCTGCCTTCTGTTTGGTGGACTAAGTGCCATAGTGACTGGAGGCCTTGTGCTCCTCAACCCTGCATCCTCGTAACTCAATGTTTTCTCTCTGTAAGTCTGTCATTATGTGCTGTAGTGCTTCTATAATGTTTCTAAGTTGTTGGAGTTGGTCATCGTGACTAGGTTCTGGTTGATCTCCGGCATCCTCCTCATGACGAGTGTTGCAGGTTATCACCATCTTTGCTTCTCTGGAACAGTAGAGGTTGAATTGTGGGAACCATTTTATCGGGCCCCACGATGGGTGCCAAAATGTTCATAACTGAGGTGGATATTATCGTAAACCAGAGTAATTATATCAATTCTCTATTCAAAATGTATCACTTTACATTGGGGGCTTTAAGGCCATTTATACGCTGACAAGTAAATAGGAAAAATGGGGTACACAACCCGGGTTCACTACCGCTAATGGGTTAGTGGGACTAGGGAGTTGTATTAAGAGATCAAAGAGTAGGAGTACGCACCACACGTGCCCCCACTATCCATGGGGGAATAAAGAGCATTAAGAAATTTATCTCATCGAATTATAAAGCTTAGATACCACTTTTAGAAAATTAGATCCATTTCCTCTAAAGAATGCGAAAAACACAACCACCATACAAGAATATTATGTGAAAAACTCTAAAACCGGAGAGAAACACACAGGATAAGCTCTGAAAAAATATCTCACTGTAACAAGGATAATTACGATATCCTCCCTACACTTTTTAATGCTAAAGATACAATATATAGTATTTCTTAATGAGACTCACCCTTATTCCAGTACTACTTAGTACAAAGGAGTCATAGAAGTGATACGTAAATCCGATACATTTTTCTAACACATTAGAATTTTTCCAACATTTTATTTTCTCTCACTAGAAGAGCTCTAAGAGCTCTCTCTCACTTTCCCTTTTCTTCAACGCCCTTGCTTCACATCTTTCCTTCGTTCCTGTTGCCTTTATTTATAACTACCCAAGTGCAAACCACTTTCATTAAAAAACTAAAAGCTTGCTGTAATTTTTCAAACAAGTTGGCATAAGTTGGTTTTTGGTGCCAACCTTTTCCTTTTGACTGGTTCCAACAAAGTCAATATTGAAAAATATTAATATCCTTGCCATTTAAACTAGAGAAATGCTTTCCATCTTAAAAATATGAAATGAATATGGATGAAAAGGCTCATAAAGAAAAATTGAATGTAGAAAAACAATGAAAAAACATAAATAATCAATGCACAATGATCTCTATCAAATCCTTATTTATATTTTAGCTTAAATTTGTTTTTTATCCTTGTAAAATAAAGATTTTTAATTTTGGTCAATCTTCACTAATAAGTTAAATCTATTAGATGTTGATGTGACTAATAAAATTTATAATTGATTATTCATGTAGTTCTAGTAGACTAAATTGACTATTAGCATATGATTCCAATAATTAAAATATAGTTTTTAGTGGTTGAAAACTTCAACAATTTTATTTTTACGATAGTTTTGGGCTATCATATGTGTCAATAGACAGTGTTGGATCTATGAAAACTATGTTGAATAGCTTGATTCAACTTAACATTAATTTTAATATAAAAGGATTTTAACAATAAGGACTTTAAATAAAATATTTAATATAGGTTATATGTAAAAAAATAGTAATGTAACACATGCTAAAAGAAAAAGACTCTTATTTTATATGGAACCGAAACATATTTAAAAATTATATTTTTTTATCTAATTTTCAATATGTAGAAAGCATGGGCAACACTAGTAATATCTAGATCTAAAACAACTTTTTAAAATGAAGTCTTTAAAATTAATTAATAAATTTTATTAAAATTAGTACAATATTGTTTAAAATTTATTTTTTTAAACCTTTTCAAATGCTACATTATTTAATAATTTGACATAATTAATTTCATTTAATATTTTTTTAATTAACAATAAAACTGATCCCTTTGTTTAGACATTATTGATAATAAATAAGTCTTTATTAATTAGTTTTGAAAAACTTCTTTTATGTAAAACAACAAATACTGGAATTGTTATATTTCCAAAAGAATCTATCCTTCATATATATATATATATCAATTCATGTATCGTTTTTACTTGTATTATTTTTAAAATATTATTTATTATTAATTAATATTTTAATAATAATTATATTAATAAAAATAATATTTAGCACCTTTTATCTAGGGCCTTAGGCAAAGGCTTTAGTTGCCTTGTGTTAATATTTGACTATAATTTATAAAACCAAATTGCCATTGGTGCTGGTGAGCAAGCTTTAGAGTTTATGAGCTTAACTATGATACCACTTGATCTATACGATATGGGAGACAAACTTCTAGTATAAATACCAGGTATACATGTATTATGTCTTACACAGTGGGGGTTTAGTATTATATCCTTAAGGCTAATGGGGATCTTAAGATCTCATTGTGATTCCATCCAACACATTGATGTCTCACATTACCGAGCGAAATAAGGTGTCACTAGTAAAGACACTTCGCTCAAGTCAATAAGATATTTGATATTAGAGCTTAAGCATCAAGGTTGTTGAATGTTGTTAGTCCTCAAATTTTCAATAAAAGCTCTAATAAAAATTTCATAAAAATTACAAAAATTAGTTTAATTTGTTAGAAAATTAGGATTTAAATTCAATAAATGGATGTTGTTGGAAATAATCTGCCCTTGATCAATTTTCTCTAAGTTTTGCAGTGAAAAAGTTAAAGAAATCAAGAGAAAATTACACTGGAGGAGCTGACGCGTAGCCTCACCCCACGCGTAGCATCAACAGCTATTTTTGATGCTGACGCTACGCGTCACAGCCACGCGTAGCGTCAGTGCTGCATGGACTCCACATCCAACTTGGCTAAGCACTCAGCTTTGACCCAATAATAGCCACCCCACTCAGCACCAAGGGCCACCCCACTAAGCACAAATGGCCAAATTACAGTGGAAACACGTCCAAGTGGCCAGGCATGATCATATTTAATAATTTGAAGTGGCCATTATCAGCTGTTTGATGGAAGCTGAGTCAGGGGTGTGACGCGTAGCGTCACACTGACGCGTAGCGTCAGCACCCTTGCTTAACCCTATAAATAGGGCCATCCAACACCATTCTAAAACATCCCATAGCATCCCATTCTCTTCTTTTCTCTCTTGTGCTTGACTTTGAGTACTTCTTTTGTGAGTTGTAGTTCTAGAATAGTTTTCTAGATACTTGAGTGTGATTTGGTCTATTGTGATCGTTGTATCGTGAAGTTCCTATCGTCTTCGTAATGTCAAACTCTGTAAGTGTTGTTTTTACTTTCACCATGTGTAACTAATTTGTTTATGTTGGAATTGGTGAACTAATCTATTGAGTATAATGTTGTGAATTCAACCTCTCCATGTTTATGATTCAAGTCCATGTTAGTATTTCAACCTTTTATTAATATGAACGTCAAATGGGAGAATGATTTTCATGTGTATTGAAACTTGTTTTATTAGTATGAATGTCAAACGGGAGAATGATTGTTCATGCCGTATTGAAACTTGTTTTGACGAAAGTAAAAAGTTGGAATACCCTTGGTATCTCAATTCTATAGGGGTTGTTAACCATTGTTGCCATAAGGCCAGGTCTTAATGCAAGTTTTTACTGAGAAAGTTCACGAGGGATCGGACTTTACGGTGAATTCTTAGAATTTATATCACGAGGGATCGGTTATAATGATTTTAAGCTGCAATGACATGAAACTTGATGATTAAATATGCATGTCTTGAGTTCCTCATTGTTATTCTAGATTAGGGATCCAATTTCCAACATAATTTGTTTATCCGTGTTTATCTCAAGTATCTTACCTATTCTAGATTGCAACTCAACTTTTTAGATAGATTTTATTTTCTTTTTATCTTATGAACCACTCAATCATGCTATCCTGTGAATATCGTATAAATTGTATATAAATCATTCTTTTGTCTATAACTTCCTTCACATTTACCATTGTAAATAGAAAATTACTGTTGTTATTGGACTTTCAATCCCAGTGGAACGATATCTAAATTTTGAAAACTACAAACGATTGGTACGCTTGCCAATTAACAACCCGGTGGTGGAAACGAACTGTTGAGACGCTATCGCCGGGTTAACAAATACACCTTAAACTTTAATAAATAAGTGGTATTTATAAAGTGAAGTGATGATTGAATGTCTTGGTTTCTATGTTAGTACATTCGGTAAAGTTCTAGGAAAGCTGACATAGGCGCAAACATTTCTGACACAGTTGCAGGTATGGACCAGTATGCCCCTAGAAATCCTTTAACCTCTAGTTGATATCAGTTCATTATGTAACACTACTCGCAGGTTATTTTGTGGATTGTTACCGTGAGACTTATGTTGACACCAATCACACCAATACTGATATCAGGCCCATATCATTTATCTTTAGTTTGCTGAAGTGACTTTAGGGTTGCTTCAATAGGCTTATATGTGTGGGCCTTGATTGGTCTTTTGGGAGTCAATATGAAGAACTTGGTTAAAAAAATTCTTCCTGTATGGTGGAATTTTTGGCTGGAATGGGCTTTATTTTAAAGCTGAGTTTTGTTGGTGATGTGTGTACTTGTAAGTGGATATCATGCGTATGGATTCTATCATTGATGTGTCTATCTGTTTCCGCCTCTATGACTCAACTATAAAAAGAGGCACATTTCTGCCTATTTCTTGCTTTGCATCTAAAATTTCTCCCTTGTTTTAATATTGTTGTTGCTTTTCTAGCATCCTTGGCTCATACAAGGTAAATAGTTTGCATGATCTCACCAAGTATCTTCCCTATCCTATCTTTTTACTTAGTTTCTAAATACTTTTATCTTTAAATCTAGGATATGAGGGATAACCACACAAGTGATGAGTCTGTTAAGATTCTATCTGAGGCACCATCATGGTTATTTGTAGGATCCTAGCGTGAGCCGCAAATGTCACAAATAGATATACGCCGGTTGTTAAGAACAAAACTAGAGAAATTTATCATAGCCTTACCTAGTCCTTCAAGTTTTAAGAAGTTAACAGGCAAAGACCTACACCAGTATGTTGCCCAAATGGATCTCTCTTTCAATTCTTTAAAGAAGCCTTATTCTCCCAAGCTAGAGACCTTATCCTCTTTTTGGGATTTGGATTCAAGTTTTGCCTATTATCACTTTGACAATATCTCTTTCTACCAATGTATTCCCTTTCTTCATCACGTCGTACAACCCATGGATTTTAAAGGATCACACCATTTCGACACTACTAGTAAGCAAGTAGTGGTACTCGATCTAACTAACACCCATGTGATTATAGATCTTATAAATTGGATAACTGAAGAAGGGAAAAGATCAATATTTTTAGGTTCACTGGGAGCCTTTGATAGTGTCCTAGTATAAGGACGTGGTGGTTTTGGATAAAGTCCTTATCTATGCCTTTGAGGAGAATAAAAATAACTTTTGAAGTGTTTCTCCTTTAATAAATAACTTAATTTTCCATTATTCAGGATCATATTTTTTTGTACATGAATGGAATTTGCTTCAAAAAAATTGATGTGAAGTTTCCATTTAATAACTTCAAGATAGGGCTACTAAGTTATTTGAATGTCACCCTTAACTAACTTTATCCAAATAGTTAGGGATCAATGTTATCTTTGGAAGTCTTAGGGAGGTATTTCCACTTTGAGCCTATTGTGGCTATATTTTTCTAGTATGCTTAATGTTAAGAAGAGGTAACCTTGACGATGGGTTAAGTTACCCGAACTTTTGATGTTAGAGTATAACATTATCAACTGTAAATCATATGTAGAGTCTGCAAGACTGAAGGCTAGTCTTTCAAACATGCTTATTATAAGGTTGTTTTGAATGAAGGTCCCCTAGACAAAAAAATACTTCTTTTTAGAAAAATTACCTACATAGTGGCTGAGAATAAGTTATTTTCCGGATCAAAGAAAGTTATTGATGTCTTCATCGAGGATACCAAATTCAATCCTATAAAATACAAGACGTTGTTGGGGGATTTTAAGACAAGAGGTGAATATATCTAATCTCATGGTTATTTTATGATTACCTTGTTATCTTTACTATATATTTACTTATCCTATCTATAAACCATGATTTTACTCCATCATGCAGGATCAATGGGTGTAGACACTCTTGCAACTCTTGAGAAGCAACTATAGAGTGAAAATATTAGTGCTGTTGTTGTGGAGAATAAAATCCAGTTGAAACTAAAGAAGGCAAAGACTGTAAGCTTGCTTGCCGAGGAAAGGATGTGTTGATCCAATGAAAAAAGGAGCAAGGATGAAGGAGAAGGTTATTCATATCGTAAGAGGGGAAAGATAATGACTTTGTCCAAAAAAAGCAAAATAAGCCTAAGGGTAAGGGGAAAAAGTTATTGATGTCGGGTTACAAATGCTATTTTGAAGAAGATAGATGATGTCGACACTAGGTATCAAGATTTTGCTGAACCCATAACCATACCCTCTGATATAGCAAATGGGCAAAATTACTTACATTTACTGGAACCTGTAGGGAATCATTCCAAACAATATTTCACTATGCCATTTTAGATGAAGGAAGGTTTAAGTGAGGATGAGATGAGGCATATGTATTTTACAGAGCCATCTGGTTTGGCATAAAAAATTAAAGTGTTTTGTATTTGTTGTACTAGTAGCATGACACCTTGGTTGAGGTAGCCAAATTGAAAGCTGATAGGGAGAAACTACAAGAAGACCATATGAAGCTACTTCGGAGCAATCAAGATTTGTAAAAAAAGGGTGACCACTCTAGAAGAGGCAAAA
This sequence comes from Clitoria ternatea, assembly GCA_037962975.1. Taxonomy (NCBI): domain Eukaryota; kingdom Viridiplantae; phylum Streptophyta; class Magnoliopsida; order Fabales; family Fabaceae; genus Clitoria; species Clitoria ternatea. The sequence goes on from CM075669.1 coordinate 112,072,905, forward strand.
TAGAAGGAGAATAAGCAATTGGCTAATATGGAGAAGAAGCACACCGATCTCTAGAGGAAAGCATGATGATCTTGTGGTTCTTGGCGTTAAGAATAAGATATTGAAGAAACAACTTAAAGCCAAGGATGCCAAGATTCAAGAAAATATGGAACTTTATAGTTAGGCCACTGTGCAAGCTTTTAGTGGTGCCATCTAGGGATATGATCTGAATATAAATGGTATTGAATTGCTTCATCAATTCCAAGATCTTGATTTGGTGTAGTAAAGGACGATGAGCTATATGAGCCTCTTGACAAACCATATTAATTATTCCCCTTTCTAAAGGTCAAATAATGGAATTTGATGGTGAAAAGGAAGAGAAAGAAGGCTCTCTTGGTTAGACTGAGGTGCACGATGATGAAGGTAAAAACAATGATAAGGATGATAATATGGGTCATGGTGATAGGGAAAATAATGATGACACTGACAATCTGAATATTGATGATCATTCTACTTCTTAACATTTTATTAAGTTTGAAACTCCTTTTGTGAGTGTTATGCTTGGATAGGCTCCGATTGATTAATGTTTTTTTCTTATCATTAATCTAATTGTAGTGGCCAGCTTGCCTATGCCTTTTTGACATGTTTTTGTATTCCAAGCGTCAGATCCAACCTCAACACCCCATCCTTCCTTATTTGACCAAAGGATTCTTTGGATTCATTGATAGATACATAAGTCTGACCTAGAGATTTCAAAACCTCAGCTACCTTAGAAAGGTTCCAGAGGACTGTAATGGTAATATCCCAGACCTGCTCAGAGGAAAGATCCTTCTAGAGTCTGTACAGAATATGAAATTGTACAGATACTGTAACATCCCAAATTTTTATAAAAATGATTAAATATGATAAACAAATATTAAATAATTATGAATGAGTTAATGAGTGTCCTAAAAATATTAGAATAATTAAATTGGGATTTATTATGAAAAATTATAATTTATTGGAAATAAATGAGATAAAATTTCACCCGGTTAAAATATGGGTGTCGGACCAAGTGTCTCCGATTGAGATACCATTGGTCAGGGCTATTAAGGATATTATTGGGAGTCCGAATATATATTCGGAATAATTTTTTGATAATGTATTGAGCCCGAACTGAGAGCCTGTTTGTTATAAAATGATAAAATTTTAATGAAGGGGAACCAAGTTAAAAATAAAACTATTTCTTCCCCTCCACTTTCACGTCACTTTTTCCCTCTTCCTTCCACACTTCTTCTTCTTCTTCTTCCATCTTCTTCATTCCTCTCCACCTTTCTCTTCAAAAACCTAAGCCAAGTGGTGTCTTCTTCATCCTCCACCATTTTCGCTTGAGGGAGCTTGAAGGAGAAGCTTGTGGTAGGATCCTCTTCCCCTCTTCTCTTCCATTTTCGTGTGGCCCTCTCCCTCTCTTGGAAGCTCATGGTTATCTCTTGGGTTAGGTAAGTTCCTCATCATTTTCATGAGCTTTATGCCCTAGATTTTGGGTTCTTGGTATTTGGGGGAGTATTTATTGCATAAGGGTTGTTGGGAGAGCATGAAACATGGAAACCCTAGGGTGGGGTGGTTTTAAATGCAAGTTTTATGAACCTTTAATGGGGTAAATGAAATTAATACTTGGATGAGTGGAAAATTGATGTGCATTTATGATGGTGATAAGTTTTTAGTGAAACCCTAACTCTAACGAATTGGGGGAAGTGTAAAATGTGAATGGAATGTATGTTAAATGATGTTAGAGAATGATGTTAAGGATGAGAGATAGCCATTGATGATGATAGGTGAATATTGATGATGGTTGTTGGGTTCTCATGAAACCCTAGCCCTAAGAATTTGGGGAAAATAAGTATATTGTAATTTGGGAGGTTAGTTGAATGTGGATAGGTGATATTTAAGGTTGAAGGTTACTTGAAATGGTAGAGGACCATTTATGGTGAAATCTATAGATAAGTGTTGTTATGAATGTGGAATGTGAGGGATTGGTATGATAAGATTGTGACTTGATGAGGTTCTAGATAATTTGTGGTGTGCCATTTAAATTTGATTAATCAATTATGGTTATTGAAGGATATGAGAGCTAAGTTGAATATTGAGTGATAATGATGATGTTTGAAGGATTGAGGTGATTTGAGATTACATTATGTAATGATGAGATGATAGTGTTGTTGGGTTTAGTTGGTCTTTAAGATCTAGAGGATCTTGGCTTTGGGAAAGGAATTCCCGAAGCCTAACACAATTGCATAAGTTGATGTTTAGCAAGTTTAGGACTTGATGTTGAGCTTTATGATAAGCTAGAAAATGTTTAGAATTATGATGGTTATTGACTATGTGAATACACATGTGTATGGTATGTAGATTACATTTCGGATTGTGTGGCAGAGCTTTTGGAGCGTGCATTCGGATTTCACATCTTCCCTCGAGGTAGGAGAAGAGTTTACATTCAAATTACATGAGTAGATTGATAGTGATTGTGTATGTGTTTTGTACTCATGCTTGCCTTGCCATGTATATATGTTGAAATAATAAGAATGGCAAATTGTTGATTATGAGGATGGTATATGAGAATAGATGATGATTGTTATGGAAATGTATACCTATATGTGTGATGATGATAAGTTTAATTTTAATGTGGTAAATGACTTAGAATGGAAATTGTTGTGTATGAACATTTGAGACAACTTTTAAATGTCTATTATGAGGTATATGAAGTATGGAATTTGGTCAATTTGGCTATGAATAGATTCTGGTATGTTGAGTTCTGAATTCTCATGTTTTCTGCGCATGTTCTGATAATCTCGCTCAAGCGAGATGGATTCTCGCCCAAGCGAGAATCCCCTGTACCGGTATTATGGCCTCTGGTCTAATCTCGCTCAGGCGAGTGAGCGTCTCGCTCAAGCGAGATGTGTGTGATACGAACAGGGGTGATACTGGATGAATTTCGCTCAAGCGAGAGAGGAATTTGGTTCTGTGAGTTTTTCGCTTAAGCGAATGACGAGACAAACTGGACCTCGCCCAAGCGAGCGTTGATGGATGTTGATACTAGATAATTCTCGCTCGAGCGAGTGGCTAGTCAAAGGGAGCCTCGCTCGAGCGAATACATATGGAAATGGTTACTGGATGATTCTCACTCGAGCGAGTAACCGAGTGTAAGGGTTGTTGTTCAAGTGGCCTCAATACTCAAGAGGGGGGGGTGAATTGAGTTATAAAACTTTTGCTTGGAATGTCTTTGAAATTGATTTCTATAACCAAGTTTATGAGATTGTGCAAGTGAAAGCAAGTAACAATGATATGCAATACACTACAAGAGGTAAGTATTGTTGAGGCAATTTAGCAAACACTTGGTGTGCAATATCTAAAGTAAAGCAAATTAAGCAAGTTCAAGTGTGTTCTTCTTAACCAAACAATACCAATCAGCAAATATGCAATATATGGAAGTAAAAGAGTAAGGAAGAGAAGCTTGCAAACCGATGTAACGAGTTCCACCCAATCCGGTGTACGTCTCGCCTCTAAGCAACCCACTTAGAGGATTTTCCACTATTGTAGACTAGAGATACAACTTTGAGCAATTGCGGCTTCCTAGTGTCCCACACTCAAGAACCCAATCCTCACAAGTATAAGGGCAACCCACCCAATCTCTCAATCTCACAATATCCCAAAGGTTGAGTCCACAACCTTTGTAACCACTCAATCCTAGAGTGAACAACCACTCAACCTAGAGTGAATAACTTTGTGTGTTTGGAGTTTGTGTTTACAATCAATGTACTCTCTTGATAGAGCAGATATACAAGTGAAAAGCTCTCCAAATTCTAATCTCTCAAGATGAGAGGATATACAATTGAAAGTACAAAAATGCAAGAGATAGGCTTACAAAGCACAAAATAGAGCTATGAATTGTTGCTTCTTGGTTGTTTCTTTGTGCTTGTCTTCCTCTTCAATTTATAGACCTAAGATTGCTGTTGAAGAGTGCCCTAGTCCCTCATAGCCGTTGCAGTTAGTGGAAATTTGAAGAATGGTGGAGACATGACCTGGTTTCCCACTTAAATCTGTTTTTCCACTAGCGTAATCGATTACACCCTCGCGTTGTAATCGATTAGCTTCAAGTCAGAGAGTCACTAATCGATTATCTCATTACCTGTAATCGATTAGCATCTTGTTCCTGATGCATTTAATTTGTCTTCGCAGCATCCTAATCGATTAACATGTCTTGCAATCGATTACCTTAAATTCCAGTGGCTTCCTAATCAATTATATGGCTCTCTTAATCGATTAGCATGTGTGCCTGATGCATTTAATTCCAATTTTTATTGCTGTAATCGATTAGTCTCAAGTGTGCAATCGATTATATTAATTCCAGTGAGTATCTAATCGATTGTGTGGCTTCCTTAATCGATTATCTTCGACTCTGATGCAATTTCTTCCAAGACAGAAAGCTTCTAATCGATTAGCATCTATGGCCTAATCGATTATTTTCAACTCTGATGCAATTTCTTCCAAGACAGAAAGCTTCTAATCGATTAGCATCTATGGCCTAATCGATTATTTTCAACTCTGATGCAATTTCTTCCAAGACAGAAGGCTTCTAATCGATTAGCATCTATGGCCTAATCGATTATCTTCGCTGTTTCTTCAATTCTGATTTCATGTCTTTGTTTTTGCATTGTTTCTTCAAGAGTACTTGTCATTATCAAAATCCTTGCACATCTTTTGGACCTGTTAACATATTCAAACACATTCTCCCCCTTTTTGATGATGACAACTATGTTCATCTCTTGAGGGTTGTTAGTTTAAATAATATAGGCTTATCTTTTGCAAAAACAACTCTGCTACATTATCTCTTTTTCAAATAGCAGATGACAATTTTCAAAAAACCAATTCAGCAGCCAATGTCTTATCTCATTTTATCCATTGTTTATTATCTCTTATCTATAATTCTCCCCCTATCAAAAGGAGTTTAACAAACAGATAAGATTTTGCAATTTGTTAACAAAGCATCTATTATCCATATTATCAGAGCATATTATCACAGCATATTCAGAATTATTCATATTTTGTATCAGAGCATTATCCAACATATGAACATGTATTCTTCTCCCCCTTTGTAATCATCAAAAACAATTGGAGCAGTGAAGAGAAATTGTATAAACTCAAATAAGATATTTTTATTAAATAACAAAGGGAAATACAAGAAGTAAATTTAATCAAAATGCAGAAAAGCAACAAACAGAAATCAACATAATAACAAAAAAAAAAAAAAAAAATTTAATTGTCTGGGTTGAAGAAGCGGATTTCTGAAATTTGGTGAGCCAGCTCCTCATAGCGCTGCTGCATCATCTCAAAATGTTGCTGCTCGGTCATGGAAAACTCTTGGAGGGAGTTCTCAAGACGATCGAAACGGCGATCAAGATGAGCGTAGAGAGATGCAAAAGGGTCAACCTGTGGGGCAGATGAAGAGGCTGCAGCTTGTGGTTGAGGTGGAGAAGGAGGAGGAGCAGGTGCTTCTTCAGCAGGAGCTTGGAAGGGAATGTTGGCATAAACGCCCTCCATGCGTGAGTACCATGCTCCATTGGTGAAAACAAGACCCATTTTGGTGAGGTGATGGGTGCCAATGCAAGCTCTAGGGGGCACTTTCTCAGAGAGTTCCCCTGCTAAGTCTACTCCACAGAATTTGAAAATTTTGGTGAGGAGGATACCATAGGGGAGCTTTTGTTGGTCCTTGGCATGGCGCATGTGGAACTTGATCAACTGAACCCAGTTGATCTCTTTGTGGTTCAGCATGGCCCACATTAAGAGGACATCATCCTCTTCAACCAGAGCATAGTTCCCACCACGGGGAACAATCATCTTGACCAAGAAGAAGTGGAGCAGGCGATTGTTCATGGTCAAGTGGCCAACTAGTTTATGGTTGCTCCTTGGACGGTCAGCTTTCCATAAAGATTGGCGAGCAGTAAGAGCATTGAAGCCCCATTCATCCTCGGGTTCGCCTCCATCAAAGTCAGCATTGTTGAGGGGCAGTTTGGAAATCTCTGCAAGCTGGGCATTGGAGAGTTTGATGGTGGTGTTTTTCACTTTAGATTCAACCATCCCATTGACAAGGCGGAGGTTGCAGTAGAATACTCTCATAAGCTCAGGATAGTATTCTTCTTCTTTGAGGGATAGGAAGGGGAAGAGGTTGTAGTGGTTGAGGCTTTGGGTGAAGGTAAGGCTTGGGTTGTCAAAGGTGTCAGCTATGGTGTAGTGAGGGGTCATAATCTCCTTTTCAGAAAAATTTTTCATAAAATTCTGAAGGTCTCTAGGAGAAGAGAAAAACCTTGAGAAGTCAAGGGGATTATGAGCTTGAGCTTGAGCAGCAGAGGACCTAGCCCTTTTGACATTCCTTGAGGAAGACATGGTGAAAAATGCTAAAAGAGGAGATGAAGAGAGATGAGTGCTAGAGAGTTTTGAGAGACTTGGGAGAAAGGAGGTAGTGTGAGATGAGAGGGTGAATGAGGGGTTATTTATAGTTGAAGATTAGGTTTAGGAAGGAGGAAAGAGAGTTTAGGGAGGAGTGAAGTGAGTTAAGAGAGGGAGAGTTTCGAGTGAGCCTAGGAAATTGGAGTTTTGACCCATCAGAACGCATACTAATCGATTACATGGCAGGTGGTAATCGATTAGATCACTGTTTCTGGGGAATTTCAAACGTTTTGTGCAGAGGGTAATCGATTAGAGGCTTACGGTAATCGATTAGTTTAGAAACAGAATCGTCCTAATCGATTGGGGCAATGTGGTAATCGATTATGAAGAAGAGGAAACGTTTTGAACTGAAAACAGAAGCTTCGTAATCGATTATGGATAATGTATAATCGATTATCTTAAAAACAGAATGATTGTAATCGATTATGGGTGAGTTCTAATCGATTACCTTCGAAACATAAACTTAGTAATCGATTGGGATTAACAAAGTAATCGATTATGGAGTCAAAAACTTCAAATATATCAAACAGCAAGGTTCCAAACATGAAATGTGATGTATATCATGCATTATGCCATTCAACAAAATATTCAAACACAATTGGACATGTCAAGAATGCCTAATTCTCTTCTTATGTGAATGAATTGCTCTCTAGCCAAGGGTTTTGTGAAAATATCAGCTAGTTGCTTAGAAGTTTCTACATGTTCAAGTACACAATCCCCTTTTAACACATGATCTCTAATAAAGTGATGCCTAATCTCAATGTGTTTGGTTCTAGAGTGCATTACTGGATTCTTGGAGATGTTAATGGCACTTGTATTATCACATTTAATGGGGACTTTATTCAAGGCAATACCAAAATCAAGAAGTTATTGTCTCATCCAAAGAATTTGAGCACAACAACTACCAGCTGCTACATATTCTGCCTCAGCTGTTGACAATGCAACACTTGCTTGTTTCTTGCTATGCCAAGAAACAAGGGAACTACCAAGCAAATGGCATGTACCACTAGTGCTTTTTCTATCAAGCTTACACCCCGCAAAGTCGGAATCAGAATATCCTAAAAGATTACATTCAACGCCTTTGGGATACCATAAACCAACACTTTGAGTACCCACAAGATATTTCAAAATCCTTTTTACGGCAGTCAAATGTGATTCTTTGGGACATGCTTGATATCTAGCACACATACATACTGCAAACATAATATCAGGTCTACTCGCAGTTAAATATAGTAAGGATCCAATCATACCTCGATATTTGGTGATTTCAATGTCCTTACCCTTTTCATCTTTGTCTAGATAGCAGGATGTGCTCATTGGTGTAGCTATCTCATTTGCCTTGTCCATTCCAAACCTTTTAAGTAGTTCCTTACAGTACTTGGTTTGGCTAATGAACGTTCCATCAATGGCTTGTTTTATTTGTAGTCCAAGGAAGAAGGTGAGTTCTCCCATCAAGGACATTTCAAACTCATTCTGCATAATCTTGGCAAATTCTTGACAAAGATTTTCATTAGTAGCACCAAATATTATGTCATCTACATAAATCTGTACCAAGAGGATGTCATTTTGTTTGCGTTTTATAAACAATGTAGTATCAACCTTTCCTCTTTCAAAGTTGTGTTCTAAAAGAAATTTGCTTAATCTCTCATACCAAGCTCTTGGAGCTTGCTTCAAACCATATAAGGCTTTTCTCAATTTGAAAACATGGTTTGGAAATTTATGATTTTCAAAACCTGGAGGTTGATCTACATAAACTTCTTCTTGAATGTAGCCGTTTAAGAACGCACTTTTGACATCCATTTGATACAGTTTGAAATCCATACAACATGCAAAAGCTAGCAATAATCTAATGGCTTCTAACCTAGCTACGGGAGCATATGTTTCTTCATAGTCTATTCCTTCTTCTTGGTTGTATCCCTTTGCTACTAGTCTAGCTTTGTTTCTAGTTATTATTCCGTTTTCATCTAGTTTATTTCTAAACACCCATTTGGTGCCTATTATTAGATGATCATTGGGTCTTGGCACAAGTTCCCAAACTTCATTTCTTTCAAATTGGTTTAACTCTTCTTGCATGGCCAACATCCAATGTTCATCAATAATGGCTTCGTCAATATTCTTGGGTTCTATTTGGGATACAAAAGCCAAGTGATTGCATGCATTTCTAATGGCGTTTCGAGTACTTACCCCTTTGGTTATTTCTCCTATGATTTTGTCCAAAGGATGATCCTTCAAAGTTACCCAATCTTGTTGTTTCTCAACTTGTGCTGCACCTCCATCATGGTTGACTTCTTCTTCTTTGTCTTGTAAGTTCATTTCTTGAAAGGTACCTACAAGATCATCAACATCTTCCTTTCTCGGAGGGTTATGGCTATTTTCATCAAATTTGACATGAATAGATTCCTCAATGGTATTTGTTTGTTTGTTGAAAATTCTATAAGATTTACTTGATTGAGAATATCCTAGGAAGATTGCCTCATCAGATTTTGCATCAAACTTCCCTAGATTATCCTTTCCATTGTTGAGCACAAAACATTTACATCCAAAGATATGAAAGTATGCAATGTTGGGTTTTCTACCCTTGTAAAGCTCATAGGGGGTTTTCTTTAAAATAGGCCTTATCAAACATCTATTCATAACATAACATGCGGTGTTTACCGCATCGGCCCAAAAATGTTTTGCAATATTGTTTTCATTTAGCATGGTTCTAGCGAGCTCCACTAAAGATCTATTCTTTCTTTCAACTACTCCATTTTGTTGTGGAGTTCTAGGAGCTGAAAAGTTGTGATTAATACCATGTTTTTCGCAAAACTTTTCAAAAGATTGATTTTCAAATTCTCCCCCATGATCGGTTCTAATGGATGCAATTTTTAAATTTTGCTCATTTTGGATAATCTTTGCAAGTTTCTTGAATGCATGATAAGCTTCATTTTTATGAGCAAGAAACAGTGTCCATGTATATCTTGAATAGTCATCTACTATTACTAGACCATAGTAATTACCTCCAAAGCTTTTGATTTTGGATGGTCCAAATAAATCCATGTGCAAAAGTTGTAAAGGCCTTTGAGTAGAAACAATATTTTTGGATTGAAAAGATGCCTTTACTTGTTTTCCCTTTTGACATGCATCACAAAATCTATTTTCAAATTTAAGCTTTGGTAGACCAATTACTAAATCTTTAGAGACAAGTTTGTTCAAGTGGTCTACATGTATATGAGCTATTCTTCTATGCCATAGCCATGTTTCATCCTCTTTTGAAATGAAGCATTGTTCATCATTTGTAGACAAACTATCCATATCAATCATGTAAATATTATCAATTCTTTGGCCTACAAACTTGATTTCCTTATTAGTCTTATGCTCAATTATGCAACAATTTGATTCAAATAAGACTCTATATCCTTTGTCACATAATTGACTTATACTAAGTAAATTATGTTTGAGGCCTTCAACATACAATACATCACTTATGGAGGTGGAAGAGTTCTTACCAATATTTCCAATGCCTAGGATTCTTCCCTTAGTGTTGTCTCCATAGGTGACGCTTCCTTTTCGTTTGGGAGTGAATGATGTGAATTTGGTTATATCTCCCGTCATATGCTTCGAACACCCGCTATCCAAGTACCAATGGGTGTTGCTTGCCTTGAAGCATACCTGCAAAACAAAATCATTTTAGAGAACTAGGTACCCATTTTATGTTGGGTCCTTTAAGGTTAGCTTGTGGGAACGTTCCTTTGGGAACCCACACCTTTCTTAAGACCTTTGGTCCTAGTTTCCTAACACTACACTTAAATGCACTATGTCCTTTGGTACCACAATGATTGCATTTCATAAAAGGTGAGGAGGATTTGCTTGGTGGTGCAAAGAAGTTTTTGTAGTGCTTCTCCATTTTATGATTACTATGTTCTTGGTCATATCCTAGACCGGTTTTACTAAACATGCATTTTTGTTGCCCAAGTAGGATATTCAAATTATCTCTTCCATTAGTGAATTTCTCTAGTGTCCTATTTAGGTCTTCAACCTTGGTTTCTAACACTATGCACTTCTTTGCAAAATCACAAGGTTTATCCCTAGAGCATGTTTGAACTTTCTCTAGTTCTTCTTTTAAGCTCTCATTTTCTTTACATACTTCCATGAGATGCAATTCAAGAGTATCACTAGTTTTCCTAGATGCTTTGAGTTTACTAGAGATTTTTGTAAACTTATCATATAATTCCTCAAATGCATCTAACAGCTCATTTTTATCTAAGTCAAGAAGATTTACCTCATTTTCTTCTTCTTGATGATTTGCCATTAAGCAAAGATTGGCTTGCTCATCTTCCGAGTCGTCGGAGCTGCTCACATCGTTCTCATCCCAAGCAATATAGGCTCTTCTTCTTCTTTGTTTGTCCTTGCCCTTCTTTTTGAGGTTTGGACAATCGGCTTTGAAGTGCCCTTCCTTGCCACATTCAAAACAGCTTGGAGAAGATGAAGTTTCATTAGAGGTAGATTTCTTACCTTGGGGCTTAAAGTTCTTTTGGAACTTTTTGTTCTTCATGAATCTTCCAAATCTTTTTACGAACAGCCCAAATTCTTCTTCTTCATCTAAGTCACTGCATGATTCTTCCTCATGCATGGAGGTGGCTTTGAGGGCTAGCCCTTTCTTCTTGGTGGATTTCTCCTCTTCCTCGGCTAGCTTCAATGCTTTAAGTTCTTGCTCTTGTTCTTGCAATTTTCCAAAGAGTGTTGCAAGAGACATTTCATTGATGCTAGGAGATTGTTTTATTGCTGTGACAAGAGGTTGCCATTCCCTGCTGAGACTTTTCAAAATTTTGTGCACAAGCTCTTTGTTAGTGTACACTTTGCCAAGAGTAATAAGATGGTTAATAATAAGTGTAAACCTTTTCTGCATATCAACAATAGATTCTCCTGAATTTATCCTAAAGCATTCATATTGGCTAGTAAGAGTACTAATCTTTGAGTCCTTTACATCATTAGTACCTTCATGGGTTACTTGAAGAGTATCCCACATTTCTTTAGCGGTTTGGCATGTCATTATTCTAAAAAATTCGTCTTGTCCTAAAGCCATGGTAATGAGATTTTTGGCCTTGTAGCCATATTGGACTTTCTTTTCTTCCTCGCTAGTCCATTCATCTATGGGTTTTTCAACATTCTTGCTATCTATGGTATGCATTGGTATATAGGGACCATTTTCAATGGCATTCCATATTCTCAAATCAATTGATTGAATGAAGATTTTCATTCTCTCTTTCCAAAAGGCATACCCTTCCCCATTGAAAGCGGGAGGTCTATTTATCGCACCACCCTCGGGAAAAACATTTTGAGAACTTGAGGCCATTTAATCTCTTGAAGCTGTTAAGCTTGATCTACCAAGAGTCAAGCTCTGATACCACTTGTTGTTCAAGTGGCCTCAATACTCAAGAGGGGGGGTGAATTGAGTTATAAAACTTTTGCTTGGAATGTCTTTGAAATTGATTTCTATAACCAAGTTTATGAGATTGTGCAAGTGAAAGCAAGTAACAATGATATGCAATACACTACAAGAGGTAAGTATTGTTGAGGCAATTTAGCAAACACTTGGTGTGCAATATCTAAAGTAAAGCAAATTAAGCAAGTTCAAGTGTGTTCTTCTTAACCAAACAATACCAATCAGCAAATATGCAATATATGGAAGTAAAAGAGTAAGGAAGAGAAGCTTGCAAACCGATGTAACGAGTTCCACCCAATCCGGTGTACGTCTCGCCTCTAAGCAACCCACTTAGAGGATTTTCCACTATTGTAGACTAGAGATACAACTTTGAGCAATTGCGGCTTCCTAGTGTCCCACACTCAAGAACCCAATCCTCACAAGTATAAGGGCAACCCACCCAATCTCTCAATCTCACAATATCCCAAAGGTTGAGTCCACAACCTTTGTAACCACTCAATCCTAGAGTGAACAACCACTCAACCTAGAGTGAATAACTTTGTGTGTTTGGAGTTTGTGTTTACAATCAATGTACTCTCTTGATAGAGCAGATATACAAGTGAAAAGCTCTCCAAATTCTAATCTCTCAAGATGAGAGGATATACAATTGAAAGTACAAAAATGCAAGAGATAGGCTTACAAAGCACAAAATAGAGCTATGAATTGTTGCTTCTTGGTTGTTTCTTTGTGCTTGTCTTCCTCTTCAATTTATAGACCTAAGATTGCTGTTGAAGAGTGCCCTAGTCCCTCATAGCCGTTGCAGTTAGTGGAAATTTGAAGAATGGTGGAGACATGACCTGGTTTCCCACTTAAATCTGTTTTTCCACTAGCGTAATCGATTACACCCTCGCGTTGTAATCGATTAGCTTCAAGTCAGAGAGTCACTAATCGATTATCTCATTACCTGTAATCGATTAGCATCTTGTTCCTGATGCATTTAATTTGTCTTCGCAGCATCCTAATCGATTAACATGTCTTGCAATCGATTACCTTAAATTCCAGTGGCTTCCTAATCAATTATATGGCTCTCTTAATCGATTAGCATGTGTGCCTGATGCATTTAATTCCAATTTTTATTGCTGTAATCGATTAGTCTCAAGTGTGCAATCGATTATATTAATTCCAGTGAGTATCTAATCGATTGTGTGGCTTCCTTAATCGATTATCTTCGACTCTGATGCAATTTCTTCCAAGACAGAAAGCTTCTAATCGATTAGCATCTATGGCCTAATCGATTATTTTCAACTCTGATGCAATTTCTTCCAAGACAGAAAGCTTCTAATCGATTAGCATCTATGGCCTAATCGATTATTTTCAACTCTGATGCAATTTCTTCCAAGACAGAAGGCTTCTAATCGATTAGCATCTATGGCCTAATCAATTATCTTCGCTGTTTCTTCAATTCTGATTTCATGTCTTTGTTTTTGCATTGTTTCTTCAAGAGTACTTGTCATTATCAAAATCCTTGCACATCTTTTGGACCTGTTAACATATTCAAACACAAGGGTGTTTCACCCGAGCGAGCGAGCGTGGAAAGGACACTGGCGTGATTACGCCCGAGCGAGCCGAGGCGCTCAAGCGAGATGGAATTGTCTCGCTCAAGCGAGTGGGGGTCTCGCTTGAGCGAGTGACCCCTGATGGAAATTTTATTTTATTTTCTTAATTTGATGGTGTGGAGCCCTTCCCTTTGTATTGTAAGATGATTGAGGGGAGGTATAGGGATATATATAACTATGACATAATATGGTGGTGTTGGATAATGATTAAAATATTGGGATAACTTGTTAGTGCCATAACATATAATAAGAAACATAATTGTCGACTACTAAGATGGAGTACAAAAGAATGACAAATAGGGTTTGATGATGGGGTTATGAGATATACCCTAGGATGATTATGATATTGAAGAGAGAATGATTAAATAACATAGTACTAGTTCTAAACTGATGAATCGGAGTCGATATTGGCATCGCGTGGAAATAAATAATGTTGTGACCATTTCTCAAATAAAAAGGAAAAATGTTATTGATGATGAAGTGGTGAATTGCCACTGTAGTATATACAAGTATGATCTTGTACGTATAGTCTAAAATTGTAATAGTGGATTGTTGTATTGCCATACTAGATATGAGGCAACAGTGATGAATAATGAGTTGAAAACCACTAAATGAATGCGTGGTAATATTGATAAATAATACCTGATGTATAAAACCATGGTGGTTGAATACAAGTATTGACTAGCCATATGATTTGAAATATATATATATATATATATATATATATGTGATGTGTTGAGATGTAAAGTCAAGTACATGATTGTGATGGGCATAAGTGTAAGTGCCATATGTGGAATGATGAATATGCCTCGAATAATTCTAAGTGTGGATTAATATGATGATGCTTGTTGTGCCTTCTGATTGTTATGAAATGATGTTTGTGGCCATTGAAGTGCCAATTATATGAATGATGTGCCTTAAGGGGCTTTGTAAATGATTATATGATTATTGAAAATGCCAAATCAAATTATATCCCTAATTGAGAGGGTGAGATATCCTTGCGAGGTTGATGGGCACATGCATTATTGCATTGTTGCATTCATGGCATAGCATGGCATTGATGTAAATTGTTATTGAAATATATCACCTTGCGGGGTGCCACAAAGGGTATATCCCGGAGTGAAGATGATGTTATCGTGTTTATGAATATATCACCTTGCGGGGTGCCACAAAGGGTATATCCCGGAGTGAAGACGATGTTATCATGTTTATGAATATATCACCTTGTGGGGTGCCACAAAGGGTATATCCCGGAGTGAAGATGATGTTATCGTGTTTATGAATATATCACCTTGTGGGGTGCCACAAAGGGTATATCCCGGAGTGAAGATGATGTTATCATGTTTATGAGTATATCACCTTGCAGGGTGCCACGAAGGGTGTATCCCGGAGTGAAGATGATATCATATGATTTGTATTGAATTGAAATCACCTTGCGGGGTGCCATGAAGGGTGTATCCCTGAGTGAAGATGATATCATGTGATTTGTATTGAATTGAAATCACCTTGTGGGGTGCCACGAAGGGTATATCCCAGAGTGATGATGATAATTTAAGTGATTGTGATCATTATTGGATTAAAAATCATATCCGTTGCATATGCATTAAATAGTTGACATGTGCATTAGCCATAGACGCATGGCATTTGAGATGGGATGACCACGAGAGAAGAGAAACCCCTTGCGAGGATGAAGTGAATAAAGATTTAATAAAATGATGATGATGATGGTGAATGCCCTTGATGATAAGTGGCAATGTGATTGTGTATATGCTTGTGCTTGCTTATGTTGTGAATTGAGATTTATGATGTTTGTATGCCTATTATAATAATGAGATGATGATTGAATGATGATTTAATGGTTTTATAGTAAAGCACACATGATGATTATATGCATATACACATGATCACAATATATTTATACTCGTCATTTTGAATGTATAACTCACTCTCCCATGTGGTCTCCTTTTTAGCATTGTGATGCAGGTTGCCATGGGATGAGTTTGGATTTTAAATCAAAGCTTTAGTGAAGGTAAATAGTGGTAGAGGAAGTGCCTTGGCCGGCATCATTTATGAACTATCATGTATTGAATTTATGAAATGAATAAGTTGCCTATGATGATATAGAGGATTTAGTGATTTTGAATGTGTATAAGATGATCCTTTGAAATTGTGAATGGTGAATATAAATGTATATGCAGGAGATGATTTAATGTGTAGTAGAAGGATCAAAATTGAATGATGTACATTGATGATAGAGATAGTTGGGAGAAGATCCCCGTATGTATATGTACATATATATAATTGTGTCTTAGGCAATGCATGTGTATGTTGAGAGTGAATTAGACGAGCTTTGTTTCAGTAGGTATATGTCGGGTATTTGCATGCTTTGCCGAGCCTTTTCTCATATCGTCATATATGGGACTAGGTGTTTGCCCGGTATACACATTCTTCTTCCGTTGTAAACTCTAATATTTTTGTATACCGTTATGGGCATTTTAGTTATCGATCCAGTTTTAGTTTATTATATCGTGCGCTTTGGTTTTCTGTGATTTGGGTCTTGATGTAATCGTTGAGGGTTTTCAAACGTGAAAAATTTACCCGTATTTTTATTAATTATTATCTTGGTTACATCGGGATCCAAGCCCGGAAAATCGGGGTGTCACAGCGGTGGTATTAGAGCGTGGTCTGCTCTGTATGATGTTGTTGATTTTGCTAGGACATGTTTGCTTGTATAGAAGCTATTAATCATTGTCTGAGCATGGGTGCTCTGTATAAATTGGCATTATGGATGTTTGGAGCATAATTGCTCAATTGGGAAATATTCTGATGATCATTGTAATATGGTTGTTTGCCTAGATTTAAGAGTGGTAGATATCTAGAGGATGATGACATATTTGGGTATTGATTGCCCTGTATGGACTTACGAATGACTAGTTGTCTAAGAATTATGAATTGATTATAAGGGCATTATTGCTTATTGAGGATTATTGTGACTCATTAATATTGAGTTGTGATGGATGCTATTTGAGGACTTCTGTGAGATTATGTTTCAGAAGATATAATTGATGTTTATGGGAGCATACCCTTTATCATTGAAGTTGTATGATGCATTTGTGGAGCATAGCTGCTCATTGGAAAGCTTAATGAAATCATAAGATTGAATACATGTGGATGAATTTCCTTAATATATGATTGATGTATTTATTTGTGTAAGTCCGGCCAAGTTCCTTACCCTATTTCCTTCCATTGACGAATATATTGTGATTATGCATTGATGTTTATACATTAAGTATAAAATTGATTTAATGATCCATGTTGAATGTTAATCATGGAAATAAAATATTGAATTGATGAATATGAGATATGAAAGATGAGTTGATATGGTAGTAGACCATATATGTTGAGACCTTGATAGATGTGTTGGAATTGAATCATGTGATTAGGTCTCTTGTATGAGTTGCACTTATGGCTCCTGGCCAAAGTATGCTTATTGAATGTGAGTGGTTCATGTGAATTGATTGAATAAATGGTAGTGAAAGAATTCCCTAACATGAGTATTCATGGAACGAAATGATTGATTAAGTTATTGTTGAGAGATGAATTAAAAGGATTGATTATACTATTTGTGAAAGATGGATTTCATATCCTTTGGCATGAGAATCTTGTATTCTATAATGCAAGTGACTTATTATGTCTCCTTAGATGGAGAACATGAATAAGTGATAAAATGATTGAATATGAAATTGTGATTCACTAGATTGGGGTTACGATTCGGTTGTATATTGTGAACCGAGTGAATGATTTAATTAATTATGACCCACGGAATATGGTGACCCTAGCTTGACATGACGTGATTTTGAGATATGAAACTTTATGGGATAGACCCTATGGCGGTCTAGGCTCTATGATATTTTATGAGCCATACTTAATGATAGGTGTTATGGAGGTGTTCCACAATGGGTACTAAATAACCCTTTGATATTACCAAGTACGATGATTGGCTAAGTTTTGTGGCTAGTTGACTTATGGTAAAGCTGATTGAGAAATAAAGTGTTGATGCTAGAACTGTCATAAGATGGAATGCGAATAATGAATGTAACCCCTGATGATTAATGAATAATAATGTTGAACTTGGGGTATGATTGGTGTTGACTATGGTGTACATGATTTTATGGTATGACTTTGGGCTAAATTGTATGCCGTCGATGTTGTGATCATGAAACTAGCTATGGATTATGATATGACATAGGGATGACATGCGTGATTGTGAGTAGGTAAATGGAAATTTGATCATGTTATTACCTCCCTCTTTAATTGAAGGTGCTATATCGAGGGTAGAAACCATGTAGAGATGTAATGTGATATGAATTATACGTCTTTCTTATGGACTTTGGTTGTGATCTGTGAGGAGAATCCCTAATGTGAAAGCTTACTATACGATTAAGTAGCCTATTTGATAAGAGTTTGGTGAATCTTTTATGGCTTGAATCGATTTATAGCCAACGATGTATGAATGAGACAAAGGATTATTAGACGATTTGACCATGGTTTTAGATGGATGAAGCCTGAGGATAGGGTATTTACCCTGCGATGATAAAAAATTTATGGTTGGTACACTAATTTATTATGATGTTAATTATTATTTGATGATTAGTATGGCATGACGGATGCCAAATTAATTGTAGAATGATGATGAAATATGAATATGTTAGTTGTGGACTGGTGAGGATTGTCACCAAGTCTTATATGGACTGGTATCGCTTGAATATGTGTGACCGATGTGAGCAATGGGAATACAAAGTACTGGTCCCGATATGGCATTACATGCCATAGGCATTGTGGCAACATGCACATATGCGTTGACTTTATGTGTTTGTGGCAACCACTACGGGATTGGGACGCCTTCCTGTATGTCGGATGCAGCAACACATAGGCCGGGCAGATGTAGGGATTATAACTACTTATGGTGAATGTACTGCGCCTATCTGGTCGTACTGAGTATGAACATCTGAGCTCTGTTGGACGAGTCGTAATTGATGACATATGACATACTTTGATGTGGGAATTTTATATTAAGAATGATGAAGTGATGGTGAACATGTCTTGATGGACTTTGGGAAGTCCAATGTTATTTTATGGTGTCGTTGAACCTTGTTGATGTGTGGCCTGAGGTATGGCCTTGCGATATGTATATCAATGCCAAATTTCGAGAACGAAATTCTTTTTAGGTGGGGTGGATTGTAACATCCCGAATTTTTATAAAAATGATTAAATATGATAAACAAATATTAAATAATTATGAATGAGTTAATGAGTGTCCACTAGTGTAAAAATTGGATATAACAACGGGATATTATTCACGGGTAGAAGAGGATCAGTGATAAAAACATGCGCGGTGGCATTTTTGAAATTATAAGGTGAACATTTTAATCAGAGAAAACTATATATCCACGGTTAACATCATAACCGTGAACGTACCCATCAATATATATTCACGGTTGAGGAGTCAACCGTGGATATATAGTACCTGAAATATATATCGACGGTTGTGTTCACAACCGTGAATATATATTCCTGGGTACGATCACGGTTATGATGTGAACCGTGGATATATATAGATGTCAATATTCACGGTTGTATTTCCAACCGTGGATATATACTTCAGGTTTTAGGGTTTAATCACTGGGTACTGTATGTCCACGGTTGTTTCTATAACTGTGAATATAGATTTAACATTTATCCACGGTTGGTATCGTAACCGTGGATATATAGTTAACATTTATCCACGGTTGTTTGTTAAACCGTGAATATATGTTTAATATATTCACGGTTTCAAGGGGAACCGTGAATATATATCCTTTCTGAAACTTCAAAAGCCGCGCCTTTCACTCTTTTTTCACTTTCTCCTTACTTTCGCGCTGGTTATCGTTTTCTTCCTCGTCCTCCTCTTTGTTGGTCGTAGGCTTCTGGGTTCACTTCCTTCTTCTTTCGCGTGTCCTTCTTCTTCTTCGTTCACCATTGTCAGGTAAGTGCTTCGTTGCCCTTCTTCTTTCGTTCACTTTTTAACCTCTGCTTCGTTGTTATGCTTTATAATCGTAATGGGTTTGCTTCGTTGTCTCTAAGTTTATGTGTTTATTGTTGAAGCTGAACTCTGTCTCTGCTATTTTGACATTGCCTGTGACATTGCCTCTATTTTCATGTGTTTTCATTGTTGTGGAGACCTGCATTAGTAAATGTCAATAAAAGTAGTTATATTATCAAAATTATTGAGATAAAGTGTCTCTATCTTTGTTTATTTTAGCTCTAGTTAAAGCTTGTATCTGTGTCTCTGTTCCTTTTACTTTGCTAGAAATATTGTGGATCCTTCTCTGTGTGTGTAACAATGTGTATGCTTTACTATAGGATTTCACTTGTTTGGATTTAATGCTTGTCTGGTACCTGTTGTTAGCACACAAAAATCGTTTTCGAAATATTGCCCTTCAAATGAAAATGGAGCTAAGTTTATAGGCTTGAGCTCTACAACTGATTAGCAGAAAAATAGGCAGCTACCCCCACACTAACAACAAACTCTTAAACATGGGTAACACAAAAACAATAACATAAACAAACTCTAAATCTTTTATTCTAAAATAACTGACTCGGTTGACACTCCCTCCCTTAAACTTTATGCTCACTGCAACAGTTTACGTTAGGTTCTTCAAGCATGCCCAAAGTTCACAGATGCTGGAAACTTTTAACTTTAAATGGGTTTGTCATTATGTCTGCCAATTGCTCTTCCGTGTTACAATAATTTAGCTCAATAACACCATCGTTGCATAAATCCCACAAAAAATAAAATCTTACATCAATGTGTTTACTCCTTCCATGTAGAACTAGATTTTTAGACAATGTAATGGTAGAAGCATTATCAAAAAATATAATAGTTACTCCTTCCTGGAAGTAGTTTAGATGCTCTAAAATTCTTCTTAACTAAAAGTGACCCAAAAAAAAGTGACCCAAAAATAAAATGAATTAATATGGATTTTTGACCAACCCAACCCGGGCCACCATGTTTAAAAAATAAAAATCCAATACCAAACAAAACTTGAAAAATGTCATAATCCAACACCATATCCATAATTCATAAAATAAGAGTTCAACCCTCATGTCTCAAATTCCATAATCCATCATCCAACACCATAGTTCTACTTGAAAATACCACAATTATATAATGTTATTTCTGTTGCTATTTTTTCTCTCATATAATGTTATTTGTTTATGTTTGTATGTATATGGTTGTCAATGTTGCGAACTCGTAGGCTCATACTAGCTAACTGGTATGAGGATGTGCATGAGTGAACCGTAGTTCCCCGTTTGAGATTCGACACAAATGGTCATTAAATTAATTAATGTCATCGTTTGTGTTGAATCTTGAATTGTCCGTTTGGACAGTTTGGGATGAACAATTATTTTTTATACGCCACTGTTAGTAAGTACAAGTTTGGAGTTATTTTAAAATTTGATAAACTTTCGATAACTTGTATTTTGTGTTGTTCTCTAGGTGCATATTTGGTTGTGGTTGAATTTGATTTGACCACTCTCATTTTGTGTACTTAGAGACCAATGCGAAATGCTGCCAAAATTTCATCAAATTTTAAAATAAGTCCTAACCTGTATATGTGAATGACGTATAAAAACAATTGTCATGCTGAATGGGTATAGGACCACCACCTTTGTATAAAAAGTGAGGTTGATCATAGCACCTTGTAAATAGTTGGTATGGATCGGAGTTGGATAACTGCATCACGCCTAAGTCTGGAGTACGAGGGGGGAGTTGAATCATTTATAAAATTCGTAGCGAGGAATGCAGTGGGGGTGAATGGAAAGTATTTTTGCCCTTGTGTTAAATGCTTGAACCTGCGTCGGGTAGACTTGGAAGAGGTGCGAGAACATCTACTGTGTGACGGTTTTCTACGTAATTATACGTGTTGGATATGGCATGGTGAAGATGTGGTGGTGCCAAGTAACAGCTCTCAGACTAAAAATCGAAGCTCGATGCATGACAACGATGTCGACATGGATGACCGACTCGAGGATATGATCCGTGATGTAGGGGTAGAAGGTTTTAAGAAAGCTCATGTATATAAACTCTGTGTGAGGACTCTGAGCAGCCGTTGTATCCAAACTGCCTCAATTTCACGAGGTTATCAGCAGTTTTGTGATTGTTTAATTTGAAGGCCATAAACGGGTGGATGGATAAAAGTTTCACTGACTTACTAAAGTTGTTGAAAGAAATGCTCCCAGCTGGAAACACCTTGCCGAATCGTAACTATGAGGCCAAAAAGGTGTTGTGTCCTATGGGTTTGGAGTATGAGAAAATACATGCATGCCCAAATGATTGTGTATTATTCCGGGGTGAGTTAGAAATGTTGCATCGATGTCCTAGATGTGGGGTGTCACGGTATAAGAAGAAAGAGGCAGATTCTGATAAGGTATGCACTAAAGGGTCTCCTGCAAAGGTGTTGTGGTATCTACCTATAGTTCCAAGACTAAAGCGTCTGTTTGCCAATGCAGATGACGTAAAACTTATGAGATGGCATGCTGAGGAGAGGGTTATTGATGGACTACTTAGGCATTCGGCCGATAGGTCACAATGGAAGAAAATGGATAGGATTTTTCCAGAATTTGCCAATGAACCAAGAAATGTTAGGCTTGCACTAGCCACAGACGGCATGAACCCTTTTGGGAACCTGAGCACAAACCATAGTTCGTGGCTTGTTTTGTTGTTTGTTTACAACTTGCCGCCATGGTTGTGCATGAAGTGAAAATATGTGATGTTATCAATGATGATTTCTGGTCCACGACAACCGGGGAACGACATTGATGTATATCTAACTCCATTGGTTGAAGACCTCAAAAGGTTGTGGGAAGACAGGGTTGAAGTGTTTGATGGGTTTACCGGGCGATCATTCAAATTGCGTGCCATGCTATTTTGCACAATCAATGACTTTCCAGCGTATGGTAACTTATCTGGGTACAGTGTGAAGGGTCATAAAGCTTGTCCAGTATGTGAGGAGGGGACTAGTTCTGTGCAGTTGCATCATGGCAGGAAAAATGTTTATCTTCGACATCGAAGGTTTCTTAAAGCGAATCATCCGTTTCGAAGGTTGAAGAAGTCGTTTAACGGTGCCCAAGATTTTGAAATGGCTCCTCCACCACTATCTGGTCGCCAGGCATATGAAAAGGTGAAGGACGTCAACGTGCAATTTGGTAAGTGTGAAAAACAGCACCCGGCACAAAACAACTGGAAGAAAAGGTCAGTGTTTTTTGACCTGCCATATTGGAGGGAGCTTGATGTAAGAAACTGCATTGATGTAATTTATGTGGAGAAGAATGTGTGCGACAGTTTAGTTGGTACACTCTTAAACATACCCGGGAAGACTAAGGATGGCCTAAACTCGCGTATGGACTTAGAGTTGATGGGTATACGTCAGGATTTGCATCCACAATCAAAGGGCAAAAGAACATATTTGCCTCCAGTATGTTATACGTTATCCAGAAAAGAAAAGCAAAGTCTGTGTGAATCGTTACGAAGTGAGAAAGTTCCGTCTGGTTATGGCTCCAACATCAACTCTTGTGTTTCCATGAAAGATTTGAAGTTAGTTGGGTTGAAGTCTCACGATTGTCACATGTTGATGCAGCAGTTTCTGCCTATCGTCATTCATGACATTCTTCCTAAAAATGTGAGAAATGTCATAACAAGGTTGTGTATGTTTTTCAATGCCATATGTTGCAAGGTAATCGTGCCCGGCGAATTGGATGTGTTGGAACAGGAAGCATCACTTATATTATGTCAGGTTGAAATGTATTTCCCGCCCTCTTTTTTTGACATAATGGTCCACTTAATCATCCATTTGGTGAGAGAGGTCCGTTGGTGTGGTCCAGTGTTCTTACGGTGGATGTATCCCGTTGAGCGATATATGAAGATATTGAAAGGGTATATGAAGAACCAACATCGTCCCGAAGCTTTAATTGTGGAAAGATATATTGCAGAGGAAGCAATTGAGTTTTGCACTGAATACATGTCACATGCTGCAAGCATTGGTATTCCAACGACTCGTCATGAAGGGAGATTGGATGGGAAAGGAACGATTGGAAAAAAAATGAAGAGCATGCCACGTGCTGATGTCCTTCAGGCACACTTGTATATTTTAAACAACACGGACGACGTGCAACCGTATCTAGCCACACACAAGGAGCTAGTCAAGAAAACCAACCCTAAAATGACTGAAAAGTGGTTGTTGAATGAACACAACAAGAGTTTCATGCAGTGGTTCCAAAAGATCATCCTGAAAGATGCATCTGCATCCTCGACATTACATCGACTAGCACAGGGCCCGAACTTTGATGTCCTCACCTTTTATGGGTATGACATAAACAATTATTCGTTTTATACAAGGACACAGGATGAAAAGAGTACAAATCAAAACAGTGGAGTGATGGTTGTGGCTCAGTCAATGCATTTCTCAACTTCAAAGGACAACAACCCTGTGATGGCTGAGTCATGCTACTTTGGTGTGATTAAAGATATATGGGAAGTTGATTACGGTCCCTTCACCGTTCCTGTGTTTAAATGCAAATGGGTTGACAATAAGAACGGTGTCACAACTGATGATTTAGGAGTTACGTTGGTTGACCTCAACAAGATAGGGCATAAGGACGAACTATTCATAATGGCAACGCAGGTGAAGCAAGTTTTTTATGTGGCTGACCCAGCTGACAAATGGTGGTCAATTGTTATCCAAGGTAGACACATTGGAGACCCCAATCTTGATATTGTGGAAATTCCATCAACTACAACACGTATTCCAACATCTATCGTGGAACATGACATAGATGACGTAGTTGTCAGTCGTCATGACCACCATGAGGGCTTGTGGGAAAATATTTCATCTTAATAGGGTATTAATCTTGTTGGTGATTCATTGAATTACATGTTATATTAGTTATTCGTTGTTTTAAATGTTATATTAAATATTTGACAGTTTTTTTCCTTGTTTGTACAGATACTCATGGCTGACCAGGATGGACGATCCAGGTCCGACTCACAGGCCAGTGGTTCCTCTGCTCGGAAGAGTAGAGGTGTTACCCAGATGCCAGACGTCGCACTTAGGCGTCACCGGGGAGAGAGGCTAGTTGTTGAGATGGATGTCAACACCGGTAGATTCAGTGGACCGCATGCCACGAAGTTTAGCAGTTATCTGGGGGTTGTGGTACGGTCGAAGGTGTCCATTATTATCCCCGACTGGGATAATGTCGAGGAGGTGGTGAAGAACCAGCTATGGAGTGTTGTTCTGGTAACTTAGATATTATTTAAGTTTTATTTTAGTGTATTATTTCATGTAACTCTTAATAAGGACTCCTTTATGGACTAACTCCTTTCATGTAGGATTCTTTTGACATACCATCTTCCGACATAGCGAGGAGGAAGGTCCTCGGTATTATGGCTGAGCGATGGAGATCGTTCAAATCCATAGTCACCATGAGGTATATTGAACTTTAAATTCTTAATCAACGCTTCACCAAATTGTACCAATCCTTAGTTTAAATGTACCTTTCATTGTAGGTATGTATTCGGGGATGACCAAGGAAAGTTCCCTGGAGAGAAATATCCATTCATCGATCAGGAGACCTGGGATGCTTTTGTTGCATCTAGACATTCTGCCGAGTTTCAGGTACATTGGTTTTTAGTGATTAAATTATGTATAATTTATACGGCTAACTGTGAATATTTTTTTTCTTCTTGTAGGAGACCAGAAAGAAAGCCAAGGAGACTAGGAAGCTAAATGATTGCCCACACACACTGTCACATAGGGGTTACCGTAGGTTGGAGGAGCGGTTGGCACAGGAGAGGCTGAGTCAGTGTCAGACTGACACTGGTATTGTGGATCCCCCTTCCCCACCTTCACGCCACGACAAATAGAAGCGGGCTAGGATCAAGAAGAGTGGGGAATACACTTCCTCACAGGCTCAGGAGGTTGCCTCACGGATAGTAAGTATTCCCCTTTATATCAGTGTCTATTTTTTAGTTTACGTGAAGGAAGTGAATACTAACTTGTTTGGTTTCAGGATTCCTTGGTTGAGCAGTCAACCCAAGGGTCTTTTGTAGCCCATGGACGGGAGGATATTTTGACTACCGCCATCAGCAGGCCAGAGCACCCAGGAAGAGTGCGTGCTATTGGTCGAGGTGTAGGTAAGTGCTAAATAACTCTATGCTTTCATTTTGTTATCTGTTAAACAATTATAGGCTAATGATTCACATTTCACAGGCCTCCGCGCCTATTACGGTGCTCCCAACCCTGCCCCATCCCTTGAGCAAATGGTGGAGCAGAAGGTGGCTGTTGTGAAGGCTGAGTACCAGGAGGAGATATCTAGGCTCCACCAGGAGATGGCTCGATTCAGGGAGGAGATGAAGGCCTCACTCAGCCACCACCAGGAGACTACTGCACCAGCTAGCGACCCACAGGTTAGATTCTTTATTTAATTTCCTCAGTTTTATTGTTTGTAATCACTTTATTTCATTGTTGAATAACTTCTGCTTGATGTGTAAATATGTAGGTACGGAAGGTTAGCACTAAGGGGTCGTGCGCTGCGGCTGACCCTGACGATGAGGGGGTCGAGCCACCAGACACCCGTCAATGTGACCTGTTCATTGACGGGTCGAAGGAGCCAGTTGCCACTGGTATGGTGTACAACTTAGGCCCTGTGGTTCACCATCAGACATTACCTGATGGTATGTCCAGGGTCTCGGTTGTGCTCATCCTCGAGGAGGATGATGCTGTGCCAGTGGCAACTCAGGAGGTGAAGACCGTCGGTCAGGCGGTGGGCCACTTTCTGATGTGGCCCAACAGACTTCTGGTGATTGCCCCTGGACAGGTAAAAACCCTAAACACTAACTAGCTTTATTTCCTTGTCAATTATGGTACAAAATGTGATGGTTGTCAATTGTTCAACAGGAACAGACATTGAAGAAGCCAGACCCGCCCAAGGATCCCATCCGGATGCTATGGCGCATCGGGTATGAGTAAGGAGACGACACTGTTCAGGTCCCATGGCAGCCACTAGTGTTCGGCCGTCCCAGTGATTTTCCAGTTTACGTTACACATTCTGACATGTGTGACATTATTTCGGGGACGTCGATGCTGAACGGCTCCATCTTTCAGTTGTGGGAGCTGTAAGTATATCCTTGTTTTTTCCAATTTTTTCATTATACAAGTTATTTGTCGCTAACCATGTCTTAACTTGTTTAGGTTTCTGGCAAAACTCTGTGTGGACTTGGGTTTCCAAGGAACTTACGGTTTCTTAGAGCCCTCTCTCATACAGAGGCAAGGAAACACCTCGCAGAACACCCAGACATACATCCAGAATTGGATGTTTAAGTCTGGGAAGCCTATATACATGGGCCCCTATCATAAAGGGTAATATTCTATTCCATAATTATTGTCATGAATTTTTGCATTTTGAAGTCTCACTTATCACTGGTAACTGCAGGGCTCACTGGACGCTTCTGGTGATCTGTCCGAAGGACTATCTTGCTCTGTACTTTGATAGTTTGCATCGGACAGCTCCACAAGACCTGAAAGATATAGTAGACTGGTAAGTTCATCCCTAAAAAATAACCACAAATTCGATTACATCATTTTTAGAACTATACAATTCTAACTTATCTTGTGTTTTGTTTGACGTAGGGCGGTGGTTGGATACAATCTACTGATTGGAAACAAGCCCAAAGGAAAAACAGTTGTATGGGTGTACCCAAAAGTAAGTCAATCGTATTCATTCAAATCTTTAGTACATATTTTTTAAGTTGCAAATTCACTTATTCTATACTATATGTCCATTGTAGTCTTACAGGCAGAAGGGTACCTACGAGTGTGGCTATTTCGTCATGCACACTATGCTGACCATTGTCCAACATCATTTAGTAGATGGATGGACAGATGTAAGTCTCATCATTTGGACTACTTTTCTACCAATTTCATCAATTTCATGTAATAAATAAAGCTTTTGTTCTAATTGTTTTGTGCATTGTTTGCAGTACTTTAATGACCGGTCATTTTTCCCAAAGGAACTTGTAGATGATGTTAGAAGGCAATGGGCCTCACACTTCATTGAAGTTAGGCAAAGCTAGATATGGGATCTTTATTCTTTTATATATGTATCTAGTAGGATTTAGGGTTTACTTTTATTAGATTACATTCAACTTAATTGTATATACTTTCATTTTTTAGGTTGTTATGAATTGATATAGAAAATAAATTGTTATATATATACATACCATTCTTTTGATATAGTGTTGCTGTGGCATACTGTATACTGTACTGGTTGTCTGAATGTAGGGTTGGGAAACGATAAAACAGAATCCATATTAAAAAAAAACCTCAGTATTTATTCACGGTTATGGCAACAACCGTGAATATAGACTATAATTATCCACGATTACTACCATAACCGTGGATATAGATATATTTTATCCACGGTTGTCCATCATAACCGTGAATATAAGTATTAAAAGGTTTCAGTTACAAACTACTTATATTCACGGTTATGATGGACAACCGTGGATATAGATACATTTTATCCACGGTTGTCCATAATAACCGTGAATATAAGTAGTTTGTAACTGAAACCTTTTAATACTTATATTCACGATTGTGATGGACAACCGTGGATAAAATGTATCTATATCCACGGTTGTCCATCATAACCGTGAATATAAGTGGATGTAACTGACACCTTTCAGTTCTTATATTCACGGTTATGCTCCATAACCGTGAATATAAATAGTAAGTTATATTCACAGTTGTTCTTAACCGTGGTTAGATGTGATTTATTACCACGGTTGTTAACCGTGGTTAAAGACCATCATCTACTACCACGGGTGCAACAACCACGGTTCTTTAACCGTGAATAAAGGCCTTTTTTAACCGTGATTATATCCATTTTTTCCACTAGTGGTCCCAAAAATATTATAATAATTAAATTAGGATTTATTATGAAAAATTATAATTTATTAGAACTAAATGAGATAAAATTTCACCCGGTTAAAATATGGGTGTCGGACCAAGTATCTCTGATTGAGATACCATTGGTCAGGGCTATTAAGGATATTATTGGGAGTCCGAATATATATTCGGAATAATTTTTTGATAATGTATTGAGCCCGAACTGAGAGTCTGTTTGTTATAAAACGATAAAATTTTAATGAAGGGGAGCCAAGTTAAAAATAAAACTCTTTCTTCCCCTCCACTTTCACGTCACTTTTTCCCTCTTCCTTCCACACTTCTTCTTCTTCTTCCATCTTCTTCATTCCTCTCCACCTTTCTCTTCAAAAACCTAAGCCAAGTGGTGTCTTCTTCATCCTCCACCATTTTCACTTGAGGGAGCTTGAAGGAGAAGCTTGTGGTAGGATCCTCTAACCCTCTTCTCTTCCATTTTCGTGTGGCCCTCTCCCTCTCTTGGAAGCTCATGGTTATCTCTTGGGTTAGGTAAGTTCCTCATCATTTTCATGAGCTTTATTCCCTAGATTTTGGGTTCTTGGTATTTGGCAGAGTATTTATTGCATAAGGGTTATTGGGAGAGCATGAAACATGGAAACCCTAAGGTGGGGTGGTTTTAAATGCAAGTTTTATGAACCTTTAATGGGGTAAACGAAATTAATACTTGGATGAGTGGAAAATTGATGTGCATTTATAATGGTGATGAGTTTTTAGTGAAACCCTAACTCTAATGAATTGGGGGAAGTGTAAAATATGAATGGAATGTATGTTAAATGATGTTAGAGAATGATGTTAAGGATGAGAGATAGCCATTGATGATGATAGGTGAATATTGATGATGGTTGTTGGGTTCTCATGAAACCTAGCCCTAAGAATTTGGGGAAAATAAGTATATTGTAATTTGGGAGGTTAGTTGAATGTGGATAGGTGATATTTAAGGTTGAAGGTTACTTGAAATGGTAGAGGACCATTTATGGTGAAATCTATAGATAAGTGTTGTTATGAATGTGGAATGTGAGGGATTGGTATGATAAGATTGTGACTTGATGAGGTTCTAGATCATTTGTGGTATGCCATTTAAATTTGATTAATCAATTATGGTTATTAAAGGATATGAGAGATAAGTTGAATATTGAGTGATAATGATGATGTTTGAAGGATTGAGGTGATTTGAGATTACATTATGTAATAATGAGATGATGGTGTTGTTGGGTTTAGTTGGTCTTTAAGATCTAGAGGGTCTTGGCTTTGGGAAAGGAATTCCCGAAGCCTAACACAATTGCATAAGTTGATGTTTAGCAAGTTTAGGACTTGATGTTGAGCTTTATGATAAGCTAGCAAATGTTTAGAATTATGATGGTTATTGACTATGTGAATGCACATGTGTATGGTATGTAGATTGCATTCCGGATTGTGTGGCGGAGCTTTCGGAGCGTGCATTCAGATTTCGGCTCTTCCCTCAAGGTAGGAGAAGACTTTACATTCAAATTGCATGAGTAGATTGATAGTGATTGTGTATGTGTTTTGTACTCATGCTTGCCTTGCCATGTATATATGTTGAAATAATGAGAATAGCAAATTGTTGATTATGAGGATGGTATATGAGAATAGGTGATGATTGTTATGGAAATGTATACCTATATGTGTGATGATGATAAGTTTAATTTTAATATGGTAAATGACATTGAATGGAAATTGTTGTGTATGAACATTTAAGACAAGTTTTAAATGTCTATTATGAGGTATATGAAGTATGGAATTTGGTCAATTTGGCTTTGAATAGATTTTGGTATGTGCATGTTCTGATAATCTCGCTCAAGCGAGATGGATTCTCGCCCAAGCGAGAATCCCCTGTACTGGTATTATGGCCTCTGGCCTAATCTCGCTCAAGCGAGTGAGCGTCTCGTTCAAGCGAGATGTGTGTGATTCGAGCAGGGGTGATACTGGACGAATTCCGCTCAAGCGAGAGAGGAATTTGGTTTTGTGAGTTTTTCGCTTAAGCGAATGACGAGACAAACTGGACCTCGCCCAAGCGAGCGTTGGTGGATGTTGATACTGGACAATTCTCGCTCGAGCGAGTGGCTAGTCAAAGGGAGCCTCGCTCGAGCGAATGCATGTGGAAATGGTTACTGGATGATTCTCGCTCGAGCGAGTAACCGAGTGTAAGGGTGTTTCGCCCGAGCGAGCGAGCGTGGAAAGGACACTGGCGTGTTTACGCCCGAGCAAGCCGAGGCGCTCAAGCGAGATGGAATTGTCTCGCTCAAGCGAGTGGGGGTCTCGCTTGAGCGAGTGACCCCTGATGGAAATTTTATTTTCTTTTCTTAATTTGATGGTGTGGAGCCCTTCCCTTTGTATTGTAAGATGATTGAGGAGAGGTATAGGGATATATATAACCATGACATAATATGGTTGTGTTGGATAATGATTAAAATATTGGGATAACTTGTTAATGCCATAACATATAATAAGAAACATAATTGTCGACTACTAAGATGGAGTACAAAAGAATGACAAATAAGGTTTGATGATGGGGTTATGAGATATACCCTAGGATGATTATGAGATTGAAGAGAGAATGATTAAATAACATAGTACTAGTTCTAAACTGATGAATCGGAGTCGATATTGGCACGCATGGTAATAAATGATGTTGTGACCATTTCTCAAATAAAAAGGAAAAATGTTATTGATGATGAAGTGGTGAATTGCCACTGTAGTATATACAAGTATGATCTTGTACGTATGGTATAAAATTGTAATAGTGGATTGTTGTATTGCCATACTAGATATGAGGCAACAGTGATGAATAATGAGTTGAAAACCACTAAATGAATGCATGGTAATATTGATAAATAATACCTGATGTATAAAACCATGGTGGTTGAATACAAGTATTGACTAGCCATATGATTTGAAATATATATATATGTGATGTGTTGAGATGTAAAGTCAAGTACATGATTGTGATGGGCATAAGTGTAAGTGCCATATGTGGAATGATGAATATGCCTCGAATAATTCTAAGTGTGGATTAATATGATGATGCTTGTTGTGCCTTCTGATTGTTATGAAATGATGTTTGTGGCCATTGAAGTGCCAATTATATGAATGATGTGCCTTAAGGGGCTTTGTAAATGATTATATGATTATTGAAAATGCCAAATCAAACTATATCCCTAATTGAGAGGGTGAGATATCCTTGCGAGGTTGATGGGCACATGCATTATTGCATTGTTGCATTCATGGCATAGCATGGCATTGATGTAAATTGTTATTGAAATATATCACCTTGCGGGGTGCCACAAAGGGTATATCCCGGAGTGAAGACGATGTTATCGTGTTTATGAATATATCACCTTGCGGGGTGCCACAAAGGGTATATCTCGGAGTGAAGACGATGTTATCGTGTTTATGAATATATCACCTTGCGGGGTGCCACAAAGGGTATATCCCAGAGTGAAGACGATGTTATCGTGTTTATGAATATATCACCTTGCGGGGTGCCACAAAGGGTATATCCCAGAGTGAAGACGATGTTATCGTGTTTATGAGTATATCACCTTGCGGGGTGCCACGAAGGGTGTATCCCGGAGTGAAGATGATATCATGTGATTTGTATTGAATTGAAATCACCTTGCGGGGTGCCACGAAGGGTGTATCCCTGAGTGAAGATGATATCATGTGATTTGTATTGAATTGAAATCACCTTGCGGGGTGCCACGAAGGGTATATCCCGGAGTGATGATGATAATTTAAGTGATTGTGTTCATTATTGGATTAAAAATCAGATCCGTTGCATATGCATTAAACAGTTGACATGTGCATTAGCCATAGATGCATGGCATTTGAGATGGGATGACCACGAGAGAAGAGAAACCCCTTGCGAGGAGGAAGTGAATAAAGATTTAATAAAATGATGATGATGATGGTGAATGCCCTTGATGATAAGTGGCAATGTGATTGTGTATATGCTTGTGCTTGCTTATGTTGTGAATTGAGATTTATGATATTTGTATGCCTATTATAATAAAGATGATGATTGAATAATGATTTAATTGTTTTATAGTAAAGCACACATGATGATTATATGCATATACACATGATCACAATATATTTATACTCGTCATTTTGAATGTATAACTCACTCTCCCATGTGGTCTCCTTTTTAGCATTGTGATGCAGGTTGCCATGGGATGAGTTCGGATTTTAAATCAAAGCTTTAGTGAAGGTAAATAGTGGTAGAGGAAGTGTCTTGGCCGGCATCATTTGTGAACTATCATGTATTGAATTTATGAAATGAATAAGTTGCTTATGATGATATAAAGGATTTAGTGATTTTGGATGTGTATAAGATAATCCTTTGAAATTGTGAATGGTGAATATAAATGTAGTATGCAGGAGATGATTTAATGTGTACTAGAAGGATCGAAATTGAATGATGTATATTGATGATAGAGATAGTTGGGAGAAGATCAACGTATGTATATGTACATATATATAATTGTGTCTTAGGCAATGCATGTGTATGTTGAGAGTGAATTAGACGAGCTTTGTTTCAGTAGGTATATGTCAGGTATTTGCATGCTTTGCCGAGCCTTTTCTCATATCGTCATATATGGGACTAGGCATTTTCCCGGTATACACATTCTTCTTCCGCTGTAAACTCTATTATTTTTGTATACCGTTATGGGCATTTTAGTTATCGATCCAGTTTTAGTTTATTAAATCATGCGCTTCGGTTTTCTGTGATTCGGGTCTTGATGTAATCGTTGAGGGTTTTCAAACGCAAAAAATTTACCCGTATTTTTATTAATTATTATCTTGGTTACATCAGGATCCAAGCCCGGAAAATCGGGGTGTCACAGATACTCCCCCTATTGGATCCATAAACTCTAATATGCCAAAGTTTATTACCTATTCCTCCACTTTTTTTCCCTGGATTTGATAGCCTACCGCAAGCGCACGGGGTACTGAAGTAATAAAAAGATATCGTTCCCACGAAGATTGTGCCCATGTACTTGTTATAATAGTGGTTCAATTATCTAGTGAATTGATTAAAACAAATTGCTAAAACTATGATGAACAGTAAATTAGAAAATAGTCTTTTGTAGAAGAAAATCAGAGCAAGTTTGGGAATTTAATTAAAGGAAGGTCTTGGGATTTAAGGGTTCATATGCTAGTACCAAAATTAAAGGTCAATTGCCTATCTAATTATACGATTTCCGTTTCTAAGGTAAATACCCCTAATTTAATTAATACCTTTCTCTCAAAAGCCTATTAACATGCCTAATTCCCGAAGAACCGCGTTCAATTTGTTAATTAAGCCCTTTAAGTTTTATGGGAATCCAATTAATCCTCAAATGAGTTTGCTTACCATCGTAAAACAAAAACATAGGTTCAATTTATGTGCTTTCGAATAATATACCTACTCTCGTAGCGTATACAATTTGGAATCAACTACGCTTATCTCTAAGTCTTGTAGAAGCATTACGATACATAAATCAAATAGAAACATGAAATCATATCATTGAAAGGTAAAGAACAATTAATTGAGATACATAAGCGTATTACATCCTTTATTCCCAAGAACGAAGGTTTAGTGTGCCATAAAGATTGTCATCATCATGTCATACATAACAAAATCAGTGCCAAACATAAAAGGAATCAAAAGTGTAAACTAGGGTTCCAGAATTATAAATTAGTTCTCACTAGGATTGCAAACTCTTTCTCCCAAATCTGTAGAATTGATCTCCCTTGATGAATTGATTCTTGATTTCCAATGAATTCTTCCTCAAAGAGCCCTTACAATCTCCCAAAAGCTGTCTCTCAAAACTGTCCGAGAAGAAGTCTCTCTAA
This sequence comes from Clitoria ternatea, assembly GCA_037962975.1. NCBI lineage: Eukaryota > Viridiplantae > Streptophyta > Magnoliopsida > Fabales > Fabaceae > Clitoria > Clitoria ternatea. The sequence goes on from CM075669.1 coordinate 112,107,281, forward strand.
CTCTCCTCAAGTGCCCCCACAAAAACCCTAAACAAATTAGATATTTGGGCCTCGTAGGGGACAACCACGGCCAGTGGTTCGAGCCCTGTTCCTCTTAAACATTAAATGCATAATTTTGGGTAACAGGCAGAGCCAACCACGGCCAGTGGTGGATAACCATGGCCAGTGGTGGCCTTTGACCTGTTTTTCCCTTTCTTCCAGTGCTAACCACGGCCAGTCACTAGCAGTGGTTCCTCCAACCTTGCCAAAATGCACTCTTAAAGGCCTCAAAAGTCTCTTCTTTCATCCACTTTGCCATTTTTCTTTAAAAGAGACCTAAAATATCATTGATCTTGCAAAATAGGAACAACCAAGTAATATGTGTGGAAAAGAATCAAAATCAAGGGAATCTGGCATGAACAATATACAAAAACCCTAAAAACTAGACCTAAAAACAACCAAAAAGAACACACACTTATCAACGGGGTCTACTCTCTCTTATGCAGGGACGACCTCCTCCTACTCCACGTTGACAACCATAACATTGTCGAGGGTCAGCTATTGGCCCTTGGCCTTCTTCGGCTCCCGATTAGCTATTTCCTTCTCGGGGTATCTCTTTTTCTTTTTCACTAAAGGCCCAATTACCTCCAAAATTAGATGAATCTTCCTAACCTGATCGGTTGAGATACTTACCTCTTTTGATTTAAATTTGACTCATACATACTTCAGTGAAATTTTATTTTCTACAAGCGAAACCAGCGTTCTAGGCTTCATCTTGTTGGCACAGCTTCGCCTACATGTTTATCCATGCCATTTCCTCTACAATCAAGAAATGATAAAGATAAAATCGGTTAGTACACAAATCAAGTTTAAAGTTTATGAAGGATGAAGGTTTAGAGATTACGTAAATAAAGATCCCGGTGTGAAGCTTCCCCCAGGAGAGCCTTGCACAAAATTTTGCTAAAGTTTGAAAAGGAGAGCTTGAATCACTTCTCATGACTCTGGCAAGAGCCCATCCTCACAAACGAAATAGGCATTGCTGGTGAGTAAAAAATGCTCATGGGTCTACCCGGTGTAAAATTTATGGGAGAAGTCTGACTTTTCCCAGAGTAGCAGCTTACCCATCTTCACCTTCACCTTCACAAATAAGTGCTTGAAGCTAAAGCCATCTATTTTGGCAGACTTGGTATAGGCCTCAAAATTTACCAGGTGAGAGTGGCACTAGAGGTTTATATAGCCAAGGTTTCCTCTTTTATTTTTGCAGCACATCACACCATAATAGCAAAAAAACATTGCCACTATAGGGACAAAATGGAAATACCCTTCAAGTACCTCCAACGCCTTTATTAAGGCCTAACCATTTAGGTGAAGTTGGCTGGGGGCATAATCCAAGAACGGGAGCACACCCATCTCGAACTCTGTCAAAGGGAATCGGATGCCAATCTTGGTGATGACCATTTCATACATGAACAAGTAACATGATCCCAGTTGGTAGCAGATTCATTCAGTAATCAATAATGAGACAATGACAAAGTAATCCTTGCATTCTTCACCAGAGTGGATTGTTATGCCTAGCACCTCCATGTCATCCCTCTCCTTAACATACTTGGAAACTATGCTTAAGGGTTTGCCGTGAATCCAAAAATAAAGGTCTCTCACATTCTTCATGGTCCAATTGATGCAATGAGCCACAACATTTGTATGAACGAGGTTGGTTGCTATAATTCTGGGGAAATATGTTCCAGAATGACCCTCAGATGCCATCTTTGTCATCATGTGTTGGAGAAGTGGAATACAACTATAAAAAGCTACATCGTTAGCTAAGAAATATTCGGCACTAGTGCCGGGCTCACTAGCAGAACCTAAAAGATTATCAAACGATGTGAGGGATTGTGAGGTTGAAGCAGAAGAAGTGTCTAACTTTTCCATCTCACATGCTGACATCCTTGATAAACGTTGGGTCCTAAAGTTTCTTCCACGATGTGGCACAACTGTGGTGGCAACATGATCACCAGTGTGGAATGTATTTTGAAATCCACCCCCCTCACCCGTGGCTCACACCAGGATGACATTGATGGCGGCCCAGATAAAATTCTCATAACTTCATCGCTCGAGACTCAGTCCTCCATATTCCCCTATCTACTACACATAAATGGTTAAGTATTTTAAAAGTAGACGAGGTAAAAGGTACCTATAGAGGAAATGATACTGTAGTTTTCTTTGTAAGAGCCAATGAATTCTTTAGCGTACACCGGGAGAAAGCGTCAAACACCAAAGTAACAGAGTTTTAGCTTAGGAAAAGGTAAAAAAGATGCAAAGTCCCTCCCCCCCTTTAGAGACAAGGTTGAGGGGCTGAAGGGGTGCCAAAACGACTACAACATAATGATGGGGACATTTCACATACTATCTAACAAGGGTGTAGGAATTCAAACACCGTAATGAATCAACACATGTCATATGTACTGTGAGAACCTTGCCTATAAAAAATATGAGACTCTAGTGCAGAATAAGACACTAGCAAATGACAAAAGTGAAATTATTAAAAACACTAATTTTACTATTTTAGGAATGACAAATAGCCCATCAAAACAACTTCCAAGTCACTCAACAAGCTAGGGGGTAAATGATATACGCCACACATCGACTTAAAGTCTGTGACACCAGAAGACACCTGTAACGCTCCACACGAAGCATTCAATGATATCAGTCCGGTTAGAGACCATCAGATACCTACTCCCATGACCGAAGTCCCTGGAGACCAGTGTCATGGCAAGCTTGACGGATTTGTTGAGGCATACCAATAAATAACTTACGGAGGATGTCAAGAATGTCTAGAGAGATGTTAGTTTTTCCATGACTTTTGGATTCGTATTGACACAACACCACATAGGACTCATGCTTGAGCTCTGATATTAAGGTACGTTACTCTATTTAATTAATGCTTGAGCTCCGATATTAAGCATTCATACTGACTTGAGCATTGGAGTGTTCTTACAGGTGACATCATCTTTTGTCCTTCAATGCGTTAGACCGGTGTGATAATTGGAGATTAGACATAAGACTTTTGACTCCCACTAGATCTGGAGATATAATACCGAATCCCCACTAAACTAGTGTAAAATATAAGAGAGAATTAAGACTAGTGTCGACACCAGAAGTACTATCTCCACATCGGATAATTCAAAATCAAACAAGTGATTTGTCATAGTTTTTATTTAATTAATATATATATTTTAAAATAACAAGATACCTTACTCTATTTTTTTAAAAAAATGATTTTGTTAATTTATGCCCTTTAGATGAGTTTATTCTTTAGTATAACCTTTTAAATAAGCTACTTAAAGTATTAGCTTTTTATTGGAATGAATGTCATCATTCCATTAAAAAATAAAATTATAATAAACATACTTAAGTGACCTATCTTTTAGTTTTGGAAATTTCTTCCTTACCTTTAGTTCATAATGTTTAGTAAAACTAGCAGAAAAGTCAGCTGAAATTAAAAATTAAAAAACTCGTTGATTACACTAAAAGTATGTTGTCAAAGTACATGTTGTAGTGGTTGATAAGTGAAATGACATAAAAGGATATACTCGATTATTGAGGCATGATTTGTAAGTTTTTTTGTTTCACATAACTTGTAGTTATTTTTTTTGAAATATTTTAATTTATCACAAACCATTTATCATCTTGTAAATTATAAATCATTATCTTAATACATATAATTTTTAAAAAATTATATTATAAAGAAATGAATTTTTATATATGATAATAAATTTATTTATTTTATGGAGTGCTCAGTAAAAAAATTCAATATCAATTATTGTTAAATTTAATCAAATAAACCTTTATTTCTTTATATAATTTTTAGATGAATAAAATTTTATACGAAAACATAAACCTTTTAATATTTTATAATTTTAAATTTTATTCATAATAAAAATATTTTATTAAAAATATAATATTACACAAAAGGTAAGGATAGTTTTTAAAAGGTTTTAGTTTTTAAAGATAAAATAAATGGTAGAATTAAGGTTTTAGCTTTATTAAGGCTTAGGTCTAGACTTGGTCTGTGATGCCTTTTTTTGGATTTTTTTTCTCTCTAAATATATGATATATGTCTCTTTTCATAAAATCTATTTACGTTATGACATGATATAACATAAGATATTTAAACAGTATTATGGAATTATCTTAGTTGTGTTTTTACTTTTTAAGAAACTTTTAAACTTTAACATGAACTAAGTTATGTTAAAATCTATTGTTTACTTTGATATATTTTTCATGTTTGGACTAAGTATGATAATATGTAACATAAGCTTTGATACACTTATGGTTGTACTGGCCTTGGGTCTTGTAAGTTGGTTTCTTTTAAATGAGTATTATTTTTCCATTATTTAAACAGGCTTTCAGAAACCAAAATTCTGTTGCAACACAAAGGTGGAAAAGGTAAAAACCTAAAGACTTGAAGCCTTAAATATTATATACCCTATGGTATCCAAATCTCTTAACTCCTTTTTCACATTGAGTATTGATCTTATGGGAAGACTCTAGTCTCTTGAAGTCTTTCTCAATTAAGACTTGATATTTGTCATTAATCAAAGGGGGAAACTGTTAAAGCCAAGACTATTGGTACCTCTAAAAACTTTATGTGATAACGAATGGAAAGGATTTAAGTGAAAAAGACTGTTAAAGACTAATGTATGTGTGAAGTATGCAATGTTGCTAAGTATGTTATGCTTAATTCAAATCTGTTTCGAGACTAAGAAGTTTTTCAAAGAAGACTAAGAAAAGTTTATGTCTCACTCAAAGTCTGCTTGCCCAAGTCTGCTATAGAGACGTGCTCAAAAAATTTTAGAATATCATTGAACTACTCCAACTATCACAATAGTAGGAGTAGAACAACAGTCATAAGAGCCATTAGAAAAAAGTGTATGCCAAATCTATACAAACATTATGCACTCACATACTTCTAGAAAGTTTATCCCCCCTCTCTTTTCTTCCCCTTTTTAAATTTCCAATGGTTATAATCATATGGAGTATAAAAGTCATGCAAGGAATACATGAATTAGGCTAGAGACTTAATTAATTCAATCATAAGCATTCACTTCAAATCTCTCATATCTATTGCTCAATGCTCATATAGAAAATCACTGGTTGTTCTAAGTATCTAAATTTATATAGTCTATTAAGACTTATTCTTAGTTTTTTACTGGCACTACAAACAAAAAGTCATTTACTAATACAAAACTTATTAGTTGTTAGGATTTGTTGGTCCTTTCCAAAATATTAAGATCATATCCACATGGACTCACGAGATATATATTCAATAATATCACAATAATTTCTTGTAAATCACAAAAGATTTATATACACTAAATACATTATTATGTTTATGATTTTGTTCATTTTCATTTAAGTTGTTGATTAAAGCGATTAATTTCAAAAGCAAAAAACATTAAAAGATAAAATTTGATAAATAAAAAGACGTTCAGATCAAATTTCACTCACTTTAAGTTATAACTTTGTAACTATATTGTACATGTTGATACATTTAATCAAGTTATTGTAGCATAAAGTTCATTATACTTAATTCCTTAGTGAATAGGTTCTAAACACTATTAGATAATATTGATTATTCAAATATTTTAAGATATTGTTTGCTTTAAGAAAAATTATTAACAACCAATAATATCAACTATATCCCTTGGAAGAAGATAATAATGAGTATTTCATTCACAAAACCCTTTAAACAAGTTAACAACTACATAAATTATTCTTCCGTTTGAAATACACATTATGAATTGATAAATGAAAAACAAACTTCAATGTAAATGCATAAACTCACAACAATATTCATTACAAAGTCATAACAAGAGAATAGTTCATCCAATCTCAACTAAAAAGAGTTTAGCCATACATGATCATGGTAGAAACTCAAAAGTACATGAAAGATTACAAAAGGAAGAAATCACCCTTGGAGATCTAAACTTTAAGATGATGAAAATAGTGGAAAACTTTTCTTTTTCTCTATTGCAGCTATGCCTTAAAGATAAGGTTTCCTAACTCCAACCGTTTTGGCATTTCAAATGGAAAAAATGGGTTAGTGGAAAAATCCTATTCATAGACTGGCACTCTAGTGTCAAGTTAATTTTTGGAGGCTGATAAGCATCAGGGTTCTACTAGTGACGCCCTTTAAGTCTTTAAAAAATGGCTCTTCCACTTTATAACTTGACAAGAAACATCAAAAATCAATTTGTTAGTTACCATTTTGACTTGCCAATTTATTTATAACATATTGAAGGCCTAATATGCATTAATTGAGTCACTAAACACCAAAAAAGGAATTTTTCATAAATAAAAACAACATTAAATCGAGAACTAACAATAACCTTTAATTTGTTGAATAGTCTTTAACTAATGAAAAATAAAGGATTACTAAGAATATTTTAGGTTTTTACTAGCTACTAATACAATGAATTATACTGTCATTTAATATAATATTAGTATAGATCAATTTTATACTAACAAAATTATTTATGTGCGTGTGTCCAAATTACCTATACTAACATTTTATTTTATGTTAGTTAAAGGTTATGCTAACAATGGTTATCATAACAAGTATCAAATCTAGTGTGTTAATAAATGATAATTTTTTGTAGTTCTACTGCTTATAACATAGTGTTATCAGTTAGGATAGTTATTCATTTCTTGATAAGCTATGTTTTTAAAAATTTACTCCTTTTGTATTAAGTTTGTTGCAGGAAATAATGTTTCATGAAGAGACTTTTGAAAAAAAAAAAACTTAGGTTATGTCAAGAGTGTCTTTTGTCCCAAATATGTAATTTGAGTTGAAAGGACTAAAAGTAGCTCTTGGGGTTTTAAGAGTGAATTGATATAGATCTTGTTACTCTCTTCTTAGATCGGTTTTAAGTTTGTTGTGTTATTGTTGAAAGTTTTAAAGGAAAAGATTTTAAAAGTTACATACTTTAATCAACCTTCTTTTAAAGTCTATCTCTGTATCTAAAAAAGTAACATGTATAACAATGTTATTATTTAGTTGACATAGAACTTCAATGTCTATATCATCAATAGGATGGAAAATAGGTAGGAGCACTAAATGTGTCAATATATTAAATGATTTAGGGGTCCAAATAAATTATGTAATTAAAATGAGGGAAATAAATATTAACAAATCAAATAGTTTAGAGATTGAAATCACACAAATAAAAGTTGAAGGACTAAAAATGTAATTAAGCCAAAAATTTAATAATAAGCTTTTAATCAAAAGTTAATGAGACTAACTTATAACATCTCACTTTCTTCATAATTTATTTTAACACCCTTTTTCTTTTCTTTTCTCACCTCATTTGTTTATTTTTATAACTGAAGTATTTTTTTATATCCCACCATCCAAACATTATAAATAAATAAATAAGTGTAAAAATAATATCAAAAGTTCCAAAAAATGAAGAACCAATAAAGAAAAATGATGGTTTATCTTGGACCTAGATTAATTTTAAAATTATTTCTTAATCTATAAAGAATTTCACAATTACAATGAGGAAGAAATTATTATTCTTAATGTCCTTGGTGATGAGTATTAGACATCCAACTAAACACAAATTTCAAAATTTTCAAAAGATCAATTTCTCATTAATTAATATCTTCTCCACAATGATGAACATAATAAGATTACAATAAAAAACATAAACGATACAATGAGTTAAGCATGATTAGTGATAGACACAAGATTAATTGTTTTTATTGTGATAATCATGTTCATCACTATGAAGAAAATGATGTTATTGAGAGTTTGATCTTTTGAAAATTTTTAAATTTGTGTTTAGTTATTTTTCTATATAAGTTAAATTATAAATGTGAGATTCTTCTTAAATTGGGAGGTAATTGGTAAAATTAATCATTAAGTTAGATTTTTAATAAAATTAAAGTTTTTTAAAAAATATTTTACCAAACTGCTAAAGGTACCAAACAACTGTTAAAAACATTTAAAGGGCATTAACCAACTTTTTATTTATCTTTTAAAAGATCTTACTTTTAATTTTATCTTAAAAATGATTTAAAGAAACTAAGTCAAATAAAATTTCATTATTTATTAATATACCATACTCAAACTAATACAAAACTATTAATAGTATCTTTTAGCAAAATCGTAAAAATAATAGTACCTCATTTATCGAGAAATAAAATTAGTGTACTATGTACTTTTAAAATATATACAAGTAAAACTTATTTGATTAAGTTATAATGGTGGGACTATATACTATATACTTTTATTAAGATTTTATTCAGATCACAATCTACATCATAATTTAACCGTCGGACTTTTAATCTAATGTTAAATTATAACTTATTAAGATGTTAGAATTGATTAGTGTTAAACCAATAAATTTGATCCATTTTGCTTATATAGGTGTAAGTTGCACCAATAGAATTACTCTGTACAATAAATTCCTTCCCATCATAGTTTAACGTAAACACTCTTCAAATGATGGTAAAACAACCGTTTAAAAATTAAAGTATATGTTAAAAATAACCTTTAGTAAGTAATCTACATTTGATATCCAAAACATTTATTACATAGTTACATACTCTATTTTCATTTATCTCTTACCGGTATTTCTTTTCTATTTGTATATACATAATCCCAAAATTAAAAAAAGAAAAAAGAGTGTGTCAAATTTATTGAAAAGAGGAAAGACATTTATCCGGGGCATATTATATAGCACTCAAAAAGGCCAACTCGCATGGTCAAAAGACTCAAAACTTGCAAGAGAACGCGACCCTTTCTGTGTGTATTTTAATCACCAACCTCCTTGGGGTTCAAGTTGGTCAATCCAAATACTCTAGAGAGAGAGAATAAAGAAGCTTGTTCTGGCCTTCCAATGCTTTGAACACAGTAAGGGGGAGTAACTAAATTTTCTTAGACTATTGTCATATATATGTTGTATGAATATGGCTGTAGATGTGTTTCCATGGACAAAATCAAAATCCAGCAGGAACACACACTTTCGTGGAACAAGACAACGCAAATGTGGACAAAAACACACATATTTGGCTACTACACAAACAAGGAAACCAAGTTTCCCAAACTTGGATTTTAGCCGCTGTTTCCGCTCCCCAATCATTTCCCTTAATGTACATTTTCTCCTTCTTTCTTTGCTTTGTCCTGTTCATTCCTCACAATTGGGTACCCACCACCCAGTTGCCAATCAAACTTTTCACCCACTAGAAGAGTTACACAAGTTCAAGACCATAAAAAATCGCCTTCACAAGATCAACAAGCCTCCTGTTAAGACAATTCAGGTATGTTAAACTTGTATGCTTTTTATTTCTTTTGTTCATTGAATTTGAACCGTATTTGATGTTTTTATGTTGTGTTGTGTTCATTATTAATTTTTTTGGCAGAGTCCTGATGGGGACATAATAGATTGTGTTGTGTCTCATAAGCAACCAGCTTTTGATCATCCTTTGCTTAAAGGACAGAAACCATTGGTATTTATTGATTTTAATTTGTTCATTGTTATGTGAAGTTAAGCTAGGGTAGTTTATTTTGAGTAAAAATATTGAAAACATTTCTGCATGTATGTGTAGGATCCTCCAGAAAGACCAAGGGGTCATAATGAAAGGGGTGATTTGAGTGAGAATTTTCAGTTGTGGAGCTTATCTGGTGAATCATGCCCTGAAGGAACAATTCCAATTAGAAGAACAACAGAACAAGACATGTTAAGAGCAAGCTCTATTAGCAGATTTGGAAGGAAAAAAATAATAAAACGTGTCAGAAGGGACACCAGCGGCAATGGACATGAGGTATAATATAAGCTTCAGAGCAATCATAGAAAGCAACGAAGGAACCATATGTTCTTCTCTCTCTCTTTCAACCTTTTTTCTTTTTTCCTTTTTTTCTCAAACGAAGTAAAGTATGAAATATACAAACAACTTAACACAAATCGATAAGAGAATTTGGTAAAGCAAGCATATGGCAGTTGAATACTTCATTTTTCATCACATAGCTTCTTGAAAGTTTTATTAGATAAAAATTCCCTCCACCAAATTTTAACAAGTGTTACTGTTCTTAACCATGAAACGCAACATGGTGATGAACTTCTTCTTATCCATTGAAAAAAACAATCAAATACTGGAGAGAAAATAATCTTATTTCAATTTATCTGTCTATTTAGAGTTTAAAGTACTAATAATTATTTTTCCCTCCTAATACCAGACGAGAGAAAAATCATGTTTAATTGGTTTCAAAATACTAATTATTTAAGTGGTAAAATCTAAAATTCATTCTGAATAAAAGCATAAACAATATCAATTCGTTTATTAAAACCAAAAAACTCTTCTGTTTCAGATTTTAGTGATCACAGAATTTTATGTGCTTCACACTTACGAAGTTAACTATTTGTTTCACATGCTCCAAAGCAAGAGGGTGTTTTAGAAACTTAACAAAACACAGTGATAATTAAGGGATGATGTTGAAAATGAAGTAAGAAATGGTTGTTAATGTTGGTGCACACTGCACAGCATGCAGTTGGGTATGTGACAGGGGATCAGTACTACGGAGCAAAGGCAAGCATAAACGTGTGGGCACCCCTTGTGGAAAACCAATATGAATTCAGTTTGTCACAAATGTGGGTCATTTCTGGTTCATTTGGGGATGATCTCAACACCATTGAAGCTGGTTGGCAGGCATGTTAATTAATCATCCTTCATTTACTTTGTACTATTTTTTTTGTTTCTTAAATGAATTCTATTTGGTCACGCATTCAAAATGCAGTTAGCATATTCAACCACCTACCTCTCATTTTCATCCATGTATTAAATTTTGTGTTTTAGCCAATCATGCTAATTTCAAGTAATTTTCTATGCAGGTCAGCCCCGAGCTATATGGAGACAGCTACCCTAGATTCTTTACTTATTGGACGGTTAGTAAATTTATTGAACCAAAGGAGGTGGAAAAGTTTAGTTTACCATCTATTATTTTCCTTGCTTCAACTGTAAGATATATACCTACCTAGTTATAAAACAACATTAATAATTGTTATATTTACTTTCCAGACTGATGCGTATCAAGCAACTGGGTGTTACAATTTACTCTGCTCAGGCTTTGTTCAAACCAATAGTAAAATTGCAATTGGAGCAGCAATATCTCCAACTTCTTCATATAATGGAGGACAATTTGATATAAGCCTACTCATTTGGAAGGTAATTTTATGCACCAAATTCACCTTCAGAAATTACAGACAATTCCATACATGCCACTCCATGTTTTGTTTCAGTTAGACCGGTATTGACAGTTTTTACTGTTCAGGGGAAAAGTTAATTAAGCTTTGTCTAAGGGTTCACTTTTCCTTGATTAACCGTAATTAATCCCATCTACAAGATGAGACATTAATTTTGATTTTGATATTAAGAGATTGACGTATACCATTGGATTTGAATTTAAATATGCAAATCTCGTAGTCAAAGTCTCATAGGAGCGTAAAACAAAAACAAAAATCTAAACTAAAAAGATAGTCAATGGTGGGGCGTCGAGCTCTCCACTGTTATATAGATTGTAAAAGAAGCAAATGCAAGGTTCCTATAAAAAAAAAAATTCCTTTTTGCGCGCGAAAAAAAAAGATCATAAAATTTACATTAGAAAATTATTTGCTTCAAATATAAAGCAAAATGAAAGGAAAAAAAATTATATTCAAGCAGCATAATTGTATAATATTTTATTTTGCATTATTCATATGAATCATCTTATTTTGTTGTATACAAAAATTGTATAAATACAATTTGTCAAAACAAATTACAAAATTATGGTGCACTAAATGTTGCTAGTGTGTCCTGTCCAACTTTACTACTTTCCTAGTTGGGAACATCTACACGCGTGCACTGGGTGTATACGAATAATGTACTGTAACTACCCTAAGCTTTATTTCTTTAAAGATTCTTTTCCTTTTTCCAATTAAAGAGCTTATACTTCTGAGCTCCTCACCTTTTTTCTTCTACAATTTTCTATTATTTTAACAAAATCCCAACATTTTGCATATTTCATTCACCACTTTTCTTGCCTCTCTTTTTTGACCCCTTTCACTTCTCTTGCTGGCCAACATGGTGCTATTAATGATTATGTCTATGTTTGAGTAGCTTTGCTTTGTCACAAAATTCTGAAGGAGTGTCATTGAAGTTTTTTCCTTAATTTGCTTATTTTTTTGAGCAGGATCCAAAGCATGGGAATTGGTGGCTTGAATTTGGATCAGGGATCCTAGTTGGGTACTGGCCATCCTTCTTGTTCACCCACTTAGGGGATCATGCAAGTATGATACAGTTTGGTGGAGAGATAGTGAATTCAGGATCATCATCAGGGTCTCACACTTCCACCCAAATGGGTAGTGGACATTTTGCAGAAGAGGGTTTTGCAAAAGCTTCATATTTTAGGAATTTGCAAGTTGTTGATTGGGATAACAACTTGATTCCCTTGTCAAATCTAAGGGTTCTAGCTGATCATCCTAATTGTTATGATATACAAGGAGGGGTTAATAATGCCTGGGGGAATTATTTTTACTATGGTGGACCTGGCAGAAATGTAAAGTGTCCCTAAATTATATAGAGTCATAGATAGAGGTGAACTTTTTTTTTCTTAAAAAAAATCTTTCTTTTGCCATTCTGGGTTTGGGTGATATGGGTTTTTCTTCTCAAGATCAATCAATGAACTTGGGTCATTTATTCTTATATTTAAATTAAAGTTCTTAATTCTTTATTTTATTTTATTTTTATTAACAGGTCACCATTGAACACACCATTACCACCTGGACTCTTTTGTATATCTTGAAAGAGAAATAGTAAATATACTGTCTTGCTTGGTATCCATTCCCCTGCCCAAATCTCAACAGTATTCCTTCTGTACATCTTTTTTTTTTTTTCTGTATGTACTTCAACTACGCAGAATGTTACTAGGAAAGGAGTTTATATAACTTTTTACCAATATCTGGCACAATTAAAAAACCAATATTAGATTTGCTTTCATTGATGAATCATAACGTCAACTACTAAGGACATGTTGGAATATACGGTCATATAATTTGTTTCATTTGATTCTTATGCAGAAACTGATATTTTTCAATTTTAATTAGTAATACATTATTATTTAATATAAAAATATTTCACTTGAGGTGCCCGCACAATTATAACTTAATGAAATGATTAATCACTATAATTAATACTAGACAGATTATTCATACACCCAAAAAATCAATAAAAAATTACATTACATTCTCAATATTTTTTTGAGAGTCTTCTAAAATCAACAACATTGATGTTTGATATAAACATATACCAATCATAAAATAAGCATTATTCCTAATCTAAGAGTAGAGAAACCCTATATGACGTACCCTTACTGATTTCTATGGTTTATCCCATGGTCTAATTAAAAATCGGGGTAAATTTTTCACTTTTATAACACTCCCGGCGATAAACAATAGGAACCTAGGGCTACGTCGTTAAAAACCACTCAAAAGGGTCCCAGAATGATGGTAATCGATTACATCCGGCTGGTAATCGATTACCAAGATCACAGAATGGTGCTAATCGATTATAAGAAAGACTATAATAGATTACACCATATGAGAATGTAGAAATTCTATAGAATTAGGCATTTCCACCAACTTTCGCATTACCTATTTTACCCGTTTTAATTTCAGTTGCTACAAAACTCCATGGGCACTATGTTTTCCCCATTCCGGACCCATTGGCACAGTCCGTACTTAAAAATCCCTTCATACGACCAAGATATGCATAAAAATGCAATTCAATCACATTTAGACCAACACAACACTCAACACTTAGAAAATGGATTTCAAATCTCTCAACAACCATGCACACAAATTCTAAATGGTCGTGGGAACCTATTGGTACCCTTTGAGGATTCAAACTCCCACTGGATCACAAAATCACTCACTCAGTTGGCTAGATTATCCTATTTCATTCATAAGCATACAATTCTCTACTTTCCTGGACATCAATTCAATGAACCAAATGCACAATCCTAATAATTATGGTCAATCCACATAATTCCCAATTTAATTTTATCTAGCTAGCTTAATGCCATACTTCACCCAATAACCCACCTATTTTCTAACTCAATCATCATCAATTCCTCAACTCTATCATCACCATTCAAACCAACTACCATATGTCTCAATGTTATTCACCACACAGATTTCAAACACATAATATGCATACACTCAATCAAATGGCTCAGTGCCATATTGCACACACGCAGAACATGACTTAGCTATATCACCCATCAGATAATTATTTATTGAAATCATGATCAAATATCACAACAAAGATGCTAACATAAATACAATCAACAAATGACAACAATCATTATTACACAATCTCTCTTTCTCTTTTCCTTGCCATTTCCCGGTTTACTTGGTGCTTCCTTCTGCAGTATCTGTGATGTCCTTGAAAATGATTACTAAAAATAGAAACAACAAGGGTGAGTGTTGGAAATCATTAATTAATATAGAAAAGTAGGAGCATAAAAGGTATATATTTAACCTTTTATTCAATTTACTTTCAATTTTATTTACTATTCTACCCTTTCTAATTAGCTTCCATGTATACACTTACGCTTAATCTACCAGTAGTATAGACTTCCTACTCAAATTATCCTGAGCCACTCCAGCTACGATATTACTTCTAATATAATCATATATGTCAATCACTTTCAACCACAAATGTATATTTCCTTGTTCCACTACCGTTACTTAGAATAAACATGCAAATATCATCTAGCTCATTTATTATCATCTGCCACACCAATTTATATTCAGTTCACTTTTCATTAATCAATCCTTAATCCCTCGTCCCTTGAGAACTCATATATTCAGAAAACTGTTTTAGGAATGTCATCGGTCTTCACCTTGATTTTGTGATATTCGGAACACAAGTTAATTTTAGAGAATACAACAGCACCCTTTAATTGATCCAAAAGATCATCAATGTGAGGAAGAAGGTATTTGTTCTTGATAGTCAATTTATTGAGTTGGCGATAATCGACGCACAATCTCATACTTTTTTCTTTCTTTTTCACCAATAACACAAATGCACCCAAAGGAGAAACACTTGGGCGAATAAACTCTGTTTTGAGTAATTCCTCAACTTGGTTTTTAAGCTCAGATAACTCCATAGGAGACATCCTATAAGGAGCTCTAAAAATAAACTCAGTGTTAGGAATCAGATCAATAGAAAATTCTACCTCATGTGAAGGAGGTAAACTAGGAATGTCATCAGGCAAAACATTTGAAAATTCAAAAACAATAGGAATTTCATAAGATTGGGAGATACTGTAACATCCTAAATTTTAGAGAAAATAAAATTATTAGATAATGATAATAAATTATTTGGGGTCCAATATATGTAAGAAAATTAATTAGATGCTAATTGTGATTTATCGGTAAAGTAAAATTTATTGGAACTGGATAACTTAACTGATGGTGTGGGACCTATTAAATAATTTTGGACATTTGAAAGGTCTAAAATATTGAGGAAACTATTGTGGTTATGGTGGTATGGTTGAAATAATTTTTAGTATTAAGGAGATAGTTATTCAGACACAGCGTATGATAATAAACGGTGAAAATATGAGCCAATTGGAATTAAAAGAAAATGAAAATTTCCTTTTTCGTTTTCCATTTGACTGTGTGACTATTCCTCTCTTTTCCTACTCTCTTTTGTACAATGGATAAAGAATGTTATTGACCAAAGAAAAAAGGTATGATGATGCACCTTTTTACCCAATGGTTATGGACCCAATTTATTTCTCTCTTTCCTCCTCATTTTCGATGGAGCCATCTTCTCCCTCTCTCATTCATTTCATTTTTCATCTTCTTATTCCTTTTTAGAAGCCAAAACCGCCCACTCTCTCTACCCCCCCATTAGCCATTTTCACTTAAAAAGCTTGGGTTTCCATGGATTCATGAGGCAAAAAAGACACTTTGAAGCAAAGCTTGGCTCGTCTCCTATTCTCTTCCCCTCATTTTGGTGTTTGGCATAATGCTTAGAGAAAAGGTAAGGTCTCATCATACCCATGGTTCTTGTTGGTAGTTTTAAGGTTGTTGAAGCATTAGAATATAAGATTAGGTGTTGTTTTGACGGATATATGCATGTGGAACTATGAACCCTAGACTTGGTGACTTGAGAAAATTGATTTTTGAGGCTTGGTATGTGGTGCATGAAAGTGGTGGTGTTATTATGCTTGAAATGGTGCAAGAAAATGGTTTGAATTGGTTGTTGTTAGATTTTTGTGAAAAACCCTAGAATTGGTAATTTGGGGCTTTTATCAAAGTTTGAGGAATTGATGGTTTAATTGTTATGGGAATGCCTTTTATGTATAGAAATAGAGTTTGGAATGATTAGCATTGATTATTGTTATTGATGGGTTAAGGAACCATGTTGGTGTGTATTAATGGTGGTTGCTGGGTTGTGATGAAATTCTAACCCTAAAGCTTTGTGAATATATATATATATATTGTGGATAGGAGAATTAATTTTAAGGGTGAATAAATGATATTTAATGTTAAGTGTGGTTATTTATGATGATAGATGATGATCGTAATGGTGAATCATTGATGATGAAACTCATGGATAGGTGTTGTTATGAGATGTGTAGAAATGAATGTGAACACCAAAATCATAGTGGTTATGATGGATTAATAAAGTGAAATTATGGTTTGATGAAATCTTAGACCATGATAAGTGCTATTTGGGTTTGTTGATTGATGATGATTTAAAAGAGGCTAAGATGACTTATGTTGAATTTTGGATGACAATGATGACAATTGGATGATTTATGTAATATTGGATGCATTATAGATGATTGGTGTGGTATTGTTGTTGTTGGGTATGGCTAACCCTTTAAGACTTTAAAAATCTTGGTTTTAGGAAAAGAATTCCTAAAACCTAACACGATTTTGTAAATTGGTGTTTTGACAAGTTTAGGACTTGTTATTGAGCTTTATGATATGTTAACGAATGTTTAGACTTGTGATGATGAGGTGGCTCATTGATTAAATGCATGTATATATGTGTGTTGGTGTAGATTGTATTCCGGGCAATAAGGCGGAACGATCGGAATATTCGAGTCGTTGTTCTTCTCTTGAGGTAGGAGAGAAGTTTACATTTCAAATGCATGATTTGAATAATTGATGATTAATGTATATGACAATGCTCATGTTTTCCTTGCCATGGTTGTATAGGAATGATGTAATAATTGATTTTGTGAAGAATGATGTGCTTGGTAAATTATTGGCTTATGGGAATCATATATGTATGAGATGACAGTAAGAGTTTTATAGTTCCTTTGATGGAAATGATGTATATGTTGATGAACAAACCATGATGGGATGAAGTACATATATATATATATATATATATATCTTGTTAAGTTGAGACTCCATATGGATGCATATTTTAGTTATGTTGGATGTTTGATTGATGAAATTGGGGTATAGGATAATGTTTCCCAATTTAAAATGTTGTCAGGTAGTGTTTCCCAGTTCATGAATCGATACATGAGTCCCTTTGAATTGATTCACAAGCTACTGGAAATGCATGAATCGATTCATGGCCTAGCTTGAATCGATTCATGGCTTACTGACTTTGATGGTGGTATTTCTAGAATTCCTTGAATCGATTCATGAAATTTCTTGAATCGATTCATAGCTCACTACCTGATTGAATTGAAATTGCCATTCGTATGAATTGATTCATGGTATGGTCTGAATCAATTCATGACTTGTTAGTTTGTTGGGCTTGTTTCCAATTCATATGAATCGATTCATAGGTGTGTCTGAATCGATTCATAGGCTTCTATTTGGCCGTCAAGAATTTCTTTCACACAAGAATTGATTCATGGCCTTGGTTGAATCAATTTATGCCTTATTGTTTGCCAATTTCCCATATGTTTTGATGCTTGCTCAATGAGTACCGAGTCAAGGCTTATTCCCTTGCTTCTCATGTATATTTTCTTAGATTTTCTTCAAGCAACATGGGCGTTTGGCTTACTTTGAGTCCTTGCATGATTGGTGATGACATTTTCATGTCCCTCGTATAACTTGAGGGTTGAAATTCATCTTGTGCTTTTTATTATCCAAAACCTATTTCATCATGCAAAAACATGTGATTGTAATTAGGATATATGTTTGTGGTATGTCTTTAATGGTGTTTGATAGTGACTTAAGGTTTTGGCAAAGTGTATGTGTCTAAGTCACATTAGGAAAACATGTGTGATCCACCACAAATGATATGATATGATAAGTGATGATGAAAATTGAATGATATAGTTGTATGACACACACTTAAATGACAGTATGTTTGTTATAAATCAATGAATTAGAGATAAGGTCGATGATGAACGAAGATGGATGTTGTTTTTGATCATTCCTTGAACAAATGATGATTGTTATTGTTGATGATTGTTGGTGCCATTATGGTTGATACAAGTGTGATCTCACATGTATGATTTGAATTGTATTGGTGAAATGTTGTTAATGCCACATTAAATGTGAAATAATGGCAATGATCAATGAGATGAAAATCCACTAAGAACTATGTGGTGATGTTTGTGATGAACAAATTTAAATATGGATGATAAGTATACCTTAAATGTTAATGAAAGATTGATGAATATTACTGATGATTATGATGTTATTGTGGTTGATGCAAGTATTGATTTACATTTGCATTGTATCTATGGCATATTGCATAGCTGTTGGTATGAAATGTTAGGGGTTCCTTCGGTTGGCCAAGTGGGAGGGCGGCTCTGTGCACGAGCGTTGTTGTTTCCCTAGTGACTCGGTGTGTAAGTCACGAAGCTGCCCATGTTTAGCTACGGGGAGTTGCATGTGGTTGACCCTGTGGGGGAAGGCTCTTTGAGGAACAGATGTCCCCGGTGGTATAGGAATATCATTGGAATGTATAACTCACTCTCCCATGTTGTCCATTTTTAGCAATGTGATACAGGAATATCATTGGATGAGGATGTGTTTTGAAATAAAGCTTTTGGAGAAGGTAAATAGTGGTAATGGAATGCCTTGGCTGGCAACGACTGTGAATATTAGTCTAATGAATGAGTTATACATGATAATGTTGACAAATATTGATTTGATGGATATTGTATAAATGGCAATATATATGTGAATCATGATGTTGATGTAATTTGAGGATTACATCTCTATTCTGCTGGTAATCTGTGTCAGCCATTCTTTATATCAATTATTATGTAATGATTGGATAAACGTATGTGGGTAGTCTATATTCCCATTCGAGGATCAATACCTCATACAGAGGCTACTTACAGTTTATAATGCATGAATATGACTTATGTGTAAGGTTGGTTACGGCCAAATAGGCTCATGTCGTGAATTGGCATGCTTGGTTGGACATTTTCTCATATCTTCATATATGGGACTAGGGTGTGCCCTGTATACACATCCTTCTTCCGCTATGAAATCAAATTATTTTGTATACACATGTGGGCAATTTATTTGCCGATCCAATCTATAAATCTTTAAATCTCACTCTTCAGTTTTTTGTGGTTCGGACCTTGATGTAATGACGAGGTGTTTTGGAATTCTTTTGAATGTGAAAAATTTACTCGCATTTTTATTAATTATTCATATTGACTACGTCGGGATTCGGGTCCGGGAAATCAAGGTGTGACAGATACTACTCCTTTCCACCACACAGAACATTATAAAGAAATGAGAAATACCTTGTAGGTCAAAGCGCTCAGCTTTCAAAATCAGAAAAATTAGCACCTTATGATGACAATCCACCATAACCTTATTGGTAGACAACCAATCCATGCCTAGAATGATCTCTAGGTATTTCATAGGTAAATATATGAAGGAAACAACAAATTTTCTACCATCAAGAGTCATCTCAACATTTTCACACTGAGTCATTGATCTCAAACAAGCACCAGCCGGTGTAGTCACCATTAATGCATCTTTCATCATACTAACAGGAAATTTTAAATGCCTAACACAATCTTCAAAAATAAAAGAGTGAGTAGCACCAAAATCAAAGATAACACAAACAGAAGAATTTCACTTTTACTTTGAATAAGGTCTTCCGCTTGTGTGGCTTCTTCACTGGTAACGACAAAGACTCTTCTAGCAGCTTGTGGTTGATTACATCCGTTATAGTTACCATTACATCCATCATTACCATTACCTCGGCCATTACCATTACAACCTCCATTGTGATTACCACTACGGCCACCATTTTGGCCACCATTATGACCACCATTATTATCGTTTCCACGACCACGGCCTCCAAAACCACCATGGCCTCCATGATTAACATGTTGGTTCACATGAACAATAACATCAACATTAGCATTTCTTGCATTTAAAGGACAATTAGGTTGAATATGCCCTAGTTGGTTGCATTAATAGCACACCACATCATCTTGAGGACAATCTCTCGCCAAGTGATTAACGCCACATTTGTAGTATGCAAGGCCTTGGGTATTGCCCCGACCTTCATTACCATTACCATTTTTGTGTCTATTGTGTTCTTTTGCATTAGAGGATCCACCACTAAAGAATTTATTCTTTTTAAAGTGACCATGGTTTTTAAAGTTAGAAGATTAACCCTTTAGCTTGGTTTTATGTTTGGTATGACTCGAAAGAGCCACATCATCTTCCTTAAAGATATGACACTTGTTCATAAGTGTCAAAAAGCTTCTAATCTCTTGATGTCTTATAGCCCACTTAATCTCGGGCCTCAAGCCAGTTTCAAACTTCACACACTTTGAAGCCTTGGTTCCCTCTTGTTGATAAGGGGGATAGAATACATAAAGTTCTTCAAAATTGGAGCCATACTCCTCTACAAACATATCACCTTGTTTCAGTTCCATAAACTCAAACTCTTTCTTTCTTTTGTAGCTATCCGGAAAATATTTCCTCAAGAATTCAACGTTAAAGGTCTTCCATGTCAATGGGACATTTGTAGTCAACATACGTCCTCTAGTAAGATACCGCCAAGACTCAGCTTCATCGTAAATCATAAAGACCGTATATTCAACCTTTTGAGCTTTAGAACACTCAAGGCTTACAAAGATTCTATCCAAGTCATTAACTAAGGTTCCAACATGTCATGGTCTACCAACACATCAATTCATAAATGCCGATGCATAATCACAAGATATTCACCATTGAAGTGTAAAGAACTTGGTTAGACTTAGCATAAACAAGCATATCAATCATACCATTAGAATTCATTCACATGTAAGTGCACACATTATTCAAATAATGAATATTAGCAATGAGCAACCATGCTCTAATAATGTATAAACAAACTTCAATCATGAATAAGCACATTTCAATGGAAAGCATCCACAATTCAATAAGGAGAAATCATAATTCAATAATAATAACCAATGTTATAATAATAAATCACAAAGATTTAATAATGAGCAACCAATGCTCTGATACCACCAAATGTGGCACTTTGATTCTCTGGAATTGAATCCCGATGTAAACATAAATAATTAATAAAAATATGAATAATTTTTCATGGTTTAAATTTCCACAACCAACTACTTACATCAAGACTCAAACCATAGAAAACTGAAAGCCACGTTTTAAAAGAAATAATAAAGAATGGATCGTAAAGTAAAAGCCTATAACTATACACAACGGTATTTAAAACAACGAAAGAGAGTTAAGTGTATACCAAACATCCATCCCTTCCCATATACGAAGATATGAGAAGAGATCCAAAGTAAACGCAAGATAAATGCCAACGTTTAATGAAAATGTACTCATTAGGTTATGTATTTAAGCCGTAAAACAAAGGGATTAAATGCGGTACCCAAAGGGATGCAAAGGACCAAGTATCAACATGAAAACATAAAAAATTTTGGGCTCCTAGCAGTGTGATCCATGGCCTAGTAGTGGTTTTCACCAAGGCCATGGTTCCCACTATTGTCAAGAGGAAACAAACATGAATTTTTCTCATCAAGAACACAGAGTTCCACAGCTTGGTAGTGGTTCTCTCTATCATAACCATAAAATTACACCATTTTTACATGCTCTTGGGAACCTTGCCTCTTGCACTTCTTGAGAGCTTTTTGACACACAAAACCATTCAAAATAAGGCACAAAAACATAGGAAACATCATAAAATTCATCAAGGCTATGATACCATAAATCATTCATCAAATTAATCACTAAAACCATGTCTAAATAATGCATTAACCATAGGTCTCAACCCTAGCATTCTAAATCTCATTAGCTCAAGGGTTTTCCATCAACATAAACATCATCACCATCACAATAAGCATCAAATTCACATTATCAAATACCATCATGGTCATATATAAAAGAATTGGCCAAAGTAAACACATGTATACTCAAAAGAATAGAGGTTTAATTACAAAAGAGATTAGGCCATAGTCATCACATCATTATCAACACCATTGTTACTAACAATACATACATGGTCTATATTTTTAAACAATTGCTGGCCAATACATTCCATTACAACTATTTTACCTTTCACCATAAAACATAAGTTTCAAAACAAATGAATCTCACCCCATGCAAGTGCTATATCACAATACTAAAAAGAGACAACATGAGAGAGTGAGTATTACATTCGAAATAACGAATTCAAATATACTGTGATCATGTGTACATGCACATAAACCGCGTGTGTGCTTTACAACACAAACATCAATTATCAAGTCATCATCAATATGTCATCATAGGCATATATAGCACTTGTGAACCATCTTATACAAGGATATACACATTCACAACATATTGCCCTTCTTCACATTGGGCCATTACAAACATTATCACCATTTAACATATAATTTATCTTAAGTATTTCACTTTATCAAGTGTCTTAGGTTCTTAATTACCCAATCCATCCATCATCCACCATCTTTTAGTATCTCAAATCTTATTTCCATTCTGGCATATTACTAGGCTATATGTAAGTGCTCTTAAGCTAATGCATATGTGACATCCCTCGTCATTTTCTCATTTTTCCAAAATAAATTTTCCACGTTTAAATATAAATCCACCCGGTCTCAATAAAAATAATTTTTATTTTTCTTAAATACCTTTCAAATAGTAAAATAATACTTAAAATAGTGAATTCCGACTAAAACCGATCAGAATTACCTCCATTATTAAATTAGTTATTTAGGAACAATAAAAGAATGGAACGGAGTCAGGGGTTAATCGCCTGAGCAAGCCCCTGATTCGCTTAAGCGAGTGCCGACTCGCTTGAGCGAGTGCTACTCTTCACTTTAGCGCACAAGGCATCCGAGTAAAGCCAATAAGTTGGATCTCACCTGGAAATAAGTGCACTTGGGTATCTCTCGCTCGGAAACAGCTTAATCTTCGCTCAAAAAGGCTTCCGCGTTCTAACATCACTCGGGAGATAAGTCTACCCAGAACCACAGGTCTTTTCATCACTCAGAAAAGCTTAACTTCCTTTCACTCGGAAAATCTACTTCTCACTCAGAGACATTCTGATTTTACTTCACTCGGAAGTGGATCTCTCGGTTCTTATCCGCTCGGAAACCTTTTATTCTTTCTTCACTCAGGAGCTTTCTACTCTTTCTTCACTCGGGAAGTGCTCCACTCTAATTTCACTCGGAAGTATACTACTCTTCACCGCTCGAAACATTCTCCTGGGAAATCTCACTCGGAACATCCTAATCGTCCACTCGGAAATGGGTCCCATAGTTATTTTTCTTCCAGAAAGATATGAAGGATGCTCAGATACCAAATCAAGGGACCCTTACTCGGACAAGAATGATCCACTCGGTAATTGACTATACTTCAGCAATACGAATTCATTCAAAATAAACCCCATTCATATAGTCATCAGGAATTTATACTCACTTCACAGTATACCGATTCATCATACAGATAGCATCAAACACTCGGAAAATCAATATATATAGATATGTGTTATACTCGGAATTCATTTCAAGCACTCGGTTCCTTGGCATCAATCCTCCACTTGGCGCACCTCCATGGCCCCGACCTCTTCCCTGTCACTGGTTACTAAAAATTGAAAACAACAGCAAGGGTAAGTGATTAGCATTATAATTAATCTAGAATGGAATTAAAATACGAGTATAACCCTATCTGATTCTTTAGCTTCAGATTGTACACTACACTCGGCCATTTATCTTACACTCGACATCATACTCACACTCGGCACTTTACTCCCATTCGGTACTATATCCATTAACACTCGGCATTCTTGTAATACACATTCAGCAGTATAACAGTTCTTCAACAACCTTAACAAATGACCTCCACTCGGCAAATATATGAGATTACATTCGGTAATTACATCAAATCGTTCAGTAAATATAACAAATTTATACTCATCAAATACAACAAATTGGCCCTCGACGAATACAACATCTTACTTATCAATTCCCACTCGGATAATATGACATCTTACTTGGTAAGTATACCATCAGAACACAAGTCACACCCGGCAACTATAACACTCACTCGGCAATTATAACAATCAATCAGCAATTATAATAATCAATCGGCAATTAACACAGATTTCACTTGGCAAACCTCAAAGTATACTCAGCAAATATAACAATTCTTATTTGGTAATTATGACAAACTGCACTCGAAAAATATAACTAAACGCATACTCATCACAGTACTAAATTCATCAATTGTCATAACTGACTCTCATATAAAAATTGACGCCTAGTATCCGGATACTAAAAGGATCGACCTTCAGCTGGGAGTCCGACTTGACATCCCGTGAACCCGACTTGGTTCACCGAGCCCGACTTGGCTCCCCCTCAACCACTGGGTCAAAGACCTCTGGGTAGCTTAATTGGGTCCGACTTGACCACTGAAGCCAAAAACAGGGTGATTCATACCGTTGGTCGTCCTCCACCACATAATCGCACATTCCATTTCATATTATCACAATCAACAAGTGCAACTACCAGAAACTGGCATGTGCTCACAACACAGGGTGACTGACTTGTCAAACCCATTCATCCATTGCCAGCAAATACCGATTGTCACAGCATTAGATATTTTAATTTCAATCAGCTCAAGCCACACACGATCAGAAACCGATCGGTGTTCATATACACACATCCTTACACATTCATATACACGCATTCGGCTTCATCTCAAATATCACAGCATCAATTATTTCTTAAATCATATACACATGATCAGAAACTGATCGGGGTTCACATATATATACATGCATGCTCATACATTCACAACTATATTACAGCATCAACATCAAATATTTCTTAAGTGACTCTCACACACACACACGATCCTAGACCGATCGGTGTGCACCTCCACACATTCATACACATATCCATAAAACTTTCACTCAGCATCATCTCTTACCCGATTTAGTCATTCTAACAACTCAACAGTGTCCTATTCTCATTAATTATAACCCGAACACCCCCCTTACCTCTATTCCAAGCTTTGTCACTACTCCTGGTGCCGATTACGCCCTCTAAGCACTGGGTTCCAGGTTTCATCTCCGATTCCAACACCAGCTTCGTCATTCAGCTTTCCGACGTGCGTTCTTGAAGCCACGATCACAGAAATGGGGTTCGATCGAAGTTTTGACACAAATGGAGTCCTCCCCTAGGACATGCAACACAGCAGCGAGAAGGAGAAACGAAGAAGAAGAAAACAGATCCAGGAGGAGAAAGAATAAGTGACTCGCGCGAATAATAAGGAGGGAGAGAGAAGAAACCTCTTTTATATAAGGCTCAGGGCAAAACAGCCTTTTCCCTTTTTCTAATCACACCTCATTTATCCCCTTTTATAATTAATCAACTAAGTTTATTTACTTTCCCAACATTTTAATCATTCGAAATTGTTTAATACCTCATAAAGGTATCGATCCGATCTGAATACCGACCAACCGGTATTCTGGCGTAATACCCACACATCAGTAATCCGAGCTAACTCTTGAGAGATCTGACACTACATCCGTTCTCGCATCCTCGTTACATATATCCGGACTGTAATTCCGAGTCAGGAATTCTTCCTACACCGGATAAGCATTAGTTGCAGAACAGTACATCTTTGACTGCTTCCCAACGTGCACCCGGTCTTCAACCTCGTTCGCTCTTCAACATCAAAGACCGGCCCGACATCGGATCTCCTGACCCCGGCTCAGAACGGATTAAATGTCCAATAAATCCCAAATCATTTATTAATATTTTGCACTCATCGTGATTTTTGTTAAAATATCCGGGATGTTGCATCCACCCCCCCTAAAAAGGGATTTCGTCCCCAAAATCAATGTACCGATTGAAAAAGATTTAGAATACACCCGTCTCATATCCAATTACAATTTCCACGTACAAGTTACCCCAATACCGATTGGTGTATTTCCATCATCAGGTCCTCCTTCAATTCGATAAAGCCACTCGGCACAATCCTTGAATCACTCAGAATGTACAGTTGGAGTTATGACATTAAACTCATGAATGTTAGTTAACGTCTAGGAAGATCTAGTCGGTATCCGACCTACACCTTTAGCCAGTGAAACTTCCATAAATATCCAAAAGAACTTCTGTGCTTCAGTTAACACGGCTTGCCTGAATTCACCTTTTGCAGGCTCCACCGCTCGGTCTCGGAATCTCCAAATTCCATCATTGCCTTTGATTAGTCCCACATCTTTACCTTTTGAGAATAACACTCGGACCGAACAAAGACTCAGCAACTCAGATTATGGATCCGAGTACGAATTAAACGAATTCCCCACTCGGATACATACCCTCCTTGGGAACTATTCACTCGGAAACTTACTCATTCGAAGTTCCATCTTCCGTCTAGAAGTACTCTCTCTCTGGAAAAAGACCCACTCGGTATGCACCAATCGGTGCCAGACCACTTAGAAATCAGTAGTGGCTCCCGATGCTATCCCCCTTGAAATGTCTCACTCGGTGTCTTCCCACTCGGAAGTACCACACTCAGAGACACTTCACCCAAAAAGTCACACGAATTGGAGATACTCCACTCGGTTTTTATTCAGAACTCTCCAACCTGAGAAGCACTTATTCAAACTCAAGCTTTCCTTTATTCGGCAATACCTCCTTCGGAGTAACTCATTCGGAAATGTTTCAACCGGAGACGTTTCACTCGGACCATCATCACTTCACTCAGTGGTGCTTTCTCCCAGAAAGATTTTACTCGGAATTATATTCCTTTTCTTCACTCGGGATTATCTCCTCTTTCTCACACTCGGAATATACTAATCTTTCCTGAGCGAATTCTCGCCTCATCTATTATCTCAGCTCAAGGTCATGACCTCCTCACTAAATCCTCAATATCATCCGGTTAGACCCATAAGACTTCCGATCCCAGTGATAGGCTTGGGTCTCACATATGCCATCACTGCTCCATACCTTAGATGACCGACAGCAACACTATCTTTGGAGATCACGATTTCCAGACATTGGGTCTCATCCGACCAAAAATCATACATTAATGACTTGGCAAATAATTGTTCCTCCTTCAGTACCACAACACTACGTAGAGATATTCTTCATGCTCCAGGTATGACATCAGAATAAGTCTGATCACCACCAATGAATACTTTTATGAACCGATCCAGGTAAGGCTAGAGATATTGTTCATATAATGCATGAACACCGCCTGAACATTTACCACACCGAACGGTATTACCACCTATCCAAAGTGGCCATAAGTCCTGAACGCCGTTTCAGAGATATCAGAACCTTGATCCAATTTAATAGCATCCTGACTGCAAATTGATCCTGGAAGACTGAGTCACACCTTAGTTGATCAACCAGATCATCAGCACTCGGTAGTGGGTATTATTCCCTATAGTTAACTTACCCAATCGGTGGCAATCAAGGCATAACCGCTTACCACCATCTCTCTTTTTGACCAATAACATCGAGCACCCTTGTCTGAAGGATCACCCTTCTATTCCGACAATCAACCATCCTGTAATAGCCAATTCACACTAAAATACCCTCTAATCCGGTCGGAGGTAAACACACAGGGGTTTAAAATAAATCTTCTGCTCTAATCTGATACGCTATCACCTACTATCCACTCAACACAACTCTCATCTTTTCCTTCCAGAATGTCCAGATAAACTCAGAACATTACCATGAGTAGCTACAGCCTCACCTGCCCGACCTATAAATTGTTACATCCGACATATAGGATGACGTCTCATCCCTATAGGGTTACAATAATTACATAGAGTCGCTACAAAAGTGTACGCTGCCACAATACCTATGGTATGTAGAGTCACTCTGGAACAGCATACCTTACACTCTTTTCGCTCACATCGACCACACTCACTCAACTAACACTAATCCATATGAGGATTAGTGGCAATCCTCTCAAGTCTATAATCAACATATTTATAACAACACCGTCAATATGCATCATCTAGGGTACATCTCGTAATATCAATCATTAAATACTAGTTACCACTACTGTAAAATGGTATAATAGCAATAGACTTCTGACCCTCACAAGGTACATACCTCGTCCTTACACCTAAGCTAGTGTAAATCACATGATGATAATCATCCAATATCAGTCACCATCACCATAGAACGGTATACCATCAATCGGCTTCCAGTCCTCACCGAGTGAATACGTCGTCGTTGGATCTCATTCATCATAAAACCATAATCTGACAGTCTATTAATCCTTCATGTCATCACTCATCACCGCCCGTCAATCAACTAAAGCCTAGATGATTCACTAAACTCACTTAGGTATACAACTCAAGGTTACAATATGATTTCCAATCACATAACAGGTTTCAGCATCGGTGAGCCTTTTCACCAATCATAAGCACAATCCACCAGGCGCGTACAATCGTCATCATCATATTGTTCCTACCATCACCATACTCAATACCAAAACGTACCCGAAATTCGACATTACCATTCACTATCCACCCGGTACCACATTCAGTATTTGCATTTCATCTTATGACGGTTCAAGTCTCAATGGTCTATTACACAATTATCTTACTAAGGCTCAACCATTAACAAGGTTCAACAGATCCTCCAACTCAAAAATCTCAGGGGTCACCTAATGCCCATCGTGGGGCACTCCCACAACATCCAATCACACAAGATCATGCCTAATCAATGGGGTTACCACGCCTAGTGGCCTATCATCAATTCAATCATTCACTCAGTTTTCACACACCCAAGACCGAGACACTGCCCCAATTAACATGTATCCGACTTCACATTTATTCACTTATCACATACTCAAATTCCCAACCTAAGGAACTACAACAAATCACTCATACCATATGTCACACAGGGTTCTCGTGCCCAAGGATATAAAACTCATCAATTTAGAAAATTCCGAGAGGAAACCATCTCCTATATCAGAACTAGTTTCCCGACCATAGAATAACTATATAATGAATAAACACTTCACCACTAACCAATACCCTACCAGGGAGTCGGATATTTACCTCACAAAACACAACGCCACTGGAGTGCCAAGGGAATGATGCCAAGCTGCACAAACAACCACAAGTACAATGCAAATAAATGCAAAACACAGTCCAGCATAACATTCACGTAATCACTCGGTTCACCCATCCACTCGGCTCTAGAAAGAACCGCTCTGATAACAAATGTGACATCCCTCGTCATTTTCTCATTTTTCCAAAATAAATTTTTTGCGTTTAAATATAAATCCACCCGGTCTCAATAAAAATAATTTTTATTTTTCTTAAATACCTTTCAAATAGTAAAATAATACTTAAAATAATGAATTCCGACTGAAACCGATCAGAATTACCTCTATTATTAAATTAGTTATTTAGGAACAATGAAAGAATGGAACGGAGTCAGGGGTTAATCGCCTGAGCGAGCCCCTGATTCGCTTAAGCGAGTGCCGACTCGCTTGAGCAAGTGCTACTCTTCACTTTAGAGCACAAGGCATCCGAGTAAAGCCAATAAGTTGGATCTCACCCGGAAATAGCTGCACTTGGGTATCTCTCGCTCGGAAACAGCTTAATCTTCGCTCAACAAGGCTTCCATGTTCTGACATCACTCGGGAGATAAGTCTACCCAGAACCACAGGTCTTTTTATCACTCAGAAAAGCTTAACTTCCCTTCACTCGAAAAATCTACTTCTCACTCAGAGACATTCTGATTTTACTTTACTCGGAAGTGGATCTCTCGGTTCTTATCCACTCGGAAACCTTCTATTCTTTCTTCACTCAGAAGCTTTCTACTCTTTCTTCACTCAGGAAATGCTCCACTCTAATTTCACTCGGAAGTATACTACTCTTCACCGCTTGAAACATTCTCCCGGGAAATCTCACTCGGAACATCCTAATCGTCCACTCGGAAATGGGTCCCATGGTTATTTTTCTTCCAGAAAGATATGAAGGATGCTCAGATACCAAATCAAGGGACCCTTACTCGGACAAGAATGATCCACTCGGTAATTGACTATACTACAGCAATACGAATTCATTCAAAATAAACCCCATTCATATAGTCATCAGGAATTTATACTCACTTCACAGTATACCGATTCATCATACAGATAGCATCAAACACTCGGAAAATCAATATATATAGATATGTGTTATACTCGGAATTCATTTCAAGCACTCGGTTCCTTGGCATCAATCCTCCACTTGGCGCACCTCCATGGCCCCGACCTCTTCCCTGTCACTGGTTACTAAAAATTGAAAACAACAGCAAGGGTAAGTGATTAGCATTATAATTAATCTAGAATGGAATTAAAATACGAGTATAACCCTATCTGATTCTTTAGCTTCAGATTGTACACTACACTCGGCCATTTATCTTACACTCGACATCATACTCACACTCGGCACTTTACTCCCATTCGGTACTATATCCATTAACACTCGGCATTCTTGTAATACACATTCAGCAGTATAACAGTTCTTCAACAACCTTAACAAATGACCTCCACTCGGCAAATATATGAGATTACATTCGGTAATTACATCAAATCGTTCAGTAAATATAACAAATTTATACTCCTCAAATACAACAAATTGGCCCTCGACGAATACAACATCTTACTTATCAATTCCCACTCGGATAATATGACATCTTACTTGGTAAGTATACCATCAGAACACAAGTCACACCCGGCAACTATAACACTCACTCGGCAATTATAACAATCAATCAGCAATTATAATAATCAATCGGCAATTAACACAGATTTCACTTGGCAAACCTCAAAGTATACTCAGCAAATATAACAATTCTTATTCGGTAATTATGACAAACTACACTCGGAAAATATAACTAAACACATACTCATCACAGTACTAAATTCATCAATTGTCATAACTGACTCTCATATAAAAATTGACGCCTAGTATCCGGATACTAAAAGGATCGACCTTTAGCTGGGAGTCCGACTTGACATCCCGTGAACCCGACTTGGTTCACCGAGCCCGACTTGGCTCCCCCTCAACCACTGGGTCAAAGACCTCTGGGTAGCTTAACTGGGTCCGACTTGACCACTGAAGCCAAAAACAGGGTGATTCATACCGTTGGTCGTCCTCCACCACATAATCGCACATTCCATTTCATATTATCACAATCAACAAGTGCAACTACCAGAAACTGGCATGTGCTCACAACACAAGGTGACCGACTTATCAAACCCATTCATCCATTGCCAGCAAATACCGATTGTCACAGCATTAGATATTTTAATTTCAATCGGCTCAAGCCACACACGATCAGAAACCGATCGGTGTTCACATACACACATCCTTACACATTCATATACACTCATTCGGCTTCATCTCAAATATCACAACATCAATTATTTCTCAAATCATATACACATGATCAGAAACTGATCGGGGTTCACATATATATATATATGCATGCTCATACATTCACAACTATATTACAGCATCAACATCAAATATTTCTTAAGTGACTCACACACATAGACACACACGATCCTAGACCGATCGGTGTGCACCTCCACACATTCATACACGTATCCATAAAACTTTCACTCAGCATCATCTCTTACCCGATTTAGTCATTCTAACAACTCAACAGTGTCCTATTCTCATTAATTATAACCCGAATGAGACGCCCCAAAAAATAAGGGAAAATTTTTTCATGTTTTTGAAAAATATTAATCAATCAATAATTAGAGTGATGAAGTATTATCTCCATTCCCCTGGATCTATAATAAAGCACTCCTATATATGAAGATATGAGAAGGTGAGTTCAAAAGATTATTTTATAATAACTTTTCTAATTAAAAATAGCGGAAGATTCAATTGATTTAATTATTGACTGATTGATTTTCAAGAAAGGGAATTTCATGAAGAGTGGGATGTAGTTTATATAGCCTAGAGGTCTAATTTGTACTCCTTAATATATCTAAAGTAATGTATAAAGAGGGAATAATGCATAGGAAACAAAAATCCATTTAAAATAACAAATATGAGCATCAGGGTGATACTCGCTCAAGCGAGATTCCATCCGCTTGAGCGAGCCAGCATAATCACGCTTGGGCGAGAGGAGGGAGAGCTGAACAAAAGAGGTAAAACAAGCATCAGGGCTCAGCTCACTTAGGCGAGCCCTGTCTTGCTTGAGAGAGATGCAAAAGAATGCATTGAGCGAGGCAGTGAGACACTTAAGCGAAGGAAGGAGTTTGAATCAGGTACGAATCTCGCTTAAGCGGCACATTACTTGCTTAAGCGAGATTGTTTCAGAAACGAAGATGACTCACTGGCCAATTTTCGCTTGGGCGAGGCACCACTCGCCTGGGCGAAAATTGTCCAGTATCAAAATTCTTTCCCCTCACTTGAGCGTGCACTCCCACGCCTGAGCGAAAATTGTCCAGAATCAAACCTCTGATTCTGAGGCAATTTCGCTTGGGCGAGTTGGCCATCCGCCTGAGTGAATTTGGGGCAGAAACGTATCCCCTGTTTCACAACAATCTCGCTCGAGCGAGATTCTCACTCGCTTGAGCGAGTTCTGCAGGACTTAGGCAGAAAACGTGAAATTGCATTCCTACACACAACCTACCATGTTAAAACTCAATCTATTGCAATTCATTTAATTCCTACAAGATTTACACATGTTATGACACCTTTGGAACTTGCTTCACTCACCATTAACCATTATCATTCATTCTAATTCATGAAATTGTGAGGAATCCAACACACCAATTCATATAATGTTATAATCTAAAAACCACATAATACTTTCATTGAATCAAATAACCTAAACATCATCATGCTAATATTAACTCCATACATATAATCTAAATTCAACATCATCTCACAAGATCCATACATGGCATAAAAACACAGCAACCCTTTATTGATCAAATTCAAGTATTATGATCCATTCTTTACATCATTTGGGTCATGAATGAAAATTGGCCTTACACACACATGTCCAATTTTCTCCCATGACCTCCAAAATTATCAACCATTACAAAATTGAGTATATAACCACCATATACTCCACAAAATAAATTCATGCCGGCCAAGGCTTACACAATCCCATTCCATATTTACCTCCTTCCAAACTCGACCTCCAAAAACTGTAGGATTTAAGTCATACCTACATCAACTTTAAAAATAGCAACGGGGAGGTGAGTAACATAATCCAAATGAATCAAAGTCATACATTATGATGAAATACATGTATACTTGCACAAATATCAATCATTACACCACATCATACATCATACATAATACATCTCATAATCTCAAGTATACATTCACAATTTCATTCATTTGGATTACCAAACACACACATAGGGTTAGTATCTAACTCTCTCCCTTTCCAATCCTCATTCATCCATTGCCCCCATGGGCTTTCAACTAGGCATATCTCCAGCTATATGCAAATGTTCTTAAAGCTAATGCATATACACAAGAATTTCTCATCAACAATGCGGATCCGACTGTGGGAATATAACTTTAATTCAATTGTGGGACAAGCATAGGTGTGCTACTATGCCCCTACTGCAATAGAAAAATTGTGTACACATATATCTCAAATTTATGCATGCTTACATCCTTATAATTTTTACTGGTACCAAACCGCTATCGCCCATCTGTAGCACTAGTCACCCCGTGACTTGCGGATCAACATCGTGGCCTCAACTTCCAGAAGTGCTACGGGCCCCTCCCGAACATACATCGAGAGAGCCGTGTCCCGTCAGACACTGAGGTAAACTCGCTCACCATAGAGCCGCCCGCCTACTTGGCCTGCCACATAGGGTGCCTCGTCACCAAACTATGGACAGCTTCGTGACTCATACACCGAGTCACAGGGGAAAATCACAATACGCTCGTGCACTGAGCCGCCCTCTCACTGGGCCCGCCTAGTGGAACCCCCTAATATTCCACATAGACAGCTATGATATGCCATGGATGCAATGCAAATGCAAATCAAGTGCATCCTCATACTATGCATCCTAGATGCCACTCCACAATCAATCATTCACCACCACCACTTGGTGGATTTCAATATTCTCA
Source organism: Clitoria ternatea (assembly GCA_037962975.1). Classification (NCBI taxonomy): domain Eukaryota; kingdom Viridiplantae; phylum Streptophyta; class Magnoliopsida; order Fabales; family Fabaceae; genus Clitoria; species Clitoria ternatea. The sequence goes on from CM075669.1 coordinate 112,141,874, forward strand.
TCATCCTTAATTATTTCCAATTCTCCTCAATGCCTATACTCATTAATAGTTAGTGGCATACACATTCAATAGATCATACACATATCTTTGGGATATTCACATCACAATTCCAATCCACACATGGTTTCAAACCATCATCATACTTCATTAACATAGTATCATCACAACATCACAATATTATCCCAAATATTATGCCACACAATAATTATCATTCTAAATGCATTCCAATCATAACATTATCACATCATCCATTCAACAATCATCAAAATAATCACATATACATATTTTCACATCACCAATGGATGAAATCATGCATTTAGAAAAGTTACCCCCTCCTACCTCAAGTGAAGTAGTGATCAATGCGGTCCGATGGTCCCGCCTCGTCAATGGGGTCACTTCCTACATCACAATACATTTCACAATCAATTTTCTATTTACCCATTAAGATTCAAATACCCATATATATCAATAACTTGATGTTTACATTATTTTAACTCTCAAACCTCTCTTATTTCATTTTATCCACCATGACCACCATGGGTTAGGTGCTACCCATTATTATTATGCACCCTAGAACCAAACCCTTTCATGGGTTTCTTCATTAATGACTTCCACCAACAAAATACCATCACCAATGACTCTCATTCATCATAACCCACATTTATTGTCAACAATAAATGATCATCAACCTCCATTATACATCTCCCCCAAATTTATGAAGCTAGGGTTTCATAAAAATTCCAACCACCTTCATAAATACTCTTCTCCTTACAATCATAAATGCATCCACTTCATTACTTCCCAAAGAAATCTTACTTTCATAAAAACCCACCTTAAACTCATGTATTAAATGCCTTAAATGAACACCCATTTACATGCATGGTTCCCAAAACTCATATTATCATATAACCATGGCAAAAACCCAAATAAATAGTGAGTATTTCTTACCTCACACCCAAAAAAGAAATGGGTTTCCAAGGGAGGATGGTAACACGAAAATGAGGGAAGGAGAGGAGAAAGAATTCAGCTTCAATAGTCTTCTTCAAGCTCCACCAAACGAAAATAAGAAGAAGTGGAAGATGAGACCAAACTTGCTAGAGTTTTTGGAAGAAGGAGGAGAGAATGGAAAAGATGATGAAGAGAAAAAGAAGTGAAGTGCAATGTCCTACACCTTCAGCAAGCATACGTGAATAGGAAGGAAAAATGGGGTTTTCAATTTTCTTTTAATCCTATTCATTAAAACTTCATCGTTTTATAACTAACAGGCTCTTCGTTTGGGCTCAATACTTCATCCTAAAATTATTCCGAATGTATATCCGGATTCCCAATATTATTCTCTACAGCCCTGACCAATATCATCTTATTCCGAGATACTTGGTCCGACACCCATATTTCAACCGGGCTCATTTTCAGCTTAACCGGTCTCCATAAATTACCAACAATCCCCAAAAATCTTAATTTAATTAATTTCAATTTATTGGGACATTAAACAATTCATATTCAACTTATCAATATTTATTTTCCTTAATTAATCTTCTATTTTAAAATTCGGGATGTTACACCGAACACCCCCCTTACCTCTATTCCAAGCTTCGTCACTGCTCCTGGTGCCGATTACGCCCTCTAAGCGCTGGGTTCCAGGTTTCATCTCCGATTCCAACACCAGCTTCGTCACTCAGCTTTCCGACGTGCGTTCTTGAAGCCACGATCACAGAAATGGGGTTCGATCGAAGTTTTGACACAAATGGAGTCTTCCCCTGGGACATGCAACACAGTAGCGAGAAGGAGAAACGAAGAAGAAGAAAACAGATCCAGGAGGAGAAAGAATAAGTGACTCGCTCGAATAATGAGGAGGGAGAGAGAAGAAACCTCTTTTATATAAGGCTCAGGGCAAAACAACCTTTTCCCTTTTTCTAATCACACCTCATTTATACCCTTTTACAATTAATCAACTAAGTTTATTTACTCTCCCAACATTTTAATCATTCGAAATTTTTTAATACCTCATAAAGGTATCGATCCGATCTGAATACCGACCAACCAGTATTCTGGCGTAATACCCACACATCGGTAATCCGAGCTAACTCCTAAGAGATCGGACACTACATCCGTTCTCGCATCCTCGTTACATATATCCGGACTGTAATTTTGAGTCAGGAATTCTTCCTACACCGGATAAGCATTAGTTGTAGAACAGTACGTCTTTGACTGCTTCCCAACGTGCACCCGGTCTTCAACCTCGTTCGCTCTTCAACATCAAAGACTGGCCCGACATCGGATCTCCTGACCCCGGCTTAGAACGGATTAAATGTCCAATAAATCCCAAATCATTTATTAATATTTTCCACTCATCGTGATTTTTGTTAAAATATCCAGGATGTTACAACATATGCACAAGGAATCATACTCATCAATTATGGATTCAATTGTGGGAAATACATCATCAACGTGGGTTTATACTGCAATATCAAAACAATGTGTACACAAATATATCATCAATCAACATTTTACTAGTACTAAACCGCATTACCCATAATGCAGCACCGGTCATATCATAATGATAGTGGCAACAACAACATCACAATTATCATAAAATGATTTTAAGGGCCAAACATGATTCCTCACCATGGTAGTTGTGATTCGATAGAACAACCGAGGAAACCTGCTCCTCAAAGAGCCACCCCTACTGGGTTAACCAAATGCAATCCCTTGTGATTAAGCATGGGTAGCTTTGTGATTCAACCATGAAATCACTAAGGTAACAGGAATACTCGTGCACTGAGCCGTCCTCCCATTAGGCCAATCGGAAGAACCCCTAACATCCTATACCGACAGCTATGCAAATATGCCATGGATGCAATGCAGATGTAAATCATATGAAATCTCACACTATGTATCCTACCATGCCATTCATCATTCATCCCTCATCAATCTCATCAAATATCACCACCCTTCTCTTAATGGATTTTCAATTCAATTAATCTTGCCATTGTTTCAATTTTTAGTGTGGCATTCACCATATCTCTAATCATCATATATTTTCATCATCATTATCAACTCAACATTTGGCATTAATCATAATGGCATTCATTTCTTGTCTCTACAAATTCATCATCACTCATAGGTGTATCACACAACAATACATTATACAATTTTCATTATCAATCATTACATTTCATTAATAGTGGTGAAACATACTTAGTTGTTACAGTAAGACATAAACACATTTTTGCCAAAACTTTAAATCATTATCAATTACCACCAAAGACACACCACATGTATATTCTAAGTGCACTCACATATTTGCTAAGCAAGACATTACTACAATGTCCAACATTACATGGAATCAAAACAACAATAGCAAGGCAAACATGAGTAACATCACATACAACAATCATCAATTATTTAACTCATGCATTTTGAATATAAACTCCTCTCCCACCTCAAGAGAAGAAGTCCAGATGACTTAATGGCCCTGCCTCGACAGCCAGATTTTGTCCTATAATTAATACATATATAATGCAATCAATTTTCCTATTAAGACATCATTCAAAATCTTAAAGACACAATAAACTAGTTCATGACATCCATCATGTCCTAACCATTTAATAAACATTAATTTCTCACATTATTAGGTTTTGAGAATTCCTTCCCATTAATTAAGATTTTCTATAATCTAATGAATTGCAAACACACCAAGCTTCAAGGATACCAATTCATACCAAGATTTTCTATAATCTTGACTAGGACCCTAAGAAGAGTATAAAGAGTCCTATTTATAACCTTAGTTTAGCCATCTGTTTATGGATGGTAAGAGGTGGAAAATAGGAGATGAGTTTCTATCTGGTCCATAGGATCCTCTAGAAATGGCTAAAGAACTTGGTATCCCTATCACTAATTATAGATCTAGGGATCCCATGAAGTCTAACAACCTCTCTAAAAAAAAGTTTGTCAATATGGCTAGCATCATCTGTAACACCCCGGTTTTTCCGACTTGGATCCCGATGTGATCAAGATAATAGTTAATAAAATGTAGGTAAATTTTTCGCGTTCTAAGTAAGTCCGATGTCACACCAAAACCCGAATCACAGAAAATCGAAGCGTACGAATTAATAAGATATGACTGGATCGATATCTAACTTGCCCATAACGGTATACCAAAAATAGCAGAGTTTACAGCGGAAAAGAAATGTGTATACCAGGCAAAGGCCTAGTCCCATATATGACCATATGAGAAAAGGCTCGACAAAGCATGCAAATACCCGACATAGACCTAATAGAACAAAGCCCGTCTAATTCACTCACGACATACACATGCATTGCCTAAGACACAATTATATATGTATATATATACACATATACATCCGGGGATATTCTCCCAACTATCACTATCATCAATGTACATCATTCAGTTTCAGTCCTTCTAGTACACATTAAATCATCTCTTACATACTACATTTATATTCACCATTCACAATTTCAGAGGATTATCTTATACATATCCAAAATCACTAAATCATTTATATCATCATAAACAACCTATTTATTACATAAGAACTAAATGACACCGGCCAAGGCAATTCCATTACCACTATTTACCTTTGCCAAAACTTCAGTTCAAAGTCTTATCTCAGCCCATGATGACCCTGCGTCACAATGCTAAAAAGGAGACCACATGGGAGAGTGAGTTATACATTCAAAATGACGAATATAATATATATATTGTGATCATGTGTATATGCATATAATCATCATGTGTGCTGTGCTATAAAACCATTAAATCATCATTCAATCATCATCTCATTATTATAATAGGCATACAAACATCATACATCTCAATTCGTAACATAAGCAAGCACAAGCATATACACAATCACATTGCCACTTATCATCAAGGGCATTCACCATCATCATCATCATTTTATTAAATCTTTATTCACTTCCTCCTCGCAAGGGGTTTCTCTTCTCTCGTGGTCATCCCATCTCAAATGCCATGCATCTATGGCTAATACACATGTTAACTGTTTAATGCATATGCAACAGATCCGATTTTTAATCCAATAATGATCACAATCACTTAAATTATCATCATCACTCTGGGATATACCCTTCGTGGCACCCCGCAAGGTGATATATTCATAAACATGATAACATCGTCTTCACTCCGGGATATACCCTTTGTGGCACCCCGCAAGGTGATATATTCATAAACACGATAATATCGTCTTCACTCCGGGATATACCCTTCGTGGCACCCCGCAAGGTGATATATTCATAAACACGATAACATCGTCTTCACTCTGGGATATACCCTTTGTGGCACCCCGCAAGGTGATTCAATTCAATAACAAATCACATGATATCATCTTCACTCAGGGATACACCCTTCGTGGCACCCCGCAAGGTGATTCAATTCAATAACAAATCACATGATATCATCTTCACTCAGGGATACACCCTTTGTGGCACCCCGTAAAGTGATTCAATTCAATAACAAATCACATGATATCATCTTCACTCAGGGATACACCCTTTGTGGCACCCCGTAAAGTGATTCAATTCAATAACAAATCACATGATATCATCTTCACTCAAGGATACACCCTTCGTGGCACCCCACAAGGTGATTTAATTCAATAATAAATCACATGATATCATCTTCACTCAGGGATACACCCCTTCGTGGCACCCCGCAAGGTGATATATTCAATGATAATAAACTTTATCAATGCCATACTATGCCATGAATGCAACAATGCAATAATGCATGTGCCCAACAACCTCGCAAGGATATCTCACCCTCACAGTTAGGGATATAATTTGATTTGGCATTTTCAATAATCATATACTCATTTACAAAGCCCCTTAAGGCACATCATTCATATAATTGGCACTTCAATGGCCACAAACATCATTTCATAACAATCAGAAGGCACAACAAGCATCATCATATTAATCCACACTTAGAATTATTCAAGGCATATTCATCATTCCACATATGGCACTTACACTTATGCCCATCACAATCATGTACTTGACTTTACATCTCAACACATCATATATATATTTATTTCATATCATATGGCAAGTCAATACTTGCATTCAACCACCATGGTTTTATACGTCAGGTATTATTTATCAATATTACCACGCATTCATTTAGTGGTTTTTAACTCATTATTCATCACTGTTGCCTCATATCTAGTATGGCAATACAACAATCCATTATTACAATTTTAGAACATACGTACAAGATCATACTTGTATACACTACAGTGGCAATTCACCACTTCATCATTAATAACATTTTTCCTTTTTATTTGAGAAATGGTCACAACATCATTTATTACCACGCGATGCCAATATCGACTCCGATTCATCAGTTTAGAACTAGTACTATGTTATTTAATCATTCTCTCTTCAATCTCATAATCATCCTAGGGTATATCTCGTAACCCCCTCATCAAACCCTATTTGTCATTCTTTTGTAGTCGATAATTATATTTCTTATTATATGTTATGGCATTAACAAGTTATCCCAATATTTTAATCATTATCCAACACCACCATATTATGTCATAGTTATATATATCCCTATACCTCCCCTCAATCATCTTACAATACAAAGGGAAGGGCTCCACACCATCAAATTAAGAAAAGAAAAGAAAATTTCCATCAGGGTCACTCGCTCAAGCGAGACCCCCACTCGCTTGAGCGAGACAATTCCATCTCGCTTGAGCGCCTCGGCTCGCTCGGGTGTAAACACGCCAGTGTCTTTTCCACGCTCGCTCGCTCGGGCAAAACACCCTTACACTCGGTTACTTGCTCGAGCGAGAATCATCCAGTAACCATTTCCATATGCATTCGCTCGAGCGAGACTCCCTTCGACTAGCCACTCGCTCGAGTGAGAATTATCCTGTATCAACATCCACCAACGCTCGCTTGGGCGAGATGCAGTTTATCTCTTCATTCGCTTAAGCGGAAAACTCACAGAACTAAATTCCTCTATCGCTCGCTCAAGCGCGACCACGCCCGCTTGAGCAGAATTCATCCAGTATCACCCCTGCTCGCATCACACACATCTCGCTTGAGCGAGACGCTCACTCGCCTGAGCGAGATTAGGCCAGAGGCCATAATACCGGTACAGGGGATTCTCGCTTGGGCGAGAATCCATCTCGCTTGAGCGAGATTATCAGAACATGCACAGAAAACATGAGAATTCACAACTCAACATACCAAAATCTATTCAAAGCCAAATTGACCAAATTCCATACTTCATATACCTCATAATAGACATTTAAAACTTGTCTCAAATATTCATACACAACAATTTCCATTCTAAGTCATTTACCACATTAAAATTAAACTTATCATCATCACACATATAGGTATACATTTCCATAACAATCATCACCTATTCTCATATACCATCCTCATAATCAACAATTTGCCATTCTCATTATTTCAACATATATACATGGCAAGGCAAGCATGAGTACAAAATACATACACAATCACTATCAATCTACTCATGCAATTTGAATGTAAACTCCTCTCCTACCTCGAGGGAAGAGTCGAATTCCGAATGCACGCTCCGAAAGCTCCGCCACACAATTCGGAATGCAATCTACATACCATACACATGTGCATTCACATAGTCAATAACCATCATAATTATAAATATTTGCTAGCTTATCATAAAGCTCAATATCAAGTCCTAAACTTGCTAAACATCAACTTATGCAATTGTGTTAGGCTTTGGGAATTCCTTTCCCAAAGCCTAGATTCTCTAGATCTTAAAAACTAACTAAACCCAATAACACCATCATCTCACCATTACATAATGTAATCTCAAATCACCTCAATCCTTCAAACATCATCATTATCACTCAATATTCAACTTAGCTCTCATATCCTTTAATAACCATAATTAATTAATCAAATTTAAATGGCACACCACAAATGATCTAGAACCTCATCAAGTCATAATCTTATCATACCAATCCCTCACATTCCACATTCATAACAACACTTATCTATAGATTTCATCATAAATGGTCCTCTACCATTTCAAGTAACCTTCAACCTTAAATATCACCTATCCACATTCAACTAACCTCCCAAATTACAATATATTTATTTTCCCCAAATTCTTAGGGCTAGGGTTTCATGAGAACCCAAGAACCATCATCAATATTCACCTATCATCATCAATGGCTATCTCTCATCCTTAACATCATTCTCTAACATCATTTAACATACATTCCATTCATATTTTACACTTCCCCCAATTCATTAGAGTTAGGGTTTCACTAAAAACTCATCACCATCATAAATGCACATCAATTTTCCACTCATCCAAGTATTAATTTCGTTTACCCCATTAAAGGTTCATAAAACTTGCATTTAAAACCACCCCACCTTAGGGTTTCCATGTTTCATTCTCTCCCAACAACCCTTATGCAATAAATACTCCCCCAAATACCAAGAACCCAAAATCTAGGGCATAAAGCTCATGAAAATGATGAGGAACTTACCTAACCCAAGAGATAACCATAAGCTTCCAAGAGAAGGAGAGGGCCACACGAAAATGGAAGAGAAGAGGGGAAGAGGATCCTACCACAGGCTTCTCCTTCAAGCTCCCTCAAGCGAAAATGGTGGAGGATGAAGAAGACACCACTTGGCTTAGGTTTTTGAAGAGAAAGGTGGAGAGGAATAAAGAAGATGGAAGAAGAAGAAGAAGTGTGGAAGGAAGAAGGAAAAAATGACGTGAAAGTGGAGGGGAAGAAAGAGTTTTATTTTTAACTTGGTTCCCTTTCATTAAAATTTTATCGTTTTATAACAAACAGGCTCTCAGTTCGGGCTCAATACATTATCAAAAAATTATTCCGAATACATATTCAGACTCCCAATAATATCCTTAATAGCCCTGACCAACGGTATCTTAATCGGAGATACTTGGTCCGACACCCATATTTTCACCGGGTGAAATTTTATCTCATTTAGTTCCAATAAATTATAATTTTTCATAATAAATCCCAATTTAATTATTCTAATATTTTTGGGACACTCATTAACTCATTTACAATTATTTAATATTTGTTTATCATATTTAATCATTTTTATAAAAATTCAGGATGTTACATCATCCACCTTATGGTAAGGAATGAAGTAAGCCATTTTGCTAAACCTATCCATCATAACAAATATAGAATCCATGCCCCTTTGGGTCATAGGCAAACCAAGCACAAAATTCGTACTACTATCAACCCAAAGGGATATAGGAATAGGTAAGGGAGTGTAAAGGCCATGAGGTGAAACCGTAGATTTGGCCTTTTTACATGTAAGGCACCTAGAGAAAAGCCTTTGCACGCCACGTTGGAGCCAATAGAAATATTCACTAAGGGTAGACAAAGTCTTGTCCCTCTTAAAGTACTGCATGAGTCCTCCCTCATGACTCTCATGAATAAATAACTCTCTCATGGATCCTCTAGGAATGCATAACTTATTGGCTTTATATAAGAAGCCATCTAACTCATGAAATCTATGAGAAGAAAGAGAAGGACCATAAGAGTGGTAGATAGAAGAGAAGTCTAAGTCATTTGAATACAATTCCTTTAGTTCATCAAGACCATGAAGTGTGGAACCCAAGGAAGAAAGTAAAGTGTGCCTTCTAGATAAGGCATTGACCACCACATTAGCTTTTCCACTTTGGTGCTTGATGACATAAGGGAATTGTTCCAAATACTTAACTTATTTAGCATGCCTTTTATTCAATTTATGTTGGCCTTTAATGTACTTGAGTGACTCATGGTCACTATGAATGAAAAACTCTTTAGGGATCAAGTAATGTTCCCAAGTTTGTAGGGCTCTAATTAAGGCAAAGAATTCTTTGTTATAGGTGGGATAATTAAGGTATGCCCATTAAGCTTTTCACTAAATAAAGTAATGGGTGCCCTTCTTGAAGCAAAACCACACCTATGCCAACATTAGAGGCATCACACTCAAGCACAAATGTTTTAGAAAAATTAGGAAGAGCTAAAATAGGAGTATGTGTAAGCCTATAATTAAGTTCATTGAAGGCCTTTTCTTGCTTTGGTCACCAAGTGAAAGGTACATTTTTCTTTAACAAATCATTTAGGGGAGAGGCCAAAGTAGAAAAGTCTTTCACAAACCTTCTATAGAAGCTTGCTAAGGCATGGAAGCTTTTAATGTCATATATGTTTTAGGGGGTAAGCCAAGCATTAATGGTTTTAACTTTATCTTGGTCAACTTGGACCCCCATAGCACTAACTACAAATCTAAGGAAGATAACATGATCCAAGCCAAAAGAACATTTATTAAAGTTAGCAAAGAGTTTATTTGTCCTTAAGGCAAGTAAAACGTGTCTAAGATGAATAATATGAGAGTCCATGGTCTTAGAATATATTAAAATGTCATCAAAATAGACCATGACAAAGTGCCCAATAAAGTCCCTCAAAACATGATTCATGAGGTGCATGAAAGTGCTCGATGCATTGGTTAAGCCAAAGGACATTACCAAGCACTCATATAGTCCAAGTTTGGTTTTAAAAGTGGCTTTTCATTCATCTCCTTCCGTAATCTTTATTTAATGATAGCCACTCTTAAGATCAATCTTGGATAATATGGTAGAGCCCTAAAGTTTATCCAATATTATCATTAAGCCTAGGTATTAGATGCCCATACTTGATTTAATGTTATTGATTACTCTACAATCAATGCATAACCTCCATAAACCATCCTTTTTAGGTACTAAGACTCTCTCTTATCCACCCTTTGGAAAGTATCACTTATTTGTTTTCCTATTTCTAGGCTTTCTTTAGAATTGCACTTATAGGTGGGTCTATTAGGAAGGCTAGCCCTAGGAATAAGGTCAATTTGATGTTGTATCCCCTTAAAAGGTGGTAACCCTTGAGGAAGGTCTTTTGGAAAGATGTCCTCAAACTCATGTAACAAATGAGGCACTCCCTTAGGCATAGAAGAGGAAGAAGAGCCCATTAAGGAGATGGAAGTGCTAGGATGAAAGAAGGGTAAAGCATGTAAAGAGGTTTATGAAGTAGCAAAGCTTGTTTCACATCATGCTTAGAGGCAAAAAAAGAAGAGTGCCTCTTAGGGTTTTCATAGGTAAGAACCCCTTTACCCTTATCTTTTTTATTTTATTTTTTGTTTGGTGAGTGGGAGGTGGAAGGTCCAACCTCCCTATCCCTCTTCAACTTCATTTGAAGTTGGTTTTCCAAGACTTGCTTGGGAGACATGGGATATAAGATGAACTTCTTATTATTATGTAAAAAATGTGAGGTGTTGGTGAAACCCTCATGGGTAACCTTCTTATCATATTACCAGGATCTACCTAAAATAAATATGTGTGGCTTCTATAGGAACAACATCACACCAAACTTTATCATGGTATGTTCCTATGTGATCGTTCAGAGTCTGACTTAGAAAAGGATGGGTTGAATAATTAAGGGACTCTTTTCACGGAATAATGAACTAATGAAAAACAAATAACTAATCTTTACACAATAGATTTTTAAAGAGTAAGAGAAGGAAATCAACACAGAGAATTTATACTTCTTTAATTCCAATGCAGAAGCTACGTCTAGTCCCTTTTAACTTGAAGGATTTCCATTATTGTAAATTCTCCTTTACAATCACAGCACCAGATTTGTGCCACAAGTATTCTTGACTTTAACCACTCCTGTCTTAAACCCAAGTATTCTTTCAACAAGCCACTCCTGGCTCAACTCAAGTATTCTTTCTAAAGCCTCTTCAGGCCACAAAGTGTTTCCCATACTCACAAATTCTGGCAACACACCAGACTTTACAAATTGTTTGTAAGTAAAGGATAATAACTCATAGAACTTAATTTATGACAAATATACAATTGAGAGATTGAACACTAAATTATAAATAACACGAGACCAAGGTCTGTTAAAGGAAGAACGAGTGAGAAAAGCCTTTGTCTAAAAAAGATTGAATGAACTACAGAGAAGGATATTTTGACTTAAGAGATTTCTCAATAACTTTTTTTCTTTCTATCCTCTTTTTTGTAAATCTTTTATAGTATAAATAAGTGCTAGAATATGCCCGTTGTTGATCCTTGAAAGGAGATATAGATGTTGAAAAACCATGTGAAGGTGTTTGCCTTGAGCTTTCATGACCAGACCTTTGATAATCAGGGAGGGATTCAATAGACTAGTAGTAGGGTTTGACAAAACTTGCATAAAAATGGTCTCTTTTGCTTCTTCAACAAATAAAGTTATTTATTTGCTTCATTTGATTGATAAAAAAAGTAGAAGTCAATATTGTAATCTTCTGAATTTGAGCTGACACACATGCTAACTTTGGTTTAGCTTTTTTTGTTCACGCGTAGAGTTAGGTATGTTGACTTTGGCTGCTGAGCTTTGTTTGTCTCTTGCCTACTTTGATGATAAGCACGCATATTTGATAAATGCATAGAACCCAATGCAATATGAAAATTGAATTAAGAACGTTGCAATTGAATCCTTAGAGGCAACATTTTTCTTTTGATGCTTTATAAGTCTGATTGGGTAAAATAAGCTTCTTCTACCAGACTTTTGAACATCATTCAAAGCTAGAAGTCATATTTTGAGCATAAGGGTTCCCCCTTTGTTTTCTAGCCTATGTAATATCTATTATGAAACACTTCAAATACACAAATTAGTTTCTTAATATACAGACTTCATTTTCTAATGAATTCTTGATAAATGTTATTAACAAATTCGAGGTCTAAAGATAAAATAGAATATGGTGTCTGGTTCCATACTTCCTTTTTCAACCAGACTTTTCTTTAACAATTTCCCCCTATTTTTTCATACAAAACATCAAGTCTTTCTAAGAATTATATGATTAAAATAATATATAATCAATTTAAAAGAATTCCATAATTAGAGCAACAAACAAAATGAGTTTAGAGGACAAGAACAAATACCATACAGAGGATGATTCAGATCAATTTAGTCTATTTTAGTTTTCTGTTAATAGATTTTATATGATCAGACTTGTTTATTATCAAAGAATCAGATCATAATAGAACATTATTTTATATTAAAGCATCAAAGCAAATATTTAGAACAAAACATCATTCATTAAGAAAGGAAAGTCATTACAAAAGGACTCAAGACATAAGATTCGTAAATAAAACTAAGACTTGTTAACAACCCTACACAAAAGACTTTTAAATATCTCTTCTTTTTTACATCAATAAAAGATAGGACATCATGGAGAGGAAAAAGCAGGAAGACCAGTGAAAGCAGACCAGGCAAGGGATAAAGCAAAATTAGGATTAGAGTTAATGAGGAGATAAGCTGTTGAGGAAACAAGAATGAAGTAATGAGTCTAATAAATAATGATAAAGGGAGAATTAAAAGATATAAAAGAAGGTCGATAGGGCAAGAGTTTCCAAAAGGCATAAGAACCAGAGTCTTCTTCTCTGATAGTCCAAAGATGGTGAGACCATAGGGAATCAGCATGAGCTTTAGTTGGATTGGGAATAGTCAGGATGCTTTTCAAACTTGTTTCAAGGAGTTGATGAGGCCTGAGAGGACCTTTGTAATAAGGCTTTGGTGTTGGTGGCATGGGTTTCTTCAACCTTCCCAGGTTAATCCAAATAGCTGGTGAGGGCTGAATGTTAGGAACAATCAAGATTTTCTTTATTGGAGTTGCAATGGCCAATATTTTCATGGTAGATAGCTTGAGTTTCTTTATATCATGTTTCATTTCTCTTGCAACGCAAACTTGCTCAGCCACTAGAACTTAATGCATGATAATGTCCTCAGATGAGAGAAAGTAAGGATGAGGTAAGAATCTCTCTATGGGTAAGGGAGGTACACTTTTAGGGGTAAAGGGTCTGATACGAAGCCTGTGGCTATCAAAGTTGGGGTTTCTCACAATGGCTAGGTTATAGGGGTTTCTATAACCAGGATTAGTGGGATCAAGGATAGGCTTGAAATATCTAACTACAAGGAGATAGGGGTTAATCATATGAAATTAAGGATTTTGAGAGGGAAGGCTAACAATAGGAGGGCCAGGAAAGGTAATAATGGCCAAGATTATTTTCTAAAGGGGTTTGGGTAGAAGGTTTATGGTAAGGGATAACAGAAATGGGAATTAGTTGAGGGGATAATGTTGGCTAAAAGATCTCTAAGATAAGGGAGGATAAAGGATCTGGATCACTTACAGATTCAGTTCTAGCTTTCTTTGAGGTTGGCCCAGACTCAGAGGCACTTATCTTTCTTTTCTTAGCAAGGGCAGTTTTGAACTGAGTCTCATCACTCTGAAATTCTCCAATGACTTCATAAAACCTGTTCATCCAGTCCAGATATATCCACTTTAGCATATCATACTCAAGGGATTTCTTTAGATGACTTAAGATGAACTTCACATAGTCAATAAAGCTTGGGTACCCTCCACATCTTGTCAATTCTTCTTGATTGGCTCTCATCACTTTCAGATAGTCATCTTTTATTTCATTGAATTTGGCCTGCCATGTAGTTCCAGACCATCCATGTACAGAAATATCAGGATGTAGAACAGTGAAGATGTTGATGAATTTTTGATAGATTTTAGCAGAGGTCTGTTGTTGCTAAGCTATTTCTTGTTGCTGTTGGTGCTGAGAATTCTATTGATGTGGAGCTTGCTAAGAAGCTTGCTGCTTCTATGGCTTGGATAATTGCTGAGGTGGAGACTGATCTTGTTGGAGAGGAGATTGCTGCTGCTCAAGTTCTAAATTCTTAGCCACTGACTTTCTTTGAAGTTGGGATAGAGGAATCTCATCATTAGAGTCAAAAGACTCTTTAGCAGCTTCTGGTTTAGATGTCATAGGCTCTGCATTATCTGAATCCTTTGTTGGAGAGGGAGGAGGAATCACTTTGCATGGTTTCACATCCAGTGGAGAGTCTGAATGACTTGAATTATCAGAAAATCCAATACCATTTTCCTGATTTTTTCAACAGCACACTTCACTCTACTACTTTTCCTCTTAGGGGCTGGTTTTGGTTTGACAACCTCAGCCTTCTGCTTCTTAGGGGCTACAGGAGCTGACCTTTTCTTTTGAGGAAGAGGAAGAATGGAATGGTCTATAGTTTGATCCAATACATGTGAAAAGATTGGTAGCTTGCTCACTAGGGTGATAGGGGTCACCTGATCACTTATAGTTTGGGTTTGCACATTCTCTAGTGTAAAGACCTTCATTAACACAACGGGGTATTGAATCTTGTTCTGCTTCTTCCCAATTGAGGAAATGTCATGATCACAATGAGGAGACTTACTTTCTTCTTCATTAGCATGTGATGCATGCAAAATCTGGCCAGCTTACTCACGGTATCCTTGGCTCCTTTGTGAGGGCAAATTACTTGCTTCATCACCAAGTGAAGCATCTTGACCTTTAGTAGTAGGTTTCTAGATACAGCTCTGGTAGGTCATTCAGTATCATAGAGCATTTCATTTATCTCCAGCCTAGACACCACTTCAAACTTAAAGTCTTCTGTAAAGACTTCTCTTACAGCTGGGCAACCAGTTACTGTAGCAAGGATGTCTTCAGAAATTTCTATTACCTTTTCTTTCAGCTTGCCCAGAACAATTAACTTGGACTTATCAACAGTTGTTATCTTCCAAAATTGTAAAACCAGAGAAGGTGAATAGGGCTCTCTGTCAAGACAAAACCTAGTCCACCCAATACCACTGATTTCCTCTGAGATGTCTCTTCCATCCATCTTTTGCTGCTTGGGGTGGAAGAAGGATGATCCCATAATATCTGATGCTTTGAATGCCATGACTGATGCTCAATGGAGAAGAAGGAGGGTGGTTTAGGTTTAGGGTTTAAGAAAATGCAGCGTTCTTTTGAGAGAGAGAAAGGTGAAGGTTTTTCGCAAGAGAGGGAAATGATTTGTAAATGAAAAAAGGATCAATTTAAAAGGCAATAACTGTCCACTAGTGGGAAGAGATAGAGGCACGATCAGGTGGTAGTTACACAAAAAGCTATTAACTACCGCCACACTTAACGTTTCAGAATAAAAAACAATAAAAGATGAAACATTTTGACAGTTATCATGAATCTTAAAAGACTTGAGGAAATTTCTCTCTCAAATATTTAGAAGAATATAAGTGTG
Organism: Clitoria ternatea; assembly: GCA_037962975.1. Taxonomy (NCBI): domain Eukaryota; kingdom Viridiplantae; phylum Streptophyta; class Magnoliopsida; order Fabales; family Fabaceae; genus Clitoria; species Clitoria ternatea. The sequence goes on from CM075669.1 coordinate 112,158,025, forward strand.
GGTTAAGACATATTAAGTAAAATCAGATTCATTGTAAAAAATCATATCATGTATCAGACTTTTTATGCATCAGACACTTTATGCATCAGACTTTTCATGCAATAATTCTTAAGCTTAAATTGTGCTTAATAAAAGCAAACTTGGCCTCAGCTAAAGGCTTTGTAAAGATATCTTCCCACTGATGATTTGTATCTATAAACTTCATACCCAGAATCCCTTTTTAAACATAATCTCTAATGAAGTGATACTTTACTTCAATGTGCTTTGCCTTTGAATGTTGAATGAGGTTCTTTGATAGATTTATTGCACTTATATTATCACAGAACACAAGAATCTCTTCTTTGTTAGAATAATCTTCAAGTTGGTACTTTATCCAAAGAAGTTGAGAACAATAGCTTACTACAGACATGTATTCTACTTCTACCGTTAAGAGAGCAATTGAGTTTTGCTTTTTGCTTCCCTAAGATATCAGAATTTTGCCTAGGAAATGACATCCACCATTTATGCATCACAAAACCTAGATAAAGAGAAAGAGTCTCTTCTCTTATAGAACAACCCAAGGTTAGTTATGCCAACAAGATATTTTAGAATCCTCTTGATGATAAGTCTTGAAAAGACTTAATTATTCCACTGATTATTTAACATAATTTACTAAGTATTGTCTAGTTTTATTATTATTATTTAATAATTTGATAAGAATTCATGTTGTAGTTAATTATTTCAAAAGTATGTTATCTATGTAAGAAACCGACTGAAAATACTAATTAAATAAGGAATTTTAAAGTATTTACAAATTTACTAAGCAGCCAGTGTTTAAATGCTAGGCAGGTAGCTGTTTATTGGTGCAGGAACAGGGCGGACTCGAGATAAGAAGGAAATTCCAAGTGAAATCCTACAAATCCAAGCGGAAATTGATAAATCCGAGTGAGACTTCCCCAATTCTGACTGAAAAGAGTCCAAAGACCGACTGAGTAAGACTTCAAAGACACTGACTCCAAAAGAGAATAAGGACTCAGAATGTCGCATGAAGAACCCGAGTGCCAACTACAGAATACCGATTTAATAATTAATCCGCCCAAGCGGGAGTTAAATCTGCTCAAGCGAGGGTCCAAGTTCGCTTAAGAAAAGCAAGACTCCGCCCAAGCAAGACTCCGCCCAAGCAAGACTACGCCCAAGCTTACTTAAGAAGACTCCCAAGACACCGGTTATAAAAGAGAAGAAGATCGGAATGCTACATAAGAAACCGATGTGCTTAGTCATTATTTAATCCGTCCTAGTAAAATCCGGACTCACTCAAGCATAACTTTAAGAGACCGTCCTCGCTCAAGTTTTGCCACAACGCCCAAGTGAGAAAGAAACACTGCAGTGTTAATCCGGACTCGCTCAAGCGAAGTTTAATCCGCTCAAGCGAATACTCAGCAGCTGAAGCATCAAGGCAGTAATTTAAACACTGTTCCTTCCCTCCAACAACACACTTGGTGCAGTACCGTTCCGCTCCCATTGCCTTCTTCTCTACTACTGCAACCTCAAGCTAACTTAAGAAGTGAGCTGTCAATTAGCTGGTGCTGAGCTGTACATTAGCTAAGGTTGAGCTGGATCCTGTTAAGAGCTGAGCTGTATTTAGTTAGTTATTTTGTAAACTATGTAATTAAGCAGTGTTAGTCGTTAGCTTAAGTTGTCCGAAGTTATCATTTAAGTTAGTTAGGTAGAAACTTATAAATAGGTTGTACATACTATGTAGGGCGTGTGTGTGGAGATACAGAGACAGAACAACGTAATACATTTTTCATATTCCAATCTCTCACTACATTTTCATCTCTCTAAACTCTCTCCTCCATGACGTTCCACAATCCTTCGATGGAACCGAAGTCTATGGAGTTCTAAATCCCTAAGGTTGGGATTGCGAAGGTGAGCAATGGAATCTTGAAGCTGTGAGCAAGTAGATCAGCTTCGAAGATCCTGAGGCGAACAAGCTGAGGAGTGGAGCAGAATCGCTGGATTGACAAATCCAGAACTGATGAACAACTTCACCAGTGAGGAATCATGGCTGAAGCTTAGGTAACTTCCATCTTTCTAACTAGTTCAGGCCTAATCAATTTAGGTGAATAGTTAGAGTTCAACCTCCAATTTCGCATTAGATTCTTAGGTTAATCGAACACTTAAGGAATTAAGGTTCATTGCTTAAGGATTAGTGTTTTTCACCTAAGGAATTAGGGAATAACCACAAGCGGATTGTCCTCTAGATTGTGAAGTTCGATTATACTTAATTGCATGTTTCTTGAGGAGATTGTAAGCCGAAGCAATCCTGACCTGTTTTCTTTTAATCACTTTCCACATTTCACTTTAACTCTGTTTCTCAAAATATAAAAACAACTATAAAACACTAAAACCATAAAAACCGAATGAATTTCATGTATTTTCTGTTGGTTCAGCTTGTACTAGTCCGAGATTGAGGTACTTACCACAATCCCTGTGAGACGATCAAATATACTACAATTTTAACGACTGGTGCGCTTGCCATAAGTGTGAATCCGAGAGTCACATTTCATTTTACTAAGATTTTACCATCAATTTAATGACTCAGGATTTCAGCATCAAGTTAATGGCGCCGTTGCCGGGGATTGTTGAGTAATATCAACAATCCTTGGACCGGTACTAGACTGAACCAATTTTGTTAGTTTCTGTACATGATTGTTAGTTGTTAGTAAATTTCGTTGTAAGAGTAGGATTTGTTAAATCTCACTGTATTGTTGTTCATTGTTACTACTGTTTCGATTTTAGTTGTTTAGTTGTTGGTACTAACTATTACAGTAGCCTTGTTTGTAGTTAGTTGTTGCATTTATGTTTTTCCTAGTTCCTTTGGAAAGTGAAAAGTTACAGGTAATGGATCTTGATGACACCTTAGCAGAGTTTCTTCAATATTCACAAACGTTATGCATGAACCATGAAGAGGAGGTACAACCAATTGAGGAGGAGCCATCAGAGTTAGAAAGGAGTTTAATTCAATTCATAAAAGTCACTCAAACCGGCCTTCAAAATTTTGATAATTCAATCATGAATATTCAAAAGCAAGTGGATTTTATTGCAAAGCAGTTAGCCGAAGAGCAAAGCAATACAAAGGTTGTACGAAGAAAAGACCAATATGAAGAGCCATGGGATGATGATGTTGGTCTAGTTGAAGAAATTAAGTTTGGGGAAGAAGAAGACCAGCTAGAAAACATTGAAATGGATGAACCTGAACTTGAAACAAAAGAAGAAGAAGAAAATAAGGAAGTTCAAGGATATTTGATGGAAGAAGAGTCAATTGAAGAATGTGAAGAAGAAAGTGATATGGATTATACTTCAGAAGTGGAAGATGATAGTATATCTAGTGAAGCATTCTTTGATGATTGGAATGAAAAAGATTGGTCTGAAGAAGAACAAGAGCAAGAGTTGTCATTGAATAATTTCTTTGATGGTGCAAGTGTTGTAGGAGTGCAAATTGAACAAATGACAACAGAAGCCATTGAGGAACCTGAAAATCATTTAGACACTATTATTGAGCAAGAAGTGATAGAAAAGGTTGAGATCTCAGCAAAGATGGAAACCATATCTTGGCAACATAATAATGATACTGAATTTTTGTTGGAGCCAAGTGTGAACACAGAGAAAGAAGTAGAAGTTCATGCACAAGAAGAGTTAACATGTGTAGATGTTGAGAATATAAAAGAAGAAGAAGAAATTCAGCTATGTTATGAGGAGCGTTTGCTAGTGATGACTACTGCAGCTATGGAATTCAAAAAGAAATGTGAATCATCAAGTCAAAGAAGAACATTGCTTGTGGCATAAAAAGAGGAAGACTAACAACAAACAGAAAAAGAAAAAAAGTGAAGAAAAGAAAAAGAAGAAAAAATAGAAAGTTTAGAAAAGAAAAGATTGGAGGAAAGTTATGTTGAGCATTAGCTTCAAACATAACAAGGAAAAACAAGGAGTAAAAAGACCAAGAGTGTATGGACATAAGAAATGGGATCCTGGAGGATGATCTTGTGTTGGTTTTTCGTGTACATAAATAAAATAGTGAGAGACTGAACAACATGAAGAAAATAGAATCAGATTCCCTCCACGCTGGAGCAAGAGGAAGTTGACGCTTAAGCGTGATCTAAGCGTGACCTTTCGCTTGAGTGTGTCTTCTTTTCGCTTGAGCGAGATCAAGACCTGTTTCCCCTTCCGCTTTGAGCGTGAGCTCTTTTGCCTCTCAATAAACTGCTCGCTTGAGCGTCATTCCACACGCTCAAAGCGTGACAGTGATGCATGGTTTTTTTCTGCACCTCCGCTTGAGCGCTTCAAGCTCACGCTTGAGCGCAATCGGGCCTGAGGATGTGCTGTGCATTTTCTCGCTTAAGCGAAAGCTTAATAAGCCTGAGCGAGATTGACATGATACCCACTGATACCCACTGATACCCTTTTCGATCGGAAACTTCTCATGGGGACTTTAATAAATGGTTTCTGATTGTTGATGTAATAAACAGGTCAGATGATGAAGGGTGACTTATTTCAGTCAGCCTTTTATCACTCGGATCCCTCATTCCTCACTCTTCACTCAGTTTCTTTCCTTTATCTTTCACTCGGCCTTCTTTTCATGTATTCTGTTATCCACTCTCACCTATCACTCATTCCCATACTTTATCTCTTCCTCTCATTTGTTGATTGATTCATTCGTCCTTTTAATCCAGCTGAGCTCTTCCTCGGTTTCCTCACCCGATCTCTCGGCATGTGTTGGTTGTTCACCCAGCCTTTCATTCACTCATTCTTTCGTCCACTCATTTTGTCACTCAATCGTCTTTTTCTTCATCCATTCGGTATTCCGTTCACTCGGACCCCTATGCAGTCATTCTTATATTCACTCGTTTTTCTCACTCAGTCGCTCCATATCATTCTGACTTTCGTTGTCACCTCAGTTTTCACTCATTTTTCATTTACTCGTCTTCATTTTCACTCGGTCACTCTATTTCATTCATCCTTCATTCCCTAGTTAATCCTTCACTCGTCTTCATTTTCTCATTTTTCATTCAATCAGTATTCTTTCCATCCAGTATATCATTCACCCGTTCTTTCAAGTTACTTAGTCTTTCATTAGCTCGTTTTACATTCACTCGGTTTATTTCAGTCAGTTTTCTTATCCTTTCATTTTTCTACTCGTCTCTCTCTGTCTTTCATTCACGTATGTGTAATACACATATATTGTTCACTCGGCCATTGTTCGCTTGTTTCCCTCACCGCACTCTTCCCTGACCTCGTCCACTCAGTATATCCATCCACTCAGTTTCTAATATATTGGTTCTTTTATCTTCTTCTTCGTCTATCTTTCACTCATGTTTGTTCGCCCGGTCGGTCAGCCATTCTTTCCTGTCCTTTCACTTGTTTTTATATTCGTCCGACCTCTCGCTGTTTGTTCATTCGTTTTTCACTTGTACCCGGTTTAATCCACTCGGTATTCATTTACCCGTCGTTTCATTCCACTTATTTTTCTTTCTCAGTTTTCTCACGCTGTCGGTTTTTCGTTTTCATCTACTCGTGTTTCATTCACGATTGTCACACTCAATTTCTTGTCTTCGCATTTTTCATTCCCTGAGTTTCTCCATTGTATTCATTTTATTCACTAGGCCTTTCATTTACTCGGTATTTCATTCATTCCATTTTTTTCACTCCTTTCATTTTTGTTCTTCGCCCGAACTCTCATTGTCATTCACTCATATCTCCGATCTATATCACTTAGTTTCATCCACTCGTCCTTTCTTTCGCTCAGCCTTACTCTCATTCGTTCTTTCTTCCACGCACTTCTTTGTTCACTCGTATCTCACGACGGTTGTTCACTCGTCCATTCATTGTCACACTCGGTTCTCATACACTTATCTTCATTCATTCTTTCTTTCATTCTGTGACCCATTCGGTATTCATTCACTCAGTACCCTTTTCATTCAGTGTTTTATTCACTTTTTCTTATTTACTCATCTCCTTCATCGATAGGTATACCCTTTCCTCAATTGTCACTCGGTCACTTTCTTTTCCGTTCCTCACCTGTCAGTTAGCTTTTCAGTTATGCATTCATTCTTTCCCTTTCATTTACTCGGACTTGCGTTGTTCACCTCATTTGTCGATCAACTATTCATTCACTCGGTATAAATTGTACCCACTCGGCATCCATTCATTCATTCACTTTTCACTCGCTCATTATCTGACCGGTATTATCTACTCGGTATTCATATACTTGTTGTTTCACTCCACTTATTTTACTTTCTTCGATTTGTTTTGTATTATCTCATTGTCAGCCACTCGTTCTTCATTTTTCAGATTTTTTATCACTCGGTACCTATCTCCATTTTCACTCGGTTATCATCTTTTCACCCTTTCACTCTTTTTATTCATTATTTATTTATTCGAGTTTTCATTCATTCGTTCATACTTCTATTCGTTTTGTTATTATTCGTTTCTTGATTCACTCGTATTCCATTACAATGGTTCACTCGTTTTTCATGCACTCTATTTCATTTATTTAAATTTTTCATTTACTATTTTGTCTTACGGTCTGTTTATTTATCCATCTTCCATTCTCCTATGTCCATTTGGCATTGGTATCATCCCACTCTTCCTCGATCTTCAGACCCCTCTAGTAATTGAGTATTCAAAAATAATAATAAATAAAATAATAATGAATAAAAATAAAATATAAAAATAAAAAAAATCCAAAATATAATAAATAAATAAATAATAAACATAATAATAATAATAACAGTAGTAACACATTTAATAAAGTAATAATTAAAGTTGACCGCATTTACGCGTTTCTGGAAAATTGAATTCATCGTTATAAAAGAGAAACCTTTCAGTTTCCAACCCTCAATACCTGTGTTGAACTTCAGCTGAAGACGAAAAGACACTTTCTGATTTCTAAGAAAGGTATCACCTTTCCACTTCTTTCACTTCGCAGTTTGTGGTTATTATCTTCTTGTTTCATTATTATTGTTTTCCACTGTTCATAAGCCATGCATCTCACAGTTTGGTTTGCTGTTTTTCTCTTGGATTTCTGTTCTTATTTTTGTTTGATTAGGTTGTTTATCATCGCTATTTTAACATTCATCATGAAAAGAAGATCTCAAAGACTTCTACAGAAACCTAGACCAAACTTCGCAGAAGGAAGTGTGCGAAGGAAACAAATAGATAATGAAAGAGAAGTGGCAACCATCACTATTTCTGATTCGTCTGTCCAGGTCCCTAGTCGAAGTCAGGAGCAAAGGGATGTATCTCCTCTGGTTCAAAGGAATGTACCTCCTGCAAGTGAGGAAAACGAGTCACCAGAGGTTGAAAGTATTAAAGCTGATGAAAACTGTGCTGTGAAGTTTAAAGCCGCAGAACCTGAACGTCCCAAGCAATCTCTAGGAGCTGGTTCTTCTTCTTCTTCTTCTGACATTCTTTTGGTGTTACAGGAATTACAGGTTGTGAAGAAGATGCAACTTGAAATTTATGATCAGGTTTTGAACCACGATCAGATGCTCAGGAAGATTGCCTCGAAACTGAGGGTTGAACAGTCAGCAGATATGGGAACCCCACCTGATAGAGATGCGTGGTTAGCTTCCATTGGATTCACGATTTCCCCCCAGCAGGACAAGGACGATGAAGACCAAAATGTTTAAGCAGTTGTGCCACGATTTTATGATATTTCCTATGTATTTAGTTTGAAGCTATTGTAACTGCTTGCCGAACAGTAAACTTATTTTTATTTTTAATTATGTAATGAAATTTTACTTTCTTGTTCAATTGTTTGTTTTATTCGGTTTTTCGTATGTATTGGTAAACTCCATGAGTCCCGATCTGATTACGCGCTTCCAAGCACTGCCATTCAGGTAAAAGGGAAGTATTCTAGTATCCCGACTCCTTATTTAATTGTCTGAGTCTTTATTTGATAAAATATGATAATTATATTTAATTTCAAAATCCATCTTCATAATTTAAAAAGTTTGCTGATTCGTTAAGCTGTAGTCAGATAAATTAATTGATCGGTTTTTGCTTAACTCATGATCCCTGCCCTTAACTATTATTCATCATTAATTAAAATGTTTACTCGGCATGCTAGTTAGCATTCTAGATGTATGATCTTACATTAAGTTTGGGGATAAGACTGGCTGATTAACTGTTATAATTATATGAGCTTTTGAGCCTGTTTTATCTTTTCCGAGTGAGCTTGCATGCTAGTTAGTGAGACAGAATTTGCCTCAGTTATTGCTAATTGTAGTATGTTAACCAATCAGAAATGATGAAGGCCTTCTTTGATTATTTAGCCAGGGCCAAAAATAACCTTCCTAATATATTAATCATCCTTTGACCCAATAATTATGTTTGAGCCTGAGACCCTTTCATTTGTTTTATGCACCTAACGTTACAAGCCTATTTATCCAAGAAAAACCCGACTGAATTACCCTTGATGTTCCACTGGTGAAGTACTCGGTTTTTGCTTATTGCTAGGGACTAGCAATTTCTAAGTTTGGGGATGAAGAGTGTGCCTAACAGTAATTAAGGACACACTCTGACCTTAATTATGGATAAATATGTAGAAAAATAAAAGGAAGAAAGGCAAAGCCGAGAGAAAAAAAATGAAGAAAGTACTGAAAAGAAAAAGAGGTTCAAAGCACCAAAAGAAAAAAAAATTCGATCGGAAAAGATGGAAAAAGTCAAGAAAGAAAAGGAAAAGAAAAGTCCGAAGGACTGAAAGAAAAAGAAAGTGCAAAACAGCACGAGTTATTAAGTAGCATCCAGTCGGAAAAATAAAGAGAATTGTTAGTCGAGGCAAGTAAGTTAGAGTCGAGGCAAAGCATCAGTGGACACATCTTGTAACCTATCTATGACTCGGAAAAACAATAATTGAGCCTGTAACCGAGCCCCATTATAAGCTTAAAAAGCCCTTACTGATCCGATTGAGTTGGCATATTTCATGATGTTTAGAACTGTTGCAAGCCTATGTTGATCTAACAAGTATACAGGTGCTGAGTGCATTTTATTTACCCTACACACCGAGAGAAGAGTTAAACACCGACCAGTGAGGAAAGCATCAGCAGCTTATCTTCCAAAGGAGGTGTAAGTATTTATACTTTTAGAAATTGGGAGAAGAAAGCATGATCGGTACTCAATAATTATAGTATGAATTAAGTTAAGGAAAGGTTGACTGTGTTGATCATTTGCTGATTGATAATTAATCTGAATATTTGCTTGAGGACAAGCAAAGTTTTAAGTTTGGGGATGTGATGAGTCTTGAAAAGACTTAATTATTCCACTGATTATTCAACATAATTTACTAAGTATTGTCTAGTTTTATTATTATTATTTAATAATTTGATAAGAATTCATGTTGTAGTTAATTATTTCAAAAGTATGTTATCTATGTAAGAAACCGACTGAAAATACTAATTAAATAAGGAATTTTGAAGTATTTACAAATTTACTAAGCAGCCAGTGTTTAAATGCTAGGCAGGTAGCTGTTTATTGGTGTAGGAACAGGGCGGACTCGAGATAAGAAGGAAATTCCAAGTGAAATCCTACAAATCCAAGCGGAAATTGATAAATCCGAGTGAGACTTCCCCAATTCCGACTGAAAAGAGTCCAAAGACCGACCGAGTAAGACTTCAAAGACACTGACTCCAAAAGAGAATAAGGACTCAGAATATCGCATGAAGAACTCGAGTGCCAACTACAGAATACCGATTTAATAATTAATCCGCCCAAGCGGGAGTTAAATCCGCTCAAGCGAGGGTCCAAGTTCGCTTAAGAAAAGCAAGACTCCGCCCAAGCAAGACTCCGCCCAAGCAAGACTACGCCCAAGCTTACTTAAGAAGACTCCCAAGACACCGGTTATAAAAGAGAAGAAGATCGGAATGCTACATAAGAAACCGATGTGCTTAGTCATTATTTAATCCGTCCTAGTAAAATCCGGACTCACTCAAGCATAACTTTAAGAGACCGTCCTCGCTCAAGTTTTGCCACAACGCCCAAGTGAGAAAGAAACACTGCAGTGTTAATCCGGACTCGCTCAAGCGAAGCTTAATCCGCTCAAGCAAATACTCAGCAGCTGAAGCATCAAGGCAGTAATTTAAACACTGTTCCTTCCCTCCAACAACACACTTGGTGCAGTACCGTTCCGCTCTCATTGCCTTCTTCTCTACTACTGCAACCTCAAGCTAACTTAAGAAGTGAGCTGTCAATTAGCTGGTGCTGAGCTGTACATTAGCTAAGGTTGAGTTGGATCCTGTTAAGAGCTGAGCTGTATTTAGTTAGTTATTTTGTAAACTATGTAATTAAGCAGTGTTAGTCGTTAGCTTAAGTTGTCCGAAGTTATCATTTAAGTTAGTTAGGTAGAAACTTATAAATAGGTTGTACATACTCTGTAGGGCGTGTGTGTGGAGATACAGAGACAGAACAGCGTAATACATTTTTCATATTCCAATCTCTCACTACATTTTCATCTCTCTAAACTCTCTCCTCCATGACGTTCCACAATCCTTCGATGGAACCGAAGTCTATGGAGTTCTAAATCCCTAAGGTTGGGATTGCGAAGGTGAGCAATGGAATCTTGAAGCTGTGAGCAAGTAGATCGGCTTCGAAGATCCTGAGGCGAACAAGCTGAGGAGTGGAGCAGAATCGCTGGATTGACAAATCCAGAACTGATGAAGAACTTCACCAGTGAGGAATCATGGCTGAAGCTTAGGTAACTTCCAGCTTTCTAACTAGTTCAGGCCTAATCAATTTAGGTGAATAGTTAGAGTTCAACCTCCAATTTCACATTAGATTCTTAGGTTAATCGAACACTTAAGGAATTAAGGTTCATTGCTTAAGGATTAGTGTTTTTCACCTAAGGAATTAGGGAATAACCACAAGCGGATTGTCCTCTAGATTGTGAAGTTCGATTATACTTAATTGCATGTTTCTTGAGGAGATTGTAAGCCGAATCAATCCTGACCTGTTTTCTTTTAATCACTTTCCACATTTCACTTTAACTCTGTTTCTCAAAATATAAAAACAACTATAAAACACTAAAACCATAAAAACCGAATGAATTTCATGTATTTTCTGTTGGTTCAGCTTGTACTAGTCCGAGATTGAGGTACTTACCACAATCCCTGTGAGACGATCAAATATACTACAATTTTAATGACTGGTGCGCTTGCCATAAGTGTGAATCCGAGAGTCACATTTCATTTTACTAAGATTTAACCATCAATTTAATGACTCAGGATTTCAGCATCACTTGACTGTAAAAAATATGATTCCTTAGGGTCTAATTGATATCTTGCACACATGTAAACACTAAAAATTATTCCAGGTTTGCTGGATGTGAGATACAAAAGTGATCCTATCATTCCTTTATATAAGGTCTTATCCACTGATATACCAGATTCATCTTTATTAATTATACAGTTTGGATGCATAGGAGTGCTCATGGATTTAGCATCAGCCATTTTAGACTTTTTAAGCAACTCTTTGGTGTACTTCTGCTGATGGATGAAAATACCATCATTAGTTTGTTTGATTTGCAAGTCTAGGAAGAATTTAAGTTCTCCTATCATACTCATTTCAAATTCTGTTTACATCATTTTAGAAAAAACTTAACATGGATTTTCATTAGTAACACCAAAAACTATATCATCCACATAAATCTATACAATAATAAAAGCGTTTCTGAGAGCTTTTTCTAAATAGACTTGTGTCTACCTTTCCTCTTGTAAAACCTTTTGGAATTAGAAAAGAACTAAGCCTATCATACCAAGCCCTTGGAGGTTATTTTACACTATACAATGTTTTCCTTAATTTGAAAACATGATTTCGAAAAGACACATCTTCAAAACCAGGGGGTTGTTTGACATAAACTTCTTCCTCAATGAAACCATTCAGAAAAGCACTCTTTACATCCATCTGATATAATGTAATACCTTTATATACAGCAAATGCAAGAAGTATCTTGATAGCCTCAAGTCTGGCTACAGGTACAAATGCTTCAGTGAAATCTATAACATTTTTGATAACTTTTCCATCTTCATCAAGCTTATTTTTGAAGACCCACTTTGTTCCAATAATGCTCTTATTTTTAGGTCTTGCAACAAGGTTCCATACTTTGTTTCTTTCAAACTAATTTAGCTCTTCTTGTATGGCAATGATCCAATCTGTGTCTTTTAAAAATTCTGTAATATTCTTTGGTTCCAATTTTGGAATAATCTGAAGGATGATAAACTTTGAACTTTCAGTCTCTGGGTTTTTTTGGTTTAGGCAATGACAAATTCTGTTCAAAATCTTTATCTTTATGTTCAACTGGTTCTGATTGATCAGGATCTGTTCTTTGCTTTTCTTGTTCAGCAATCAAAATCTAGATCTACTAGTTTCCTATCAATCTTTTAAAAGTCATCAAATCTTACATGCATTGATTCCTCAATGGTTTGAGTTCTAGTATTGAAGACTCTGTAAGATTTTGATGAGGTTGAGTAACCCATGAATATTCCTTTGTCACACTAAGAGTCAAAATTTCCTAGATGATCCCTAGTGTTAAGAATATAAGAAGTACATCCAAATGGATGGAAATATGAAATGTTGGGTTTCCTTCATTTCCACAGTTCCTAAGGAGCCTTATTCAATATAGGTCTGATGAGAATTTTGTTTTGAATATAACAAGAAGTACTGATAGCCTCTACCTAGAAATATTTTGGAAGATTATTTTCGCAAAGCATTGTTCTGGCCATTTCTTATAGAAACCTAATTTTCCTTTCCACAACACCATTTTGTTATGGTGTTCTTGGAGAAGAAAAACAATGAGTTATATCAGAATCATTATAGAAATTTTCAAAAATTTCATTTTTAACTTCTCTGCCATGATCACTTCTTATTCTACCAATACAGAAACCTTTCTCATTCTGAATTTTCTTACAAAAAATCTTGAACACCTTTATAGACTCATCCTTGTGAGTTAGGAAGTATACTCATGTCATTCTTGTGTAATCATCAATAATGACAAACCCATACTTCTTTCCTGCTAGACTTTGCACTTAAGATGGACCAAATAAGTCTAAATGTAATAGTTCCAGGGGTCTGGCAATAGAAACAACATTTTTATTTTCAAATGAGGTTTTGGGTTGTTTCCTTTTTTGGCATGCTTCACTAGGCAAGGAACTATTGAAGGAAATTTTTTGCAATCCCTTAACAAGACCTTTTTTGTGAAGTTTTGAAATATGTTTTAAACTTACATGCCCAAGCTTTTTATGCCAGATCCATCTCTCTTCAGAGTTTAAAAATAAACATGGTACATTCTAATTATTTAGTTCATTCAAGTCAACCTTATATAGGTTGTAATGTCTGTTGGCATTAAAAAGTATGGTTCCATCATGGTTGATGACAGTACACTTGTTTTTGTCAAATGACACCTTATATCCACTATCACAAAATTGACTAATGCTTAGTAGGTTGTGTCTCAGTCCTTCAATAAGAAATACATTTTCAATAATTGGTGAGGGAATTTTACCCACTCTACCAGACCTCCTTCTTGTCATATGATACGAGCATCCACTGCCCAGATACCAGTGTAGAGGTTTTGTCTTTGTTTTCAAGTACATTTGCAATTGGAATTATTAATGACTTTGGTACCTATGTCTTTTTGGGTTCTACATTGTTAGCAATTTCCTTATTTCTTCTTTTCTGTTTTCTATAATCATTGATTAAATGACCATGCTTCTTGCAGTAATTACATTTGACATGTTTGAGTTTTTGAAACAAATGTAGAAGGTGAGGAATGCTTGAAATCATTTTCTTCTACATACCCAGACCTAGTCTTTTATGGTTTCCATGGGATTTTCCTAAAAGTATGTTCAACGTTTCAGTACTATTTACAAATTTGCTTAGGTCTGAGGTAAGAGAATCAACTTTCTTTTGCAACTTAATGATTTCTTCACTTTGAGAGTTGCACCAAACGTTAGATTTTTCAAAATTTATTTTCAAAACACTATTTTGTTTTCTGAGTTTACTTAACTCTTCAAGGTGCATCTTCTCATTTTCTTCCATTTCTTTTAAAGAATTTTTGTCAAGATTTTCTTCCTCCAATCTTGAAATTTGATTTTCAAATTCAGTGACCATATCAACATGTTTTACTTTTAGCCTTTTGAAGTTTTTCAAAAGTTTAGAAAATTCACTGAACAATAAATTGTAATTCTATTATAGTTCAGAATAACTTACATCCTCAGATTTTGACTCACTAGAGCTTGTTTTAGAGTCTGATTCCTCATTTGCCATGAGACAAATTTTTATAGATTCTGTCTCTTCTTCAGACTCTTCAGAACTTAATGACTCTTCATCATCCCAAGTTATTAGTCCTTTTTATTTCTGGGGAAACTTTCTCTTTTCCTTTCTGTCTTTCTTATCTTTGTTTAGAACAGGACATTCTACTTTCATATATCCTGGTTTCTTATAGTTG